>CM077470.1:16339697-17604697 GCA_039654755.1 Calcarius lapponicus | reverse complement strand
TTGGGAAGTGTGAAAAGTAGCACTTAGAAGTCCCTTATTTGTATGGGCTGTAGCTGTCCTTGAGGAGGCTGGGCCAAAGGGGGCTTTCAGCATGGGAGCCATGAGAAGATGGGGCCCCTGGGCAGTTACTTTACAGGCAGAGAATTTCCTGGGCTTTTTCCGAAGGGAGGTGCAGACATCCAGGTTAGTTAAACTTGCCAGCTCTGGCAGCAGCCCTGCCTTCAGACAGTGGATTGCCTTTGTATCACAAACACTGGGCCTAGCTTTTCCAGCCAAGTACAGAACAGACACAGACACTTGCACTTGAAAAAGGTTCTCATCTGCAGCAGAGGCATATCTGCATCACCTTGTGCAACAGGTGATGGAGGAGAGAAACAGGTGATTCTTCCACCCTCCACAGGTGGGTAGAGCACAGTCCTGTGCAGGGTGGAGGAGCTCAGCCTTTTTAGTGTCAAGGCTTGAGTTTTGCTCAGGTGTGCTCTGGGGCAGGACAGCAGAGAGTGCAGCAAGGTTGTGCTTCACAGAGGAGCAGATGGAAGCATGAGCAGCTGGGACTGGAAATGAGGAATAAATTAATGAACAAAGAGTTCATCCTTCCTACTAAGCACCCTGGCAGGGGGTGATACCTGTATGAGGCAGACATAAGGCTAATTTAGGGCTCAGGCTCTGATTAGACTTCTCTGATATCTTTACTGGAGAAAAGAGACATCTAGAACTGAGTGGGAAAAGCTTTTTACTGTGTGGAAAGGTAGAAAGGCTGTAAAACACCACAGCTCTTGCTTGTATTGTGTTACACACTTGCAAAAGCTGAATTAAATCCTCTTGGATTAATTACTGCAAATTAAGGAACTTATTTTGGCTCCTCATTTAGAATTTTATTGTAGCAATGCTCTATTAGCACACAGTGTAATGACCTGCAAGATAATATCAAAATTGTAGAAGTTAACAAACATAAAATAAGTTTAATTATGTCACTAGCTTTTAAGAAAGATTGTGTTAATTTCAGCATGGTTTATGAGGTTGGAAATAAGAAATGAGAATGCTCTAACATTAAAGGCTTTATTCTATGTGTATGAGCTCCTGAAATTCTGCTAGGTGACTACCTGTAAACAAATATACAAAAAACTTTGCTTGCAAAAGTGGAGGCAAATTCACAGAGTTGCAAAGTCTTGGCAGGTTTTTTTGGGGTGGGAGGGAATCTGTCTATATGCAAATTACAGTTTGAATTTGTGGCAACTGCAGCACTATTTGCCCATATACATGTGGTCAGAGCAGAACTCCTGCCCTTTTCCTTTGATTATGGAGTGAAGTTATGCATGCAGGCAGCAAGCACAGCACATTCACTGCTGCAGCACCTTTACACCCTGCTTTACCTGCAGGGTGTTTGTGTGTCTGCAGCCAGAGCTATTTCTCAGGGGACTGAAAGGGAACTTGGTAGCTCCCTTCAATTGTTTTCTGCCAGAGGCATCAACAGATCTGCGAGGTTCTGCTCCCTGGGGAGTGGCTATTGGTTTCTACATAAGGTGATGTTTGTACTTTAATAAAAGTCTAAGGTGCTTTCCAAATTGCCAAAGTACCGCATTCAGCATTTGCTTTACTTAAAGTCTGATGTTCTCCATGGCAACTGACCAAAATCTGATCTAAGTAGTTGTCTTTGAATTCAGCCTCAAGGAAACCAGGTTATTTTTAGTGATAGATTTGTCCTTCAAGTGGGTTTTTGGGTTGTGGGCATGGGTGATCTATGGGCTTTTTGGGTGTGGGAAGCCCATAAGTAATGGCAGGATGGCTCTGCACCAGCCTGGGGGCTGAGTCACCAGGGTGTGGAGTGGGATCAGGCTTTTGGCAGAGAAGGGAGCAAGAGGGCAATGGTTCTGACCTTGAACTTTGAGTGAGCATCTTGGTCCCCTTCTTGGAGCAAGCTTGCTCCAGCCAACCCCCAGTCTTAAGAATGGAAAAGTAACCTGGAAATACAGATGTTGCTTCAATGTTTTACTGGTACATCAGTATCCCAGCTGACTGCAAGGTTTCTCTTGTGAAAGATCTGACCTTTGTTCAACTTCCCTTTTTCAGTCACTTGAAAATCCATCTCTGTCTCTGAGTTCATGTTGTCAATCCTTAAACTGATTTCATTTGTTCTCTGTACAGCCCCTGATTTCTCACGGGACTATTGCAAACTGGAATAATGTGAGAATTTTCTTTCAGTTACATAGGGGACTGTGAGATTCACATGGACATATCGAAATTTAATCTTGGCGTGAAAGGTGTACAGGTGCGTGCAGTGCTAACATTGTCTGTTCAAAGCTGTGTGGGGCAGGAGGTAGCATCTCCCAGTGGGGAGGTCATGGCAGCTGGGAAACTAGCAACTGTCAGGCTTGGAATGATTGGCTTTATCTCCTTGTTCTTGGCTGGAGAAATGAGGCCTTCCATGGAAAGCACTTAAGTGTCACTTCTAAGCTTCATAGAATGACCCTTAAACAGGGTCGGTGCTGGAGTATTGAGTATGTGTGGGGCAGCAGCTGCCACTGGAGTTCAGAGGAGCTCAGAGTGTTGGTAGAAAACTTCAGAAGAACCATGATGTTCATAAACTGGTGTAGATTAAACCAAGAACCTGTTCTTGGAATGTTGAAAGCTAGTAGACAAATGGCTCCATTGTATGGCAGGGTTGCAGAGAGACTCCACAAACACAGAAAGCATTGCCTGATATCAGTAGCAATGGTTTGGGGGGAAAAGTTTTTTTTTATTAAATTCTAAATAAAATTCAAGTAGAATTTCTAAAATTATCTCCATCACTGAAAAGCTCACAGTTTTGAAGCTGTACCATGAGAATACCTTAACCCTGAGCTTTCCTGTTCTGTTTGCAGCTGTATGGGACGTTGCGAGTGATCCTGGAGCCTCTCCTGACGGATGCACCCTTTGTTGGAGCAGTGACCTTGTTTTTCATGCAGAAACCGGTGAGTCAGGAGTGAGCTGCTCTCTGCAGACTTCTTGGTCTTTAGTGAGTGACACTGATAACCCAAACTGCATAACACAGTTCAGGTGCTTAAATGACAGATTCCTAATTGTTCAGTGTCCCTCTTGAATTCCAGGAGGATGTGAATTAATTCACTCTACACTTTTGTAGTAGTGCCTAAATAATTACTCGCTTCACTCTAAGAATGGGAGGACTGTCTTGTGGTGGCAGCACAGGAGCTGTTTCTGCAAGGTTTCTGGCTGCTCTACCTTCCCATTCACAGATTTTAAATGCAGTCATTTTGGAGACCATTCATGGTTGCCTTTTGAAAGCTTGCCTGTTTAAGGTCATGTCCCTTGTACTCAATTGCGGTTTAATAAAATATGAGAAACTTTCTAGTCTTGTAAGAATCAGTTATCTTACAGCACACAGCTTTGCTTGTGGTTTATTCTCTGTTTGAGTTCATGAAAGTCATACATTTTTGATCTTGAATGAGGTGTTTTTGTGTTTAGATGTAGCAGCATTATTTTAGCACATGAAAGAAACTCTTTTTGTTTATTGTACTAACAGGAATACAGACTCCTGAAACCAGTGATATTTGTAAAACCCTCTGCCTCAGGGTATAGGCCAACCCCTAAAGTGAAAGGATGAGAAAACAACTTCAAAGTCTTAATAGAGTTGCTGAATTTCCTTTATGACCCCAGGGTATCTGCCAGTGGCCATTGCTAAAGGCTGAGTGCTGATTTTCCTCCTTCTTGCAGGTTCAGTTCCAGTGATACCCTCAATTCAGGATGGCAAATAAAATAGATAAGGGAATTGATACCAGCTGTTGATTCTAATGTACAGATGCAATTGGTGGTGCAGGTTTTCCTTCCTTTAGACATCTGACTTTGTTCTAGAAGCATTTCCCTTTTAAATTCTACGTTTATTTTAAAATAAATTTTAATAGATCTGTATAATATTTTCTCCCCAATCTTGTTGTAGCATTTGGAAATCAACTGGGCAGGCATGAGCAACCTTCTGGATGTCCCAGGAATTAAGTGAGTGTCTACTTTGCTTTACTTTATTCTTTGAAAAATTTTTGGAAGCTGGGATGTAGTTCTTGAGTAACCAAAGCTGTTGTCAAGAGCTTTGTTTGCAAGGTGCTGATGTTCATCCCAATGTATCTGGCTGTGGCAAAACCTGAGAAAGGTTCTTTTTGCATTCTGGCAAAACTGTTTCAATCACTTCATTACAATTAGGATAGAAATAGTAAATCCCCCAAACAACAATGACTTAAACTAAAAAACAAGCCTTCTGTTTCCCATGTGCTAGTTATTTGCAAAGGTAGATGAAGTAGGTTTAGACTGGCAGTCTGCTTATTTTTATTTACAGTGAAGTGTAAAAAGGTAAGGTATCACAGAGTTGCAGTCCCTCTGAAAAACTCAAGCACAATCCATGATAAAGAGAACTGCTCCAGATTTATAAGGATATAAGTTTTCTTTCTATGTAATCTGCTCACCCTTTAGGTGAAGCTCTTCTCCAGAGCCTCTTGGGTTAGTATTACATACATAAAACTTGCACAGCAAGGATGAAAATCTTAGTGGGTTTCAGTATTGTTACAGACTGTTTCACCAGGTCAGGGATTTAGTTTGTTCTTTAGTGTAAGGAGAAAATTCTGATGCACAGGAGGAAAACACATGGGGTTACACAGCCATTGCCTTTGTCCCTTTCAGAAGTATCTGTTCCTCTCTGCTCCCCTGCAGCTCGTGGTTTGCAGACTCAGGAAGAGTCTGGCCACTTTAGGTGCCAGTTTATGCATTAAAGATCCTCTGAAGGCTTTTGATGTTGAATGAGATGAAGTTTCCTTTTTCACTTAATTTGAGGCCTGAGTGGCCTTTTGCCCTGAAGTTTAGCCTGAGAGCTCCAGTTTTTATCAGAGGAATTAATCTGTTCTTTGCTAACTTGGTTTCCCTAATCCTTGCAGGGAGAAGGCCTGTAGGTGTTCCAGCCTACAGCCTCTCATATAATTAAGTGCAAATTTGGTGTCCTAAATTTTTACTGCCTGGTTCTCCCACAGGGATTTGCACACAGAAACCTTTGCTTGTCCCTCAGCAGTGCAATGAAAGCTGGGAGCAAAACATGCCTGACCATGAATGGGCTGAAGTACAGGTTTAACAAGAGCCCTCCCTGTCAAATGAATTTGGCTCACTTAAGATAGCAAAGAAACTGGATGCAGTCATCTGTCCTCACATACAAAGCTATGTTTAGTTGGGTGTACCCTGGGACTTGGGAGAGGGGAAAATTCTGTGACATTCCTGTGGCGGATTTTTTACAGGAAAGCCAAGAGCCTGACCAAGGTTCCGGGTTTACCATGTGGAGTAGAAGACTTTCCTTATGTTCTTTATGTGTGAATCCAGCCTCCTCTGTGAATTGGGACAATTTTGTTACCCAGTCATACCCTTGTAAGCACTAGATCTACCAAGAGGAGGAGTCTTTCAGATAATTGGTGCTCCTGGGTTTTCCTCTTAATATTGTTTTTTGCTTATGCCAGGTTGTAATGCTGTGTTGAAATCCTCTCATTAATCCCCTGGAGAGTACTTGGACATCTCTGATAGCCATATACTTCTTGTACCTGCTGTACAAAAAGAGCAGTTGTAAAGCAAAGATTTGAACTGAAAAGCTAAAAATGTGCGAGTTGTAATTAGGCTGGAAAGTTCCTTGAGCTCCAAGATAGTGCCCTCAATTCAGTCAGTGTGATCTCCAGTTACTTCAAGTGAAATTTTCCTTCTTAGTGCAAATTCCGCCAAGATCCAGAACCTCATCTGAGAAATGAGCTTGGGTTGTTTTTGTTTGTTTGTTTGTTTTTTGTTTGTTTGTTTGTTTTTTAATGTGTCTGCTTCAATTTTGTGAAAAGGTCTCAGCAGGTAGCCAAGAGTAGGCAGCAGTGCGTGCGGGGGCCATTTCTAAGTCTAAAACCAAACTAGCTCAAGGCCTTGAGCCCCTTGTGAAATGCTGAAACCTCCTGATTCCCTTCTCCCCTTGTCCATCTCTGACCTTATTCCTAAGGAAACCCAGAAGACACTTGAGTTTGACATGTTTGGGTGTGTGCATGAAGATTTCACACAGCCTGAGCTCCCATTCATCGTTTACAACGATGAGCCAAATTCACACCCTGCAACAGGGATGCTCCTATTGCAAACCTGCACCACTAAATTGGAGTTGAATGGCCACTGTGCAGCTCTTTCATACAATCATAAACTTTGGAAAAGATCTTTACAGATCACCAAGTCCAACCATTAACCTAATACTGCCAAGCCCATCACTGAACTATGTGCCTAAGCGCTTTTACAGGTCTTTCAAATGCTTCCAGAAATGGTGACTCAACCATTTCCCTGGCTGTCCTGTTCTAATTCTTGACAATACTTTGGGGGGAGCTAGGCCACACCAGTCCCTTTGCAATGCCCATTTTTTCTGCTGTCCCTCACTTTCCCTCCTGAGTTGTGACTGATTGTTGCCTTTTTCCCCCACCTGCAGTGTAATGTCAGACTCACTAATTCAAGACTTCATTGCTGCACGGCTGGTTCTACCCAACAGAATCACAGTGCCTCTGAAAAAGAACATGAACATTGCCCACTTGAGGTTCCCTGTCCCCCAGGTGAGTTGTTTTTTCAGTGACATAGTGTTTATCTACCTGAGTGATGCATCCAAGCTTAGTGTCTTTGGATGCTGCATCAACTCTTTCAACCTGAATTGTGGGCTTTCAGTAGGTAGTATTTCAGAAATATAAAAGCAGTGTTGGATAATAATTTGGGAGGGAGAGACATGGGCACTGGGAGTTCCTACCCTCTCTACAAGTCATAAGGAGTCTGTACTCTGATCTCATTTACCAATTAAACCTTTAGTCTGTAACTGCAGATTTGTGGTACATGCAAATGAGAGGTTAAATACATAAGCAGTGAGTGTCATGCTATTTGATATTTTTACTAATGCTGTGAAGAGTTGTAAATAGGAAACTTGGAGGATGACATATCATTGTTACAAAAAAAAAAACCTAAATTCTCAACATGTCCAGCTCTTCAATCTCTTTCATCCATCAAATACCTAATACTAATGAGGATAAATATAAATGAGTGACAAAAGCATGCTCACTGTTGCAAACTTCCATCACTAAATTGAAGTGGAATGGCTCCTGTGCAATAAAATAAGAACCTGCCAGTGAGTGCTTAGTTCCTCCTTCAGTCAGTGGGAGCTGATCTTTACACTTGATTTGACTGTGGCTGTAATGCTGTGTGCATATGTATATTTCTGATTTAAAAATAAGTATTTCCTATACAATTATCTAGATTAAATTTTACATCTCTTTAAGGGGCTTTTTTCCCCCTCTAGGCAAATGGAAGTGCTTTATTACAGCTGTCATTGGAAATGTACTGCATCAAACTACATGTCTTTGCAGAACTGTCATGGTGACTACCCTTGCTGCCTGAAATAAACAGTTTTAGGAGGCAGCATATTATAATTATCCAAAGATTGCATTTTCATGACCAATTCTGTATCTTATTTTATGCAGGGAGTAATAAGGGTTCATCTGTTAGAAGCTGAAAACCTTGTCCAGAAAGACAATTTCCTTGGTGCCATCAGGGGGAAGTCTGATCCGTATGCTCTCCTCCGCGTTGGCACTGTGCAGTATCGAAGCAAGACAGTCTCCAGGGATCTTAATCCCATTTGGAACGAGACGTTTGAGGTACTGAACGTTTGATCTTTCCATCTGTAGGATACACAGCCATTTACATCTCTATGCTTGCAGGACCTTCTCTTAGCTGACTGCACAGGGCAAGTGGACTTCTTTGTTTCTTGGTTGAGGCATTTGTGTCCCTTAACCAAGTTCAAATTTACATTGTAAACTTGAAATGTCATTCAGGTTGATCTGATTTACATGTGTGGGTTTTTGGAGGAGGTGCAAAGCACTGCTTTAAATAACCAATCAATGCATCAGCCTGTGCAGCTGCAGGCTGCTCTAGCATTAATTCCTCTCTGCTTATTAGGGATACCAGTTTGAGGGGTTTAACTTGTAGCTCAAAACCAAGCAAACAATGTGAAACAGTTTCACCTATAATCAATTGTATTTGTTATGCCTTTGACCATAAGAAAAAACAGGGAATGTCCTTAATGTGTTAGGTAGTTGTCAAGTGTCCTGTTCTTGTCCACAGCCTGAGCCTGAATATATGTATGTGAATGCTTTTTATTTTTAATCAATACCTCTTTCTCCTCCAGTTTGTTGTTCATGAAGTACCTGGTCAGGACTTAGAAGTGGATTTGTATGATGAAGATCCAGATAAAGATGACTTTATGGGCAGGTAAATTAGCAAGACCTTTGTTCAGGGTCCAGTAGCCTCTGCTGTGGGGCACCTGAATTACTCATACTGGAAATTTCATACTGTTGGAAGAGATTCCCTTTGCCCAGATATTAATACCACAGAATTAGTTCCTAGTGCAACTAATATTGGACAAGGTTACATCCTGCAGAGAATCCTGGGAAGCCATTAGAAGTAATAGTTACTTGATATTTACTTCAAGTTTTTTTTAGTTTAGGAAATATTTCTGGGGGGGAGACTTCAGGAGTATAAGGGTGTTCCTGCACACACGTACACAGGTAATGTGGAGAAGCTGTTACTTGGAAGAGACTTGACAGTGGGCTTTTTTGGTGGTTTATGCTGTACACATCAATATTAAAATGTTTGCCTTTTTCCTTTCAGCTTGCTGATAAGCCTAGTGGATGTAATGAATGACAGAACTGTTGATGAGGTAAAGATCTCAGCTTATTTCTAAATGTGGCTGGTGGTGCAATTACATGCACTCATTTGTGCTTCTCCTCTGCTACTATGGTGTTTCTTTGCACTTAAAGCTTCCTTGCACACTTGCACTGTGGTATTTTCACAAAAACATAATACCAAAGTAGCCATGACAATAATTTTTATGACGAAGCTGGTAACCCCAGAGAGCCCTGAGGTTATGCTGAGCCAGCAGTGGGGTATCTTGTTGATATCTTGTGTCCCGTGTGTACCAAATGTTTTGTACAAAGCTGCAGATTTGGTGAAGCAGCCTGTTTGCTGAGGGAAGAAATGATCTGACCTTACTGTGGTTCATCCTGCAACCCAGCACTATACTAACAATGCCAGCGTGCCTGTCTTGTGCTGCTGCTGGTTGGAAATATCCACATGCTTTGCCTGTTCATGGGCATCTTATTTTAATTTTCTTCTGCCTTGTAACTAAGTAGGTGAATGTGCTACAATCTAAGTGTCAAAAATGCAAGCAAAGGTTCTCAGAGTAAAATTCATGTTGTCTATTGTGTGTAATAGAGTCTGCACCACATATATAAAAGCTACTCTGCCTCTCAGTTCTCAAGTTGCTCTTTTTTATCTCCATGTAGTGGTTTCCCTTGAGTAAGACAACAAGCGGACACTTGCATTTAAAACTGGAGTGGCTTTCACTAGTAAACGACCAAGAAAACTTGCATGAGGTGAGTGTATTTACTTAAAGGATTCAGGTGCTCTGATCCCTGTCCAGTCATCAACAAAGGAGTGTGTAAAATTAGAAACCCCAGGCAAAATCACAAGAGTTTATTTTTGTCTGGCAAAGTTTTGATGTGATTTCCTCCCTGCCGCTCCTGCAGAGGAAGGGCATTTGCTTGCCCCAGGTCTCTTGGTAATTCAGGAGTAACTCAAATCTGGCAGCTCTTTTTGCTTGAATTAGCAAACCTTTGTTTGACTCACTGCAAAGTGGCTTCTCAGGTGTTCTTTTCTTTCACAATTTCTTTCCTCCCTCTTCATCTAGGATTTGTGTAGGACCCTGGACCCCTGAAATAATCTGTACTAGTCATAGGCAAATACCCAGCACTGGTGCTTGGTAGGGCTGTGTTTCCAAATAGTGTGTAGTTTGTCCAGGAGAATTGTTTGGTTAAAGCCCATCTCCCAAAGAGGCTGTTTCTTCATAACCAAGCAAAACCATTTGAATTCCACTGAAGTGAATAAAATTGTTCCCAAGCTTTGTTCTGCTGACACTGGATTCATGTTGATGTATGTGGTTGAACATGTTTTTAGGTGTCTTGCTGCACTGGGGAACCCAACCAGTTCTGCACTGAGAGATTGACAAACATTAAAGGCAGGGAATTGAAAAGAGTTACACATCTTCTTACTGGTCTGCTTTGAACTGTCATGCTGTGTTGGCTTGGGCTCCTCTAAATTGCAAGTTTTAGGAGAAAGGCAGAGAGCTGCTTAGCCTTCAGAAGCTGCTCTTGGAATTTTGCTATGTTTTGCATTGTCCTTGGTGAGTGATCCATGACTACTTTGTGTTTTCATTGTTTTATCTTTCCCTGCCTTTGCAGGATAAGAAGGGTCTGTCTACAGCAATTCTGATTGTCTACTTGGAGAGTGCCTTCAACCTCCCTGTAAGTACAAACCCCGTGCAGCAGCCTTCACTCCTAACCTTTTTTTAAAAAACAACAAATTAATTGTTTTAAATACTCTTTCATCCATTCAGAAAAACCACTTTGAGTATTCGAACGGTGAATGTGGAACAAAGAAGATCAAAAATAACAAGTACCTCAAGGTAAAATTTACATTCTTCTCCCACACTTGCAAAACAAGGTTCTGGATTATGTGGTATCGTAGGAACTGAAACTGGCAGTGGTTAAAAAGAATTAATCTCTTCACTGTCAGAATCTAGGTGATGAGCAGGGGTTCAAAATAGTGATTGAAAGCCCCCCCCCCCCCGCAAGTGAAAGTCTAGGAGGCCAAAGTGGGAATGCAACACAGAAATGTTTGATTGTGTGTGTGGTTGTCTGTCTTTCTTACGCAAAAGAGAGCCTCCAGACATCAGACTAAGTCATAATATCCTTGCTGCTGCTCTTTCTTCCCTTGCTGAGCTGTTCCAACTTGACATTGAGCAGGGAGGAATATGTTCATTTGTGGTAACTTTGCTGTCCACTGGAGACCTGACCAGATTCCTCCCCCCTTGGCTTTAGAGGGATTCAGAGGCCTCTCTGTCATTCATACCTTCTCTCTCATAGCTTCTGTTTACTTCTCCTCCCAAGTACTGCATTTTGCTGCTGTGATGTAAGTGGCAGGTATAGGGAAGAATGTCTTTCTTCCTCCTTTTATGAACAGGCTACTCACGAGTACAGCTCTGAGCTGTGGAGAAAGCTTCCCATTCTCTCCAAGTAGCTCCTCTCCTAAGTAGCATCTTTACAATTTAGATGAGTTACCAGCACTGTGATACACATCACAGTCAATAATCCTTAATTCTGGACCTCACTGTGTGCACTTTGTATGTAGTGTTGTGCTAAAACCAGATTCTCAGCCTTAACTTCTATTGAGGTGCAAGAGGTTCAGTATTGTTACTTCCAGACAGGAATTGTTATTTGATGCCAAGGACTCACTTCCAGCTGGTTTGGAGCAAGTCCTGAGCCTTGGAAACCAATTCTGAGAGTCCTGATTCAGTCAGGAAAGACCAAGATTCCCCACTGAGCCTTCAGCTCTCCTCTCTGTTTCCTCCCAGCTTCTGACAAAATTTTTAACTGCTCACCTGTTGAAACCTAAGTACATAAAGCTTTGGCTTAAATGTGTACTCTTGATGGTGGAGTAGGACTGCTGTGTTATTGCTGGAGGCTTTCCTGTGTATTACTCTCCTCAGAGGTTCCACATCCAGAAAATACTGTCAGCTTTCCAGCAACTTACTTCAAGTAAGAGTAGTGGTTTGATATTGCTTCCTGAAAACTATAAATTTCTTAATGTTTTTTTCTGCCTTCTTCTTTCTTCCTTGTATTAAATGACAGAAGATGGAACGAGAGCCTTCCTCCTTTGTCCTGCTCACGGTTGGGAACAAGACGCAGAAGAGTAAGGTGAGGCTGTTTAACTCTTCTGCTTCCATTAGATACTTTCCATCTTATGGGTGACTGTCCCCAGGTATCCCCTAGGAAGGAAAGGACTTCTTGTGAAGCTGATGTGAAGAGCTGTACTTGTAGTGATGGCTGCAGAGTCTGGGAGTGGAACCACTGTGTCATCAAGTTGTGGTGGTGGAGGGAGTCTGACCAGCTGCTGTACACATGTGTAGTTCCATGCTTGTGTCCAAGAGTTCATCTTGGCCCAGACATTCTAGTTCTGTAAGTCTCCAGTCCAGCTTATGGTTTCTTAGAGCAGAATGTCATTTGCATCAAGCTGCCTTTTTTTGCTTCCTCAGAGTCTTTCCTGGCTCCTGTGTATCACAGTTTTACTGTTTTGGTTTGTGTTTTGTTTTGTTTTTAAACCTGGACAAGATGGATCTACATCTCCTCCACTTCACTTCCAGTTCCTTTTTTATTATTTAAAAATTACTTTTGCCTCATGAATATGAGCAACAGCTGAGCTCTGCCTTCCCAGTAGCTGCCACGTTCTCTGTCCTGCAGCTGGATGTGGATGAGCCCTTTGTTCTTTTGGACTTCCAGCAAATAAGAATGAATCCTGTTGGCTACACACAATCATACAGGACTGGCACCTATTTTCCTTTGTTTCTTCCACCTGCTCCACCCAGGAATTGCGTTCTACTTGCATTTTTACCTTTTGTGGCTTTCCCTTTCCCTACCACATCAGCTACCTCTCCTAAGCTAGGTCAGGCTTCCAGGCTTTCCCTGCTCCTTTCCACTTGCTGCCTGCACTCATGGCCTGGCAGGGACAGCTGGTTTACAGAGCAGCCACAGTCCCCTTGGGTGCTTTCCGTGCTCTTTCCTCTTTGAAGTGGATGGTGCTGAAGCTGTGCCCTCCTACTCTTCCCACGAGTTCTACACCCCTGAATCTGCCCCTCCAGCTTTCCTGCCCTTGCCTGCCAGCTCACTGCAGCTTTGGGAGCTGGCTTAGAGTGCTGCAGGCTGGAAGCAGTGCTCTGGCTCTCCCTGGGTGGGAAGGTGGGAGGGAGGGAGGGAGCGGTGCCTTGCTGCAGGTGAGGCAGGCTGCTGGTCCAGGCAGTGCTGGTGGGGCCAACTGCAGCTCACCAGACTTGTTCTTTGGCATTTCCACGCCCCAAAGAACTTGTTCTGGTTTTGCCAGAGACTTCACTTCCATATGCTTCTGACCTGGAATTTCCACTCTCTCTCTCTACAGCTGGAGTGTAGCATCACTCAGGGCCACCATGGCCCTCTCTGGTGATCAGTGTCATGGATTCTTTGCTTCTCAGAGACTAAGCTAATGCATGTTCTTGTTGCAGACCTGCAATTTCAGCAAAGATCCCACGTGGGGCCAGGCTTTCACCTTCTTTGTCCACAGTGCTCATTCCCAGTCACTCCACATTGAGGTGAGAGAAAAGCCTTTCCTTTGAAGACCAGCTGCACATCTGTAGGAAGAAACCTTTTCTATGGAGCCCAGTGCTGGTTGTTTCTGTGTGGAATTGTCATATACTGGGTTCCTCCTGCTAAAGGGTGGAAGAAGCACATGTTGCACAGACAATTCTGTATTAGGTGGTGGTGCTATCTACCTTTGTTCTAGCATCATGTAATATGCATTGTCTTAATTCAAAATGTAGAATGTTTCTGGCTGCAAAGTGCAAAGAACATTTCATACAGGTCTGTGTGTAGTAAAGGCATCAATATTTTGTTATCAGAAATTGCAGCCTTCATGATTCTCAACCAGAGCCCTACCTCTTCACCTCTGTGTTCTGGCTCATTAAGCAGCCCCATCTCTCATTAGCAGCGTTGCAGCCACAGCCAGTTCTGTGGCTGGTCACTTGGATACAGAAAGGAATTGAACTTGGAAGGTGTATTGAGGTTAAATAGGCTAAACAAACTGTTACCTAAAATACATATAAAGATTTAGACCAGTTGCCATCTCAGCTGCTTAGGATGTTGTCCCCAAAGCGAGCAAGGAAAATCAAGTGAATCTCAGGGCATGTTTTTTCTGCTAAAGCAGTTCTTTCTCTGCATAGTTAGAGATGGGATTTTACTCCAAATGCACTAACTTGTTACCCTCCTGAAATAATGGCATCACCCATTTGGATGTAACCATACTGAAGCAAATGAGCTAATTTTGGTTTATGTCTGAAATACCTTCTTGCTTTACTTTTGCATTCCCAGTGGTGCACTTCCCAGTTTGCTAGCTAATAAAAACTTTTGTTTTCTTCCATCCCCCAGATAAAAGACAAGGAGCGGGATAGTGCCCTGGGAACTTCAGTGGTGTGTCTCTCTCACTTACTTAAGGACCCAAGCATGACTCTGGATCAGAGATTCCAGCTGGACCATTCCAGTTCAGACAGTTTCATTAAGATGAAACTTGTACTGCGGGTGAGTTCTTTTTTCCCATATTCACTCAGTTTCCCCTGCAGAAGCATCCATTTGTAGCCAGGCAAAAGAATGAAAGGTGGGCATGAAGAAAGGCAGCTTTGCTTCACAGTTGAGTAGAAAGCAGAAGTGTGACAAGGTATTTAAGTGAAATTAGAAGTGTATGGTGGAGTTGAGAGGTATCCCTGGGGCTTCATAAAACTTAGTGCCATGGCCGAAAATTTTGTCACAACAATGAAGAGTTGGACTAAGAAAATCTAAGCTGGGGAAATCAGCACTGATGCTTAAGAGTTGTTTCCTGTCTGTGCTCTGGATCAGTGTTTATACATTGCTCAGTACAACTACAGTAGGATAAGAGGAGAGAACACCACAGTGAATCCCAGGGGCCCCTTTCATCTCTAATGGCAGAGTCCTGGTGTTACAGTTTTGTGGTGAAATTTCCTTCTGGGTGGTAATGCTGGCATTCACCCCAGTGCTGTGGGAGCAGCACTCACTGTCTTCCCTTGTGATTTTTAGGCACTGAATGTTGAAGAACCTGATCCACAAAGAGTCAAGGCTGGTGTCAATGCCTCGAAGCTAGGTCCTGTGCATGTCACGGAGAAGGCTGGAAACCAGCAGAAGTTTTCCTCTCCACAAGTCTCAAAAGTACCTCCCATGAGCAAAGACTCTGCAGCACTTGAATCTCTGCCAAAAAAGGACAGTGGTGGAGAAGACCTGGACACTAAAGACAGTTCAGGAGCCCCTGTACCATGTGAAACTGTGTCTGGCCTTGATGAAGCAGAGGGCAAGCAAAACCCAGAGCATGGCCCACCATCAGCATTGCCCAGCGGAGCAGCGGCTGTGCCCACACTGCCCATCCTGCAGGAAATGAGGGTGGCACCCAGTGTCACTTCACTGGGGTCCCTGCCTTCTTCCTGCTTTGAATTAAGTAGCAGCAACCTGGACATTCATAAGTAGGTGTTCTTCTGGCTGAATTGTTCTTCTCTTGGCAAAGTTTAGGTGTTAGTGTTGCACAGAGGTGAATTCAAGGCTGCTAAATTGTTTGGGGTGTTGGGTCTCAAGTCACCTTACAAAGAATTGACCTAGGTATTCCAGTCAACAGCAAAGTAAATTACAGGGCACTGTCAGAGCAGGTATAAAGGGAAAGTATTCACTCTATGGCTCTCCCAAGAGTGCTGTATATGTTGGTTTTATATTGTTGAAGAGCTTCTCAACACTCATTTAGAAACAACATTTCAAAGTCTGAACATCCCACTTCTGTAATAACCTAAACTCTTGATAGGCACCTCTGGCTGCTTAAAGCTCTGAATGTATTTATCCAACACATTTTAAGACTGATAATGCAGTGAACAAAGTTTTTAGGTGTGCTGGTGTGTGTCCTTCTAACAGTGCTCACTGTGAGGCTGCTCTGTCAGGCAGGATGGAGAGAAGGATTTGTTCCTCCTGGGGTACAGAATGGAGCTTATGGACCCCTTAATCAACAGAAGTTACAAAGATCCACCTCACTTAAGAGAGCATCAGAGTAGCTATAACCCTGAACATAAAACTCAACTCCAGCTGCAATTTGGTGAATTGGTGACTGGTGAATTTTCTAGCTCTGAACAGGGCCTAATTTATAAACTATTTTTAAACCATTTTTAAGCAATGTTTTGGATTTTGAGCCATTTTAATAACATGCAGAATGGAATATGAAAAAGGTCCCATTTTGCATATACAACATTCCTGAGGGAATGTATGACACACTAACACAAAGTAGTGTATAACACTACTTTGCTGCTCCATCTACAGTGGCCACATAGAGGCTTTTTTGGCAGTTTGTGTTGTCGGACTGAAATCAGGTGCCTGCAGAGAAGGCAGGGATGGGAGCTTCTGTGGAACCTCTGTGGTCCAGCTGCTTCCTAGACAGCAAACTTAGGATGCCAGGAAGAAGGATGGTACCCTGAAAGCTGATTTTAGTCTTCTTGTGGGCTGCTCAGTGGCTGTATTAAAAGCTTTGACTGTGCAATGTCTTGCAGTGGGACTGAGATGCCTCTGGGGGAGATCCAGCTGACCGTGCGCTACGCTTCCATCCGGCAGAGCCTCGTCGTGCTGGTCAACGGCTGCAGGTAATGCCTGTGATGGCTCACAGAGGGAAGAGCTCTCTGAGCTCTGCCAGTCATCCAGCAAAAGCTGGAGCAGAGCCACGTGCAGCAGGAGATGCCTTAGTGCTGGCTGGCTTCCAGCTGTGCAGCCTCTGTGCCCAGCTCTGGTCAGTGCCAGCAGCAGGTCAGGGAGAGAACCCAGCGAGTTGTGCTCACTGCAGTAGAGATGCTTCCACGGTCACCATCCCAAAATTTCCTTGGAATAGCACTGACAACTGGTGTGTGTCTTGGGGTGTTGGGATAGGCATTGTCATAAGGATTGATACCTATGACTGAATATGTAATTGTTAATTTAGGAACCCCAGTAAGTGGCCACACCCTCAGGGGTAAAAATTTAACTAAACAGCCTTAAAGTTTTATTTGCTTATGTTCCAGCTCCTGGGATGAATGTTTTTGGCCTGTGAAGGGTTGGTCTAATGCCAAGAGAGCCAAGGTATTAAAACACATAGTGAGAGAACCTGCCTTGATTGTCTGTTTTTCTTTTAACAGAAACTTGGTACCCTCTTCCAATCGTGGAGTCGATCCATATGTTCGTATATACCTGCTTCCAGACAGAAGATGGACAAGCAGGAAGAAGACTTCTGTTAAGAAAAAAACTCTGAACCCCCAATATGATGAGAAGTAAGAAAATGTAAAGTGTTATTATGGTTGGAATAGTTATGATCTCTGTAATGACAGGGCTGGTGTAGCTCCTAGGGACTCTCTTGTGAATGTTTCCAGCTTTTCTGAAACAAATGGCACTTGGACTGTCACTTACAAGTACTTGGGGCTGGCCTTGCTCTGCCTGTGGTGTTGCCAATCCCCCAGAAGAAGGGTACACCTTCTTCCCTGCCCCTTCTCTGCCCCCATGCTGCATTTGCTTCTCTGCAAACTGACATTCTCCTGCTGTGTTTAACTCCCTGTCATGGCAGAGGCAATCTGCCCATCCAGGAACCTCCCAGAGCCTACTGCTCTGTTCACACTGCTTTGCCTGATGCTTATTCTGACATCTTTCCAAAGGTCCAGGCAGAAGTACAGAGCCTTTTGAGGCTGGAGCACCTTTTGGGCACACAGGTGGATGTTGTCATCAAGGCCTGGTGGGAGCAGGGTAAAATGCTCCCACCTCTTTGCTGACAGTGTCACAGCTCTGGCACTGAAATGGAATGTGTTTTGCATAAACCCAAACACAGTAACACTTAGAAGTAGAGCTCTTTTGAGAGGTGGTTTTAATCCCATAATTAGAGGAAGGTACACATGGATGTATGTGAATATTGGTTGATCCTGGGTGGCTTATATTTTTCCTGTATGTCCTTTCTGTGTAAGTCAGAAAAGGAGAAAAGATTTTAAAACATTCCTTCTTAACACTCAAAACACCAAAGCTGAAGATTCTGCTTATGTCTGTTCTTAAGTAACTGCACTGATTTAGTGCCATCCCAGCAGCTGGGAAGAGCATCTCCTTTTCCCCATCCTCAGTACTGACGTATCCTGTACATCCTCAATTAAAGATAATGCTTAGCTCCAAAACACATTACCTGTTTCACAGCTCTGACTTGAGGAAAAGCTATTCAGGTGGGCAGAACTGGAGTGATTTAGCATGGACAAAACTCACTTGACATTAGCCATGTGTGCCAGAGGCTTGAGTCAGAGCCATTAAGAATTTAATTGCCATAGGTTTCAGCCTTTGTCTGTTCTTGGTGTGGTGCAAGGCTGCTCTATGAACTTGGGGGCTTGGCTCATGATTATTTCCTCTTGAGTAATGAACATTGCATGGAAAACATGCTAATCTTCTACGGAGGGGGGAAAATAATGTTAAATGGCATTTCATCATGGATGCATGTTTTCCTCCTTCCCCCTGCCACAGTGGGCAGTCTGAACACAGTGTTGTTATCTTTCATGAGGCCTGGAAAAGGTTCCCTACCATGTGGAAAAAACCTCACTCTAGAATTGCCTTTTCTGTGTGTTCCTTCTCTGTTAAAGTCCTGGCCATTGATGCTGTACTTTGTCACTATATTCTGCCCACTGGTGCTCACAGGATTTTAGTTTTTGCCTTAAGTCTCTTCTTTTTAAACTTTATTTCAAGGTTTGAATTTTTTGAATCTTTGGAAAATGTCAAGAAAAGAACACTGGACATTGCAGTGAAAAACAGCAGGCCATTCATTTCACAGGAGAGGAAGGAGCTGGGGAAAGTAAGTTTAAAGAATCTCCACTTCAGATATAACAGAGCTGAACCCTCCGGGCTATTCCTGAAATCCTCAAATGTGGCTCCAGTAACTGATTCTCAGTGATAGGACTGGCAATCTGGAAACAATTTTTTTTCTGCCAGATTTTCATCTCAAATGAGGCTGTATCCATGTGGGTGCTGTGTGGTCTCATTTCAGAAGGGTGCTCCTGAAGTAAGCCCTGGTTCCTGGGCCCTGGTGCTGCCTGTGTGGGGAATGGCTCCAGGAGTGCAAACACAGAGCTGAGAAAGGCATTGGGACTAAACCCCACAATTTGCCAACACTTCTTTGACTTTCTGTGAACAGCTTTGATTCTGTGAAAAGTAAACTGCAATTGCTTCTTCAGTGACAGATAAATTTCCACGTAGTGGAACAGGAAATGGAGCTGCTTCATCCCTACACTATCCTGGGAATGTGAGAAGCTATATTTTTTTCAAGCCTGAGCTGCAGCCCCACAGCTGGAAAGTGGGTCTGACTTGGGAGGAGTGGTAGCTTAGCTAATCAATTTATATGCTGAATAACCTACAAACAAATAAAATTTGCTTTTTAAAGGTGCGCATTGACTTGTCCCGGGAGGATTTAATAAAAGGCTTTGCCCAATGGTAAGTACTCATCTCCATACATCCAAACCTTGCTTTGCTGAGAGCTTGCATGACTGCTGTGGGAGTGAGTGCTGGTAACTGGGCTGTATTTGGGTGAGCAAGAATATCTGACCTGCAAAGGCAGGACTAACTTGAGCTAATCTGGTAGTTCTATCTAAATTGTGTGTTAATCCATTGGCTGTGCAGTGCCTGCCCTGTGAGACAGCTTTAATGAGATGCCTGTGTCAATTATAGTCTTCAGCATATTTTAAGTTGCCATAAAAGCCACAGGGGCATATAAGTAAAAGAATTTTGTTTATTAAAGTAACCTGGCAACAAATTTTAACTTGAATAAAGATCTTAACTAAATACTCTGATCAGCAATATATATGTATGATAAAACTTTAATTACAAAGCATTTCTAGAAACTATTATAATAAGCCACTTACAGTTTTGCTTGTGCGTTCATTGTGGTTCTGAGGTTTGTATGTTCCTGGTCTGAGGCAGAACAGAGAACCAGATTGGGTGTTTTTTTCACTTCTGTATCTTTAGTAAATGGCAGGAGTTCTTCCTTCTTTCTCCTTCAGTGGAGCCCAAGGAATGTAGAGTGAGTAGTCCAGGAGCTTGCCATCTGCACAGGCAGTGAGCCAATATTCCAATAGGAAAACCACATTTCTCTGGCCAGCTTGTGTGTGTGTCTCAGGGCAATTATGGGAAGAGGAAAAAAGGATGCACCCAAAGTTCCTGGTGAAGAGCTGAAGTTTGAGGCCATCTCTGGAGCCTCCTTTGCTGTGCTGCCTGTGGAGCAGAAGCAAGAAAGCAGCCCAGGTTTCCTCTACTGTGCCAGTTAAAGCTGTTAAGGTTTTCAACCTTAATTACTTATTGTGTCTGTCTTGCAGGTATGAGCTGACAAGGAGCAGACGCAAGAAAATCTGATTTCTTCTCATGTACATAAGTTACTAATTTTTCAACTTCCTATGGATGTACATATCTCTTGTAATTAACATGTTTTGCACAGTCATTGCAAATTTGAAGCAGGCTCCAGCTCAGGACATGCAAATTTAATGATCCTATTCAGGGATTAGTTCTCACTGAAGTTAAACATATTTTCCCCCACATAGGGAATAATTTTTCCTTAAAGAATAAGTCCTTTATTTTTGCTATTTCTGGCAAATCCCTCCTCAAAGGACCTCTAAGTGTGAAACCTCTCTTAAAGAAGGGTTGTACCTGGGGAGATTTTAGACTGTCAGCCAAGTGTCATTACTTTGCTTGGCCGTCTGATGGCCCTAGGAACTCGTTCATGTTGTTTTAACATGGCAGTGGTGTACTTTTAAAAGAATACATTTTGAAACAGTATTCTTCAGCTGCAGGGCTACAGAACCTTTTAAAGGAGAAACTCTTTAATAGCTTTTTTTTTTTTTTTGAGAAACTAAGTTGGTAGTCCACTGTTGAAAAGTACCTTAGCTGCCTGTGGCTGCAGGTATGTAAATAATGAGCTTCCAAAGCAGGGAGATGAACTTACCAAGATGTCATTAAGGTTTTAGTTTGTGACACCTTAACTGGTTTTGTCCTTTGTTACAGTACATTTCAAAATCTTGTAAACCCAGATTCTGTCTGAGGAACAGCAAAGTTTTGTAAACTAAGCTTTAATAATATTGAGGCAAAATATTTTTGGAAGCTTGGTGTACTTGTTTCTGTACAATAAACTTCTAATTGTCTTGCATTAGAGACTTGATCTAATCCTTTCTAAAACTGACTTTTGAAATACGATGATGGTAACTTCAAACCATCGCCTGAAGCAAATTTCAAGGATTTTTGGCCTAGATTACATTAATCCAGTCTGCCTCAGTCCATAATCAGAGAGAATACTCACTGAGTAACAATGTGTTCCCATCCCAAACTGATCTGGAAATGTGAACAACATTTTAAAAGAGGCTCTCCAGAAAACCAAGATTGAGCATTTGTGTAAGTGTGCTGGCTATGGCAGTAAGGGAATCTTTACCTCATCCTTAATGTGTCAGCAATATTAAAAAGGGTTAGAGTTTGCCTGGTGTTGTGCTGGGTTCAGTTTCCTGGGCTGATACAGAGTACTGGTTCTCTCTCTGGGATTGAGTAGACCAGTTGACAGCAGTTAAAGTTTTTCTTAAATTGACCAAGAATTTAAAAAATATTAAAAATGCAGTAACTTTTATTTAAGTAAAAAAAATTGGAATTGTTGCTTAGGAGGTAGCTGCATTGTCATGTGCACCTGCAGGTACATTTACAGGTAAGAAAAATCTTGCTCAGGAAGAGCAGAGTCACCCATAACCAGCTCCCCATTTCAGGTTTTGCACTGCAGGTAAAATATCATCCACATTACTGATCTCTGCAAGAGAATGGAAAGCAAAAGGGTTAGGCTTAGGAGCCCAGAATACCTTTGAATTCAACCAAAATTCTAACTTAAACAGATGGTGAATTAATAAACTCCTCAGGCCTTTTAATGCTTTTGGAAAAAAATCAATTAGGCTTATAAGTAATATGCTTAAGTAAATGCAACCCCATGTTAAATGAAAATATAGTGTTTTGGTCAATTCCTGAGGAAAGGTGGAAAGAAGGAGAGTGAGGTAAAAGGCAGCACCTTCCCTCACATCCTCCTGTTTTAGCACAGCAGGAGTAAAGAAAACACTTGTTAACTGTTTAGAGTTATATGAGAAAGTGTTGGCATGAAGATAATTATTGTTGCAAATATTACTCACCTAGAAGACACAGCAAATCTTGAATGAGAGCTTGAAAGGGTGGAAAGAAGCACTCATGTTCTTCAAGCTTATTGATGATACTGGAATGGAAAGTGAGACAATCAGGTAAGAGGTGCAAGGACATGGCAAGTTCATTCTCTTGGCCATTTTGTTTTTCTGTGCCATGACTTTGTGAAAAATACTGCTACTTAGTTATAAAACCATGGACACCAATGTTCTGTTCTCCAGTTCTGAACCCTGCAGCCAACAAGGGAGTTGTCATGAGGATCTCTGATTTCACTACTAATGCTGTATACACATCCTTCCTTTCCCCCTCACACGGCTCCAGGTAGTCTGGGGCCTGGAACATTTGTCTTTGTATGCTAAATATACTGCCTGGGGGTGGCTGGTACAACTGCCTTGGAGGTAGAGCAAGAAATGCTTTATAAGCAGCTGTTCTCCAGTTAAAACTGAGAAATGAGTGCAGAAAGGCTGAGGGAATGAGTATTGTTAACTCAGCATGTGTCAGACTTGCTGCCTGCTCCCTTTTTAGTTTGTCTGTGAAGCACATGCTGAATGCAAGCCCTTAGGGTCTGCTACCACCTAGATGTGGCTGTTACCTGTTGAATGTATAACTGGATTTGTCCAGTTTCTAAAGTATTTGTAGGCAGCTTGAGGCAAACCCTGCCTTGGCAACTTGAACACTTCAATATTACATCTGAGACTTGCATCACTTTCTCCTCCCCACCCAGGTGCCAGATTTGTCTCCTGATGAAACATGTATCCCATTAAGGCTTGTTTGATCACATTATCCATACAACCCAGAGAGTGTTTTGGAACCTTCTGGCCTCAATTTTTCCCTCTGTCAACTTCATCTTTTTGACAGGATACAAGATTTGTTTCAAGCGTGACAGCAGTAACTAACACCTCTGCTGTGGCAGCTCACTGACTTTGTAACAAATGAAGAAAGTTTCTTTCAGCATCAGTTTTGTCAGTTCTCAATTACTACATTTGATGTTTGCAGAATGGTCAGCAGTGGAACAGCCCCACATACCTGTGGATGTCTTGGGTGCCCAGAAGCTGCTGTACCTGCTCAGTCACGTTCTTATTAATGATGTCACACAGTTTCCCAACAGTATTCACTACCACAGTGGGTGGAGCTGAACTGTCTGTGGAAAAACAAACACCTCATGATTCTTTTAACAGTAATAACAGGGAAGTATTTTAGACACAGTTGAATTTTTGCAGGTGTGCAGATTTTATTTGGTTTTCATAGATCTAGGCATATACATTCCATCATTCACAGAAAACAGAAATAAACAAATGGTCAGAAATAAACCAATACTACCTAGGAATGGGGATTCTCTCACTAATCCTTTAGTGGCTAAAAAAACTTTGGCAGAGCTGTGTGTTCACAGCAGAGAGGGTACTAAAGTGCACCCTTCCTGTCAATGGAAATCAGCCAACTGAAATTATATAGAGAGAGAGGGGGTTATTAATTAGGTTCTTGTGACACAGCAGACAGACTGTAGGGGCTAGGCCAATAAGAAACTTGCTTAACAAACATGGAAATGTTTGGAGGAGGATGTTTTTTGTTAACACCCAGAACTTGTTTTGGTATTGAATTTTAACCTGTCTGTAGTGCTGTGACTGAAGGTAGCAGCCTCTTTGTCCTTTTCTCCTTCGATTTCAGAAGAACTAGGCTTGGACAAGGCATCTTCTGAGCTGCAGTTTTTAGGGGGAGGTGAGGTTTCCTCATCTCCCATGCTGGCTGCAGGCAGGAACACTGCTTCCCTCCTTGAATAAGGCTCAGCAGCCCAGGGGCTCTGGGGCTGGACATCCTACAGCCCAGCCCAGCCCAACCTTTTAACCCAGGAGCAGAAGCTGCTGCTGTTCTACAGAAGTTTCCAGCAGAAGGGAAATAACCAACTACACATCTGAGTACTGACAGTTTTTGACATTCAACAACTTGTTTTGGTTTTTAAGTTTAGCAGCATAAGATGGAACTTTCTGAGGACTGGACCCAACTACAGTTGAATGAATTACTGAGTAGAAATCTACATCCAAGACTGAGTTATTTTCTTCCTTAAACTTTTTATCTTTCAAGTGGAGAATGAACAACAATTATGAAGTCACCTGACCAAAAAAAAAGCTTTGTGGAAAAAAAAAATTCTATTTCCCCTGTTATTCTCTTCTTCTGCCTCCCTGTTATTCCTCAGCAACTGCTAAAGGCTTACAAATAATGGGGATTTGCTATTTGAGCTATAAATTGACAGGAATGTGTTCTGTCTTCCCAGTAAAGGAAACACCTAGTTAATTCATTTCTCAACAACTCAACATTATTTTCTGTGAAGAGGGCAGCTTTTCACCTGTCTCCTTTTTTTTTTTGGAATGGTGTGAACAAGCAGCAGGTGGTAAGTCTTTACCTAATTCCAGGAGCTCATGGAGGTTCCTCATGGCATTGGTCATTTCCCCCAGCTTTATGTACACCTCATTCATCCGTGGATAAACACCATTCAGAGAATTCACATCAAACAGCTTCTGGAAGTGGGAGACTATGGCAGACAGGGTTTGCAAGGACTGTGTCTGGCTGTTCTGGAGCAAGCAGGAAGAACTCATCAATGGTACTGCTTAACAAGGCAAGAGTACTTTAAGCTGTGAAGCATTCTTAAAACCGGTCTGAAGAACAGTTGTAACTTCCCTTATGAAATCTCTACGTTTCAAATATTTTTAAATCTCAAGACATAGTTTCAATAGTTTTCAAGCACAAGCATACACCAAACTCAAAATACTCTTCTGAAAGCTTCCTTCTCTGTTGCTAAGAGAAGCATTTATGTATTCTCAGCCCTGAGGGACAGAACAGGATAATTCCTGAGACTACAGGGCAATGCAAATTCACTGCTGGTCAAGTGCCTTTGATTAAAGCAATCTTCCCCAAGGTGAATTTATCCATTATGTTAAAACAGTGTTTGACTACTGAATGTCTTCAAACAGGTATTTCTTAAATGCTGCAAGGCTTTCAAATGCACCAATCTAATCACTGTGTGAAGAATACATTTAAGAATTCCACAGTAACTTGTGATTATAAATCTCTGTTTATAAAGAATTACCTTTTCCTTATGTTCTAATTCTTCCAAAATTGCATCTACTATCAACTGGAGGTCTTCAACTCGTATGGCTTCTCTGTTGTCCTGTGGATCTTTAGTGTTCCAAGGCAGCAATTCCAGAGATAGTTTTCTCAAGGACCTATGCAAATCCTTTTAAAAGAAGGGAGGGGAGCCAAATTATTTTAGAAACTGCTTAAAGTTGTTTCTAGTATAGAAACAGGTGTTTTTCTGTTTCTCATATGCAGAAAACATTCCAGCACTGGAGAGGTTAAGGTTTTAATTTTCATGAATTTAAGGATAGAGTCTTGCTGACATTCTTTGATTTGAAAAGAATAGAGTAAAAAATATTATATTTGCTATGTATTACAGTTTCAGTGAAATAGGAAGTATTGGTCACAAAGAGTTTGGCTTTAAACAAAACTATTTCACTTGTATTTGGATCAAAAAGTCACCAGTCAGACAGAAGGAAGGAAGAGAATGCACCATCATCAATGTGTGAAGTCCAGACTCTAAAGCTTAAGTTTCTTCTCAGGGACTCAGTTAATAAAATGAAATAAAATATTTACACAGAGAAGTATCTCTGGTACATACTTCACACGGACAGCAGATTATTTGTAAAATTTAACACCAGGTCAGAAAATAACAAAAGCTACACACAAAACTCCCCATATCTACACATAGGGAGGGATGGGGGAGAGGAGAGCAGATGAAAGGATATCAAGAAACAGAATACAACAATGTGTTGTTACCTTTAGGGCTATGAGCTGATCTGCCCACATTTCTACAGTGAGTGGAAGGTGCTCAAATCCACATCCCTGTCCATTCTCTTTATTGTCATTTTGCACTGGCCCTTTGCTGGGCCGGAATATTAATGGAGGAGCTCTTGGGCTTTGCAAAATAGAATCAATATGGGACAAAACCTTCAAGAACAAATAACAAATGTTATTGCTCAAATATGCATGATGTTTTGTAATAAAATCCCTCTCTATCACAGTCATGATTGTCTAAAATTAAGTCATAAATAGCTTCAATATTACTATTGACTGATTTTACACATGCATTCAACATGCAATAGACTCAAAGATTTCAACATATACTAGCTAGAAGATATGTAAAAGTAATGCAAGTATATTCTTCCCTATGAGGGATAGTTAACATTTATCCACTCGAGGCATTGTAAATTCCACAGTTTACAGTTTGCTAAGTTTCATTATATTTAGGCTTTTTAATTAGAAGAAAAATAAAGGCCACTATCACCCAAGATCTTGAACAAATCCCCTGTCCTGAACAGACTTCAGCTAAATCATATTTACCAGCCTAGTGTCTGCTGCCTTGCTGTGTTTTCAGGTAGTTTACACTTGTTAGAGACAGAACAAAAACCAGCCTACACTGACTGCCAAATCCAGAACATGACTCATCCTGCACAGAGGATTTGATAGGCATTCTTAGCCTCAGACCAGCACACTAGACACAGCTAAACAGAACCTGTAAAACATTTCATTGTAACAGTGCTAGAAACATGCAGAACAGATACAATTTGGGTACCTGCAAGTATTGCTGGCAAGCTGCCTGCAGCTGATCCACTCTCGCAACTCTTCCAGAGTCTTTCTTTTCTTCTGTTTTTTCTTCAGTCCTACTCCCTGAAAATCTGCACAAAAACACACACAGTGGGTCACACAAGCAGCCTTAGCAGGAGATGCTACCTTTTAACTTGGTGGAAGAACCAAGTGTGTAGCACTTAAACACACAAAGTAAATATCCATGTTATGATGCTGGGCAATAAAATTCCATCAGACCCAAGTAACACAGATTGACAACACAATACCCAATGCAAATATCAATAATTTATCTCAAGTCTCCAGGCTGAGGCCATGCCAGACTGCTTGTTGATTTAGAAGGGACACCACCAGGTTTTCTGTTACCAGAGTTCTACTACGGCTGAAGACCTAAAATCCAGAATTTTACTCTAAAGGCTCAAATTCCAAGCTCAGTTGTTATCTGCTTCTGCTGGAACATCTTTCCTGGCTTATTATACAAAGCTCACTACTGCTTTTCATCTAAATGATACCTACTGCACAAGAGAATAAACCATTTAAATATACACAACATGTATATTTTTAAGTGATGTCTTTTTCAGTCTATAAAATATTTAGCATTCAGTATATACAAGGATAAATGACTAAGTGAAATTACAGTTAAAAATGCTTCATTAGTACTAGAACTTTTATATCTTCCATGTATTTTCTTAGCAATATTTCAGAAAAAAACCAGTCAATTTCTAAGAGTAATATGGACATAACCCCAGTAGCTGCAACATTTTGCCAACTCACACCTTCCCACTTATAATCCATAATGAAATCAATAACTTCCTTTACAGCTTATGGAAGCAGCAAACACCAGAGATGGCCCTGTACACATTGCCAGCAAAAGAAATCAAATCAAATCCAGAAAGACAAAATTAAATAAAAAACCCCAAATTGCTGTGCCCCCATTTGGAGACCCTGACATAATTTCAGAAATAGAGGGCTGCAGAGGTTCAGCAGCACTTGCTGCCCATAACCAGGCTCCAAAGAATGCTGATAAGGCACATGGTCTATAAGCTACTCTCTACATTACAGGCTACAGAGTAACCTTGCCTTCAGAAGTCCAGAGGATTCATGAAAGTCCCTGAAAGAATATACTTACTGGGTAGTTTTCTTTAAAGCTTTCTGTAGTTTCTTCACTTGGTGCTTGTAAAATTTTAATTCCTGTGCAGTTGGCCTGCTAGACAGAAAAAGTACCATGTTATATGTCTTGCATTGGAAGGTATCTATAAAATTCACCCAAGCAAAAAAGTAAAAAAGCTTTGCCAGTGTCAAAAAATCATTCTGGAAATTAAATTCTGCTACATTTCTACATGACAACAGCAATAAAGAGCAAACTAACCATTAGCAGCTGTTATTAACAGTGTAGGGAGAAGAGGGTGGCTGTTGCTGCCATATCTCATTTCTTTGATCACAGATTTCACATTTGACTTTTACAATTGCTGGTGCTTTGTAAAGCAAAGTCTACTGAAATGGCCTTACAAAGGATGACACTTATCCTTTCTCACCTTATTTCCAAGTTTTTCTTGAGATTTATATTTTCAAGCAAAAGCTGTTCATTCTTGGCTTTTGTTTCAGTAAGCTGCTTCTGGAAAGACTGCAACAGAGACTGGGTTATTGCTTTTATTGCCCTCATTTCATAATGAACAAGCTTCAACAATTTAAAGTGTGTGCATGTTAAGAAGGGTTCCCAATTGCCTGGACAGCAAAGCAGCATGGATGAGGACTCAGGTGATTGAGCCCAAGAACCTGGTGCATTAGACCCCAGGTGGAGCACTGTGACCAAAGGGAGGTCTGTGCAACCCTCAGCAGAATCACAACATTTTGCTGCATCTTTGCACAAGGACAGGGAGCTCTGCCCACAGAGGTTACAAGTTCAGAAGACATGACAAGAACAAGGGACAGAAAACAGACATGTTTATGTTTCTATGTGGCTCTTCAAGGGTTACCATTGAGAGATCTGCAATGACTTATTCTTGGCAGTTCCATACCATGAGCAGTGCTTTGTAATTAGGAGTAGCATCTAGATTTAAGAACTCTTCCTTGGTTTTCCCTTCTCTCTGCACCTCATCTTCATCTTTTTTATATTGCCTGTTGGGAAAAATAAATTGGTTCAGCTTAGTGCAGTTCATTTAGCTCAAAAATTTAAGTTGGTTTAGTTAGCAGTTATGCATAATAATAATGTTTCCATAAACTACCAAGTAAATAGAATAGATATTCTGCCCTAAGATTCTTGCTCTAATTTCTGGGAAAGCTGTTTCATATGCTAATGAAATGCACTTATCCACAGGAGAAATTCCAGTACAAGCAAATCCCATTTCTGTTTTGTCAACAGTAATCTCAAGCTATGGAATGTCTCAGGTATCTGTTGCTTTGTGCCATGCAGGCACTGGGATAGAGCTGAAAACCTTTAGTTTTGGGAGATCAATCAAGTGAGCACAGCTAATGCATTAATTCTGCCTATGGCAAAAAAAAAAAAAAAAAGAGAAAGGGGAAGGAAAAGAAAGAAAGCAAGAAAGAAAGACTTATAGTTCAAGTATCTGGATATCCCAAGCCTCCTAACTGTCCTGGTTTCCTGACTGAGAAGCTGCTTAGCCTGACTACCAGTTAGTCTCTGGAAAAATCTAAATTTCCATGACCATTATAACCCTTTGCTATTTCTTACATGCTAGTGATACCTGAAGCACAGAATATTTACCACTATAAAATTTAAGAACAGTAAGGGCTAAAAAAATTTTGAACAGTAGAACCACAGGGCATTCAATGAGACCTACCTCAGCTCCTTTTTAATCTGACTAATTTGAGATTCATAATAGTCAATTAGACAAAGGTACCTGAAGAAAGGAAAAATTAATTTTGAATTTCAGATATTCTCACAAAACTCATACTGTGACCAACCCAGAGGAACAGGTCAGCTCACACAGCTGCACTGCACTTTGGAAGTGGCTGCTCCAAACAGTGGAGTTTCTCTCACACCAGACAACCATGGTCACACTTTGCCAAAATGGAAAAGCAGACACATTGAATCTGTACTAGTTTAGAAACAGAAAAATATTCAAGAGGAGAAAAAAGTTAAATCTGCCCACCAGCCTCCTCATCTTATGCTTGTGGTTGCCCAGCAAGATTAACAGAGAGGCACAATCAAAATAAAGTGTCCTGAGCACTGTGAGATTGTCTGGTTTGGAGAGACAGATGAGGGAGGACAGGGAACCAAATTCAGTGATCCTTCCTCTGATACACTGAGGGCTCAAGGATAAATCTGAGCACACACAATCCCTCTTAAAAGCTTCCCAGGTAAACATTGCTGGCCAGGCCTAGAAAGCTGATTTTTTATCAGCACAATAAAGCAATGGCTACCTGAGGCCTAGGAATTGGCAAATGCCTGATTGTAGCAGAGCTATGGAAATCCTACTAGCAAGAGACACAGCCCTGTGACACTTTGGGAACTTTCCCAAAAGTACCTGGAAGCTTACAAGCAAGCCTGCAGTCAACAGTTGCAGTCAACAGTCAAACATCACTTCCCCAGACTGGAAAAGCTCTTTTTTGGGGGGTTAAGGATGGTGTTTTCTGGGGAGTTTGTTTATTTTTAACTTACATTTTTAAACATTAGAATCCCAGGATGAGGTCATTCTAGCTGACACTGCACACTGCAGCTACAGAGCAGAGTGAATCATTCCCTTCCCTTTACTGACATCTAGTGTGGGCAGTGGGTGGCAATTTTTAAATTTCTGCCATGGATTTATCTGGTTTACAGTTTCACAAAAGAAAAATATCACTGCACTGAGGTACCTTCACAAGAATTGATATTTCATCTTGTACTCCTAAAGTCTCCAGGTTACTTTTTTTTCTCCCATATAAATATCAAGAAGCATTACATTAAAATCTGTTTCTTCATTTAATGTTGCAGGGATTCAGCAGAAGAGAATCACTTACCGCTGATCCAGGACAGACTTGGGAGCTCTTTTGCAAAACTGACAAAACATTTTGTTTTGAGTGTCAGCTCGCTGCTGCTCCTCCCTCCCAACTCTGCTCAGCTCCTTCTGCAAGTGGGCAATGATCTCTTCCTGTTCTTGCAGCTTTTCCTGCTGCTGTTGGTATTTTACCTGTGAACAGGCAATGGGAGCATTACTGAATTGTTCTGACCCACAAGCTGACTATACTGTACAAGCCCAGGTACACACTTGGAACCAAGGAAAATGAGCACTTGGCTTTTAGCCATGCTAAATAGAGAGTGGAAGAGGGATACAGACATTTTTCTAAATTATTTCTAGAAAATTCTGCATAGTTTGAAAATACTTAGCTATAAACAGTGTACTAACCCTATGACCCAAGATTCATGTTTATTTAGATTAACATAAATATTTTGAGACTTTTCATAAATCAAAAGTTTGAATCCTCAGGCAGCACTATCTGAATTACCCGTGAAGCCTGTTGCTCTTTTTGAAGTTCCTTGACTTGGCTCTGTTGCTGGCATGCCTTAGCTATTGTTTCATCTTCCAGCTGACAAATTTTGGCCTTAATGTTTTTCACAACATTTTCCAAATCATTAGCCCGTTGTTCTTGCCGAGATGCCCGACCTTGTTCCAGTCGTACCACATCTCTGAAAAAAGAAATGAATCCTTGCTTTAAATTCAACTCATTTCACTACAGAGTGCAGGAAGCACACACCTGACATTATGTGCAGACCTTTGAAAACATCCTGTGGCAGCAAGTGTGGGAAATACACTGATACGAGAAGAAGCAGCAGATAAAACAACAGAAGAGCTTGAAAGGAACTGGGACAAAGTTGCTTCATATTGAACAATAATATGGCCTCAGGAAAAAGGTCTTGGGCCTCTGGTGAGATAAGATCTCCACCAGGCTGGAGATGCAATACTCCAATACTGATAATACTTTTACTCTGCAGGTAAACTCCTTCCACTGTCTTACCTAAGACATCGATTTGCCTCCATAAGTCCCTGCATCACCTTCTGCTGTCGCTCAATGTCTTCCACCAGAGTTTTTAATGCAAGTCTTATTTCTTGAGAAGACTGATGGTCTAGGACAATCATATCTGGAGATACAAAACATTAGCAAAGTCACAATGAAAGGGTTTTAAGAGCCAAAGAAGATTGCCTGTTTGCTGCCACTAGGAAGTGTCAGCTTTGGGATGCCTTATGAACTTAAGGTTACTATTTCCGAATACAAAAATTACATTTCCTTACCTGATGTATCTCTGCAGCTTTGGGGGGCAGCAAGACTCACAGGTTTCAACCCATGACGCATTAATATCCTGTTCAGGTTTTCCCACTCTGCCTTCTCCTGCTGCATTGGGACAAAGGGAAAAAGAGGCAGAAACCTGAGTTCTTTGCATTGGCTGTGCAGCAGAAGGTACCAAATGCCCACAAATTAAAGCAAACCAACCCCAAACCCCCCAAGAGGCCACTTCAGGGCGGCTTGTGAGAAGCTCCAACAGGATTTGCAAAGCACATTGGAGAAAAGCGTACTTAACACGACACAGCACGATCAGTTCTCCTGATCCCTACTGAAAGCAGAATACGCGCAGTGAGTTAAATTCGCCTCTTTAGGAACCCCAAACCACCGGTCCTCGGCTCCCTCCAACGCACCCGGGCCGCAGCGGCCCCGCCGCGAGCGGAGCCCTCAGGGAGGCGTCGGCGGCGGCTCCGGGGATTCACGGACTGCTCCATGGCGTTTTGTCCCGCTCCAACCACCCAGCAGCGACACCCGGGGCCAGCAGAGTACCTCGGTCATGGCGAGGGCCGCAGGGCTGGAGAGGGGCCGCTCCTCAGGCCGCGGAGCCGCTCGGGCGGGAGCGGAGCGGCGGGAGCGGCGGGCGGGGGGGCCGCGGGGCGGCGCTGCGCGGGCGCCGCCATTTTGCGGCGCGGGAGGCGAGGGGAGGAGACCGGGCGGAGGTAGGAGCGGGGACACGGCGGGAGCTGCGGCGGGCGCGGGGCTAATAAAAACAAAAAATAAAGACGGGAAGTAATGGAAAAAGCTTGTTGATGGCGGTAACGGTGGGGGCAGATCTGCTGTCCTCGGAGCTCATGCATTTCCCGGTATGCCACCCCGCGATGAGCTTTGCCGGGATTAGATGGATGGTCTGGGAGCCGTAATCCCAGCCGAGTTTCAGAACGATCCCTTCCGTGTAAAGGAGTCAATGCCGCCTCGGGCTGCTGAGTTGGTCGGTGAATAGAGGCGGTGGTGCAGCAGTGCTCTGTGTCCGTGGTTCGGAGCAGGGGCCGCAGGCGCCGCGCCCGCTCCCTCATGGAGAGCGCCCGGCTTTCCCTTGGGATGCGGGGGGATCCGCTGGCCTCAGCAAACACCCCTGGCTAGAGTCTGCCTTCGGGCTTGGCGTAAAATAAATGTGTATCGCTTCATTACCATGATTTGAGGGGAAAAAATAAAAAAAAAAATGACTTTGTGTGTTCTGGGATGCTTCCTAACCCTTTCAGCATTGATCCTAAATGATGCCTAAAACGCAGGACTGCGGCCTGCCCGGGTGATGAGGGCTCTGGGCTGTCCGGGACACCTCTTCGGGCATCGCCCGAGGCCGCCCCTTGTGCTGATCCCTGCCCGGAACACGCGGGTCTGTGCCGAGCCTGCTCCCTGGAGCCGAGGAGGGAAATGTTCCCTGCCTGACTCCCACCGTGTGCCCGGGCATGCCGCCTTCGCAGCAGCCAGAAACTTCAGGAGCGGCCAGAACAACCTCCTCATTTATTAGCACATTTATTATCTGTGTGTTTATTGATAGGTACAAACATGACCGATCATGATGAAATAATTGAGTGAAAATAATACACTAAAGAAAGGTGGTTGTAAAACACCGTTGCGGTCTAAAATCCTCTTAAGTAAGAAATTAGTTCCTTGTGGCTCACAGAGATTTTGTGACTGAATTGCCAGGTCAGATTTACTAATGTGCTTGTTGAAAGCTGCTACAGTGTTTTAGAAAAGGGAGGAGGTGAAATTACTGCCTGTGCTATTTCCAGTCCCAAATTCATTATGGTCTGGGACTGGGATGGACAGCTCTGGATTGGGTTCCTGCTTTGGTCAAACTGTTAATTTCTAAACTCTGATTTGCAAATCAGGCAGCCCATTTTTCCGTCCAGTAACTGACAAAGTTATGAGGAGCTAGTAAAGGTAGGACAAACTTTACTAGCACTTATTTGGTTTTGTAAAATACAGTATTTTTTAAAAATACACTTGCCTTTCTGTCTTAGAGAAAGATGGTTGTATTTTAAGTGTTTTTATTTTATCATATATATGACAGCACTGCATGTTAGTTAGTTAATGATGCTTTTAAAAATGTCCTTTATCTTAGCTGGAGAAAATGATGAAACTTTAGACTTCAGTGCTTCTCTCCTACTATTGTGCTTTTCTATTTTTTCTTGCTGCTAATTGGATTAAAAGCTCTTTTGGCTTCTATGGCATCCGGTGAGGAGATTACTGTCTGTGATGATGAAATAAGGTAAAAAATCAGAACTGTGATATGAGCAGATTTGGAAAGATATCCACAGTTCCAGTGGTCACTTATGACTGTATATAAACTTTAAAAATTACTTGAATAAAAGGATATCTTGCCAGATCCATTCCCCTGTGTCTGTGTGTGCAGAGTTGCATATCCAAATGATGTAGGTAGTGTTTATGAGATTATAGAGACAAATCTGTTAACACAGCAAACAGCTAAACTGGTCATACTATTTTTTCAAGTCTAAAAAGCTGAAAGACTTTCTTTGAGACCAATCAAATAATATATTTTAATGCCTAACAAGAAATAGCAGAACTGTCCAGGAGTATCTTAAAACTAAATATAATTTTGTTACTTATTGTCACCTGAAATTGGAGTTTTAGAAGTTGGATGGGTAGCTGTGTCTTTGTACTGTTTGTCAAAATGAGTCTGTTTAACTGTTTATATTTTGTGATGTTTTGTCATATTTGAATGTCTGAAAAACATGAAAATGTAAGCAGTTCTGTAAGCTTATTCTTTCAAGTCTCATTTTGTATTTGCAAAAAGTGCAAATACAAAAGCAGAAGAAGCAGTAAAGCTTTGAACTGCAGACTTTGGGACTTGAACTTTCAACGACAATTAATTTACTTTGTTGGTTTCTCCTTAGGTCTCGGTACAGCCACTTAGAGAAGATGACAGATTTGGTGGCTGTTTGGGAAGTAGCTTTAAGTGATGGTGTTCATAAGATTGAATTTGAACATGGGACCACTTCAGGAAAGCGTGTTGTCTATGTTGATGGAAAGGTGAAATTGCTATGTGCTCAAAATTCACTGTGATACAGATTATATAAGTGCACTTCCATGCAACACACATCACAACAAACAAAAGACTAATAAATGCAAGTGAGGTACATTCAGTTAATTGTCTAATTTAATAAAATGCATCATTCTTTTTTCAGTTCCAATTAAGGTGTGAGTATTCACGAAGTGCTTTGCTGTCCTTGGGCAGAGGCACTCTGTGCATACAAAGCACCATGTATGCATTCATTCCCAAATAGTTCAGTACTGAGCTGTCTCCTGAGTTCCAGTTCAATTTTTTAATATTAAAACATGCACTCAGGTTTTTCAATTAATACCCACTGTCTTTGGGTTTTTTTCTACAGGAAGAAATAAGAAGAGAATGGATGTTTAAATTAGTGGGTAAAGAAACATTCACTGTTGGAGCTACTAAAACTAAAGCTGCTATTAACATTGATGCAGTCAGTGGCTTTGCATATGAATATACTTTGGAGATCAATGGAAAGAGTCTCAAGCAGTATATAGAGAACAGGTTAAAAACAACCAACACTTGGATATTGAACTTGGGAGGTACAGACTATAGAATTGTTCTAGGTAAGTAAACATTGAGTGACTACATGTTGCTGCCTTTGAATAACCTTGTGTGCATTTAAAAACTGGTAATGAAGAGAAAGCACAGTTCAGTGGGGAGCTCTGATGCTGTATAAAATCCTGGGGAATGTGGAAGTTTGGAATGAGATGCCAAAGACAGTCTGAAAAGTAATGGTCTTGTTATACATGTGTGAGTCTACAGCAGCATGGTCTGGATTTGGGGGGGGGGGGGGAGAAGTTGGGAAGCATTACTGCTGCTGCATCCATAGAGCTGCCCTGGCAAGGCAGTTCTCCAGGTGCAGCCTGCTACAGAAATTTTACCTGCATTGTGATCAAACCTCACATGGGTCTGAGTTTGTTCAGCAGGTAACCAGGCTTTCCTTCCAAAATCATCAGCCATGATCAAGAAGTCTTTCTCTGAACTGCAACAATGTTATTCCATATTTTTGATAGACTGATGAGCATCCTTTTTTCTGCATTGCTTCTGATCTACAAACTTAAACTAAAACTTTCCAATGATGTTCTTTCACTTTCTTAATAGTAAGGCAATTCATTGCTTCTCTTCTGCCCTCCCTTTCCCAGTTACATTACAAGCAGGTGGGAGGAAGGGATCCTTTGAGGAATTTGTCCATGGCATCTAGTGGGAAAACTTCCACTTGGGCATTTCTGTATGGTTAGAGCTGGAGACAAGAGATCTCAGACTATGATTTCTTCTTAAACCGCAGGACAGAATGAACTGCCCTAAGATGAAGGGCAGCAATGAAGAAAGACAGTTTTAGTGCTAGAAACAGATAAGTCTTCACAGAATTTTTATCTCCCTGTGCTTACTGTGTTCAGCTCTCTGCTGATGTGTCAATGACAGTGTCAGTAAAGGGAATACTACAGCAAAGTAATTGAAGGAAGATGTGCTGGGAGAAGTAAAAGAATATTCTGTTTCAAGTTCAAAAAACCCCTAAGATTGATATTTAAAGTGGTACTTGGTGCTTTCAAAATATTAAGAATACGGACAGTTTGATGGATGTTAAACAATGCTGCTTTTGAATTAATTTGACCTGGAAAATAGAGCTTTATTGAGTAACCAGCACTCAAATAATTAGCAGAAATTACTTCATTTTTTTGTATTGTAATTTTTTCAGTTTAAGACTGTCGGAGTATCTCTGGCACTATTCAGAGCAACAGAGTGTTAATAGCCAGGGCTAGGGAGGGGTAAAAATGTATCTTCAAAACAAAAGTTGTTGAAAGATCTTCCTCTCCCTCCAACGTGAGAACAAACCTGGTAGCTCAGGTACTACAGCTACTTAGGAGTTTCTTTTGGGAATTGAAAGTAAAATTCAACTATAGATTTTTAAAATTCCTAGATCCTTGTTTGTAGCGACAAAAAAAAAAAAACAAAACCCAAAATACAACAACCTTGTTCTTTCTATCTTGTTTTTCTTTTCCTTCACAGAAAAGGACACTATGGATGTGTGGTGCAACGGTCAAAAAATGGAAACAGCGGTATGTGATCCTTCCCAAAGGCTCTTCCCAGGCTGTGGGTACATAACCAAAGCCTGGCAGAATAAGCCCCAGAGGGGCACACTATCTCCCTTTACCAAAGAGGCCAAGGCAGCCAGGATGCTCCTGGTCTGTTCCAAATGACCTTCACTGAATTTTATAATGGGCAGTATTTCAGTTCATACGTCAAACATCTGCTAGTTAAGGATAAATGATGCTTTTCTTTGCCCTTTTTAGACAAACAGAAGAAATTTGAGTCAGTTGTGCAGGGTTGTTAGGGAGAAAACTTTCTGGTGATTGGGAAGGATTTGAGTTTGATGCAGAGTGTAGAGCCACTGCATCCAAACCTGCTTGTAATAGTTGTCACTGAAAATTGAACACACGTAGTCTGCTATGACTGGTTTTTTAGTCATTTTGAGATGTTCCTAATACTTAGGGCTTAAAGCCTCATTGGAACAAGTCAAATCTTTTATCTTGATCACATCTGCATTAATTTTCAGAGCAGGCTGACAGCTACGTGGTTTAATCTGTTTGGTGTCTTTCTGTTTTTTGATGATTTTCAATATGCATGCCAGGTAGGCTTCCCCATCCTTGAAGGATGTGCTTTCTCACCAGGGGGTGTCAAAGTTTTTACTGCTGCCACGAGGAAGCCCCTGGATGAGTACAAATGATAAAATCAACAGCTCTGCTATACCTGAGAACATGATGAAAAGATTCACCAAATGTTTGCTTAGTAATCAGTGGAAGAAGCCTCCTCTTCCAGTAAGTCAGGACTTCTGCTCCTGATGGCTCAGCCTTTTCCACAATGTACTGAAAGCACTCAGAGGTGCTGTGAGTGCAGGTTTAGTGCCAAACTGTGCTTCCATTAGAGCAGCACCCATTAGTTCTGCTGTCACAAACATCATGACAAAAACACAGCCATGCCTGGGAAGATCTGTAACAGGAAATTCCAGAAGTGCAGCAGGAGATGTGTATCCAAGATACACAACTGTTGTACTTGATTCAGGAATCTGCTGTAGAAGGCATCCTAAATACTTCACCTTTCACTGCCACTTGAGCACAGGTTTGTGTGGCACCTACTGGCTGTGCAGCACAACTTGGCAGGATGCTGCCTCTTCTGGTTTTGTTTACTGACATGAATCAGTAGTATTGATTCACAAACTCCAACCTTACCATTTCTGATAGTGTGACATTTTCATTGTCATCTGATACCCACCAATCTTTAACTGGGCACCTTGACAGAGCCCTGCTGAGATTCAGCAGCTTTGTTCAGCTTTCAGGCAGTCCTTGTCACAGGTACCTAAAGCTGCTGTAACTGTGGCAACTGCAAGTGATCTTGACATTGATGCATTCGAGCTTTTCATTTATTAAAATATCAAGTGTCTGTTTTTATTCTTGTCTCCTTTCTCCCAGGGTGAATTTGTGGAAGATGGGACTGAAACTCACTTCACTGTTGCTGACCACAGCTGTTGCATTAAGGCTGTCAGTAGTGGGAAACGAAAGGAAGGAATTATTCATACCCTTATTGTGGACAACAGAGAAATCCCAGAGGCTGTGGAATAGCCTCTGGTTAACTGATTATGGTAGGACTAAGATCAGGAATTTTCAATTACTGTGGTAATTATTTTAATATGTACTACTTGGTACATCTAGTTTGTGCTGGGTTTATTTTCTAGTTTCTGTACACGAAATTATTCTTTTTGAGGACCAGATGAAAATAATTATGTACAACCTCTTACATTACCAGTTTTAAAAAAAACCTATATATATCTAGAATATATAGCATATCACTACGTGTAGAGAACACTGGTGAAACAGAAATTATACGTCAGGAAAAATCATGCTATAATAAAATGAAAGATAAATATTCAGTAACACTGAATGAATCCTTAGCTGCAGGTGTATGTCCGAGGGAAGAGAAAGCCTGTACTGGGCACAGGATTAAGATGCTAAAAGCTTTCTCTAAAATTATTTTTTCTATTAAACTGACTATGGACCTTTTCACATACAGTTAAGGGAAATTACATAGTTAATAAAAAGGTTAATAATTAAATACATAGTTACCAATACTTGTGTTACAGTATTAAATTAATACTGAGTTATGAAAACTGTTCTCTATTCCCACTAGAAGCAAGATGTTACATTGTGCCAAAAATAACATTCCTTTCGGTGTTCTGGAAAGTGATGCTGTAGTTCAGAAACTCATTACTGAGTTTTTTCAAAAAAGAAAATAGAAGAAAAAATAATTCCTGCCATGAAACCCCTTTAAAAATATCTCTTGGAGCATGCTGACATAAGAACTTACCTTTGTTCAGTGCTAACAAATCTTAAATCTACAACTATGTGCTTTCATGGCACTAATGTGTGAATCAAGAAATATGAGGAACAAGGGGACAGAAATGGAAAACAGTTGATTACTTTAATGGAATAGTTAAAATAGGAATAGACTAACTCTGTTTTCAGAATTGCAGCATAATTTTTAAGAGCAACCTTTGGACTTGAGAACAAAAGTCTTTTGTTAGAGACTCACACTACAAAACTATCTTTGAAACAGCAAGCATAGCTAATCTTAAAAATAATTTTAAAAAATGCAAAATATGAATATATTAATCTAAAAGTTTATTTTGCAATGGTTAAAAATATTTCCACTTGTAACCTCAGAATTCAGAATTAAACTTTTATAACTTAATTTCTTTTGGACTTGTGAATGGTTCCTAGCACTACAACTACTAGCTCAGGAGTTGCAGGTGCAGTAAAAGCATCCTGGGAATCCATTAACAAATTATTTTGAGAAGTTTTATTAAATGCTAATTTCATCTGTGTTTTAGAGGTCAGACTGCTACCCATCAGCAGGCTTTACTAGAGGAGGTTTCCATGTACCCAAGTGCTGGACTGAATCCCCTTTTACACTGGAATTACTGTAACAGCTCTTGGGCTTTTCTGTGTATTTGCTTCAGGTCACTGCAGAAGCAATGTGGGGATTCCTGGCTACAAGGCTGACAATGTAATCTTTAAAAGATGTTGGTAAAGGTAGATTAATTGAAAAATAATTTCAAGCTGTAGCTTGAACCAGTTCTCTACTATTTTGTAACCTTTCAAAGAGATTGAATGCTGCTGAGAAATCTGAAGCTCATGTACAGTACAAATCATGTTCTTAAGACTACAGAAAAATACAAGTTAACAGATAGTGACATTCATACTTTTTATTTTGAATATGTGCATCTACAGTGCTTGAAGTAACTAATAAAAAATGTACAGCAACCATTTTAAGAAATCATGAAGTATTGCCTCATGTTTGTCATAACTGTATATAATAGCATGTCCCTAAGCAGAAAACAGCTCTCATCTGCTATATTCTCCTATCTTAAGTCAAAAGAAAACTTAAAAGACTCAAAAGGCGCAACCAAGAATTATTGTGTTTCCCTGCTATATGCAGTATGTCAGATTAAGAAAACGCAGTGGAAGAATGGCAGCCAACACAAACATCAAGTGTATAGTCACAAGCTGAGATCATGTTAAGGAATAAAGTAAATGATCAGGTATGTTAAATGTTAATGTTAAATATTACACTGTATTTTGGAATGCTTTCCCTTCTGCTTCCATTCACAGGTAATTTTGTCCTAATCTCTTTAAGATGTTAACCTACTCTTTTGTTCACAAATATTTCAGAGAGCTTTTCAGGAAGTACTCTGACCATAGCACACTACTAAGCAGAGCATCCTCTTAAATTTAAGTGCTAGATTTTGTTGTCGGAGGGTCTTCACCATAGCTACAGTTCTGCTCTATTCCCACTGAGGATCCTGCTTGTTTCCTCCAGGAGCTACAGGGGGGAACAAGTCAGCAAATACTGTGGAAGCGCTGCAAAACCATTGAAAATGACAAAAGTCTCAGGATAGTACAAATTATCTACTAAACTGTCATATAATGCAAAGGCATTCCCAGCCAGGGCTGGTGGCATAATACAAGATGCCTGGCCTGTAGTGTATTCCCCAGTTACAACATCAGCCTCAAACACATACATTTTAGAATCCATTTCCCATGTAGCTTTATCCTTGGTCAGGTACCTCGGGTTTGTTGTAAAGTAGATGCCAGCTCCATATTTTTGTTCTGGAAAGAGAAAGAAAAATTTTCAGAAGAGAAAGCATTTAGCAGTTGGTTCTTTCTGGGTGGTAGTTCCAAGAGACTGCTGCTTGATTCTGGGTTACAAGTGGTGTGACTGCTCAATGTGTGCCATCCTTTGGGAAGTTAATTTTCATGGAGTGGCTCTGATGCTTGCACTGACCTCCCACTGAAACCATGAGCAATGACAGCTGATGGCCATTCCAGTTAACCTCTACTCCAGTGCTAACTGTTCAGATTTATCTCTTAATGCAGTGATTGAATCATCAAGGTCTAAAGGATTTATATAAAATAAAATATATGACTCACACTTCAGTCATCATGTACAAGGGACTGATAAACAATAAAAGGCAGCAAGATCTTGATAATGTAAACTACAAAAACAAAAAAGCTCTGAAATTTATATGAAAAATGTCACATGAAGTGCTGTTACAGTATCAAATGGAAAAGTGCAATTAGTGAAATTAGACCATCATCTTACTGCTTTTAAAGTTTGGAAATGTGCATGTACATTACACAGACAAAGAAAGGCAAATCTCCACTTTTTGAACAGTTTATTGCTTGAAATCCCATTCTGCAATTGACATGCAAAATATCACACACTTAACTTACTGCAGGATGAAGCACTGAATGCTTATTTTTCCCTTCATGAAAGCATCTGTCTGCTACAATATTTCATGGATTCACAACTTTTCAACAAGTGTACTTTACTCCAAATGGAAGCCCAAGCAATGAAATCATCTGCTGTCTCTGACCACACCTGATCTGAGCAGGGGCCTGGGCTGCATGACTCTCAGAAGCCCCTTCCAGCCTCAGTGTTCTGTGATGCCCTTGAACATGCTTTAGAGCACCAAACTGCTGAATGCATGTTTACAGCAGCTACATAAGGACAGGGACTTTCTTTGCATCCTTGGACATGGAATTACATGTATACTAATAATTCTGTCTAGTGTTTGGGCTAGGCTTATCTTCCTAGAGCCTTGCTGGCTCTACAGTATCAGGAAACCTTACTTGTATATAATAAAGTAAGCTCATACAAATCTAAATACAAGTAAAAACAGTTCTTGTTGAGGAATGCAATTTTTTCTAATTTTAACCTGAGTTTAGTATTCAGTCGCTGTTCATTTTGATTATAGATGCCAAAGCAAGTTATTACCTTCTGGTGGAGAATACATCCTGTGAAATCCAGTTTGGCAAACTGAGCAACAGAACTTAGGAGGAACATTCTGGTACAACTTTTGAGTTGTTTTGGAGCTACCATCTGCTTTTTTTCTCATTTGTTGGAATGCAGCAGATAGAAGTGGATTGTGTATCTTTTCAATCTGTAAGAGAAATAACAGCTTAGCATAAGCAGATGGAGAATAACTATTAAATCCATAAGTGCTTTTATTCAGGCTATGTTCTTCCATGCTTTAGCCTTTGCTTTAGCCTATAAGCATTGACCACATAGTGGACAAAGTATCTGAAGTGTGCAACTGATCCAAAGAAAAGAATCATACCACTAGCCCATGACTGTCATTGAAATCACTGGGAATATTTCCTGGTGTACTGACTTCCAGTACTTGAGTTGTGCTGAAGAGATTAAGTCTACCTCCTGTTCAGTAAAGCAGTGATACCCAAGTATGATTCCAGCTTTAACACATAATCACATCAGAACTCTGGCACATTTTTAGTGTCAAGCTCACAAAAAGAAAATAGACACTGAATTAGTGTCCTGGAATATTGTACTTAATTTACCCTACCAAACTCATCTTTCTCTAGAGTTCTATAAAGGGGCATTTGAAGCATGAAGTATGAGCGAGAACATACAGTACAATTAAAAAGAGTTCTCAGAATTTAATCACTTTTTGAGTGACTATTTGCATTACATTTAAAATACTATTAATTCGGATTAAAGACTGGATCTGTTTTAAGGATGAGGCTGATTTGATCTTAATTTTTAAAAGCAATGCATTAAAATAGTTAATCTGAATTTTTTACGCTTACATGAAATATGTTAGTCCAAATATATGAGCTGAGAACAGTTTCTCCATGAATATCCTCTTTACCCTGAGAACACGAAGTCCAGCTTTTTCAAACTCTTTCTCTCTGTCTTTAAACTCCTGGAGTTGGCAGTCTACTGGTGAAATCGGGAGGTAGTCAGTGGTACTTGTCATGTGAAAGTCTTCTGAAAGCTGGCCTGCTTCTGCTTGGCCTGGATATGAATATGGGAGTAAAATTTTCATATATTGTAATGTCTGAAACAAAGGCAAGGGAGGCAGATCCGCTACTTTAGCTGGTGGTTTGATTAGGAACAAAGAATGTTAAATGTTCTCTAAGAAATGTCAGAGGCTAATATTGAGAGGGACTAGTATATACATACAAAAATGTATGTAAATGTATTCTATTTTTCTGCATTTATTATAAAGAAACCAGGAGAAAAGAAACTAAAAGAAACAATTTATGATCTCCATGACACCTCTTCACAGCTGAGCATTCAAATAAAGGTATCTATATTGAATGATTATCAAAACACAATTTAAAATTGATCACTTAGTAGCTTTCTGTAATGCCATTAGTTTTATTAATTGTTCATGACAGCTCTGCAGAACAAGTCTACTGCTGAGCCCTGCAACAGTGGTCCAGCTGTAGCCAGCAAGAGCTCAGCAAAGGTGTGTGTTAATTTAAGTGCAAATTTTGTAAATCTCCAGTGGCCAGGCTTTAGAGTGAAGGTATCCTGGAGGGAGCTCCACTACAGCTGGATATCCAACATGGCCAGCCCCTGTATAAACTGTGCCCTACTGGGAATACTGCCAAGTGAGTGACCACGGCTTACAAATGGTCTTCCAGGGGCTCACATGGTGAAAGTACAGGGATATCAGTAATTAAAGCAATACTCAGTATGTGTGTGTGAACTGAATGTATGTCTGTCCACTCTCAGCAATACAGAGACATATGTTGCTTCATACTTAACCTTGTTTTGGCACTTACTTACTTAATTAGTGTTTAGACACTATTTACTTTACATACACATTGAGTAGAGCAGTTTCTCTTGTTCAGCCATAGTCTTCTCTTGCACACGAAGCAGTAATTCTTCAGCTGCAAGCACTGTATCAATCAAAACATCAGGAGGGCCCTGAAGTTCCAGTTTTGCTTGTCCATCTCTCACTTCTTCGGACACACATACACTGGAAGGCTGGTGACGAGAGAGTTCTGCAAACTCCTCTTTACCAAGGCAAAAAATGTAGTTGTTTTTAATAACAGCATGGGAACCTTCCTGAATTTTCATTATTTGTTGGAGCCACGATTCTGCTGCTCCCAGTGCTGTGGGCGTGCACCCTCTAAGTTCAATCACGGATTCACTGCTTGTGGGTTCTTTTGCAGTCTGACTGCCTGACTCTGTACCTGGAAGATATATATATTTTTAATACAAGTGCATTGAAAAAGAGAGAAGCTTTCAAGGGCTGACACAAATTCCTACTTGGAGTCCCAGCTGTACAGTGCAAGAAACACACTACTCTTCTGGTATGCTCAAAAAAGAGATTAGCTATAAGGAGGTAAGGTTTCCAAGATACACACACACATATGGAGAATTTATCTGCCTTTCACTACACTAAATTACTTCCAACAAATTAGGCAATGACAATGGGTTTTAAGTCTTAAAAGGGTCTGCGCAGTTCCATTCCTATAAATGTAAAAATACAAAGTGCTCATGAGTTTTTGCTTCCTCCTCTCCCCAGGACACATATGTAAATACTAAGTTCCCTATTTTAAAGGGAATTCTGTGATTGCAGATTCTCAAATTGGGAGTACTCGTTTACATGAAATGCCCTTTTTGTTCATTACTTACCCAAAGGATCACTTCTGTTTTCCAGTTTGTATTTTGCTGAATAAAGTTTTCTCAGGACAACCTTGAAAGACAAAAGTTTAGGAGCAGTTTGCAATTTCTAATCAAATATGCAATTAATATCTTCAAAACACTGTTAGACAAGCAGTTTACTCCCCCACCCCTGATTCTGAGATTGTTAACACTGGCATTTGTCAGCTTTTCCCAAAATGTTATTCCTGACAGTATCAAACGCATTCCTGTTCTTCTGCATCTCCTAAGCTAACACACCTTACACACTGAGTGACACCTTTACAAACTCCTTGTGGTTGTGGCCTGTGTCATGCTACCACATAAGATAAAGGTGTTCATTACTTGCATTTTAATGCTGATGCATCCTTACTCAGTTTTAAAATCCAGACTATTCTCCTGCCTGTCTACTTGAAAAGCTTCTATTATGTTAGCTCATATATGTTGATAGTGTTTTGCCTTCAGAGCTCCAAACAAAAGTATTTGCAAAGATTGAGTATCTGTTAATGAGAGTAACAGTTTCACAAAGGGACCTGCTGCTTACATTCGTTGTTAGTACAGAACAGACTATCATCGTTTTTAGTCATCTGTGGAAATACTTTTAGAGTTTTCTGTGTTCCTTATGGGTAGTTAACAACAAATTGGTTACCTCATAGGCAGCACGGTCACCTGGGCAAATGACAAACTGCACTTCTCTCTTTTTCATAGGATATGCCCTGGCAAAATTTAAAACTGCTTCAATCATGGTGTCTGCCACTGTGTCAACAGGCAGCTTTGGTGACCAATTTATTGGAAAAGAAAATGAGGGACACGAGTCTTCCCAAAAGCGATCCAGGCATCTTTTCACTGCATCCTTCAATTCCTGCAGGAAAAACAAAGTCTTTCAGTCCTCACATCAACCAACATGAAAATCCACTGAGATCCAAAGTAAGCGATCATCACCTCAAGCTGTAACACCGGGTGCTGGTATTGCAATACCACATGCAGGACAAATGTAGAGAAAAGCTGATGGGTTTCCATTATCAGGGGCTCCTTAACACGTGTTGGATGTCTAAGATGATGCTGAAGTTCCCTCTGAAAATCTGGATCCTCTTTTTTCAGCAGTCTTGAAGATGGAGAGGAAAGCTCACCCTTGGCATTCATGAGGTTAATAACAGCTGTATTCTGCAAGGAAAGAGTGCAAATTTCAGTGTACTTCAAACTGACTATTTGCAAGCCTTGCTATTATACAGAGCATTTTTTCTAAGCACAACTCCTATACAGAGGCCTGACTGCCACAGATTAGCTGCTTGAATTTTCCTACTACTTACCACTAGAGCACTAGAATACATCAAAGTATGCACTTTGCAGTAGCAGTTCAGGAACCAACAGTTCAAAGCTGTTGGTTTGCACAAAGCTGTTCCAGTCATCAAGAGTGCACTGAACACAATTATTACTCTCACTATCTAAGTGACCCACGTGCCAGTTATCAGCAGGAGAGAACTATGGAGGTGGCTGTCATCCCAGCCTTAGGGTAGCAAGGACACATCAGCAAATAGCAGTGTCAGTACACATAAGGGAACTGCAAAGCTATGATTGTTTCCAATACAAATAGTTTCCAGTGGAAAAAGCAGATTCCCATAGTTGGTGCCCTGTACTTCAAATATCAAAACCACAAAAAAACTGTTTTTAGAATGCTGATAACGCAGTAATTGTTCTAACCTTAATTGTTGAATATTATCTAGACACAAGAATATGTTTTCCTCATGGTCTTGAGGGCATGTGCACCTTTCAGTGCTGTAGAATTGGTTAATAAAATTACAAGGTCAGCTTTGCAATCCTTTGTTCTTACACCAAAAAATTAACTTCCTTTTAAATTATGACACTTCTTTAAAATGAAAATTTATTTATTTTTTAAGATATAGTATTTGCTAAAAGTAAACACCATTCCTGTGATGTACCTTGTAGTTTAAGAGCTCTGTTGAATTCCTATGACTGAGGTCATCTATTTTGCATCAGATTTTCTAGCTAAAAAGTTAAACAATTTAAGTAATGCTCTATTTAAAGGTAAGGTGCACATCATCTGTGTAAGTTATTTTCTGCTGTTTCAGTGTTTGCTGAATAATTCCAGTAATGGAGTTATGAGAACATAAATTATAGGAAAAAAGGGAAGGAAGGAAATAAGAGACTACTTCTATGGAGTACATTATAAAATGTGAACTCCTACATAAGAAGATAAACCTTACACAGAGATGTATTATTAAATCATTCAATCTTTAGCTGCTTCCTGTTATAACAGCATGTATACAAAACCAAAATAAAAACATCCTAAAGTTCAACACCCATTTAGACAAAAACCAAATCCTTGCTACTATGATTTAATTACGATGTGTAAATTCTCATCAAACTGAGAAGAAAACCATTTAGTGGACTGATGCAAAATGTGTTCTGAACTCTTGGGCTCCAAATCCTGCAAAGACTTGGAGGCAGCACCATGTTCCACAGATGACAGGACAGACTTACCTTCAGATCTTCGGGGTGTTGTTCTATGATGCGCATGCGAATGTTGTTATGTACGAGGTGAGGCGAGCTTAGTGAAGCTGGCACAGTGTCTTCAAGTGAACTGGTATCACCCAGAAACTTTTCACAGGCCTTCTTTATTGCTGCCACTGTGGACTCCTCAATGTTCACCAGGCGGATTTCCCTGAGAGAGCCTGGTGGCCTTGTCTCAACAAATTCCTTTACAGCCATTACAATCACTTTAGAACACAAATCAACTGGGAAGGCATAGACACCTGAACTCACTGCTGGGATAGCCACAGACTTTAAAGCTCTTCCTGGATCACTAACATAACGCAGAACATTCAAAATAGCATTGCGAAGTAGATGACAACATCTTTCCTTTTCGCGAATATTCCACCTTGGACCAACTGCATGAATAATTTCCTTACAAGGAAGCTTACCTCCACCTGTCACTGCTATTTCACCAACTTTGACTTCTCCAAACCTATGAACATAAAGCTTGCTTTCCTCTTTTATTTCTGGCCCTCCAGCTTTTACGAGGGCAAGAGCAAGACCTGCTCCATGTTCAAGATACTCATTGGCTGCATTCACCACAGCATCAACCTTGTGTCTTGTGAGATCATCCTTATAAACACAAACGTCAATGCCCGACTTTACTTTTTTCCTGTATACTTCACCAGTGCTTTTTGCTGCTTTTCTAAAGGCCAACGTACAAGCAAACCTTTTGGAAACGAGATTGTTTAGACAGTTTTCTCTTCTCTTAAGAGCTTCATAGGCATCTTTACTGATGGGCATCATTAAATTGACCTCATCCATTACGATGTTTGACCCTAGGATACAGAATAGGGAAATAGAAGGTATTACTATCAAAACATTTATTTTTATCTAGAAGTGTGGTTTATAGCTCTCAATTTTATCCTACTGTCATTGCTAAACAATATTTTTTTACACACTCTAATCTTTTCTCTCCCCTTTTCAGAGGTTTAGAGAACCCAAGGAGGTTCATTTAACTGTGCCACAGAGATCTTATACTGAGTTTTAATTCTGTGAGTCTCATTTGGTCTGCACTTAAAGCCCACAGGCAAGTTCCTTCTTTGTATGGAACTTCTTATGAACTCAGAAAGGCTTTTTAAACCACATTTTTTTAAGGAACAGTTTTTACAGTATTACTATGGCTATACAGCCCTCTCCTGGCAGATGTCAGCAGTACTATACTACAGCAGTTATGTTAATTAGTTTAAATCAATTTGTGTGAGTTTAGTTGAAGTTTCCTCCAGGGTATACTACCTGCTTGTAAAAAGTCTGACGTTTTGGACTTATAAAGTATACATGCCAACTCATCAAAACACTTCTGAGCTCTTGCTTTTTAAAAGAGAAATGCAAGAAAGTCCTGTTGAAGTAATTAATAATAATGGTGATTCATAACCGTGTCTATTTCACATTAATTATGAATTTCAGGTTGCTTTTGGCTTTTGTTTTCCAGTTTGCTGTCAGTAGCTGTCAGTTTTCAACTTACATACAAGTACACACTTCGCAGATGGCTGAACGAGAGGCTTACCTAAAGCGGGCTTCTCTCTGAGGAAATCTGAAACGTAACTCTATTGTAACAAAAAGAGAAAAAAAGGAAAAGAGAGTAAATGTTACAAGCAACAAAGTACGTGGGCTGACTTCCTACAGGAGAGATTCTGTTGCAAGTCAAACCAGCACCAGCTTTTCAAACATCTATACGAAGTTTTCTAGTGTTTAAAACGCTGCTGGGAGCTGCGGGAGCTCTGTGGGTGAAGTTACGCCCAGATTCCTCCGGCTCCGACTCACTCTCAGCAGCGAGAGGCCGGGCGGAGCCATTCCCGAGCGCCCGGCCAGAACAGGACGGGACTGTTCCGTTCCCCTCAGCCCCGCCGGGAGCTCCCGCCGCACCCGGACCCCTGAGGCAGCCGCCGCCCCGGGCCCCCGTCCCCCTGCCCCGCTCCTCTACCTGGACGCCCCCCATCTCGCTCAGGGCGGATCCTCAGCGCTCGGAGCCGCGGGCGGAGCGGGAAGCGAAAGCGAAAGCGAGCGGCGGAGCGGGAAGCGAAAGCGAAAGCTGGGGGCGGGCCGGGATCATGGCGGTCGCGCCGCTGCTGGTGCGGGTGAGCCCTGCGCCCGCCGCCCCCGAGAAGGCGATCTTCAAGCTCCATACTTACTTCCAGTCGGGAAAGCGGTCGGGGGGCGGCGAGTGCAGCGTGCGCCTGGGCCCCAAGGCCGGCACCTACTGGGTGGACTTCTCTAAGGAGCAAGGTACGGGCCGGGCTGTGAGGGGACTGGAAATGGCCGCCAGGCACCATTTAGTGTCCCTGGGCAGGGCGGCTCTAGGGCCGCTGGTGACCATCGCATTTGCAGCCCTATCTGCCTTCGTCCGAATTCAGAAAGGGTCTCATTAATGCATATAAATATCCTAAGGGCATGCCAGACATTTCGGTGGTAGCCAGCGACAGGACAAGGAGCAGAGGGCATAAACTAAAACACAAGAAATTTCACCTTAACATGAGGAAGAATGTCTTTACATCGAGGGTGGCATAGCAGTAGGACAGGCTACCCAGGAGGGTCGTGGCCTCTTTGTCTCTCGACGCATTCCGGATGACCCTGCCTTGCTCCTGGGATTGGGTGGGATGATCTCCAGAGGTTCCTTCCAGCCATAACAGTTCTGTGATTCTGTCATTCTGAAATTACCACAGATAGGAAGCGTGTGGAATCCCGCTCAAAGCACACCTTGGAATTGGATGCAGGATGCTGGGATATAGTCATCCTGCCGGGAGAAGGGGACCCGGGCAAGAGACGGGTTACAGCACACGGCTCTGCCAGCTACAGCAAAGTCACTGCCGGCCCTTCCCTGCCCCAGCTGGAGCAGCGGGACAGCGGTGGCTATGCGGCCACAGCAAAGGAAGACCTTACCAAAAAGGTACATCAGGAGCAGCAATGTCACAACCTGCCCTGCTTGTAGTTCCATGAGTTCTTTATGTTGCACTTAAATATTTTGTGCCAAAAAAAGTCAGTTATGTGATCTTAGATAATGAAATGGGGGCCAGGAGTGATATTTGAGTGCCGGACCAGAGGTCAGTCCACACATGTTTACAGGCAGCATGTTTTCCAGCCTGTCTCTGGCAGGTGCCAACCACTGTTCCCCAAAGCAACACTCTGGCAGGTTTCAGGGGGTCGTATGCACCAAGGGCTGCTCCCAAAAGGTAGAAGAATTGTATGAGATTTGGATCCTTTCCACCTACCTTTCACCTACCCTTCCACCTGTCCACCTACTCTTTCAACATGATTTGCACCTTGAGGCAACCCTAATTATCTCCATCTCTTCAGCATTAAAGAAGTCTGCTGGGATGCAATGTAGCGCCGCAAACATGATTTCAGACACTTTGAGCTAAAAGTTACACAGAAAAGATCAGCTGTGTTTAGGGATGTGGGATAGCACAACGTGGTGTGGATGTGGCTCTACCAAGACCCTGGTGTCTGGCTCAGAGGGCTTTAACAAACTGTTTTGCTTGGTAACATAGGTGTTAACATGTTGTGTCTGTGTAACCTGGCTCTAAGGGGATAAACAGATTCTTTTGGGGATCCTTGGCACAATAACAATGATGTAGTTACACTAAAATGTGGTTACAATGATGCCTCAGGTTTAGCTTTTATATTTTTCAGATTCTCTACCGCTTTAGTGTGTAGTTCTGAGCTTCATGTTAAGGGATAGTAAGCTCTCTTCACAGAGCAGGGAGACAAAACAATTCCTTCTCTAGCTGGGGACCAAAGACAAATGATGAAAATTTCAGGCCCAAGAGCATAAGCAACAGTGGACTATAAGTGGACAATTAACTCCAATATGCAAATGGACCAGAACTTACAAAAGTGAGGGACCTCATGACCAGTCATCCATTTTGTGACCATTTTGGTTCACCTTGGGTGTAGCCCTGGTTGGGCTCTTGTGTCCAAGGTGTATCCATTGAGGACTTCTAATAAACACCTACTTTATTCTGTACCTACATCTAGTCTCTGTTCTAGGTCATTGCTTTCACAAGGCATCAACAATTAAAGCTTTTTTCTTTTTAACAAGCATAGAGTTAATGATCAGAGTACCAAAGGATTTTTACAAAGCAGAATCAGTGTAGGACAGTTTTGTAAGTCCTGTAGCACTGTGCTTGATAGCACAGCTCAGCTTATGGTTTCTAGTCACCTGGGCCCTCTGCACATCATGTCATATCTTAATACTTGGGTTGCTGTATTGATAGAACAATCACAATCTAGACTTGAAAACACATAAAAGTGTCTGGGTCATCCAGTCAGTCCTCAAAGGAAGCAGAGAGCAGTGGATGTCTCCCTGGCCACCAAGGGGTCCTGTGGGTTTCACTGTCCAGCCACAGTTGTGGTCTGCATTCCCAGTTAGGAATTGTAACTGGTTGGTCTTGTAGGCAGTGCCATTCAACCTGCCTGCTCTGGGATGGGGGCAGCAGCACCTGGTGGGCAGGGTACCTGGGACCTTTGAGGCCAGTAAGGAGGACACCAGTCAGTCTGGTGTCCAGAAACCTTGAGGGTGGTAGGGAGGGAAAGAAAAAATTCTGTTTCCTTTGTCTGCTTGGTGTGCAGGACTTCTAGGGCCTGGTAATGATGGGAAAAGGGCCTAACACACAATGAGCTCAGCCACAGAGGTTGCCTGCCTTTAGTTATGCTAACCCTGTGTCAGAGGTTGGATCAGGGAGTGCTGGTCACAGTCTCAGCCTAAATAGCAGAGTTACTGTCTTTCCTCCTGCAGTGCTGGTGACATTGGGGCGTTTCATTTTTGCTGCTGACTTAGAAGCAGATTGTGTTACTCGCCTGTTTGTACTGTTAGTGTATGTGACATAAAAGAAATACTGTGTGCAAACTTGTTTGTAGTAATCTGGCACTACTGGGATGGACAGAGCTTCTTGTTGCTGAAAATACAGAAGTAGCAAGCAGAGAACCTTAGAGAAAACTAATGTTGATGTATTCTTGTCTTTTCTGTAGATATTTCTTACAGTATCTGCTACTCTGAATACCAGTATGTTTACTGAAGACCAAAGGGAGAAAATTACCATTATGTGTCCAAACTTAAAGAGAGAAGGAAACCCTGGCGTGGATGGCTCTGAGAAATTGACAGGAGATTTTACAGATATTGAAAAAGCTTATCACTACTTTGAAGATATCCTTGCAGGCAAAGACCCAAACCATGATTTTTCACATTCTGAATGTAAGAATGGTTTGAAAGATGAAAATGGCCTGAATACTGAAGAAGTGGTTGAGTTTACAGTTGTGACAGCTCTCTATGAATATTTTATTCATACCTGCAAAGAGGAAATCAAAAAACTACACAAAAGGTTTGGAGCGTGTATAGGAGTTAAAGGTCATGATGAGGATAACACATTTATAAACATATCTTCCTATGGAAGTCCTGCATTGTTACGAGCAGCTAGTGATTCTTTTATCAAAGCTTTCCAGGAAGCTACAAAAGATCTGACACAGGAAAAAGTTCCCATAACAAAGAGTGACACATTAGAAGAGACAATAGTAAAATTAAATGAAAGGTTTAGAAATCTTCTTGCTAAAGAGGAAGGGAATCAGTTGCTGCTCCGTGGTCCAAGGAGTGAGATTTTAGCTGCCCAAAAATTTCTAGCAGGGGAAGGTGAGAACAGCCAAGCTGAAAAGAATATGAAAATATCATCTCAATGGTACAAATATAGGGATGGAATTGAAGTTGATGCTTCAGTGTTTAAATTGTTGGAAACCATACTAAGCAAAGAAATTGAAAGCATAAATGGCAAATTTGATACAATGGTAAAAATAAAAGAGAAGTCATATGGCCAGAAGGCCATAATATTTAGGCCTAAATCTGAAATTTCTGATATGTCATCACATGCTACTGAAAGTTTCATCAGTGCATTTCAGAGTGCCTCTGCAATGTTAAGAGCAAAAGTCATCAGTGTGAAGCTTTCAGAAGATCAAAAGAAAACTTTAAGTGTGCTACTTAATGCGAAGAAATTTGAAGATCTTAATGTAAAACTTCAGAAGAATGAAGATGAGTTAATCATAAGGGGTTTACCAGACCATCTTTATGTTGCTGAAAAGTATATGAAGTCCCTTCTTAACATTGAAGGGACACAAATTAGAAATAGGGCACCACTGTCCTCTGACCTCAGCTCTCAAGAAGCTACAGGAGCATCTAAGAAGTCCACTGTTAGGCAAAAGAAAAACCTTTTTTCTGAAGAACAGACTCAGGCAAAGACAGAAGAAAAAGATGATGAGTGTCCAATTTGCAGGGACACAATTGAAGATAAAAAAATACTTGAAAAGTGCAAACATGCATTTTGCAAAACTTGCATTGACACAGCCATGGCTTATAAGCAAGCTTGTCCAGTTTGTAATACCGTCTGTGGAGTCCTGACAGGAAACCAACCAGAGGGAACAATGTCATCTAGAACAATCAGTCCGTCTCTTCCTGGTTATCCCAATTGTGGCACCATTCAAATTGACTATGATATGAGTGGTGGTATTCAAACTGTAAGTGTGCTTAAATATTTCTTAAAGATATTTTTCCCACAACAAAACCAATATTGAATACAAAATTAATTATTTTCTCATTACTTGAATGCATGTTCAGGGAAGACATTTCTTTGTACAAGTGTTTAATTCAATATTTTTGGGCGTGATTAAGTAAATACAGTAGGAATGTAATAGTCTGATGATCAGCCTCCATTTTATATGCAGCAGGACAGAGATACCTGTCTTTAATTTGTACAGTGGGAGTAACTGAACTGAAATCTATACAATGATATCATATAAGCGAAGTTTTGCAAGTATAATGAGAATTTCTGGGATGTTCTCTTTGCTGTGGACACCAATGGACAAACATGAATAGTGGGCTGGCTTGGTGAGAGCTTTCCAGGTGAGATGTCTTATGTTATGGGCTTGGATTCGTGACTAGGACTGAGAATGGTGTCAATTTAAAAAGTCATGGGTGCAGCACCATGCATTTGGGAGAGAAAAGAGGGAAAACCAAATTTAAAACTAACAATGGGTGCATGAGTGATGACAAGAAAGTGTGAATGAAATTTGTACGAAATAAAGTATCTAAAGAGAAAAAATTCGGAATCAGTTATCAGTCATGCTCTGTTCTTCTGAATGATTTATGATATGCAATGTGGTTTTGTTTTGTTTTTCTACAAAACAGAGCAGCCACCCAAACCCAGGGCAGCGTTATGGGCCAGCTCACCGAACAGCGTATTTACCTGACAATGAGGAAGGGCGAGAAATTCTGCGGCTCCTCAAAAGGGCCTTTCACCAAAAATTGATTTTCACAGTGGGGCAGTCACGTACTACTGGTGCACAAAATGTTATCACATGGAATGATATTCACCACAAAACTGCCATGGAGGGAGGACCTACCCAGTAAGTAGTCTTGTATTTATGCAATACTGTTGTTACTCATATGCGTCAGGAAAACTGCCTTGAATATTTTCCACATTTAGAGCTTTCAGATTTTGTCACTAACAGAGTGAATGTGGAATGCCCTATGGATCCAGATGGTAATCACCTTCCCCTCTTTGGACAGTTGGAGCAAGGATGAGCTTAATGTTCTGCTGCCCCTCAGACTACTCATTCACCAATGAGTTTGTAAGGCACTTAGTTAATAACTGCTTTGATTAGAACCTGCAGGACAACAAGCTTTTGATGACACCTAAGGTTGGACTCATGATCTGTGTCTCTCCTGTTACCTGCTCTTCTGCACCAGCAGGTGCTGGTCCATTAGGATCCTGGTAAAGATGGCACTCATCATGTTGTAAAACATGATTTGAAATTCTGCTTAACAGAGCTAACAGCAGGAAGTAAGATTGTAGTACAATCTTTGTAGTACAAAGGACATAAAGTCATGTCCTTTTAGATGCTAGGAGCCAGGAATTGTGCAGCACTTAGTGACTCAGAGCACAGGACACAGTGCCAACCCCAGCCATAAAAAGGGTTACCCCATTTTAGCCATTCAAGCTGTCAGAGGATTTTCTGAGTGAGTAGATGACTGCCCTATCCAGTATTGCTTGAGGACTTGCTGCGCTTAAATGAAAGGAGCAATCACCAGCGCAGAGTGTGAGCTGCCTGCAGCAGAGACAAGAGGGGCCAGTCCTTTCAAGCTTGTTGCAGCCTCTAAGGGGTAGGTGGTGTCTTGCAAGCTCTAAAGTCTTATGTCTAAATCCTCCTGACTGGGCTAGGATCATTAAAAGCAAAAAGTATCAGTTTTACTTTATCCTTCACTCTGTGCAAATCCTCTCTCTTGCTTATCACGTGCTTCATATGCAGTTCTGGTGTTGCACTACTTCAAGTCCAGAGGTGCCATTATGTTTCTGAATTGAAGGCTCACTTGGATATGCTTCAGGTCTGATTTTCTTTTTAAAAGATATATACCCAAACACCCTATCATTTTGAAGGGGGACCCCAGGCAGCTTTGAAAATCAAGTTCTTAGTATCAATTTGGACAACAAAATGTAGCAGCTCCTTAAGTTTGTAGCTTTATGCTGTCTGTATCGCTTCTGTGATTGGCACTATGGGTCTGTTTGCTCTCTAGGGCAAGAACTGCATAAAATTTGTGAAGAGATTTCTAAAAAGACTTTGATGAGATGGTTTTGTAGAATTGTCAAATGCTTCATTGCGGAAATAGCCCAAACAATTCTTTTCTTCTTCTCCTAGCTTTGGTTACCCAGATTCTTCTTATCTGCAGCGTGTTCGATCAGAATTGAAAGCAAAAGGAATTGAATAAGGAAATCGATCAACTCTCAGCTCTCAAGTGCAATGACTAAACATGCAGCAGTTAATGTACCATTCAAGCTCTGAGGGAAGTTGCTTTGTTTAACTATGGTACCTAAATCGCTTGTATTTCACAATTAGCTAAGAAAAGTAATATTTTCTCATCAAACAATGTATGTTCTTTTCACAAATCATTCACTTCCTATATATGTAGCCTTTACAAAATTCGGTTCTTGGGAGTGTAGTATCAGTACTTGTTTGCACTTTGTGTATCTTGCTTTACTAGCAAATCTGACCGGCCCTTTTCCCCACAACTCTCCAGTCTGATTTCCAAAACCTTTAGATCCACTACTTTTATTAGATGAAACACTTCTCTTAGCTTTGCATTATGATGTCTGTCAGCATGGCTGGCATCATGTAACCTAATCTGATCTAAATCTAAAATTTGTATGCAAATTTGTATGCAAATATGTAATCTAATCTAAAATTTGTATGCAGCTATGACAGTCTTAGCTGTGATAAGGTTATGGACTTTTGTTTCTTTTCATGGTAGAAATTGCCTTAGTGATTTGGGTTTTGCATGTGAAATTAGCCATAGATCATGTACAAGTGGGTACATGGATGCTCAGCTCTGCAGAAGTGCTGAATACTGAGAGCTGTGTTGGAGCAAACAGGAAGTAACAGTGTCTGTGTCCATATCTCACAGTGGGCTCCTGGTTCTGTGCCTGCCATTGTGCTTAAACTTAAATACCACTTTAAAATCAGTTTTTCAGCTATAAAACTGTATTCTTTCAATTGCATCCAATATAGTTTTAGGGTATCTGCTAAATTAGAGTGGCTGCAGTTAAGAGCATGAATAGTAAAAGTATCTCTAAGGGGTAGTAACCACTCAGGTTTAAATTGTATCATAAAGATACTCTGCAGTGCCTAAGTAACCTGCTAATTACCTGTGTGGTGGTATGTCACACAGACATGATTTTTAGTAAGTTGAACCATTTCTCTGAGGCTACTGAGGACAACTAATAAAGAAAATACAAAAATACCACGTGTGTTTCTTCTGTACAGGTTTTTCCTCCTTTTTGTAATACATATAGCTGTATATATTTTTTAGATTTAGGAGCTTCCCTGCAACACCGTGTTTTGGGGCAGTTTGGACTCTATGCCACCCACTTTTTTAAAATGTATTACTTTATTTTTTTATTATTTTAAGATTCCCACATTGTAAATAGGCACTACAACTTTGCCACCTTGACTTTCAGGTTTAGTAGGAGTGGGCAACGTTTGGTTTCCATGTGGGTTGGGATGTCTTTCCAGCCCTGGTTTTGTGTTACTGTATTTGTTTTAATATTTTACATTATTCCATACAGTAAAATAGCAGAGGATGCAGTAAAATACCAACACTCCAGTTGTTTCTACGTGACTGAGCTTTTCTGCACATGGAAACAAGCTGTCACTTGGGACAGTGCATTAGGAAATAACAGAGAAGTAAGTCGCCCACCAAGAAACCCCATGGGTCATTCAGCAGAGTATCTGATGATACCTAGGCTTAGCTGGATGCTTATAATTTTTAATGACATTTATTTATCTAATTCTTAAATGAATGTTCAGTGAAATTAGGGGGGAAAACTTCATTTATCTGCTATTTTAGTGTCCCGTATTTGGCCTCAAGGGTAAAATACACAGCACGGAATAGCTGAAAACAAACCTTTGCAAGAGAAAGTCCTGAGCACTTGGTTAAAAACTTCTCAACTAGTTGAAAAGTTGGTCTGAAGTAAACACCCATTGCAACTTTCCACCGTTGTGGAAGCATCTCTGGCAAAGAATGATGAAAGTGGTAATTTTAATTTTCATGATGACTTCATTTGAAAGGGTAAGGGAGGAAGAGCAAGTGTTAGCCAGTGGTTAAGCAGTGCAAGTTCAGAGGCTGAAAACACGGTGACCCTTGGTACAGCTCTGCGGAGGCTCAGGGGCCTGTTTACCCGGGCCGGGGAGAGGCCGGTCCTGCCCCGTGAGGAGGCGCGGCGGAGCGCAGGAGCCCCGGCCGTGCCGATGGGCCCGGAGGCGGCGGCTCGTTGGCGGCACTGGGCGGAGCCCCAGGCGCCTCAGGTTCCGCGGCCGAGAATCGAAACCGAAAGCGGCGGGAGAGGAGCGGGCGGGCAGCCATGGAGGGGCAGCGGCCGTGCTCCTTCCCGCTGCTGCTGCGGGGGGACTGGGGCCCCGCCGAGCCGCCGGCCGCGCTCAGGAAGAAGCTGCTCTGCTACTTCCAGAGCCAGAAGCGCTCGGGCGGCGGCGAGTGCGAGCTGCGGACCGGGACCGACACCGGGACCATCCTCGTCTGCTTCGCCCGGCCCGAGGGTGAGCGGCCGGGCCGGGCCGGGGCGGATCAGGGGAGGGGGGCTGATGGCGATGCCCGCGGCCAGACGGGCGGGGGGCGGCCGCACCCCCCTGACCGGTGCCTGCTCTGTTGGCAGTGAGGGAGCGGGTGCTGAGGCGGCCGGCCCACGAGCTCGTGTGGGGGTCCGGAGAGCGGCTGTCGCTGCAGGTCACGGCGCTGCCCGCGGACGGCGGCCCCGCGCAGGTGAGGCGGGCGCGGCTGAGGCGGGCGCGGGTCCGGGCGGGCGGGCGGCCGCGGGTGACCGCTCTCCTCTCGTTCCCTTGCAGGAGGCGGGACCGGCCGGCGGGACCCAGGCGCCAGGTAGGAGCTGCGGCCCGAGCTGCGGGGGGCTCCGGGGCTGGCGGGGCACCGGCCCGGTGAGCCCTGCGGAGCCGCGGGCATGGGGAAACAGCGGAGCCGCTGCTTGGCCGGGCCGGGCGAACAGCGCTGTAGCGCTTTGATTCTTCTCGCCAGCGCTCCCCTTCACTGCCCGAATCCCAAACACGGTGAAGTTTCTAAGGTGCCACAGTCCCCGAGCCACGTCCCAGGCACCGGACAGACCGACCACGCTATCGCGGCTAATACAGACACGCACACACACATACACTGCACAATCAGTACACGCACAGCTACTCAATACACATCTGGCTAATACACACACATAGGACTGATCAATACGCACACGGCCAATACATAGCTAATCAGTGTGTGACTGTCAGTACACCCAGACTAAACCATGTACACAGGGCTAATACACAGCTCGCTGAGCTCTGCTTTCAAAGTACCTGCTTGTGCATAGCGGGATGATTGCGCAGGCGAGGGCTGAGGGCACAGGCTGCAAAAGCAGTTTGGTCGATATTACCATTGTCCTTTGTTTTCTAATGCAGCTGCATTTCCTCTTGTTCTAAACTAGGAAGTTGAGTGGTCATGCTGGGTCAAACACATCCTGACAGAGTCTTTTCCAGTGGTCTCAGTTTTCAAAGGCACTTCTGTCCCAAGGGCTGATGTCCTCAGCACTTCTTATGTTCAGTGCAGCTTTTTGTGTGGCAGGACTTGCCCACGGTGGTTCGTGCAGCATGACTGTGTGCTGACATTATGCCCGAAGCTTCTTGAGCTCAGTCTTTCTGTAACCAATTCAACTTTTGGCTTAAAAATAGAGGAATCTGTGGAAGTCTGTGATTCTGACAGTGTCAAATGAAAATTCAAGCTGTGTTAGCTCCTGGGTGTACATTAATGTGTCCGTTTTCTTCTTGAAGTACCCAGCAACTGAGAAACCGTTGTCATTTATCTCTAGTTAATGAACCCCAGGTGTCTCTTCCCATCTGCCAGAATAAGGAAACTCCTGTGTGTACTCAGCAGGAGAAGACAGGTAAGTGTGTCACTTACCTGGTGGTGACCATTGTATTCTTGCTCCTTTGGTTTTCTGGACCTTTCTGCTGCAGCAGTGCCCTGGTCACCCTCGTGGCTTGTGTTGTTTGTCTAATGTAGTGTAGGAATTGTGATCCCAGGCTAAAAGAAATAAATGTATTTCTTCCTTTCTGTGAGTCCCTTTAGAGCCCCCACTTCACTATCTGCCTCAGACAGGTCACTTCCTTTGGGGACAGCAGTGAATGCTGGCCTTTGTTCTGGCTGAGGTTGTCCCTACCTGAGGCGTTGCTGGGGCAGCCCTGTGCCAGGGCTTCGGGAGCTGTGTGCCCCAGGTACGCCTGAGCAGCTGTGGCAGCCAGCAAGTGTAAAACCCAGGTGACCCACAGCTGTGTCTGAACTGTGAATGGGGAGAACTGGTTCCCCTCATTGTGTGTTTGTGAAGAAGCTTTTGTATCTTTTACTTCTGCTGTCCTTGCCTGGTGATGAACTGAAGCATTTCCTCCCTACGTGTTGATGCAGCAACTCCCGTTAGTGATCTCCTTAACTTTGGGATTCTTACCCCGTTCTTTTTCCTGGCTCTGAGTGTAATCTGAACAAAAAGTGATGTGAAAGCTTGGAAGGTGGGAAGCTTGGTTTTTTTCTTAACTTGTACCTAAGGCATTAGGGTGTGATCTTTTATTTCAGAATCATGTGAGAATTTGGAAGCAGAGAAAGCAACGTCTAGGAATTCTGCTGTAGTAGTAACCACTGCCTTTGGCGAGGAAATAGAAGATGAGATTTTGGAAATGTACTTTGAAAGTAGAAGGAGGTCTGGTGGGGGGCCCATTGAGTCCTATGTCAAAAAGAATGACCAAGTGATCATCACCTTTCAGGATGAGCAAGGTATGTTATGTGTGTTACACTGCTTAAGCTCTCTTTTAAAAATAGGCCTTTGCTGGTGCAGGATCTCTCTGCACCATTGCTATTGTTTAACATGCTACTCTGCTGTGACATCTCTGTTTTTCTGTGGGACTAGATGCCCAAGAAGTTTTACAAAGAAAGCATCACTTGAGTAAAATTGATCTGGTTGTGAAGCCGTGGCAAGTGGCAACTTCCCAGGAGTCGTGCCAAGTGGAGAACTCTGAAGGATCCCTGCTTCCCACCGCAGTTGTGCTGGAAAATGTGAAGGACACAATCAAAGACTGCATGTTAATTTTGCTGGTAGAGAATGTCAGTGGCTTGTCAGAGGAGGATGGTGACTTCAGTGTGGAAATGATACCTGAGTTATGTGCTGCTGTAGTTACTTTTACTGGAAGCACTGGTAAGAAGGAGTCAGAGTTGAAGTTCTTTTATTAGGGACATGTTTGTATGCGTGTGTGTGAGTGAGATTAAGCTGCAAGTATTATCTTTTGTATTTTTAAGGTTTGATCTGATATTATGTCCTTTTAAAGGAGGATTTACTCCACTTAATGCCGTAACCTTTACCTGTGATGTAGAGAGGCCAGTGCAAGTCAGAAAGAGAGCTAGCTCTGGTTTTGATAGTAAACACAACAGCTAGGACTAAAACCAAACTATAACTTAAAACAAGCAATAAAGGATGTACTTGGTCTGAGAACAGAACAATGGTAAAAGCTGTCCTTGCCAAAAGCTGTCCTTCAGAGAAGGTGTAGGTTTTTCTGCCTAGAAATTATTTGTCTCTCAAGTCATGCTCCAGTCCTAAATTTTTGGTTTATCCTTTAGGAAATAAGTGGATCTTTAAGAAACTTAATTATTTTTCCTTGACAGATGGAAAAGTGATTTGACTGTCTTTTATTGTGAGGGTAATGGGGGAAATAGCTGAAATGAGAATGTATTTATCATAAAATGGAGAGAATTAGAATTGTTAACTTGTGTCTTATTATTTATGTATGAAGCCATAGCCTAAAAATGAACCTGATGTTGTTTTCTGCTGGAGCTAAAGAACGCAGTGAGAGTCAGTAGGAAAACCAGTGTCAAATTCTGGCTGCGGTCATTGTAGTCAACAATTGTAATCAACCATGAGGGGAATACTGAGTGACAGCTACTGAATATGTGGAAAGAGGTAGCTTTGTGGGCAGCTCTGGACTGATTTTTTGTAATTCAGTGCTTTGATCAGTGCACACAGTGATAGTCTGCTAACATCATGGTAGAAAAACAAGCTCAGAGTTTGATCTTTTATTTTTTCTTCTCCTTTCTCTTTCTAGATGCAGAGGAATTTGCTGAAAAGCTGAATCAAAACCAGAGAGCAAGGGAACAAAACATTACTGCATGGTGCCTTGAGCAAACAAAAACTGTTAGGGCTGAAAATATACCACCCAACACCTCCAGTCACTATATAACTGTCTACTTTGAAAATGAGAAGTACGGTGGTGCACAGATCGTGGATGTTCAACTGCTGCCTGATGAAGATGCAGCTATCATTACATTTGGTGACCAAAAAGGTAATGCAGAAATGCAGAGCCCTTATTTCTTTGAGAACTTCCCATTTAAAGACCAAAATGTGGATTTTCTAGAGAAATACCTCCTTTGCCCTTGTAAACAGCAGACATGGTGCTTTGCCCACAGGTCTCATGCTCACTGGAGTGCAAGCTTCAGTTTTGGGCCAGCTGGTCATAAGGCATAGAATTTTTTCATTTTCTAGACAGTTTATTTCACCCAGGCTTTGATTCTTACAGAGTTCAGGTTGCAGTTTGAGTTCCATGGAGAGTGCACAGCCCCCTGGGCACAGGGGATTTCCCCCACCTGCCATCTTGGGCACCAGCTGCCCATGGCAACATGCCCAGTCTGGCTCATCTCAGGACAATTCCTTGGGCAGCTTTTTGGCTGGAGAGCAGGTGCTGTGAGTTGTCCAGTCAGTGGCAGAAAGATGAGTGACTGTGAAAAGTGTAGGACAAGGGAGAAGCTGGGGGCATTGCAGTGAAGGGGAGAATTGAAGAGGAGTTGAAGGAAAGAGATGGTCTTTTGGGAAAACAGAGGAGCTGTGGTTTGAACTGCTGAGTAATAGCCCAGACAACTATGGAGCTGGGCACTTCAAGTACAGCATATAAGAGAAGTGGGGGCAGATATTATGCACACCTCCTCCCAGAGGTGGATGCTGTTGTGCTTGACTGTCTCTCTTCAACTCAATTTCTGGCATTTAAAATGAATAATTCTTCAAAAATCTGGAATTATTTCTATTTGGGAAGTGGAGGGAATTAATCTAAAAATGTTCTTAAAAATAACAAACATTATTGTATAGAGAATACAGTTTTAAAACACCCAAACAACGAAAAAATACCCAGAACAAGACAGAAGATCTTAAGTGCTGACATTAATAACTTGGGGGGTTGTTTGTTTGTTTTAGATGTAACAAATATCCTGGCAAAGAAGCATTCACTCAACAAAACACCAATCTTTGTCTATCCTTACTACACCTCACTGGAAACGGCTCTTTATGGAAAGGAAGGGCCACAGATAAAGAAACCAGATCCAATTGCATTGCCTCTGGATCCCTATATCTGGAATTATTTGCAAGGAAATAGTAGCTTAATTAAAGCAATAGGTCATGAAATGGCAAAGTGTAATTGTGTGCCAGCGTGGCCTGATGCCCTCTGTGCAGATCCAACAGTTACTTTGCATCCTTCAGCTATTTTTTCTGAGCGGAAGAGATCAGTGTCTCGATTGGTCAAGGCATGGAAAAAAGAAGTTTCCGCAGCATTTTCACACACCATATCAAAGTATGAAGCAATTAAATGTCAAGTAAGCACAGAGGTGTGGGAAGCCATTAGGAACAGCTTTCCCCATGATGAAGTTCTGATGATCCCAAATATTTCCAAAGATTTACACGTTCTAGTAGGTGAAAAAGAAGTTGTGAAGAAGGTTGAACAAGAACTGAAGCTTCTGATTGAAAAGGCCACCAGAGAAATTGAAAGAGAAAAGCAAAGAACTGAACTGAAAGTCAAGACAGTGACTCCAGGGGAATATGGAATTTTACGGATTACTGGTCTGGAAGAAAAATTTCGTACAGAGTTCCCAGACCTGCAAATAACTTATAATAATTTGGAGAAGATCATTAACCTATCTGGAGTGCCTGAGGAAGTTTACAAAGTAAAAGGAGAAATACTTGATCATGTATACAAAATGGCAAAGAAAACAATTAATGTCCACCCTTCTATTTTTCAGTTTTTAGAGCATATTGATCATGAAACCCTGTCACAGAGCCTGTTTATATCAAAACAAATTAATGTCTTTTATGAGCTTGGGGCAGGAGAGATCATTCTGAAAGGGAACGCTCCTGAAGATCTCCTAAAAGCAGAGGAAGAAATAAAGAAAGAACTGGACCACAAAAGTATTACTCTGGGGGATGAATCAGTCCTCCAGAAGGAGGAATGGCAGATGCTAGTCAAGGAAAACTGCTCCAATGGAGCTGTAGCAGTCACTCAGAGAGAGAGTCAGATCGTGATTGCTGGTCTTTCTGAAGCTGTAGCAAAAGCCTTTGAGGAACTTTCCAGCTTTATAGATGAAAACACACAGGTGCAAAAGGTCATTGAAGGGAAGCCGATGGCACTCATAAAGTTTTTTAAGAAAGAAAAGGTCAATGATTGGGCTGCCCTACCAAACAAAGGTGTGAAAGTTGACTTTAGCACACAGAAAAACGGTGAAGTTATGTTGTTGAGTGGGCCAAAGACAAAAGTGCTGGAGGGGGTCAGCTTAGTTGAGCAAATTCTGTCTGGCCTGTATTTTAAGCGCGTGGTGATTGACTTGCCAGGAGCCAAGGCATATATAAAAGAGCAAGCACACCTTTTGGCCCCCCATATAAAAGAAGTGTTCAAGTGTTTAGTCCTACTGGAAGAGCAGCCAGAAGAACAGCTGAAAGAACAGAAACAACAGAGTAACACAGGCAAGCTCCATATGCAGGTGACCATGGGTGAAACTGTAATAGCGCTTTATAAAGCTGACTTGCGTACTCATCCTGTTGATGTTGTGGTGAATGCATCTAATGAAGACCTAAACCACATTGGTGGCCTGGCTGATGCACTGTCAAGGGCAGCTGGGCCAGCACTGCAGGAGGAGTGCAATGAGCTGGTGAGGAAGCTGGGGAATTTGCAGCCTGGTGACGCAGTGATGACGTGCGCCGGGAAACTGCCCTGCAAGAACGTCATCCACGCTGTCGGGCCCAGGTGGAGCAGGGAGAGATCAGAAATGTGTGTGACCTTGTTGAGGAAGACAGTGAAAAATTGTTTACAACTAGCTGAATCATACAATCATCGTTCCATAGCTCTGCCTGCTATAAGTGGAGGGATTTTTGGCTTCCCAATGGAACTCTGTACTTATTCCATTGTATCCTCCATCAAGGAGACCTTGGAAGAGTCCAAGGGGAACAGCAGCTTGAAGGAGGTTCATCTTGTGGGTTTTGCACAGGATAACATTCAGGCTTTCAGCAAGGCATTTGGAGAAGTGTTTTCAGAGTCTTCAGCTTCCTACAGGCCACTGCATGATGTCAGTTCAGTTCCTCAACCCAGGCAGAGGAGAACTTTCAAGCGTATTAAGAACTTCCCATTCATAACAACTCAGGAAGGCCTTAACATTGTCCTGCAAACAGGAAGCATTGAAGATGCTGCAGTAAGTGTTCTAAATTGTCTCCTTTTGAAATAAAAAGTGGGTTCTTTTGTGTCTTTTTTTAAAACTAACAAACACGAAACCAATGTCATTGGTGGCCATACAATTGGTATTGCACTTCCTGTGGAGAACCAGTGATTTTGATCATTGATTTCTGGTTGCCTCCTGCACAGAATTTCTCTTACCTGACTTAGAGATACTTTACTGGGATTGCCAGTACTGGAAGCAACTCCATCCAGGACCCTTCTGCAAAACCTCTGAGTGGGTGCCTCCCACAGCTCCTCCAGTTGGCCAGGGCAGAATATATGTTAAAATATGTATGGGGCCCTTCCTGAGGAGCTAAATATAGGGTTTTAACACAATGTTCAGTGCCCTTTGTACTTCTCTCATTTGTAAGTTACTGCTTTTCTCACTTCTTTCTCCTTAGATTACCCCAAATCTTGTTTATCTGCAGTATCTGCTTGTCCCCCTAAACCAGCCATGCATGGGAGGCCCTGCCTACCTCACTGAACTCAGATTTTGGTCCGTGAGCCTCTCTTTGAGAACAAACTTGCACAAATATTTTTCAAATGGAGGCAGAATGAATAAACAAGGAATGGAGAGTTGTCACTCCCATTAGGCTGAATTTAATTTCATTAACTCACTTTTGTGTTTCTTTGGGCAAGCTCATGATAGTAGAATTGAGCATAATTTCTGGTTTATTCCAAAACTTTGTTCTCTCTGGTTGCTGTCCCAAAAATCTACCTTGTAGAGCATCAGACAGGCTGTATTTGATTATCCAATGCAAAATTTACATTTGATATTGACAAACTAGAGTTTTTGCTTATGTGTTTTTCAGACATCCATTGTTGTTGTCAGTGTTGGCAAAGATCTCCAGCTTGACAAAGGGCCACTTGGTAAAGCTTTGCTGAGCAAGGCAGGGCCAATGCTTCAGACAGACTTGAGCAAAGAAGGTGGAGGAAGAATACCTGAGGAAGGATCTGTGTTGAAAACTAAAGGTTACAATCTGCCTTGCAGTGTTGTGCTTCATGCTGTGGTACCTGCGTGGTCCCAGGAAAACACACCTGCAAAGGTAAAAGGGTCTTTATTTGCCTGATTTTTTCTGGGACTTACAGTGTGTTTAATGTCAATTTTCCTCTGAAATGAGAGACAGGGTCATAGAAGATGAGACAGTGTGACTCACTCTTTTTTAACTATGGGCTGATCCCTTGTTGACAAATAAATTCCTTGTGAATTCCTTGTGTATGGAATTAATTGTATTTTAATATGAAGAGATAGCTGAAATAGAAGGTGTTACATTACACATACTGGAAAAAATTACCTCCAGTAACTGAAAAAATAATTGTGCTTTACAGGTCTTGGGTGACATAATCACAAAATGCCTGGAGATTGCTGAAGAACTGTCTTTGAAGTCAATTACTTTTCCAGCAGTTGGGACAGGGAATTTAGAATTTCCGAGATCTGTTGTTGCTAAATTATTGTTTGACAAAGTGTTTGAATTCAGTAGTGAAAACAGAGTGAATTCTCTTGAAGAAGTTCACTTCCTGTTGCACACAAAAGACACAGCTAATATTCAGGTGAGTTACTGTAGTGTCCTCTATAATATTATGGTGTATCTGAGTCTGTCTCATGATACTTGGCTATCTGATGATATTCAAAGAATCTGCAAGGTGCTTGCTCTTATACTAAAGAAAAAGTTTGGTGACAGTCTCTCGATCATATATACTGAAAGTTGTCTTTTTGGTTCTACTTCCCATTGTCACTCACGTATCGAGTACAGTCCTGCTCCCTTCCCATCCTTTTCTGTTTCCAGAGAATAATACATACAAAAGTGTAATTACTCTTTATCTCATGAACTCACCTAATTCTTCAGCCTTTAGGTCAGACAAGTTTGCTGTAACTACTGCTTCAGTGCCTGCACCCTTGGCAAACAGGTGTGCTTTTAATGGAGCGCTGGTGCCTTTTTAGGAGGAATCATTGTGCTAGGATTGCTGTGCTGGTAAACTTCTCCAGTAGAAATATATAAGTATTCTCCAACCCCCTCTCTTCAGTGTCCCCTTTGCATAAGTAATCTATATCCACACTCAAGATACTCATTTCATACCGAAAGAGAGCAGTCACACTGTGAATTGATGTCCAGATAAGTGTTTCTACATCACTTCTGTACAGCCTTCTGTATGTTGTGCAAGAGCTTTCAGTACATTTTCAAAGGCTAAACTTGAAGGCTACTGTGTCAAAGCCTGAGCTGTTCTGCCTAGAGAAGGGTTTCTTACATCCCCTGTGAGAGCTGAGCTAATGTGAACTACTTGCTCACTCTAAGGATGCCTTCTGTTGCTGTATCCCCTTGGAATGGTAGCTAGGGTTTGGCTCAGTTATTTGTGATTTTGTGTTGCTCACACTGAACAGCCTTGCTCTTTGAGAACATCTGTCAGGACTTGCCATCAGTATTGTGGCAAATGATGTGAAGTAATTTCAATTTAGTTCTTTCTAAATGCTTTTTAGCTTCGCTTTTCAAACCTTTATTTTTACTATGTGAAGACTTCTACAGGGGTTGATTGTACTTTCATTCTCTAGGAATTTTCAGATGAACTTGAAAGCAGGTGTGTGGCTGTTAAAGGGCAGAAGCCTTCTCCAAATGATGCTAGCCAAAGCACAGGTAAGGTTTATTCAGAGAAGCTGTGTGCCTACTGATATTTTTTTAATTTTTTTTTCAAGTATTTCAGGGAATGCATGAATTCTGGATATTTAGGTACTTGCTTGGTGAGCATGTCATTCCCGAAGTCTGAGTGGCTGTTACAAAGGCCGTATTTTCAGGCTGTCTGTTATGTCTGAAACAATGTTAGAGATGATAAGAAAAAAAAGTGTTCCTGTGATTCTGGATCTGGATAGCGCCCCTCAAAATTGGAACAGCAGAAGCTATAAGGTGTCAAGGGCATAAGCAGTGCTTTTGCTTTTATTGCTGCAGCAGTAGATTAGCTGTGAACAAGACAGTGTCTTCCTCTGTCCTGGGAAGGCAGGTGAGATCCTGGGTATGTGTTTTGAAGTGGTCTTTTTGAAATACTCTCAAATCTTTTACATTGATGTAAAGATTTGTTCTTTACATGTTCAGATGAATAGCAAAACCAAACTGAAATGTCTTTGGTATTATCCATCTTAATGGAACTGCAGCCTGTAGAAAAATGAGTTACATGTCGAAATCTTAATTATGATTTTACAAATAACACATGGGTAAAAAGTTCCACCTTTTCAAGAAGTAGAAAACCTGCCTGGAAACTCTGTGAGACACAGGAAAAAGGCAGTGAGACTTGGAAAGTTTGCTGCTCTCTTGCATTGGAGTTTTGCAATGGTAAAATGTCACTAAGTAGTGTCTGCATAACAGGTGTGCAGCAAAACAGATTTTCCCTGCTATCCTGCCATGACAGAGATGATGGGAATGAGTGCAGGTTGAGTACAGACTCCTGTGAGAAGGAATGATTTTCAGTTAGCATGGCAGGCAGTCCTTTCCACAGGCTGAGTCTGTAGCCAAACTGGTCTCTGTAGGCATTGTATCCAATCACTCCTTTCTGCTCAGGGTCTGTATTTCTTTCCATGCAGCTTTTTCTGCTGTCCCTTCAACCTCAGCACACAATGTGCCTGAAATGACAATTGGCTCCATCGTGTTCCGGGTGGCAGAAGGTGATATTACCAAGGAAGAGGGAGATGCCATTGTAAGCATAACAAACCAAACCTTCAGCCTCAAAACAGGTATTTTAATTGATACTATGTGTGAAAAAACTATGTGTGCTTGGAAGGGCTGGGAAGGAAGAGGAGCAAGTATTTTTCTTCAATGCTTTAAAGCCTTTTATTTGCTTCACAGTGTTGTTTCTGTTTTGCTTCTTAGGGTACAAAAGTTCAATTAGGGAGTGGCTGAACTTTATCCACTTGTTTATCCATGTTACAGGACAGCATGTTTAAGACTCCCTTGCAGAAAGGGAAACTAAAAATCTTTTTATAGAACACCTCTCAGACTAAAGGAGGAGACAAATGTTAGTGAGGTTTTGACCATAGTGAAACTTGTTAGGTACTCAAAACATCAATTTGAATTGAAAAGCATATAAGGCTAAAAGTTTGGCTACAGTGCTTTTAATTTATAATCTGCAATGTTATCAGAATTGAGACATTTTAGATGTGATGAGGCATACAGTTCTGCCTCAGATGGGACTTTAACAGCAGTAACAGTGGATCCATGTTGCTCTTCTCATTTAAGGTGTCTCCAGAGCAATTCTGAATGGTGCTGGAAAAGCAGTTGAAGATGAATGTGGTGTACTAGGTATGGTACAACATTTCTGACCTTTCCAAAGGTGTTAATGCATGGCAGGGAATCTCTTGGAATATTTTCTCAGTACTGACTACTGTAGTTCCATCTGTATTACACACTGTGTTACAGTGACTAGTTTTTAATCAGTTAATGTGATATTTGTAAAACATCTAATGAGGGAAGAAAAAAATCTTCAGGAGGAGACAGCTTCTGAGCATACATAAAGATCCAAATCTATTGATATTGTTATCCTCTTATTCCAATAAAGATTTCCTTGATAAAAACAGAGTCAACATCAAACAGAGCCATGAGCAAAGGGTCATGCTGGTAAAAATGTTAATAGAGAAACCATTTGTAGGCCAAATACAGCTGTTGGACAGCAACTATAATGAAAGAGGAGTAAAGACGGGTGAGTATGTGATTTAAAACACCAGAAAATAAGGGAAGTGGGAAATATGCAGGTGTGGAGGTCAGCTGGGAAGATCAACCAAAGGAAGAGAACTGTGTGGAAGAGATCTGAGGTAAACAAGCTGTTCTTGCATAGGCCAAGAGGGCTAGGTGGCCTGCAGGTACGTGGCATATTTGTGTGTGTGTGTGTAGACAGAGTGCCAGTCTGCATTAAGTTCTTCAAGTTTATTGAGCAAACCTGACAAAGGCACACACTAAATTTATTTGCCAAAGGAGGCAAATATTTTACAAAACTAAACTGAGCTCTTGTGCCTTGGAAGAGAAAATTGAGTGAAGGGGTTGCTCACTTTATGGAAGGAGACAAAAGCTTATCCTGGGGCAAATTTCTCAACATTTCTTATTTCGTAATAGGACTAGTACACATCTATATTGGGGATAATTGTTGATTATTTTTTCCTACTTATGTTTCAGCTCAGCAAACTGACAAGAACTATATCATCACCCAGGCAGGAAACCTGCCATGCAAAAACATAATGCATTTTGTTTACCAGAGTGATATCAGGTCCCTGGTTTCCCAGGTGCTCCAGGTGTGTGAACTGCAGCAGTACACCTCTGTCATCTTCCCAGCAATTGGAACAGGTCTGTGTCTCCCTTTTTTGAAAAGGGTTCAGTGCATGTGATTTTGCTGATCTCAGGGCTCACGTGATGAGTTTGATTTATCTGGAGAAGTTATTATTTGGTGAAGATATATTTGGAAATATGCAGTCTTTAAAAATGCTGTTAGAGGCTTATGAAAGCTAGAAATCTTCACTCCTTACAGTGATCTAGTACATCAAGAGCATGAGTTTTCTAAAGCCAGCACTTCCTTGCTAACAGGGATTCAAAGGCATGTCTGTGCTTGCTGAAGAACCTGCAGCCTGGTAAGTGTGGGCAGCTCATCAGAGAGTAGCCAGGGTCCTGCTTCTCCATTACTGAAATCAGTAGGTGATGGAACTCTGGCCAGCAGCTGCACAAGTAGGATTGGTACAAATGTCAAAAAGCCCAGATTGGCCCTTTTTCTTCTCTTGTTCTTGAGAATCCAGAACTGCACTGCATGCACATAGGAACCTCTTGCATGAATAAAACTAGGCTTGCATTTTGAGCAAGGAATGGACTACTGGGTCACTGAGCAGCAGGCCTGTGGCCTGTTAGTTACCCAAGCCGTATCATCTACATCATAAACCGATTGGTTGCCAAGCCAAAAAAATGAAACTCCCACTTTTGCCTTACTGGAGAGGTGGTCCCCAGCTTTCCTTTCCTGATAAATAGAAACCTTTCTTGATTGCCAGCCTGATGTTATTCTCAACCTGTTTATGATCCAAGTGATTGTGTGGGTGTGTTCATTGCTCTTCTTTTAAAGATGTTTTCATCATCTGTAACAGTTATTAACACTTTCTAGAGCAAAATATCTGCAACTTTTTTTCAGGAGAGGCACGCCGCAATCCAGCTGAGGTAGCTGGCAACATGATAGATGCAGTAACTGACTTTGCAAAGAGGAATCCTGCCACGTCTGTGAAAACTATTAAAGTTGTCATCTTTCAGCCACATCTGATGAGTGTGTTCCAGGCAAGCATGCAGAAAAGAGAACAGTCTGCTGCAACACGAATCAAATCGTTTGTTTCCAAGGCATATCACATGGGTAAATGTAAGTAGATGTCACTTAAATACAGGTTATAGATCAATCTGTTTAGCACCAGCTAAAAGAGATTAATATTAATGACAATATTTATGTATTTCAATGTAGCATTCTGGAGCTCTGAGAAACATTCCCCAAAGGGAAAAACCAAAGTGGTTTTGGAAAAGAAAATCGACCTGGCTGTTGTGCAGATTTGTGGTGAAAATAAAAAAGAAGTGGAAGAAGCCGAAAAGTGGCTGAGAAGTGCAGTTTCAAGAGAACAGTCTCATACAGAAATTGTCGATGAGACTATCTCTCATTTCGATGAAGAAGAGGATGAAGAACTGGATGACCTAGAAAAGAAATTAAAAATTCATCTTAATTTGAAGAGTACCTCTATTGAAATTAGAGGGGTTGCAAAAGATGTCTGCCTGGCTTCTTCAGCTATTCATAAAATGATCCTCAAGATAAAAGCTGCTAAAGAGACCCAGGCAAAACTTCTACAAAATTCAGTTGAATGGAAATACAGTGAAAAGGATTCCTATGTACCCTTCAACAGTCTCACAAATGTGGAGTTGGAAAATGCTTACAAGACAAAGCAGAAAATTGTTGAAGTCGTCATTGGTGAGCGAATATACACAGTGGATGTGGAACACAAGACTGCTGTGGATGCCCAAGGAGGACAGATATCCATTATACGTATTGACAAATCTGAAGGTAAGGAAAAGCATCTTGACAGACTGATGTTCCCATGAAACAACCTGGTTGCATCCAGTAAGAGAAAGGAAAAGGGAATGATGAGAATATTTAAAATACATGTTAGAAGCTTTGTGCAGGTGCTTTTCTGGAGAATGTAGAAAGGAGCCAAATTGGGAAATAAAAGAACTTAGCAGCTATTTAAAATATTTTGAAAAGAGAGTAATGTGTTCTGATGTTCTTAGCAAGCTTACTGGCAATAATGTTCTAATGTAGCAATTGTAATGCTAGATCTCAGCTCACTTCTGTTCTTGAGCCATACCCTCTTCCATTTACTGCTGGTCCTTTACAGTACAAGGAGATCTTTCTTTCTGAGTCATCCATAAGCAAGATGTGTAGACTTCCAGAAGGATTTGTAGCAGGTCATGTTTAATTTTAGGCAGGCAATTTGGGTGAAAATGATTGATCGTGTTTCTTCTGCAGATCAAAAGTCAACAGTGCTCCCTCCAACGTGGGACCCTATGGAAAATGAGCAACTCAAAATAGTGGAACTAAAACCAGACTCAAGAGAGTATAAAGATGTGCAAGGAAGGTTTCTGCAGACCTGTCAGTTATTCAGAATTGAAAAGGTAAAAGCAAGTCATCATTTCTGAGCATAAATAACTTAAAGGCAAGTGATGAAGGATACTGATAACAGAAAAAGAAATTCCCCATGGATTTCTAAAGCTGGAACAGGTCTTTCTGGCTGTCATTAACTTTATTCAGCTTTAATCAGTTTCATGTAGCAGTTGAGGTATTTGGAGCAGCTTTTAAGCAGTCACTTCTTCAGCTCCAGGGGAGAGTGCTCTTCCTTGGAATGGTTTTTGCTGTAGCAGAGCACGTTTTGCCCACATAAGCCACGTGTACTGTGCAGACCCAGCAGGCATCTACAGCCTGGAAACCTGTGAAAAGCTCCTGTATTGTTTCCCAGGAAGTGTTTGTCTCATGGCTTGGGCTGGGTTCTGCTATCTGCCATGCCAAAGTTTGAAAGGATTTGACTAACTTACTTCATCATCCTATACATGTGTATTTGAGCTAGGAGGGGAATTTTGGAAGCAGATTGAATGATTGGATAGGCTGATTTTTTTCATTACAGCAACCTACCCACTTTCTTTCTTTCTTTCTGTCTTACTTTCAAACTTCACAGATTGAAAGGGTACAGAACCAATATTTATGGAAAAACTACCAAATAAAAAAGTGTGAAATAGATAAAAAAAATGGCAACAGAAATAATGAGAGGCTTCTGTTTCATGGGACGGGTCAGGAGTCATTAACCCTTATTAACAGACATGGATTTAACCGGAGCTATGCTGGAATGCACGGTAATGTAACTTTCAAAACAACTCTTATTTTCCTGTATAGGGCTGGGACTGATTTGCCATGCCATGTATAGTCCTAGCTTGTATGCAAAATTATTTATTTTGTTGTATCTCCCTATTGCAAATAAAAAGCAGAGTTGTCCAGAGATTCACAGGCTCTGAAGGTGGCAGATAAGGAGTTGCTGCTACTGAAACACTCACAAACCTTTGCTTTTCTGACTACAGCTGCAAACTTTGGAAACGGAACATACTTTGCTGTTAATGCCAGCTATTCTGCCAACGACTTCTACTCTAGACCAGATGTGAATGGGAAGAAGTACATGTACTTGGCCCGAGTCCTTGTTGGAGAATATTCTCTGGGCAAAAAAGGATCAATTACCCCAGCACGAAAAAATGTTAGCAACTCTGTAGATCTGTATGATAGTTCAACTGATAATGTGAGCCAGCCTTCCATGTTTATAATTTTTAATGACATTCAAGCTTACCCAGAATACCTTATCACTTTCACTAGGTAAGCATTTTGATTGCAGCCACAAGTGCATGTCTTTCAGCCTTTATGTTGGATGGAAACATCTTTAACAAAGCACACAACAAAAATAATAAAGAATTATGTCAAATTAAATTCTGAGTTGATTTAAGCAATCTCTGGCAATTTCTGATCCCTCTGAAGCTTGTTTACACTTGAGCAGCTGAATGCATTAAGACTTGAGCACAATATTGTACTGCAGTCCTCTTTTAAATTACTTACTGAGCCTTTGCACTGTATCAGCCACACAGCCTTAGGGCCTTCCTAATTGCTGGTGGGGATTTGGAAGGGATAATGCAGCCACGGACTGTTCAGTGTTGCATTTCTGATGCCTTCTTACACTCTGTAACAATCTCATAACGAGTTGTGTTAGAGCAGTTTTCAATAAATGAACCAGTTGCACTAAATCGCTTGTGTTTGTCTGAACCTCTTTGAACATTTAGCATTGGTTTTTAACCAGTGAACTTCAATGAACTTGGCATTACAGATATGGAATTACTTGCTTTTAAATACAATAACCCTGCTGCTTTGCAGCACCCCCAACTTCAAAAAGCCCTTGGCTCCTCTGAATGTATTTGGTTTGACTTACTTGTCTGTATGATTAAGAAAAGAAATCTTCCAACACTTTCTTTACATAGTTTACTGTTACAGTTTTACCCTGGATACTGTAGGGTAACTGTGGCCAAGGGACACCTTTTCTAGGGAAGGGGTGTGAAATAACACGAATATGCAAGTCGAGTATCTCAGTAGAGCTATAAACCTCAGGCTGTGCATCTGTACATCCCATCCTTCTGTGACAGCAGTGGAACTGCCTCCTTTGGGCTTTTTTGCTTTTTACTATGTAAAAAAAAAAGAACTTTTTCAGTGGTTAGAAAAGTTCAGTTTTCTAGCCACTGAAAATTGCTGACTGTTGAGATCAAGTGTGTAGAAACCAATTTAACCTGGAGCTGGAGATCAAGGTATGGGGCCCAAAAGTCTTTAAGTTTTGCTTATACACTGAATAAACTTATTAAATCCCTGTAACAAATACCTGTGGCCAGTGGTTCATCAGCCTGCTAGGAGCCAGAGGAGATGGCTCCAGGTGCTTCATTGCTGTGATGGGTCACTGGTACCAGTGTGACCATTCTCTCCAGGAGCCAGTGCTGTATCAGGTCTCAGCTTCCCCAGTGCCACAAGAAGCTGCAGAGGACACCAAGTTGTTTTTTCACCAGTGCTTTTCTTACAGGTGTCTAGGGCACAAAGCCTGGAGCAGAAACCTCTCACCCTGGGCTTTGTGCAGGCCATGAGTGACAGATGCTGCTTTTCCAAATGGGCTTATTCTAACAGGCAAAGGCCAGAGGCAGGAGTGTACAAAGGGACCGAGAGTCATGGAATAGCCTGAATTGGAAGGGACCCACAAAGATCATCAAGTGCAGCTCCTGGCCCTGCACAGGACATCCCCCAGAGTCACACCATGTTCCTGAGAGTATTGTCCAAATCCTTTTTGAATGCTATCAGGTTTGGTGCTGTGACCACTTTCCTGGGGAGCCTGTTCCAGGGCACTACCACCCTCTTGAGTGAGGAACTTTTTCCTGATACCCAACCTAAATTTCCCCTGACATAACTTGCTCCACCCTGATCTTGTTCCTCTGGCAGCAATGATGCAAAATGTGAAATATGTAAAAACTTCCTTAAGGCACCATGTTCTTTAGTGTTTGATCTTTGTACACGCTCAAATTTAATCAACAAGAGAGGAGATTTCATCCAATAAACAGGTAGCTAGCAAGTAAGCTCTAGCTGATGTTCAGGTGTTTGGAAAACAAATTGCTTGTTACTAGATTTGCCTCGTTAAAGTTTAGGGCTCAACATGTTTCAGTGACTTGAGACTTAGGAGGAGGTTAACAAGGCTTGGGAAGAAGGATTTACCATTGATAGCAGGCAGAAAGAATGCAGAATTTACAGGCCACAAGGACATTTGGCAGAAGCCCCAAGATAAGGAAGAAACTAATAAAGGCGACTCAGCAAGCATGCTGAATCAGCTCTTACTGGTTTAAGCTAACTCCAGCAAGGGGAGATCGTGACCACCAACTCATGGCCCACTGACTCAAAAAGAAGAGAAAGACTGATCATGTCAACTAATTGGCATGAGAAGCAAGAGAATCAATCAACAGAAGATAGAATACTAATTAAAAAGAGAAGTAAGTAACCTGTAGCCAATGAACATTAATGCCCCTTTTTCCTAAGGTTTTGGTAGTCTCCGTGCTGGCTTCGTCGATTTGCCACCCAGCCCCCCACTCTGTGCAGAATTGTAGATGAATCAAATGCCTCGACTCCGTGTGAGGATTGTCCTCTTGCAGAGCGGGTGGCAGATCTCCTGGGACAGCAGCGAGAGTGGCAGCCAGCCCCCGGCAGAGGGGCAAGCAGGGCATTTTTGGTAAGGCGAGGGGATGATTTGGATGTTCCATGGGAGGGGGAGGAGGGTTAAGGGCGCAGGTGTGAAGCTGTCTCTGGGGGGGCCGAGGAGGCGGCCCAGGGCAGGGCTACCTCGAGAGGTGGCAGAGGAGACGCGGAAGGCTCGTCATTGCCGGGCAAAGCCGCGCCCTGGTGCGCGGGAATCGAAAGCGAAAACGCGTCGGGAGAGGAGCGGGCGGGCAGCCATGGAGGGGCAGCGGCCGTGCTCCTTCCCGCTGCTGCTGCGGGGGGACTGGGGCCCCGCCGAGCCGCCGGCCGCGCTCAGGAAGAAGCTGCTCTGCTACTTCCAGAGCCAGAAGCGCTCGGGCGGCGGCGAGTGCGAGCTGCGGACCGGGACCGACACCGGGACCATCCTCGTCTGCTTCGCCCGGCCCGAGGGTGAGCGGCCGGGCCGGGGCGGATCGGGGAGAGGGGACCCGGCGAGGGCAGGGGCCGGGAGTAGCGTGTGGGCTCCCTGCGGGGGCGTTGGGGTCGTAAATCGCAAGTCTAAACTTTCTGCAAGTTAAAAGATTGTTGCGTGTAATAATGTATCCCGTCTGGTACGTGATGTGCAATATCTGTAGTATATAATATGTCGTATACACCCCGTCCTGTGCAATATGGCATAGACGGTATGTAAACTTGGTGTGATTCTTGCGGATGTCCTGTGCAGGTCCAAAAGTTGGAGTCGATCTTTGTGGGTCCCTCCTAACTCAGAATGTGATATTTACTTATATATGTGCTTAGATTTGGTGCTTAGTACTAGCCTCTGGTTTGTCTTTGGCATGAAGGCTGTAAGTGAATCAATATATCCTGGGAGGAATATATACATGCATACTCATCTTGATGTGTAGTAGTATTCTCTAAACTGCACTCGGAATAATAAATCTTATATTAACCTAACAATTAGATTAGTTACAGATATATATTAAAAAGATGACATCTGTAAAATGCACTTATTTTTATAAACTTACAGCAAGCTGGAGAGGATTTAGCTGCAGTTGAGTTAAATGTATACATAGACATGCACGTATGTGCAGAAACACACAGATACCTGTGTACAATTTTTCCTTTTCTTGCCTTAACATGCTTCCCAGTTGCTGGCTCTCCCTGCTGGTAAGTTCAGGACATACAGCCCTAAGCCATCTCAGCACTGTCTGGAAGAGGATTTTCAAGGCGTAGGGGGCCGGTACCGGGACTTTCCGGGTAACACCATAAAACCCGTGATAGAGCCGAGTTTTGCATCTCTGGCAGTTTTTCGCGGGAGTAATGTCCTCTGCTGTTCTTCTTCTTCTTTTTTTTTTTTTTTTTTTTTTTTTTTTTTTTTTTTTTTAAGGAAGTAAGCCGTGTGCATTCTGCGTTAGCATTATGAGTTTAAAGCTCTTTCATTTCGCGGGACGGTGTATCTGTAAATCCTTGTTCCGGCCAAGGCGAGGTTAACTTTTCCAGGAGCCGGGAGAGCACAGCCGGCTCCCTGGGGAAGTTCGATCCCCGCTGAGCCGTGCGGTGCGGGCACGAAAAGGGAAGGGAGGGATTTTTTCCGGCTTTTGCCGAGTGCGGGGTCGGGTTAGCAGCGGCCCGTGAATCGTTCACCTGTCGTGTACACTCTGTTTTCAGTATCGATGTCGTTCCTGCTCATTTTTCTTACTTCGTTGCTGTTTGTTTGTAGTTTATTGTTCTCATCTCGTCCTGTAATGCTTAACGTTTTTGTGCCTTCAGTTCTCCTCTCCATCCTGCCATGGTGGGGTGAGCTCACTACCAGCGGCGAGGTCTGGCTCCTTTCAGTGGAAACAGTAAATTGCAGAATGCCATTCTTAAACTGCGACGGTGTCATAATGGTGGGAAAGTGCCCTGCAATGTAAAGCTGTGTTTCCGTTCAGAATTTCACAGGGCTTTTTTTGCTTTTATTTAGTCAAGCAACGAGTTCTTGAGAGACAGTCTCATCAGTTGCATTTGGAAGGAGAAGGAAAGTTGAGGTTGTTTGTCACAGAGCCTGAAACAGAACGAGCTACTAAAGAGGAAACATTTGAAGAAAAATCCGTTCCCACAAAGGTGAATAAAAATTAACTAGAGCTTTGAAATAGTGGTGATAGTGTCTAGCCTGTCACTGATATTTGGCTTTCATTTTATTTTAGGCTTTGGATGCCATGAGCAGCCTTCAAACAAAAGGTAAAATGTTATCCATCACTCTATGTGCTGATTCTTTAGAAACCAAAAGTGTTGGTGCTTTTCTCCACACATGGCTTCCAGTTCTCCAAGTTGTCATCTATTTTGTAGTTATACCAGAGAGGAACCTGAAAATCTTCAGATTCTGCTCTCAATTGCTTCCTTGGGTCAGCCTGGCTTTCAGTTTTGGCTTTTTGGTATTTTCTTCATTGGACAGAGTGGAGGAGATGACTCCTTCAGCAGTCTAGAAATTAGTAACTAGCATCTGAAGAACTGTTGCTTCTTGTGTCTTTAGTTTTCTTCTTGGTGGTGGTGGTAGGCCTTCAAAGGCAGCTGTCTTTTGGAGATGTTATGGGTTTGATATCAGTAGTTTTTGTACCTCAGTGAGCAGGCAGAGCCAGCCTGTTGGTCATTCACCTCTGCCCTCATTTGTCTGCAAAGCTGGTGACGTGCTTGCCTCTGGCAGACCCTGGACTTCTGGGACACTCAGTTGGCACTTCTGATATATTTTCTATTTGCAAGATGTTGTTGCATCCCTGTCAGCCCTTTGGGCACGCAGGCCCTCCAGTGCTGTCATGCTGCGCTGATGGCAGGGCACAGTGGTCATCAGGAGGCTGTACACCAAGTCACACAAAGCTACCTGTGGCCTGCGGTGCCTGTGGATGTTCTGAGCTATGTTCAGGCTTGTTTTGCCTGCATGGGGCTAAGAAACAGATGCAGAGGCTGCAAGGTCTCTCCCAATCCTTACTGACATCTGAGCAGCTGTGGTCTATTATCTCAATGGATTTTAGTTTTGTTTAGTCTCTGACCAGACACATACCAGTGACATTGGTCTGGTTTTGTGCCACCAAAAAAGCTGCCTGCAGCCCTGCAGAATGTTGCATCTGGGCTGTTTTGTATCTCAAAATGTTCAGCGGTACCCTGCAGTATTTGGTTAACAATCTCTTTTTTGGGGGAAGGAAAAGAGAGAAAGGGTAAGAAGAATCTGTTCATTCCAAGAAGTGTGTACCGACATTTTATGTGGCTTATCTTTCTGCTGCAGATTATACAAAAGCCTTGAAGAAAGCAGAGAGTTTTGTTCCAAACAGTGAACTCCAGGAGGAGGTTGACTCTGCAGAGACCTCATCTTCGGTGGTATTTGAGAACACAGAGAGATGCAATCTAAATTGCTTACGGATACTGTTGGAGAACATCAGTGGCCTGACTATAGATGCTGACTTTACTGTTGAACTGATACCTGAAATAAATGTTGCTGTAGCAACCTTTATAAAAAATATTGGTAAGACAGGATGACACTGTTATTAATTTCCAGGTATAAGCATGAGTAATAGCTTTCAGAGCTTGATTCCTCTCCCATTAGAGATCCAGACTGTTTGAAAAAAGAATCTGGATTGCAATCTCACAAGAAAAATGTCTTATATGCAGCCCCACAAAAGTGCCTGTGATCCAAATGTTACACTGAAAAAAGAAAATGGTGGCATCTTTATTAATAGAAGTTGGATTAGAATGTTTTGTTGTTTCTATCTTATTTTGGATTAGATGAAGAAGAATTAAAAGTGCACTGAGTGTGGGGATTATACAAAGTCTCCTTTAGAGAAGACAGTAAACTTATGAGATGGGAACAGAGACATAGCGGTGGTGAATAGCAGAGAGTAACATGGTTGTGTGCTTTTCCCCTTTGTTTTACAACACAGAGTTATTTGGCACCAGAGACAGTTTTGTTCCAAATACAGGGAGTAGACTCTGCTCACTTCTCTGCCTGAAGTGATAGCCAGGGCTGATAATGACACAGGAAAACATGGTCAGTTCATACTGCTCTTCTGTTTACAGATACTAAGGAATTCGTCAAAAAATGTTCACAGCACAAGAGAGTCAGAGAATTCAACATGACTGCCCGGCTTCTTGAATCAACCCAGAGCATCAAGGCTGAAAACCTACCAGAGAGCATTTCCTCAGACTACCTCACAGTGTACTTTGAGAGCGCACGGAACGGAGGGGGGCCCGTGGCAGATGTCCAGCTCTTCCCCGAGGAGAACTCAGCCATCATTACATTCTGTAACCACAAAGGTAACTCTGTCATTTGCCTGACCAAGGTACTCACAGGCAGACAACCTGCAAGGAAGTTACTGAAAATATGGGCATTAGGAGAAGCCTGGCTTTCTGTTGCTGAAGTCAGTGTACACTGTCCTGTTCCTAGGAAGTGCTCTGGATGTAGAAATACTGCTGCATGTCTAGGGCTTCAGTATCTATTGGGGGGGGGGGGGGGGGTGTTTGTTTGGTATGGTTTTTGTTACCAGAGATTTATTTTAATATCTGTCTTGTCCATGGGTTTTTCTCACTGGTGTTCTTTCTCCATTTGCAGAGGTTTTTATATGCAATATAAAATTAATGGTACTTACAAGTAGAGGAGCAAAGCAGAACCTGTGAATGTCTTTGTGTCAGTGACACAGTTGACTTTCAGAAATGAAATAAGGTCAAATATCCTCATTTCAAGCTAAATGAAGAACAGAACTAAAGAACAATCTTGTTACTATTTCTTCTGTTCCTCGAATCACTGTCCAGTTTTTGTGCCAGTGCAGCTTCTGGTAAATATCTGTGAGGAGACTCCTGGCTTAGTAAATTTACTTTGACAAAAAGCTTTATCTGCCTGGTGATTTTCTTATGACCCTCGGGATTTTCTGAAGAATATTTTGTACATGAAAGTAAAACGTAATTTGGATCATTGTAATGGGGTTTTAAGCTCCTGCCAACGTTATTGTTTCTTTGCTTTGTCCATTCAAAAAAAAAAGGCAAAAAAAAAGAGTAAAAATGCACTGGCACTAGGAGATTTATTTTAAGTTAAGAGTAAGGAGCATTTCATAGTAGTATGTTGATAAGGCCTTGCTCTGTGGTGGAGTTTCCTTGGGAAACAAGCAGGGTGTAGCTCTGCATGGGAATGCAGGCATGAGCATATTTACCAAACAAGTTGGAGCCAAGGCTTCTGTCTTGTCCCCTACAGAGTAGTTTGGAAATCAGAAAGACATGAAAACAGCTCTTTGAAATGAAAGAAAAAGAAAATCAATGTAATAATTCTAAGAACAGAGACGTTTACCTGATTTGAAGTTAATATATGTTTGTTTGTACACATATGCACTGACTTTCAGATGTAACCACGGTCTTGGAAAAGAAACATTTACTGGACCAGACACTGATTTCTGTGCATCCATATTACTACTCCCTGGGAACAGCTCTCTATGGAGACGAAAGACCAGCTTTCAAGATGCCAGACCCCATTGGGGTGCCACTAGACCCGTATGTATGGCAGTTTTTAGAAAGGCATGCCAATCTGACCCAGGACATAAACCAGGAAATGGCAGTTTGCCATTCTGAGCTCAAATGGCCCCGAGCAGACTGTACAAACCCAGAAGTTATGTTGTGCCCATCACCATCTCTCTGCAAGCAGAAAAAGCCAATGATTAAGTTGCTCAAGACATGGCAGCAAGATGCTTCTACTGAGTTCTCGCGTATCATGGCACGTTACATAGCTATAAAATGTAAAGTCAATTCATCAGGTTGGGAAGATGTGAAAAAAAGGTTGTCAAAAGATGTTGCTCTGATGATAACTGATATTTCTGAGGAGATGGTGGTGATTGCAGGCAACAAAGCAGCAGTGGACAGTGCAGAGAAAGAAGTGAGGGAATGCATGAAGCAAAGTGAAAGGGAAAAACAGAGCATAGAAATTTCTGTGTCAGTGATCCCAGGGAAGTATGCTGTGCTGCACAATGCTGGGTTAGAAGACAATATTCAGAAGGAATATCCATGCCTAAAGCTCTTTTATGATGACAAAAAAAAGACTGTTCAGTTGTGTGGATTACCTGCAGAAGTATATAAAGTCAAAGCTGAGTTACTGGAAAAGGTACTGAGTATGCCATGTACATCAGTTACCATTGACCCCCATGTTTTCCACTATCTACAGTGTGTAGATAATAAAAAAACATCTGATATGTTATTCATTAGGGAAAAAATTATTGCTTTTTATGAACTTCAGGATGGTACGGTGTTGCTATATGGAGATGCTCACAAAGATCTTCTAGAAGCAGAAAAGCAAATAAAAACAGGTTTAGAATACAAGTGCATCAATGTGCAGGATGGTGAAATTATTAAAAAGGATCAGTGGAGTGATCTTCTTCTCTCCTTGCTCAAGGTATATAATTCTGCCCAGGAAATTGTCATCACTTGGGAGTCTGTTGGAAAAGAAAATAAAATGATTATTGCTGGCTTTTCTAAGGCTGTAACAGAGGTTTATCAGAGACTTAATGCTTTTGTAGATAGAAACACAATCATTGAAAAAGTAATCCTAGCTAAATCAGAGGTAATAGTGGAGTTTGTAGAGAATGAGAAGTCTGGCATTTGTAAAGAATTGAACAAGAAAGGTGTGACAGTACGTTTTGACACCAAGACACCATGTATTTCTCTGAGGGGACCCAGAGCAGAAATGCCAGAAGCATTCAACATGTTTCAGAAAACTGTCTCGTCCCTTTACTCAAAAAATGTGCCAATTGATAAACCAGGGGCAAAGGAGTTCTTCACTGAGAGGAAAGATTTATGTATTTTAGAAGCAAAGCAGAAATATAGCTGTTTCATTAGGATTAAGGAAGAAGAAGAAGAACAGAAGGGTGGAAAAGCTGGTGATAAAGTGAAAAGAAAAGTCTACCATGAAGAAAACCTGCCAGGTGGAATTATGGTAGGAGTGTATAGAGGTGACTTGTGTGACTACCCTGTTGATGTTGTGGTGAATGCATCTAATGAAAAACTAAATCACATTGGTGGCCTGGCTGAGGCACTGTCAAGGGCAGCTGGGCCAGCACTGCAGGAGGAGTGCAATGAGCTGGTGAGGAAGCTGGGGGATTTGCAGCCCGGCTGCGCAGTGATCACGCGCCCCGGGAAACTGCCCTGCAAGAATGTCATCCACGCTGTCGGGCCCAGGTGGAGCAACAGGGAATCACAAAAGTGCATGTGGTTGTTGAGGAAGACAGTGAAAAAATGTCTACAACTAGCTGATATATACAATCATCGTTCCATAGCTCTGCCTGCTATAAGTGGAGGGATTTACGGCTTTCCACCACAGATCTGTGCGGATTCAATCGTGTCCTCCATCAAGGACACCTTGGAAGAACTCACAGTGGACCGAAACTTGAAGGAGATCCATCTTGTGAGTAATTCAGAAGAAATTGTTCAGGTTCTGAGCGAGACAGTAAAAAAAGTATTTTCAGCTAAATCATTCTCCCCAAAACGGCTGACACTGAACAGAAGCCAGAAGGAGAATAGAAGAGGGGATCTGAAGATGATTACAACAAATGAAGGACTTTGCATCCGAGTGGAGAAGAAGAATATTCAGGAAGCTGTGGTAAGTCTTTACTTTTCTGACTCCTTTCTAACTTGATGGTAAGATGTTTCAGTTTAAATGAAAAAGGACAGACAGTAGGTTGGACAAGTACTTGCTACATAAGGAAAGAACAGTTGTGTGCTAGCTAAACAAGGATGCAAGTTTGCAAAATTTGAGTGTAGGTTGAGATCTGTCATTGCAGCCATTTCTAGAGGGCAGCTGTGAATTTCAGGATGTTTCAATTCCCAGCTAGATCTTGTTTGTTTTCTAGATCTAAGGCAAACATGTAAAAGAGTTGGCTTTTTTTTTCTTAAAGGGGAAATACTAATAGTACTTTGTAAAAGTAACTGTCTTGGCTGGATATTAGGGGAAATAGGTACCTGTCTGGGCTGCTGTTTTTTCTTTTCCTGTGTGTTGCATTGGTAGGGCTTCTAATCTTGGTGCATTTTTTGGTTGGAATTCTACCTGTATCTGTTTTCATTGTAATCTTGTTGCAGACGGATGTTGTTGTCAACAGCGTTGGCACAGATCTGCTGTTTGGTGAGGGGCCTCTTTGCAAAGCCATGCTGGAAAGAGCTGGGCCAGCTCTCAAAGTTGAGTTTGACACCAAGAAACAAAGTCAGAACTCAGGTCCTGGGAGTGTGGTCTGCACCAGTGGATGTGCTATGGCCTGCAAGTCCATCTTTCATGCCATAATACCCAAGTGGGGTGGAGGACAGACAGAGAAGGTATATTTTAATTATTAACCCCCAGTCCACCCCGGCTACATATTTGTTTGGGATCTGGCCTGAATTTCAGGTTTAAATATAGTTAATTTAGATGACTTGACTCCATTCTCTTCCGTTGGAGTCACCTTAAAGATATCTTGATGCACTCAGAGCTGCTTATTATACCAGTTTCTTTGGGACTAATAATAAATTATGCCTTTAGAAAAAAAAAAAGTACCTTTGCTGTGTTTTACAGGACCTAGAAGATGCAATCAATTGCTGCTTGAAGAAAACTGAAGAACTCGGACTGAAGTCGATCACTTTTCCAGCTATTGGGACTGGAGGATTTGGATTTCCTAAAATCATTGTTTCTAAGTTAATGTTTGATGTGGTATTCAGGTTCAGTAGTAGTCACACTCTGAAGAATCTCCAGGAAGTCCATTTTCTCTTGAATCCACAAGATACTGATAACATTCAGGTAGTTCTTCTCAGGACAAATCTGTCTTTGTAACATACTGCTCTAGTTACACTTTAATAATCTGTTTTAGTTATACTGCTTTCTAAGGGAATAATTTGGCACTTTCTTACTGCTGTGGGTCAGCTGACAGTGGGATGTCTTTCCAGTATCTCTGAAATACAAACTCTCAGCAAGCAGAAGCTGCAGATAAAATTGGCCTTGCAGTTGGCACTGTAAAAGCCTTTAGATGCTTCCTCATCTTTTGCCAGAGGAGTTCTAGCAATGCAGAGCTATATCTTATCACACTGTCCACACTGGGTCTTCTGCTGTTATTAACACTTAAATATGACTATAAAATGTGTGAGGTGTCTCAGCAAGAGGCTACAAGACTGTTATATTCAGTGTACATACTGTGAAATACTATCTTGAATGCTTTTTTTCTCTTCTTAGGCTTTTACCACTGAGCTAGCACGTAGGGCAGGTGAAAGTGGCAATGCCGCAGCAGCACAGCCAACAAGTAAGTTGTGTAGGGGTGGGACAGAATGTAAAGGCTGTTAGGTGGTTTTATGTGTATCAGGAAACAAAAGAAATATCATCAGGGCACAGGGCATTTTTTGTCCTCCTAATGGACTTCCATTCTTAAATGTCATTTGTAAAATTCTTAGGGAGGAATTTCTTTTGTGGAGGGCATGCTGAACTCTTAGTGAGGCCAGTCTTATCAAAACAAAAAGGGTGTTCTGATTGGAGACACAGTAGTTTGTCCTGCTTAAAGGATATAAGAGCTTGCAATCACTTGGCCAAACAAGCCATAAATAACATGTATTTCTGTAGCTTTAATCTCCTACAAATACATATACATGTATACAGGGTGGATAATTTCCTTTCCATTTATTAATTGACAACAGTGGGACACAGTAGCCAAAACATTAGTGTACTTCAACAAGGGCAGAGGCTTATTTGTAAGGATATAAAGCCCTTCCTCCTCAGTTGCTGAGTATCAAAGAGATGAAGTTAAGAGTGGGTAGATAAAATATGAGTTAAGTTAGATAAGTTTAGACTACAAAAAAGGAATAGTTTTGTATGCATGAAGGTAAATATGAAATAACTTACAAAAGGGATGTGATCTGATCTCATTACTGGCAACACTTAAACTGGATGCTCCATTTCTTGTAAGAATAAATTCAGGAAACTCTGTTACAGAGCTGGTGAGATCAGATAAACCCTGAAGCCATTTTCAGAATTCATATTGCATAAATTTACAGGAATAGAAATGGTTTCACTTCCATAGCACAAACAGGAAGAATAATGTACCTCTCAGCTTTCAGAAATGGAATAAAGAGAAAAACAGAGACACTCTACATCCATCAAACTGATCTAGGGTATATTTCTTAAAAGGATAAGGAGTTTCAATCAGTGGAAGAGAATAATACTCCAGACTAAAGGAGAAGTGATTTAATGTATTTTTCTTTCCCTTGCAGGTTTCATTAGGCCTGTTTCTACTGACCTGTTGGGAGTTCATGAAATGAAGATTGGTTCCATCACACTGCAAGTAATTAGTGGAGATATTACCAAGGAAGATACAGAGGTTATTGTAAACATAACAAACTCAACATTTGATGTCAGAGCAGGTAATATGTTGAATATGTAGTTCCTTAGCAATAAATCTGGGCTAGTTTTTAGAAGGGGGTACAGAAAAGAATTGTCCACAAGGGAAACTTTTATGAAGCATTTTTCAGATGAGTTATTTTCATAAAGAGTTATGATTAGCCAGGAAATAGATCTTAAACAGGTTTTTTACATGTCCTGAATATTTGATTTCATTTTCAAACTGAAGGCATCTGACCATATTTTTCTTGCTTAAAACCATAAGTATTTAAATGGAATTTTTAGATTAAGTATAATTCTAAAAAAATGTTCTTATCCTAAAATGTTTTGCTGGAAGACAAAGCTCTGGTAAAGTAAATTGCCCCATAAGAAGGAGAGGGTTTTCACATAGTGAATTACAAGCATGCAAGATACCAAATGATACCAATTCAAAGCCATTGGAGGGTTTGGTAAGTGAAACAATGAAATAGGAGTTTTTAATGACTTCTAACCAGCAGTGAAGGAAACGTTCTGTCTGCAGCCAAAGCTGTGTGTCATGAACAGTACTTAGGGAAGCTGTCACAGTTTTGAACTTTGTGGTATCTTGCCATAAAGCAATTTAGGGTATTTGTAGGGTACAGAAGTTGGGTAGAGTTTTGAGTAGAGATAGTTGTGGAGACTTAATGAATGTGTGTGCTTTTCTTGTGTGATTTAAGGGGTCTTCAAAGCAATTATGGATGCTGCTGGTTCCCAGGTAGCAAACGAATGTGCTCAATATGGTATGTTAAAGCCTATTATTTTTTTGATAATTTTTTTGTCGTGTTCATTCTCACTGAAAACTTAAAGTTGCTTTATAATTCTCTACTCTGACATAATTGTTTTATCTGAATAATACAGCTTTCATTTTTAGGAACTTTAAAAAGTCCCCTTCTTGTTTTGATGTATTACCTTGAGAATTTTTCTTTTTGTAGTTGTTTATCAATAACTAAAACACCTGTGTGTTACACATTTCATTCTCATACTGGATCCAAAACACAGCCCTGAACTGGCTGCTAAGAGGAAAACTAGTTCTATTCCAGCTGAAATCAGGACAACCCTGATCATAAGTTCTTCCATAGTTTGCACTCTGCCAGACCAGTAGAGCAGTAAAATTCGAGCTCATTGTTTTTGGTCTCTGCAAGCACAGAAAGGAACATTTTAGATGCATAACCTAAATGTGCCTGCTCTGAGTCTGAAAACTGATTTTCAAGATGGAGTTTCCTGGATTTTTTTCCCAGCCTTTGGCTCTGCAGGAACATTTGTACAAACACACATTTATCATTAACTTCAAATCAGGCAAATGTCTCTGTTCTTATAACTATTACAATGATTCTTATTTTCTTGTTCTTTCATTTCAAAGAGCTGTTTTCATGTCTTTCCGATTTCCAAAGTACTCTGTAGGGGACAAGACAGAAGCCTTAGCTCCAACTTGTTTGGTAAATATGCTCATGCCTGCATTCCCATGCAGAGCTACACCCTGCTTGTTTCCCAAGGAAACTCCACCACAGAGCAAGGCCTTATCAACATACTACTATGAAATACTCCTTACCCTCAACTTAAAATAAATCTCCTAGTGCTAGTGCAGTTTTTACTTTTTTGTTGGAATGGACAAAACATAGAAATTATAATGTTGGCAGGAACCTAAAACCCCATTACAGTGTTCCAAATTACATTTTAACTTCATGTACAAAATATTCTTCAGAAAATTCTTAGTCATAAGAAAATCACCAGGCAGATAAGCTTTTTGTCAAAGTAAATTTATCAGCCTCAGTGCTTGGAGAGTACCTTACTGTCATTTATTTTGTGATCTGTGAGGTGGTCTGGATCTCTGTGCTCATCAGTCCATTCATCCTCACAATATGACTCCATTTTGTAAACGAACTTGAGTGCTCTGAGAAATCACAAGCATCTTTTTAAAAATTCCATATTTTTCTTAAATCAATTGGTCATAATCTTAATGATATTATTTTAGCTACTCGGCTCTGCTGCAGTATAAGAATTCAGGCTTTTAAGGAATAAGTGGCATGAGAAAGGTTTTCACATATAAATTAATTTGGCATGCTTTTAAGTAGAAGTGAGATGTATTCAAAATCATCATAAATTCTTATATGGTACTTAATAGGAAAAAACTTTGTATCAGAGATCTTGGGAAATTAGAAAACACACATTTACTTGAATTAATTTCTCAAAGAAACTCTGCAGATTATTTAAAAAGAAAACCAGAATCAAGTAAACCCACAATAAAATAGCTCAGAGTGGATTTCTTTCCACTTTTTCCACTTCTCTTGTACTAGCAATATAACAGAAAATACTACCAGAAGAGATTGCCACTTTATAAATATTATGTCTCCTACTTTATCTTCTCTCTTCCAGCTGGGCAGCGTCAAAACGGCTTTATTACTACCCAGGGTGGGAACCTGTTGTGCAGTAAAATCATCCATTTGATTACTGATAACCAGGTGAAGAGTCAGGTCTCCAAAGTGCTTTATGAGTGTGAACAAAGGATGTACAAATCTGTTGCCTTCCCAGCTATTGGAACAGGTTTGTGTTTTCTTGGGAAAGCAGTGTCTGATGGGGACAGTTCAGAAACAGACAAACTTAATATGGGTAACAGTAGACTTGCACAAAAACTGTTCACTGATATGTGCCTTTTATTTTTGTTTAGGTCAAGCAGGACTGAGTTCAGCCAAGGTAGCTGATGAAATGTTGGATGCTATTGTGGAATTTGCAAGACAAAAATCAGTACAGCATTTACAGACAATTAAGATTGTGATCTTCCAGACAAATATGCTCAGGGACTTTTATGAAAGCATGAAGAAAAGAGAAGATTCAGATTCATCCACAACAGAATCAGAATCATGGTTATCTATGTTTAAATGTAAGTTGTTTTCTGTTTGCATGGGCAAATAAAACTGAAGTTCTTTTATTTACAACTAATAATTGATGTATTTATCCACAGCATTTTTTGGGGGCAGAAAACAATCTTCTGAGAAGAAAACGTCCATGATTTTTGAGAAGAAAGTTAATTTAGTCACGTTTCAAATTTGTGGAGAAAGCCAAGAAAAGGTGGATGCAACTGAGTCCTGGATAAAGGATTTAATTTTAAAGGAACAGTTTGAAAACACTATTTCAGATGAGGCAATTGAAAAATTTGATGAGATGCAATTTGCCGTTTTGGAAGATCTCCAGAGAAAAAAGCAAGTCACCATTGAGATTTTAAATAAGCTTTCTCCCCCTCAAATTAAAATTTCTGGTATTAGCAGGGATGTCTGTTCCGTTTCTCGAAAAGTTCAAGAAATGGTCCAAACAATTAAGACTACTGAAGAAGAGCAATCCAAGGCAGAACTTTATTATAACCTGGTAGAATGGAGGTATCTAGGAAGCAATGATAGCTTTGTTGCTTTTGATAAACTGACAAATATGCACCTGGAGCATGCCAAAATGGCTAAAAAGCGATATCTGAATGTCAGAATTAAAAATAAGAAATACAAGGTGGATCTGAATACTCTAAGGGCTACTGATGACCGAGGAAAAACTAAAATCCTTCAGCGTGTGAAAAAGGATGAAGGTAAATAACACTTTTGTTAAATAAAAAAACTTGAATAGTTATTATTGAATGATGATTTAGATAAATGCAAGCATCCCAAAGAAGTAAGGTATTCCTTAGCTTTTTTTCCTTTTTCTTTTTTTTTTCCTCAGCCAGGAGTTTTGGGTTTCATAATCAGTGGGAAGTATGAGTGAAATCAGAACATCAGTTTTAAGTGCAAATATTGTCTGCATATATGTGACTGGTGAGCATAGATTTCATGCTTAGATCTGACAAAGGAAGTGGTATATGAAGAATACATAAAATTCTTCTGGAGTTTTAAAGCTTGTTTTAGTTAGATATTGGTATGGGGATAATTAGACAAAATGTAAAGCCTTTACAGTGTATTACAGAACCAGTGATGTTTGAAAGAGCAAGAGAACTTGTTGAATGAAGTGTTGCAGAAGGTGCTGTCCTCTTTGTCCTCTCTGTGCACACGGTTTGTAAGATGTGCCTATGGAGCTGAGCTAGTTGTCTGTATGATAATGCAACCTCTGTTTTGCAGATATGCAGTCAATAGAGCTGCCTAAGGAGTGGACAGACATGCAGAGTGAACAGGTCAAAGTGGTGGAGCTCAAGCCATCACATCCTGAATACACAATAGTTGAGAAGATGTTTAAGACAACATGTCTTCATTTTAACATAGAGAAGGTGATACCATATGGGGTGGGGAGGGGGGGAAATGTCAATGCTTGGGCAAGAAAGAATATACTTCCTAAATATGTGCTTATAAGGTGTCTGCAACCCAATACACCCTTTGTATGTCAGTCTCCCCAGCACTGCACAGGATGAATATAAATCAGAACAAGTTTCCTAAGAGATATTCTGCCATTTCTGGCATCTAATGGTGCAAAACCAGTGCCTGTCAGTCTTCAGGCTGACTCTGTTCAGGTTATGTGGTACTCTCTAGCTAGTATGGTATTTCCAATTAGGAAATTGTATATTGAAATGGAGGCATGAGCAAATGCATTCAGAATACAAAGAAAAATACAAAGTCCTTGCAGACTGATATAAAGCTTTGGACTAATTTACAACTTCTCCCCTGTCATCCCAGAGCCTTTCAGGCTTGCCTGTCAGTTTTAACTAGTGTCATTATTTGATATTGCTTATTTAGAAGTCTGCAACACAATGCGCAGAGATTTAATTGCCAGGGAGAAGATGGAATTGTTCTGAATCAAGAGAAGAGATAAACAGTAGAAAATACAATCAAATTAGAAGTGAGGATAATGTGCTTAAAAAGTTTTCTTCCATCACGAGCTTCAATGAGCATGGTCACGAAAACACACAAGGAGAGCAAAATATTAATGTATTACAGAAAAAAAAATCAAGCAATGACATCATGTCTTTTTTTGTTAAAAATGGAAAGCTGTTACAGAAGTGTCTTTAAGATTATACTTTGTTGGAGACACTGCTTTCCCTTAAGCTATATTCACATTGTTGGCATAGGGAGCCAGCAACATCCACCCTCCCACCAAGTGATTTTTATATAGTCATTTCTTATGGGTTGCTAAGCTACACATTAGAGGAAGCAATTTTGACTTGCAAGCTTAGATCTAGAAGAGAAACCTAACCTAATGCTATTGTTACACTCCGTCCTTTAGTGAGAAAATAATCAATAAAGATGATTAGGATGTATAGAAGGCATCTTCCATCATTGCCTCTAGCAGTGGTACAGCAGCCTGATTCTAGAAATGACAGTGCACAGCTACCATGACTGCTGGGTACCTGGTACACTAGGCAAGACAAATGTATACCCAAAATTACTGAGCTTAAAACTCTCTTATGACCTGCTTTGGTTTGTGATTTTTCAGGACACCTACATATTCAGTTCCTCTACCCAAACCTCGTGCTACCAGGACATAGTGAAAATTGCTGTAATTCTTTCAGTTTGAGTTCATTTTAATGCTTTTCTGCCATGATAAATATTCATCCTTTCCCCATTTTCCCCTCATATGAATATAGTTAATTTTGTAATTTTGCAGATTGAAAGAATACAAAATCGCATCCTCTGGCAGACATACCAATTAAAAAAAAAATCTATCTGTGAAAAGAACAAAAATCAAAATAATGAGAAGTTGCTATTTCATGGGACAGCTGCATCCTCAGTGACATTGATTAACTCCTATGGATTTAATCGTGGGTATGCTGGAAAGAATGGTGAGTCATTATCCAAATCAGTTAATTTCCTAGGCATGTATGAGTGCTACAGGGTGTCACCATTATAATGCTGTCAGCACAACATGAAAACTGAATGAAATTAGAGAGCACAATAATAAGCAACTCCTAAGATTAATCTATATGGACAGAGGAATTATCCTGTTCAGTTAATCACTTGTTGCTGGATGCCACCAGGTAAAGATATCAGAAAGAGTTCCCCTACTCTGAAATGAAGCCTGGGCAGCTTCTGGGAATTGATTTGTATAAATTACCTAGAAAAAGGAACAAGGACTGAATTGAAGTGCTGGTTGATTTTAGTGGCCACGTAATGTCACTTCAAAAGTCCTTAATTTCTATTCTTAATGTTTTCTTCCTTAAGACAGAGTTGTACATGCCTAGGGCTGATTTGATCTTGAGAGAGCTGGGCAGCTTAACTCAGATCTAGTTGATACTTCAGTGTGGTCTGGATCCAAAAGACTTTCTCTGTCTGGATCCTCTGGAGGTACTAACTCTGAGATTTTCTTGAATAAATGAAGCCCAGCATACACAAAATATATCAGGTTGTGCACAGGTAGGAATGGCAGCCAGCACTTCTTTTTAAAACATGGCCAGAGGAGATGTAGTTTTGCTTTCCTGCTTTTTGCAGTGTCAGGAGGTTGGATTTACTCAGGAAGCAAGAGCCCTAGATCCCCACATCCTCTCTCTGCTTCTGGTTGTTGACATCTACATTTTCATCCCAGCTGTGATTAATGATTGGGAAGGCACACTTGCCTTCTGTCAGTCTGGGTAGCCAAGCAAAATTATCCAAAGTTCAGGGAAGCCAGATAGGAAGGACCTGTCTGGCTTGAACAGTTTTATACCAATGTTAGAAAAAAGAAATCTGTCTTGAACAAAGACATGTGATTTCTCTGACTTGCTGAGAAGCGTGACTAGAAAACTATAATTACACTTACATAGTCATAAGTCCAAAAGTCTCTGAAAAATGGCAGTTTGATGGATTGCAGGCTAAACCATTCTAAACAGAGGAGCCCTTTTCTCCACAGGAAAGAGAAGTCAAAACCTGGGCGTTGATAGTTACCTGCTATCTATGTGGGTTCATATTTGATTCTGATACAAAGGATTAGTACTAGAATTAATTTTGTGTTTGAACTCTAACCACATTTATAGATTCTGCAGAGTTAAAAAAAAAAAAAAAAGGAGTTTTAGCGATTCTGAGGAGAATAAGAACACTTAACTGTATTTGAAAATGTTGTTTTTCCTAACAGCTGCAGCCATTGGAGATGGAACCTACTTTGCTGTCAATGCAAGTTACTCTGCTCAGGATACTTATTCCGTTCGAGATGTGAATGGCAGAAAACACATGTTCTTGGCTCGGGTCCTAACTGGGCAGTACTGTGCTGGGAGAGCAGGACTAAAGGCTCCACCACCGAGGAGCCAAGCAGATCCTCCTGATCTGTATGACAGTGTGGTTGATAACGAGTTTAATCCAACAATGTTCGTCATATTTAATGACATTCAGGCATATCCACAATACCTTATTACTTTCAAATAGTAGAACGATCTTAATAGTCTAGAAAATTTCAGTGCTTTTTACATTTAAGAATTTACAGAGCAATTTTAAATTCTTTTTACATCTAGGTTTCTTCTTTCTTGATCTATCCATGTGTTGAAATATGTCTCCAAATTATCAACAGAAGGACTAACATAAGCAAATATTTCAGAGCATGCTATTTCAGTACTCAGATCTCAAGTTCAGTTATGCAGAGATGTAGGCAAGAGCTGTGAGAACAACTTTAACTTCTTCCTACACAAGGCAGAGGGGAGTGGTAGAGGAGGAAGCTGCTCTGCCTTACCTGTGGCCAGCAGTAAGAGGTGTGGGGTAGGTCAGAGCACCTCTGCATGGTCCCATTTCAAGTAGTCACCATAAAGCACCTTCTTGTGAGGATTTATTTAACATGTTCTGTGCTGAGGGAATCTGAAAGATCTTTTCCAATCAGAGCAGTGCTGTGATTCTAATTACCTCACCCATCAGCAGAGTTTTCAGTCATCCTTAGGTATCCAGTCAGCCTTGTTGGTGCTAAAAGTCTGGAAGAAAAAGAATGCCAATATGAACATGCACTTTGCGTTTATTATTTCAGCCCCCTTACCTACCTGTCTGTTACCCTAGCATACTTTGCTTATTCCTTAGTATAAATTACTGTATTCATACCCCTTTCTTAGGGGAATTCTCTGTAGTCTCCTCCTGTTACTTCCAGCTTCTACAAAGTAATTGCTTTTGCAATTTTCAAGGCTGGAAAGAGAGGCTTAAATTTTTTTCTTTTCGATACTGAAGCGTTAACCCTTTTGTAGAATCACCAATTTGCAGAGTCATTTTTAAAGTTCTCTAAAAACTGTAAATAATAGCATCTTTGCAAGTAGTACTGTTAATCACATCCTCACCTTAAAACTGCCAATCAAAAGCCTTATACGCAGATTAATAAAAGTAGTTTCAAAAAGCTACATTGTATTGCTGAGCTGCAAGAGGTACACACTTAAAAGTGTTGCTTCATATTTGAATTTGTTACAATGGTGCAATAAAGACTTCAAAGACAAAATGGTTTTCTTGTATTGTCTGACTGACTTGCGCATACAAATTCCACGTGAAATTATTCTGCCTTTGTCAAAAAAAAGACCTGTGCTGCAAATAGCTGCCACAATGTCTTAAAACTTTGCAGGCATGATATTCTCACTGCCTGCAAAGAGGAAAAGAGTTTACAGTATCTGAAGTTTGCAATATAAAAAATTTCTGCTTTTCATAGCATGCTGCCCCTGTAGCACTTCAGATGAATAAATGTCCTGCATAAATTTCCATTTAAAGCAAAGCAGAGTGTTACCCACTCCTACTTTAATAGATTTTGTTCCCTGTGAAAAGGTGAGGACTTGTCTAATCTTTCTCTGCTTTTTTGGGTATTTTTCTGTGTCATGGAAACACTGCAGCAGCCAGAGCAACTCGGTTTAGCTGAAAGCACCAGGCATCCAGTGGCTTCTCCCCCTGTTGTCACCAAGCAGCTTGGAGAGCCAGGACACACCACTTTCTGTTTGTGTGGCCCTCTTTATACCTGAACGTCTTGGAAAGCAGCAGGAGCTGCAAGATAAAGCACCTCAAAAACCCAGATAACTTTCATCACTGGTGGTAAAAGTTTCTTCAGTCATTTCCGTAACAGAAACAGGGGGATACTCTGTTGTGCAGTGTTTGTGGACTGAGAAGCTGGGAAAAGCCTGTGTTGTGTGAGATTAATAAAATCTCAGTCACAAAAGCAACTGGGTGTGCTATTTGACAGATGGCTGGCTATGAACCAGCCCATGCCCAGATGGCCGAGAAGGCCAGTGCCATCCTGGCTTGTATCAGCAATAGTGTGGCCGCAGGACCAGGGCCGTGACTGTCCCTTGTGCTGGGCACTGATGAAGCATCTCTAGCTCTGTGCTTATTTTTGGGTCCATCACGACAATAAAGGCATTTAGGTGCTGGAGTGTGTCCAGAGAAAGGAACTGGGGAGGCTCACCCTGGAGAAAAGGAGGCTCGGGGTGGACCTTATTGCTCTCTACAACGTCCTGACAGGAGGCTGTAGCCAGGTGGGGGCGGGTTCTTCTCCCAGGTTACGAGCGACAGGATAAGAAACGGCCTCAAGTGTTTAAGTGGAACATTGGGAAAAATTCCTTCACAGAAAGGGTGGTCCAGCATTGGAATGGGCTGCCCGGGAAGGCGGTGGAAGCGTTCAAAAGCCGTGTGGATGTGGCGCTGGGGCCATGGTTTAGCGATAGCCCTCAGGGAGTTCCTGTCCCCTTCCCGCTCCTGTGACTCCGCGCCCCCGCCACCTTCCCTCAGCTCCTGGCCCCGCCCCTCGCGGCGTCGTGCCCAATCAGAAGCGCCCGCCGCTCCCGCCCCGCCCGTCCATTGGCGGAGGCCGCTCCCCCGGCGCTGCCTCCATGGCGACGCGGCGGACGGGCACTCCAAGATGGCCGCCGAGCCGGGCGGCGGGCGCGCCCGGCCCACCCGCTGCTGCCGCCCGCCGCTCGCCGCCTTCACTGCCGGGCTCCTGCTGCTCCTGCCACTACCGCCCTGCACCTCCGCCTCCTCCTCCTGTCACCATCGCGTACCCAGCGGCGACCAGGTGAGGTGGCCGGGGGTCTTCAGGCGGCCGCGAGGGGTGTTGGGGGGTAGAGGCGCCCTTGTTGGCCGTTCCCGCTGTTGGATCCGTCCCTTTTCGGCTTTTCCGGGCCGGGCTGTGCCGGGTCTGGCCCCGCAGCCCCGGCTGTGGGCGCTAAGGACGGCGGGCGGGCGCGGAGCATCCCATTGCGGCGAGGGAAGGGTCGGGAAGGGCTGGAGGGGGCTGGCACGGAGCGGTGCTGCCGGCGAGAGGGAGCCGAGGCCGGGCCGCGGGGCGCGGTGTCAGCCCGGGTGAGCTGCCTCATCCCGCCTCGTGCCTCTCCCTGCCAGGTCGTCTATCAAGTTCCTCTAAAGGAAAATCACGTCTCGAAGAGAAACGTGGATCAACAGCTAAGAATTAAGATTGTGTATGACAGAAGCGTTGAGGAGTGAGTATAATGGTGTGGCGGATTTTTTTTTTTTTTTCCTATGGCCGAGAATGGAAACCTTGTGAACTAAAGCTCGTTTGTTTTGTTTTTTAAAATATAGTTTGCTGCCTGAGAAAAGACACCTTATAAAGGTATGTTATATTTGTTTCCCCTTTTTGTTTGTATATAATATAGATGAAATTAAGTTTAAGGCCGGTTTAACTAAAACCTTGAATGCCAGCAATTTAGTATTCTCTAGTCTAGGAAACCAAAGCTTTGTGTATAGATTATACCTCCATAACAAATAATTCCAGAGTTCTGCTGCAGTGTGTTTGCTATATCCCAAGGTGCAAAAGTATCAGTGAGAAATGTGTGTAGAGTTTGTAAAAACCTCTTTGAAGCTGTACATTCTAATTAATACTGTTTTCCTTCCCTTTTTCTCATTCCAACAACATAGGAAAATACTGAAACAAAGTATTTCCTGAATATGTTCATAATAATTGAACTTCTCAGAGAGTCAGGCTTTCCCCTGTTGTGCTAAACCACAATATCTAGCAAGTTTCATGTAACTTGGTGGTTAATGCCTTTGGGGTGAGGTGTGTCTGCACTGCTACTGGGTGACTCTGATTTTTGCTCTTTTCAGAACAAACTCTTCCCACAAGCTATCTCTTATTTGGAGAAGACATTTCAAGTGCGCAAATCTGCCGGTGCTATATTGCTAAGCAGGTGTGTGAAAGTCTGATGAAAATCACTTGCTATATTTGATATTTAATGCAGTGCTGCATAGCCTTTAAAAGAAGATTAGAGTATAGGAAATGCCCTGCTGAATCAGATCAGTGACCCATCTGATCCAGTGGCAGATGCTCTTTTACAAATCTACCAGTCTTCCACAAGCAACACCTGCATTTGCTGTAGCAATTGAAATATTGAAATTGTAGATATTCAAAGCTATACATGCTGCCATTTCTCTTTTATGTGTACCCCCATTTATGAACCTGGTTCTAATCTCTCTTTGAGCCTGTGGATGCTCCATTAACAACTGGAAGCATTATGTCTTCCTTGGTAAGGTAATTAACATTTTTCACTGTGAAAGCTATATCAAGTACCAACAGAGTGCTGTAAGGCTCTTCTGTAGTTCTCCTTTAATAGTAAAAGCCTTGACTGTCTCATGTTTCATTGAAGGCAATGTGTGACAAACCAATATTTAAGGAGGAAAGCTGACCCTCACAGATATTGCCAAAAAGCCTGTGCAGACCATACAAGGTGTGGGCCGGTTATAGTTCCTGAGAAACATCTCCAGGTAAGATTAGCTGTCCAAGTGTTTCCTAATCTTTGAAATATTACTATTTATGGTAATTAATGAAAAAGGGAATATTGGTAATTGTGCATAAGTGACCTGTTTGCTGGAGATCACTAAGTCTGAATGAAAGAATAGAAAAACTTAAATTAGTGTGAGTTTCTGTAGTTTATGTTGTTGAATCCAAACTCAAATCAAAAAACAAGCAGGAAGTGGTTACTGTCTTCTGAGCCTGTGCTCTAATGGCCTGTATGGAGAGGATGAGATTTGGAGCTTGCTAAATTGCCATTAGTCACTTTGTTATTCACCTTGGTCAATGAGTTGGAATTTCACAGAGTTAATAGTTGATTTTTTAAGACCTTGTTTGAAGAGTTTATCCACTGACTCAGGAGTATGGTGCAAGAAATGCTTCAGACTTGTTTTCTTGATTCAACTGCACTATGTGATCAGTAGGTTTCTGGTTTTCTTTCTTTAACTTGGAAGTTTCAAGTGTATCATTAAAAAGATCGATTTCATGAGAAATACTATTGCTACTTATGTATACTAGTTTTGTGAGCCAAGATTTTTTTTAATTTATAAGAAATACAGGGTGCTAATCCTGGAAAGCTTGACAGGCTTTTTTTTTTTTTTTTTTTTTTAAAGCTGCCACCTTCCTTGTATCTGTTAAATCATAAGAGTTAGTAATTTGAAAGTTATTCCTTGGCTCTGGTTTTGTTTGCTGCTCTTCACGGGATGTTTTCCTATCTTCTGCTGTCTATCAGGATTTATTCTTGGCTTCAAGCTAATTGAATCGTGTAATGCAAAATTTTGGTGATAAGTGAAGTATTTTAACAGTTGCCTTTGCACACTGTACAGCAATGCAGGGTGTACAATGACAGTGACTGGCACCGCAGGCCCACGGGCTCCCCTGAGCAGGAAGGGGTTCGAGATGCTGACTTTGTGCTCTACGTTAGTGCTCTCACTACTGACAGGTGTGGCCATGAGAATATCATTGCATACGCAGCCTACTGCCAACTGGAAGCTGAAATGGACAGGCAAGTATTCCCTCTGCTGCAAACTCTCTTTTTAATTAAACTTTCAAGTTTCTTATTGTTCGGATGTGGAGTTTGATTGTTTGTTGTATAGCAAAGGAGGTGCCATCATGGACAAGCACTGCATTTATGTAAAATCACAAACCCATCAAATACTGCTTAACTTGCAGAGTTGAGGCCCAGGACTCAGAGCTGATCATCCACTGTTAATGCCTAAACTTTTTCTCAAGATCCTGTTTCTCATAAGATGAATGTCATCATGATTTCACAAACTTAAAGAATGCAAGTTCCTACTTATATTTTGTTTCCATTCAGTTGTAGTTACTGTCACAGTCTTTGTACCTCCCCTAGGATCTTACCTAAAATTCAAGTCCCTTACACTGTTGTCACTGACACCTGTGCAGAATACTGAATATAGAAATTGATTGACCCCATCCTGCTGCTCCCCATCCCAACACTAAACTAGTCACTGTGTTGTTAACAGATGTTTATAAATTATTGGGAAGGACATATTTTTACTGTAGTCTGTATCTTCTTTAAGTCTTCTGCTGCTTCAAGTGAATAATGATTTGAATTTTGTAGTATTTTACCAAAAACCATTTAACTTTAAAACTCTTTTCCAGGCCAATAGCAGGATATGCTAACTTGTGTCCAAACATGATTTCAACGCAAGCTCAGGAATTTGTTGGCATGTTGTCTACAGTGAAACATGAGATAATCCATGCGCTGGTAAGGCTTGATAAAATGTTGCCATGAAATGGGTGCCTGCTTGCTCACATGCCCCTGGCTTGTTGCCAAGAAAAGGATGTTTGGTGAAGGGGAGCTCTTGCTTTGCCTCCTTCAAGTTGTGTTAATTGCCTTGGAGTGTTGTACTTCCAGTGTGTCTCTGGTGAATGTGGGGACTCTTTCATGGTGTTTGACTTTGTATATGAACGTCTTACTAAAGGTTTCCATGTGCTTGTTTTTTGACTTGAAGGGTTTCTCTGCTGGACTATTTGCATTTTATCGTGATGATGATGGAAAACCTTTGACACCAAGATATGCAGATGGACTTCCTCCTTTTAATGAAAGGTATGTTTTGGACTTCTTGGTACTCCCAATGAAGGGTGTTCTCATGCTGCTTTTTTAGGATGTACTCTTGCCTGTTAAAAATCCAACTTCATTCCATTATTAGAGTGACTTTCCTTTATAATGTTCAAACAGTGGTGTGTGGTCACTCTCTAGTCTTTACATTGTCATTAAGCGCATATAATATCCACATATACTATAAACTAAGACAGAATTTCATTTATCAGAAGGCTGGAAGTTAAGCCTTTCAATTATCCATGCTGCCTAATGTCAGTGCAGTTCATTTTTAAGATTTGTGGTTATGCAGAACGGACGATGTCTGTAATCTGCTATATAAATTTCTGATTTGTTACAGAATTAGGAGTTTGCATTCTTTTTTTCGTTTTGTTGTTGGTATTGTAGGTATTATTCTAGGAGATGGAAGGGTAGAGAGCTTTTTTACAATAGCAACACTGAGGGGTTTTATTTAATTTCTTACATTTTTGGTAACTGTAGAAAATGCGCCTTGAGTCTATAACTAATCTTACTTTGCCTAGTTAAATCAGTTGTGTGTATAATAAACACATCTTAAAAAGGAGAAATGCTGCATAATAAAATTTTTAAATTTATAAGGCATGAGGGAGTATAGAGATTATCCATGATTCTGTTTCTTATGGAGATAGATCTTTGCATAGTAACATGTTTTTGTGGGAAGGATTTGTAACCAAACCTTCTCCTTACAGCCTAGGTTTGTATCAGTGGAGCAATAAAGTTGTTCATAAAGCAGTGAGGCTGTGGGACGTACGTGGTGGCAAAATGCTGCGCCATGCTGTTCATCTTCTGGTGACACCTCGCGTCGTCGTAAGTGTGCATTACCTTTCAAGCTTTGTATGCCAAGGTTGCCAGGACATTCTTGAGTCATAAATATTTATCCTTGAAGAATGCCCTTCCCTGAAAGCATGGCCCAAAGCCCATGCCATTGTGTAATGACAGGATGTAGCTGAAGTAGAAAATGGGTGACAGTACGAAATAAATAAATTGACATAGTAAGAGAAAATGAAGGGAAATGAAATGACTGGAAGGTAAATTATAAAAGGTTAAGCAAAACAGATTTTGAAGAAATTCCTTAATCCTACTCTTTAGATGTTTTCCTACAGACTTAAGACACCTCCTGCTCCTTTAATATTAATATTTTGTCATGTTTAAAAAGAAATTCCTCAAGGACTTTTGGAAATCTTTCTCGCTTCCCACGCGTCAGACTCTCTCTTTGTGTCCTCAGCAGAACATATGCCTAAGTGTTAACAAATTGGATTTGGAAATAAGTCATAGTGTTAATCGCATTTGGCCACAAATAATCTTTTTGTTTTAAATCTAAGACAGTATATAGAGCAAACATGGATTAATTACCCCTGGTTTTGCTCATTTATTTCAAGGACATGAATAGATAGTATGATAGCCTTGCTGTTGGCATGCTTGCTTAGTCAGCCTCTGAGTAGAAAACAAAATGGTAGAAAAAGAAATGCTGAAATACTTTTAATAGATAATTTTAGAGCACTAGGACTGTATGTGGGTATCCATCTCAGTATTTTGAGAGTTGTGTTGAAATGTTTTCTTTCTAGGAAGAAGCCCGAAAACATTTTAATTGTCCAATTCTAGAGGGAATGGAGCTTGAAAATCAAGGTGGCATGGGTACTGAGCTCAATCACTGGGAGAAGAGGTTGTTGGAGGTTTGTGCTGATACTAGGAATGGAAGGGAATGTGGAAATGTCTGCTCCCTGTGCCTTGATTTTTAGGTTTATTGTGGTACCTACTGGAGCCTTGAAAATGCAGGAGTATCAAACCTCATTGAAATAAATCACAAATAGTACTTGATACTTAAATATTTAGAGGCCCAATTTCTAGATACATCTGTCTGTTAGCCTTCTTGCTAAGTCTCAGAGTATGAGATCAAGTATTACTGAAAAGCTAAATGTCTCTTACTCCTGTCTGCCATTTACCCTTTTGAGAAGGTTTGCTCCTGTTTCCGGGCAAAGGGGTTATTCCTTTTAGTCAATTGAGTTTTGTTGCCCTCTGCCTCTTAAATACTTCATCATTCTATTTATTACACTGACTTCATCTTTTTTTCACGTGTTCTGGCTTTAGCTTTTGCCCTGGCTCCTCCAGAACCTTGCCTGACCAAGGAAACACTTATTTCCCTCTTAGCATTTAAGCTAATTTTTATTTGTAACTTAGCGCTGTGTGATAGTTTTGGCAGAGTTACATTGTCTAGTCATTGTTTTATGCAGTGAGGTAAACAAGAAGGGTAATGCTTCAGGACAGTCTTTTTATGAAGTAGTATGGGATTTGATTGTCAATAGTAAAAATAGAACAGAAATAAAATGCTTTTTCCTAAGAAGCATTTTCTTACAATAATGATTTTGAGTGGCTTACCAATCATAACTGGTAACTTTCAGAATGAAGCAATGACTGGATCCCACACTCAGAATCGAGTCTTTTCCAGGATCACCTTAGCATTAATGGAAGACACAGGGTAAGAATTAAGAATGGGGGGTGGGTTTTGGTTCATTTGTGTTTGGTTTGCATTGTACTTGATTTTCTTTCAAATTGATGAACTTGTGCTTATCCCTCTGCAGCAGAGTAGATTAGTATAATTAGCTTTACATTAGACAAGGAATCATACCTTGTATGTTACTTTTTCTTCACGTGTTTCAAAACACATTTTTAATCTAGCCTTAAAAAGCCAGGCATTGCAATCCAAAGTGCTGTTTATAGCATTTACTTTTTGTCTTAGTGTAAGTTTTCTTTCAATTGCATGCAATATATATTGATTATTTTTTTCAGCTCTTCTTGCAGATAGAAAGCAGAAATTGACTAAGGTTTCATCTTTCTGTATGCATTGTTCCTTTGCAGATTACAAAATTTTCTTCTAGTTCATTGTGACTTGAAAAATAGTGAAGTTATAATGTATTTTCCTATAGGCAGAAGGGGATGCAGTTTCCCTTTTTCTTAATTTGAAAACCTTAATGCATAATATGAAATTCTTGGAACTGCTGTTTTATTAATCAGAGCAGTAATTTTTGAAGTAACTATATTCTCATTTCAAAATACCTTTACAGATGGTATAAAGCAAATTACAGCATGGCAGAGAAATTAGACTGGGGACGCAATAAAGGCTGTGACTTTGTAATGAAGAGCTGCAAATTCTGGATTGACCAGAAGAGACAAAAGTAAGAATACAGTCTTAAAAAAAATTAAAGAGGAAACCCTGATGCTTGCTTACATTTGTCCTTCAACTGTAACTCTGTAAAAAGAGGTAGAAGTTGGTAGAGATGGAAAAGGAATGCTGCCCTGCATCCTACCCAGTTACAATAAATACAGAGGCAAGCAGGGTGCAGAATGCATTTACAGCATGAGAAGGCTGCACTTTAGAGAGGACAGGTAGGACTTACTCTAAAACTGTTTGCCTTCTTATTTTTTCCCTTTTAATTGGGAATGCTGCCTGTGTCATTTTGCTGGACTTAAAGCAACTGAAGGAAATGATAGCCCTCTTCAAAACACAGCCTGCCTTCTTTGTTCCTTTACAACCTTATTTGTTCTTTACAGTCCTCAAACATTTCTAGGATGCAGCTGCATAGTGGGCCTGTTTTGCTTATATTTTTTGTTCTTTAAAGTTTACAAAGCTGTGTCATTAAAACTGAATAGCTGAATTCATTGTAACTTTGTTTGCTGGCTTGATATTCTTTAAATCAGAAAGGTGAAAACCAGATGAATAAGAAAAACTAGTCTCCAGAGAAGAAGTCAGTGCTTCTTTGTGTGATCGACTGAGTCTAGGGGAGAATGGGAACAGTCTCGACAGGCTGCTATGTAAAGCAGTTTAATTGATCTGATGTGATTTTTATTCTGGTTTTGTTGGCTTGCTTTTTGTTTTTGAGGAAGCAATTAATCAGTCCATACTGCGACACTTTGAGGAGTAATCCTTTGCAGTTAACCTGCAGACAGGACCAAAGAGCAGTAGCAGTGTGCAACTTGCAGAAGTTTCCAAAGCAGTTACCTCAGGAATATCAGGTATAATGGATCCTACTTTACAAATAACTGGAGTGTTTTCATTGTTGAGCTTTGCAGCCTGATGATTGCATTTGTTTCTGGTTTATTTCTTCTGAACTATCAGATTACAGTAGATACTGTAAAAAATGTCTACCTAGTTTATTACAAGGAGTTGGAAGACTGATAAAAACCCCTTGTGATCTTAATAAAAGAAAATTATGTTGCTTTGCTATCTAGCCAAATACCAGATAGTAATGTTGCTGTGTAACACAAATTCCCCAAAATATCTTGTTTGTGGGATTTCTTCCCCCAGTCTTCTGCCTTTTGTCACTGCACACTAAGAAATCTGTTCTGTTTACATCCCAAAGAATGTAATTATTACAGAGGGGAATCAGGGACAGAAGCTGGATGCATGCAGATGTGAATGTCTGCATTATTTATGTATTCTTAAATACTTCTGGCTCATCTGGTTCATGGGTATTGTAAGGTGCTGTTAATAGCATTCCTGAGTAGTAACAGCTGATGTTCTTGCAGCTGTAGTGATTTGGTCTATTTAAAAAAAACAGCTGTACTCTTGCCTTTGCACAAACTGCTTCACTACTGTATTTTGCTTTGCAGTACTTTGACAATCTTAATGGAGTACCAGCAGAAGAACTGCCTTACTATGGTGGCTCAGTAGAAATTGCTGACTATTGTCCCTTTAGTCAGGAATTCAGCTGGCATTTAAGTGGTGAATTTCAACGCAGTTCAGACTGTAGAATAATTGAAAACCAGCCAGGTCAGTATTCAGGACTTCAGGGTGGTATTGCAGAGATTGCATTTGTTAACTTGGAATGGACTTGCTGCATGTTCAAGCTAATTGCATGTGAATTTTTTCACTCATGAGGTTTCACACCACCAGCTGTGTAAACACTGTGCTGTGGTAAGAAGCATAGCACAACTATTGTGTATATCTGAGGCAAACTCACATATCTAATGCAGGAATTGCATAGGGAGTGAACAGGTACCTACCCCAAATTACCCAAATACAAGACAAAGAATGGGAATGGGGGAGAGGGTTGTTTGTTGAGGCTCTGAAATGTGATTGCACTTTTCACCTTTGTGGGTATGTTGTTCAAGGCCAGGGTCTTTGTGAGTTACCAGAAGATGGGCTTGTCTCCTAGTGTAATGCATGGATGTTCAGTATTGCAGAGCTCCAGAATGCTGTGGGATATTACCGGTCTGTGCAGTTGTCTCAAAAACAAACACCCTCTGCCCTCAAACCAGCAATCACAGCTGGCATTCCCTGAAGGCATACATAACAACTTTCTGATGGAAAGTGCTTGCTCATTGTGGGGTTTTTTGTGTGGTTAGTTTATTATTTTGTTTATTTCTTAAATCCTGTGTTTCTTCTCGTGTTATTTTCAAGATGGCACAATTCCCAAATTGATAATAATTCAGGGTCTGAAATATTCCCAAAGTAAACCTTGAATTGCATGTGGGGACATTGATTAGATAGCCTTTTAAACTGATGTGGGCTTTCTGTTTCTCTGGTTAACTTGTAATTCAGTATATTCCTTCTACCTTAGATCCTACCAAAAACTATGGTGCAGAGAAATATGGACCAAACTCTGTATGTCTTATTCAGAAATCTGCTTTTGTTATGGAACAATGCAGGAGGAAACTCAGTTACCCTGACTGGGGTAGTGGATGTTATCAAGTAAGTATTTGTTGAGTTTTTGGTGGGTTTTCTTTTTTAATAACCCTAAAGGGAAAAGTCAGGCTTAAAATGTTGGTTGTGACTGTTAGAATTTTTCACCTGCATTGTAATCTGTGGATCATATAACATACTTTGAAAACAATCTTCCAACCATAAGCCTGTAATTTAGATAGTTAAATGTGTGACTGCTGGGATGTCTTCCAGTCTCATTCAGCACATCACCTGTCTTACCGGTACCATGGCACTTTATCCTCAGCTAGGAAGGAGTACTTCCCTGAAATGTTCTGTTGTTGAAACTTAATATTAATTAGTCACTCTAATTTTTTCAAAGGTGGAAAGCACTGTGCACATGTCACTTCTCATTTTCTTTGGGACTGTTTCACTAAGGGTGTCATGTTCAGTAACTGTACAACTCTGCAAAGTAGTCATTAGCAGAAACAAAGTTTTACTCCTTCTCATCTGATGATCTGCCTAATTACACAAAAAGAGTATAGTCAGTGCTTTGAAACATTCCTGAGTCTTGTAGTAGCTCAGGTTGCATTAAAATACTTGCAGTTAATCTGTGCTTCTGATAAATCATTGTAGGAGCACAGTTTGTGGTAACTGGGAGTGGGATAGCCCAGCCTCATCCCCAGTGGGTACAGGTGTGAAAAGCAGGTGAGCAGCATTGACAGCAAGGAACCATGGAGTGCCCAGGAGCACTGACCAACCACCAAAGGGAACAGAGGGCACACAGGTGCAATGCATGAACAGGAGGGGTATAAAAGGTTGGGCTGAAGAACAAGGAGAGCAGATGCCTGCAGCCTTCTGCAGTGGTCTGGTGTTACTCTGTATGGGTTGAAGCCTTCTGACATTGTGTGATGGTATTCTGTGTATCGTGGCTGTCTCAACTGTGACGTATGCTGTGCCAAATCATAATGCAGACTTGACTCTTACTCTTTTATTTGAAGGTTTCTTGCTCTCCACAAGGGCTGCACGTGTGGGTCAAGGACACTGCGTACTTGTGCAGCCGCTCAGGCCAGGTGTTGACTGTGAGCATTCAGATGAATGGCTGGATACACATTGGCAATCTGATTTGCCCAGCCTGTTCAGACTTCTGTGACTCTTGTCCCCCAGAGAGGGATCCTCCAGCTTCTAACTTAACAAGAGCTGCACCCATTGGTAGGTTGCCTTTTTTGCTGAAGTTAAACTTCAGTATTAAATATCTGAAAATGTCAAAGCTCTGACTGTCAGAAACAGGAAAGGAAGGCTATGGCTATTTTAAGATCCTAGGTGTAGGAGGCAAAGGAAATAGGAAAGGTGCCCTGTGTTTTGCTGTGCAGTCATGCAGAACAGTGACTAACACAGGAGAAATGTGTCTGAAACATAACGCCTTCATTTCACGTCTCCTTCTGGTAATCATCCCAGAGATCTAGCTTTAGCCTGGGAATTTATCAGGAAATCTGACCTGTGTTTTGAAGGCCATATTGTTATTATAATCTTAAAAATTATCACCTTGGTGGAAAGTGAGTTCTCACATGTATAACTCCCTATTGATAATGTTCATGTTGTAATGCAGAAAGATGAGAGTCAGTTTTCTTTTTGAGGAAGGTAAAAAGCTGAATTCACTAAATACCAGTTAATGTTTTGTCAAGAAATTTGTTTTAACTCTTTGGTGGTTTTTAGTGTTCTCTTTGTTATTTTATCTTGTCTTAAAATGTAAAATTTATATTTTTTTTTTTTAATTCTTAGACTTATGCTCCTGCTCATCCAGCCTGGTTGTAACCCTTTGGCTGCTGGTGGCCAACTTAGTTCCCCTGCTAACAGGATTGTTTCTCTGCGCATAGACTTGAGCTTGGGGCAAGAAGAAGTTCTGAGATAATACCCATCCTGCTGCCCTCCTTGCTGTGGAGCACGGGGGTTCTGTCTCAGCAGGCAGCTCTCCTGCTGAACCTCATCTCCCCTGGCAAGTATTGCTGCACAGTAGTCAGGGAGGTGTTGCCAAAAGCAGGCAGTAATTTGAGAGGAGAAAAATTTACCTTGTCATCTCAATAAGTGCCAGTATTTTCCTGAATTGCATCCTATGGTTTTTTTGACGCAGTAACAAGATCCACTTTGCCAACTGTGTTAAACTACCTGGCAGCTCAGTCAAGATTTGAAATGAGAACTCTTCTGTAATAGAACTGAGGGCTGGTTTTTTTGTTATGTCTGTTGTGTGATTGGTAGCAAAGCATCCTCAAGCTGGAAGTATACCTCAGTGGTTTAGTCAAAAGCCATGTAAAAATCAATTGTCATCACTGCTGATAACCAAGGCCTAAAGAGGCTGGTAATATGTTTGTTTGCTTGTTTTAATTCTTACAATTTATGGGGCAGGAAAGAATGTAATTGGATAAACCAGTGGTTGACAGATGCCTCCATAACTGTATTCTGCAGCTTTGAACCCCCTCAGAATTCATGCTAGGTAAAGCAGCTAATTCTTGGGGTTCATTGCATCTTCCTACATGCACAAAATGGAATTTCAGACTGGTAACCAGTGCAACTGTTTAGAAGTCCCATTTTCATTTAGCCTGTGCCAGTTCTACTGTGAAATTTAATAGATCACATTTAAATATCCTCTAGAGTTTGCCAGGCAAATGGATTTCAGTACTGATACTCAGACTGTAAGTTTAGGATAGGATTTATGATTATTTTTTATTTTGTTGATTTGTTTCTCAAATAATGGCATTATTGTTTCAAAACTAGTATGAACACTACTGCAGATGTTCTCACTTCTTGTTGAAGAGCAAACCAGTAGCAATGGCAGCTATAATCTTACAGGATCATGCTGATGTTTCTAGACCAAAAACTATATTGAATGTGGAAGGAAAGCCTAATCTATTTTCTTTTTTTCTTCCCTCTACTCTTTTTGGACGTGTAAATACAATGAATTATTTGAGTATTTGTAGTAAGCTGAGAATCAGATGGTTTGAGCCACATGAGGGCACACCTTGCTACAAAATCAATCACTTGATGACAAAATATATAAGAGGAAGGAAATGAGTAAAATCTGTCAAGGTAAGGACAGCTGCTCTATAGGACCCTTATTTCTATTTATTTCTGACTATAATGTGTTTACTAGTAATCCTGTTCAGAGGTAAAGAAACTTTGTGGTTCAATCCACTGTCTGTCCTTTTAGGACAGTTTTCACTCCTGGAAAAGTGTTAAATTTAAGAGGGCAGACATGCCCATTGCACTAAAAAATGCAGATATAGGGAGAAAGATGATGTTACTCTGCTTCTTAAATGTTCTGTGGCATTATAATTGTCAGTGGCTGGATCCCTTTCCTAAATGGAAAGTAGGGAGATGGAGTAAAACTTTAGGTACAATTATACTGTAATAATAGGACTTCCATCATGATTGTAAGAAATTCTTTGTGCCTACTGGACTTGATTTTGTTGGTTTTTTAAATTATTATTATTTTTTTATTTAAGGAAACTTATGACACTGCTGAGGCAAGTAAGGTGCAACCTTAAACTGTCTAAAGACATCACAGTCGAGAGCACCTTGCACTGGGCTAGGTCTCCTTCTTAACTGCAGATTAAGCTTGCTGTGAATTACACAAGGCCTAGGCTAGCCTTAAATCAGTGTCTCAGAGAAGCAATACAAGTCAGGACTCAAAGGCTTTAAAATTGTACAAACTGAATTAGTAAATACTCAGATTGATAAGTGATCACTAATTATTTTAATATAGCCACAAAACAGTCAATGTAAACTGATACCTGGAAAACATAAAGGTTTGAGAATACATCTTAAGTCCCAGAGGTTGATATTGTATTTTTTGTCTGTTGTGCAATAATGCAGTTGAAATGGTATCACTCAACAACAATGCTTTTGATACTTGAAAAGAAATTACTGGTTATTTTTTCTTACTGTGAAATGTTTGCACTGTCTGAACTTTCTGGTTAACTTTATAACTGTTAAACTTTTTAACTGGTGTTAATTTATTGTGTCAGTATTTGATATGCTGGTCTCCTGTTGTCTAAGTGTGAGATTTGTCATATTTAATTGAATATTTTTATCTTCTACACAGTTGTTTATCTTGAGGGCTTTTCTTCTTTTAATCTCTCTTCCTGAGAATTAACTGAAAGATGGGTTAGAAAGTTGATGCTTACCTACTTCTGAATTGTATGCATTAATTAAAGAAAGGGGATGTAGTGCTTTGTATTGAAAGGGAAAAAAATCTATCAGCCTGTTAGAGCTCTTGTGGTCAGGTTCACCAGGACCTGCTAAGCAGCTGCATCAGTGAATGAGTGAAGTAAAACTGCTACTGCCTTAATAATCTGAGGTTTCAGTTGTAATTTCTTTGTGGTGCAGCCCTTGAGCTGCCTGTGAACTGCAGAACTGGACGTGATTTTGGGGGGTCGGGCGTGGAAGGTACTTTAGTCAGAAAAATGCAACATCATCTATCCCATCAGTGGGTTAGCAGCTGCTAGCAGCTGTAGCCTTGTGGGAACTGCCAGGGAATGTGTCAACTTAAAGTGGCAATGAACTGCTAGCTGTCATACAGAATATTTGAGTAAAGCTGACTACCTCAGTTCTGTTTGTCTTTGCGTTCAGCTTTTAGCCTGCTGTGAACTTCCAGATCTTAACATGAATTAAGTCAAATCATGTCTCAGGTTTTTAAGAGTAAAATTACTACAGTAGGAAGCATAAGCCATTTTTGAGTATAGAACAGAGCTAAAATTGTAGCTTAAGCAGATCAGTTATGTAGCCTTAAGTGTAGTTTCTGCCATCAAATTCAGAATTCTTTTACATAAATGCAAAGTTTGCTGTGTTAGGTGTCCTGACCACACATGACCAGTCCCTCCTATTGCATCTCTTAAGTGTGACAACTTGGAAATACAGCCCATTTAAGTCTTTGTGTTTCCACCAGAGAAGACTGGGCAGCAGGAGCCCTGGAAGTTGTGCTGAGATGCATGAGTTTGCTCATCTGTAACAGAAACATTTTTGGTGTATAATGTCCACAATTTTAACTTCATAATTTTTAAAAAATATTCCATGTTTGCTTAGGGAAGTAAATTAGTCTTGCAGTCTTTTTTGGTCCCAGTAGTTCAAATAATTTCAATTAGAAATTGAAGCAAGTAATCTTTTAGGAACACCTTTTTTTTCTAGTGTTGCAATTATAAGGAGGAAGGATAGCTTTTGGCTGGAGAATGCAGCAAGTAAAATCACATGGAAAAGCAGCAATTCATTCTTCCTGAAATGAGTTGAGGTCTTGGGATACAGTCACAGCCCTTGATGTAGGTTAATTACTGAAAGAGAATTATATCCCCCCATTAATTGACTGTCAGTCCAACACAGCTCATTCTTTCTGCTGAGCTCTAATAAACTGGGGAGACTGATGTCTGAGAGCAGACATATCCACAATCCCTTATAAGACCAGTTGTTTTTAAATCTTTTTGTCCTGCACATCTTTCTGCTTGATGATATTCAGTAGAGAGGGAGGTGTGCATCCTTCCTTCCCCACATTTCCAAGGAGTGACTTTCAGCCAGCTGAGCAGCTCAAGGTGTTTTCCCTGCAAGACTGAAGCCCTGTTTTTAGCTTGTCTGGATGTGTGGGTGCCTGCATGTATGTTCTGCTCTGCAGGATTTGGGGCTGTTTGTGCACTGAATAATGGGATCTTACATTACCAGACTTCCAAAGTGCAAATGTTGCCTTTTTAATGTGAAGCTTACCTTGGAGATAAAACAACTGTTTTGAGAGAACTGGCTGACCTTGAACATGTGTTTCCTATTTTGGTACAGAATGTAAATATAGAACTAACTATTTTACACAGATTTTGGCTGGACTGAGATATAAGGGCTAATTTGTGTTATTTATGGAGTAAAAAATTCCTTATTTTACTGTTTAAAAAAGGTATGTCATGCAACAGAAGAAAAAACTGTTCTTCAATAAACTATCTGTAGAATACTAATTCTTCTTGTCCTTTTCTTTGAGAGCTGACAATGATTAACTGCAAGAGTAAGAGCAATAAAGAACCACTATTACAGCAGTCATTTATTTTGTGAGAATGTTGAAAAATGAAATTACATCAAGTCTGCATATTGATCACTTTATTAAACTGTTATTTGATACACTTTGAATGTAAAATATTCTATGTTATTATTAGCTCATACATGACTTATCAGAAATTCAGCCTGATGGTGAAGGAAGGACGTTCCTGAATTCTCTATCCCATCCTCATGTATTTGATGCTTCAAAACTGTGCCATGTGTAAGTATTTTTCCACTTCAAATTGAAGATCATAAATTCCCTGCTTTGTGTGAAGGATTTGGTCACATGATTCCCATTTCAGTGGCAGGAATGTTGGTGTTGCTCTGCAGAGCCCCGAGCTGTTAGCTGTGACTAGAGTCTGAGCAGGAGGATCTCAGCTACCCTTGCTGCTGTTCAGGAGGATCAGGGATGCTGCAGCCACTGCTTTTGGTACCTGAGCTAGCTTTGCTAGCTGTGAGACTGAGATTTTTTATATATTTGTAATTACAATACATTATTTTATATATATATTACTCTGGTAAATGTGAAAGACCTATAATTCCTCTAAAATTAGTTGAAATTATTTTATAATTAGCTTTTTTTTTCCCTCTAAGCAATATGACAGCGAGTAAATAGATTTTAAAAAACTTGCCTTCCTCTCTGCTATTTCAGAAAATCTGATAAAGCACAGCAAAAGTAGGTTACTCTTCCTTTTTTTTTTTTGCCTTCTCTCAAAATAGGAGTATTTCAAAAGGGGATTAAAGCTTATAAAATGTGCCACTGTTCATTTTGTAGATGTTTTTAACTCTGAAAAACATCAAGTATGTAAAGTTACCCAAGTACAGCTAAAAGGTTTAAAAACTTCAATGTTTCTAAAATTCACACCACTGGTAACACAATAAAAACCCCTGGTCTGTGAACCCAGTTTGTGTTTAAAATTCAGAAGCAGATGGGAGATCTCTCTCCTGGAGTGTAAAAGGTGCTGCTTGAGCAGGATCAGGACACGACTCTGCAGTCTGGAAAGGAGCAGTGGAGTTTCCTGGAATGCAGCCTGGTCTGAAATGCCAGTTTACAGGAGTTCTGTGCGTCTATAGCGGTCATCTCCATACAGGTATAAAAAGTCAAGTATCACAGAGAGCTTGTCACTGTTACTGGTTGCCCCCTCAAAATATCAGCAAGTGCATGAGCTGCAAGCTGAGCCCTGGGTACATCTCCCTGTCAGCCTCCACTTCCCCCCTCTCAGCTGGTTCAAATTAATGATGAGGACTTGCTGAGAAAATCTGATGCTAACAAAATTGTCTTTGGTTATTTCAGATGTTTTGTCTGCATTTTAAAGGAATACAGTAAGTTTAATCAAGGTCAGATTGCTACTGAGGATTCCTAGTGTCTCAGATTTAAAACAAACAATACACCCATCCTAAACCCCTTCTCCTTTCCCCCACCCCTTAAACTGTTTTATTTATACATCTGATGAACATTCTTGTGTGTCTGAGCACAGTAATAGTACCTATTTTTCCAAAGAAGCTTATACTGGGAAACTAAATCAAGGAAGGCCTAAATGTCCCAAAATGCAAAATGTTATTTATGTTTGAGGGGAATTAAAGAAATCCAGCATTTGCCCATGCAATTGCATCTAACTGCTCTTGGAATTTTTTTAACTATGATTTATCTGTTTGAATGAGTTCTTTGATTTTTCTATGTGTTGTGCCATTCTAGAAGTAACTGTAGGCAAAACATCGAGTTTTATATGAGCTATTTAGCTCTGTTGTAGAAATTACAAGGGGAACTGTTTTCAGTCAGCAAGAAAATAATTATAGGGGAATACCCACATTACTAACTCAAATGAAATAATGTTAAGTTTTACATTTGTTTCCTATTCCTTAGGTGTAATGTTGAAATTAAAGGCAGATGTTTTTACCCCCAGGACAAGGGGAATTAAATACATTCTTTGCTGCTCTTACAGCAAGTGTCACACAACCTGTTTCTCTACTTCAATTGCTGTGGAGTGGACAGAAGTCTCAGGAGGGTGAGAATTCAGCCAGGTGAGGAGAAGGGATCTCTACATGTGCTCTGGGTGGTTCTGCAGGCACATGATGAAATCTTGGATTGATCGACCTTCGTAGCAGATCTTGTAGATGGTCGTAAATAATGGAAACCTGAAAGAAGCATATAAGAATTAAAATAGTTTTAAAAGTTTATATGAACATTTCTATTCCATTTTAATGGAAAGAAATTTTTTGTTCTGTTGAAAGTGGAAAAATTCTGTCTCTCTTTACAATATAATTTTAGCTTGGGGCTGCCTTTACTGGAAGACTACTGGGTGAAGAAGAGGAGATCAAGAGGGGCAAATAATGGATGTGACAGCACGGAAAAGCTGTTTTGGAAACAAAATACCTATCCAATATTTTTTATTTAAAAACAATTTTGAATTGCATATCCTCTTTTCCTCTGTGTGCAAAATGGATATATTATTTGCAGTCATTACTGATATCCAAAGGACTAAAAGGAATGAAAATGTCTAACAATTTTCTTTTCTTGGCTTAAAGGATTCTTTTCCTTTTACAAGCTGTCTTAGTCATTATGTGGTAAAAAACGAGTCCATTGAATGACTTGGAGCTGAGCATGTAACAAAGGGCAATTATAGGATAATTATTAGATCAAGCTGTGATTTAAAGCTGCCGTCAAAATGAGCTTTCCTTTTCACTCTCATTTTTTAAAGATATTGCCACTTGAATCTTCTGTATCTGTTCCAATTTTAATAAGTTTTTAAGGATTCATTTAGCAGTGTTTGACTTCTCAGTACTGCTGATGTATGAGAGGAAATTGGATGGAGGAAAGTCTAGCTTTTCTTCTGTGTAACTTGAGGCAAAGGTTTCAAATTATTTATAATCTTACATCATCCCAAGCAATTAGAGGTACTTTTAACCTTTACCTTTTTACCTTTGTGGCACTAAAGCATTGGTATTAATTAGTAATTAATATATATACCAATATATATACCAATTAATTAATTAATTGGTATATAATTAGCACACATTACCTTTTCTGTGCATGTAAAAATCTTTGATTAGGAATATGATCCTGAAATTTCTACTGAGATAACCAAATTCAGATTTGCACTGAGAGCAGGACTGCTGCAAGCTGCAATGCTGGTATACTGAGAACAAGAAACCCTTTGGCCCATGAATCATGTCTTCAAGATAATTCTGTGTACAGCCTGAAATCTTATTTGGGGGATGGGGATGTCTGGGAGGCTTCTTTACGTTATAATTTATTTTGTTTCCTGTGTATGGGCCACTCACTTAAGGGTTGGTGATGATCTCTGTGGGTCCCTTCCAACTCAGAACATTCTGTGATTGTTTTCTCTGCTATTCCAAAACGTGATCTCACATTACTCTATTAGGCACTAACAGTATCCCCTGAACCCAGTCTCTGTCTGTGACTTGTTTCTTCTAACAATGCTCAGCCCTTCTCCCATTCAACTGACCCTGGCTATGAGCAGTCAAGCCAGGCTCCAGCAGGGGCCCAAGATGTAGAAAGCTGTTCTTGCAGAAATGAACAAGATAATTAAACACAAGTACAGTTAAGAAGGTTGTGAATCACTCATAATTTGTTGTTGTTTTTGTTGGGTTTTCTTAACTCAAAGCACTTACTTGTGGAGCATATCCTTCTGTTTCAGAATTTTGTAGACTTCGGCTGAGGTCTGAGGACCTTGCAGCTTTTGTCCATTCAGCATCTCCTTTTCCAGCTCCTCAATGGACTAGAAGAGAGAAGACTGATTACTTGGGTCAGAGGGCATACTGCTGTGATACCAGCAGTTATCAAGAAGGTAAGCAATTAATGATGCCTTTGTAAAACGCAGAAGGACTTCTTTATGTGTTAGCGTAAAATATTTAAAATCCTCCTTACTTTTCCTGTGCGAGCAAAGGCTTCTGCTACTTTCCTGTTGCGTCCCCCGTAGCAGGTGGTGATGAGATCAGCCACCCCACAGCTTTCCAAGAAGGTGGCTATTGACACTGGTCCCTTGCAGAACATCTTGGCAAAGGCCACCATCTCCATGAGGCCCAGGCGAATCACTGCTGCCTTGGTGTTGTCACCGAAACTCAGCCCATCGCAGAACCCTGCGCCCACTGCCACGATGTTCTAAAAATGGGCCAATGCAAAACACAGGGGAGGGAAGGAAACAGTCAGCCAAGATGTGCAGCTTACCAGTGCACTGAGCCCCAAGGAAACCCCACAACTCTGTCTTCATCAGAACAAGGGTTAATTTCCAATGGCCGTGAGTTTATCTTGTGAAGAAACGGGACAGATAATGTTGAGCAAAAGCTGCTGGAATTTTAGAAGATTTTTAAATATCTACTCTTACTCCCATGGGCAAAAACCAAAGCAGTATTTTATGCACTAATATTGCAATCACATAGCATGTATGCAATTAGTGTTTTATTTTCCCACTAGTTCCACGTTGGATCTCACAGACCTTTCTGTTTAACTATTTCAAATATCCCACACAGAGTCATACCTTTCTAGGTTTTCTTTGTGGGTCTCTGATTTGAGCAGGCATGGATTCTAGAAAGATGCTGCAGTAGATCAAATTTTGGGCTTACCTACAAATGTCAGTAGAACTGCCCTAGTCTGCATCTCTAAACAAATTTCTCAGGATCCTAGACATTTTCACAAGTCCTCACCATTGTTCAGCATGCTTCCCTTCCCACCTTCCAATTCCCAACTCCTAAATAAGTCCCTAAATAAATGTAGTTTAGTGTATATGAGTAATATGCCACTTAGTGCTACTATTGACATGTTTGCTGCAGACATCTATGTACCCTAGTGCACATGTTAAATTTTTTTAGGGTTTTTTAGCAGAGGCAAAACCAAACCAATGATTTCAAGAAGTGGAATGATTTATCATAAAACAGTAAAAAATTCTCCCATCTGTTCCTGCCCCACAGAGTTCTGCTCTGTGGCCACAAGCAAAACCTGCAATGTTTGGTTTTGGATGTCAAAAATTTTTATTTTTGTATGTGAAGTTAAACAGGACCAGTTCTTTCCTCATCAGTCATCCACCTCCATGGAAAGGTGAATTATTGAAGTATAAATGACTAAATGTATAAAGAAGTAAAAAGGATCACACGCTGAAGTCACTTTCAATTCATATAAAAGCAAACTCTGAATCTCACACTATTGTTCCCTCTTTGGAAATTTGGTGACTCTGGTGTCATTTCTGATCCCACCGGGGATCTCCATGTGGACATTGCTGAATGCCACACAGATGTGCTGCCAACACAGAGCATTGCTTCTGATGTGAATTTTCTAGCAGGTTAGGACTTAAACCATGGACATAATTATTAGTGGAGCTAATTTGTGTAGTGAGAGTCTTTGTTCCATGTGCTCACAATATGCAGACAAGAAAACACAGTGGACTAAACTCTGCTCTCAAAAACAGATGTGCCTCTGGTAAAATAAAGATAAAAATACAAGTATTTTTAAATGCTTTGCCTGCAGCTGCATTTTAAATAAATTTCCTCTTTTTAGGGGAATTTATTTCCCAGGTTGGAAAATTTATTTCCCAGGTTTATTTTCCAGGTTGGAAAACTGGCTCATGAATGATGCATCTTGTCTGCACTCATTCACTCACGTGGTGACAGGACTCAAATTAGACCCCATGGCTTATAAAAGACTCAGGTGAGGTTAGAATTTGGTCCCAATGAAACAGTGTTTGGCTTGAAAACACTCACTTTTAAGGCTCCACAAAGCTCCACTGTATCGGAGTCAAGCACCACAGTAATCCTGAAATTGGGGGTCTGCATTAATTCTTTAAAGATTTCTCCTTGAGTTTCATTTTTGCATCCTGTGGGAAAGAAAGATGAAAGAGAGCTTTTACAATATTGAAGAGTGCACACAATTCACCTGCAGTAAGGTTCTAGGGACTGCTTCAGCTTTTGTGATCCCAGTCCCAAGGTGTTGCTAAACCACAGATTTGTGCAACAGCAGTTTCTGCTGCTGGATGCCAGTGTTAAGTGTAGGCAACTCCTTGACATCCAATAATATTGACATAATATTGCTTAATGACACTTGAAAGAGCTTAAAGGTAGATACCCTAGATACCCCCTAGTGAATCTTTCTGCCTGAGAAAGCTTGTACAACCACAGACCTTACAAAAGACATCATTTACAAACTGCTTCCTGCAGGACAATGGTATAATTTCTGCTTTGAAAATGTAAACCTGTGTCACTGCTAAGTACTATCATGGGACAAAAATTACTATTACCCAGTTACAGGGGTAATAGTCCCAGTTACAGGGGGATCCACAGATGATGAAATTGAAAGTTGGAACTGCTAAAACCTTTTTCCTACCAACTCTACAGAGGTCATGTATCATGTTGTTACAGTGTTCATCCAAGGAGAGCCCTTAGTGCCAAAGGAACTGAGGTTTGCCTTGACCAAGACAGCCCATGGCCAGCTGGGCAAAGACCTTTGAATAGAGTTGCACTTGAGCTTTTGTAGCTTGGTTTCCTTCAGGGTGAGCTCAGCTGTGAGTTTTACGAGCCTGGGGCACCACACTCTGGTAGGTGGGAGGTTTCTCACCATCTCCTGAGAAACTTTAGGTTTGCTTTTTGTTCTTCACAGTACAAGTTCTCTTTGAGGTGGCTGTCTCTGGACTGCATGGCTTTCCATGGGGACAAAAATAAGGGGCAAAGCTCTTTGTACAGTCATCATCACATCATGGCTTCAAACCAGGCCAGGAGAAGTTAAATTCCCCCCAAGAGAATTAATATAACTCAACTCTCCTAATCATGTCTAGTCCTATTTGTGCCTAGGTACTCTTTCAGTAACAAATGCCCAGCTGGTACAGTTGCACCATTACTATAATATTTGCAAGGCAAAAGAACATGCTTGCAACACAATTTATTTTTCTTTTGCCTTTCCTAGCTATGGAAGGATGTAACTTTAATTTTGACTGGCCTTGAAAATGTCTGAGTTTTCAAAACTACTGGATGAACTTTCCAAATCAGGTCAGACCCAGTCCTGGGAGGATCTGAGGCCGTGTCTTGGCAAGCAGTCCAAGTGGGAGAGAGGAACAGAATGTTACTGGGTATTCTTTTCCAAACAAAGAAATTTTAAGATGAAGAAATACACCTCTGGGAGCGTGAGCACATAGGAGCTTCTGATTACACTTCTTTATCTAGAGTGCATTGTGTATCAGCTGCTGATGTACTCCATGTTGAGCTCTGCAGACACAAAAAGTGGCTCTTGCCAACTCCTACAGAAACAGGATTAAACTGTGATATTTTCAGTGGATTAAATTAACTCTCAGCACTGAAACCCACTGTCAGTTTGAATCTGATTCTTTCAGGACCAAATTCTCTGGAAATAATCCTGGTTCCCTGAAAGAGCTCAGCAGGCACTGCTCTACTCAGGGACCACCTGGGACCAGTCAGATCCCTCTGCTTCTTCCAGAGGTTATCCTGCCACAGGTGACTTTAAACCCCAGCTCTAATTGGCTCTTTGCAATAGTTACCAATGGTGGTTTCACAGAACTTCTCATCAGCCACTTCTTTGGCTATGTTGGCCCCCATCAGCACACTGATCTCTATTTTCAGCTGCTCTCGAATGAGGTCAGAGATGAGCTTCAGGCCATCAGGACCCTCATCAATCCCCTGAAAAGAAGACAATTAAAGCCAGGGTATTAGAATAGGAAAATGACAGCAGCAGAGTACTGGTAAAGCAGAAGGTGTTCTATTGCCTGCAGCTCTCTAGTTTTAATAGAAAAAAAAGGGTCTTAAAATCACTAGTGTTAGCCATTAATACAAATGCTCTGGGTTTGTACTTTGGTAACTGCAAATTCAAGGCAAGCTCAGGGAGAAGGGGTGACAGTCAAAGTAATCCTGCAAGAGGCCTCACATCAAGTGCTGCTGTCCTGAGGCTTGCTTTCTTTGATGTTGTATTTTTCCTTTCAGTTAAATTTTTGTAGTACAGGAAAAGACATGTAAAACTAAGTCTACAAGAAATGGCTTTTCTGCAAGATCTAAGTATAAATCAAAGTGCTTTTTTGTTGTTAAGGAGTATACTGTCTTGAGATTTTTAAACTAAATTTGCAGAAATTTCCTTCCTCTCCCCACTTCCTCTCTTCTCCTTACTGCTGCTTATGAGATAATTTCTGTAGAGTGGAAGAGTTGGTATTGAAGTCCAAAATCTTGAATTACATTTATTTCATTACAACTTTAAGTGGGATATTTCCTGTAATGCAATTAAACAAAGAAGTGGTAAGACTACATTCCTATGCTTTGCTTCTGGCTTTTAGTTTGACATTCTCTTAAAACATTCATTCCTTTTAAAGATTATGACAATCTGGTACCTCTCTAGCCTTAAAAAGCAATTTTTCTGTTCATGCCAGCTTGAAATTGCTTCAGTTTTGCAAAATCATTAGTGTTATTATGCCATTTTAATGCTGCCAAGAACAGCTTTAGCGTGTACTTGGAAGAGGCACTTTGAGTTCTCAGTTAGGAGTTAACTGAGGCTGTAGTCTCAGAGTATTTTTTCTGGCAGCAGTGCCAGCTTTATGCATCCCTTCCTCTGCCCATTTTCACCTCCATGCTGGTCCAAATGGGAGCTGATCCAGGCTAAACATGACTGGCAAAACCAGATACTCTTAGCCTGGATACGTTGCCCCATCCTTCCCTCTCCACAGCCACAAGAGCAGAAGGGCTGGCAGAGCTGGGGAAGATTTAAGTCTTGCAGAAAGAAATTCTCATGTTTATGCAGAGCATGCAGCTGAGGGCTGCAGCTCCTGCCCTTAAGTTGGAGCTGTTTATTTACTCCATATTGACTGGGTACTGTGGAAACAACTTACCTTGATCAGGGAAATCCCAAATGTCCCAGGTTTTATTTGTCCTGCAATCTGCCCACAAACCCGTCCAATAAATTGATGTGGCAGAACAAACACTAAAATATCTGCCCCGTTTGCTGCTTCAGCCACGTCTGGCACAGCCACCTGGGACAAGAGTGACAAACAAAATGAGCCTCAGGTGGGAATCAGTCCTTGCAAGACACCATCATGCTAAAGCCATGGCAGATGCAGTGCAAATGTCCTTAATTTTAACTGGCCCTGTGGCATAGCTGCCAGCTCTCCACACAAGCAGCTACAGATCTCTTCTGAAATACCCAAAGCAGCTGAACTATTTTGGGGTTGGATTTTTAATAATTTTTTTTGTAATTTAACCCTGGGTGGATAATCTAGGAAAGACTATATACTTATAAATTTGTGGTGTGCTGGAAAGCCCCTTTGCTAGTTCAGCTTCTTGATCTGGTTCCTGAAGATGGCTGACCAACCCCATATGATTCTTCTGGAATGAGTGGTAGCACTGGGGAGCACAGGAGAAACATGGGGTGGTGGGACAGAGGCTCTTCTAGAAGTCTTTAGTTTCCATAGCTCACCAGCTGAGTTACTGAGGGATAAACTGTATCAAAAGACAGAGATTATCATCATCTTGGGTGTGTGTCTTTGTTTTAAATATACAGTAATTTTCCCAAGAGTTACAAAAACCTATACAACATGCTTAAAAACTGCCCTGCTGTATCTTCCTCCAGATGCTGGCGTTACTCAGAACAATTCAAGCCAGGCTACAGAGGCAACAGCAGGTGAATTTGAGCCTGCTAGAAGCAGTTTACAGTAGGAGAAAACATCACTCTTGGATGCAGCCTTGGAGCATGCAGCCTTAAACAAGTGGGACTCCCAGCAAGAAAACCAGAGCTGCTGCCAGCCAGACTGCTTCTCTGGGAAAACAGTGAAGTGGGAGTAGGGCAGAGACTGGCAGCACCGCACAGGCTGTGCAACTGTCTCTAAAATTGCTGCAGAGCAATGCAAGGAAAAGCTCAGCTTGTTTTTCTTTTTTTTTCTCAATTGGAGATGGTCTGAGGGTCCCTCTACTGCAACCAGCTGATTTTGGCTGGTGAAGCCTCAGGCTTTGCTCTAAACAGGGTGAGACTGGCCTCAAGGGATGATGACAAAATCTGCTAGAGGGTTGTAAAAATAACAGTGACAAGTCAGTTGTAACCCAGGAGAACTGTGTGCCAAGTTCAAACACTAGGAGTGCAAATGTGCAATCACAGCACAAAATGGAATACTAAATATAACCACTCCCTAAGCAAGGAGACCCACCACATGCAGCATTTTAATTTCCCTTTACAACTGCAACTATTCCAAAAATGTGGCACTACTCACAAAGCAGCAGCATTTGGCAAAATATTGAACAGCCAAACCCCCTCACCTCACTTGCTTCAGTAGCAGTAAATTATCTAAGGTGATTAATTTAAGTAGAGATGTGTAACTTGGTATTTTAAATGTCCCTGAAAATAAATACCTTATATTTTTTGATGGAATTTAGAACTTTATTAACTACAGCTGTCCTGAAATCACCAATGAGCTGATAGCTCATTATTCACCTCTTTGTAAGCCACAGCTCTGCTTTTGATTTTTTTTTTTCTGAAGAAAGGAGAACAGTAGCTTTGCCTGTTTTTCCAGAAGATGCTGTGGGTTTGAAATAGCTCTGTGTAGACAGATCTCTGCCTGCCATTTCTAGAGTTGTGCTGCTCTCTGCCAGGGAGGAGGATGGTGTGATACCAGCACAGACACAGTTGATGTTTGAAGTTGCTCGTGACACACAAGACAAGCAGAAATCACAGAACTGAATTATATTCCAGGGAGTTATAATGGAGTGAGTTAGATGGCAAACCAGAACAAAACAGTGAATTGCTTCCTAATTTTTTTTTGCAGACATTGCCTCCCTTATTAAAAAAAAAAAAAAAAAAAAAAAATATATATATATATATATATATATATATTCAGTTATTTTATTTTTTTTTCAACTTACCACATTGTGGGGTATCTTATACCCAGGCAGATATTTAACATTTTCATGTTCCTGGTTTATGATTTCTGAGAGCTTTCTTCCATTAATGATCTCTTCAAATACCCACATCTTGACAGTGGGATCAAATCTGTTTGACTTCTGGACATTTTTGCCAATGATTCTTGCTATGGCTGATCCCCTTTAAAATAAAATAAAATAAATAAAAGTACTTTTATTTTTAATTGGAAACACTAGTTACTTTAAACATCATAACTCATAAAAAGCCTGTGCTATAAAGCTGTCTAGGCGCTTGCAACATTTATCAGAAAGCTTTATCCCCTACCCTCCATCAAGAGCCCCTCAAATTTAAGAACAGAGGAAGTAGAACAGTGGAAAAATATAACTGCAATAATGGAACTGAAGTAGTATCAAAGGTTATAGAGCAGGAGTGTGATGTACCATCAATAACACTAAAAATACATTATCTGAGATTAAAATCTCTTATGGTCCTCAGATAATTCAGGTTTTTATCAAGATCAATACATGTAAAATAATCCAGGTGGTAAATAAGTGCTGAGCAACCTTGCTGTGACAGTCTTTGTGCATCTCATGTAAAATAGATGCATCCCACTTTCCTATCCGTAACCAAACACTTACAATAAGGATTTAAAGAGCTAAAAGAGCTCTTTGAAAAGATTCATAAGAGCTAAAAGCTCAGAAAAAAAACCAAACAACCCTTCAATCTGGTGATTTCTCTTTACTTATTGTTCTAATTATCACTGTAACAGGACCTGTAATACTGCAGCCTGAGGATATTTTAACCATTCAGTTTACTCATCTTGAGTCATGCTGAGCATTTTTAATTTCAGGTCAGACAATAATTTTATTCCCCAATCATCACTGCAGCCTTGCAAATGCTCACATGGCAAGGGAGAATTAGAAACCTCAGAGAAATATTCTTTAATGGACTTAAAATTATTAGGGGAAGAGGGGTGATTATTTTTACTGCTCTCTTCCTTCTCTCCATTTTAATGCTACTTTAATCTCTCAAGTATTGGCCACTTCTTTAACACGAGTGAAAGAGAAACTCCAGTTGCAGCACTCTTGTCCTCTGGCCCACTTGTAACAAGGAGCATGAATAGGATTTAGCTGTGGTGTGTGTTCTGGAACTGATAAAGTTCTTGGGGATATCAAAGTCCAGGTAGGTCTGTGCTGTTAATGATTCAAAGGGAAACTGCATTGTAACTGACCCTCCTTGGTTCACCCATATTTTTGATGTAACTGGTTTGCATAATGTTAAATTGCTTAATAACTAATAAGGTCTTATTAATAGGTAATTAAGGTCTTAATCTTTAATGATAAAGAAATCCTGCTGAGATCACCTTTCACTTCACTCAGTGTTGATTATATGCTATATCCTGAGCTGCTGTAGTGCTTTTTTTATTTAGTTATTTAGTTTGGGGCTTTTTGGTTGGTTTGTGGTTTTTGTTTTGGGGCGTTGTTTTATTTTGTAAGGGATGATTTGGTTTGGTCCTTTACAATATTTAGCGAAGTGTTTTAAGGGTGAACCTTTTCTGTACGAGTTATGCTGTTTTGAAAGAAAGGCATGCAGTTATATCATACTTATATATTATTTATAAAATTGCTTATATTCTGATTCTCTTGCCCTGCTATCAACAGAGGGCACATTCAAAGCTTGAGCTGAGGAAGAATTTTGGCTCCACACAAGAAACGTGTTTTAAAAGAAAAAGGTTTGGGTTTTTTTTTTATAAACTTGAGATATAAATCCATTGTCCAGGTTGTTCAGCACAACCTGAATGATGAAATTATACATCAATCCTACCCATAAAAATAACTTTTTTAGCTAAGTACCAAAAACATACAATTTTCTGTTGAAAGATGCAGACTCCGGCTCTAATCTCTGAAATCCTGAATGGGACTGGCAACTCTCAGCAGATAAACACAAACCCTCCTGCACCTACTGGCAACCACAAAATGCTGTGCAGCACTTGCTTCGCTCAACCATATCACTCATGAGCCTCCTGGCAGTGTTGACTTAGCAAGTCCCCGTGACCTGCTGAACTTCTGCAGCTGACATGAGCTTTTGCAACATTGCTGTGTCACGTGTCAGCCACAATTCTGAGCTGCAGGAAAGCCTCAAGAGCACGGATCTGAACTGCTGGCCAAATATTTATGAGGAACATAAAGAAAAAAAATGTTTGCCAAAGGTAAACGTATTTCTCTGTAGCACTAAAACAACCTGTTCTGCCACCAAGGCTATGAATAAATGTTACTCATACATCAGGGCACAATGTTTATGTCCTCCCTGAGAATCTTAGAGTTGGTGTATATGGCAGGAAGCAAGAGATGGGCCCAGGCAGACAAGCAGAATGGGTAAGTAGATGGTATTGAATGGCCTGGGGTCTCAGTATCTCTGTAGTATAGCTCAAGTTTGTAGGTACATGTGGAAAAACATAGAACTTCTTCGAATACAGATCTGAATACAACTAAGTGACTTTAAATAATGTCTCATGGGAAGGTGGACAGCCTGGGAAAAGCAGGAGGTCCCTGCTTGAGGATGCAGCAAGAGAATGATGAAGTTTGTGACTCTGAGCTGACCAAAGGTAAAAAAGTTGCCTTCCAAACATGCAGTCGTGGCTGTTGAAGGCTTGGAAGAGACAATGAGCTGTTACCTGTGCAGGCAAGTGAGGAAAGAGAAAGTGGCAGGGAGAGGGATACCTTCCCTGAAAAAACATGTGAAAGCAGCAGTTGAGGAAACAAATTATGGGGCTAGAGAATGTCAGAAGTGTGACAATGAGGTCCAGAGGACTTGGCTGTGCAGTTCCATGTGAAGGCTGTGAGATGTCATGCACAAAGAAAATGCATTGCAGGCAGTGGACTGTTTTTACAAGGCAGGAAGGCAGAGAGCTGTGCTTTAACTCTGCTGTGTTCTCAGCAGTTCACAAGCAACCACTCCCTCACTTACTGACTTTTCTGGCATTACTTCCACCTAGCTGTCAGATATTTTTAAAATCTCAAGGAGCTTGCTCTCCTTGTATAAAAACAATCACCAGAACCTGGAGGCTAGGTTTGCTAATCCCAAGTGCATGCACATGCATGTTGGTCTGTTTGTTTGTGCTCAGTGTACAGAAAGCATAAGAAAAGTAAGATGCTAAGTCCTGTCAGATGGATCTACTGATCTTACTGGGATCTGTCAGACTCGAGGAGCTCTGGGGACCCATGCTTTTGTCCAGGCTGGAAAGGACCGAGCAGTAGCAAACATATTCTTAAGAATGAGGATAAATGGGAGACCTGAACACAATGCTGTGTCCGCACCAAGATGCAAAAGGACACGCTGAGGCGGATGGAAGTGAAAGGTGCCAATACCTCGTGGCTTTAAATGAAGCCTGTTCCCCTTTTCCTTCAGAGGAACACAGACAGCATCACCACCCTTCACACTGCTGAATGCTTCGATTTGAACTGCCGGGGCCCTGCAGCAGGCACACACAGCGACAGCTGCAGCTCCGGGCCTCTCTGGATTCTGTCGCCAGGCTTTGAGCGGCTCACACACCTGGGATGATGCAGGAAGGAGCCTGATCCTTTTCCAGTTCTCATTGACCGGTGCATATCTCGGCACAGATGGTCCCTGCCCAGGAGCCCAGAACGGCGGCAGGACGGGGCCGGGGTCGCGGTTTCAGGACCATGGAGACTCCCCCGGCCCCCGGCCCCCGGCCCCGCCGCTCCCCGTTCCGCACCTGTTGCGGAGCCCCCGCCCGCCGCGGGGGGTGGAAAAACCGAGGAAAGAACGGGGGAAGGAGGAGGAAAAGGGAAAAACATGAGGAAGAAAAGGGAGGAGGACAAAGGGAGAGCCCCCCCCGCGCTGCGGCACTCACCAGTTCCCCGAGCCGACGATGCAGACGCGGAGCGGCGACATCCTGCGGGCTGCGTCCCGCCCGCGGGGCTCGGCTGGGCTCGGCGGGCTCGCTCCGTCCCTCCCGGCCGCCAGCACCGCCCCTGGCGCCCGGCCCGGCCCCCGGCGATGCGGGAGCGACGGGCGGCAGCCCCGGGGCAGCGCCGGCTCCTCCCCGGCCCCGCCCGCGGCCCCGGCGGATGCTCTGCCCGGGCCGGTCCTCTCGGCTGGGAGCGGGGGGATTCAGTGCCCTGGAAGGGGAAATGGGGAAAATGGTGCGTTCTCCGAAATGTACCGCGATATGGACGAGCGTGGGGAAAGCGGGAAGCGCTTTGCTTCTCGTGGGGTGGGACCTTCCTGCCTACCGGCAGCAGCGAGGGTTTCGGTAGGGTGGGTAACGTGGCAGAGTGGGGCAGAGGGACAGCTGCGCTCTTCGGGACAGTGAGAGACATCTCAAGGTCCCACCTGCCCTGCCCCACGAAGAGTAATGGTTTAAATCCTTCAGTCCCATTAGGAACACACCAAGAAAAGGCTGTGAGTGCATTAGCAGCGCCAAATTCAGCTGATAAACCCTGAACTACATCACAGCACCTAATATGGGACATCAAATACAAGTTGTCTGCAGGGCGAACAAAAAGGAGTGTTGGTCCTTTTCTCCTACATTGTTTAATCATGCATAACACCCTACAAATGACCACATTTTATCTCTCAGCCTTTTAGTACACCCTGTCTCCTCTTCAAAGCATCCTTCTCTCATTTTTGAGCCAAAGGACTGCATTTGCCATCTCTCCCACTCTTGCACTCCCACTTCCCCTCATCCTGCCATGTCAGTGTTCCCATCTCTGCCGGGGGCTGTAGGCTCAGCAGTGACCACATCTGCTGCCCTCAGCCCAGAGTTTGGCTCAGTGGGCTCCTGCTCTGTGGGATGTGGACACCTGACCCTGTGATTCATAGAGGGAGGCTGGCTGCCAGCTCTGGAGGAGCCTGTGGGTGTTTCTGGAGGTACACATATGTTCATCTCGCCTGCTGTCAGCTCCATTGGCTCAATTATTTGGTGCATCCTGATAGTGATGACTCTGTGGACTTAACAAAAAGACTAGGGGAAAATCCTGCAAAATAATATTTTGAGAAAATAACCAGGACAGGCTGATGAAAAAGGAGGTGTAGCTGGGACCTAGGGCACATGTGAAGCCTGATGGGGATTCTGCAAGAATATGCATTACTTGCAAGCAAAGTTTGAGCACAGCCAAGGCACAAGAGCCTTTCTCTGGTTCCAGAAACATTTGCAGTACCCTGCTTGTTCACAATGATTTGCTTCTTCTTTTGTGTCCCTTCATTCTCTTCTCCCTTTAACTCACCTTCCCCTTGATAAGAAGATCTAAAGTGGAGGTGGAGAGTAGCCATCATCCTTCTTGTCCTGTTCCTCTGCTTGTTGCAAGCTCTTCTGTCCTGGTGAGTCCCCAGGCCCCAAGGAGGGAACATGGTCACTGAAGCTCAGGCTTCTGCAACTAATGCATGCCACAGAATATGTCCCTGGTCTATATTATACATAAGTTTTACAAACTGTGTATTTTTTTTTCTAAATTAAGGTGGAAGCTTTTAATTACAAAGGAAAACTGTGACAGTTTGGTGGCCTTTGGACTGATTTATGTGGCCTCCACATCATGATTTCAATGACCATTTGGTGGGTGCAAATAAACTGGCAGGGGATGAGCAGGCAGATGGATACAGCAGCACTTGTGCAGAGCAGGAGACACAGCCTGGGACTGTGAGTGCACACATTAGCTTATCCATCTGTGACACTAATTGGCTGTGGAAGTACGTAGTTTGTGCTGCTGCTGAACTCTCCTCTGGATTTGTGTGCTTACTGCTCCATGGAGATGGATAGGGAAGCATCCAGTCCCCACGGGCAGTTTCAGGTGGTCTGCAGGCAGTTTTAGATGTCAGGTTTGGCTGTCAAGGCTGTCTCAGTGGCAGTGTTGTGTGAGGCCCTGAGAAATGTGTCCTTTGTTAGATTTCAGAGCCCTGGAGCCACACTGGCGGGTGCTGACGGCTGTTGTTTTATCAGGCAATGGGAAGAATCCGTTCTTTCCCATGGAGGCTCCATGTTTGTTTTTCACATCAGCCCAGGAGCCCTAGCTCGGATGTGTGAGTCGTTGGGACAATAGCAGACATAAAAGCTCAGTCACCACAAAGGGAGGCTAAAGACAACTCTCTCAAGGCCATCCCCACCCAATCTCACCTGATTTTCCACACCTAATGCACCGTGACTCAGAGATTACACAGCTGAACCCTTTTCCCCTGCAAACAGCAGGACCTCACCATCCATGCAGCAAAGCCAGGGCAGCAACAGGAGATTTTGCTAAGCCAGGTGTGGCCCTTCCTATGGTGGCAGTGCAGTCTTTGAACATCCCAAAAACAGTGACTGAGAAATGCCAAACTCAGTATCCCTCTTAAGACTGGTTAGAGGTTTTGCCCCCTCTTTTCCTATTGAGAAGCTGTTTGAGACCATTACTCCTCTCACAGTGAGAGCCCTTCTTCCTGTTTCATATCCAACTTCTGCCCATCTGCTCTAGCATGAGTGCTGTCTATAAATGTGAATGTTTCTTCTCCCCTGATGCTTATTCTCCCTCTCTGCCTGACTAAAACCTCAAATGTATTTACAGAGATGAATCAGATCCCATCCCACCACTCATTTTGCCAAGCTCAGCAAGGCATGCTGTCTTAGCTATTCCTCTGATTATCTGGATGTCACTTCTTTGTACCTGTTCCAGGATAAATTCAGGCTTGCTGAACACCAATAACCTGAGTGATGCCCAGAAATTTCAGCTGAATTTTACCCAGTATTTTGTATCTATTTGTGTATTGTTCCTGAATATACAGGGCTTGCTACATGTAGGACTCCATTTATCTTTCAAATAACTACACCACACACATGATTCTTCCTCTTCTGTTGTTCATAGTGGATAAATTCTAATTTAAGGCAGAAATACTACCAACCTCTCAGTTTGTGTCCCTGCATTGTAAGCTGTTACATTTCTTTCCATGTCTGTTATTAGGGCATGATAATTATGTAATTCTTCCTTTAGGATTTCCTCTCTATTGAAAACACAATATATAAATATATAATATTGTTGTTAGCAAAATTCATTACCTTACTTGTAACTTTTTGCATCAAGCTAACTAATGACATTACTTAGACTTACTAAGCATTCCAGTCCTATAATTTTGCTCTCAGCCCCATCAGCAGTTTTCACTCCCAATTCTGTTCCTTCATCATTTTATAGTATTTATGTTAATCCTCATCCTCTCAAGTTTAACTAATAATTATCTAGGTAATACCAAAGGAAATGCTTTACCAAAGTCTAGGTTGATAAGATTTATTATTTTTCCTTTGTTCTGATATGCCATTATCTTATCAAAGAAAGACATTGAGCTGGTTCTACGTCTAATGTGCCTAATCTACATTTTAACCCATTTTCTGCTTCCATTCATGTCTTTTGTTACTCCTGGCTAAAATTTGCTCTAAAAAGCCCAAAGATGTCATTGATGGAGATTATTCAGTATTCAGAAATGAAGGATAAAGAGCCTTCAAGTTTTGTGGCTGTGTTACACAATAATTTCCATACCCATGCCCTTTAGCCTCTTAAGTGTGCTGCCTCTGCTCTCTGGGGTTAGTTACATTTTTTCTTTATGGAGTCTGAAGCAATATCTTCCTTTAGATATCTGCTGCTATTGTGGTCAGTGCTTTCCTTCATTTCCTTTGCAATCATGCAGTAAACTCTTTTATGTCCTCATTTTCCTTCTCTGTGCATGTCTAGTTTGTTTAGATTTTGAGTCATACCTTTAATTTTGGATGTTTGAATGGCAGTTCTGTCTGCATTATCACTCCCTTCTCATTTTTTTGCTGGACTTTCTGCATATTCCTGAGATGTCCTGCACTGTCTGCATCACAGTTCACATCCTATGCAGGCATCTGGAGCTACTGGTAATATTCAGCCTTATTTTGTCTGATCTCTTTGGAGAGAAGTAAGACTCAAGGACCTCTTCCATCTTGTGACTATTTGAAAGCAAAGCAGAATATGAATTTTGCACTCCCTGGGGTGATGATCAAGTTGCATTGCTCCTCAGCATCTTAAGGAATGCAGGCTTTAGAGTTTAGGGAAAGAGGAGCTGAAAACTGAGGTATGTTTTTATATTTTTCCAAGCCTTGTGGGCTGATGTCAGCAGGACTCACACATTCAGTTTTTTCACCTGTGAATCTATTGGTAGAGTTAAGTTTGGGGTAGGTCTGGAGTTCAGAACAAGGGTTCCCAATGTCAGCCTTGGTATGTGAGAAGAGCCCATCTGTTGTGAATGTCCAGAGAAACCTTCCCCTGGCTGAGCTCTGCAGACCATTAAAAACCTCAGCACTATCCAAAATGCAAGTGCAGTGCCTGACCTTCACCTTACCATAGACAGCCTGGTGGACTGCACTGGCAGAATTACTGGGCATCATCATCATTATTATTATTATTATTATTATTATTATTATTATTATTATTATTATTGTCGTTGTTGTGCATTATTATTATTGGCAGTTGGAATTACTGGTATATCATGGGTCTCTTCATTTTCTTCTGAAAAATTTTTGGACATAAGCTCTCCCTGAATTTCATCCTAAACAGAAGATTTCCATGGTTTTAAATGCATATATAAACACTAAATTAATATGCTTAATTATGTTTAGTAATAGGGAGTAAATAATAGGCATTTCTACTGAGGTAGCATATAATATCTCAAAAAGACTCTTACAGGATATTAGGTACAAATAAAGAATGTCAGTTTGCATCCCTAAAAGCTGACAGCCCAAATTGCTGACAGCTTTACAGCTTCCACATGAACTTCTTGCATGTGGAAGCTGTAAAACTTCTTACTCACTCATGGGATCTAGAAAGCAAATCAACAGTGAAGCTTTGACTCCACTCATTTAATTTAGTTGAATTTTCTGCTGCATGTTCTGATCAGGAAGAACTTTTTTTCACACTTAAGTTAGTTCTCCAACAAGGTACTTAGCAGAAAATGAGACTGGATTTTAGCCGTATAGAAATCTACATAATTCCAAGCAATTTAAGGAATTCAAACAGAACAGACTGAGAGGCCAATTGTAAACCATCTGTACTCTTCAGGGCTTTCTGTAATCCAAAAGAGAAAGTCTTCAGGGCAAGAAATAGGACTATAGCAGAACTGAAAAATGCATTTGACAGAAGAGAAACAGTATTGGTAACTGAATTTTCTATAAAACAGATATCAAACCCCAGGCAACAGATCAACAGAGACTTTCCAGAATACAAATATACCCACTCTGTAGGCAGCACAGGTTGCAACAAAAAGAAAGGATATAACTTGGGAATTAAGAAGCAAATCAGAATCAGCTAGAGCACGCAGGTAGGAGATCTGGTGATGAGAACAGCTCAGTATCAGTATCCCTCAAACAGAGCTTAAGAGCTTAAATGGAAACACAGCAGTCAAATTATTGACTATGTAGGTTTGCCTACAAAAATTACCAAGTGCTTTGGCTTGGTTTCCAAACTGAATTTGTTAACATGATACACCTGGAAATGGCACTTGAGACTGGCATAACAAGCACCTTAACATGATAATGGAAGTCTACAGCAGATGGAGAGGTACACATGTTGCCATAGAAACCGTGCAGGAAAAGCATGTAGGAGTAAAGCATGGCACAGAAAAGCATCTGGGGGAGAGGGCTGATGACTGAAGAGCTGAACTTACTCAGCAGCTCTTAAGGTTAGATGACACATTAATAAGAACACAGTTCTTTTTCAGGATGTGACAATCACAGAGGAAAGGAGTCCTAACAATGAGCTGCAGAACGACTGAAGGCAGCAGTGCCATGTTGTGCCATAGTGCGGGGCAGAAAGAGTCTCTAGAGAAAGGCTGGAGATGGCCACAAGATGAATGAAAGAGCTGGGAAGCCCCTCAACCAGAACCTCAGCATGTACCCCACTGTGCCTGCTGAGCCCACCCAGACCCAGGGGGTGCTAAGGGCAGGTGCATTCCTTGGACTCCTCTCCCAACAGCAAGTTCATGGAGGGTGACCCAGCCCGGCCCACTCGGAACCTGCACAGAACCTCTTGGGTGTTCCCACAGAGCTGCAGGGCTGACTCCTCTGTGGTGGATTCACATGTGGCTACATTCCTTGAAGAAAGCAGGCCCTAAGCAGACAAACGTGTGTTTTTGAATTCCAGAATTCCACACAAAGAGCTTGAGTAGGGGAATATCTGGAGAAAGCTCCTGCTGTATTCCATTGGGGTGAGTGATGTGGCAGAAAAGATCTCCTTGAGCTCAGAGAGAGGAATCAGCTGGGGGTTGTTGAGGAAAAGCAGAAGGCAAATCCTCCCATGGAGCAGAAGTACCAGACAGAGATGACAGGGTCCAGCTGCTGCCCTTTGTGCTAGAACAGCCTACACTCAGCCACAGTGGCCTGTGAGGCAACACCCTGAGCTCCCTTCCTGCCCACAAGCTGGAGAGAAAAGGGCAGGGAGGCATCCCTGTGTGGCTTGAGCAAGCAGAGGGTTGGCACTTGGAAAAGACCCAGGACACACATCCAGCTGCCAGCAGCAGCTCCCTCACGTGGAAAGCCATGCATGCTGGGAAGTGATGCAAGGGCAGGAAAAGGGATTGAAACATGGGGCTCATCAATGGTGTGGCTGTGGAAACGTCTCAAACTCTCATTGTAACACAGTTATCTCCTGCTGCTGCTGCTGAGCTGCATCTCTAGGACAAGCTTTATTCTGTATGGCGAGTTGGGAGTCCTCCAGGACAGTGTAAGTGCTTTGAGGGTCCCAGGTGGTGGGGCTGGGTGGTGGGCAGAACCAGCAGCTCTTGGGGTCTGAAATATAAAAGGCAATGTGAGTGTGCTGATTGCAGTTTGCTGGGGTGGAGTGGGATGGGGTGGACATCGCTCTTGTGTGGTGGGCAGTGTTCCCTCTGACACTTCTGCAGCTCCATGGCTGCAGGGCAGTGTTCCTTCTGACACCTCTGCAGCTCCATGGCTGCAGGGCAGTGTTCCTTCTGACACCTCTGCAGCTCCATGGCTGCAGGGCAGTGTTCCCTCTGACACTTCTGCAGCTCCATGGCTGCAGGGCAGTGTTCCTTCTGACACCTCTGCAGCTCCATGGCTGCAGGGCAGTGTTCCTTCTGACACTTCTGCAGCTCCATGGCTGCATGATGAGGATGACAGCTCCAAGCTGTGGCAAGATGCTCTGCATACAGAAGAATTAAAGAAAATGACACAGGCAGCAACTCCAAAGAAACCTCTCTGGAAGAAGATGTGAGGTCCTTCAGTCCTGTTCTTGACTGAGTTCTCAGGGCTGCCCTGTTCTTTGCTGCTGCCCCTGTTTCCATTTCCACGTCAGGATTGTGTAGGGTTGAGGTAATGCTGGACCCTGGAGCATGACTCAGTGCAAAGTCACACTGTGTGCTGCTCTAAAGGGAGCCCAATGTGAGTGTGAAGAACGTGAGTGGGTTGTGGGCAGGGATGGCAACTTTGTAAGCAATGTAAGCTGCTGACATGTGTGAGTGTGCTGCTTTCAGCTGGACCTGAATTACAGCAGGATACGACACGTAGGGACTGATAGAGTAGAGCAAGGAAATTTGGGGATGACTGACAGTTATTGAAAAAGATTTTTACTCCTTAAGACTACAGAAGAGCTGATGTTCAAAGCAGGAACCAATGCTTCATACATGTTAAATAGCAAAACCAGAGACCCAGGGACTCAGTCATGTCTCTAAAACTCCAAAATGAAGACATTATCTCAGAATATATCCACAGTGTGAAGTACTCTGGTTGGTGAAATAGTTTGTGTTATATTTACCTGACCTTACCAGCCATTTTCACCTACAGTCAGGAGAATACAGCCATGCGCTCAATGTGTTGAGGGAGAAAGGCTAAAAAGCCTTTTAAACCAAATGTCCTTTCTTGTTCTTGTGTCATGGAATCTACAGTTTTAGGAGGTAGGTATCATTTATACTTAGCGAGAATAGGAAGTTCTTTTGTGTTTATGATCTAGAAGAGACCAGAAACATTGTTTCCCAGGCTAGTAATACAGTATCAGTTGCCTTGAGAAAGAATTTAACCTCAAGAACAATTGTATGATTAAAAAGTGCAGATATGAAGCTCCATCAGTGACGTTACTTTTCTGTCATTTTCTCATTGCCTGGCAGCTCCTCCAGTTCAGCAATGATTTTTATAAAAAGTTGCACTTCTCATGCAGTAAAGGCAGGCTGCACTTCTGGCTTTCCTTTCCCAGGACTGATGCCATTCCCCCGGATGCCTGTAGAGGATGTAGTTCCCTTAGCAGACAGGAGCAGTAATAGTTTTGTCTTCTGTGACCCAGCTACCAGAGGCAGATCCAGATTTAAGACTGTTAAACTTGGTCACATCCTAAGATACTAACCCAGGAAAAGAATCCTGAATTAGACCAACAAGAGAGTGATAAAAAACTTGTATAATTTTATATATTTTTTTCTTTTTTTTAATTTGCACTTTTATTTTAAGCATGCAGGTGATGAAAACTATGCTGAAATTCAGAGCTTTTACTCTTTGAACCTTGCTGCTCTGAAGATACAATACTCATCTGAAGAAATGCTAAGCATGTTAAGTGGCTTTAAACTGAAAGAGAATAAGTTTAGATTCGATATTAGAAATAAGTTCTTGACTGAGAGAGTAGTGAGGCACTGGCACAGGTTGCCTAGAGAAGCTGTGGATGCCCCATCCCTGAAAGTGTCCAAGGTCAGGTTGGAGCAACCTGATCTAATGGAAAGTGTCCCTGCCCATGGCAGTGGGGTGGAATAAGATAGCTTTAAGGTTGCTTCTAACCCAGGCCATTCTATGATTCTATACATAGCCAGACTATAAACTTTGAAAGAAATAAACAAGAGTTGTTTCAGTGTTGATCAGATCCTGGTCAGTTTCCTGAAATTAACAAAATGTTTAGTTGTGGGAAATTTGCTTGAGCTATGATAAAATACAACCTACTTCAGCAAGTAACCATATTTGGGCCTACAAGGATTAGATTTGAAAAATGTCAATAAACATTTGCTATCCTATTCATGTGCTCCTCCTCCGGATCTGCTGCTCTTCCTCATCCCCTCCTCCAGACCCAGGAATGCCGGGCAGGCAGGGCACAACTGTGGAGCCCCAGGACTCACCTCTGCTGCTCTCCCAAGGGCCAGGCTGGGATCTGGGTCATTTTGAGCCACTAAATTGTAGCAGGGGAAGGAGACTGAGAGCAGTGAGCTGAGCACAAGTTATAATTAGCAACATCCTAAACTAAAGAGAAAAGGCAGATCGCACTGTGCAAGCCCTCAGCAAACGTGGTGTAGCCTTTCTGTGCTATTCAGCATTTTGTCAATGCCATCTTACGAGAGCCTCTGGTACTGCACATGCAGCACCTTCTGTAAGACAAAAAAGCAAAGGCATGGGGGAAGCAAACCTGAGTTTACCATGCTCAGGGACCAGATACTGAGGGGCTGCAGAATTGTCACTAAGGATTGCTGGCCTGTCTGGGGTGTTGGAAACGTTCTGGGTGGAGGAACATTTACTGACCACTTTGATGGTTACAAAGGCCAGGCACAGGTGAAGCTGTGTCTCTGCTGGGACTGGTGGTCCTTGAGCAGGGGGGAAATAAAACACACAAGTGGAACTCTTGCCCGAGTTGCTTTTGCTTCAAATTTTCCCAGAAAATTTCAGGGTTATAGGCATACCTTATGATACCATGCAATTATATATCTTCAATTAAAATTTCAAGGGATTGCCAGAGCAGGAAGCAATGTGTTTGGACAGCAAGAGGAGTCCAGTTCTGGCCAAAATTTTCTTTGATAGACAATGTTACTCTGCTGGTCTGCTCACCTGTAGGTTCCCAGGAAAAAAATGCAGGGAAACCCCCCCCTTTTATTTGTCTGCAGTGACAAATATGCTCCTAAAAAGGTAGAAGTGGTGAATTTTATGTCTGTGCACTGGCAGTATCTCCTCTCCCTCCAAGAGAGATTCTAGGCATAGATGCAACAGGTAGCCCACACTGGTCTGCTGGACGAGACTGTGTGTATGCCTGACAGGGAAGCAGGGATATGTGGTAATTTAGAACCAAATTTAAGTTTATAAATATATTTTAAAGACTCAGTGCTCATAGTGGGCCATCATAATTTGCTGGCCCAAGGCAAAAGTGCTTTGAATGTCACTGGGAAAGCTGAAACATGCTGGTAGGAGGTAGGAAGGCCAGGGCAGCTTTCATGGGGTAAAAAGCTGCTACCAGAGGGGTGCTGTAAGTAAATAAACTATTTGTCTGAAAAATGCTCTACTTTAAATTTCTGCTTCTATGTATGATTCTCACTCAAGGAATTTTTAGCATCTTTTGCAACACAGTTGTTTGCAGTATTGTAAGTGTATAGTAAAAGCTGGAGAGCGGAGGAGGGAGTTTGGATGAGATGAGGATTACCCTCACTAACCACAGTCATGTCTGGTTCTGCCTTCCTCTTCTTCATGTGCAGATTAATTAAAGTCAGAATGAGGATCCTCTGACCCTGATTTTAAAAAATAATGCAGCTGCAGTCAGTGAGGCTGTGACTGGCCAAAAGCCATGACTGGCCTGAAAGATTTCACAGAGCCAGACTAAGCTCCCCCAGTTAGACATGCTGGCATTCCATGAAAGAAAAATGCAGTAATTGGAGGAAGAACACGAGGAAAAAATATGTGTTTCCTCTTGAGAATGTGTTGTGGCATTGGTCAGTGCATGAAGTGCTGGGTTTGACCCTGCTCTGTGGGTCTCAAGCAAGATCCCAGCTGTCGCATCCCTTCCTGTGTATGGCACAGCTTGGATCTCTCACTCAGCCCATTCTTATTTTGCAGGGAGAATTCCTGTAGCCCTTATGTGGGAAGACGACTGGAGGTAAGAAGATAACTGTATGGAAACTATAGTGGAAAATATGGTTGCTGCTCCCTGGATGGAATGTGGTGAGCATCCCCGACCTCCCACACACAGTCTAAGGAGGACTGAACAGAGGGTGGAGGGGACTGGAGACACTGCAGCCAGGCTCTGGCAAAAACCTTACAGAGGAGGGAACTCGGTGGCACTTTCTAGCTGATAATCCACACAGAAGCTGAAAACCAAGGGAGAAAAAGGAAGATATACCACTATTGAATCAGCATCCGTGGTAAAATCACTCTCCTTGTACTGAAATGGATCTCCACCGCTGGTACTATTGTGATACCCACCCGAAGGTATGAGCACCCATCACTGAGATGTATGACTAAAGTCACTCGTGCTCCACCTGAATATGAAGAAATAGTGTGAAAGTTATATAAGGTAGGAATATAAGGAGAAGAATATGGAAGTATGTAAGTTAAGAAATGGAGAGAAGTTAGGGAAGACTCCATTGTGACTTCTGGGATCAGTCGGTGGGTGAACCTGCTTTCTCCCCCTCAGGGATGCCTATAAGGTAAGAACCTACATGATTATCTCGACCCAACTTTTGTTAGCGATTAGAGCTTGTTAGTATGTTGCCTTGAATTCGTGTACTGCTTTGAACGCGTTTTTGCACTCAGATACTGTCACCGGCAATCCTTGACCCTTAACCCGCCACAACTTTATTGTTACCCCGTAACCTGTTAACGCGAGTCCTCCCGGAGCGCTGACAGCCGGATCAATTATTAACGCTTTGAGGAAATCTCCCCTTTTTGGCGTCACACGCGAGTTTCATTCGGTTCCGAGGGTGTGCGAGCGCCGCCCGCACTAAAGATGGCGGCAGCGCTGACCCGGAAGGGGCGGCGGGGCCGGGCCGGGTGAGGGAGCAGGAGGGCGGGATCGCCCATCCCGGCGCGGCCGTGCGGGAGCCCGGCCAGCCCAGCGCGGCCAGCCCGGCCCAGCCGAGCGGGGCGTGGGGGTGCCGGCGGCCGCCGCCATCGCAGCCCGCATGGGGCGGGCTCGCTCCGTGCGCCGGGGCCGGGGGCGCCGCTGAGGGGCGGCAGCCGCGGCGCCATGCAGGGCGCGGACCCGGCGGCGGCCATGAAGGGGCCGGAGGGCGAGGGCAAGACGGAGCCGCTGCCGGCGGCGGCGGGGCAGAGCGGCGGCGGCGGCAGGAGCGGCGGCGGCCGCGGCGGCAACAAGGGCTGGCAGTACAGGTGGGCGGGAGGCGCGGTGAGGGGCGGCGGGCCCGGAGCTGCCCAGCGCGGGTGGGCGGCGTGGCTGCCCCGGCTGCGGCAGCGCTGGAACCCCCCCGGCACCGCCGGGGTGCGGCACGGGGGACGCGGCTCCCTCGGTCCCTGTGCCCACCATCCCTGGGGTGCCCGCGGGCGGGCGGCTCCTGTTCTCCATCAGCACGGAGCTGCCGGGGGATGATGTGCCTTTGCTCCTGCCTTTCAGATCCTCTTTTCCCCTCGCAGAACGTGGAGACCTGTTTAAAGTTGCTGGAGGCGCTTCACCCCTTTCCAGCCTTTCCAAAAAAACCCAAACTTTGTGCTGAGTTTTAGATCTTTTTAAAGAACTTAATAGCTATCATTAATTTTTTTTATTGGTGCTTTCTGTTTGTTGCTGGTAGCAAAACTGAGTGTGCACAGAGTTTCAGTCTTATCTAACTTGTTTTAAGAACGGCGTTGCTTAGCATAAATCAGGGTGATTACTCAGGTTCAGCAAGTCAGCAGAAGCGAGCAGAGAAAGCCGGAGAAGCTGAGCTCGCGGCATTAGTTTGAATTATTTGCCTGTGTGTTCGGGAGACTTGAGGGTTTCCATATGCTTTTTTTCCTGCTGTGCTTTCTGTTTGAACCCATTCCCCCTCACACGCTGGTAGCGGGCTCTACAGCATCGCCCGGGAGATTTCCGAATCCCTGCTCCCGGGTCTCTCCTCCTTGGCTGGAGCTCTGCCATGTTGCTGTTGAAAATGCTGCTGTTGTGTGAAGTTTGCACACTTCTCCTTCAAATGGAGACTCTCCAGAGCCGTCATCTGCCAGCCCAGATGGGCTGGCTTGCTGTTTGCTGCGTGCGGAATCCGCAGGGCCGGAGCTGCTACAGGCGGACGGAGGGACCGGGATGAGCCCGGGACACGGGCCCCCGGCACCGGGATGTGCAGGCACCGAGCGCCCTGGAGCTTTTAGAACAGCGCGGTCATCGCCGAGAATCTGGGTCATGAGTATTTTACTTTCCTGGTGACTGGTGCCGGAAAGAGAAGTGGTGATTTCAGGGTGAATATTTCAGGCTGTTAAGTCGGGAAAGCTAATTGTCAGATGTAGCTATTGGCTGTTTCAACCACTGTTTTTCCAGTTGCCTTTTAGACTCTGGGTTCAAGTAGAACTGAATTTTCTAATGAAAATTGCTGTTACTGTAACCAAGCTCACACTCTCCATGGCTCACTGTGAGACACAGGAGTTAGTTTAGGCAATCAAAATGGAAATATTTTATATTTTTATGTGGAATTGGAGGCAGTGGAAGGGATGAGATGCCTGATTTGCCTGGATGTCTTTTTAGCTGTACTGTGTTTGTGATGGTGGTCACTGGTCAGTGCTGTGCAGTGTAATTCCACTTTATAAAATTATCCATCCAAATGTTTTGTTTCTTCTTTCAGTGCTATGGTTTGTATGACAGAAATTGAACTGACCCCGAGTGTTAGCCATTCTCATGGCTTGACAGCTCTAAGTGGGAGCTGTCCTTCTCTTCCTTGTAGCTATCAATGTCTGGTTTAATTTGCTCTAAAACTTTAGTGCATTTTAATTTTTCATTCTAGATCATTTGGAGAAATTTAGTGTACTAATTCTATTATTGTGGACACTTGAGATACCTCACTGTTAATCTCTGCTGTGTTTGGGATCAATTATTTACTCCTACATTTGTCTCTATATCTAATTACCCTCAAAATATCACCTTTCCCCCCATCTCCCTAGAAAGCCGTCCTTAACCAGATGCTGTAGCTTAGTTTTCACTTTATGAATTACTTTTCTGGTAAAATGTATTTGACAAAAGACAAGCTCCTCAGTGATAAATCAGTGTCTAATGTAGATATTTCAGAAACAGATTTTCTGGGAACTTTTGGTGGAAATTTGATCTTTAACTTTCTTAGCACAGAGTTTTAGCAATGTGTGGTCTCACAGATTGGCAGGAGTAGGATCATGGAGTACTTGCTCTCCACAGACCACATCTGGTGCAGAAGTTTAGCTCACTGTTTGGTGAAGCATCTGGTCAAAACAGCTATAACAGAGTTGTCAGACAGTGGAACAACAGGTACTTGATACTCCAATGCTCCAAGTGGGGAATTAAGACTATGGATATGAATTCCAAGACTGCTGGAACCTGAAATAATGAAAACTGAATTTCTCAAAGAGGTGCAAGGTCATATATACTTGGCATAAATTGAGTATCTAGAAAATAAAAAATGAAGCAGGAAGTCTGACTTTATATTTCTGTAGGGGAATGATAGGGAGATTTTTAAATAGCAGTGATAGAGTTAGATCAGATATTTATCATAGTGGAGAAGTGACAACCAGAAACTCCCAGATGCTTCAGATGATGTGGAGATAGAGCTGAATCTCCTGTCAAACTTCATGCTTGTAGCCTGTCAATTGGTGAGTTTAGGCAGCCAGCACAGCAGTGGCTCTTCTGAAATTTGTGAGGGATTGGTTTCTGCTGAGGGTAGGAAGATGATTTTTTTTTTTTAAATTTACTTAGTAGAAGTTAAGAGTTCTTGAGAAAGTGCTCTTTCAGCCAGCTGACAGGAAGGAAGTGATCTTGTTTTCTTGTGAATATATGATCAGGTCAGAGTGTGTCTGAGAACAACCAACCATTGGCTTAATTTTCCTCACTGGAGCAGGAACAGCCTGAGTGTAAACTTGCATTTCAGTAGATAAGGAGAGCCTCAGAGGCTGTCCTACACACTAAATTCTTTAACCCTGTCTTCATTTAGAGTAACAATTACCAGGAGGCAAGACTTCTGAATATCTTCAGACTGTTGTAAGATTACTTGATAAAGTAGTTTAAGATTACAATATTTTCTTTATTTTCAGCAGTAACCAAGCTGTGAAGTAAGTGCAGCCTCACCCACAGAATTACTTGCACTCAGCAGTTCTGCCTTACCTTATGACTATCTTCATTTGGTTTTGCCTTGCTCTGGGTTAAATGAACAAGAGTGCTTTCAAAGCAGTGAGAGAAAGGAGGCAGGTTGGGCTGGTACTTCTGCAACATGTGATTTGTAGTCATTCAAATAACATAAAAAATTCACAACCAGAATGCAGAATTTATCTATGAGCTGAATGGAGAGCTGATCAGAACATGTGCCAGAGAAGTGTAACCAGTCCTGTCAGCCTGGCTTGGGGGGCTTCCAGATAATTTTGAGAGAAGTGAGTGGCAATCACTTTTTCTTATTTGTCTACAAAATGAAATGTTCAAAGCACTGTAGTTGACTAGAGAAACAAGATTGTCTTTCCCAGCTGGAGACATGATAGTGTGCTGTCCTCTTATACTTTTCTTAGTGGTTCTGCTCTCAGATATGTAGATCAATTCTGCTATTAAAAGTATTCCCAGCATTTCTTCCCCTGCTGTTAGAAATACGGGTGAAGTGTTCATGAATTTCCCAAATGGTTGCTGATTTTGAAGCTTACAAGTTATATTTCAAAACTTATTTGCTTTTTCACTTCTGCTTGTATTTGTTAGATAGCTGTCTTTGTTCCTTATTTTTCAAATGGTTTTAGCATCTGTTTGCTATGGATTTAGCTAGGTATAGTTATAAAATGCTGCAGATTGTGTCTTTTGCTCTTTGTTTAAGGAAGTGAGTTGCCTTTTTTTAGTTGTTCCTGAGAGTTTGCCTGAGTGCTGCAGGGTTACTCATAATTGTCAGCTAGTATAGAAAACCATTTGGATGAAAGCAGCTTCAAGGAGTAAATTTCCTAGACTGATAGTATTTTTTTTAATTTTTTTTTTATTGCTAGATGTGACAATGGCCAGTAAGAGGATTCCTCATGCTGGCTGGCTTCTGCTTGTCTTTAATTAGTTTATTAAGTTAGACAGATTCTCTTGCAGAATTACTCCATGTGGCTTTGAGCTGGAGTCGGAGGCTGAGAAGAAGAGCAGAGAGATTTTGCCAAAGGGTAACACTAAAAGTTTTTTGGTATTGAATGCAAATGGATAACAAATTTTAAACAAGTGAAATGGTTGCCAGTCTTCTTTTGTGGGTTTTAGAGCTTTTTCAGTTGATACTGTGCAAGTCTCTTCATAAATACTAAAAAAGGCGGGTAAACAGTTACTGACCTTAATTCAGTCTTCTGTGTTTGAGCAGGCCAGCATGTGACAATGTAGCAGAAGAACTGGTAACTGAAACAAGTGAATATATTTTTATTGTGCATTTTGAGGTGATCATGAACACTTTTTCATAAAATCATCCAGTAGGAAATGTGTTTTAAAGGCAATGCTCATTTCTAAGTTTGATCCCAGTTGCTGTTGAGGATGACTAACAAGGCTTTGTGCTTCAAACACGTAGAAGAAAAGCATGTGAAACTGAGCTAGGGTGTGGAAGCGTTTGATTCTCATTTGTGCTATCTTGCAAAAATGATCTAATTAGTAATAGTAAAGGGGAAAGTGTCTTAAAACTGATACAATACTGATCCTTGTGTTGGGGGTGTCCAATGTTGGTCTTAGTTGCAAGATGTACTGAGTGCTCCTAGTTTCTTTGTGTTTCTTGTCACATTCCAAGAAGTGTTTGATCTTGGGAGGATAAGTTTCATCTGATTTGTCTTTAAAGCTGGAACCAGCTTGGTAGAAACAGATACAGGAGGTGATGGCAGCTCAGTGTTCAACAGCATTTGCAAACCTCTCCCTTGCTGGTCCTCTATTCTTGTCTGGGAATCAAAGCCTTGCTTAGGCTGCAGTAGGGTGGTGTGTGCTGACCTAATCAGCTGGCTCCTGAGAGCAGGCCAGAATTTAAGCTATGCTCCTTGTTGATTGCTAAGTAGAAGAAATGTCCAAAACCTTCATGAAAATGTTAGTGTCGTCCTAGGATGGTTCTCTCTAACACTGGTACCCCTAGTGCTTCTTCTTCATTATCCACCTCCCTTGTTCTGCTTTTTCTTTTTGCATTGCTTGAAACAAAATTCTTTGGGATTCTAGGTGGAGTTTGTGTATATTTGCTGGAATCAATAACTGTAACTCCCTTCTTTGTGGTGCACAGCTGCAGAGGGACAGAGGCTGTAATTTTGTGGTGTCACTCCCAGATGGGAGGCCTGGCAAGGCCTGCTCCTGTTTTGATTTTCCCCTGCTCTTGCAGCTCACTTCCTCAGTCTCCCACTGTTGTAGGAACTTGCTGGCATTGTCACATCGAAGTGCCAGCTCCCAAGGGAGATGATGTTTGTAGTGACATCTTTTGGGTTGGCTGGTGGCTCTGATGCCAAGCCTGTGTCAAAGTGAGTCCTGACCTCCCGTGCTTCTGTTTCTGGTGATGTGTGGAGATACCTCAGCACTGAGGTAAAGCCCATGCTGCTCTCTTTCTGACTTCTTACTGGTCTTTTGAGGTGTGGTTTGGAGTGCTAAATAGATGATTTTCTCAAGTGGTTGCTGTGAAATTCAGAATTTATTTCTGCAATTTCATATGTTCCTTTTATTACTAAAACTCAGGAGTGTTGTCGCATTTGTTTGATATGCTGGAGGAAACTGGCTGAAAAACCTGGTGCCTGATTTTTTTTATCCTTATTTGACTCTTTGCTTAAAGAGTATATTGTGGTCCTAACACTAATTTAGAAGTTCTGCACTTCACATCATTTGCTCATTAGAATAGACAAGGAGCTCATATTTAAAATGATCAGCCAGTTACATCCATCTCAGGATGCATTCTATGTTATTAAAATATTAAGGTCATCTTTTACCAAACTGATTTTAGAGCAGCTAAAGCCCCAGGCACTTCTCAAAAGGCAGGTGAGCCCTTCATGTTCACACATGTATTTAAACTTGGATAATTGGCGTTGGAGCAGATGTGTCATAAATTAAGAGAAGCAAATCTTGGTGTGAGGGGTAGTCAGTGGATACAGTTGGGGAAACAAGTTTGGGTAATTTAAGCAGCAGCTTCATGTTGACTGATGTTCCAGTAGGGAATGTGAGCCAGGTGACAAGGTCTGGGTTTCCTTCTCCAGCCTTGTGGCTCCTCAGTGAGTGACTATCAAGAGTCCCTCTCTTGCTTCTCAGAGCCTCTCCATGTTGGACAGAGAGGGGTGTCACATGTGGGAGTTGGTTCTGGCATCCAGTGTACTTATGTTCATAGTGGGATGTTCCCTTTGAGTTCAAATTAAACTAAAATGAAGAAGCACCAATTTTTGTGTAGTGTCTAAATACCAAATAATTTGTGCTGTCCGTAGAATAGACTTCTGCAGGAGTTAATGGCTGTTACAAATGTCTATCCTTCACTAAGTGCAAAGAGTACTTTTCAATTTCACCTTTTCTAATGTAATTATGTAGCAGGCAGGTAATTAACTGCAGTACAACATTAACATCCTGCTGTGCCACGCGCATTCTCTCCCCAGAGAGAAGATGGAAAACAAACTGCATGTGCATGCCCCGATCACATTGCTTAATGCAGAAGCAGAAAGCAGCAGCTGCTGCTGTTACCTTATCCTAGGAAGGTTCCTTTGCTGTACTCATCGTACTGTGAAAATTGAGGCACAAGTGCAGTGAGCCCTGTTTACTTACAGACCTTGCCTTGACGTGCCCTCTGATCACCTGCCAGCACTGGTGAATTCTTGTAGGGTCTGGCTGTCCCCTGGCAATGCTGCCAGACAACTTTCTTCTTAGGGTGCTTTCAAAGCTTGTACCTTTTCAGATTTTCTCTCCTGTGTGTGTTAATGCTGGAATGGGAGGGGAGGGCAGGCTGAAGCTGGGTAGGAGAAATGCTGCTCCTTTTTGTGTGTTAAGCTGCCAGTCTTGTATTTGACAGCCTGCTCTGGAGCTTTTTGCTGTGGCTAAGCATTTTTTCCTTTTTGCTTTCAGTTGTGAATTCCAGACTTTTCAAGGAGGCTGAAAATCTTTGAAGTCTTGGTTAATGTTTAGGTGTTGTCAAATTAATTTCCCAAAGAGCCTGTTTTGCACTGAGAAAGTTGGTTACTTTCATTGCACGTTGATGTATCAGAAAGCTAGAGATCTGCTGGGGAGAGCTGCAGGATGCTGTATAAAGGAGCTGGTTTCTGACCCTGATTCTAACTTCCTTTGTGGTGATAGTCATATATTATTCAAACTGGTTTTCCCTGGTGATCGCTGACGGTGTTCCCCTTTTTCTTGGAGGACTGTTTTTGGAGCAGTTTGCTCTGATTTTGCAAAACTTTTGCAGGGTCACAGTTGCAGCTGAAATCAGCAGAAGCCATGATTTGAATGTATGAATAAAATAAAATAAAAATTGCACTGCATCTGTCTCAAAATTAGGCAGAAAATTCATTGTGCTTCAGTTCCCTATATCCAAATAGAATGATGATGTTTTTGTTCTCTTACTGTTCAGTGCACAACTCCTTCATAAATGTCTGTAGCAAGCACAAGAAAACCATGAGGGAACTCATTATTAGAGCATGAGTGCCAAATGCATAGTACCTCATACTCATTGCACCATGAAAAGGAGCACTTTTGAATAATTCCTTGTCTGGGAATCACCGTTCCCTTCAAGCACCAAACAAGAAATTAGCCCTGCTCTTTTCATATATGGTGATAGTCATAGGTGGTTAATGTGTATGCTTTCTTATTTAGAATTTAAATCTTCCTGGTGTCTTACACCTCAATTTTAATGTAAGAATATTTTTGCTTGATTTCTCTGTGTTTGAGATAATTTGGGTTGAGATGGACCTCTGGGAAATCTCTAATTCTGTTGCTCAGAGCTTCAGAGTTAGAAAATGTCATTCAGTGCTGCTGAATTGCACCACTTTTAATTGTTTGCCAGCTAGACTTTAAACTACTGTCCCTTGCTTCTTGAGTCTGGTGGTCCACACAGGCTTTTGCTTGTATTTATGAATATTTAGATCACATCAATTGACAATAGGCTATTTAAGTGTGTTCTTATTTACTTGAAAGGTGATAATTATTATCCTCAGTATTTAACCTGAAGTGTTGCAAATAATAGAAATAATTGCAAAGCAAGAGGCTTATGTGAGGTAGCTGATCCTATTTACCTTCCATTTTAGAGTTTTATTGCTGCAGTGTCCAGAATGGCAATGTGTAATTGTTCGTATAATTTTTTTAAAAATACATAATCACAAATACTCAAATCTCAAAACTGCAAGGGCATATCTGCATATTTCTTTTAGGATAAGAACTGCTAGACTAGAAGAGGGCAGAATGCCTTGGGATGGAATGTGTAGTAAGCTGAACCATGTTGGACTGTGCCAAAGAGTAACTGAACAACAGAGGTTTGCTCCACCAGTCTCTGTGGATGGTGTTTACCAGGATCCACTGCTTTCCCAGGTATCACAGGCAGCAGATTGTCCAAAACTGCAAAGGTGCTCATCCATCACTGTTTGCCTTGTATATATTATATCAGCATTGTTCATTGGGCAGAGCAGCTTTAATTTGACTGCTTGAGCTTTCTGAAGCTATATTTTGTGGGAGTTTTGGGTTTTGTTAGCAGTAATGTGTGAAACTGTGCATTATAGTGTGCTGTTGTAAACAGGCAACATAAATGGTAGCAAAACTGCAGGCAACCTCTCCAGAGGCGTTAAGGGGAAAGTTCAGATCTTTTGAGGTCCTTGTTTTTTGTATGCTCCAGCTCTGAAATGATACTGGCTAAAGCTACAGTTTGTTTTCCACTGATATTGCAGCAAAATCTGCTGGGTTGGCTACTGACTCCTAGGTGCAGCTTCAGTTCTGTTCTGCTGATGCAAATCCACAAATAAATTGTCCATAAGCGGAGTTCTTGCTGATTTGGGGTGTTCACCTGTGTCTGAGACAAACTGCTGAGCTGAATGTCACTGCAATTTTTTCTAGGCAGATGTATTTTGAGAGATAGAGAGCTCTGTAAATTATAAAGTACTTAAACAATCAGTTTTATAGTCTTTATGTGAGAACAGTTTTGCTACTTATTAATTAAGTATTGTCTCTCTTCTTCTTGCTAGACTGGGAAAGGGTTACAGCAGTTTGATTTGTATGTAATTAACCCGTGCCATTAATGCTGAAAAGAGGAGACTGGAATACAAATTTAGTTAAGATTATTTTTAAAACCCCAAAAAACTGTTAGCTAGTATTGACAGAACTTGAGGTGCCAGAACAACCCTTGTGTTGAGAGGGCTGGGGAGGAGCCCCTCACCACAGGGGTAGGGAGGCTGGGCTGCATTATGCTGGAATCAAGGACAGCTGGTGGCTCATTTTGGCTCTGCCACACCTTTTCTTTGTGGAAACCCCATGCTGCTCTTCCAATGCTTGTCTGTATTCCCAAGGAATACAGGAGTGCATGTGAAGAGAAGTTTTTCTATTTAATGAGTATGCAGTGTGTTGCTGCATACTTGGAGCCACGTGGTGTCTCTGAAGTATCCTCAGGATCTGCTGTTGATGTTCTTGTCATGATGTTGGACCTCCTTTCCTTGCACTTGTTTTCTAAATTGGTAATTGAGTAGTCAAACAGGAGGAGGAACTTTGCTGCCACTTCACAGCTAACTATCGAGCACTGCTGGTGAGTTGCACAGCAAGGACAGTTTTTTTCCTTTCTTCCAAAGGCTGTTTGGAAAAGCAGAGGTAATTGATTGATACTTCTGCCTTACCTTGTTGGGTTTACTGGGGAACCTGCTCCTGCACCACAGAGCTGTGGAATTGGAGTGTGCTTAACCTGGTGGTGGTTTCTTGCAGTTGCAGAAGATATGCCTGAAGTGTTCAATGCTGACATAGGTGTTGGGATTTTTCCCCCCCTTTCTCTTCTCCACTGCCTACCCTTCTGTGTAAGGGAAAGGGAAATCAGTGCACTGTAGATAAGCACTTTGCAGTGCCCAGTGAGGAAGAAGCGAGCCATTGCCAACAGTGAACCCATGAGCAAACAGAGATGAGCAAGTTCAGTGAAAATGATCACTGCTTTTTCCAAACTATAATTGAAATCACTCATTGGTTTGCACTGTTACAAGCCTCATTTCTTTATTTCTTTTTTTTTTTTATGCTTTGCCAGCTTTTAATATGAAGACACTCTTTCACCAGGGGTTTGCATCTTGCTGTGAGCTCAGTAGAAAGGAGCATCTTCCCTTGGCCAGGATCCAAAGGCACTGTTATAATAGTGGTTGTGGCAGCTCTGGAGGCTGGATCAAAATCTTCTGGAGGCTGGATACCCCTTCAGGAGCCCTCCCTGACAACTTCATGGGCTCCAGACTCCTGGCCATCTTTCCTGCTGGCAGCAAATCCACACATACTCAGCTGCTGCTTGAAGTCAGGCCTTACGCAAGTCAGTGGGGAAGCCTTTGGCCTCTGTGTTTGCTCTTCAGACAGCTGTTGGGTCTTCAGAGACTTGGCTGCTCAAAGCATCCCACGTGGTGCTGTCTGGGTCCCAGCAAAATTAAAATCATCTGAAGGGCAGTCTTGGAACTGTTCTGTAACTGCTTTCCTGATGGGTGTAATTTTTGTGCCACTGCTAGGTTTTTTTTCTGTGGGGCTTTCATGGAAACCTACCCGTGAGGGGTATGGAAAAAGGTTGGCAAAGCCTTTTGCAATTTTTTAATTGCTGCTGCTTCTCAGAGAAAATGTTGGCCCAGGTGTGAGCCTGGGTGTCTTGGCAGAAGCTCCTGAAAGACGTCATTATGGGACTACTGTTGCTCTGTATCTGCGTCCAAAGCTCGGGTGCTGCACGTAAACAGGATGCAGGGGAATTTGGCCTGATTGTCGCTGTCTTCTTTCTTCCCTGACAGGAAGGGAAGAAAGGAGACAGTGACAGGAGACCACCCTGCAAGGCACTGACAGCTGCTGCAACTTAGGAAAGGACAAGTAAAACCAGAGAAGGATAAATAAGCTAACAGTGATCCTTTGCGAATCTTTTATTCCTATTTTTTTTTTTTTGGTAGCATGTAGATATGTAGAAATCTGGCTTGTGGTAAACATCTTTGATGTAAGGGAGGGATAATTTTGTGGGAAAAATATGAACTGATGTGTAATTGTTCACAGATGTCTGTCATTTGCTTAAATGGACAGTCTCAGTCCATCTCACAGTGTTTATAAACTAAAATATTGTAATAAATGGACAAGTCAAGTTCAATGGTGTTCAGCCTTTGGGAAAAAAACCCCAGATTTTGGGAGGTGGTAGATGTTGCTGGGCTAGAGTTCAGATGTTGTTCTGAACTGAAAAGTATGTTGTTCTGTTCTGAAAAGTATGTGTTCTGCATACTTCTTTTCTGGGTTGTGATTTGTATAATACCCTCACTTAAAATAGTCCAGCAAAAGTTAATTTTTTTTTCTTGTCCTTAAGATTGTGATCCGTCTGTTGCAACATTTCCTTTCTTTGACAGGACATGTGAATTTCAACAGAAATAGGCCCTTTAGGGATTGTTGACTCATGGTGCTGAGCTGTTGCTATTCCTCTGACAATCTGAGACTGTGGTGAGCATTTTAAATAGCAACAACAGCATCTTGGCCATGGAAAGACACACGTACCCATAGGTACAGGTACGTGCGCGTAGGCAGCACTGTGACTGCAAAGGGATTCTGAAAATCAGGAAAGATCCCAAGGGAGACAGCCCTCACTGTCAGTCTTAAGTTGCTCAGCGTTTTGTGTCAAGTTCACTTCTGAAATCTGTTTTCTAGAAGTCAAAAACCCCTATGTTGGGAATTTTGGAGGCTTTTGAAGGAGACTGGTGACTTTGAGACAGGGTTTGCCAGCACTGTTACCATGAAACAACGGTAGGGGCTTACTCATATTCTATGAGCTGTGGTTATCTGTGAGCAGAGCCAGTGCTTGAACCTCAACCTCTTGTTCTCAAAATCTACCATTTTACAAGCTTTCTGCAGTGCTCTGTGGAGCTTGGCTGTGAGTTCCATACTAGTGAAATGTTACTGGTTTTTCTTTGGGTTGGGTGTGTTTTTGTATTTTTTTTAATGTTAACTGCCTTACCATCACTACTTTAGGAACAACGAATATCTTGGTTTAACTCTTGCTGTGGAGGCACCAACCTTAAAATTCTTGAAGAAATGCTTTAGTTACAATCCCTGGCCTTGTTCATAAATAATACTGAGAATATTTTGCTGTATTCATACATGCAGAAAATTAGGAGATTAACTGTTGTTCTGTCATCTGTATGTATAGTTATAGAATTTACTTTTTTGTTGATTGCAGTTTGCAGAATGGATTTAGATTTCTTTAGTGTATATAATTTTCACTTATTTAAAAATAAGCCTTAGTTAAAATCTTGAAATACTAGTTCTCAGTCACTTTCTCAGACTTCCATTGGGCAGTGTTTTCAAAGCCTTTCAACTGAGTCCTCTGGGACTGATGAGGTTAGAGATATACATTATTGAAGAGGAGGCATTTGGAGAAGTTTGGGTCCAGACAAAGTGAAGATCCAAGTGGAAAGGAACATGCAGATGATGGCAAAATGTGATGGTAATTTGATGTGGAACTACATCACCAGAAGAGCTGCACTCCTTTCTACAGTGTGTTTTTCTGCAGGACAAAGTCAGCTATTTTATCTGTCACACCCAAAAAATCCCCCCCCCAGAGGTCAAATTATTTTAATCAAAGGCTATTTAATTTACCCTTTAGTCAGATGAATGGACTTCCATAGGTCATACACATAGTCCTGCTGCATTCACTGCAATATGAACTTACCTTTCTGGTGTTTCTTGGGTTCTTTAAGGGTACCTGTGATTTAGACACATTAATTAATGGGGGTGCAGTGGCTGTAGCCTGAATGTGCAGTGTGTCACTGAAAAGCAAGGGTGTAGCTTGCATTCACTGGAGCTGAAAAACAATTAGCTGTGACTAGGGACAATTTTTAGATGAGTAAAACCCAAGCTCATGCATTTTTATGACTATGCAATCTCATAATTTTCAGCTAAATTAAGACAGTGAGCAAGTCTAAACTGTACTTCCCTTGTATGCCAATAATAACAAATGAGAGGCATCTGCAGAGGATGAGTTTGATTATGTCTCCTTTAGCTTCTCTGTACATTTAAAATATACAACACCCTCTGCACTCCTTGGTTTTATTTTTATCTGTAGTACCACTTAATGAGCTATTAGAAATTAAATTCCTAGATAGTCCTGCTGGCTCCTCTCCATTGCAGGGTATTACTGCAATACTGATTGCTGCTGTAATAGCTAGAACACATATTTTTGCTTTTAAAAGTAACATTTAAAATCAGCAGCTTGTTTTTTTTCTTCAAAAAATGTACATTCTTGTATCTCTTGGCTTGTGTTATATCATTGAATGGCAGTGATTTACTCTGTGGCTGTTTTCATTAGTGTCACCCTAAATGGCTTCCTTCAAGATGAAACAGTGTAACATGTTATATTTATCAGACTGTCAGATTTCTAATTAATCTGCTGTCTATAAATGAGATGTAGACAGCAGCTTCAGCTGCTATTTAGAAGTTACCCCCACACTTAGCCCTGTTATCTTTGCAACCAAAACCCACTAAGGGTTCTCTTGGCTCTCATAGTCCTGTTTTCCCCACTTTTCCTCTTTTGCTGACGTGGGGCTACTTTATCCATTTAACAACCAAGAGAGGTTGCTGCTGCTCCAATAGACTCTGAATAATTTCATTTAATCTTCAACCTACTACAACCTACAGAAATTTTAATTTAAAATTGAAATAAGATTAGAAAAAAATTTCTTTTGGAGAAGCAAATAGTGTCTAATATTTGGGTCATTGTTTCAATTCTTCTTGTAATAATAGGAGCTTTTTTCTCATGCTGGACCTGAATTGTCTATCAAGAGTGTTCTTCAGTGTGGGGTTATCCCCTGCTGTGAGGTGAGGGCATTGAGGTGGCATTTCTAGATTTATGGGAACATACAGCATAAAGTGGGTCTTAAAACTGTGTCTTAAAGGGAGTAACTTGTAGCCATGGTACTTGTAAGCCTTATTTAGGGCAATTGATTTTCAGAAATGGCAAAGTATATTGCATATAGTGACATTAAGTCTCCATGCCAAGTGCCTTTGGTGGATTCTCCTTTTTGGTGGGTGTTGCAAGTCAAATCTTTGAAGAAGAAACTACTGGATTTTCCTGTCAAGCCCTAGGAGGAGATGTTTTGGCTTCTGGTTTAGGTCTCAGAATATGTTGATGTGACCTGCCCTTGCATGTGGTGTTCTGTAGGACATCTGTTCAGGAGCATGGCTGTGTAGAGGAAGGATGCTGGACACAAGGGATTAATAACACCACACTGATGTAGGAGTAGCTACAGACTGTTTAGGTTGGTGGCTGCAATCCAGGGGTCTGTTAATAAACTAGAGGAAGTTAATTTTGTTCAGGAGTCCAAAAGTATAAAATCTGTTTTGAAGAGAGAGCAGGAGCCAGAAGCAGCATGGATACAAAGTCCTTAATTGCCTGAAACTTGTAAGAATGTGCCTAGAAGTGCCTGTTGCATTGGTGCAGGTAATTATGGTTTGAAATTATTTGGAATTCAGTAAGTCTTGTTAAATTGTCGTAAAAGACTATTTTAGGAACAAGGCTGGAAAGTCTTTAAAGAGTGGCTTTATTAAATTGATAGTGCCATTCTAAAAATGAACATTAAAATTCATCTCTTGATAATAAGATGGTCAGAAGGATCTAAAATATATTTGGTATTGTCTGATTGCTTTTTTCTCTCTTTTTATAGTGATCACATGGAAAATATTTGTGGCTACTTAATGAAATACACCAATCTTGTCACTGGCTGGCAATATCGGTAAGTCTTTTATGGTGCTTTTTAGTAATGGTGGTGTCTGCAGCATCCAAATGAACATGTTTCAGATTTTTTAAATAATACTTAGATTTCCCTTTTTCTAGTAGGCAAACTTTATGCAAGAATCTAATGCTTTTCTCAGTATAGATGAAGCTAATGTGTAGATGAATAATGTTTGTATTAAGGAATGAATATAAAAAGGCATAGGCAATATAAAGCAGTTAACTCGTTTAATGGCTTATAACTATGTATGTGTAAAAAGCATTAGTTTTTTTCTCCTTTTCCATTAAAAAATATTGTCTTCATGTTTTCTGCTGAGTCTTCACCTTTGTGCCAAATAATGCTGTCACTTAAAAAAAATAAGACTTCATTACTGTAAATTCAAAGTCAAGCAGGCTTTTCTCTTTCTCCAGGATGTCATCTCCCCTGGAATAACTTGATTTTCTGTGTCAGGTGAAATTCTCTGGTCAGGTTTCATGCTGTTCCTAGAGCAGCACAGTGCAACCAAATTAATGTTGGAGAGACAAGTCCTTAGTGTACCACACTGTGCCACCTGTGCTGCCCCTGGCATGGAGTGACTCATGTCAATATACTCAGCATTAAACTCAAGTGGAAGTTGAAGCATAATGTCCAGTTCCTTTAAAATAAAAAGAAAAAAAATCTGGAATTGCTTCAGTTTCATGGTTTTGCATCTCAGCTCCTTTTGTATCTGGGGCTGTTTTACTTTTAATGTATGTAGTTTAAGGATTTATTAAGCCCTAATGATTCAGGATATAATTTTTGATTCCTATAATCTCATGATAACGTTCTTCTGTGGGCATGCTGTTCTGTTGTGCAGTCCCTGTGCTGTAAGAAAAAAATGCCAAGAAATTAATTTTTGTGCCATCCTGGGGACATAATTCACATGTTTAGGGTTTTTCTGATGCAAGTCTTTTAGTCCCAATCCCATCTGTGCAAACTTGTGATGAGAGTATTGACTTTTCCCAGTACCACCACCTGCACAAAAAAAGAAAAAGGACAAGGAGCTGGTTTTATTTAGTGTATTTGCTTTGCTGTCCTTGCAGGTATTTTGTGTTAAACAATGATGCTGGCCTGCTGGAGTACTTTGTGAATGAGCAGTCTAGACATCTGAAGCCCAGAGGTACCCTGCAGCTGGCTGGAGCTGTCATCTCACCCAGTGATGAAGACTCTCACACCTTCACAGTCAATGCAGCCAGTGGGGAGCAGTACAAACTAAGAGGTAGGACCTGGATGCTTGGGCAGGGCATCCTTCCACTAGAGGACAGTCCTGGCTCTCACCTGGGGCTGCTTGGCTGGGCTTGGCTGCAGGGCCAAAGAGAGAGAGCCTGCTTGGCAAAGTGCTGCCATGAAAATCATGTGCAAGACTTCCATCCCACTGTTCAGCTAGAAATGGTCTGTATTTATGGATAGCTCCAATAATGTTTGGGTTTGATGACCAACTTCAGAAGACTTCCTATGTGCAGAATGGGGTTTAATCTTCATGTGTACTGTCCTTAAATTGTACTGATTCAAAGTTTTCTAAATCATTGTAGGCAGCAATACAGTGGTGATACTCACAGAGAATTATTCAGTTTGTTAGCCACCTTATGGTGGTTATAAAAGCCCATTCTCTGATTTTGTAGGCTGCAAAAATCTAGGCTAATAACTTTGAGTATTTATTCCCTTGAGGACTTGCTGTAATTTTCTAATTTGGAGTACCTTACTCTTATTGCAGGAAAATGTTTCATGTTGTTAGATTTCAATATTTGTGAGGGCACTTATGGTTTGTTGATGTTTTTAAATTAATTTCATAACACTAAAAATAGCATGAAGAAAAAAGAAAGTATATACTATTTATGTTGAACTTGACTTAACGTTATAGTTATTACAGGCAAATGAGTTTTAGATGAAAAATAAATTACTTTGCACTGTTAGTCTTGTGATTTTTAAGAATGAAGCAGTCATTTTTGCCCATACTTTGAAATGTCTTCATGTAACAGAATCCTTTTGGTTTGCTTTTCTTAGCTACAGATGCTAAAGAGCGGCAGCACTGGGTTAGCAGGCTACAGATATGCACACAGCATCACACAGAAGCTATTGGAAAGGTATGACTGATGCTCTCATGGGCAAAAATCTGCCTGGTGGTAGAAGTATTGCAAATACAACTTCAGTGTTACTGAAGCCCTTCCATTTTGGGAATGCTACTTTTTTTTAACATTTTTTTTTAACCTCTTACTTTTTTTTCCCTAAAAGCCACTCAGCAGCCCACAGATAAATTTAGGGTGAATTCCTATGTTTGAGAAAAAAGTCCTCAACACTGTATCTGAGTACTGTTGTTTCTATTTGCTAACCATGTGGTGGGTATGTGTATAGTGTATTTTACAGAACCTTCTGACTGCCATAACACCTGTTCTGTTACCTCAATAAAATCTTGCTTTTAAGTTACATTCAGCATCTTGTAGCTAGTTTTGTTGTAAGAGATAAGTTGAACTAATAGCTCTGAATGAAATTCCATTCTTGTAAATGTCAGTTCTATCCCTGCAGGATCTATTAGGAGTCATTTTCTGGTACTGTTGCAGATCAAGGACTGATTTTTAAGTCAGAGAAGTGATACTTACTGATCAATCTCATTTCACAGAATGTTCTTAATTAGACTATAAAAGAGGGCAGCTAGAAGCAGACAGTGGAAAATATTTAGCAGTTGCTACTAATGCATTATTAGGGCTTTGCCATCTTTCCTTGCTCTATAAAAGATTAAAAATTAAACTGTTCTGCTGTATCTTTCACATTAGAACATTTGCTGGTTATTAGGATTAATTGTAAATGTTTCTCAATATGCTTGTTTATTCACTAGAACAACCCTCCTCTGAAATCTCGCAGCTTCTCTCTTGCATCCCAAGGAAGTGCCAACTCTCCTGGTGTGCAGAGAAGACCCAGTCAAAATGCAGTTTCCTTCTTCAATGTTGGACATCACAGATTGCCAACGGGAAAAAGAGTTCCCATTATGCAGCCAGATCACCTTGTAGATGTTAGAGAGGTTTGTATGCTTTAAATTCCCTTGCAGTTTTTTGAGAGAGCTGTGGTGTTATTTGTAAGGTTGTGGAGAAACCTCCTGTTCTTAGTTGGGTATATTTTCAGTAGCATGTCCTAAGCTCTTATTGCACAGCTGTGTGAGGATAAGTAACTTGTCCTGACTAATTGTAGAAGTACATGGTGTATATTTGGTATATATTTTCTATTTTGTACTTTGCAGTAATATCCTGATGCTGAAGGTAGAACCATGTTCTCATCTTTGCAAGTCCTAGCACTACAAGTGACAAGGGAATATCCTTAAGGGATGTAACATCACATACTATGATACTATTGTACATTTTTCTTCCCTTGTCAAGCTGTAGGAGAATTGACTAAGCTGTGCTTTTATCTCTTATGACCAGGGAGAAGTTGGTCATGATTGATATTTCAAAATGCTAAAACCATTTTCTGGTATGCTGATTCATTTAGACAAATTGTCTAGGGATGGGTGTGACTGAACAGAGAGCAATTCAGATGCCTGGTTTTTTTTTTACCATATGTTCAGGTGTAGTGTATTTTGGCAGAAAAATCCAGAAATAATTACCTTTCCATCTTGTCTGACAGAACAGGCTGACTACTGGTTGATTTTAATTTGTGAATATATCCAAGGTGGAGCATGCCTATCTAAAGATAATGCATTGCAAACCTGTGTTACTTAGTGGTGGTATTGATGTTAATAAGTATTTTAGTGTTAATGGTAGTTAATGTGGTGTGACACATTTCTAGGCAAAAATAAATTTCTAATGGGGAGCTTTTAAATTTAGCAAATAAAGATACAGGAAGCGTGAATAGCTAGAAATTGAACTTAGACAAATTGCAATAGAAGAGTGCTGTATAATATGAGCCTCATTAACCTTAAAATATGTGGCTGAGCACTGTGGTAATTTCTCCAGTAACTGGGTGTTGCAGATACTTTCACTGGTATGGCATGCTGTCATTGTGCCTTGATTTATATCAGCTATTGAGGTGTAATTATTCAGGAGTTTACACAAGGTGACTGCCTCTTTAAACCTTGGGGTCTGTGAATCTCTCTCCGCAGCAGACTGTTCTTGCAGATGTCTTGCAAAAGGGTAATTGCTACCATCCTGTTTTTATCCTCTTAGAGCACTAAAGTCTCCTATAGTGCTAATGCAGACATGTGTGAAGTGCTGCTAGGTACTCAGGAAAATAAAAATGTTTCGAAAATGGCTTTTTCACTTCTTGAATTTTCCAACACCATGATGGCATACAAAAAAAGAGGAGGAAAGAGGAGTATGTGTGAGCTGGAGCACTGAAGCAGTGGCTTGTATCCTGTAACTGGAATAAAGTGGAATGACTTTTCTTGGCAGTGCAAAGAGCTCAGGAAGCTCTTCATGCTCTTTTGATTGCTACTGAATTTGGTGGTACAGCATGACTATTTATCAACTTAAAAACTTTAGACTTGTACAGATGAAGAATCCTCAGTAGTGCTGACTCTTCTGAGTGTTAGTTTGCTTGCCTTTTTTAAGCTAAAATGCTTCTTGGATACAATGCCTACTTTTTTGTAGATATTATTAAAATACTGAATGGCAGGTATATGCCTGTTACCCCTGAGCATGGTACAGCTTGAACCCTTAGAAAATAATTTTGAAAAGCTGTGAGAAGAGCAACTTCTTTCAAAGAATCTGCTACATTGTGACCTTCTTTCATTTTCCCATGAATTGCAGTATACCCGAGTCTCCCTTGGCAGTCCCTTTCCCTTTACCTGCCCCTTGTTCTTGGCTGAATATGTCATGATGCTGACGTGGTTACTGTGCAAAGCAGGAGGTTTAAGAAGATCTTTTTGCTAACTTGCACTAAATGCAGGTGTCTGTATTTGCAAATGAAAACAATGACCTGTGTATTTTTCCAAGATTTTGACTTTTTAGTCACTGTGCTTTTCTTTTTCTAGCACTATTTTTTTTTCCCAGAGCTGAGAGTATAATTAAGAAAAACCTTAAGACTGTTCAAAGTGTGTCCTTTGAAAGGGAAGATGTGCCTATTTGAACTTCATAGCTAAGCATAGCATGGCTTGTCCTGTTGTCTGACCTGATCTTGGAATGAAGTGCTTGGGGCCTGCCACATGGTGAATTACTAACAGTAAAGGTCACCAGAAGGATTGTGGTGATTTGTCAACTGATTATCTGTGGGGTTTTTGGGGGAGTTTCTTTTTAAGCCAGCACACTTTTTCAAAGTTGGAAAAAAACTGCACACAAAGGCTTTTATCACACTTGTGACTGGAGAAAAATGAGACACATGTTATGATAGCAGCTGGTGTGTTTGCATAGGCAAAGCTGTCTATAACTAAATGTTTTAGTAGCTTTCTGCAGCTTTCTGCCCTGTTGCTCTTGGTATATGCTAAGGCTGACTCTGCACAGTTAACACCAGTTTTAATGAGCCAGTGCTTTGTAAATTCACACCTTTGAATGCTATGGAGCCAAGCCCTTAAAAGTTCCAAAGATCATGTACTATGAACTTGGATGACCGTTCCTTAAGTATTGCATAAAATCTTAAAAACAGTTCCTGCAAGGGATTGCAGGTAGTAGTACTGAAGAAAAAAACCAGTCAGATACTGATTAGGAATTAAATAATTGGAGTGGAAAAGCTACCTAGTGCCATAGCAATTAAATGCATGTTTCTTTAAAGGCTTTTTAAAGAAATTCTGCTGCTGCTCTGCTAAATCAATCTGTCCTTACATTTACCTTCACTACCAGAACACATAATGATTGCAGGGCAGTACTTGTTGTTCCTCCCCAGAAAGGGGACTAGCATGTGTAGGAGTTTGCTCTCATCCCTGATTCAAAATCAGGTAATATTTTGTTTCTGTGAGTATAGAGAGGAAAGTGCTGCTGGTGATGGCTGGTGTGCTTTGCCCCTGTACCTCATGGGGGCAGATTCTGTGATTTAGGTCTGTGGAGTTCTGTGTGAAGGAGAAAAGGAGCCTGGGGAGAGAGCAAAGGGAACAATGACAGCAGGACAGGACAGCTGCAATTTGAACACAGAATGAAGGTGAAAATCCTGCTGGCTTTTCTTCCCTCCTTACAAAGTAAATGCTGAGATGGTGATACTCAGTGTGGTGTCAGTGCAGACAATAAATGAAGATCCTCTATGGTTTGAGCCAAAATGAGGAATACAGGTCTTTGTTAAAATACTGCAGCTCTGATTGCAGGGAGTGAAAAAAGTCTTGATACCCACAGACAGTAGATCCTATTCCAGGCTGTGCAGAGCACAGAGCTAATTACTTCTCACGCAGAGTGCATGTGGGTGATGCCTCAGGATTTTAGCTTTTATATTTTTCATATGTTTGTAATCCTGCAATTCCCCTCTCGCCCCCATCCCTATCAGCTAGGCATGAAAGTGTTTGATATTTAGTCCATCAAGTGTCTTGTTCAAATTCATCTTTGCCTTTCTTTTTAAAGTCACTTTGATATTCTTTTGCTTGTTAATAAAGTGCCATGCATTTTGTGAGTAGATTCATGCATTTAATTACTCTGTAGTAGCAGTAGTAGTTCTCATAGTCAAGAGAAAAATGTACAGTTAATTTTACATATATCTGTTACCTTGTAGTTTTATTATTGACCCAAAACCATTTGAGATCCTCTGTGTGCACAGCTGAACAGGTATCACACAACACTTCTACCACCTGATAAGTGACTGTTTTGTTTGACAGATGATGTCTCAGGCTGAGGGCCAGCAGAGAGACTTGATCAGGAGCATAGAATGCCTTCCTGCCTCCGGTCACCTTACATCCTTGGATCAAGACCTATTGATGCTCAAAGCAACTTCCATGGCAACCATGAACTGCTTAAATGACTGTTTCCATATTCTCCAGTTACAGCATGCTTCTCAACAAAAGGGCTCCTTACCAGCAGGTGGGTATAGGTGCTCACAGAGAGCAGAACTCTGGAGCAAATACAAATCCCTTCCTTGCAGAAATGTTTGTTCCACTAACACATGGGCAAAGGAAACTGCTGACTGTCTGGTTTCTTGTGAATTTTTCCAGACTCCAGCTTGTGTTGGGTGGAACTCTGTGTGTGTTCAATATATATTTTTTAATCATTTATTCTATCAGGAAGTCTGCGGCAGCAGCTGCATAGATGTAACCTCTAATTGTTGTACAACATCTCACAACAGAATAAACTACATAAGGCACCCCAACAGGAAGGCTGCCTTTGGGATATAATTGTAATAGTGATGGCATTGCAGATTCTGGGACATAGAGTGCCCACTACATCTCTGCCAAATGTCATGCTTTTTAAATTCTTTTTTGCACACTGAATACCTATTATTAGTATTTACATGTGGGTGACTTCCATTTCCAGTTAAGCATTAAAATACAAAACTCTAAATTTGCACTGATTGTTATTAATACTGTTTAAATATCAGTATTCTTGTTTTGAGTTACTGCCTTAGTCTAAACCATGGTCTAAGGACAAGTGTTGTATTCTATTCTGAGGCCAGAATGGATGTATAAGTAAATGAAAATTGCTTAAAGGTTGGGGAAAATAGAAAATATCTTCTAATAAACAACTGACTACCTCAACAAACAAAACCCTAAACTCTACTGCTCATGAGTGTGGAATATGTGCATTCACAGGCAGCAAATATGTTGCTATGTCTGCACAATTGATCACTTCCATACAAGTAAGAGCTTAGTGGAGTTGTTCTACCTGATTCATGTGCTGTGTATGGAATTGAATGTGGTTGTGGTTGTTTGTAAATTCTTCTGCATCATATTGTCCCTTTTATCATGTGTTTACTTTGTGGCTTTTTGTGCAGTTTGTAGGATTTTCAAATGCTTCTCTTGCACAACAAATCAGTAGATATAATAAGTATTTAACAAAGGACACACATAAATTGTCTCTCCCCTTATCTGTCCCATATTCCTCTGATATTTGTGGTGCCTGCTTTGCCTCGGCATATTATTTCTGAGCTGTAATTAATTTAGCTTCCAAGATGAAAAAAATGTTACACAAAAGTATTAAAACTATATAAAAAGTGTTTGTGATTCTGAAATCACCAGAGGCATTAAAAGAGAATATATGAATAGATTGATTTAATTTTTTTGCTGTATTTCAGTTCAAAATTTCATTTTAAACCCCAAAAACTGGATGCCAACTCTTGAGATATTTGTCTGAACTCTGAAGTTATGCTGAAAGAACTCTTCCTGTTCTCTGTGAATTTTTTCACTGTTGATGCATAACTGTGGGAGATGCACATCAGCAGTATTTTTGTTTTGGCATTTTCACATATGCACTAACAAGTCAAAAAAATCACCTTAGATCTGGGTACATAAGTAGGGTCCAATGAGCACCACTGTAATAACTTAAACCCCAAACCAAAACTATCTTCTTTTTTGACAAGTGATGTAGGTTTTTAAATTTTTAAACCATGCAGGGAAAAGCTTTAATTCACTGGCTGCTATTCAGCTGGTATCTGCCTGTTATGGCTGAATCTAAAAATACTGCTTGAACATGTCCAAATCTTGAAGATTTCCAGTGATATCCTGGGGAGATGGATGGAGAAGAGAGGATCAGCAGATTGGATGATGCATTACTGGGGCCAGAGTTAAAAAGAGACCATTAAAAGAATGCATGTGTCTTTCTGCAGCCTTCTATCTCCCCCCTGCTGTGGCCTTTCTCAAGACACTGTAATACATTTGTTCCTTTCAAGGATTGCCAAGAACTTTTTAAAATTATATATTTTTAAATCCATTTAGCTTAGATTTTTCCTCTTGACTAAGGAGGGATACTTCTGGTTCAACTGGTGGAGCCAGGCTTAAAAACCAAGGACTAAAAATACTGTAAGAGTGCCAGTTTGCTATAGATTATTAGATGACAAAAAAAAACCCAATAAACAAACAAAAAAAGAAAGCAATCAGAAGACTGAAAATACTGTCCCAACACATCAAAGTGTGTTCTGAATCACAAAATTAAAGATGAACAAGAAAGTTCCACCTATTAGCTTTTGTGCAACAGCAATTTGCAACTCTTGAAGAAAAATGTAGGAAGTGAAAACTCAAGAGGTCTGCACTGTGCCAGAGAGGAAGTGCTGACAACTGTTTGAAAAGAAATTGGTGAAGAGTGTAGGGGAGGAGGATGTCACAAGTAAGGAGAATGGCTTGTGCCTATGCAAAATAGCTGAGAGCAGATTTGTATATGCTGTTCCAGTGGAAGAGAAGTCTTAAGGTGGTATCTTGTCCATTCATAAGGATTAAGACACAGGTAATAGCTCAAATCTTTCAAAAATATCCTCTTAACAGCAAAAAATAAACAGAAAATGTAATAAATGAGGTTATTTTAGGTGTAGCTGATAGAAAATATTAAAGGGAAGCTGTTGGGTAAATTCAAGCTAATACAGAGGCAGAGAGTGTGGATGAAATGCAGCCTAGAACATGCAGTTAGAGAGTAGCATGTTGAAAGTTACAGCTTAGAGAGCAGGTGTCATGGAGAGGTTTTTAAGACAAGTAAAACCTTTTCAAAAAGGCGTGAAAGCAGCATTCTGAGCATCTTATTTTTTGACTTCTTTGAAACTTCTGTTTAAATAGCTTTAATTTATTCTATCCACTACATAGTGTGGTCAGGAATTCTTGTTTCTTATTGATGTAGTGGATTAATGAGTAATGGATGATGAAAATAAGCTGCCTGGCTGTGGAAAAATTGTCTTGTCTCAAGCAGCAAAGCTGGACTTTTTTCCTGTATTTTCCTGGTGGAAATGCTGCTGTTTATTTGAATTAAGCTTACTCTGCCTGTTTTGGTTGAGGATGTGACCTAGTTGCAGGTAACAGGGGTCTGGAAATAAAGGATTGTGTATCCTGTGGGAAGAGACAACAGACACCTTAGTATAGGTGTCTTAGTATAGCACAGGGAACTGCTATCTGGTGGTAGAAATTCAGGTTTCCTGATAATTTCTCTGTTTGCAACCCAGCCAAGATGGTTTGTCAGTTTGTGTATTCTTCAGTAAAAACTGATTGGAATCGCCTGTACATTTATTGCCCTTTGAAAAAGAATGGAACATTTGTATTATTAATGAGGAACCCGACCCGTTCTGATAAATTAACTGGGAGTAACTAGAGATGCTGGACTCATCAGGTGGGTAATAGCTTTCCAAGCCCTGCAGGTTTGTTTTTTTCTTTTTTTTTTGACAGCTATTATTTATTCAACAGTGTGTGCCTGCCTTCTCTGCAGCTGAGAAAAGACAAGCACCCTCTCCAGAGAAAACAAATAAAACCTCTGCTTTAGGACTTTTTAGTCTAGAACAGAGCTGGGTTTTAGAAGCTGATAAGTGGAAAGCTGCTTTTAATTTTGGTACCAGCTAAAGAGAAGTGTGAGGGCTGCTTAACATTCCCATGATACTGGGCTCCTCCTGAAGTGTCTGATTACACCTTTCATGACACCAACTAGTTTCTCCAGTCCAAGTTGCATGTATTACAGCTCGCCAATCCCAGTGTTTGTGCTAATGATCACCGAAGGTGGTGTCTCATTGCACCACCTTTGTTTAGTGGCTGCTGGAGGCATTGGCTCCAGGAGGAGTTGGCTGCTTTTGGCTTATTCCACAAGAAGTAGTTCTTTTGTTGGAAACTGCTGTTTACTGACCTTGCAGAGGATGAGCAAGCTTCAGCGCAAACTTTCCTTTGCTTCAGGGACGACAATCAGTTGGCTGGAACCGAAGATCTCCCTGGCAAACCACTTCAAAAATGGAGCAGCTCAGAATTTCCCAGCAGAGATAAACAAGGCAACATCTGTCAGAGAAGAGCAGTCCGTTGCAGAGCCTTGCCAGCTAACAAGGGTAAGGTAATGTGACATCCCATTTCTGTGGGGAATTATTTGGAGGAATACCTGTAAATGTTTCAGTCATGTTATGTGGAAGTGATTTAACGACAGCTGTTCTCATACTTAGGGTTAGTTGTGTAGGAGGAGGAGTGAGGACAGTTGCAGTAAGTGAAACTCTCTACCTTGTTTATTCAACAAATTTTTGCTGCTTTATGTAACTTGTTGTCAAGTGGAGGGAGCCAGTTGGGGTGGTAATGCAAGGCAACAAAATAGGGTTTTTGCACTTCATTATTTACTTGTTTTAGATAAAATGCAAGGGAATACTGCCTGAATAAAATTTGTGACCCTCTCAAAATAGGCCCAAGAAGAACTGCCTAAGCAGACAAAAGACAAAATTGCTAGTCTTCAGCTATTACATTTCCCTTTCTTTTCCAGGTCTTGTTGCATCTGTTTTTCTTAATCTGAGCAACTCTCATCATTTGACTGCAGGGTGGCTTAATGCATTTGAAATACAGTTACAGTCTGTATCATTTTCAGCTACAGTCTGTATCATTATAACTGACAAAATGGATTTGAATTGCAAAACATTGAAGTAATAAACCAGCAGGGATTATGAAGAAGAGCATGTTTTCCTAACTAAGCTAGAAAATCATAATTACATCCTCTTTATGCTAGTTGGTTTCACACAGTTGTTTGGCTGAGACTGTGTACCTGTGAAAAGATAATGTGCTGTTTTATATCTCTGCAATAGCACTGAGCTGTCTTAGAGCAAAATTGAAATGGAAAGGATTTTTTTCAATTGCTATAGTTTATAGATTTTTAAATGGGTCAGAGTAGTTTCTATTAAGTTAAAAAAAGAAAAGATGAAACAAAACTAGGAGCTTTCAACTAAATCACTTAATTCCTTCCTTTCAGTAATTAAGGCAGTCACAGTTTGAGTACTTAATGTATCTGAGGTATGACAGATGTTATCACTCCCTGTAGGTATTTTCAACTCCCTTATTTCTGAGAACAGAGCAGCATAGCATTCTTGGAAGGGAGTCACCTGTGTGATACTGCACTTGTCACCAGGATTTGAGCCATGTGTGAGGGCTTGGCTCCCTGCTTTTGGTGGTTGAGTGTTGATAAATCTGCCTTGAGCCAGGGCGGCTGCTCCAGGACAAAGGCTTTGCTTAGGCGAAGGCAAATTGCTGCCTTCCATGGCATTCAGTGCCTCTCCCCTCTGCATTTGCCTCCCTCCAGCTGTTTGTCCCAGGAGAATGCAGCTCAGAGCCCTAGCAGTGCCAGCATCCCTCCTGCCTGAAGTGTTTGACTTTCTGCTTGTGCTGTGGTGGTTGTTAAAACAGTGCAGATATCATTTCTAGTATCTCTGCTTTAGTTACACAGACACAGGCACTTGCAGTGTGTGTGTATGCCTGGAGTTTTGTTATTTTATTGACGCTACTCCAAGTTACTTTTTTCTTTCACTGTTACATATTTGCCCTCACTGCAACATGATAATGCTTGTGCAGCGCGGCTTGTTGATGCCAGGTATGATGGTAGTCAGGGAACTCCGAACTACAGTCTGATACAGCCCTTGGAGTAGTGAGGGCAACTCTGGAAAGGCTGAAGTAGTGTGGAGGTGGAGGGGGTTATTGAGGTGGTTGGAATTGCTGCTAGCTTTTGGTTTGCTGTTTCTGTGTATGTGTTACATGCTTGACATTCTGCAAACTCACAAAACTTACAGGAATTTCTTTTAAGCTTTTTTCTTTTTTTCCATGACCCAAATGAGAGAGAGTGAGAAATCTGAGCCTGAATCCTCCAGATGGAATCTACATTGAGTTATCTTCATATCCATTCAAATTCTTCAGCTGTTTATCTTGGGTGTAGATTCCATTGTGTAGCTCTCTGCAGGGGTTTATTTAGTCTTTTTTCATATATAGGCAGTTAAATACAATACAAAGTCCTTTTTGAATACTGTCTGGCCAGTTACATATTTGAACAAAGTTTATGGCTTTTATTCCAGGAACCTGAAGAAATAAATCCAGATGAGGAACTGGAGGATATCTGTGATGAAAAGGAAGATGACCTAGGAGCAGTGGAAGAGCAGCGCAGCGTGATCTTGCATCTTTTGTCTCAGCTGAAACTTGGCATGGACTTAACAAGAGTAAGTAACTGAAGTGTGAGAATTGGCTGCAGTAAAAGTGAAGTATCATTTAAAACTCAACCCCTGTATTGAGCAGTACTGAGTTTAGTATGAAACTGTGGCCAGTAGCTGCATCAGGTCCCAAATCTGATGTCCCAGATTGAGCCAGGTTTAGGTGAAATGTGCTGACTCTATCTTTTTTATTACCTTCTCTTTGTGTTTTCTACTGTGCTTCTGTTGCCTTTCTTGTAATGGCCTGTCTTCTTTCCAGGGTTTGAACTTTAGTCTTTTCATGCTGTTTTCTTCAGCCTTCTCATATTTTTTCTGCTTTCTTTCTATGATCTCTTTTTTTATCTTGATACTGCTTTTTCACACAAATTGTATAACCCTACACCTGTGTCCATGCTGCTTCTGAAAAGAAGTTTTTTTTTTCCCCTTATGTATCTTTGGATGCCTGTTTAAGCCTCTTTCCTGTTCTCATTTCTGTGTTTGCTCACAAGCAAGCAAGAACAAAGTTACACTGGAGGGAATTGGATTTAACACTTGAGTGCAAATCTCAAAAGCAAGCAGCTTGGAAAAGTTAACACTCAGGTGCTGTTAGACAACTTGGGCAGCAAATCTGGGAAAATCAGGCTGCCACCAGCTTATGTTCAATTCATTCTTGTAAAGACTTCTTGCCATAAGCACTAGGCACTTTGAAATAAAAAATGGATTTTACAGTAGCATGGAATGAAGAAAACATTCTATTTTGGAGTTATGGATTATTGGGGTTTTTTTAAACCTGTGTTTTTTAAGCACTAGCTACATAGCCCCTAGAAACAGCTTATGTTTCACAACTTGGGAGTGAAGATGAAAAGATGGTTTGAACAGGCCCTGCTGTCTGTGGGTCAGACAAAAACCCCTGCTGCTTAGCGAGGATCTGATGGGGTCCCTCTCTCACTTACATTGAAGATTGGATTTAGGGTATCTTTTGCTCTTAGTTGAAATAAACTGGCCAGCCTGTCTCCCAGTTGTAACTTTTGGCTGCGTAGGGAGAACTGTGTGTATTTCAGAGGAGGCAAACCCTGAAGTGAGCAAACCTGACTTCAAAACGGGTAATGAAGTTGTTAGCATTGTACTTGACTCAATTATCAGGGTACTGAAGTGAAAAGCCACTTAATACTCAAGGTTAGTGTTGCAACAGCATGGCAAGTGTATTCAGTTTAACTTGAATGGCTATTAAGTCTTACGTCTGTGCTTTTTCTCTTTGAAAAAGAGATTTAAATGGATTTAAATCTGATTTCAATGTATTGTCTTGATCCCATGGTTGAGATATTCTGTGTTGCTGTTTACAACAGTTAGTTATGTCAGTTGTATAAGTTTAGCTATGTGAGGCTTGTTCCTACTGCAGAGAAGGAAAACACTGAGGATATCCACAGCCTTCCAGCCTAGGGGGTTGCCCTTGGCTCAGGAAGGACAGGGTTGAATGTAACTGTGAAGGTATAAGGTACCTCTGCTCAGAGGCACAGGATCAACCCATTCTATGCTCGTTCTCATGGATGCTTGTCCTAGTTGCTGTGTGGGGGGAGACTCTGAAAGTTCTCCAGAGCTGGCATAGCATCCCAGATTTCCTCTCCATTAGACCATACCTTTCCTAAATTCTACTCTGAACCTTCTTTGAGTTCCTTCATGCTTGTTTTCTCTTTCACAGGTATATGGGACACATTATCTCTTTGCAGCTCTTTCATGTTTTTGAGTATTTTTACCTGATGCTCAGTTCCTTTCAATCTCTTTAGTCCTACTTGTACTCACTGAGCTTTTTTCTCCTTGTAAACTGCTTTTCTGGAACTTCTGATCACTGTATTTTGCTCGCATCTTACAAGAGGAACAAGAAAGTGCACTCTGAAAGTGTGGTGTCCCAAGCAGGACAGCATCCTCCTGCCAAGGACTTCTCTTATGAAACACCTGTCTCTCTTTTCCTTACTAGATGCTTTTGGCTTATGTCTTTTCTTTCATTTTCAGGTGGTTCTTCCCACATTCATTCTAGAGAAGCGCTCGTTGCTGGAGATGTACGCGGACTTCATGTCGCACCCCGATCTCTTTGTGGCCATCACGAACGGCAGCGGCCCCGAGGAGAGGATGATCCGCTTCGTGGAGTATTACCTCACCTCCTTCCACGAGGGCCGCAAGGGAGCCATCGCCAAGAAGCCCTACAACCCCATCATCGGGGAGACCTTCCACTGCTCCTGGAGGATGCCCAAGAGCAGCGTGGCCACCGATGCTGGCACCAGCTCCTCTGCTCACTCCCCCTCGGAGCACGTCGCTCTGCCCAAAGATGCGGAAGGGCAAGCGGAGCCAGACTGTTACACGGTGAAGTTCGTGGCTGAGCAAGTGTCCCATCATCCCCCTGTCTCAGGGTTTTATGCTGAGTGTGTAGAGAGGAACATGTGTGTCAACGCCCACGTCTGGACAAAAAGTAAATTCCTAGGAATGTCAATAGGAGTGACAATGGTTGGCGAGGGTAAGTGTAAATTCTGTCCTTTGTTTATTTTGAAAGGTTGGTAAAATACAAATTTGTTAGCAATGTTAGTATTGTAAAATGAAATTTTAACAATTTTGTTTCTTAAAATATCAAATTTGATGTTATAGTCAAAAGATACAAGCTGTCACTGTATACAGCAATTTTTCATATGGGAGGAAAAAATAGAAAGGTTTATGCTTTGCCAAAAATCAGGATTATATTTGGAAATAAAATATTGCTTTTTAAGCCAAAGGTTAGTTCGTGCAATATAAACTGATATTTATGAATTAATTTGCATCAGACGTTTATTAGGTAGAAGTGTTGTTGCATTTCTGTGTATTGCACTTAATATTCCTGTGCACATTTTCCTTTTCTTTAACTAGAAAAATTGGATCCTTTAGGGACAGAGAAGGGTAACTGCCCTCAAATTGTAATTTTCCTTTAGTTATTAGTATTTACTGAACAAGATGAGACAGCCTCTCCCATTCTATGTCCCCTGTGTATTTTGGCCAGTACCTGGGGATTCTAGACACTTGCATATAAATTACACTCTGGGCAAGGGAATGACCAAGGGAATGCCAGGGTATGTGAAAGGCACATCTTTGGGTGTACACATAATTTCTGAAGTTGATGTCTCTTGTAGGACCTTTCTCAAATCAGAACTTTTTTCAGGATTTCCCATGTGGTTTGTGCTGATGCCAGACACCCAGAGGTACTGTGCTTCAGAGGTGTGGGCTGGGGCAGGCAGCAGTTAGATGTTGTCTGTTTTCTTGTAAGGGTAAGATGGAGATCATGTGCTTTTGGTTTCTTTGTAGAAATCAAACCCACTAATCTTAAAACCCAAAGAAAAATTGTAGTATTTAAAGAGATTATTGGCATTTATTGCAAAGGTTGCTGTCAGGAAGGAGTTGGGTTATTCTTGGCAGATAGGTGCAGTAAGGAGAATTGTCTCTGCTTTCTCCCTTCAGATTGGGTAAGATGTATTATAGAAAGGGAAAGCAGGAGTATTAGCCTTCCTCAGGATCTGCAGTTCAGGGAATTCTTTTGTTATTTCCTTTTGTCAGCATAAGTCTTGTCTTGCTGTGCTTCAGAACCATCAATAAGAGAGTGGCCAGCCCTTTTGTACACTACTGAGAAGTACGTGCATACCATGGGATTGTATTTTATGGAACAGTATTATTGAGATAAATGTCTTTTCCCAAAAGAGACTTAAATGCACATTACTCAAGTTAGTGCTTCCAGGAAAATGTTTGTTTGTATCTAGAAACTAATAAATGTCAGTCTTGTATGAGTTTTTTAATTTTTTTTTGTATGAGGGACTATGAGGAAAAGTAGCCAGATGTAATATTGACTATTTGTTTCAACAACTTGTTTGGCCTTTTCTGAAATGGTACTGGTTTACAGATTCTTGTATTTCTTCACACAGGTGTCTTACATCTCCTGGAACATGGGGAAGAATATACCTTCTCTCTGCCCTGTGCATATGCCCGCTCAATTTTAACTGTTCCTTGGGTAGAGCTGGGAGGAAAAGTCAACATTAACTGTGCAAAAACTGGCTATTCTGCAAGCATTAACTTTCATACCAAGCCCTTCTATGGTGGCAAGTTGCATCGGTGAGAACATTTTGTTTGTTTGAAATGAGACTGATCTCACTTTTGAAGAACTGAATCTTACATGTAATTCTGTTTTACTTGGCGCTATTTGAAAGTGACACATCATTTAGGGCTTTTTCCATGGCTCACAATGTATCTTCCACTTTGCAATAGCTACTCTTGTGTCATAAGAGATAAGTTAGAGGATGTAGTTTTACTTCAGTGATTTAATTTGGAAACTGTTTTGTTATTTGCCTCTCTGAAGTTAGTCACAGATATAGAGGCTTTTTAAAGAGATCTGTTCAAAGTACTGTAACTATTGAAAATTTGACATGGTGATGATTGGACATTGCCAAAAGAATCTCTTGATGGGAAGCAGCAGTGTTGTCATGGTTACTCAGAGCACGCAGGAGTTGCTATGGCAATGGTATGGATTTTTTTGTAGAGTGACCCTTGTTCTTAGGCCTCAGCTGTTGGTTCCTTGGTCCTGTACCTTTTTAGCTGGATGAAATAGAGGGTAATGATAATGGACAGTTAGACATGTATCAGTCATGCCAAGGTTACACATAAATGCCAGCAGTTTTTTATCACTAGTGCAGGTTCAGGCAGATACTGTGGTCTGCAGTGCTGGCAGTGGTTGTGTGTCAGAGCAATACAACCTGGAGAAATACAGAGTTTAATGGAGCAGCTCAATATTGCACCTCAGTAGTGAGGGATATAACTTTTTTTACTTTCTGCTGAGAAGAGGCAGTAATTTTAAGAATCATATTAAAATACTGGATGTCAGTATTGTCTTGTTATTACACAGTGCTTGGAAAAAATCAAGTTGTTAAAGTTGTGAAGAAGTAACTGCAGAGTCTGACCAGGCTGATCTCTGGCATCCTGTGGATTCAGGCTTTTAGAGATCTCATGGGAGGAGGACAGAGAGCCCACCATGTGTAAGAGCTTTGGTGTAGTGTGGAAGTCACCGGATGAGAAGCAGCACAAAATTAAGGCTACTTGCTTGTCAGCTGCTCTTTCTGCTATTTTCAGGAATTGTTAATGCTTCTAAACTTCCACAGAGAAAAAAAAAATTGTAAATGTGCTTTTATTGCTCGTGTGTTTTTCAACAAATCCTAAATTTTTTGTATTGGAGAACTGTATGAGCAGCATATACTTATCCCTTTGGGTTTTTTAAGATATTTCTCATGAAGTTAATTTAGGTTTGAGCTGCTGGACCATGGTATGACAGAAGTCTTACCAGCTGCCTCCTGCTGTGAGCTGGCTGTAAGCCTTCCCCCCTTGCCCTGGAGATTCCCTGCAGGTCTGCTTTGGCTGGCATCCAGTATCCCTGTGCTGGGAGGTCTGACCTGTGATGCTCATTTCATTGCTGGAGAGATAAATTTCTCTATTTTGATACTACAGCTGGGGAGGATGGGTAGGTGCCGGCACAGTGGGAAGTGACCAGTGTGTGTGGAAGAAGGGAAGGGGCACTTGTGTCCTGTGCTCCCATTTGCTCTGAGTGTGGGAGCACAGAAGTGCTGCTTTCCACTCTCTAGGATGCAGTTGCTCAAAGGACATCAGAGCAAGCTGGTGGTGTGCAAGTTAGCTGTCCTCAGCTGCACACAATGGAAGTGTGGAAGGAGATGTAGCCTGTGCTTTGTGTGAGCACTGATGAAATGCAGGAGGGCTGGAAAGTGGTGGGTTTTAGGGAGGTTATGTACAGGTAACTGCATTTTAATTGGAGCTGGAGATAATACCCTTCATGAATCCTGCAGCACCTTACAAGTGAGACTGTCTCAAGTCTGGTTTGCATAGTGCACAGACCCTTTTATTTGTTTGTAGGAGAAAAGTTCTTTTTGAGACTGGCAATTTGCTTGCCAAGCAATGCTCAAAAACTGGGTCAAGATGAAGTGGATGTCAGGAGGTCTTTGTATAGGTCTTGAAGATGAGAAGAAAAATATGCATCTGTGTGTAATTATGGTGATACTTGAGCATTATGCAACACTTTGAATGAAGCACTGCATGTTAGAAAGACACTTTCCTTATCTTGTTATTGGCAGAAGTTTCTGTGGAAGACACAGGGAACAAAAGCAGTTCTCTGATTCCTAGTTTCCTACCTTGCTTCTGCCTTTGTGTGTCTGCTGCTTATGTGATCAACATGAAAATGAGACCACCTAAAGGAGAAGGTTGAAATGTAAAGATGTGAGATGAAGTGCCAGCAGGTAGTGAGATATATTCTTGCTAGAAAGTTTAGTTTTATTTTCTAAGTCTGAACTATGTATCTGATGTGATACTTCAAGTGGAAATTATCAACTGCTTGTTCCATGTGAATCAGCCTGTGTTAGTTTCTTTTTAATTTTCAATTTCCTGAAGAGGCTTGAAACAAGCTGAAGCCAAAAACGGAGTTTCCTGGGTAACATGAAGAAAACTAGAGCAATGAGTGAAAGTCACTTTGCTCTTTGAGCTTCTCCACACAAATGCAATTCAAATAACTAACCTTTTTCAAGGCAGTGTGACAAGTTTGAAACTCATTCAGGATCGAATGATTATGCAAGGAATAGTCCTCAGGTTTCTTCGGCCATGGCTTTTTAAAAATTAATTTCTCTCCTAGAGTCACAGGTGAAGTGAAGCAGAACATGACGAACACGGTGGTGTGCAGAGTGCAGGGGGAGTGGAACAGTGTGCTTGAGTTCACCTACAGCAACGGGGAGACCAAATATGTGGACTTGACAAAGCTCTCTGTGACAAGAAAACGAGTTCGGCCCCTGGAGAAGCAAGGCCCCTTTGAATCTAGGTAGAGTATGTGTTTGCTCTTGTCTGACCCTTTTTGTCCTAAGCAGTCTGGTGAGTGCCTTAGGAAAAGCTGCAAATATAAATTTGTGGATAGTGCTTAGCAGCAGTCATCCTAATTTTATGTTTTCTAAAAATAAAAATCAAGAGAAAGTGCAAGACCCTAGTGCAAGCACATGGTTGTTTATTTTACCTCCTATTTATGAACAGAGGGGTTTTTTGAGTACACAAAGTGCTTACCAGAGAATAGAATCTCCCTATTATTTTTGGTTTTACCCATCAGCTACACAGCAGGGCAGCTCCTGACATCCTCACAAGAAGCTTCTTGTTGATTAACACTTCCAATAGCAGCTTTAAAGGGTTTGCAAACAGACATTAGATTGGCACTGCCAGAACCTCAGAGCCCTTCCTTCCTGCTCCCAGCTGCTGATGTCAGGTCTAAGACTTGGCCATGAGCCCTCACCTGCACTGCAATGCTCTAACCTGGGCTGGTTTGTCATGTGTAAGTGGAGAGAGTGCTCCTGTTCCACAGTGATCCTGCAGTTTGAGGTGGCTGCCTGGGAAGCCTTTGGAACAGAGCAGTTACCAGTTTCTGTTGTAGGAGGCTGTGGCAGCATGTGACAGAGTCTCTGCGGGATGGAGACATCGATAAAGCTACGGAGCACAAGCGAGCCCTGGAGGAACGGCAGAGGAACGAAGAGAGGCTTCGTGCTGAAACAGAAACACCTTGGTGTACTAAGTACTTCCTTAAAGATGTAAGTTTCCAAGCAGTCACCTGCTATTGATGAGGGTAGAAGCAGAGATGTTATGCAAGCAGGGGCACATATAGGTTTGTGTCCTATCAGAATAGAGTATTTGGCCTTAGATCTTAGAGTTTAGCTTTGTGGGATCCATAGGAGTAAGGTGACATAAAAATTCCTAAGCCTGTAAAGGTGTGACTTCATTCACCACTTTGTAAATGCTTGGATTTTGCATCAAAACGTTTTCCAGTTTTCTGGTCCTGTTTCTTTTACCAAGCAGTTCCTCAGTGGCACCTGGAAAATAGTTTTGTGCATACACATGTGAGCAGACTGTAACAGTAAATACCCAAAGAAAATAATCAGTACTAATTTTGCCGAGGTTATGTGTTTATGTACCCGACATATTATTGTTAGCAAGAAGGAATGTGAGTTCATTCTCAACTTACCACTTTTTTTGTTCTTCTATATTAATTTTGGATAGAGCTTATTTGTTCAGTGTCTTAGCCTGTACTTCAGTAGTAGTAGTAGTAATAATATAGTAAGGCTTGTAACAAGGGTAAGTACAGCCTGCCCAGGAGGACTGGGGAATGCTGGTATGATAACTTTGGAATAGGCTTTTCTTGTGATCCATGTGGTGAGACTTTGCTTGTGTAGAGACCTTTGCAACAGGAGAGTTCTTGAGTAAAATTAATGCTGTAGTAGTTCAGACTCTCCTTACAGTGAAAGCTTTATCTGTTACACTGCAGTTACGTAATTCCCCCTCTTCTTCCCATAGCTGTGATCAAATAAGGGTTTAGAACATAGGCTAAAAGGTTTCTTTCTCTTGGATGTATTCCAGGTTTGTTTTGTCAAGTTCAGGACTAACTCCCATGAAGGTTTTTGTTCTCTAAAGCTGTGTTAGTATGATTAGCTCAAAGTTAGATAGTTGTATTGTTAGTATGGTTAGATTTGCAAAAGATTAAATTCTGTTGCTAGTCCAGGATACAGATGTACTCAGAAAACATTTAAACATGATCCTGAGCACTGCATTTCCAGGTAAGCAGTTGGGCTGAGGTAGAGCTGATAATCCTGGGTGGCTGCCTCTCTGCTGGCTGCTTATTTGGCTTCTGAAAGTAATTTGGATCACACAGTTGAGAAGAGTGGCTTTTTGGCAGGGTTAATTACAAGTGCAGCCTACTTCCAGAGAGCTGGAGGCTGAGAGGAGCCTGCAGTGTGTGAGTAGCCTGCAGTGCTGCTCTCTGTGCCTCAGTCTGCAGGAGTTAAAGATACCAGCTCTGTCCCTCTGTTGCTCACAGCCACCAGTCTCATAGTTGTGTGAAGGCAGTTCTGTCAAGACAGTGTCTTTATGATAACCATGCTTTCTCTTTAAATTGCAGGGAGATGGCTGGGTTTACCATAAACCCCTCTGGAAAACAGTCTCTGCTGCACAAACTCAACAAACAGACAGTAACTAGAAAAAAGCTGCTTTAAGATGAGTTTTCTGGTTTTCCTCTCCTTTTCCTCTGTCTCTCAGAACACAGTAATCACACTGAGTGTCCCCTTTTTATGTAATTGTGCAAGTTTAAATGAGCATAAAGAAATAACTATACTAGGGCACTTTAAAGCTATTAAAAAAAAAAAAAGGTAAAAATCCAAGTTGTAGAGACGAACTTGCCAGGTACATTCAACCAACTTGTTTTTTTGTATGATCCAAGAGATTTTATCTGCATTATATAAGATTCTTCCAAGTAGGTCTGATTGCAAAAGCTGCCTGAGAGAAGAAGGAGCCTGTTGGATTTTAGAGTGACATAGGAACTCTTTTTGGAATCTGTGTCAAGCTCTTTAATCACTGAAACCTCCTCAGTACACACGTAGACAACAGCAACAGAAAATTGCTGCTTTTATGCCCAGTAATTAACCTTCTTGGCAAAAACTGGAAGGGTGTTTGGAAGATGTGCCTGAAATCAGTATTAAGAAACAACTGGATCATGACGACCTTTTCTTCGGAGAGAGCGCGTGCATGCATTGGAGGAATATGGGATGTACGTAGAGACTACTTTTCTTTTTTATGGATTTATAAAAGCAATTAGAAGTGTAACCATGGAGAAATTTTTCCTCTGAAACGTTTTAATATACTTGAAATAGTTGACTTGAATTGGAAAAGTAATTTGAACACTTTTCAACTCTAATTTTATTAAATCTCTTTGAGTGACTGGTTTTTCTCAAGTTATAATATAATGAGATCTGGCCCGTTTTTTCTCCTCCAACTTCTCTTCCTGAGGACTAAGGCTTTCAAAATGAACAGAAAACTTACAGTTTTGTATTTAAATTTCTCTGCCCATCTAATAGTTTCAGAGATGAAGTATCAGTGTTACAAACTGTCCTTTGGGTTGTTTTGTTTTTTCTCCTGTGGTGTTGTTCAGAACAAAACAGTGAAATGTGACCTTGAATACATGGACTGTAGGTCCTGGTTTTTCATCTTTCCATAAAAAAAACCCAAACAAACATCTGATTATGCTGAGGACTGAATATTGATTTGAAACGCAATCAGATATCAGGAAACTGTATTCAGGTACAAACATCCTTTTTTTTTTCTCCTTTTTATAACTATTTTATTGAAGTCTAAGAATTGCTGGCAATTAAGAATAGTACTTACTATGGCTTTCGTTATTGTTGTAACTACAAGCTACCTTAATTTTTCCAACAGTGGTGCCTTAATCTGTTTTTTCTTCTGATGTAGTCTTCCAATCAGTGTATATAACATTATCTGCCACTTCCCAGCCATGGCAATGGCTGCACCTGATCCAGCATCATAAAAACTCACAACTGTGTGATCTGGTAAGATGTTTTCCATAGAGAAGATGCAATTGTAAGAATGCATCAGAAGGTTTAAATGACCATGTTAACTTTCAACACAAACTGAAAATCATGCAAAAAAAAAAAAAAAAGAGTTGGGTTTATGCACAACTGTTTTGATCCTCTTGTACTTTTTTTTTTTTGCTGTGAAATGCACTGAGATTTCAATGCAAGTCATAGTCCGTTTGTGAGAAGTGGGGGGGGATAATAAAGCTACAAAATGATTCATTTGTTCTGTCTGCTTTCCTAGAGATCAGGTGACCAGGAAAGAGTAGGTGGTTGTTTTCTTTCATGCTGGAGATCTGTCTGGGCTTTCCTTGGTCCCAAAAGTGGGATATTTTGGCACTATGTGCTTGAGTGGTAACTATTCTCCAGCAGAAGAATGTTTTAGGCCCTACTTTTCTTGTTTGTGATATTCTATACAACCATTTTGTTGTGGTAGTTTTGGATATCTATTGGGCATTTTCATGCTTAACCCAGAATAAAAATAAAAATTAAAATAGTGGGATTAGTTCTTCCTTGTTTCTGGGTCTGCGGCACATTTGGCTCCTTGGCCAGTTCCAGGATTTGGGGTGGGAAGGAATTGTGGTGGTAATGTATGAAATTCTTCCGTGGTTTGTCAGTACCTGCCCCAAAATGGGGCTGGTAGAGAAACAGATTAGCACTGTACACGTTTTGTAGTTGTTTTACATGCCACATGGCACATTTGCTTTAAATGAACAGCAAGGGCTGTGGTGCAAGGCCCTTTTACTGTTGCAGTGATCAGAGCAAAATCCAACCTTTTCCAGCTGAGCACACTCCAGGGATCAAACTTAAGCTAACTAAAATATAGACTTACAACTCAGTCACTAAACTCAGCTTAAAATTTTGATTTGGGATTTGTCAAGGTGATGGCTGTAAATGAGACTGAAAAGCTCCCATGTTGACCATAAACCCATTTGTATTCCTTATATAATACTATTAGCCAAGTTATTTCTCTTCCTTCCTCATCTGGTATGCTTGTGGTTTCTCACTAAGAGAGCTGTTACTAATTTTATTGTGTAAAAATAGACCTAATGCTGAAGAAATACTTTGATAAAATACATTAAGTGATTTCTTTTAACATGGAGATGTTTCTAGGAAAAAAGAAGGTAAAGCCTTCCTTTACTCAAGGGATCATGAGAATTGAAATGGTTCCTGATATGGATTTAGTTATGATGCAAATTTCTGCTTCCAGAAACAAAGGACATAGTTGAAAACCATTTAAAAGGAAAAAAATCTAGCTACTGAATACCCAGCTTAAATTGTAATTGTGGTTCTTCTGAGAATGGCAAACACCCTGCGGAGTAATGGATGTATTTTTAACTCTGACCAGATTTGATTCTCTTGCATAACTGATGTTGTTTCCATCCTGTACCTTCTGGAGCAAAGGGAAGGGCTCAGTGCTGCTTCCTGTGTAGGTACTTGCTAGAACCACAGTGTGTTCCAACAGGGAATATGGCAAAGTAGGACACTGGCTTATGTTACCGTCTGCCTTCTTGGCTTGATTGGGCCCCACTGAAGTTAAGAGCAGCATTTTCATTGATCTCAGTGGTTTTAGGCCCCCTGAATCATAAACAGATCTTGGATATTAAATAAGTGGCTGTCTTTAGAGGTGCTGTGCAGCCTGCTGCTGCTCACAGAAAACAGAGTGCACCAAGTCAGCCCTGTTTAACACAGGCATTCAGGTGTGTAATCCTGATGGATTTGTGTTTTATGAAAAAAATGCACAATGCAAATTGGGTTGTTCAAGATTTTAGGCATGGGTAGGGGAAAAGATAAAGTTTTTCAGCATATTTATAGTATGAACTGTCAAGCCTAGGATGAAGTCTGTCTTCCCAGGAGACTTTGGATTTCAGCCACCAAAATCAGAGATGCAGCCTTCAATGTCTAGTTTGCACAGGCTGATCCCCCTCTGTCCCTGTCACCTGTGGGAAGAACAGGTCAGACTGTCTTTTAAATCTTTTTGAGCTTGAAAGAACAAGTGAACACATTCATCAGTGTGTCCAAACAACTTGATGCAGAACTTGGCATGGAAATTCTGCACAAAATACTATGGGAAGGCAAGATTGGACAGTCGGGGGGGAGTTTGGTGTGTTACTGTAGTTTATCTCCGTGACATAAAAGCTTTCCCCTGCTCTGTTTCTCTTGTGCTAGAGCAGTAGTTAATATATTAAAGAAATGAGGCTGAAGTCAGGTGGTTTGGAAAAGATGTATTTGTGGGGAACTGGGGAGGGTGTGCTTCAAGAGAAAAGGGTTAACTAGAAAAATTTTGAGGTGTCAGGAGGTAGCAGCCAGGTGAAGATTAATGAGAATGACAGGTGTGCTCACAGTTGCAGATGGCATAAGTGGTAGCTAAGCAAATTTTTTGTTATTTAGATTTGGTGCAACCTAATTCATTCCCCTTCTGTTCTTATTTGAAATGTTTAGAGGCAATTTGTTTCTAGGTTTTTAATTTAGCAGCTGTAATAACAGTACAGGGAAACAATAGCTAGAGAAGAAAAGGTTTTCATATGGGTTAGTGCTGTCATAGCTGAGCACTTAAGAGAACCAAACCAGCCCTGCAGATCTGTGTCCCTGCTCCACACTGAGGAGCCTCAGCTGCAGAAAACTTGTGGCTGTTGCATGGTTTGCTCCCTTCCCCTCTTCCTGGGCTGATCCATGCTGCTCTGTGATGACAAGAAATGTATTCCTCTCAGATGCTATCCCAAAAAATACACCTCTGTGTAGGTGTCAGGTATGAGCTTGCAGGACTTAGGGGCACCTGAAATCTTTGCTCCCAAGGGTGGAGGGACTTGCACAGTACCAGGGTTCAGAGTGAGGTGTGACTTACCTTTCCTTAATTGCTGTCCAGAATAGAGGCAGCCTGGGTTGATCTGGTGATCGTGGGGATAAAGGTCTCAGTTCAGTCTGATCCTGTTTCCCCAGGTGGGGTAACCCAGCGGGGGGGTGGGAGAGTTTCCAGAGGAATTGGCCAACACCCTGGTGCTGACGCTGTTACTGTGGCACGGATCTGGCTAGAGGTGGCTGGAAACTGGTCTGATGGGGGAAAGGCTTGTTTAGATATCCTGCATGGAAAATTTTTAGGGTGAAGCAGCCACGTCTACACTGGTGACTTCTTTTTTCTCTCTCCAAGAAGCTTCACACACCCACCTGAACTATCAACCCAGGAATTCCCCAGTCAGGAAAGGTATGTTGGAGTTGCATCGTATCAGGCTTTTACCAACTGGATAATTGTGGATCTTTGGACCGTGTTGCATGAGTGATTTTCTTGGATGTCAGCATTTCTTCCACAGAGGGTGTGGTACATCTCATGATGTCTTTTTTTCCTGCTACAACAGATTTTGTGTGTGTATGTGTAGGCCATTAAAAAGAGGAAAATTGTTTTAATCACTGCAGAATAAGCTAGAAAAGAAACTCATGATGACAATATGGAAGGACTTAAAAAAGAGAGACTTAGAATTCAGCTGCTTATTAATAAAAGATTAAACATTATTATTTTAAAAAATAATAAAAGGAATGCTTTGCATCATTATAGGTTTTAAGTAAGTACAAAGTCAGTTCATATAATAATGTTTCACTTTAACCAAAATATTGATTCCTCAGTTCATTGTATCTGTGGGAGGAAACAGATCTTATAAATAATTTATGTACTAGATCTTAGTTCCATTTTGAAAAACAGTGAGGTTTTTTTCCCCCATGAGCTAAATGCTTCTCCCTTATCGTCTTGTTCCTCACGATGAGGACTTCTGCCTGCTGCATCACTGAATGTTTATGCTCCCATCGCTGTCCTGGAGCTCCCCACCTGGAGAAGCTGTTTTGCTGGCCTCGTTGTCCATGTTGTTGTTGAGGATGTCATCACAATCCATCTGTGCCATCAGGTTGAAGCGCTCAGCCACGCAGTGGGCGGTGAGCCGCGCCTCGGGGTCGTGGTCCCAGCACTCCGTGATGGTGTCGCACAGGAAGCGCATTCCCTGCAGTCAGAGGGGCTGACATTAGGATCAGAAGGCAGGAAGAAGAGGATCTAACACAGTTTTTACCAGACCTGTGACAGCCTCCTGCATAAAGGGTGTTTTTGGGCAAGCTTAAGCACAAGAGGAATCAGCCTCGGTAAGCTGTGGAAGTGCTGATGCTTCCACTGGCATTGCTTGTGTTAGAGCAGCAGCCTCAGCTCTCACAGCATCTGCTCCCAAATGTTCCCCATGCTCCCTGGAAACTGGCTTGTGTTGGCTGTGAGACTTAGAGTCTGTTTCCTTCCAGCCTGTATTTGTTTCCTGTCTCAGCCTTGCCCATTTGGATCAGAGCACCCTAAAATCAGGAGGGACAGGAGAGGTGTGGACAGTGACCTGTAGGCTGCTGGCTGAGCCCAGGCCTCTGGGTTTGAGCTGCACCCTGCCTGTTACACCGGGAAGAAAGTGGTGGGGAGGTGGTTTTCAAAAATAGGTTTGGGAATAATTTCTTAAATCTGACTTCTTGTTTTAGTGGCGTTCTGAAAGGGTGTCCTGTGCCAAACACTCATTTCAGTGTGCAGCTGAACCTTGTTCTCTTATCACAAAACAGTGTTTTGGTTGAGATGGGCTGAGGTGCTTCCCAGGTTACTCCAGAGCACATGGAATTCCTCTCAGCTACAATGCTTACATCTCCCAGAAAGCTGGGATTTTTTGTCCAATTGTGTAGGGCTCTGAAAAGTCACAATATTTTGGGCCTAGGAACAAAATAAATGGTAGTATTCAGCTGGTGCTTCCCCCACCCTTTGGCTAGTAACACAGCTAGCACCAGAAGCTGTGTTGAACCTTCCCTCGCCCATGTAATTCCATCATGTGCTATTGCTCTTGGCATCATTGTCAACTAAAGTTGGAACACAGTGGAAAAATCATTATTCTAAATAAAGCTTCATGGTTTTCAGTGGGTTTTATGTATTTCTTAATTTGCAATTAAGAGAACCCTAAAGTTTTGTAGGAACCCACATAAGAGGAAAATCCAAGTCCTACAGAGATACAGGGTCAGTTCCATCTGCCCTTCTGCACCTTAGTCGGAACTCACTGCTCTCTGCTAAGGCTCATTGTGCTAAGTCTTCCATAACAGACACAGATTAGAGAGAACAGGATTGTACAGCAAAACTGACAGATGGTGTGTTTCAGCACCTCTGACGTCACTTATTTATTAGCTTAGTTGAAAGGATTTGAGGGTAATTGATTACATGCAGAAATGAGCTAGCTTAGGTGAAGCTTTTAAAGTCATCCTATTCTCAAACAGGACATCCAAGATTTTCTGTACTTATTTTTCCCTGAAATCATAACATTTATTTCCAGTTTGCCTTGTAGTGATGATGTTCTTTTGAATGGTATAACTGAAACATCTTGTTTGCCTTACAAAATGAACTTAGTTTGGCATTTATATTTGATATCTGTTTTTCTAAGATTCCAAAGGATGCTGAGTTGTACAAGTGTATTTTTAGTGGCAGTATTGACTTAAGGTTCCATTGTTCCTTCCTGTCCTGCACCAGCCTCTGGTTGTGCCAGTACATCAGTCTGTTCAGCTGCTTTGTGAACCAGATTCAGGAATTTAACTGGCCTAAAAAAACTTTTTTTTTCCTTTTTTTAATATGCTGGGGTGTGAAACAAGGTAGAAGCACGGACCTAAGAGGTCTGTAAGTTATGTGGGGAAGTGGGGATTAATTTCTTCAGCTGACTTTGTTGTGGGGCCTTGCAAGCAGTTGCCCTCAAGCTGCTGTTGGCTGAGTCAGCCCTGTCAGGGAAATTAGTGCTGACACTTGCTGAAAATCAAACCATGGTCTTCACTTGACTGAGAGCAATCCTGATGGTCGAAATGTGGAAGCTTTTATGACTTATTGTCGTTGGTGGGAGCATTTCTCGATGCCTCCCATTCAGATGAGGGGCTTCTCACCCTTTCTGGGTGTCACCCGACACCTCCTCCCACGGGAAGCCAGCCTGGACCCCCGGAGTGGCACAAGCCAGTGGCTTTCTGCTGCTTCCCAGCAGATGGTGCTGCCCAATTCCTCATCCATGGGAGACCTTGCAAAATGCTCAGAAAATGCTGTGAAGCCAGGCTTGTAAGAAGATGTTTATTAGACCAGCAGAGATTAATCTGAGAAAAACTTTCAGCAACGTGATGTGGCTTTTCTGTTCCTCTTCCGCAATGGCCATCAAATGGTCCAATAAAAAGTTCCCACCTTATAAGCCTTGCTCTGTTTGCCTGCTATACCAGCCCAGCTACAGCAACATTATTTCTGGGAGGTGGCTGCAGTCAGCCTCCCTTCAGCCCTGGGAACAGCACAGTTATGCTCACACTCTATCAAAGTGTGATTTTTGACAACCCAAGCCTCTGTATATTTTTTCAGTGGTTTCAAAGTTTATCAGAGACCCTGTGAGGTGAATGTCTGAGCTGAATACTCAAAGGCTTCAAACATGAGGCACTGCTGATTGAAGTTGCTGTATTTGCCTTTGTCAATGAAAAAGGCTGGGTGAGCTCCAGAAATGGACTCACCAACTGATGAACCCCCCAGGGGTCCTGCAAAATCCACAGATTCTTTTGATCCTGTTTGCAGTTTTGGTTAGTCAGGTCAGCTGTGAGTCTTTGGACAAACATGGTTTTGAGAGGAGACTTTGTAGGGAACATGTGGCCTCCTAAGGTTGAGAAATCCCCTCTTTCCTTTTGCAGAGCCTGCCTCTGTGTGCCAGCAGGGCAGAGTGGGAGCAGAGGCAGTGTGCTTTATGGGTGGATATTGCAAAATGATGCACTGAATGCCGCAAGGCTCTGAAAGCCAGCAGGCTCAATGTTCCAGCTTGATTTTCAGGTGAATAGGAGTGTTGATCAGCAGATGGTGTTTTTCCACAAGATGTGAAATTCAGGAAGTACCAAAGTCAGGCAAGATGTCACAATCAGCATGCCTGTTACCCCTCGTGTCCTTTGTGTGTGGCAGAAAGCACCGGTCTGGGGCAGAGGACCCTGTCAGGGCCAGGAGGGAGCTCTGTTTCTGTAGCTGGCTGATCTGGGTGTGCTTGTGGGTGGTTTTAACAGAGCACATTTTGTCACTGCTGACATGTTCCTGTTCTAGAACACTGGGTTCTGCCCTCTGTGCTGACACATTTGCTTTCAGACCTTCTGAAGGCTGGTGAAAGACATTTGACAAACCCTGAGCCTTGTGGAGCCCCTGCTCTCAGCTTCACTCACTTTTCCTGAGTGTTTCACATGAAGGAGATGCTTTCTGGTTTGCTCTTCTTTGTAGTAATGGAAATTTCTCTCATGTTGAAGGTAATTTTGAGCTTGATAAATCCAGGCAGAAGGCTGGATGTGCATCCCTTCCCCTCTGTCCCTGCTCTGAATGTCTGTGTGTGAGGGACTGTGTTTCCTGAGCCTTCCAGACAAAGTGCTAAGAGGAGAAATGGGGCAAAATGATTCATGGGAAGAACTACACTGAAGCACTCCATTTTGCTCTTATCCTCAGGGTAACTGAAACCATCACCTGCCATTCACAGCTTCCTGATCATGGCTATTGATCAACACGCTCCGCTGTGCCTGTGCCTGGTGGCTTTTGTGCAAAAAGGAAATGAGTCCAGTGGGACATGTGTGGGCCCAGCCATCCACAGTGGAGCTGAAAGTAAATCCCAGGAGTTCTGCCCACTTTTCCTTTGACTATAAATTTAATTTTTCGGGCTGGTTTAATGAGGTTTAATGTGTATTGCTGTTTTTTTGAGTTGCTCCCGACTTACCTGGTGCACCAGCCAGCTGCTTGGGATCTCAGGCCGGCCTCTGCCATGCAGCACGATGTCCCTCATGGTGTCCACACAAGGCTGCTCCTGGACTTTTGACCCAAAGGGCAGCTCATAATTCTTCACCTCTGCAAGGAAACAACAGCAGCATTACCGGATGTTTCTAATGCGTTCCCTGCTTTGTTTTTGGTATGGCCCGCTGGATGAGAATGGATTTTAACAGTCTGCAAAAAAATAAGCAGATCTGGAAACAATTGTGAATTTGAACACTGAAGTGTAGTGCTTGGTTTTCTGAGACAGCACAGAGGAACCATCTGACCTCCTCCCTGAACCCAAAAGATGCAGTACAAAGGACCTGGTTTGTCTTTGGGTGAGACAATTTGAGCAGGCAGAAAGTAATGTGCTGGTGAGGGATGGGAGAGGTGACTGTGACATGAGAATTTCCAGATTTCTGCTGCAGACAGCCAATGGGTTTGAGGAGAAATGGCCCTTCCAGAAGAGCAACCCCATGTCATGGAAGACCAAGGAGAAACTGCCTGTTGGCAGAGGTGAGAGGCCACCCTGGTTCCTGCCAGCTCTCACTTGGATGTGAATGCAGGTGAGATATGAGTGGGGAGAGATGGCCTGGGAATGCTGGCCTGGGAACAAAGGATGCATGGGGCATCCAAACCAGGCAAGGGCCTCCCACTGCCGACCATGGGGCTTGCAGGGCAGTTGGAGCAGCTTTGTGGCCAAGGGTTGAGGGCTCCTGCAGTTCTGTGGGCTTGTATTGTGAGTAGGTGGGATAGGGAAGGAAGGTGAATGGGAGCAGGCAGAAGGCAGATAAGGGCTAACTCCAGGGCAGTTAATGAAATGTTTTGCTACAGAGAGTTGTAGATGCCAGGATGTGGCTCTGGAAAGTGGCAGGTTGTGTTACACTGTCAGAGGCTGGGGTTTGTGAGTCCCCATTGCAACATAAGCTCTCTGGTGTTGTCTGAAGGAAAAAATTGTTGAGGAGGGGAAGGTGTCTTTGGCTCTTCCTGCTTGGTTTGCTGTGCATCACCAGCACAGGCTCCATGGGACTTGGCAGCTTGTCAGCTTTGAGCAGGGGCTAGACCAGATGTCCCCATGGGGTCCTGTCCTGCTCCTTGACCACTGAGCTACCCTCCCTTAAGCCATGGCACACAGAACAGGGGAATCTGTCACCAACTCTTGGCAGCCCTGCAGGGACCTGGACCACCCCAAGTCACGTCTTGAGCCATCAGTTGGGATGTGGGAGTAAGGGAGCAAAAAGGCACACAGCAACCTGGGTGTGATGCTCTTACCTCCTACCACTTCACATCTGGAGGCCATTTCCCACAAAACAAGGGCCATGGAGTAGACATCCATCTGCTTGAAAGACTCCAGGTCTTCCAGGTTCACTCTGGACTCCAGGACCTCAGGGGCCATGTACCTGGCGGTGCCCACCTGGCCACAGAGAGGAGAGAGGCATTAGCAGGGGTGGGCGAGGGCTTGGCCACGGGACATGGGGGTGGCTGGCAAAGGCTCCTCCAGAGAGGGCTGGCGGGTGATACTCGCCTGCCCGCTGTTGGCAAAGTCATCCACAGTGAGCGAGGGGTCGAGGCGGATGGCGATGCCGAAGTCGCAGAGCACGCACTCCTGCTCGCTCTTCACCAGCACGTTGGTGCTCTTGATGTCCCGGTGCGCGATGGGGATTTTGGGGCGGCCGCAGGCGGTGTAGTCGCTGTGCAGGTGGGCCACCCCGCTCACCAGGGACCCGGCCATCTTCTGCAGGTCCATCCAGCTCAGCACGTGGCGGGACAGGTAGTCCTTGAGGTTGCCCCGGCTGTGGTAGGCGGTGATGAGCCAGTACTCGCGGCGGGGCCCCGCGCCCCGGTCCTCGGCCGTGAGGAACTGCAGGACGCTGTCGTGCCTGAGGCTGGTGTCGGTGAAGATCTGGCTCTCGTTCTTCCAGGACGAGTACTCCTCGCAGGGGAAGATCTTCACGGCCACAGTCTCGTACTGCCCCGAGGGGCTGTGGCTCAGCTTGGCCCTCCACACCTCGGCGAACTGCCCTTTGCCCACCATCTCGTCCAGCTCGATGGGGAGCAGCTCTGCGGGGCGGCTGCCGGGGCTGGTGCTGGCTGGGCTCTCGTCCATCAGCACGGACAGCTTCTCCTCCCGCTCGCTTGCCTTCCCCTGCTCCGGCAGCACCGGCGGCTGGCCCTGTTTCCCACCCCACGCCTTGGCTCTCTTGCGTCGCTTCTGCGTGCGGCAGAGGTAGAATATCACCGTGACCATCACCGCCACCAGCAGCGGGGGCAGGAGGCTGATGGCAGCCACTGGGATCACCTCTTTGCTCTGCAGCATGGAGTAGCCTGAGGGGAGGAAAGCAAAGGCGAGGTGCTGCTGCTGCTGCGGGTCTGCCACAGCTCGTTTTCATCACGCGGAGGAGGGAAATACGCAAAGCTGTTAATGGAGCGCAGCCCTTACGGGGCCGCACAAGGGCTCATCCCGACACAGAACCCAGATGGAGGCACTTAGCAAGGGGGGTTTTGGTCTCAAATTTAGCTCCATTTATCAACAGAAGGCACAGGCTAGCATCACTTGGATGGGACAGTGTGGCACGAGAGACTGCAAAGGGCATTTTGGGGGATCAAGCGCTGCTTGTGCTCGTGGCAAGGGGAGCTTGGCTGGAAATAACAATGATAAATCCAAGGCAAGGCTCAAACACAGCAAATCTCTGATGGGAGCTTGGGGCTGGAGCTTTGCTGGACCCCTGTGGTACACAGAGAGTCAGGAGTGATGCTGGGGGTGGGCAGTGCGCAGGACCACTCAGCGCAGGGGCGTGCTGGGATGCTTTGCAGGATAATTAGCACACAGGAGCATAATTTCAGCACTTTTGTCTGCCAGTGATGGCATCTCCTTCCTCAGCCCATTACAGCAGCAACCCCAGCAATCACCAGGGCATGGCTGCATTTGTTTTATTTCTTTTAGACCCCCTGTTGGCCTTCAGATTGAGAGGGGGAGGACACGCACACAAAGCCATAACCCTCACACAACATATAATTGTCTGATCCTTTGATGTTCGTGATTCCTGGAATAAACATGCTGACTTCAGTTGAGATATTCAAGTAAAATCTTACTCAGAGGTTTTTCTGCCAAGTATAATAACCCAGGGGAAGAGGGATAAGAATCATTCCATAAGCAAAACTCTTGCTGCTTGACCTCAGTGTGTGCAGATCATAATTCAGGTTCTGGAAAAACAGAGCATTTAGCTATTTTCCTTGGCAAATTTCAGAAAAATGTGCTGCAGCTAATTTCTGCAAGGCTGTGAAAGCGTTTCTAAAATAGGCATCAGGTTTAAACCACAAGATCAACCCAAACTGATATAAATCAATAACTAACTCAGGAATATGTTTATTTTGGAAAGTATTGGGCTTGGATATCACCTACTGCTTTAATGGATTTACCCGATGCTTTGGATCCCATCTTTGAAATTCTGAAGAAAGAGAAGATATTTTTAAGGGAGTTGCATGCACAAGTCCTGAAAAGGGGAAGTTAACACAACTTCAGGAAATTCCTACGTGAGGATGCCCCTTCCTGATGGAAGTCTTTTGATACACAGGGGCTGCAGCAGGGCTTAGACCCCTTCTATGGAGAGGGGATAGCTGGTCTGGCAGTAACCACAGGTCTGTAAACCCACACCTTGCTGAGCATTGCTGTGTGGGTCTGTCCATCCCTGCTGAGGGGATATGAACCTCCAGGGCTGGGCTCAGCTGGAGCACAGGTGGAAAGGACTTGCCATGCTCCACCCTACTCAGCATCTTCCTGAGGTCTCACCTGGGCTTCTGTGTGCACAGCTTTAGGAAAGGATGGCTCTGTGTGCTCATTAGCGTGGTGTCTGAGCTCTGATGGAGTCCCCTGCACCCCTAGTGTGAGGGCAATGCCACTCAGCAGCCCAGACCCGAAAGCAAAGCTTAAGGAATCAAGAACCAGGAACAATATCTGCCTGCTTCAGCTGCCAAAGGAGTGCTCGTTTCTCTGCTCAGGAGTTGTCTAGACCATTGAATATGACGATAATTTAATATATAGAATGCATATGATCCCTTAAAGCACAAGAGAAGGATGTAAAGAATGGGGTCTGGGAGCATGGGGTTTGAGGAGAGAGTTGTTAAAGAGCTGCACTGGTCCTGCTCCGGCTTCCAGCGCTTTCCGCGCCGGCTGACAGGAGGAGCTGGTTACGGAGCCCTTGCTGGGGGCGGCATTTCCAATGAGCCACTTGTCATTTTTGTGTGAAATTGCATATCCCAGCATCAGCTTTAGGGTTTGACTATCTCTCCCTAGAAGTGTGTGTACCTGTTATGTTTGGCTGGGGAAGCAGCAAAGAGCCACCAAATTTAGCATCATTTGCCTCCATTAAAGTGGCCTGTTTGTTCAGAGAATTTGCATTTCATGTGATGTTTTTCTTTTTTCCTTATGTTGCAGGGGAAGCTATGCCACTGGCTTGCAGGTTCTGCTTAGCTCATTTTCAGCATCTCCTTGTTCTGTGATTATGGAAAATTGGAGGCATTTAATTTTGCTTTTGTTACAGGTCGGATTCTTGATGGACACTTGGATAACCTGGTCCAGTTGGAGCTGGGGAGGTTTAGACAAGCCCCCAAAGGCTCTGGTTGGAAATATTTCCAAAGTATACGACCCTCCTGAGGTACAGAAATGAGCTGCCTCTTAGTTTTTCCTCCTGTGGATTTACAGCTCCCATTGGATCTCCAGCCATGTGCAGCAGCGTGCCAAGCCATGCTCACGTGTGTGCTCAGCACCCGGCTGGCTCCAGCTCCCCTTCCCGGGAGAAACACTGCTGCAGGAATTCCAGGAGAGCAGCAGGGGAGGCGTTCCTGTGTGCCCAGTCCTGCACCCCAGCATCTCCACCTCTCTGGGTTACAGCCATGGGGGATGCCAGCAGTTCCTGTGGGTGTGTTCTGGGGCAGCATTTGCTCCAGTGTGATTCATTTAAAGCTTTCAGGGCTTTTGACTCACACTATGTTATAACCAGCTCCTGGGTTCCCCAGCTGATTCAACTTGTGCTGAAGACACAGCCTACTGAGAGATATGGTGGATTTTCCATCCTGATGTTTCCAGACAAAGGCTGGAGGTATTTCTGCAAGGAATGCTTAGGCCACAGACAAAATGCTGGGCTCAATGACATGGTAGAGATTTTAACTGGCTTTTATATAGGGCAGTCAAAGGAGATGGCAAAAGAGCTTCCTCTGCCATTGCACCTCCTACTCCACAGGAAATACAGGGGATTTGTCATTGGTGCTGGGTGCTGCTGCCCCATAAACAACATTAACAAAAGCACTCACCATTGGTGTGGTTTTCAAAGATGAGTTTGTCGTTGCACTCCTGCTCATCCACACAGCCACAGATGTAGATGATGCTGTCCTCGCTGGGCTGGTGGCTCATGATGCAGCGCGAGGTGTTGTAGTTGGGCACCATCAGGTTCTCAATGGGGCGCTGGGGGTTGTGGCACAGCGTGCTGATCCTGATGCTCTCGTTGTCCTGTCTCCTGCGTGTGACAAATGAACCAATACAGCATCAGCCTGGCAGCCTGGCCCTTGTGTCAGCTGTGCATCACCTTAAACCCGGTCCTGAGATCATTTCTTTCAAGCTGTGTAGGGAATAACTATTTGCAGTGGCTGTGGTATAATTCTACTTACATGTACTTATAGGACCAGTGATGGGCATGGCTGGCCCTGCACAGGCTACAGCATTGCAGCTACTCCTGGGTGCATCCAAAGAAATGACAACCATTCATTACTTTTCCAGGAGCAGCCTCTGCCTCCTGACCTGGTGGTGCAAAGCAGGGGGATGAAAGTATGGGGAGATTTTCACAATGTCTTTGTGAGGTCAGCTGGGAAGTCGGACATAATAACCAAGGAAAGAACCTAAATCCGTCACCTTCTCCCTGGTGAAGTCCCCCAGTTTCAGCACTCCCCACATTTTTTTGTGGCTGCCAGGTAATTTGACAGAGGAGCTCCCAGGTGAGGAGTCTTAGGAGGGTGAGATCCCTTCTGCTAAGGCTGGGCTCCTGGATGAGGCCAGTGTGAGGGATCTTATTCTCTGGCTGAATCTTAGAATGGGATGGGAGGTGCTGGGAGGGCTTGACAGGGTGTTTGTCACTGTGTAGCTGCTTCACCCCATCCAATGCACATTGCAGGATGCTGCTCCATCCTGTGCAGCGGGATTTCTTTCCTGCCATGGGGATTCCTGCTGCAGGGCCCTTGCTTTTTTCTGTACATGTAAGCTGTAAATGGGAAAAACCCAGCAACACGCTGGATTGCCTAGCCAGGATTTAAGGTGGCTTCTCCATGTGTGCGTAGGGGAATTTGGGGCAGGGGGGTGGAGTTTGTTATTTGTTTGTTTGGGTTCCTTGTTGTGTTTTGCTTTTTAAAAGTCCATAATGCAACAATTAGGTTGAGGCAAACTCCCACTGGAAGCTGGCATACAGCATTCACGCTAATTAGCAGGTTGAGATAAAGCCTAGCAATAAGTGCTTGGCTGGCTTTCACTTTGGCAGCCAAATTGAAAGGGAAAGTGGAGGAAAATCACTCTGGGCAGACCCAAAATGGATGCTTTTTTAGTTTTGCTCACGGGGACCAAAAAGCTGGGGGAGGCACTCTTCCGGGCCAAACCATGCAGCGTGCGCTTGGCCTGAAATGCAAGGTTGTGCCTCCTGTCCAGGCAGCTCTCACCGGAGCAGAAAAGGACTTTTTCCAGGGGATGGGAAGGAGGTGGGGTAAACCCAGTGGGTTAACCCCAGTGTGGTGCCTGCTCAGATGTTCCATGCGCTGGATGGGGACTGACCTTGGCTGCACCCCTGTGTGTGAACTGAGGTTTCACCCTGATGCAAGAGGACATCGTAGGTTTGGAGGTCAGGTTTGCTGGTTTGCCCTTGAGTTCAGCTTGTAAAGCTAAATTCAGAGGTTTATGGGAGTTTATAGGTCCTGCAGCAAGCTTGCCATGCTTTGTGTCAGGCACTAAGAAGCTGAATTTATTTCGAAAACAAACTGGCACTAATTACAGGGCAGACCAAATGATTTTTTTACTCAATTGTAATGGAGTCAAGGAGAAAGGAAGTCCTAAATTGCTGCAACAGGCAATAACAACAACACAAGCACAAGGGGGTTCGCACCCCCTCCCTCCCCCGGTCCGCGCCTGGGGAGGGGTTTCCCTTACCATATGGCCACGCAGATCTCGTGGGGGTGCTCGCAGTAGGAGTTGAGGTTGCAGTTGCTGTAGCACACCTTCTCCCGGCAGGCGGGGGCCGTGGCCTCGCACCACTTGCACAGGTTGCTCCGGAGGCTGCGGCGGGCGCCGGCCCCGCAGGCTGCGGGCGAGAGGGGCGGTGAGCGCGGCGGGCTCGGTCCAGCGGCACCAGCACCGCCGGGCCCGGCCGCCCGCACCGGGGACAGCGGACACGGAGCCTCCCCCGAGCCCCTTTCCCCGCGCGGTTTTTTAAAAGCCTTGGTCCGGCTCTCCCTTGTGCCTTGTGTTGCCCCAAAGCCTCGAGGAGGTGGGAGAATGCTTTCCCAGGAGCCTGGGAAACCACAGGGAATCACGTTTTCCCTCTGCTTTCCCCGTACCATCCATCGTCAAGGGGAAATTTACTCCTTCCTCCACACGCCAGCTCAAACTGGCGCTTCCCCTCATCCCGAGTACATTCCAAAAGGAGCATCTCGGATCGCTGTATGCCTCAAGGTTTCATTGATTCATTGAGAGGTGCTGGGGAGGGATGCACGGCCAGGCTGGGGCAGCTCCCGCCTCTCCCGCCGCCTCCTCGTCCTCCCCCTTTCCTATTCAGCTGGGAAATGTGTTTGCTGCCCAGTCCCCAGGTGTCTGTGCTGAGGCTTCCCAAGCTCTGGGGGGAAGAGCTTTCCCTGCTCCCTCCAGGGCTCCACTGCCCACTGTGCCCATCCCAGCAGGAGATGCCCTCCCATCCCCTGAGCCTCAGGAATAGCTGCTGCCTGTGGGGAGCTGCTCTGCCTCTATCTCACAGGCATAACATTATCTCTATTTTTATAGAAAGGGTGCATGAACTATGCTTGGTTAAGGGATAAATCCCAGCTAAATTTAAACTTCCTGTCTTAAGGCTGCTAAATGTCTTTAAAAAATGCCACTGAGTGGCTTATGCAGAAATATTTATTTATACATTTTTTAAAAACTTAAATATATGCACTCCAAAGTGTTCAGGTATGACCCTGAACTACAGCAGCTAATTTTCTGAAGTTTGGGCCGTTCATGATTCTCTGGCTGCCATGTCCCTGAACCACCCAGCAGTGCTGGGTACTCCCAGCCCCTATGGAAAGGGCAGTCATAGCTCACTGTGCTGCCACAGCTCCCACAGCGTTTTCCATCACCAGCTGTTAAGTATGAAGGAAAAAAAAAAATTGCAAAATTCCTGAGTATGGCTTGGGGAGCCTCAGCCCCTGCAAGCACAGCCATGGGCACCCCCAGGTCTGGCAGGGACATGCAGGAACTCCTGCATTCCTGGTGGTCACCTCTGTGACCTGCCTGTGCTCACAGCTGAGCCCATGGGCCCATTTAATGCACATACTGTCCCAACAGCAAAAAGGGGTTTTTAACTTCCCTGCTCCCCAAATCCAGGGCATGCAGCCTGCTCTGACAGCATTCCACATGCCTGCTCTGCTTCCCTCACCAGCCCAGACCCCCCTCCCTGCAGCAGTCATAAAGAACTGCTGGAAGGCTCCCACACAGAAATAAACCATTTACAAGCTCCCATGGCCTTGTATTTAGGGCCAAGGTTAATGGTGAGGGGAAAATCTGGGTGCAGAGGAAAAGACTGTTGGATCTGAAGGGTGGAAGGAGGAAATTTTGGCTTAAATGGCCCATGCCAGGCTTAAAATGCAGCTCAGCAGGGACTGGGTTGTGCCAGGTTTTGGGGGAGCAGGGTCGGTGAAGATGCTGCCCGCAGCCTCTTGCTCAGCATCCCCCCATCCATGAGGCCACTCTGGCCCTGCTGGGGCACCCTGGGATTTTGTGGGTGACCTCAGGAGATCCAGTTACCCACATCCTTTGGAGGGTTAGCTACCAAAACCACGGCTTCAGCTGGGATTTGAAGCACCTGCAGCCAGCATGAGCTACCCTCACCTCCCTGCCTTGCTCTGCCAGAGCAGGGCTTACAAAATCTGAGGCAAAACTCCACTGGAGCATGAGAATTTTGGATGAGGAACAGAAATCAAGCCCAACATTTGTGTGCAGCCTTCAACCTACAGCAGCAGCCACTGCACCCTACAGACTCCATTTGGGTAATTTCGCGGGAACAGAGGATTGAAGGCAAGCTGGTTTCTCACCCCAAAACCCAGCCCTGCCACACCCAGGCCTGTGCTCTGGGGGTGTCACTGCCACCCTTCAGCCCAAGCCATGCGTGGCTGGTGCTGTGCTCTCAGCAGCTGCTGTGGGATTGGCTCAGCACCATCCCCAGGGACACCCTCAGGCTCTGCAGAGGAGCAGCCACATGTCAAATCCAGGGCATGGATGTTGCTGGTGCAGGATGAGGTTGGTTATTTATATACTTATACCCACCAGGTATGTTATTTACTTATTTATGTCTAGGGTTTGCTTGAGCTCTCAGGGCAGAAGGTCAGACTGGTGTGTGTGCTGGGGATCTTGGCTTGGCTGTGCTGTGCAGAGGGGAAGCCAGGGCAGATGAAGGAGTTAAATACGGAAACAAGAGCCAGAAATACAGCAGTAACTGGACAAAATCCTTTGGAGACAAATTGTTCTAAACTAACTCAGGCTGTGATTCTGTTATCTGCTCTGCAAGAAAGAGCAGGGATATCTCTTTTTTCTCCCCCCCTCCTTCTTGTCCTAGGAAGCTAAAAAGAGCCCAAAGCCCACTGCAAGGCTCTTCAGGACTGTGTGTCCTTGAACCATTAGCTTGTAGGTACAATTTAACTGCCACATCACTCATCTTGGCCCTGATTAGACCCAGATGAACACTTTCAATATTAATAGTCAGATGATTTAATAAAGCTGCACAAGCAGTAAAAGTAACAATACACTTCCATAAACGGGTTCCAGATGTTGCCAAGGCAAATGCTAAACATCAAAATACAAACTTCAAAAAAAAAAAAAGTTAGGGGGGGAAAAAAGCTGGATAAGCAAAACTTGGAACAAACTATAAACTAATTAAATGTGGGTTGAGTTTTCCAAAAATAAATTGAAGCCATAAGGATGTGATGTGAGCCAATAAATAGTACAGTTAGTCAAAGTTATTGTGGAAGGACAGTTGGAGAGATGGTTTGAAGTCTCCGATAGGTGGGCTCACAGCAAGCTTGGCTTCCCATCAATAGGAAGGCTTGTTCTCCTGTGCACGAGGGCAGGATCAAATCTTCTGGTATCTACAACTGGGACCCCAGAGAGATTATTGAGAGAATATGAGATGATTTTCTAGTCAGGGAATAATGGAAAAATGATGCCAGAAGTGCCTGTGTCTCTCCTGCAATAGCAGCAGGGGTGACACCACCACCCAAGGACACTGGGATATTTTTCCTGCATGTTAGGGCAGCCTTCCAGGTTCTCATTGCCCACAGGGCATCCACAACCTCTGCTTGGCCACCTGCAAAGCCCGTGGAAGCACCACTGCTGTAGTCAATACTCTCTTCCCCATATCCCCATACAGGAATCATTGAAAACAGCTCTCCCAGAGAATTCCACTCCAGTCCCACTGCTGCTGTCACAGAAGCAGCCACCCACAGCAGATGAGCTTTCTGCCAGCAGGGACTGCACCTGTAAGAACATGGGGGGAGATTTTGTGAGCCACTATCCACCACTGCAGCCCCCGAGAGCAGGTAGGTCACCCAGCACCTCACTCTGGCTGCAATTTTCCCCACACTGTGCTCCCCAAGGAAGAGGAACCACTGAGGAGCAAGCTGGGGGTGCTTGGGGGTGCAGGCACAGCACATTTGTTACAAGGAAGGAGAAAGCTCCTCATAGCCCAAGCAAGGGCAGGAAATGCATTTTCACTGAGGGGCAGAATTAACACTTTCAGTTCTCAAGTATTCTCCCTGACATGGTGCTTTGGGACGGCTAAACACCAAGATGGGTTTAGGGGAATGTGTTCGGAGTGAGATGCTAGGGCACTTATCCCTGTTCCCAGCTCTTCCCTTCCCAAGGTGGAAGGAGACCAAGGTTTTTGTTACACAGGACCTCCATTATGGGACCCTCTGTCTTGCAGTGATAACTATCCTTACATTGATTGTATTTCTCAAGGACAAAGAAAATTTGTTAATTTTTAGGTTGTAAATGTTCTACAGGGAGGTCTACTCTCTTTCCTGTGTATCTCCAAGCACCCCAGGATGGGGCTGACACCATTTCAGCAGTCACAGAGGGCTGCCCAGCTTGCTGCTGCTGTAGGGGCTCTGGGGGCCCCAGCATCATCTTTTCCATGCAAGTCAGTCAACCTGTAATCCCCAGGCTTTGCCCTGGGAGAGACCAAGGCTAGGGGAGATTAGCTGAGACTCTCTTTGCTTTCTCTAACGAGCATGCACTCAAACACAGGACTGGGGAGCAGCTCTGACTCAACCCTGCAGTCCTGTTCTTCCTGGAAGCCCCCAGAGAGGTGCCCTGGTGGAAACACAACCTGCACTGGGACCTGCTTTCCCACCTGGGTGAGCCTGGGCTCTGCACCGAGTCCTGTGTCTGCCGCCAAGTTTAGGATTAGGTTTTGCTTTGGGCTTTTATCCATGGTTAATGACACAAGTATGCAATAACAGAGCCTCATAAAATTATTATGAGAACAAACAAATTCTTTCCCTTTTATATGCAGTACTTTGTTTTTAAGATTAATCCAACAGCAGAGCTGATGGGCTCTGCTCTCTCGCTGACCCATGTGTGAGCACCAGGTGTTCCCCATCACCAGGTTACTCCTGAGCTGCCTCCTCCATAAGGCAGCCACCAGTGCCACAGATGGGCACCAGGGTAATTCCTGTGCCCTGATTTCCAGGAGATTCTGTGCAGGGTCAGGGGTTCCCATGGAAGTTGTTCAGCAGGAGCTGTGTAACAGTGATCCCAGATTTCTCGCAGATTTCTTGCAGTTGCGCCTGATCTTGTTGCAGCATCCTGCTGTGCTGCAGAATCTCCCCAGAACCAGACCTCAAAGTGTTGTGCTTCTATTTTGGATGCAGTTCAGTTTCTTCCAGCAGACTCCTGTTCTCCATGGTAGGGTCTGGTGCTGCTTTCAGCTGCTGAACCAAAGAGGTTTTTAGTGTCAGGCTGCTCTTCTCCATCCATACGTTTTACACTGCATCTTTATCTTTGTAGGAGAGGTAGAGCAGACCAAATGGAGCTGGAAAATCTTAATATCCCAGTTTTTGCCTCTGCAAGGCACAAGCCACTGGCTCTCCCAGGAAATCCATCAGTGCTGCTTTTGGATCAGGAGGATAACCCTGAGGATCAGGGCTCCACCCTCAGGTATGTGGTCACACATGGTCTTGCATAATAAGCACTGCATTTGGCAGAGTATAGTATGGAGCAAGGAACGAGCCAGAAGTGTTTCCTGGTGCATAAAAAAGGACTGACTTTGATTGTGTTAGACACCAGTTCTTCCAGTGCCAGGAGGACATGCAGTATGCATTTCTGGTTCGCTTGGACCTTCTTCAAACAGGCTGGTAACTGACTTACTCTACCACTTATTTTTCCTTTGTGAAAATATCCCTTTAAATTCAGTGTTTAGCAAATACTGCTTAGTCCCATCACAAAGTAAATTGGGTATGGATCATAACAGCAGGCTCCTCCAGTCCTTTTCAGATGCTTAAATTACATCATGATCCAACTTCACCCAGGGGAGGGACAAGCTCTGCAGATTGCTGTCCGTCCTTCTGCTTTGGTAATCTCTGGTATTTCTCGGGTGCCTTTCACAAGTTTTCTGTGTATCAGCACAGTGACTCTGCCTTTGGGGTGTGGGGATGTTTTGTGCTGAGGTACCCCAGCATCCAGCAGCATCCAGGCAGGCTGGAGTGCCAGGGGCCAGCGAGGAGATGCCAGCAGAGAGAACCTGGCCAGAGCAGTTTCTCTTTGGTTTTGGTCAGTTGATGTCTGGGTGAGGACAGGGGGGTGCACCTGGCCCTGCACTCCCCACCTGCCCTCGCAGCCACTTGTCTCTCCCATCCACTCTGACCGGGTCTCGAGTTTCTTTGGCAGATTTCACTTTCTGTCCCCCAAAGCTGCTCCTGCTGGGACAAGCCCTGCTCCAGTCCTGTGTCCCTGGGTGGGTGTCCAGCCTGGGGGCTGGCAGGGCAGCCTGTGCCACAGCCTGGGATGGCTGGGCCAGCAGGGATGCCGGTGGCGGGGGGGCTGCAGGGGCAATTATTTGCCATATTGTGCTCTCGCTTGTGTTTAAAAACAACAACAGCTCAACTGACTCATAGGTCCTACGGCCTCTGAGTCATTTTTTATTTCTGGATTTCGCTGCTCTGCCCTTTGCAATGAAGGGAGTTGCATGCTCTCTCACACACACACACACACACACACATCAAGTTCACATTTGTTTTTCCCCTATAAAAACAAAACGATTTCCATACCATTAATGAAACAGAAATCATTTCACTTCGTGTACCCTGGCTTTTATTTTCCATTGTATAAACTCTGCAGATGAAATAATGATGGTTGTAAAGTAAACCTCTCTTTTTTTTTTTCCTTTCCCTTTCCAGGCAGCCTCTTTTCGAAATAGCAATAGGGAGTCACTTACAGACTTGGCTTGTGCTGTGCCTGTAGTAATTAACCCCTTCATGCCTGGCTTTTCCTCTGTTGGAAGTCAGCCACGGCGTGGGTGGAGGCATCAGCAGGTCTCCTCTGGGACTAGAAGCAAAGCGGGGGAGCAGAGCAGGCAGGAAAATGTGGGAAAGGAGGCCAAGAGCTGCTCCAGGCAGAGCAGTGGTGTGTGCCTGGAGCAATGCACTCGTGGGCTGGGGAGCTTTCCCGGGAGAGCCAGAGTGCTGGCACTGCAGGGCCAGAGGTACCTTCAGTCTTCCTACACCCCCCACTTGTTTTGGGTTTAAATCAGCACTACCGTGTTGTGTTCAGCCTGGCAGCCCCCTCCTGGGTCACCTCTCTTCCTTCCCGCTCCCCAGGGACCACCAGTGAAACGTTCTCTCTCCTCCCCACACCGCTGCAGGAATAATCTGCGGTAAATAATTAATCACCTAATCTTGCTCTTTTTGTTTGCAGGGCCGTTGTGATTTTAGGAAGCACTCGGGGGAGCGTTCCTGGGGTGAGGTAACGCCTTACACAGCAGAGAGCCAGCTGGAGCTGGGGATAACACCTTACACAGTAGGGCCAGCTGGAGCTGGGTGTGTGAGCACCGCCTGCCTTGCCCCCCAAAATGTGCTGAGCTGCCCTCCCCACAAGGCTGTGAGCTCTCCTGATAGACCCTCACCATCACACACAATCTGTCTGTCCTCAGGACCTCCACACGTGCCACAAGCATTTTTCCCAATCACATTTATCAGGCACCACCCTGCATCCCCCCAGCCCTGGGTCAGATGCTTCCCTGGTGCCTGGCGTGTTGGTGACACTGACTGAGTTACTGCTCCTCTTCCCAGACTGGGTGATGTGTTTTATATTATTTCTCTTGGATTTATTAAGCATTATGTAACTGGCTAACCAATCCCGCGTGCGATGCAATCGTGGCTGATTTCATGTCAGTGGAAAGTAAACAAAAAAATTGCTCTGAAGTGGCTAAACTGAAATTCATTTCCACATGCAGAGCAATTCCTGGAGGATCTTTCCCATCTCCTTGTGGTTAATTTGCATCCAAGCTCTCATGCAATCCATTAGAAAAGAGTTATGGAAAAATTGCGCATAGAACATGACAGTGTGTTATGAGGAAAAATTATTAAGATGAAGTTTATTTTATTTAAATATTTTTAAGTAAGTTTGTTGATTTCTCCTGTGCCTTGAAATGTGTGACACTTGCCTATTTTTTTCAGCTGAGGAACTCAAAATGTGAACGTTACCCTAAAGAAAGTTTGGGATTAAAGTTTGAAAAGCCAGGCAAGCCAACCCTGCAGTCCTGAGGTCCTGAAGCCCAGCAGGACCCAGCCCAACATGACAAGGAAGATGTTCTGCCCTTGCTGAGCTTTGGAAGCACTGTAAATATCAGGTGAGGCAAAAACTATACCCCCATTAGACTCTGAACTCAAGCTCTTTCAGGAGCACTTGCTTTCTGGTGTCATGGATAACATCTTTCCCATTAACACCAGTTTGCATACAGAGATGTTGAGCTGAGGATGGGGGAACGTGGATCATTTGTTTTTCTCAGGGTCTTTGAAACTTTCAGCAGTGTCTGAAAATGATATGTCTATTTCTGGATCCACTTCACTGACACACTTCACTGAAATATCAGTAAAGTTGGTGTTTGGGGCTTACCTGGTTGCAGGTTATTTGCATTATTTTTCAGTCAGTCCCTGAGGCAGCCAAGCACCTGCTTCACCTGGGCAAGAAGCTAATTAGGCTTCAGCTAATTCAGTCCAATTAGGCTGAAATGCTGTATTAGACCTGGCTGGCTCATGGGCCATGTGACATCATTTGCCAATTGCTGGGCTGGAATTTGAACACCAAGGTGACCCCAGCTGTGATCCAGGGACAGATGAGGGTGGTGAAGGGGCAGGATGGGACAGCCCTGAGGGCAATGCTGGTGGGCAAGCTCACAGCTCCGTGTGGGTGTCACCACTGCACCCATCCCTGTGCCGACTTGCTGGATGAGGAAAACTGTCCTGAAACAAGGAGAAAACTCAAAAGTTAGGGGTTGTCCCCTCTGCTGGAGGCTAGTTTACTCCTTTGTGAGATGAGCAAGGGTGCTCTGTATCCTTCCTTGAGCAGGGGCGCTCTGCATCCTTCCTTGAAAAGACAGCTCAAAGCAGGGTTGAGGATCAGAACAGAGGGTTAGCACAGGAATCCCTCACATTACCCAGGATTAAGAGTAGGGATTTTTACTCCCTACCTGTTGGATATTGTGGGACATTGAGTAATTATGGTCAGTACCTCCAGAGCCATGACCAGGCCAGGCCAAAGCTTCCCTGGCAGACAAAAGCAGGTGTGAGTTTGCCTGGTAATACCTGTACTCATCCCTTTAGGCATTTGTCAGCCACTGGGCTATGACTGTCAGATGAGGGGAGCTGTGACACAAACCAAGTTTTGCAGCCATCCTTGTCTGGAGGTGCAACCTTGTTTGACAGCCAGTCCCTTTCATTGCACCTCTGTTCTCTTTTCTTTCTTGTCCCTATATTCTACTGTTCTACTGTTCTATTCTAATTCAAGCCAGCAGCACAGTCTGAAGTGCCTGGGAGGGAAAAAAACCCCACAGCCAGGGGGTCAGCCCAAGAGAAAACCATGGATACAGTGTGGGACCTTCAGCAGCATCACAGCACGGCCCCACTGCCACAGCAACTCCCACCAGCCCTGACAGCCCTCGAGGGGAACGTGCCACTCCTCCTTGTCAGATGGAAAGCAAAGCAACTTATTCAGGGTCTGAGGAGGTGGGGAAACCCTGAGTTTCAGCAGTTCATAAGTAATTTTAGCAGCTCTGCCAGCACCTCTGCTTGTCTGGTCCTTGCAGGGTGAGGCAATGCCTTATCAGCACATCACAGCCTGGGGCGTGTGGGCTGCCAGCGGGGTTTGCAGAGGGCTGAGCTGGCACATCCCCAGTGGAGCTGCCTTCTAATGATTGGGGATTTGCCTGCCATGCTTTCAGAGGGCTCCGAGATTTCAGCCCTTTGGAGAGCCCTTTGCAGTGATTCGGTTCTGACTAAATTCTTGTCTCAAAAATCAGTCCATTCTCCCAGCTCCCACACTGCTGGGGAGCAGGAGCCACTGCCAGGTTGTGCTCAGGTGGTTTGAGCTCATCCTGTTGCAAGTTGCTGCAGAAATTGCTGAGGATTTTAGAGCACTTTTAGGACTGGGAGCTGCATGGCAGAATGCAACAGTCAACCAAACCCACTCTGCTGTTGCCATTGTTTTTATTGCTTTTGTTTCTGCAGAGGCACCAACAGTCTGTCCTATATCCCAATTAACTGCAGCTTCTGCAGCTCATTCTCAGATGCAGCAGTCATGAGTTCCTCCTTTTACACAGAAAAAGCAGCAGCAATCAACCAAGTAGCAAAAACATGTGAGCTGCCAGTTGGTAGCAGACGTTGCTCTGCCTAAACTAATGCCATTCAAGTAAAACTACTGTGCAGCAGTCAGTGTTTTTTTACAATTATCATCATATTATGCTCTGGAATTCAATTTTCTGTGTGTTTTTCAGGCTCTGCATGAATCCTGGATTTCCGTGAATAGATGGAATTGAAATGGAAGGATACCATCCAAATAGGTAAACACGTCAGAAACATTATCTGGGTCACATTTGGGCACCAGGGTTTGCTCTGTTTTAAGTGCAAATGGGTTCCTGGTGATTTAGATGAACTTCCTGAGGAGTGTTTGAAATTCCTGGCACACATTTGGTGTCCCATCCGCTGGAAGGTCTTTGATGAGCCCACAAAGAGACATTGGACTGGAGCTGCTGCTCTTCATCTCTGGTTGGACTTCTTATGATTGACCAGCTTGCATTTTTTGCATTTGTATGACTTTGATTCCCAAGGAGGAAAAGGGCTTGCAAGGGATTGTGTCACAAGCTGCTGGGGCAGAGGTGTTCTGTGAACTCTCCATCCATGTGCTGTCATCAGCTTGTTCCAACAGTGCCAGCTCTTTATGTCTGCTGAAATCATTATGTAGAGTAGAATTTTGCCCTCGTTTAGGCCAGCTCTAACAGTAATTAAGTGATTTGTTCTGGCAGAGGGAACTTGAGGCTAGCTTGGGTTACAGATGCTAAAAACTTTCTGCCTTCTCCTCAAGTGTCCCATGTTTAGCACATAAATAGATGGTGTCTTCTTCTCTTTCATGCCCTTCTTCACCTGTTAAAAATATCTTTTAAGGAGCTTGTGTTGTAACTTACCAAAATGCGCTGCCCAGTAGGGTTGAATTCAAACTGAAAATTTTCCATTTTTAAAAGCAGAAGAGAGCTATGGCAGGAGGGCAGGGGGACCCAGGGTTGGAAAGGAATTTTTTTCAGGAACAGAACCAAGAGTCCTGTTGACAAAGGTTGAAGTGCTTTTTCTTTGCACATAGAAGTAACAAGAGCTTATGTGTCTTTGCAATGCCTCTCAAGAGATCCCCCTTGCAGGAGAAGGAGAAGGTTCCCACAAGTCCCAGCCCCTGGGCAGAGCTGCAGCACAGCTCCAGGGAGACTCAGCAGCTGGGGGAGATGAGGTTCAGGGGGGCAAAGCTGCTCTTCCAGCATGGAAGAAATGACAAAGCAGGGAATGTTCTCTATTCCCCATCTCCTGCTCCACAATCTCATCACTTTGCAGTAGTGCCTTGTCTTTTCAACTCAGTGGCCTACCTCTGGGCACCTCCTGAGACATGCCACGATCTGAGTATGCTGTACAGTGCTCCTGCCCAAGACCACAGCCTGTTGCAGAGCTGGTAGCCCTGGCAGGGTGAAAGGAAGGCTCAGATGTGATGCTGTTCTACAAACAGGTGAGCACAGGGCACATATACAAAACCACAAAAAATGTTTGCTGAGACCTCACCCCCGAACTAATAGTTTCTGCCTCTGGTGGGAATGTCTGTATTTTCTCCCACTGAGTGCCTTTTGGCATATTAAAGGCATGGCAGGAACTGAGATCCCAGGGGATCCATTGGTCTTATTTCTGTGGATGCTTGTACCCTGGGTCTATTTGAAGAAGGATGATTCATTTAACTGCTTGAGCTTATGGGTCTATGTGTCACTTCCCACTGTAAGAAGAAGGGTCTTCTTTGCTATCATGGACTGGTTGGGGCTAATTTTGGGACAGATCTAGCGCAGAAAAAAATGCTTTACGCAGCAAGACAGCAGCTGATTCCGTTTCTTCCATGCTGGATGCTGGTGTTTAGAGTCTCCGAGGCAGGAAGTTTTATCAAGCAACATCAAACAGATGTTCCTCATAGTGTTCCAGCTGCATTGACTGGCAACCTGCTCAGTCAAACACTCGAGGGGGACACAGACACTCATTCTGCATGGACAGCAGTTTATTTAACAACCCACCTGGAAGCAGCAAAGGATCTTTTAAAATAAATATCTGCACCAGTGTTCATTGTAAATGCACCAGAAGCTCTTGTAGTCACAGCAGTCACAAGAACCATTTCCAGGAGGGGCCCTGAATTATCCTCCTGATTTTGCAGGAAAAGTGAAGAAATTTTTCTCTGGATTTTCACACCTCCTGGTCACTGTATGAATCCACATTGGCAACATCATCTTTTGATGGGGTGCACAGTGAACTATGGCAGTGCAGGATACAGCTAAGCATTCTGGTTTGGGATGGCTGAAGAGAGAATGGATCAGTGTCAAAATCCCAGGGTTTTCCATTGTTGATCTAAAGAAAAGGCCCCTCTTAGTGGCCAGGAACTCCAGCAGATGTCTCTGAACCTTCCAGATGCAAAGACATGTGTTGTTCCCAGAGGGAACATCTTCCAGGGATGTTGCAGGAACTGAGGAGATTAGGAGAGATTTGGAAGTGGGGCAATATCAGGCATCAGTGTCTGATGTCAGGGTGTCAGCTCAGGTGGCTGCTTCAGGGTTCTGCCCTGCTTGGATCCCAAAGCAGGGCAATAACACAGCCCTGTTTGCTGGCTGCCATGGCTGTGCTGGTTCCCATGGCTGGCACAAGCACATCTGTGCTGCTTTGTGTGCAGGATGTGTGTTAGGGGGTGTGCGATGGTCCTGGAAGTCTGGATTTTCCAGCTCCAAGGAATAGCTTGAGGACCTGCCATCGAGTGCTGCGTGGGCAGGACAACAGCTTTGCAGGCTGAGTGAAGGCAGTCTGGAATTTCCTCTAGAAACCTTCACACCTCACCAGCACTGAGTCTGGAGCCAAGGTGGAAGCTTCTGGGGAAGCTTTCTTTGGGCATCTACTTATTCAGAAAGACTGGAGTTTTGGGTCCACTGGAGAGTAACTGACATGGAGCTAAAGGGAACCTCTCCATCCACAGTGTGGGAAGGTGAGAGGTCTTCCTGCCAGCAAAATGTGTCCAATATGATGCTGCTTCAAGTACTTTGAGAGTTGTGGCCACTTTGAGAGAGGCACAGGCGGAACTGGAGCACAGGACCCTGCAAAGTGACACTCTGCAGCTGCCACTGCTGGAACCCCACCTCAGCCCCCCAGTACAGCTGGAACTGCACACCAGCCCCCAGCCACAGCACGCCCAGGCTGATTGCTTCAAATCACTCAGCTCAAATAGTGATAGGGTCCTTAAAAAAAACCAACTTGAATCCAGATGGCCCTGTGCAGTCCAGGGTAGCTCTTGGGTTCAGGCATGTCCTGGGGCTGCTGGAGTCCACATGGGCCATAGCCCTGGCAGGCTGTGGTCACAGCTGGACACATTAATGACCCACATGCCATGATGAATTTGCTGCAGTATAAATCATCTGTCATTTGTTCCTGGCTTATCAATGGGAAGGAAAACACTGCAGTGCAACAGCTCCATGAAAGTTTAAGTCTTGGAGCCTCATAATTGGTAGGAGCATGGGCTGCAGAGGGGATTGCACGATAAGAAGGCTCTCCCACTTCTCCTAAAATTTTGACAGTTACCAGAAGCTGGCAGCAGAGTTTCAACCCGACATGGGATGTAACAAAAAGATGAACCGACTGAAGAAGAAGAAATATGACTCTGATGGACAGTACAGATCCTTTCCAGAGCAGGATCACAAGAGTTGACTCTGAATTCAGGGATGCGCATGCAAGCAGGGCCAAGACAGCTTTCAGCCACTCCTTAATTTCCCCCTGAAGATCCCTAAGGAAATGTTATCCCACAGTTGGGGTCCAGCACGGACATAATGTAGGTTTGATAGGGCAGGCAGCCATCAGTGGTGTTATCTCCCTTCTGCATGGAGGCCCCTTCCAGCGCGAGGCTTTCACTTGGCACGCAGCTCTGAACTCGGGATGTGAACAGAGCAGAGTGTGTGGGAGCTGCTGATTTTGTCTCCTTGGTGGGACTGTTTTTTTTTAATCAAAGTATCAGATGTTGCGCTTCCTTGAAAACATGACAGTCTATGGGAGAGTTCATTAGTTTATGGCAAGTTGCAACACTGTGGAGCCTGGCTGAAAGCAAATGTTATTGCAAAGAGTTATCACTAAGGGGAGAGGAAAACAATGTCCTGAGGAAATAAACTCGACAGAGCAAATCACAGAGCAATATAAAGCTGTGGAGTAGAGGTAGTAGAGCGGAATTCTTTCTCAGAATAAAAGGCCCCAGTCACCTGTTTTTAATGCCAGTGTTTACTTTCTGCATATTCAGTGAATACGTGGGATACATCTGTGCAGCATTCTGTCTCTAATGGGAGTAACAAGTATCATGATTGCAGCAACTTATTTACTACTAGCACACAAAAATATCTTTGGGGCTATTATTAAACAGTGATAACACCAGTAAAATACCAGGAAACACTAGTTTTGTGTTGGTTGTTGGGATATTTTTTTGTTAGAAAATTGTGTGTTTTAATTTCAAGTTGTACTTAATATTTCAGAAAGTATTTCTTTCCTCAAAGCCCCCTATTAAAATGCAGAGTGAAGCTTTACTGATGGTCAACTATACCAATGACCAGCCTCTCTCAAGTCTGAGCAAAGCTGGAGGTGCAAGGGGAGAGGAAATACCAATTTTCATTCATCTCACACAGCTGTACACTGCCACTCTTCTTGACCTTCAGTTAATCTAATTCACACCAAGGACTGAAACCGTAGCATCAGATTTGGAGGTGTGTAAAGGTGAATTGAAAATAAGCCATCATTTTCCTTGCTAAGTCTAATGGCACTTGCAACATTGCAGAGCACTCTAGTTCTGCATTGTCAGGGTTTTTCTCATGTCTTCCATTTTTGTTTCCTACCTGAAGAATTTGCTGCAGCTTTGTTCTTATTTAGCCTCATGGTAGGATGCACAAGTTTCTCCTTCAGGCAGTGGGATCCTGTGCCTGCTCCTGACCCAGCTACCTACACTGAGCCAATGTGGGGCTCTGGTAGTCCTCAGAGCTTTCTGAGGGTGGTAATTTCCTCCTATATTTTGGCTGTATTAAATCAATGTGACATGGATTGTCATAACCAGCCCTGCAGCCCTGTGTCCTGGGGTGGGCAGTGCCCAGCTCCACATGCTGCTCACCCTGGGAGGAGAGGTTTGCTCTGCTGCTCTGTCTCGTCCTTGGACCTGCAAAGCTCCTTTCTGTAAAAGCCTGTGAAATGGAGGGTGACTCCTCCTTTGTCTTTTTCCTTCCCTTGTCCTCTCACTGTTTGACCCAGTGTTCCTAAATTTTGCATGCATTGGTGTTGGGCTGCAATCCCAATAGAGCCCCTGCCTGAGGAGCGGGCTGGCATTTTGGTGGCATTACAACCCCTGGTTTTACGTCTGGTGACCTCAGAAATAAGAGGCCAACTTCTTGAAGAAGCTGCCTGAGGAGCCTGGGATAGGTCACAGATTTCTTGGGCAGATCAAAAGCCAGAGATGCTTTTCTGACAGCCCTGGAGCTCCCTGTCCTGATTTATGAATTCTATACACTCTATATATTTGGCTGAAGAGGCTCACTGGGGGAACAGCTTTTGCAACCAGGAAAGAGAATGTGGCTTCAGAAAGCCACCATCTATCAGGAGATAACCCCTCAAATGCACTCTCTGTAGAGGCATCAACCCTGGCAGAGGGAGCCCAGGAGACTCGGCAAAAAAAAACTTGGGATATTTCAGCAGATCAACATTTTTAACAGGAGACCTAGTTCCAGGGAAGCAGACTCAAACCCCAGGAAGTGGGAGCTCTGGACTTGGGGTAGCAGACCTGCAACCTCACCTAATTTCAAAAATCTTCTTTTTCTTTCTTTGGAACCTCACCAGAGCACAAGGGGTACAGCTTGCTCTAGTTTCATATCCACTTTTGGAGGTTGGATGCACAAAGGCTCTGCCAGGCTCCTGGGGCTGTTCCCAGCTCTAAGAGTTGCTGTCACAGCAGTGACACTTATCTCATGTTCTTGGGGCAGCCTCCACAGGTTAGAGGTTGTGATGCTTTGCTGTCCCCTCTGTGAGATGAGACTGAGCTCAGCCCCTTGCCTGTTTGGATGTGAGCCCTGTTCCTGACAGATGGAGCGCAAGGGATAATTTCCCAATATTCATAGAAAACAGGGCAGGAAAACTCCCAATTCCTACTTTTAAGGCCAGAGTGTTTCCATGTGCACAATACAGTAATCCTGATATCAAATCTGTAGTTTCTGTATAGGTTATAGCCTTCCAGGCTGGTAGTATTGCAGTCTTGAAGGCTTTGAGCAACAAATATCCACCACCATAACTATCTGCTGGAACAACTTTACTGTGTTGTGCCCTATTTTATCTTCCAGTGTGCGCATCTCGTTTTATCTCTGTTCCACAGAAGAGGAAGCCCTCTGCCAGAAAAGGTTTCCCCAGGGCCTGGCTGTAGATGGCCAGCTCACCTCCCAGCTCTCTCTGGCCAACCTAAAGACACTCAAAGGCTCCAGCTCCACCCCCTGTATGACAGTTTTCCAATTCTGAATGATCTTCATATTTTTTTTGTCCCGGTCCAGGTAAGTCCAGGACTGCACCAGCTCTCTGTCCTGGCAGGATTCTCTGCTCACCTCTGTGAGGGTTTGTGTTAGCAGTGGTGAAACTACAGCTCCTGTCTTCACCTTCTGTTGAGAAAGCCATGTAAAATTGCTGCCCTGCAGCAGGCACTGCCATTGAGGGGAAGTTTAAGGGTGGATATTTTGAAGCCTTGGTAGGGCTGGCCATGGAGAATTAGGGAAATCCAGTAGCTGAATTTCAGTGTTGTGGGCCATGTTCTCTATGGCAAGTCTTAAATCTCTGTGCTAAGAGGATCAACTTTGCTGCTGCCACCAAGCCAGAGCTGTCACTCTTTAAAGAGAGGCTGGATGAGTGGTGTGATTTGTTGCTTGAAGGACAGCTGAATGTGCATATTCTCTCAATTTGGGGAATTTGAGGACCTAGCTCTTCCCTTCTCTTTAATGTCTATGTGAAGTGGCTCCTTGGGTACTTTTACTTTCTCAGAATGACTGTAGGGTCAATCTTAACACTAAATGCAAAGGAAGTGGATGTAGTCCCAGAAAACATCCATCACTGGTGAGCTGAATCACAGATAACAAGCCTTGGCTTATTTTTTTTACCCTGTGCAGAGGCAAATTTTGTCATCATATCACTCATATAACCTTTCAGATCTTTCAGATGAACTTAGTAATGGTGATATGTTTTGGTTTGGCTTCTTTCAGATTAAAACATTTCCTTTCAGAAAAAAGGCATTCGTAAGTTAAATAAGTCAAAAATTAGGTATTTCTAAAGGATAGTTAGTGGTTTTCTTTCTTACCAAAAACAACCCAAGACTGTGCTTTAAATAATAACTTGTAGTAATTCCTGCTCCAAATGTGATTAAGGTAGCAGGATGTTATCAGTATAGCGTCCTACATTTCAAACCACACTTTAGGGTATAATTTGCAAAAGTGAATACTATAGATCTCCATAACTTTGAAAAATCAACCAGATACTATGTCCTAAATGTCCCCATCTGGTTCTCTCTGCTTCAACAGTTGCACCCATGGTTTTGTTTGCCTACACACAAATTACTGACCAATCATTCTTTTATTCCCTGGTCTTGTAGATAGGGGGACCCTTGTAAAGTGAACGCAGATACAGATCCCTGCCCCCAGTGATTTCATTTGGATGCAAAAATACTGGAATTATAATCCTCCTCCTTCATCACTTTGCCCCAAAGTCATTTTGGTTGCATTGAAATTTCTTTATCAAGGGCAACAGGTCTGTGTTTGTAAGAGTTCACTTTTAAAAGTAGTGTCCATGCAAATATATAAATATATGCTTTGTAGGGATATATGCCTGTATACATATACACAGACTCTGTATATACAGAAAGACACACACACACATATTTAGGAGACGTGTATGTAACACTCACTTATATACAAATCCGTTCCCTGTTATGAAACAATCATCAAGATATAAACAAGAAAAAGTTAAACCACGGATGGGCACATTTTCAACTACCGCTGGAGAGTTTTATCTACGGTATTGAAGAAGTGCTATCAAAACTGAAACAGGCACTTATTACAAAGAGATCTTTACGTAAGTGCTGGAAAGGTTTGCCGAATAACCAGATGTTGTTGCAAAGACACTTCTCCTCCCCCTCTCCCCACTCCTTTCCTTCTTTAATAGTTCGATTAATTCTGCGCATAAACCAAGGCTGATAAAAGTTCTAAGCTGCAAACTTCCCCACATCTGGACACTGTCGAGGCCAGATCATTCAGCGATCGTGCACTTCAGTTGCGTTTAATCTCCCTCAATAAAATAAAAACTTCCAACAAGTAATGCTGACCTATATATATTTTTGCACTGTAAACACTGACATCTGCGAGCTGCTCCAAGTGAGCACACAGCACTTTCCACCAGGCAATCGCTTGCCCCTCGCCATAGGAGAAATACACAGCTCGAGCAGTCGTAGCAGAGTATTCAACCAAAGTCTCTGCTATTTCCAATCCTCTGGCTAATTGCTGTCAGGGGAGAAATCAAAGATTAGCTGTTTTGCTGGAGGAAGGAAAAATAAACGACCTCTCTGAGTAGTACGCTGCTTAAAACATTGCCTGGCCAGAAACATTTTTCTACTCACATAAGGAGAGCAGCAGTAAGGGAAGCAGACCCGGTCTCCTCCAGTGCCCCATTTCTGGATCCCAGTGGCAAGCAGAAGCGCAGCTTCACGGCGGTGCCCAGCTCATCCTCCCTCGGTGCAGCCGGTCTCCTGCGCTCCTGCTGTCAAGCCCGGAGCCCCTCTTTGCGAGGCTCCCGGCTCGGGCTCGCCGGGAAGGCGGATCCAGCCGCTAAAGCCCAGCTGTGCGTGGGGTCCGCCCAGGAACTGCAGTTTATGAACAAGCTGAGCCTGACTCTCCTCTCGAAATATATACAAATATGAGAGGGGAGGGGGGCTGGGGGAAGAAGTCAGGCTCTGAGGAAAAAGAGTTTGATTTTTTTTCCCCCCGACGATGTCAATGCAGAGCTGCTCCTGGCTCCATACCAGCCCAAGGATCTTTGAAGGGGACCTAAAGCCTGCTGCATGCATCTAATCAAAAAGGCATGGGTACTCCTGCATGAGTCTTTCATCTGAGTAAAGCACGAAAGGTAATGCCTCACTATGCTGAGCTGCCATTAATTCTGTACTTTCCCCCTGTATTTCAGAAATTATCTTTTAAATAAGCTTCAACAGGCTATATTTGTAATAAGGATAATTAAATGTTTTAGGGCAGCTTTTTCAGAAAGACCACATCAATGTGAGCTTAGCCTAAAATAGGTGCTTGCAACCCATTAAAGCAGCAGGATTTAAATGTATATGTTTTCCTGAATCAGGGCCTAAAATAATAACATAGGGCATTTAAATATCTGCTTTCTCCCCAAGATCTCCAACTGCTCTGCAAAAACCAGTAAGAAATATAATCCCACTTACAAAAGGGAAACTGTGAAATGTAGCAGAATTCTGACTTGCCTTAGTTGTTTACACAATCGATCAGCGGCAAAAGGAAGAGTAAAATCCTCAAACTCTTGCCCTGTGATCTACCCCAATCCTTCAGATCAATGTATTTGAGTGTGGCAGAGAAAGAGATGCTGTTAAGGCTTTTTGCAGCCAAAAAAATAATACCTTATAGTTATTGAAAATATATTGATTAATTTTAATGCATACACTGTATCCTAATTCAGTGAATCTCCAGCTTTTTATTTATCCATTTTGCAATTCATTTTTTGATTCTTTAATCAGTTTGAGGTGGATACGTGGTGTACCTATTGTGTGTTGCATTGTGTGTAATATTGTTGTATTCATTATGGTGAATATTTTCCTCCACTGGACTTGAAGGCCCTTTCTTTGTATCCATCTTGCTGATAATTTACACCCACTTGTTTTGTAAACTATTTATTTAAATGATTCTGTTAGGGTGTTAAATAATGGTGTCTCTTTTCCCATCTTCTGGGTTTAAAAAGGAAGAAGAGGAGATGTTAGATGGTACAGGCACAGCTGATAAACATAAAGTGTGTCTCCTGTGCCATGGTGACACACATGTGCCTCTGCAGAGGGTTGCTTGGTCTGCTCTGGTTTGCTCCAGGGTGCCCAGATGCAAGTCAGCTCAGCCTGACCATGGGGAAATTCCTGCATGTGCCTGGCCCAAGCTACAGATCAAATACAGCCTCTGAGGACTAAGAATGAGCAAACAGTCAGCAAACTTTCAGAAAGATGTTATTTTCCAGCAAACATATTGGAACTGCTCATACTGGAACTGCTTTGTGCAGGGTGGTCTCTTGGGGTGACCTGCCCAGTCTCCTCTCTCAGATTCAGAGCATTTCAAAATGCCTGTGGATTTCTCAGACTGCCAGTTGGATTTTCAGATATGAACTCTTGTGTGTGTTAGCAACATCACAGGTTATTCATGATCCATGGTAGCCCCCTTTAAAACCAGGAAGAAACCCCTGCTGCCTATGAAACTTGGAGAGAAATAATGTCCCCAGCAGGAGTCCAGAGGGCTTTAAACAATGGTGGACATTGACAAAACATGCTGTAGGATTTGGAAGTGCAGGAGAAGCATGGGGTATTATTTTTTCCAGCAGCAGAACCTGGGAAGGCAGCAGGATGCCTGCACAATATCACTGCAGCCAGAGACCCTGAGCTGCAGGATCTGCGATTTCCAAAATTCCAGGCAATCCCAAACAACTTCTGAGCCAAACTGAACCCTATAAAATGCTTTATCCTCTCTGTAGGATAATCTTAGGGAGAGACTTGGGGCCAGATCTCACTGAAATGAGAGCAAAGGCAGTAGCTGTCCCATGCAATGGCATCTTTACAAGGCAGTTGAATATCTACAGGAAGCTCTGCAAGAGAAAATTTTTGGGGAGCAATGCATGTCCTGCTCTTGCTAAACAGTTATACATAGTTTTAGATGGTGTTAGACCTTCTGCTTGGCAAAACAAGCTGCCATGATGACATGGGCAGAGGTTTGTTTTCCTAAACTGGCCACTGGGCACTGCCAGCTGCTTTCTTTGCAGGGGAAGCCTGCCTGTCTGTTCAGCCCTTGTGTGAGGTTGTAGGGAGCTGGATGTACCCTCTTGCAACCTGCATTTTTAGTCCACTGAGCTGAGGCTATTGCAAGCAAACCTCAGCTGAAGAAGAGGATGGAAGAGAGGCTGGCACTCTGCCATGAGTCACCCCAGATCAACAGGGGAGCCCCTCAGCACGTGCTCCACTGGCCTGACTACCTGCTCTGTTCTGGAGAACCTGGTTATTTCTTAGACCTTATCCAAGTAAAAAAAAAACCTAACTAAAAATCCACCAAAGTTACTTGGGGAAAAGTGAGTACTCTGGGGTTTAGCCTAAAGTGCCTAAACTCACATTATAGAGCTTTGCTTCCATGAAAGAACACAGTGACCTTTTGAGTAAGACACTGGGGAGGAAGAAGAGATAAATGGTTATTTTTATTGTTGGCTTGTTTATTCCTTTCGGTGTAAATTCCCCTGCTCCTCTATTAGTGGTCTGGACAGCCTCATAACTCAAGACACACTGAAGGCTGGATTTAAGCTGAGGAACGTAAGGTCTCTGCAGGGTGATTTTTAAGTTGCGTTGCGGGAGCAGTTTTCCCAAAGTTCTCATTTAGGAGCTGGAAGATATTTACTAGAGAAGTAAAATAAAACTTTGGACACCTGAAACAATATAGCATATGTTTAAAGGAGGGTTTCGAACAGCCTGGGCTTCCACTGTGGGAGGCAAGGCTCAGCAATCAAGCAATAGATTTGAAGCTGCCAACATGGGCACTAAATACCCCTGCACAGGGTAACCTCATGGTGCACATGTGCCAGGCCCAGGGACCCAAACCTGTTATTATTGCCAGGGGTGAAAATCACCTTATTACTGGTTATGACAGGGAATGTGAAGGGAGAGAGAGGGAGGGAACCAAGGAACCATGCCCCAGACAGTGCTAATGTAAGGGCCAATGCTCCTGAGCTTCTCTGGACCTCCTCCATGCTTTCCAGGCCCCAGAGATCCTAGCCAGGTACTGGGTTTAAAATTACTGACTACAACAAAAGGTGTTAGGTTTACTTGTGCAGTCAGGATATATCCTTCTGGTCCTCTTGATTGCCTGCACATTACACAACTGGTCTAATATCTGCTGCATCTGTGTTGCTCTTTTTTAATCTGTTTATATCAATAGTGATGTTGGGTTTCAGATGAGGTCTGTGAGCGTCTTTGTTTTTAGGAGAATTTGTTTTATACTTTGAAGTATTAAAAGACAGGTCTAAAGAAAACCTAGGTGATAGGATCAGGACTTAGCTTCTACTAATGAGCACAAATCCACAGTATGGATTTATTTTTATGTTGTGTGCTGATATTGTACTACCCCCAACTTGTCGTGGCAGTTAATTTAATCCCAGAAATGTCATCACTTCTGCACCTTATAAGCACGACCTTGGTTTCACTGTGCCATTAGCAGCAGCTGCCTGAGAAAGATGTGTACCTTGCAGTGTGGATCCAATCCACCCTCTGTCTCCACCCTGCATTCACAAGGACACTGGCCCCAGTCCTGGGAGTGTTGACTAAATTCAAATGTCATTGCCTGGTGGCACTGAGGGTGCCCATCAGTTCCTGGGAAAAGTTCTCATTACCTTGCACTGTCTCAGTTTCACAGGGTTTTGAGGTTTGAGATCTTGGATGTGGTGCTATGGCTTGTGGTCCCTGCTACCACCTAAGGAAAAAATACCATGATGGCCTCTGACATTTTCCATTCCCTTGCTACAGCTTGTCCCAGCAGTGGTGTGGTAACCTTTGATGATCTGATGGCATGAGGAGTCAATCAAAGCCATCCTGAGGGACACAGCCATTCCTCCTTTGGGCACAGGTGGCTTTGTCTGCTGTGCCATGACCCCTTCTCCTGTGCCCTGCCCATGTCCCTGTGCTCCAGCCTCTCAGCTAATGCTTGCTTCAGCAGCCACACAGGATAATTGCATTTTCTAAGTGATGCCTGACTTTCATTGGAGTCTTTGCATGGTCCAGATGCATTGGCCTAAGTTCTAGCTTCTCACAGACTGTGTGTAACAGCTTTCTTGAGCAAGGCTGCACCAATATTAAGTAGAGGTCTATCAGTCTTTACCACTTACAATGTTATTGAGGTGGCTTGTTGTTTTTTTCTCTTCAATTCTGTCACAAATCATCTGGCTTTCTTCCTTTGAAGTTTTCTCATGGCTTACTTTGAGCTGTTTCTGAAGCCCCTTTCAATATATTTTCATTCATACTGTTGATGTCTTTGTACAGATTCTTTTAAAAATGTGGATTAGTTATGGTTTTCTTGTTTTTATTTGTGTACTGAGATATGTTGTTGCTGAAAGGGATGGAAACCACTGTTACCAGTTTCAGACTGAGTGAAACTGAATTATTTTCCCCACCCCAAGAGTTACCCATATCTCTTTTCCACTCTTTCTCTGGAAAATTAACAAAATTCTGATCTTTTCTACACCTTTGTACTCATTTCACTCAGATATTTAGATGATAGAAATATGTCTATGAGGAGCCTGAACTCACCTACTTTTCTTCCTGCACTCTGCCATGCTGAAGCAGCTACTCGTGCATTTTACTGACAGTTCCTTGACGTTAATTCCTCTTCTGTATTTTCTCAGGGATCCTAAGCTAGCACTGCTTTGTGCTGCATCCATCACACACCAAGGACATCACACACAGACAGATGCCAGGCTCTTCAGTGGGGATCAGCCTTTGAAGACCAACAGCACAGCCTGGCATCACTTTGGCTGCCGGAAGCCTCTGGAAAGCAAAACCTTCAGTTCTGGAGGAATTACTCTGTAGAGGGAAATAGGAGCAGTTTGACAGCCTGACTCATGATCTTTGTATTATTATTACTGGTAGTGAAACTATGATAGGATCCAGGAGCCTGAACCATGGATCAGGAATGTGCTTTTGAAGAGAAACTCCTGGCCTTCCTGCTTTGGCTTGTGTTACAAGTCAGTCTTAAGGCAGGCACACATGGGGTTTTTTTTCAATAGCAGCTAAACTGGAAGTTGTAAAGGATGGCCAGTCCCTGGGAGTGGGCTAGAGGCACCCTAAAGTTACCAGCTAAAATATGTGGATGGTGTGGATGGTGGGTTCTCAGCTCCAGGGTGTTGCTCCATGAATCCATTCTGTCCTGAACCTCCCTGCTTTGGAGCAGTGGCACAGCCAGATCCTGCACAGGATATGCAGTCAGCAGGAATATTGGCTGGTTTACTCTCTCTTCCTGAGGTTACTGAAAGGCTGAGGGTGTTGCAGGATAGATGCAAAGCAGAGCCACTGCTTTAGGTGTTTTCATTCTGGTTGTCAGTAGTATGATGGTTGTTGTTAGCAGTTTACTATCTTTTAAATCTAATCACTTCTAGGAAGTTGAAAGATAACGAACTCAAAATGAAGATACTGATAAATAATGTTGTGACAAAGGGGAAAATATCTGAAATATTTCTCATTAATATGGCTTTTTTTTTGGAGGTGTGTTATTTGCTAGAGCAACACCGGCTGTTAAAAAATCCAGTAAGAACACATAAAACAATAAACACCAGGAAACCAGTTTATAAGTTAATATAGCTTTCTTCCATCAAAAAGCAGTTTATCCAGTGTAACAGTAGGATTAAAACAAATAGATTTACAGAATAGAAAAGATGGAGTTTCCTGCTTTCCAGAGACTGTAATGGGAGTCAGGGCAGCTTCAGAGACTGAAGGGACTTGTAGGTAGGAAGTCGAGTAGAGTTTGCCTTCTTTTAGTTGATGAACAAGGGACATGATGCCTAGTGAAGATGCTGAAGAGCAGGAGAGTGTGCTGGTTAGATTGACCTGCAGGAGATTGGACTCACATCCTGACAAGAGGGGATCCCAGGAGACCCTGGGTGCATGAGTGTCGTGCCCAGTTAGCAGGAAAGCACTAGAGCTTATTTTGACCAAAGCAGACAAGTCCTGGAAGTTCTCTTGAGAGCAGCACTGTGCTGTGAGAAAATACTGTTATCCCACTTTGCAGGCTGAGGTAGGGAAACGTGGCTCAGGAAGAGGACTTTGGTGTTTCTGGAAGATCTCTCCATTGCACACTGTTTTTTTTCAAGACATCTCACTCTCCTCTAACCTCTCCAGGCTGTAATGTATGTGAGGGCTACCCAGGCTCCCAGTCATCTTGATTTAGGTGCTTCTACCACTACCCTCATCCTATATATGTAATGTTTTAACTCTTCACATCTTCTAGTGTATGAAGAAAATTCAAAGGTGAAAATAGTTTTTGAAGTCATAGAATGTAAGACCTACAATATATTACTGTACTTTATTGATGATGTTTTTTCCATAATAAAAATATTTAGTACAAAGTATGATATCCTGCATGAGTTTCATATAAATATTTCCATTATATAACTGATAGGGATCAGAAAAATTTCAGTATGCACATGCTGCAAATGCAAGTGTAATTGATACAAGGTATGTATCTTGATGTACATCTTGAGTAAACATAAGAAAACCATAGCTTAATGAAAAACAGACTGTGTCTTACAACATGCAATCGTGCTTTTACATCTGAACTGGACCTTGGGTTTAGAAAACAAATCTTAAATCAGTCCTATTCAGAGGACAAATCACAGTTCACATACTTGTAAAAAACTTTTAGGAAAGCCTTTTGTGGAAAAGCTTGGGAAACTCCATACAGCTACAGTGGTGGAGGGGTGGGAAAGGATAGATTGAGGTATCAGTTCAAACAATCTGAGGAAAAAGTTGCATAAACATTGAAGACAACAGAATAGAAACCAGACGCCAAATATTAATTCATGGGGTCTTCAAAGGGGATTTTGAGATTTATTTTAATTGTTGCTGAAAGAAAAAGATTAATTTTTGGATGAAAAATGTATGCAAATTCATCTCTGGTCAACACTACAAAAACCCCATTTCCTACACAAAGCAGAAAAAAGCAAAACAAAGAAACCCATAATATCAACTCTGTAATCCCCCAAAGTGGCCTTTAACCTGGGTTTGAAAAGAGTAGGAAAAGAAAAAAAAGCTACATAAGAATAATAAAGAATGTAGTGCCTAAATCAAAGGGCATGAATCTGGTGCAAGAATAGGAAATCTCAAGGGTTGATGTGGTATGCAAACCAGGGAACAATGACACTGTTCCTGAGTGTCCAAAATGGTATTTGAAGAACCAGGAATAAATAGGAACAACCCCTTCATCCAGTTTCCCAGTCCCACAGGGACTGTACGGGCACCATGGGATCATTAGGGAATAAACCCAATAGTGAAAATGCATATATGTATAAATCCATGGTGTGTGATGTTCTATAGGGGCTGGAGGGTGGACTTCCTGAATGTCTCATCAAAAAGACAGACAGAAATGCACAGGGAGGTTTTTTCCTGCTCAATGAGAAGAGATGCGATGGCTGGGGCTTTCATTAAATAATGTCAGAAGCTTCCCTAGAGCTGAACTTGACAGATTTTACCTACTCCAATCCCTCCTGAGGAAATGTGGCAGGATGGGACATCCTTGGGTGTTCCTCAGCAGAGAGGGTGGGCAGGAGAATGTGCCTCTGCATGTCCAGCCGCTGTTGGGAGGGAGCTGATGGAAAAGGCTGGCAGCCAGGAGGGTGAGGCAAAAGGAGCACAGCACAACCGAGTCCTTCACTCCTACCAAAGGAGTGACTGGGGAAATAACAGGCTGGTGGGCTTTAAAAAAACAACCCGAGCTGCCTAATGCTATCGAACACGCTGTGGGAAACTTAATGGCTGCTGAAAGAGACTCAGCAAAGGAAAAGTGACAAATCTTGCTATAGATGAAAGATGAGAAAGTATCTGAAATATTTCCCATTCGTATGGAATTTAATTTTTGTTTAAGGTATGCTATTTGCTATAACAACACAGGGCGTCAAAAAACCCCAACCAACCAACCAACCAACCAACCAAAAACAAGCAAGAAAGGTGTGCGAAGCATGGCACGAGAAATTCTTTGGTGACCCGAGAACTAAGAGGGGAACAACGGCACAAACAAATTTTAGAAATAAACATTTACAGCTGTAAGAGTGCGGCTGAGTGGCCGTGGGAAGCTTTGTCCCGGGCAGGGACAGGAGGTTCAAGGCTGCCTGTGGGCGAGCGGAGCACGGTCCCGGCGAGGGGTGGCCGTGCACAGGGGCACGAACGAGCCCCTTCCGGGCACCAGGGTGGGCAGGACGCCCTCAGCTCCCCCGGATCGAGCCTGCCCACGGGCACGGGCGGCGGCGAGGGCGGTGAGGGCCGTGCCGGCCGGGCTGGCCCCCGCGGACACACCCCGGCCCGGCCCGGCTCCGGGAGCGGCCATGGCTCGGCCGGAGCCCGGCTCAGCGCCTGCGCGGAGCGCCGCGGCCGAGCCCCCGAGCCCCATGGAGAGCACCGAGCCCGAGCCGAGCGGCAGCCGCCCGGAGGAGGAGGAAGAGGAGGAGGAGGAAGAGGAGGAAGAAGAAGAGGAAGAAGACGAGGGCGCCCTGTCGCCCCCGGAGCAGCCCTTGGCCGCGGTGAGGGTGCGGAGGGCGGTGGTGGAGGGGCAGCGTCCCCCTCCCCGCGCTCTCGGCCTGCTCCGCCGGGCGAGCACCGGGCTTTCCTGAGCGCGCTGCCCGGGCCGGGCGGGGAGGGTGGCGGGGCTCGGGGGGCCGGGCGCTCGCTCAGCGCTGCCCGCCGCGGCGGGAAGGGGCTACAGGTGGGTCCAGCCCTTCCTTCGCTGCCTGGGGCCGAGCCCTTCTCGGTGGAGCACGGGGCAGAGCTGTGCAGCGTGACCCTCTGAGCTGCGGGGTTCTCTTTGCAGCCCCGTCCTGGCCGCTGTGAGGGAGCTTTGTGCACCCTCTGCCCTCGTCCCTAATGTCAGATTATTGTTTATTATTGTCAGTTATGTTTTTGTCTCCCCCTCCCCCCTTAATTTCACAAGTGACTCCCCCTCCCTGCTCAGTGCAGCTCTGTCTTTCCATGGTGGGCGTGTGGTCCTTACTGATTTCTGGCGGCCAGCGTGTAAAAGATAACGATCCTCCTCTGAGAGATTAAAAGAAAAACATCTTGGTCCGGATATATTCTGTTTCCTGTGAAAGGGGAGAGGTGGCTACATGTGTCCCGGGTGTCCTAAAGAGGAATTCACTGGTAGCTGGGAAGTGTTTGGATAGAAAATACTGGGGTTAGAGTATTTGTTTTTTAAAAAAAGGTTACTTTGTTACCTGTAAAGAAAAATATTTCTCGTTTCTGTATCCTCCTGGCTCAGGGTGGTTTTTGGTACCTGAAGTTGTCCGTTTGTTGACTTTTCTGTTTTCCCCCTAAAGGAGGTTTCCAGTTTTCACTTGCAAATGTGATACAGAACATAGGTATAAAGCAAAGCCCTGTCAAAGCCTTTATTCCACAGAGACTTGTCTTATTTGAACAAATGTGGTGTGGGATAAGGGGAGGCAAGGTTAGTAGCCTTTGCCTTGCGTGGTTAATGTTACATGAATCTTTATTTTCCTCTTCTAAAAAGATGGAAGACTGTTTGGCAAAGAAAATGGAAATCACGGTTTCAGAAGCTGAAAAACGGACTGGGAGGAATGCCATGAACATACAAGAAACATACACTGCTTACCTCATTGAGACTAGGTGGGTGATGAGAGCTCAGTCTCAAGCGTACATGGATGTGCCATTCTAAACAGATTTTCCCTCCTTCCACCCCTAAAAATAATCAGGTACAGTTGATGAGAGGATTTAGCTGTTTTGTGCTTTGTTATGTGGTTATCAACCCACTCTGGAGGATCTTTTCCTGTGAAAATTTGGCAACTGATCTCCAGTTCAGTACTGGTGCTGGTTTTGTGTAACTGTGTACTGTAATTCTTCACTTGGAGCTAGGTGGAAAAATGTGTGTTTGAAAGTTGTTGCATTAAAATGGTGCCAGCAACTGCTTGGTTATTTCTTGGACATAAGTTGGACAAATTTATACACGTATTTGTGAGATTGGATGTGAGAGAGGTCCTAAAGTAACTGTTAGGCTTGCTTGAGATGACAAGAAAGAGAGAAGTCTCATGACTTATGTCATATGGTCAAAATTTATTGCTCAGCTTATATTTGAAGTGTTTTGCTTGATCTGATTACCACATACTCCTTGTAGATGATTTAAGGGTTAGTTAACTATTTCCTTTCTTCATACTAGCTTGAACTTTCACTGGGGAACTTACAGCTCTTAATCTTCTTGTGTTAACAAGATGAATACTACTGGTATGATAAACATTCTCAGTACCACAAGCACAAAATTTCAAGTATTGAGTAGTAGCAAAACTTTAAAATCACTTCTAACTTATCCTTACTTCCCAAACAGTAACATATGACTCCTTTTAAGTGGGATCATGTTACTCAGCTGAAGCAAGAATTTCAAAATTAGACTTTGTTATGAGCTCTGATTAGCTCTTCTTTATATTACTAGTTTTAACCTTTAGGCCTTGCCTTTGGAATTATCTGCTGTACAAAGAAAACCTGAAACAAAGCAGTTGCATTTTGCAAGGGCTCTGAAGAGTTCAAATTGTAATAGTGTCACATAAGCCTTCTATCTGCTGGCTAAAAGGCTTCTTAGCTTGTTTAGCTGATGGACACACCAGTCACGCTGATTGCAGGCTTGCTAGGATAGTTTACTGTATTTTTGCTAAACTAAAGGACAAAAGTCAAAATAGACATACATTTTTCAAATATTGTAGCTCTTTGACAGTTGTTAAAAATACTTTTACAGTGTATTGATATTAAATATCACACCTTCTCATGTAAGTAGTGTTGTTTTTATTGTAATGATATTTCTGGAGGAAAAGAGAAGAAAAATGGAATCATTGGGGCCTAACTGTGATATGAAGCGTACTCTGGGGGCAGATTTATGCAGCCCCAGAACATGCTGACTGCATCTCCTTTCCCAGTCATCCTTGCATTACTTTAGAGTTGCTCCCACTGGTCTTTCCCAGTTGTTCTTTCATAGTGGCAAAGTGGTACTTTGCTGGCCAGATTGTGTTCTTTCATAAGGATTTATTTTACTCTGTGGTCAGCAAATACCGAGACCAATTACATGTTTGTCACAGAGCGATTGAAAATGTGTGTTTGTCACATCCCTAATAAAATAGGTTCTCTATTCCTTTTGCTGAGAAGGCAAAACTTCTTGCATAAATATAATTGGTGGCTATTAAATGTGCTTCCTGCTGAGCCTGTAGCTGTAGGTGGGCTTCACAGTAATTTGTCTGGGTAATAAGATATTTTGTAGCTGAAGAATAAAACTGTTTATAGTAATATAAAGGGAAGACCACTTAATAATAGTTGCATTATGTTTATGTGAACTAGGGTTCCGCCATTACTGCTATCTAGGATTTAATTTCAGTTTGAATTGAGGAATTCTGTCTGGGTGAATTAGAGACACAAGATGGATACAATTACGACAATTTGTTATAGAACAGGAGCTGAGTGCTGAAACCCTTTACACGTAAGTTTCACTGGTGCTGGTGAAAATGTTTTCAAAATGCAAGTGATGGTGGTACTTAGTTTTTTCTTTTTAAATGAAAAGACTTAATACTATACTCACATTTTTGTGTGGCTTTTGTTGATTTTTTTATTAATGTGATATTATACTTTGATGTAGATATATTTCTTTGAGACAAAACAAACTCCATTGCTGTAGACTGCAGAGCGTCAACAAAATCCAAGGGTTGTGTTTCCTGAAAACATCTTCTTGTTTTAGACCTTTCTGCATTACCTAATTCGATTTTTTATGATGAGCTATTTCCATTCAATTAGTCATAATGTCAGTTTGTTTCACAGCTTCTGTTAAACTATGCAGTTATTTAAAAATAAATCAATTTTTATATTCTCCCTGTGAGAACAGAGGTCACTTCTACCTATTTGTGGGAAATGGCATTAAGGCAAGTACATATTCTTGAGATGTGTAGCTAAATATTCCTTCTTGAGATGTGCTCAGCATATCACTAGCTTTCTGTAAGGGAAGTAGCAAATATCCAGGATCTTACTTAAATCCAGCTTTGCTTGTTAGAATTTTAGGCAGCTGTGTCTTACATCAGAGTCTGGATGAAACTACAAGAACTCAGGTAGAATAAACCCCTGAGTCTGACTCCTGGCTTTGTACCTGTTATTTCTGATTAACTCTGAAAGTTAATCAGAATGCAGAGCACCTCTAAAGTGGTATTGTACTTTTAATTATAGGACACAGAGGGAATGCCTTTTTTTTTCCCTGATCTCCTTTTAAGTAAACTATTTCTTCTGTAGTAGTAGGACACTTCCATTTAGTTCACTTTCCTTTCATCCCCGCTGACTAAAAGATTTCTATCCTGACCTTCCCAATCAAACAATATGATGACTAGCATGTATTTTTTTTTGTTCTAAATGTGGCTTTAGGAAAAAGTAGCACAAGTTTGTGCAGCGTGCTCTCCAACCACTTAGTAGCAGGATCCCTGGTTTCCAGTCCTACTAGTCTTCACTTTCTCTTGCAGTAATCTGACAAGGGGGCTCATTTTATTTCATTTTTACTCCCACAGTATGGCTGGGAAGTTACTAATCTTATTTCTGGTTACAGTCTTAGGAAAGTTTTCCACTAGTTAAATTGTGACATGAGTGTTACCTGCTTCTCTGTTAAGACCTTGGATTGCCTATCCAAAGTGTGAGAACTTCTAAAGAAAGTTTCTGTGAGAGAAATGGACTTGGAAATCAGTAGCTGGCTCGGTCAGAGTTCAGTGATAGCAGTGCTGCATTGTGGGATTTCAGTAGTTTTTCCTTTGTTATATTTTGTTTAGTACTCTTATCAAAGTTTCCTTTTTCACACTGGGCTAGGTGAAAAGCCCAGGCATGGGTTTCCTGAGATGTGGCACAGGATGAATGCCCACAAAGGACAAATGTTGTCTTCTGATAGAACAGTAAAGGGCAGATGGGAGTCAGGAAGACTTGTCCAAAGTACTCTGAGGGAGGTGTGAGGGGAAAAAGTCGAAATTCAGCATGAGCTTTAAACGGGGGAGAGTTGGGAGCTGAAAGAAGACAAAGGATTTGAGAACTTAGTTTTCTGATGGTTTTTACTTGATAGAAACTACGAATCATTCATCTTCCTGACAAATGTTAAATACAGTAAACTGGGTGACAGTACAAAAAAACCGAAGAATCGCCTGGCTGTGGAAAACCTTCTGGCAAGAGAAATGCTTCCTTGTCATACAGCTTGCCAGGTAGAAGAGCAGTTATTAAACATCAGCTGTCTGAGAGGCCTAAATACAGAGACTATTCCTAAATAGTTGTTGGGAAAAGTTTCCCATCCCTCTAAAATGGTGTTTCTCTGCACAGGGAGTGAACCTTGCCCACTACAGGGAGTGGAAGTGTCACTTCCCTTACACTGGAAGGTCAAAGGTTGAAAGCAGAGTTACTGCTTCTGCCATTGAAGAGATGATTGCTTTTACAAGGAAATAAACCTGTCTATTTCCTTCTTGTCTGATTTAATACTTCACAGCCATTCATCTTTATTGCGTTGAGAATTATTTAATGGCTCATTTAAGATAATTAGTTTTAAATGGGAAGTGAGAAGAGGTTAATTAGATGGACTAAAGTTTTCACATTGACATTTTGAATTAAGGCAAATAAATGAGACATGGAGTAATATAATCTTTGAATTGGTTATGATAACATCAGTTATAAATGTAAAAGCTGAAGGTTTCGATTTTGTCTTTTTAATTTTTTGGGCAGGTTGGTTCATTTGATGAATAACTTGCATTGTTAAAAGTGTCCTTAAAGGGAAAACATATGGTTTTCCTGCCTGAAGACTACAAGTATTATATTGTGTTTTTAGAACCAAAACAAATTGAGAAGTTTGACTGAATGTCAACAAGTGATTATAATCTTAATTGAAACTGGTCTGCAATACTTGCATTTAATAGGGAAGTTCATAACGTGGTCTAAAAAATTAGATGGTAGTGAAGGTATTAAGTCTAATGAGTACCTTTGTGGATTTCTACTTCCTTTCTGAAATGGTGTTCCTGGGGAGGAAATGCTCTTGTAATTTGTGATATTTTATGACCTCATATGTAACCAGGCAGAGACATTTTTGGTGTGATTAAAAAAAAATTCTCTCATCTTGGTTGCCTCTCCTAAATCCATCCATGCAGTTTCAAGCTCTTATTGCCTCATTTAAAAGGCCATGGTGCTGATGCAGGCTCCTAACTGAGGGCTGTGCAGTGCTTGCCCACCACAGCTTTGCAAAGAGCTTTGCTGCTCCCCTCCTTTACCCAACTCTGCAGCATTGTGTGCTCTAGAGAGCACAGCCTGGGGGATTACTCTAAGCCTGTGTATAAGCTGGGGGGTGAAACTGATAGTAATAATTTCAAAATGTCTTAAATGTATTCAAATCAATTAATTAAAGAAGCATGGCTTCTTTGTTAGGTGTTATATAGGTGCTCTCCTGATGAAGATAAAAGCAGCTGTAAAAGGCATTGTTTGCACTCCTGAGACACTGAGAATAAATGCATGTTAGAATAAAAGAAACAAGTATGATCTGAGATGAGAATAATGTCAGGCTGCTAAACACACACTATAGTGAGGTGGTTGTACCAGATGCTGTCTAGTTAAGAAAGAATTAACTACACAGGCAGGTTTGACCTTCAAGATTCTCTGGTAGTAATTTAATCTTTTTCTTCAGGGTATAGTGTGAGGTTATTGTGTCCCTCGCAAGGGTTGTAAATCTTGATTAACTCAGACTGGGGGAAGCCTAGCTGTTGTCCACAGATCTGCTCTGTCAGAATAAACTGACAGTAGGCTTTAGGTGTAGTAAACTTCCCTAGTGTCTTCAGTGTGGACAGGGTAGATGCAGTGAGTGGTATGAGCTGGTCTGGCAGTTTGCTTCCTTCCTCCTGGAGTTCTTGAGGCCCTGTGTGGGCATAAAACTTCAAGTAACGAGGTAGTTGTTTGTGCTGATGTAGGACTAGGCTTCTCTATAAAGCTGTGGTCCTTTCCTGCTGAAGAGTTATGCTCCCAAATGACCTTTAAAAATTTTGGATTAATATTTAGTTTCCTGCTTAATGTGTGTGGACTGAGATGTTACTACTATGTTTTTTTCAAATAACTGATGGGTTCTTATTAATTGTAGCAAATACAAAGTTGATAAGCAGGCATGTTCAGAAAGGGTTTTTCTTTTCTTTTTTTTTCCCCCACAGTTAAGGTTCAGCCTGGCCTTTGCTGCTCCTACTTTCTAATTAACTCTGCAAAACAATTACAGAGCATTATAAGCACAATTTAGATGCTTATAGAGATGGACCATTCTCCTGTCAGAAGGCTGGCACAGCAGCATCTGTATCTGCAGCACCACTGTGTCCTCCTGGCATGTGGCTGGGTTCTCAGGGCAGTCCTGACCCGTGTTTTCTTATCTCCCTATTTATGCTGGCTTGTGCAGTCTGTTCTCAGGCAGGATCCCCATAATACTGTCATGTATTGATGGTAGCAGTCTTTCTTAAGGGCTGTCAATAACCCATGTGGAAGTCTTGAATCCCATGGTGTGAGTCAGTGCAGCTGGTTGGTAGGCTACCGAAGCTGAAGATAAAAAGGATCTGTAATTCTGAAGTACTTTTATGTGAGTGTCTTGAATGGCCAGATTGTTTACCAAACCCTGCTGGGAGTTTTTCCTCCAGGAATGCAATGTTTGTTCCTTCAGCTTTTGACTAAACAATTAATCTTTTGAGGCAGAGTAGCTCAATTCCTTGTCTATTCAAATTTACCTCTTACTCATCAATAGTTCAATCACTAGATACCTGCTTTGCGCTGAAGTGTTCTTGTAATATTTGAATGGTGCAGCAGTTAGTGTGGGGAGGAATGCTGCACAGCCTGTCAGTCCAGGCTAGGCTGAGCTTACCCTCTTCAGAACTCAGTATTTGCAGGTGCAGCTTCATTGAATTTAAATGCTCTGATGGGGAAGAATTCTGTGGGATGCTGGCAGTGTGAATAGTGGCTGTCAGTAGTGTACTCGCCTTTTCCTCTTGAGTCACTCTCAAATACTTTTGATCTGCAGCAGTTTGTGTTGAATGCTATGAATTGATCCTTTTTTCTTCTTACTTGTGAACTTTTTTCCCCTACAAATTCAGTCACCTGGAATGAATGTCCTTTCCCCAAGGCGTGGGTAGATACATAAAACTTTTTGCAGATTACTAAGTTAAAAACTATCTTTTGCATTCTTCTGTATGACATTATTCCACCTTAAGATGTAACTAAACCAAAGTATATAGCAAGACTGTTCCTCTCTAATGAGGGCTCACAAATAGAGGCACCTTGTATATTGTTTAAATGTATCAAATAATTGGGGCAGCTTTGGAGTGGGATTGTTTGTTTTTCAGTAAGATCATTAGAAATTTGACCTTGTAGGTTAGGAATAGCTTAAAAAATTATCAATAATTTGTGTGCTTCTTAGATGTTTTAAAACTTCACAAAGTTCTTATGAATTCAAGAACTGTAAAGTGACTTACTTTTGCTGGAAAAAATAATGTAGCATTCTATTCTACTAAATACTATATGAGTAACTACTTGTAGTTGATAATTTATTGTTCCCAGTCCTCAGCTCTCCAGCACCAGAAGGACGTGGACTTACTGAAGCAAGTCCAGTGAAGGGCTGGGATGATGATTATGTCTGACCTGCAGGGAGAGGCTGAAAGAGATGGAATTGTTCAGCCTGTGCAACACACAGCTGTTTTTAGCAGTTGTGGATCAGTACCTGGTGGGGAGGTAAAGAAGATGGAGTCAGACTCTTTCTGTGATGCTGAGAGAGGGCAAAAGGCAGTGCCCACAAATTCAAACGTGGGGAATTCCAGGTAAAAGTAAGAGAACCTCTTTATTGCGAGGTTTGTCAAACATGGGAGTGGGTTGCTCAATGTGGTGGTAGAATCTCAGTCCTTGGAGATACTCAAAACCCAAGTGAACGTGGCTCAGAACATTCTGCTTCGAGCAAGGAGCTGGATCACAGACATGCAGAGGTCCCTTCCAAACTCAGCTGTCAATACTGTTCCTTGTAGGTTTATGCCAGTGCTTTGTGTGCTAGTTAGTCACTCCAATGAAGAATAAAGTAGATGTAGACATCACCACTGTTTTCTGTTAAGTCCCTTGTGTGAATTCTCTCTCTGTGTTTATTCTGGCATATGCTAACTGCTGGAAGTGTTGCTACCCAATGCTTATTTTATGATATTGCAAAGTATTTCTATTGCTTTGAATGTCTTGTATGAAAAAATATTCTTCTCATCAAGTATTTGTATTACTTTCCAATCCTATATTCAATGATTTCTCCTTTTATAGTAACATAAAACCCTTTATTACCTTGCTAGGCCATGTTGGTTTTAAGTCTTCAACAAATTTTTCAGACACATAAATTTTGTACCTGCTTGCTCTAGGTACTTTGTTACATTTTTAGTCCATAAATATAAAAACATGTCACTTTGAACAAAAAAAGAAAATTGGACGTACTTTGAAATTTGCTCTTTTTCTAAAAATATCCTTTAAAATATCTTAATTTTTTTAAAGTTGTATTTGTAACTGTGTCAACTGTTGTATGCAAGACCATTTTTATCCTCTGAAGTGAAGGCTTTCCCACTGAATAGTAGATTTCTTCTTACAATATTCTGTATCCTTCAGGTACTCAAGAAATTTTACTAACTTTGAACCTAACACTGTTCCAAGAGAAACAGAGCTATTTCTGTAAGGGTGTGGACTAAGCCACATGTGTCTCTTTACTTGATTGTGACCTACATGTTTGTTTTTGATGTGTAAATGCATTGACTTTTCCTGTGTTCGTAGCAAATTCAAGTGCTATCAGGCAGAAATTATAAATATTTTTAAATTAACTATGTAGACATGAAATTAATTAAGGTTGCTTTAGGTTATGGGCAAGTCATGCAGTAATCACTACTATACTTGGGGCCTTTGGTCTAATTGCACTGATGGTTTTTGAGGGAGTAGGTGATGGCTCACTAATGTTCAAATTTGCTGCTTTATCTTTCAGAGCTGTTGAGTCCCAGAGTGAGGGACACTGTGCCCCAGTGGAATCCCTGTGGCGACGTTACAGTGAATTTGAGTTGTTGAGGAATTATTTGTCAGTTACCTACCCACATATTGTTGTTCCTCCTTTGCCAGAAAAAAGGGTAAGGAAACTGAAACTGTGGCTTGCTTTGTTTTGTTTGTTTTTTAATTTACTGTTGACACTCTTCTTTTTAACTAGGCTGACTTTGTTTGGCATAAGCTATCAGCAGATAATATGGATCCAGATTTTGTGGAAAGAAGAAGAATTGGTCTGGAAAACTTCTTGTTACGTGTGGCTTCACATCCTGTTCTTTGCCAAGACAAAATATTTTATGCATTTTTAATGCAGGTATAGTAAAGTTATTTCTAAATACATTCTTTAGTGATTATTTAATTAAGATAACGTCCTTTTGATCTTTTCTATTGACCCATAACTCATTCTATGTCAGGAGGAAAGATAGACAATGTGAATAAACTTGAGGTGGAAAAGGCTTGTCCAGCTAAAAGCTTCTTGAGAGCAGCCTGCAGTTGTACAGTGCCCTTCTAATCTACCTTATGACTATTTTCTAGTCAAGTTGTAAGGCTCCTAAGAGAGAATTTCCACCTCTTTGTAACAACCTATTGGGAACTTAATGCATGTTGGTTGGGAGCTCTTTCCTAGGACTAAAGCTGAACTAGTTACCATACTATACTGCTGACTTCAGGGACAGCACTGGCTTCCAGCTTGCTCTTTGTATATCCATGGTTTCTTTAGCCTTGTGGTTTGGATCATCCTTTCCTGTGTCATGGTCCAAACACCCATGGACCATGGGTGCTACAATACATTTTTGTACAGTACATTTTTTGTCACAGAAGTTGTGGTCCAATTGTCAGCTTAAGCATTGCATTCTGCTGCTTTCAAACTTAGGAGATGTTGGATAGTTCTTTTTTCTGTGCTTTGATGAGAGATTCCCAAATACTGGACTGAACAGCTATGTTTGCCATGGTACAGTATGTGGGTGGACCAACATATGGGAGCTGAAAACAGTGGAAAATCAGCAGCACACCTGAGCCAGGTGATGGCATGTGTACTGCAAACTGTTGTCATCTGTATGCTCTCTGCTCTCTGCCTTGAGATGGAAAGGTCCTTGGAGATGCTGGTAATGTCAGAGGCAAAATATGTTAGCTACTCTTCCTTAGACAAAGCAGTGCGGCTCCTGCTCTCAGCTGATAGATTGAGGTAACTGAGAAAAGGGTTTTTGGGGGGAGGTTAGTATTTAAGCACAACATAATGATTGGTTATTCTTAACCCAGATTCTTGAAAAGACATGGGGAGGGTAGATGAGGCAGAAGCCAGGCGTACTGGAGAAGCTCCTTTGATACAGGCTCTCACAGGGACTTGCAAAACCTGCAGCATTCTTAAATCACTCTAACTGAACATTCTTCTCCTGTATTTAGGAAGGTGGGTGGAAAGAAATGGTGAATGAGACTGGATTTCAGCTGAAGGTAATTACTGTAATTGTTTGTCTCGTGATTGCTGTGACACAGACATATTCCAGCAAACATTTTTAGGCTGTTTATGAAAGGATGATTTCTATAAGCATGAGTTGAAGGCATTGCTTCATGAATACTTGTTATTTCAAAAAACAGTGATGTTCTTGGATAGGTAGGACTGCAGTTAAGTTCTCTAGCAGGCTTGTTACATGCCTGTGTAATTCTGCTGGTAATGTAGAATCCTTATAAGCTTTAAAAGTAATGAACTTGAGGCCACAGCAATGAGGTTTTGTGTTTTCTGTTTAGTTTAGCTTTTTTAAAGGTGGGTGTCAAATTTAGTCTGGTAAGAGGTGCAAGGTGTCAAAAAAAGGCAAGCAAAGAGGTCTGAATTGTAGGACTTCTTTGCAAGGAGCTGTTGGTGAAAGGGACTAAGACAGACGGATTTGGTGCCCCTTAACTGTTTAACAGAATGTGTCTTGGAGTAATACTATCCTCATTGACATCAGCGAGTTCATGGCTGGGTAAACTGGTGGAGAACTTGCAGGAATAAATGGTCTGAGGTCATGTGTCTGTACAGGTCAAGAATCTGAGAAGCTGATAGATTGCTGGGCTGTGTCTGGAAGAATTACTGTATGGGGACAATACTGAGCTTTTTGTTTCATTGTAATGTGATCTGCTCTCATGAAATCACAACTGAAAACTGGATGGATTATGAAGAATTATTCTAAATAGTGAGAGCTAAAGAAAATCCCTGGTGTTCTTATCCTCAGTGTCCAAGGGGCTTTGATACTGACACTTACTGTTGATAACTTAAGTTGGCAATAATTCTCTTCCATCTCAGTTGGGTTTGCATACTACTGGTGGTCATAATGCAAACAATGTAAAGCTCTGAAGCTGCATACACTCATAGGAGTTCAGAAAGTTTGTACTGGCAGGGTGTGTTCAGGAGAACACACAGTGGTGTGTTTATGGAAGAAAACTCATAGCAGAATGCTGAGAATATTTGCCTCCCTGAAACCACATTGTAGATTAAATGAGAGACTAGCAAGTCTTGTTTTCCCTCTAGATTTGATTGTGTATGTTTTCCCTTTCATGGTTCCAGTTTCCTTAGGAAAGAAAAATAACTTTTTCAGAAGCCTGGTAAAAAGAATCTTCCCTTTATTCTACATCTAAAGTATGAACTCTCAATATTTAGCACTACATTGGAAGGAAAACTTCTATTCAGTGCATGTTTTAGACTCAAATTAGACCATTTGTTTATGTTTCTGCTGCATTTAAGCAGGATGTGTTTTTTGTCTGAGAGGGTTTGAACTCTAACTAAACCTTAAATTAGGTATTAATACAGTATAGCATGCTATAGCTGAATGTTGATGTTGGAGACTTTGTTTATTCTGCCAGCTGTATCATTAAATCATGCCTTTCCTCCCTCCCAACCCCAGCACTTATTTTTAAGGGATTTTTAATTTAAGGGATTTGTCACTTGGGATTTTAACCCTTCCTGTAGGAAAGAGAAAATTCCCATCTCTCTTTAGTTTACATAAATGATTATGGGATCATAGTAGGCGTTAACTCTCTGAAAACTCCTCAGCTGTACCTCATTTGGTGGGTGGTTCATCTCTAAAATGCTTGTGCATGTCACTCTTAAATCAATTTTAAGACTGGACAGATGTTTCTCTAGAAGCCTAAGTGGTGTAAATGCTCAAAAGTGGTGTGTGAGAGTTACTGTGCTGCAAATGGCAAAAAGGAAATAGTCCTACTGAGATGGTTGAGCATTGGCAGGATCATGCCTGTATGGACCTACTGAACTCTTCCTTCAGAACACTACGTGTGCATGTGACAAAAGACAAAAACTTGCCCTGGAACTGTAGGGTAGGAAGTGTCCTTTCTAAGTGTAAAGTGCCTGCTGCCCCAATAGATTCAAATGGCTTTGGTGCCTGCTGTCTCAACATAAATACAGGGTTCTGGGGAATAGCTGCTCAGAGGGAAGGACGCTGATAATGTCAGTGTATCTAGGTGATGTTTGTACTGTGAGAGGGTGTGAGGAGTACCTGCAGGTGTGTGTGAACAGCCCAAAACATAACTGGCTTGTGTGTTGATTTGTTGGGGTAGGCACTGGAGATCCAAGAGTATGTAAGCCTCAGAAGTGCTCTGCATAAAGGCTGGGACTTGGAGCTCCTGCAGTGTTTTGTGTTCCTTGTGCTATCTGGGACATGCTTCCCCTTGCTGCCTTGTCTTCCCTTTGCAAGATATTCTTAGAGAAGTGTCACACACAGTTGTGACAATGAATCTGCTTTCTCCCAGTGAGAGTCAGTCTTAGTCTGGAGGGCTTTGTTCCCTTACCTTTCAGCTTGTGGGTTATACTTTGTTTTGGTGTTTGGTCATTGGACGAACAGCTACAGTTAACCTGACTCTGCCACCAGTCCACCACTAAACCATGGCCCTGAGTGCCACATCAGCATATCTTTTAAACACATCGAGGGATGGTGACTCCATCACTTCTGTGGGCAGCCTGATCCTGTGTCTGACAATCCTTTTGGTAAAGAAATGTTTCCTAGCATCCAATCTGAACTTCCCCTGAAGCAACTTGAGGCAGGTTTCTCTTGTCCTACTGCTTGTTATGTGGGAGAAGAGACCAACCTCCACCTCACTACAACCTCCTTTCAGGAAATTGTGGAGAGCAGTAAGGTTTTCCCCTGAGACTCCTTTTCTCTAGGCTATGTATGGGGTATCTTCTGCTCAGCCCAAATGTAGTGGGAGGTGAAACAGTCTCAGACTGTGCCTGTCTTATCTGTAGATGCTATTACAAGGCCGCTAAAGGATGGGCTCTGTTCTTGTTTTTGGGAAGACACTGTGTTCCCTTCACTGACAAATTCAAAATAGCTCTTCAGGCTCTGAGTTTATTTTGTAACAGGGCACAAAATAATCTTTTGTCACATACCAGCACTAAGAAGTACTACTGAAGCAACTTACAGCTTGAAACTGTGGTACAGCCTGTTAGCTAAAGGAGTACACTATAGGAACTCTATACACCGTGCAAGGTGCTGATTTATTTTCCTTTTACTGAAGAGAAGGTTGTTTTGATCAAAAGTAAACTCCAGCCATTTACCCACAATTATCACTTTTCTTTGGTATAGATGAGCCCTGAGTGAGCTGTGTGTAAAATGCGTTGTAGGAATGAAGAGTTGTAGTGATGCAGGCCTCAAGGACGAGGCTGGGATCTCTTATCTGTGTTGGTGTCTTATTAGGAGTAAATATTCATTGCACAGTTTATTATTCAATAAATTGGAAAAAACCTCCTCCATCTCCTTAGAAATATTCAATACTACTGTTGCAGTAATTGGTAAGCCAACATCTCAAAACCAGTCAAAGCAGCCAATTACCTTTTTAATTAGGTATTGAATTTTGTTCTGTAGAGATTTATATATGCTCTACTATAGAGAAGAACATTGCATTAAAAAGGGCTCTATTCTGATATACAAATTACATATTTTCTGTAAAGCAAGTCATAAAAAGTAAGAGAACAACATATATAAGATTTTGATTTCACTAGGGAACTGTTCCTGGTAATAAAGAGCATATAGAGGTCACTCTACCACTGGTTTTATTTGGTTTGAGAAATATAAAATAGCTTGTCCATATGGTCTTAAGTTACCTAATTGCTTCATCTAAAAAGAATGTGGGGTTGTGTATCTTAAATCCATGATTTGTGCAGCATTTAAAGAAGGGAGTATTTTTGTGGGACTTGGATTATACCAGCTTTATTTTAGTCGTTACTGTTTACATCATATTCACAAAAATAGCGTAGTTTTTTGACTTTTTAATAAAAATATCTGACATTCAGGGCAGCTGGTGTCAACTTGTTCAATGTTTGAAGACTTAAATATGCCATGAAGGCAGGACGTTTTTCTAATGGTGCTGCCAGAAGGCTGAGATTTTTTTGTCACTGAAATTTAATTGCATTAAATTAACAAAGCTTTTTTTCCCCTTTTTTCAGGCAGATTCCAGATTAAAAGCTCTTAATGCAACATTCAGAGTGAAAAACCCAGACAAGTAAGACTGCACATCCTTCTTCCCTCCCTTTCTCTTTTTCAGTTATAACTATAACTTCAGGTGACAGAATATTCTATCTCTTTAGTATAAATTCAGAAAAGAAAAATTATCTTTCTGCATTTCAAATCTTAACAGGAGCCCAGTAAAGAGGTAGTGTGAAAATATTTGATATATCCTGCCTCCAGAAGCAGGAAGCATTCAGAAAAATTCCATCACTTTATGTAAAATGAGTATTTCATTTTAGCTAGACTAAAACGAAGAGATGAAAAAAAACCCAAAACCAGATTCTGAAAAAGAACTTCTTAATATTTGTTTTCAAGAAATCTTTCCAAGCATGAACAGAATACTGATTGATAGTAGGTCTTTCCAAAAGTCTGCTGTGTACAGCTCTGGATGCACACACCCTGGAGTTGCAGTTCACAGTTCTTTCCAAGCTGCCAATTTTCACAGATGCTTTTGGAAGTCCAGAGGTCAGTTCAGCTCTGTTGCAGTTTACAGAGCTTGGGGACAGGCACTAGAGCAATCTGCTGGATGGAAAAACTGCTCAGAATTGTCAGTGTATATAGGGGGAGGTTCATCACACCCTTGGTGATGTGGGAGGGGTAGAATAGGAGTTTCTACTTCTGCAGTGGTTTAGAAGAATCAGTGTGCAGCGATGGGGCCAAGAGATGTTGCTGTTTGCCATCCACAGGCTGTGGAGACCTGTGCAAAGTGCCCTTCTGGGTGCCCTTGCTGTCCAGCAGTGGCACCAGGAGATGCTCCTTGGGGAGAGCCCCTGTGCCTGACTGCTGTCTGTGCCATAGAACCTGTGGATATTGTGTTAAGGATACCTTTCTGAACCTCTTCACAGACTTAGCCTGTGAATTGGTCCAGTCCCTTCTTTTTTACTGTGCTTGTTTTTAGGGCCTTCTGTGGCAGCCAGGAAGCTTTTAGCCAGGGTTTAATATAAATGATAACATGAATGAATGAGATTGGAAGACAGCAATTCTCTGTATCTGCAGGTGAAAATGGTCCCTTGTTTGAATGCTTCACCCTCAGTCATCTTCCTCTGTGGCCAGTAGCTGTCTTTTCCTGCTCTCACAGCAGGTAAACTGCCAGAAGTCTGACTGTAGGCACAGGTGGGCAAGACTGTTTAAGGAGCATCCTTGTTAGCTTGTAACAATGTTTCAGAAAGCAAAGCTCTTTTGAGAAGTAGCTTGTTAAAAAGTAGAAAAAGGGTTAATACAAGGAAAACATGAGGAAAGGGCTTGTAACAAAAACAGTCCTCGAGTGTGTGCCTTGGTAGAGCTTTCACAGCACTTGAGAAACGGGACATGTTTTCTGTTGTATTCTGCCAGCAACCTAAGTTCCAAATTGCACTTGGGGATACAAACAGTTTAATAAATAACTCATGAGCAGAAGTTGTTTGTTTTCCTTTTGCTGTAGCATGTGTGGCTCTAACAGGAGGCACAGTGCCTTGTTCTGCCCAGCACACTGGTGCTCAAGCTGCCTGGAATGTGATGCCTGGCCCCTCTGCTTTACCTTTGGTGCTTTTGTGTGGCTGGCTGGTGAAGTGGTTCAGCAAGCTCACCTTGCTGAAACAAAAGGTGTGACTTGAGGGCTGTGTGGAGTGTAGGCTTTCAGGCTCCTGGGCCAGGAGAGGTTCAGGTGAGGAGCAGCTGCAGCTCCCAGTTGGGATTGCCATGGAGCTGCAGCTTTCAGCTTGGCAACATGAGGAGCTTCATGCAGCTGAAACCAGGCTGCTCTTCAAGGTCAAATGTGAACTGGAAACTAAACCTGCTCCAGTGGGAAGCAATTTGTAGTTTCAGTGGTGATAAAAATATGGTATTCTGGTACTCATAGGTAAATTTGTATCTACTGCAGACCTCTCTGATTTGGCCTCATGGCATGCATCCTTTCTTTCTCTTTCTGGGCTTTAATCAAAACCATAACTTTTTTGTTTTGGTGGAAGATTTCTTTAGAAAATACTAAAGCCTTTCCTAAGGCAGGCTTTTAAAAATTTTTTTAAGTATCTTTCTGGGTTTTTTTGTCTGGTTATTCAGATAAGTGGCTTGTTTTTTAGTGAATGGTTCTGTTCTTGTAGTATCTCTCTTTACAAAACAGGACAGTGGCACTGCCTGCCCTGATGCAAGGAGGATTACTGCTGAGTAAAATGCACAAAGTAAATAACTTACACTGAAATGCTGCCTACTCTAAAGGAATTTATTTTCTTTGCCAGTATCATAAAAGATATTTTTGAAAGACCGGCTGGTGTTCCTACACCAATGTGACCCAATCAGGTCTTCATTTGTGTCTCAAGTTCTATTTAATAGCTCAGTTAAGTATCTAGACTGTTACTAATGTTGCAGAACCAGTAAAATGCAGTGAAAAGTACTAGTTTAAAAAGCCTCAGTTTCTGAGTGCCAAAACTATCTCTTGTTTTACACTTCTGCTGTTAGGTTACACTGGAAAGTAAACATCTCTTTGTGTGCCTCACTGAGCCCTGTTTGGAAATTACTTTATAATTATGTAACTTTTTTTTTTTTTTTTTTACATCAGCAATGAGTAGGACTTGAGCAAATAGTTGAGAAATAAACTTTTGATCTGCAACACTACCAGTCTTTTAAAACCAGTTTTTCCTGAAAATTATATTTGTAAAATTTTCAATCTTCACAGAAGATTGGGAAAAAAATAGCAGCACTTTGGTTTATGCTTTTATGAGACAAAATAGAAGACAGCTTGATTCTGAAGTAGTAATTTTTAATTTTTTTTTTAATTGAGGTAGAATTGGTCTGAGAGAAGATGTATTGCTGCTGAAGGCCAGGATACTGAAAGTCCTCCTAGGTTCCTGACTCTGGGCTTCAGGGAACTGCAGCATTCCTAAAAGATTTCTTGTGGCAAAACAGGATAAATAAAACTTTACGTTATAAATTTCTGTAGTGGAAAGGGGAGTCTTCCTGAGCTGCAGGCATGCTTTTTAATCTTTTGTTTTTAGTTCAATTATTTCAAATATCTTCACTGTACATGTCTGCAGCTGTCTGACATGCAGCCCTGGTGCATATTTTATAAAGTGTAAACTGAAAAGATTGCTCTCTAAATCCCACTGTGCAGATCAGTGACTACATTTCTTTTTCTCCATACAGCTTCTCTGCTAACTTTTAAATCTTTTTATGTACTTTAACCCTGTGTGTGTCATAATGCTATAAAAAGTGCTTCTTGGAAATCAAAAGTATTGGAAGTCATAATAAAGCTTTTACTTCCTGAATGTAAGGATGGGAATATTTTAGGGGAAGACTTCCTGGCAGGGGAGGAAGAGGTGTTAAATGAAAAACCCTGGAATTTCATACTTGGTCACCCAAAACAAGTGACCCAACTCATTTCAGTAAGACCTCTTGGGTACAGTCTATTCTGAAATACAAAGCCTGACTGTGTTCCTGTGGTGGGAGGAGGGATGAAGTTCTTTTAAATTCTTGAACATCAACCTGGAACACTAATCTCAGTCTCCTGTTCCTTAATTTTAGTTGCATTCTTCTGTGTGTATTTTCAGATCATTGTTTAGTAATTTAGGTAAAGCTGTTTCTGGCTTCCCATCTGGATGAAATAAATACATTCTTGTGTACGAAAGTAGGTCATGAGCTACACTTGTGTGTAGTAGGGAGGCTTTATGTGTACACAAGAGGCTGTAGCTGTGGTTTAATTGGTTACCTGTCACTGGCAAAGCTGTGGTAAACGATTCACCTTCGTTATTAGCAAGAGCTAAAGGTATCAGCTTAAATTGCCTCTGAAGCCTAACTGGGCTGGCTGATAAAATGCCTCTTCTCCAGAAGTGACAAGCCAGCAGTGTACACAAGTCACTTGCAATGGCTTGCCTGTCTGGTACCTTGTTGAGATGTAGTGGTTTGATGGCCTTCAGCCATGAGTGGCTCCTGTGCAGGTACCAGTCTCAATAGGATTTCATATGTTACAGTTGCTGTACAGATTAGCCTTAGGGGAAGTGTAATTGTGAACGTTTCCTTGAACCCCTGAAAAGCTGTGCCCAAAACTGGATAGAGGTAGCTTGAAAGTAAAGTATCTTTGTCAGGTCAGAAATGTAAACATGCTTTTATTGAGAAATACGCTTCAGCAGATTTTGGCTTTGTATTTGTTTGAAGCTTTCCTATTTACTAACCCTTGCTTTTATAAATCCCAATAAAAAACCCTAACAACAAAACAGTGATGTAATAACTTCAGCTAACTACTCTTATTTCATAAAATTTTATCTCTTAATTCGATCTGAGCCTTCAACATATGCACTTAAAAAACAGCAATCATCAAAGTGTTGGGATGTTTGTTCACTTGGGGGAAATGAAACTCAGCAGTCACTTCTTTAGGAGTCTTCAGCTAATTCCACTCCAACACAATCCAGGCTCTGCTTGCTGGCTGCAGGGTTGTGGCTCTATTGTGCATGCTGTGAAAGCTTGCTTTCATGATGGCTAATGATGTACTATCTGTTTCCTGCTCCCAGGAGATTTACTGAGCTAAAACACTACAGCGATGAACTGCAGTCTGTCATATCACACCTTCTGCGAGTCAGAGCTGTAAGTATTTCCCATGTGTGTCATGACAAATAGTATGATTTATTTATAAGGCAGTATTTCTTGTTTAGTCAAGAGCAGTGGTATATGTGTTCTAGAATAAGGGCAGTTTAGCCTGAGGGAGTCTGTCTCCAGAGTGTGGAGCAGGAGACAGCAAGAGGTGAGGGCACTGACTCTGTACAGATCTGGGAGGGGGAAGAGTTCCAGATCCGATGGTTGGGTTTGACAGGGCTAATCTGCCCTGTCCTGTGATAGTCACGTATCTCAGGGAGGTGCTCTAAACAGAGTCGAGGTGTCTGCTTCTCTGTACTCAGCAGACAAGTTACTTTTGCTGGATGTTTGGTTTGGGAAGGGCCTCAAAACACAGTTTTCTGGTCAGACATATAATGAGCTTGTAGTATGAATCCTTTGTGCTTCCCTTAATGTATTTTCTTTTTTTGGCTTGTTCATTGATCTGTAATGAATAATAGTCTTTCTAATGATGACAACAATTATGTAATGAATTAAGATGGGTTGAGAGTGGAAGGTTGTTATTTTTTTAAAGACACTAAAAGGAAATAAGAAATTACGATTCCAATAATGAGAGCATGATACTTCTTTTTAGTACATTCAACAGGAATTTCATTTTTAATGGACCTGTGTGTGGCAGAGAGGACAGTAATGGATTGCTCTGCTAAACTCAGGTTCTTGAGAGAATTAATCACTCTCAAGAGCGGTGTTCTACAGAAAGTCCTGTTTTCTCAGGGTTGTGTATGTGAGATCTGTTGGGCAATTTGTTAATGTTTCCTTTTTACTACTGCTGTCACAGACATCATAATAACAATGGTAGCTCTTGCAGAACTTTAATCTCATTCATTGGTACATCACAACTCCAAGGGCATTATCTGGATTACAACTCACACTTCAGAGTGTACACATGTCTTTTCTTCTGAGGTTTTGCCAGCGTTGTAGTGCTGGCTGCAGCAGGTACTGGCACTCCAAACAGCTGAAATGACCTCTAGCTCAAGCAGTGAGTTCTGCAATGGATAGTTCATTTCCTTTCCCTCAGTTCACTCAGCTGGGTGGAAAAATCAAGTCACTTGTTAGAATTTTACTGAAGATTTCCCTACAGTATTGATGTCAAGGTGGACTTCTAAGTTACCATCTATAAATTAAATAAATGAGTGTGTGCATAAATTTGGCATTATTCAGATAAAGAATGTCTTATATTTGATTATCAAAAACTGAAGGGAGCTTGATTATGGTCTCCACAGACATATCCTATCATTGAGCACTTCCAAAGATAGATTTGAAATGCTACTTTTCAACATAACCTCAACTGTGACTTCAGTCTTCCAGGACTTAATGCTGTTGAGTTTTTTTTTTTCTTTCAGTTGTGGCTTATGTTAGATTTAGGCCTAATCTAGTTTACCTATGTAAGAACATTAAGGCTTTAGCTTGTAGTATGTATGTGGGTTTCCACAAAGCAATTGCACTTAATGTTAATGAGTTTCTAAAATGTTCTAACCTGTTTCTAAAATGTTTTAGAGGGTAGCAGACCGGCTTTATGGTGTCTATAAAGTCCATGGCAACTATGGAAGAGTATTCAGGTAAGAGTTCATCTAGTGTTTAAATACAAACATAGTTATGGGGAGAGAGAAGGGAATTTCTTGGTTGTGTTATGCTTTTGAAAAGTATATTTGAAACCTTTCATTGTCTATCTTGAAAAACTGTATTGCAGTGCTAATGAGATTTCTGTGCTGCATGCAGAGATTGCCTGATCTGCTGAGCTTAGTTTCCAGTGCAAGATTACAGCTTTTTGCTTTGTGTACCAGATCTTTGGGCCTCCTTCTGCTGCATTGGCATTTTGTTTTTTCAGAAAGTAACTCACTATTCTTCATGCATTTGTCTCTGAAAAAGCTTCTAGGTTCTTTTAATGGATAAAAATCAACAATTATATCTGTCCAATTTTAGTAGCTTTTAGAAGTGAATTTGCCAATCGTTTTTTTGATTTATATGAGGGAATTGCATGCTCAAGTTTTCCATCTCACTGGAGAATTCAAGAATCTAAACTTCTGGTTAAGGGAAACCTCCTGCTTCTACACACTGTTCAAGTGCTAAATTTAATTCTCCGGGTTAATGGATTGCAGATGTCTTTCTCATTGGGGGTTTTAAAATGAAATTAGGTGTAGTTCTGTAATAACACAAAGACAAATATCAACATCAGCAGAGTGGAATGTTTATGAAAAAGTGAAGGACAGAATAGATGCATTACACATAAATTATGCGAAATATAAGGACAATCTTTTTTTTTCCTTGTAAAAAGAGTTGTGGGTGTAATTCTTGTAACTAAGAACTCTCATAAGGTTTCTCAAAGCTGAGAACACAATTAAAATGGCAGAATACATACCAGGATGTCCAGAACAAGTAACTTTCTATCTTTTTTTGTAGCTCTGCTTCTTTCTTTATCTAAATAATATCTCCGATGTAAATAGGTGGTTGAGACAATTGCAAGTTGGAATTTTTTTTAATGAATAGAACTAAACAAGAGTCTGCTATGAAAACATAAAGCTACATACATAAAATAATTTCAGGAGAAGTAAAATGCTTACAAAAGTCAAATTCACCCTTTGATTTTTGGAATGAGAGGCTTCTATCTTGTGCCCTGTAAGTCTGGAAAGCTTCGTATATTCTTGGTGAGCCCAAAATGTAGTTCAGAAAGTTGACCATTGGCGTTGTCCCTTGTCCCATTTGCATTAAGTGCTTGGTGGTTTGGATTTGTTTGATTTTGTTTTAAATTGAGTTTCGGCTATTTAAGCAAGGTAATGTTCAAAACCTATCCCAAACTAACTGTATTTGTGACTATGAGTTTAGGGACAGTTGTTTTACAGAGTGCCATAAACGGCCTTGTCACATTGTCAGTGGTGTTCCTTAAAGAAAAAAACCCAGTTTGACCAAGTCTAATTTTGAGGCAGTTTCCATTCAGGTGTCACCTGGAAAGAAACGATATACAGGATGCAGCTTATTAACTTCCCTTACCCTTCATGTGTGATGTTGTTTCTCGTTTGTTTTTCCTACAGTGAGTGGAGTGCAATAGAGAAGGAGATGGGGGATGGGTTGCAGAGTGCTGGCCACCACATGGATGTGTAAGTACTGACTGAATATCTGATAGTTTGATGTAAGCCAGATGTGGAACTCTCAGTCTTTCCTCTCTTTTCCCTCAACCCCAAAGTACATATGAGTACCAAGAAAGTTGGGGGTGCATTGTTTTTGGGTATACAGTGTTTCTGTGCCTTGGATGCAGGCGCAGTTTTAGCATCCATATACTGTATTAAGTAGCTCAAAAAGCCTCAGGAGAACCAGAGTGGTTTCTTTTTTTTATTATTATTTTGAAATCGTAGAAGTGTTTGGAATCCTTCCAGTTTTTCTTTTAAGCTACTATGCCAGAAACTGGAATACAACTTTAATCTACTACAGACCTGATGAGATCCATTTGGTTTTGATAGCAGCATTTTGTACCATGCAGTAGATGGTACACAGATTTGGACTTAATTACAGGGAGTTAAGAAATTTAATTAATCGGCACCAAAACTCCAGTGGATTCTTGAAACAAACACTGACTGGATATATTAAAGAATCCTCTCTCTTTGCATCTTTAGAGTCATTTGGCAGAGTATGTGAAGCACAGCCTTCAAAATAAGAGTCTGGCACTTGGGAGTGCTCACAGAAAGGGTATTCTAAGCTCATGGCTTCTGCTTTTCAGGTAGTCACATAGAGCAAGTGAAACAGCATTTCTTACCACTCTGATTCCTCTTCTGCAATCCCACACAACAGATAAATAACTCCAGCAAGAGATGGAAGCTGTTTGACACTTCATGCAATATTTTTACCAATAAAGCATAATTCCTGTGGAAATAAATTCTCAGGTTTAGTTTATGGGGCAGATTTACATACTACTGCCTGATTGTTATTGGTGGTGTCAGGTTAATTGTTACTGGCATTGCCAAGTGGAAGGGTTTCAAGAGCCATGCCTTCAGCTTCTTTAGAGTAATTCTGCTTTTGGCAAATCTTTAAGAATTGGATCACTTCTGAATAATTTATTCACAGTTCTGTGCTTTGTCTAATGGGGTTGTTTCCATACAAGAAAAGCTGTAATATTTTCATGGCAGAGGGCTCTGGTGAGAACAAAGAATGGAGAATGCATTTTGCTTTCAGAAGAAAAGTAATTGAAGTAGGGGTGGAATACAATGCTAAGCACCTACTACAGTAGGCAGGAGTTGAAGAAATTGTGAAAATGTGATGTAGTGGAGTTAAGGAATCACACAAAGGTTTTCAGTGGTTCAGATATACCACACCTGGAAATGCATAACCAATTAAAAGAAGTCTCAATTCTCAATCAGGAGGCCGAGCCCTTTTACACATCCACAATATTTAATATTTCTGTCTGTAACAGAGGGCTAAAGATCCAGAATAATGGCAGTGGGTAACTGCCATTGTGGGTAATTTTACTCACTGCCTGAAGTCTGAGGTAGCTTTCATTGTCTGTCATCTCCTGTGCTCTGACACTCTTGTACAGCAGCAATCCCTTAGTGATGGCAATCAAGCAAGAAGCGGCAGTTGTGAGGTTCAGGAATTCATTCAGTGACCCGTGTGGTCTCCTAGCACTAAGGTTCATATCTATGATCTCTTTAAAGTATAACTTACCAGTTCAGTTACCATTCCCATAACATCAGGTGGGAATTTATTGCAACAAAAAGCCACTTCTAGTTGCCTAATATAGATGTTAAACTTCAAAACTAATTTAATTATTCTCTATCTACTCCATATGCTGTAGTCTTTACTAGATGTTTATTTAAGCTTTTGAGTTGTTATTGGTTAGTATGATCTATAACTGCTAAAAGTTTGGAGAAGACACCCCAAAGCTTCTCTGGGTGTGTGCTTTATTAAAAGATGAGGCTTGCTAAAGTGACAGAGAATGGTGAGAAAGTTGGAGTGAGTGGCTATAGCTAGCATTTAAAAGATGAAAGAAAAAAGTGCCAGACCTTTGATTTCTGTCCTTTATTCCATTAATGAGTGACCCTTTATCTCTGTATCAACTAGACTGTCATTATATATTGAACCGGTGTAAACTAAAACAAGGATTTAGTTGACAGCTTACACAAAGAGTGAGACCATGTCAGGTAGCTTTAGAACTTATTGCAATGTTTCTCCTTAACACTTGCTCTAGTTTGCCCAAGTTTAGGCAGTCAGAAATGTAACTTATTACATTTTTTTTTTCTCCCTAATCAAACTCGGTATAAAAACCTGCCTAGCTAAGGTAGGATTTTGTTTGGTGAGATTTTTTGGTTGTTTGTTTTTGAAGTTCTTTTCTGAGAGTTGATCTGACACAGATGAGCTCTAGCACTGCTCTAAACTTAGATCTTACTTGAAAATGAAATGTGGTCCATCTGCTGCCCTGAGAAATCTAACCACTATACTAAAATTATTGCACTGCAGAACTTAAAATAGGGTAAGCCATTTATGACCTTTGTTGCTGCAGGATTTTTCAGAAGAAGTGCATTTTTCAACAGTTTTGACTTATTCCTTACACTGAATCATAATATGAATTCTTGCTCTCCCTGTTCTTTAATCCCTTCTACTTAAACTGGTCTGCTGTTGCTGACCACTTCATATGTTATATTTATTCATCACCAAGAGCCTTGGTAGGGCTTTTCCTGGGTGTGCCATGTCTTTGATTTCACAGAGCATCAAAACAACTCATCATACTTGCAAACTTCCCAAATTCATCTTCCCTTTCAGCTTGAGATTCTGCCACTTCTTCCACAGAGCCAATTACTGGAGAGGCATAGGGAGAAAAGGGAAAACAAAGATTCTGCAAAAACTTGAAAGCCAAGAGGTGCTATAATTAGCATTTGGGTCACGTTGTGCTGGTTGCTAGAGAAGAATGGACATATGCTCACTTCAGAGAGCCTGCAGGTGTGTGAGATTGGCACATAGCTGAGAATCCAGCCTGACTTAGCAGAATAGATGAAGGTATTTGTGTGGGATCTCATTCATCCTGATTATCCCCAGTGGCACATGCCCTGAGTGCTAGGCTACAGAGGAATCTGATTTCTGTGACTCTGCCAAGTGAGATGTGCAGATAGCTCTAGGCCTGTCCCTGCAAATCTGTACAAGACAGTCACCTTGGTTAGCAAGAACATCCTAAATACTGTCAAATAAGCAGAATCAACTAGAAAAATCAAGTGCTTTTTGCCATTTGTAGCCTACATAACAAAACTCTTACTGAATGCAAGAGCTGCAGATTTGGTCCAAGCCCTTGTACTTCAGATTTCTCCCTAAAAGGAGGGTTAAACTTTCTGTTGCTGTGCATTAATATGCCTGACTTACACAGCAGATAAAGCTATAGACTTTCAAGGAACTGAAGGGACCTAGTGTTGTGGTGTTCAGGGCACTCCTGTACTCAGGAGTATCTTGTACTCAGACTGAGTAACAAGCCATGAAAGCAGCCTCTGCTTTTCAGAAGGTGTGATGTTCACATTCCTGGCCCTTAATGCTTTAAGCCTTGAAGGATTTCTTTTGCACCGTGTCTTTTTTTTTTTTTTTTTGTCTTGTTGCTGCCTATTGACAGGCCACTGAAGAAAAGGAATAAATTGGGATTTTTCCTGTAAGAAAAGCTGTCTCATCTTCTGCAGGAGACTTATGATAGGTTTTGTACTTGTCAAAAGATTCATTGTACAATGAATCAATGTAACAACCAAAGAAGCAGGCCCACGGGAATGTTGACATTAGCTGATTCAGAGTTTAATTAAAAACAAAGAAAAAACCCTTTTTGGAAGTGCTTTTTGCTGTTTGTCATGGGCATTTCTGTCAAACAGGTGTTCTCTCTTGTTACTGAAAGTATCCTTAAAGGTTAAATTAATCAGCTTTACATTTAACTGTGGCTGTTTTTCACTAGATATGCAGCTTCTATTGATGACATACTGGAAGAAGAGGAGCACTATGCAGATCAGCTGAAGGAATATCTCTTCTATGCTGAAGCACTGCGGTATGTACAGAAGTCTAGAGCTCAAAAGGATGCTGTAGTCCTTTTCTCTCATGTGGTGTTGATGTTTAATTTAGTCTGGTATCCTCTTGTGTTCTCTGAGAAGAAGAAATTCCAGTGTTGTGGAGTCTCTTTGCTCCTGTTTCTTATTCTGCTTACTTGTACTCGATTGCCATGTGAGTGGCAAACAAATTACAGCTGATCTGATCAGTAGTGAAAAGACAGAAATGTTAGAATCTGTATACTATAGAAGAAAATGCTGTTAATTCCTCTGCTTCCACTGTTACCTTGGCTTTTGGTGTAATAGTGCCCCAATGTGTTGAAAGCTCCAGCTTTCAAATGAGATAGGCCAAACAGAGCTGTTACAGCCATTACAAATTCCAGGAACTTTCAACATGCCCAGCATAGTGTTAATCTGCTGCACAGTCTTGTGCACTTAAATACCAACTTTTTGTTTTCTTTTATGTTGGTCTTTGTCAGTCACCCCTAAGAAGCACAGACACAAAATAGAATTGCTTTATGCTGCAAGGCTGTGCCTAAAGCTATTGTGCTTTACAAGGGTTGGCTCTGAACCTCTTGGAGAGGTCCAAAATGAATGGGGTTGGTGAGTGCAGGGGCTGCTGTGTGGGAGCCTCTCCTGGGAGACCCTTGTGCATCCGGCTGTGCAGGATGGATGTAGCATCATCAGCCCACACAGGACTGGGAGTTACTGCAGGTGGTCAGAGGAAACTCCTCTTTTCCAGATGAAAGGCACTGTATGAGTCTAGAAGCAGTTTCTTGTTTCATTGTTTAAGAAAGAAAATGTGATGAATTTTATGATGGATTGATAGATTGCTGCTATGACAGACATCATCTCCAGGTATCTTTTGTCAAAGCTGTGATATTTCTGTAATGTGTTTTGAATTAAACTGTTTTACAGTGGTGTCCTTAAGGAGGTGGTAGGGCTTGTATTGCTGAGTGTATCTTGGAATGAGTCTATAAAGAAGCAGAATGCAGTAGTACTAAGAACTTTATTTATACTTTGATGCAAGCTTACTTAATTACAGCATTTGCAGAGTTATACAGTCTGTGATAGGGCTGTTGAATTTGGGCTAGATGAATATTTAGAAGTGCTTCCTGTCAAAAAGCAAACAAAACATGATGCTATTTGTAAAGTGTAAATGGAGGGAAACGTAGCAAAACAAAGTATTTCATTACAGATCTTTCATTACTTACTTTTCAGGGCAGTTTGCAGGAAGCATGAACTAATGCAATATGATTTGGAAATGGCTGCACAGGACTTAACATCTAAGAAACAGCAGTGTGAGGAGCTGGCAACAGGAGTGAGTCTTTTTCCACTTTCTGCTCCAAGATACCTCTTTCTGAATTTATTTTTTACTTGAGCCAAGTTACTTAGAATGATATTTAAATGGCACCAGGATGCTGGCTGCTGCTTTTGAGAAGTGGTATCATATGAGCTGGAGACTTGTGAGGTTTAAAGTAACTTGGTTCTTGGAGACTTAAACTGTTTGTGCCAAATGTCTTTTATTGAATACTGAGCAAGTAGAAGATTGCAGTAAATATGACTGGAGCAGAATAACACTCTATAGATAGACAACTCTATCCTAAAGATGAAAATGTTGGGAATTCTGAAAGACTTCCTTTGCCTTTTGAACAGTGGGTGTTATTGATATGCTGTGTTAGTCCATTTTATATAGGAGATAACATTACCTAAAATATCTGAAAATGGTAACTGGCAGTTTTAGAATTGTTAATGTTGCTCTTGGATCTATTGATGTTCTTTATGGAATGCCTTTATGGCTTTTGGTTCTCTTAGTTTCTTTCCTACTTCACTAGGAAGGCTGCTCTGAAAGTTTACCCTTGTCAGCCTTAAAGTGTTTCAACATCAAATTATCTCCTCCCCACTTTACTTAGTCTAACCTGAGTCACCAGAGCTACTTATCAAATAATGAAGTGGAGATTAAAGGAAAAAAATCAGCCAAATAGTAAGCACAAATGCCAATAAAGTCACCTTATGTCCTGTGGCTGTGCCCAGGACATGCCAAACCTAGAGTATCCTTGTTTTTTGTAGACTGTGAGAACCTTCTCCCTGAAGGGGATGACCAGCAAGCTCTTTGGTCAAGAAACCCCTGAGCAGAGGGAAGCCAAGATAAAGGTTCTAGAAGAGCAGATACAGGAAGGAGAAGAACAACTGAAGTCTAAAAATCTGGAGGGCAGGTAAATGGACTTGACCGTTTCAAAGAAAACACAGGGCTTGTCTTAGCAAAAGTCCTTGACTGGATGCTCTTGAAGGTGTTTGCATTTTATAAGTGTTTTTAATATATTCTTGGTGTTTATGAGCTGTCTATAAAAGCTCCTGTCAGCTGCAAGTTGTGAAATAAAGTGCAGTACATGCAGTTAGCTTCTGGTCTGAGTGTATGGCTTATGTAAAACCTGATGACTTTCCCAGTTACTGAGCCCACTCTAATGGCTGACTTGCATGCTTTTATGTTCCACTAGTAATATATTTAGCAGGTGGGCTTGGAGGTCTGCAGCTGAAAAGGCTGAGACTCAAAGGCTGATATGCTTCAAATACAGTATTTAGTTTGGTTTGTGTATAAGGGTGCTGAGCCCATATTCAGCAACTTTTCCTGTGGGGGACACCTTACTCCTGTTTGAAAGAGATTAGAAGGTCTGGGGAGTTGTGTTTGGGTAACTGCTTCTTGGTGCTCTAATGAAATTTTCTTCAGGTATGCAAAAATTAAAAATAGGAACTAACATTCTTAAAGCAATGTGATTTTGTCAAAGCATGTCTGTCATAACACAAGAGGTAAACGTGGTATCTCCTGATATGTTAGCATTAGAGCTGGAAAGGTAAGACTAGTTCATGAACAGTTCAAAGCAACAAGACACTCAGTAAATGCAATATCTTAATAATTTTGGCAGATGTATTTGAGATGTGCTTTTGCAGCTCTGGAAGCAATTTTCGAGTGAATGCCAGTCCAGCACAGATGATAGTAGGAATTACAGATACATGCCTCCATTTTAGTTAAGGAGACCTGACTACACATCACCAAACCAACAAAATTAATTTCTAAAGTGAATTATCAAAGTTAAATTTGCATTGTAAATGTCTATTTTACTCAACTCTCTCACATCCTGCCAAACAAGTGAGTTTTCATGATGAAGAGATAGAGATTCTGACTTGACAATTGAAAAAGAAACATGCAGTGTTGTGTGCTGAATGTTGGCATAAAGATAATTAATTATCCCAACACAATCTGAAGGAAAAAAAGTATATTCTGACTTATTCTGCTTCTATGGCAGTGATGCTTCCTGGGGAAAAAACACCAAGCCAAGCAAACATCCTAATGTATCCTGTGAAACTCTAGGTTAAAAACCTTAAAAAGAAGGTGGAGAATTGGGTAGTGGTGCCAGTTGTAAAATGAGGGGACTGAGGGATGCAGAACTTGATTTACTGACTGAAAGATGGAGCACTCTGTCATACACAGCTTCTCTGCTGAGTGTCCAGAGCTGAGGGTGGAACATGTAAAACACTTACTAACAGAAATCATTGTTTTAAATTTCAGAGACTTTGTGAAAAGTGCCTGGGCTGACATTGAACGGTTTAAAGAGCAGAAGAATCATGATTTGAAGGAGGCACTTATAAGCTATGCTGTTATGCAGATTAGCATGTGCAAAAAGGTACGTGTGGCTTGGGAAGGGCTAGCCCAGTGTGTTTGTCCTGTCAGCAGGGGGGCAGAGGCACACTGTCAGTAACTGGGAGCAGGGCAGTCACAGAAGATTGGAAATCACCACCATAAAACCTCCCACATAGTCCATCCTCTTGAACTCAGTGACGTGTTAATGTTGAGATAGACATAAAATATGGATATTAAATAGTGTGGTCCAATTTCAATGTGGTCTCTGCCTTCTTCTGTTAGTTCTATGGAACTTCTTTGTAGAGACTTCTGTTGAAGAAAGCTGTGGATGAGGTTTGCAAATAGAGTATATTCCCACCTATTGATTTTAACTGTTCTTTTAAAAGGGAATTCAGGTTTGGACAAATGCAAAGGAATGCTTCAGCAAGATGTGACTACCTGGAAATTAATTCCTCCTCCAAGTGCCAGAGAACGGAAGCACAGTGTATAACACCAATGTTATATTGCTACATGACTAACATACAAATCATGAAATAAATGTAATTGTTAATAAAGGATGAAAAGGACATGTTGTTAAATGTTTAGGCCTGACTGCCACTTCTGTGGCATGTTTTATATGTGATAGCAAAGAATGCAGGGGTAAAAGAGTTGCTGAAAACTACAGCTCTGTATTGGGACAAAGGTATGGGGAAAGTTATCCCAGAAAGTATGAACTAAACTGTTCAGAGACTTGTGAAACACCATGCTCTGTAATGTGTAGATCACTTCCAGATGCCCTTCTTTCCAACCCTTGCTGTTTAGAATTTTTAATGCTCAAGGGTGCTTTGGTTTTATAATGGGGCACACAGTTGTGTTCTCAAGGTCTATGCCATAAGAGAACAAAAATGAAATATTGTAATGCCTAGAGTTCATATTTAAATGCCTTTGCATGTCCATAGAGAAATATGTTTTTCCAGAGTTCAGGTTAAGCAGTCTCAAGCTCCTGAGATGTTTGAAACTCTCTACAGTAGAGGTGTTGTACAGTGGTTTGATAACAATATTCTGCATTTACTGGTTCCCACTTCAGTTTTGATACGGGCATTGATTTCTTACTAAACTTCTTCCTGCAAGTAAAGGTGACTGGTGATCCAGCTGAGCAGAAAAACCAAAGTCAAAGCTGGTGAGAAGCAGATGCAACTTCTCTTTGGTTGTTTGGAACCTGTTTACACTTGGTGTGAATCTGGCCTGTGGCACCTGTAACTGAAGTGGTTTGGTTCTTAAACAAATAGTTCTTAATGAAGGTGCTGAAATAATAAACCTGGTGCAGCTTCTGTCATACTTCAGAGCAGTGATGTGCAGAACCCACAATGATCCAAGGTGTCTGTTTGGCCCTTGTAATGATGTTTCAGTGTGTGTGAGTCTGTGTGAGTGTGTGTAATATACACACCTGTATAACATGATTTGCAGTTATGGGATTTGCATTAAATGTTTCCAATTATGAAAATCTCTTACCACTGTCTAATACTGGGCTTTTTCTACATCCTTACTGAAAGTTCCTGAAGTCTTGTGGAATTTGTCAGACTTGATTGGTAGTCCTGAAGGAAGCTTTGTAATAATCTGTTGAAAAGTGTATTTAATTATTTTGGATTATAACGCTATTCAGATTTTTTTTGGTAAGAGATACTCCCAAAAGTCCTTAAGTGTTCTTTTGATAAAACTATCTAAATGTATTTACTGGTATGTCCCATGTTACTTTTGTCTCTTCAACGTTTCTTTTCTATGAAACCATTGTAAAGAATGCATAGGTCTGGTGCACACTACAGCTTAAAACTCTGAAGTAAAGTGCTGGTACTCTGAAAACCTGTGTTGGCTTTTCCAAAGCATGTGACAGTGACATGCCTGGCTGAGGGGTGATGTTGGGCACAAAGAGGTCTCTTCCTTGAAACATTGGAGAAACATTGTTCCATTCAGAGGTTGCAGTGTCCAGTTCTGATGCAGGCTGAAGGACTCTCACATTCCAAACCAAGAAGTTGCACACTTGATGTATTCAGTAAACCTTCTAAAGGAGTGGTGCCTTAATACAATACCATGAGGCGCTCAGAGTAGGTATTTTTCATGCACTTTGATTTTTGGTAGATCTTTCTGGTGCCTCCTTTCATGTGTCACTTGCTGTACAGCTCATTAAATGTATTAGAATGCCTTTTTTTTCCTTGCTAGTTGTACTAAAATTTAAGAAGGGAACAAAACAGTTCTTGTAAGTTTTGTGCCAAATAAGATAAATAAAATTGCTCTTTGATATTTTTGTTATGTTGGTTTTTTTTGTAAAAACCTCTGGCTTTCATATTCTGAAAACTGTTGTTTGATTTCTTGAAAGTGATTCTTGTCCATCTTGGCTCTCAAGTGGTCTCCAAATTTGGGTTTAAAATTTGGTGAATTGTGCACACCTTTCCCTTTAGGTAGGAACATAGTGCTAAGGCCAAAATTAGATGTTTGCTACAAGTCAGCTGTCTGAATTTCATGCGTGTCTCCATCTAGTTAAGAGAAGATGCTTTTGAAAACATTTTGCATTATTTGTGAAATTATGTAACAGGCAAATTAAGTGTTATTTGCAATAACTTTGTTTCTTTTACTTCTGTCTTTCCAGGAAAGCATTCAATGTGGTCTGTGTAGTTGGGGATCATAGCAAACTGTGAAGGTTTCTCCTCCTCTTTTAGCTTTTCAACTCCTTAAGGTAAAACCAGCCAGTTAATGGCTGTTTCCATTTGGGTAACAGAGCCCACATGACAGATGCACACTTGCAAAGTGTGCGTTTTTCCAGTTACAGTGTGGATCTAACTCCTGTAACTCGTTCCACTTTGCCAGTTGTCCAGTAAACATCAAAAATTGGTGCCTTGAGAATGAGGTAGGAAGAACATTTTAACTTAATCGTGACGAAATGCTTGTATGTGAAAATGTTTACCTGCCTGGGTCATCTATCTGCTGATCCTGGTGCTTCTGTCCCAGGAAGCTTTGCTGGGTGGATTATCGCTGCTCATGCTATCTCTGACCTTCCCCATTAATAGCAGTGTCTTGTCAGTGCATTTTAGTTGCTACTGTTGTCTGTTCCTGAAATGTAGCAGGGGTGACAGAGCCAGCTGCAATGGAAGATAGAGTTTTATGAACTCTCTTTTTTTAATGTATTATTTCAGTATCTGGCACGTCAGCCCAAGCAGTGTTAACCTGGCAGCTGTGTGCAGGGACTGCCTTGGCAGGCACAGAGCAAATCTTGGAGCTGGAGCCACGCTGAGGAGCTTGCACTTGCGTGCAGGTGAGCCAGAGGAAAGTCTTGGCTGTGGCCAAACACACCCCAGAGCCAGCAGAGCAAGGCTGCAGTCCCAGAGCACTGCAGCTCAGGATATCTTCCTGTATCACGCTCCCTACCACTGAAATTCCTTTGTTCATCTCGGTTCAGGAACTGAGAAACACTTTCTAATGTTGCCTAAAGAGGACACAGAAGGAAGTTGTCTCAATTCCCTGTGCTTGTCCCACAGTGGCAGGGCAGGGCTCTAATCCACGTGTCCTTGTGCCTCCTGTTCTGCCTATCCCTGGTGCCTCTGACTTGTGTTTGCCTGCAGAGCTCTGTGAGGAGGCACAATGTGCAATGAAAATCCCCACACAGGGCTGCTCTAGAAATAATGCAGAGAGGAAGCAAGTGGAATGGGAGCTGGGAAACTTGGAGCACAGGCCTTGGTGTGAAATCCAAGTACAGCACACCTGGATGCCGCCAGTAAAAGCAGTTGCCTTTGTAAGCAGTTGCCTTGCTGCTGCCCTGAATCCATGCCTGCTCCTGCCTGGTGGGCTCCCATGTGCTTTCCCAGCGGAGCTGTGTTTCCTAGGACATGGACATGTCCCTAAGGATGTCACTCACTCTGTCCCCTGAGAGACCCTTGGCAGTGCAGGACAGAAAGTGCTGTCAGCTGCTTTGTTCTGTGGGCAGCCCCTGGGGCAGGCTGGGTGCTCGCTGCAGCTGTGATGGAGATGCAGACACACATGCAAGGTGTCTCTTGAGTGACAGAGGCTTGGTTGTCCCCCTAGCTGAAACAAGGGGGTCACTTGTGTCCCCTCCACAGTAGCACTGCCAAGAGTATGTACTGTGGGAAGCCTGGAGAGCCTCAAGTTCCTGCTTAAGCAAAGGACTGGGACTCTCTGGCTGCTGTGTTCTGGTGCTTCCTGGTGATACAGTCTTATTAAAAGGATTTTATGATTCAGACTTTCTGAAGGGTCAAATGCAGAGGACAAACTTGTTTGTTTGGTTTTTTGTTGTTGTTTGGAGTTTTTTTGTTTGGTTGGGGTTTTTTTGCTGGCTGCCTTTTGGTTGCTTTTGAGCAACTTACCTAGACTGGCCTTCCTAATGCTGTGTTTTCTTCAACAAGAATCTTTTGCTCTGACTGGTTGTAGAACAAATCTAAAACGTGAAACAAAGACAAATTAGGAAGGAATTTGGGTTGTTTTGGAGGAAAACATCTTCAGACAGTGGAAGTGCAGGGGATTTGGAGGTAAGGAGAGATGGTGCCATGCCCAGACAGGTAAGGACAGGGTGAAGCTGCACATGAGGGCAGACAGGTTTTGAGAAGAGATACGAAATAGGGTGAGGAGATGAGGCAGAAGAAGGACAGCAGAGATGAGATGGGATGCATGGTGGGACTGGAGAGGAGAACAGATGGAAATCTTTTGTTCCTGCAGGCTGGGCTGTGAAGGAAAAGTGAAAAGCAGCTCTGTGGGGTCCTTGTTTTGGAGAAGACAAGTGGGGAAGATGAAAGCAGGAGGTAAGGAGGTTTTAAAAGCTGTCAAAGACAGCTATATAGTACTATCATGATAATCTCTGACTGAAACTTGTAGTGATGACTGTGGTCTTGGAGCTGACTTCAACACTGATAATGCTGTGACATAGCTCAGGAGAGATTTAATTTTGTCTATATTTAATATGGTAGTTTTCACCTTCCTAAATAACTAAAACAGGAGAAGAAGCTTCTCCTTATGTTCTCCAGCATAAACTTTGTGGGCAGCCAATCCTGTAAACACCAGCATAATCAGCCATGGGATCTTGGGGCCTGCTGTCTGATGCAGCTCTAAAAGAGGCTGCCCCAACAAGCCAGGGACTACAGTTAATAAATACATTCTTCATCTGTAGCAAACATGTTCTGTTATCTGTAGGTATCTGTGGCATGTGATAACACCAATTATATTGTCTTCAGAATGCAGCTGTAAGTGGCCGCAGAAGATAAAAAGTGGTGAGGCTCCCCGGGACGCAGAGGTGGAAAATGAAGCAGTCGGAGGGAAAAGGCAACCCCGACCGCCCTCTGGTGGGTCTCCAGCAGGAGCTCGCAGGGCCCGGGATGCAGGATCCGGCTGCGGGAGGGAGGTCGAGGCCACCTCCTCCCCTCCTGCCCCGCAGAGGTACGAGAGCAATGCAACAGCCGTGGTGTAACTGAAGCCTGAATACAAAGGGATGGGTAATCTGGAGCAGTTTTCCATGCAGGATTTAGTGCTGAGTTTGTGTCCTGCTGTAGGTTGCTGTTAATAATACATTGTATTACACTGTGATTTGCAGCTTGGGTGCCCTTTGGCACAAACACTGCCGTGAGTTGGACTCGGAGGTTTCTGGGCTAGCAGTATTTTTTACTTATTTATTTATTTATTTATTTTTAATAACTTCTTGGATGTGGTGCCAGCTGCATGGTCAGTAGGAATGATCTGTGGCCACTTGTGCAGGCTGCAGTCCTGTGTAAGAGATGGCAAAGTCACCCTGCCCAGTGCTGCTTTGAATCGGGTTTTTCTGAAGCGTGTGCTCTCTGGTGTCAGAGGGGCCAAGTCTCATGATGGTTGTTCCTGGGGCCAAAGGGATAGACTTCATTTCCAGTCTCCTTTGTTTTGATTAAATTCCAAGGACAGTGTGGGTGGCTTCTGCCTGCTCACCTCTGATGGCCCCGCAGCCACTGGATGCTCAGAGGGCAGCAGGGGAGAGCTGTGAGCTCCTTGTGCTGCACAAGATCCCTCCTAGGCCACACAACAGAGCTGTGCATCCCATCTGCCATTTGCCAACCTGAAGTGGGTGTTGCAACAGCCACAGCAGCGTTCCCACTCCTGTGTGACATTCCCTGTACTCTGCCATGGATTGTGTTTGCCACTGAGGTCATCCTGCTCACTCTAGGCTGCCTCTGGTGCTCCTGCTGTTGTTCAGAGTGGCTCTTCCCCCAGCCTGACCACTCTGGGACTGCCTGGAGCCGTGCAGGGCCTGCCACTGACCTGCTCCTTGCTTCCTTCAGGTGATTCATCACTGCTTCCCAGCTGCACAGCCTTTTCTTCCAGTGGCTCCCTAATCCTTTCCACCTCCATCTCACCGGTGGTGTCAGTAATGCTCTCACTGCCCAGGCTGTCAGTAAGGACTGACCAGCACAGAGCCAATGGGAGAGCACAGCAGGACCCTGCTTCCCTAGAGAGTTCCCATTTCCAGTTGCACCAGATTTTTTAAGGAAAACTTTGACCAGTTTCTTTTAAGGAATGCTGGGCTGGCTTTCTGATTCAGAGCAGGACTGGCCCAGCCAGAGGGAGGAGAGCTGCGGTGTGGTGGATTGCTGCATTTATGCTATTGCTCCATCAAGGAAGCTGTAATCTCTTAAAATGAGAATTAATTTGACAAGATTTGTTTTCCATGAATGTGTTGATTGGCATTAATCTCTTTTAGCTCTGTATCAACTATTCTTTTCTCAGGGATTAGCTTCAGAGTGACAGGCCTATAGTAAATCAGTCTCTGTAGTTATATACTTTTATAAACAGACAAAATATCAGCCTTCTTTTAAACTTGTGGAATTTCTCCTGAAACCCAAGAACTGTTGAAAATCAACATCCATGGTTCAGAGATCTCTTGTGTTGAGACTGCTGTAAGCTTGAGAAAAAGCTACAAGGATCTGGAGATACAGAGATTAATTTAAGCAGCTAATGTCTAGTGCTGCACCCTGGGTGTGTCTCAGGAGAAAATATCCCCTTGTGATGGAGCTAAGGCACAGCTATGGTTGATGAAGAGCATGCACAGACCATGATTTGGTGTTAGCATCCTCCTAAATGAAGTGAAAAGCATATTCTTGTGTAGTTTAACACATTATTACATTATAGCGCTATGCTGTTGCTGAAGTTTGACTCTGACATCTCAGAATGAAAGTGAGGAATCAACCTTTGAATCACAAACTGTCAGGAATATTCACAGATGGAATGGACTCATTTGTGAACTAGGAGTAGCCAAACTATTAGAGGAGATCAGGAATCCTCCTTTCAAAATTTGAAATCATTCTCAGTGTTAAATCTTCCCAAATAATATCTTGCTTCCTTATAGGTAATTGATCTTTCCTAACCTCTAATTTCTCTTTATGGTTGGCTTTAGAATTCCTCCCCTCTACCTAATACTTTACCTGGTTATATTTGTCCTGTAAGCCTGGACAGGGATTTGAACATGTGCTGCCTTTTTCAATTTCAGGGCACTTACTTAAAATATCCAGAAATAATTGCTGGTGATCATTCACTTTCTGTTCAAACTCCTTCTCCCTGCTGATGTAGTTACTACTATTTTTAGCTTTAAAATGCTAAATACATAGTGCTTAGCGGGGCTTTTTCTCTTTCCTACCAACAAATATAATGAATTCGATTACAAGGCAATTTAGTGTTTGCTGGGTTTCAGGTTATTTTTCAATTTGAAAACATTTCCTTTTTCTCTCTTGTGTTGGCATCCACCGTGGAGCTTCCTGGGCTGGAGTTAAATGAAGGTGATGATGATAAATAAAATAAAGTGATGTTTGCCAGCACATATGTGAGTGGCAGGACAGATGCCTCCATGCTGGTCCTTGGCAGATGGTCCTGGGGAATTGCTGACTCGATCCAGGTAATGTTTCTCCTTTTCCCTTGTGTCCAGTTACTGGAGCAGGATGGCTTTGGCACTGCAGTGCTGGAGATTCCCAGCAAACACACAGAGCTCAGGGAGTGACTGATGGAGATGCTCCTGGAGGGTCACAGGGCAGTGGGCTCCTGCTTTGGGGGTGCTGAAAGGATTTGTCTGGTTTCAGGGGAGCAGAGGGTGCTGGGCAGCTGTAGGACCCCACCTTTGGGAGCTAATAGCCTCGGTGTTGCAACATCCCTCTTTGAGTAGGCAGATCAGGATGTAGAGGGGAAATTAGCTGTTAATAGGAGCAGAGCTCTGCAAGCCCAGGTTTGGGTAAGGTTATGTTTGGCAAACACACTCTCAGCTGGTGGAAGGGTTTATAAATTTGGCCTCCAGGACTGAGTTTCACATGAATCTGACATGGTCAGCAGCTGAGCTGGGATTCCTTTTTCCATCTTTGGAACAACATGTGGGATATAAGAGCTCTGGTCTTGAGCAACAGAGCTGAGAGTTGGTGCCTCAGGTTAGAGTGGCCTGTGTGGGGTGAGGTGGCAGTTTTTGGTGTCCTGGGCAGACTGAGCTGCCTGAGCAGGGAGACAGAGTTGTGGGTTCAAAAGTGGTCCCTGACATCTTTGCCAGAGGATGAACCTTTCCTCTCTTGTCACCTACCTTTCCATTGGTGTTGATGCTTTGGCATGTGAATCTTTTCACCATGCATTGGTAACACCCTTGTGTTAAGTTTGTGCCTGCAAATGTGTCATAACTGTTGGTTTTATGTGTTACCCACTCTGTGGCATGGTGCAGGCAGCTGGTCCATTTCCTTCATTGCTTTTCTTCTGAACATTCCAGCTCCACAGCTGTTCCCCTTCAGCCTCTTTTCATGCTGGTTCAATCCCTTCAAACTTGTTTAGTCTGCTTGATGCTCAGAAAATTTGGGTGGCTCCTACTGTGGCCATCCACAGTACACAGCCTTCCCACTGGAAGAAGGTGCTACAAAACCTTCATCTCTCACTTAAAATGCAATTGCACCCATGATTTCTTTCTGTTCTTGGTTAAGGATGGAAAGGGTCTCAGTTAATGTTGATGAGATATCTGCTTCTTCATGTTGTGCAGAGTCCTCACCAACCCTCCCAGCCTGCTGGGATGTGTGTTGGCAGGGATGGCTCTGCTTCTTTACAGGTGGCTCCATAATTAGCTGTCCCTGGAAATGTAAGCTTAATTACATTTTATATATTGGCTCTAGAGAGGCAGTGTCCCTTGAAGGACATTCTTCTGCTCTCCAGAGGTTTGTGGTTTTTGCAGTGACTGAAGAGCTCTCAGGCAGCGTGGATTGCCTTTCAGATTGGGTTGAGCACCCACCATTCAGTGACGCTTCTCGTCCCACCATTTGTCTTCCTGCCCTTTCCTCTTCTGTCTACAGCCAACAGTGCTTTGTGCTTTTGTCTCTAAAACCTGAAGAGACTCTTGCTTAGCTTTGATATGAACCATGTCCCCACCAGTCACTTTTCTTTTTTTCCCCATCTTCCTTCCCCCACTGGAATATCCTTTTCATGTCTCACAGCTGTCCCTGAGCAGGGACATTTCTGGATCCAATGAATGGAAAAGCAAACTGTTGTGTGGCTGTATGGAAACTCTAAATGCAGTTATTAGATTGGCATAATCTGTGGAAAGAAGGGAAAATAAAGCCATGAAATAGCCTCCTCTTGCAGACTGATTGTGCCATTGTTGTAGTCCCTTGGGTCAACACACACCCAAGGTGTTCCTTCACCTCCAGGTGTTTGAAGAGGCTAATGTTTGGAAGGACAGGTTCTGTTGAGTGTAAGAGTTCAGTCTGACTTGCATGTCCCAGAAGAGAGTAATTCTGGAGTAATTTCAGTGTAGCATCCCTGGGTGCTGGGTGTGAGACAGAGTCGGTCACATCCCCAGGCAGGTGTTGCAGGCAGGTTAAAAGAATTGCTCCTTGGAGATCACTCTCTGTCTGCCTTGACTGCACAGGGAGTTGCAGAGAGATAATTAGATTTCAGATGTAGTCTACCCTAAATAAGGAACAGAAGCAGCAGTGGGTTTCTGTGGGTTTGCTTTTCGCTTTGGCCTCTTTTTATTGGTAAAAATTAGAAAGTGGGAATTTTACAGAGCCTTCTTGGATTTGGTCCAGAAACACTAAATTTGCTGTTCTCTAGAAAAAGGAACCCCCATCTTATAAGTGTTGTTTTTCTCTCTCTGCTTGGGGAAAAAAAAAAAAAAAAAAAAAAAAAGTAGTTTGTGGGTCAGTGTCCCTGCAGCACCTGGGTTTATCTGCTTGGACCGCAGGACATTAATCCCAGAGGAACCAGGTGCTGGCTGGAGAGCTGGGTGTTGTTTGCTTCTGCGGGTGGCTGTGGCTGCCAGAGCCGAGTCAGCCGGTGGCATCTTGGCTCCCTGTGGGCAGAGCCGCCGCTAATCTGCAGACGAATGTGTTTCAACAGGAAAAATAAATCCTGTCCGTACCTGCGCTCGCTCGCTGCTGCCGGAGCCCGATCGCGGCGCTCCCCGGGGCCGGCTCGGAGCTCTTGTGCAAGCCCCGCGCACCGGCGGCTCCGTGCGGGGCTCGGGGCTGCGGCGCCGCTTCTGCGACGCGATCCGTCTGAGCTCAGGGTGCGCCAGCGCTCCCGGCCCCGAGCCAGCCCCGCTGTTTGTTTGTTTGTTTGGTGTTTGCTTGTTTGTTGGTCCCGTGCGCGTTTGCGGGTTCCGCCAAAACTCGGCGTTCCAGCCCAAATCCCTGCTGACGTCGCGGTCACAGGCGGGGAGCCCCGCAGGGTTCGGGGGCCGCGGGAGGGAGCGCACCGGGCAAACCCACGCGGCGCCCCCCGCTCTGCCAGGGCGCTCCCGATCCTCTGGCTTCGGCAGAGAACTCCAAACCTAGGCTAAAAAAAAAAAAGCCAGAAAAAGAGAGACGGATTTGAGGCATGCTTTTCACAAGGTGACCGATTGATTTTGTGTTTCTGCTTCTTTGGCTTTTGTTTGCAAATCAGGCCACTTGTCAGGAATTTTGGGAATGGAAAGAAATGTGGGAGCCCCAGGCCGCAGAGTGGCAGTCGCTGTTACGGGATAAGTGTTTGCAAATGACAGCTGGTACGCTGCACTCAGCGTGGTGGGGGGCGCTGGGGAGGAGAAGCCACTTCTGCTATTTGCCAGCACTCTCAGGGAAGAAATGCTTGCTAGACAGACTGGTTTGTGACATAAATGTAAAACAACAGCAGAAAAGAAACCCAAAAGAGCCGGCTAAAACCTAAGAAAAGACACTTGCTGTTGGTCTTTTCTTGCAAGTTGATATATTGTCTTTGCTCTAATGATGAAAACAAAATCCTTCAGCTCAGATTTTTCCTACTGGACAGGGTTTGTGAAAGAAACTATTTCCATTTCTGGACCTGGAAAGTTAAAATCGGCTTACCTGTCAGAGAAGAGGCAGATCTTGGCCATCATGCTTCCACCCCCATCCAGACTTCCTCAGTGTTTGGAGCAGACTGATCTGAGATTTTTTTATCATACATGGCTCCAGATACAAAGCTTTGCTCTAGCTCCTCCAAGACTCTTTTTGGATCTCCCATTTGGCTGGGCACCATCTCTGACAAGATCTTCGGGAGTAGAGCCTGGACTTGTACCTCCTGTTTAGAAAAAAACCAAACAAAACTCCCCAGGGCAGAGACTGTGCAGTCAAGGTGCTCTGCTGTCCTGCAGCCTCTTCTGTGCTGCCTTTCTCCAGCTGAGTGGGAGATGCTTCTTCCTTTCCTCTTCATGTGTGACCTCAGCTACTGTCAAACCCTCATTTTCTTTGGTTTGGGATTGTTTGGTTTTTCCTTCCTTTTGATAATTTATGTCCTTTTTCCTTGTGACATGGTCTTTTGCTCATCTTTAATATTTCTGTCTTTTCTCAGAGCAGCTGAAGGAGTCAAACTGTGGGTGAGTCTGTGCCATCCTGGCCATGGCACCGGTGCTTTGGATGCAGCCATAAATCCTGAGACTTGGAAGGAGCTCATCTACTGACAGCAAGGCACCTGTGGGTCTGCTTGATGCAAATGATTTGTGATGTGTCACTGGGCTGGGCTGCCAAGATGTAGGTTAGGGGCAGATGAACTGGAAATCACTGCAGAAAGATGAGGACAGGGTAGTTAGCCACTTCCATCCTCTGCTTTCAGTGTCCATGGCACAAGGCAGGAAAAGAAGAGAGATGGATTCAGCTGCCAGCAATTCCCACAATGAAGGGCTGGTAGGGCTGTGGCAAAGGCTGTCCCTGGTTGCTGGGGTCTCTGTGCTCAGGCAAATGGACACAAGTGGTGCCAATGGTGGCTGTGCTGCCCCTGGAGCTGCACATTCCCAGGGCTGTGTCTCCTCTGTTCATTCCCTGGACAGGACACTGGCAGTCTCTGCCCTCTTTCAGTCACACCTGAGTAATCTATGGCCACAAGTTGGTGCCAATATGAGATTCACTGGCACTTGCTGACATCCTTAAACACTGTTTTAAGAGGGGCTCAGACTTGTGTTCCTCTGCACGGTGAACAAAGCCAGCTTTTGCTAAGTTTCCAGGAAGGGCCCTTTTCCACAGGGGCTGCTGCTCCTTGGGTACTGGATGCACTGGAGCACTCCTCAGGACTGGGGAGATGCAGACCTCCCTGTTCTTGCAGAAGTTAAGGGAGGGGGAAGGGGAAACAGAGAGACAAAGCACCAGGTGCTGTGGCCACCGTGGCCTGTCTGCTTTAGGAAATGAACTGAAGGCGAGTTCCTTCTGTGTACCATGGTCCACTAAACTTGCATCTCATACCAGTTTACTGCCTGGTGCCTGCTGATGTCAATTTGGAGGGAAAAACCTGTTGTGGGATGCTACTTCAGGTCGTGCAATGAAGCATGTGACTAGCCGGCAATTAATGAAATGTCAGAGAAGGGTTTTTTGGGCTGAGATCACCCATACTTTGTTCTGTGTGAGGATCCCTCTGCTCTGTGACTGCCCTGCTGCAGATGGCAGCTACTCATAACCTCTTCCTCCCAGGGCTCTCCAGTAGCAGATATGGTAATTCCCAAGGGTAGGTGTGTGACTGATTGGAAAATGCTCCAGCTGCCATGGGAACCTCCTTTTCTGTGCGTGTGGTCAAGTGCAACCCACGGCCCTGGAGGCTTCTCCCAGGAGTTCAGAAAGTTTGTACGGGCAGGGTGTGTTCAGGAGAGCACACAGTGGTGTGTTTATGGAAGAAAACTCACAGCAGAACAGAACTCCAGTGCAGCTCCTTGATGGAGCTGGACATCTCCAGAGAGGCACTTGCTAGCTGGTCATCATTTTGTTTTCCCTCGGCTCCTCTGCTTTTCTTACTGCCTTGTTCCTTGCAAAACTCCATGTGCTTTGCTCTTCCAGGTAGCAGCTCTAGGCTGCTTCATGCTCACTGTTAGCAATCCTGTATTTCACCACAAAGCAGGGGCTGCAGGTGTGGCCCCATGTCTCTGGTGCCTTCTTTGCTGTATCCTTGCTATTTGTGTTCCTTGGTAACTGCAAAGCCAGAGAATCGTGGAAGGGGTCTAGAATAAAACCCAGTGACAGGTTAGTGTGCTTAGCAGTGCGACAGCAGGCAGTATCTTGTCCCACCTTTTCCAGCTTGGAAAAGGTTCCAAGGGAAGAAATCTGGGTTGCTGGTAGCTTTTGGTGGGCTATGATGTGGTCTGAAATGTCCCTGTGGGAGGAAGGGGTTTGAAGAGTGATTTAAGGGCTTTGAGGTGTTGTGAGGGAGGCTGGGGACAGCAGGACCATCTGCACCAGGGAGTGCCATCTGCAAGGAGGCTGCAGGGAGGGGATGCATTGCAGGGAACCACTTCCCATCTGGTGGGAATGGGGCTGAGCTGGGTGGGGGATGCCATGGCAGGGAGGGATGCAGGACCCTGGCGCATCCAGCAGCGCACAGGGGGTGACAGCTGCTGGGCTGTTTAGAAGCCAGCTCAGGGATGCTGCTCCTCAAACAGAGCTTGTGAGCACATTCCAAGGCTTGGCTGCTGTGCCAGCTCCGGGATTAAATGGGTCATCTTGTGTAGTTCAAGTATTTTGTGAACAGTTAAACTGCAATTCGTGTCAGTGTGACTGCTCTCACAATGTGCTGGCAATTACAGGAAGTGCAGTGTTTGATGACCAGTGTCTCATTTTCTGGAGGGTGATTGAGATTTCTTTTTCACATTCTGATGCAAATTTCTTTAAGGTCTACTGAGGGGAGAAGAGAACAATTTATCTTAGATGAATTGTTAAAACTTGATAAATCCTTTAGGTGCCGTGGTCTGTGTTTGATGGTGGCTTGCTGCTACAGACTTCAAGTCTGAAAAAGCTTCCACCATGCAAAGAAGGTTTTTTTCTTTTTTGGACACTGAATCCATGACCCTCACTAGAAACTATGCAAACACACAGGGGCAGCCTGACTCTGCAAGGTGGTGCTTTTACCAGCAGCTGCTGCTCGGGGTCAGGCAGATCACAGGGAAGGATCACAGCAGCTCCCTGTGCTCCCTCCCTCCTCCCCACATTCCCGAGCTGCGGTGATTTAAGGTTAACATTCCTTCATTTGTTTGCAGCTATAAAAAATAGACATCTTGCAGGGAATGGTGAGATGATGTGCAAATTCAGCAAGGAGAGGGAGAGGATGTTATATTCCCGTTGGTGGTTGTGTCTTCACATATTTTAACAGACTTGAGGATGGACAGACATCTTGCTCTTTTGATGGCTGTGTCCAGCACAAGTAGCTCTTCAGCTCCAGCAGGACGTCTTGGCTAGTACTGCAATACCAATTAGCTAGGAATGATTTAAAGTATTAAAAAATTTCACAGGTTCAGACTATTAACTATTAACAATTTCCAATAGTAACCATCATCTGTGGTTTTTTGCCCTGTGCTTCAGAGGGCTGTGCACCCTGAGCTGCTATCTTGTAGGAATTTTGATCTGATTTAACTGTGAGCAGCTGGTCTTTGTCATTGGCTTCAGGATACTGCTCCTGCAAGGGCAACTGAAATTTTTGTACCTTTGCCTTTTTCTATTTTAGCTTCAAAGGACATGTCCCTATACTATAATGAAAAATCATCTTTCACTAGACTAAACTTTGAAGCTGCAGTATTAACCATTTTATATGCCTATGATCAGCGTTTCTGTGGTAAAGACACAACAACATCCTCTTTCTGTTCTAACCCAGCCTGTTTACTATTTTTGCATGTGATATTTTGATGCTGCCTCACCTTATGCTAAACCCCAGTCTTCTACTAATTTTCTTTATTTGTGATTCAGTTAGCTTTTGTATTACCAACATAACTTACTTCAATAACACATCCTTTGTTATTTTGAACTTGAGTTGTGAGGTTTTTTTCACTCTCTCTAACAAATTATTTTATTTGTCTACTTTGGCACTAAATAAGGCCTGGTTTTCTTTCTTTTTAAGGACACTGACTTACTGATTTCTACATGAAAATTTCACCAGCATTAAGAGTACTTGTTAGTATGCACAGCTACAGCAGAGGATGTTTTATTTTTTGACAGCTCCAGCTTCGTTAACGTCTCTGTAAACTATGGAAAGAAAGCTGCCATTTTAGTACATAAGTGGGCTGTACTACAAACAGACACATTTCCGAAGCAGGAACCAATCCACAAAATATTGCCAATTTGCATGCAATTAGAAATGAGATTGACTATCATATCTTTAATTAAATATGCTAAGTGAGTTGATCAAAAAATGGCCAAGCTGATGAAATGAAAGTATCCTTGATCTACATCTAAATATACATTTTTCAAAGGAAGTCATAGCCTTTTATCATGCCTTCATATTCCAATAGCTGGCATTGATTTCAGCCTGTCAGCTTGAATCTACTGGAGTTGATAAGGAGTCTTTGATAATATGATGATATTTTTTAAAATAAAGCTATTTTTTCCCCTAGAGGTATGTGGATTTGGGGTCACCTTGTTGGGTTTGCCCTTTTGTATTCAATGAGCTACCCAGAATCTCCTGCTCCTGCTTATTTATTTAGTTTTGTTATTTTGTCAAGGTTATCAGCTAGATATTTTATCGGGGTCTATTTTCTCTGTGCCTCTAGCTTCTGAAAATTGAGATTTAACTTTCTCTGGCAGTTAGGACCTACTGCACAACCATTGTCAGCTCTGCAGATGTTGTCAGCTCACCAGAGGGGCTGTGGGGAAGGGGAAGCTGCCTCTTTCTTGAGACAATGCTTTGACCTAGAAGAATGTGCTGCGCATCACCTTGCAATCCACTGTCACCATTTGTCCTCTCCACTTATGTGCTTTCATCCACCATCAGCTCCTTGCCCACCTGCCCTGTGAAGCACTGATGGGATATTTTCTTCCCCCTTTTCCTGCACCTCCTCTCAGACTGGTCAAGGCTCTCTCCTTAAACCCAGGTACCAGTTTTTCTTCATCTGCTTGTCTGGCTTGGTGTGCATACATCCACCCAGCAAACAAGGGCAGTTTACTTCACATAGAAATATGGTTTTACTTACTACAAGCCATTTTAAACCATTTATTTGACTTTTAAATTATCCTCAGCACTGAACTCTCATCTGCTTTGCAGATGGAAAGCAGCTCTTACCAAACAGGCTTTGTTGTCTGGGATATCCCCAGCCCACACTCAAACCATTCTGATGTTCTTCTGACCACTTTCATTTTACATTGTTCCCAAGGCTTAGCCAAGCTCCCTGGATTTCCCAAGCAGGTGGTAATTGCTGTTCTGGAGCCTTCTGAGCTGGCATTACATGGACCAACCTCAGGCTCTCTGAATCAGCCTGGACACGAAGTGTGGCAGCGTGCTCTCCTTCTGCGGGGACAGTTAGTCCTCACCAAAACCTTCCAAAGGGTTATGTCAGTGTGAAAGGGGCTTTACCAATGCCACACCAGGTGTGATGTTCTAGGAGACCAGCAGAGATGGTGCTTTTCCATCAAGCTTGGGGGAAGCCATGTACAATTTGAAAACTGCATCAGTGCTGTTAGCTGAAAATAGGCTGGTGTTGCTCCATCACTGGCTCTAGTGTTAAAAAACAACTGCTGCCACTCCTGAAGTGATCAATGGAGAGGCCATATCATGTGCAGCATCCATTCCTTATCAAAGTGGACCCACAGAGAGAAGCTGAGGAGGGACTTGTCTCCGCTTGTGTAAAACAGTGGGATGTAGTAGCATTACAAAGGTCACATTTTTCTTAATGCTTATGCACAGCACCACATTCCTTCAAAGAAATTGGTCTCTTAAAGTTTGCTTTGTGTTTTAAACAAATTTCTGGCAAAATTTCTGGTATATCTTTGAGATTTCTGGTGTTTCTATGTGTCCTTAAATGGTTCCCCTCCAATTTTAGCTCTTCATAGACACCAGCTGATATGTATAGATAATTGCAAATTTCATGGTTGGAGTTATTCAGTAATAACCAGGTTTGTTAAGTTAACTTTGAGTAAGACTTAGCACTGAAGACCTTTGCCCTTCTGTTTTTAGGTAGTCAGTGCTGTCATGGGGACTGGAGATCCTTTGTCACTGTTTGCTCATTATTGGATAAACCAGACACACAGAGGCACCTCCTTCACACACACTGAGTTCTCTTAGGATGACAACAAGGCCATGACTACAAAGCCTGTTCAAGTTACTGCTTTGGGGCTAAGCGGTGTTTTTGGCTCAGGACATGCGATAAATTTAACACAGAGAGTGCTTGGAACAGACTTTTCCTCTGTTCTTTCAGTGATGAGCAGGCATGGCCAGCCAGCCCCAGCCTACCAGGATAAGCAGCATCCTCTTGGAAACAAGCAGTCCTTTTTTTTTTTGCCCCCTTTGCTGTTTTTAAAAAGAACAATATATGAAACTTCAGATTTTTGTCTGCTTTTGCCCATTTCATGCCCATTCTGTGACAGAGAGTGGTATGGTGAAAAGGGCTGATGTCAAGGAAGAGTAATCAGATTTCTTTATAGCCTTGCAGGTGCCTCAGGTACCCATGTTGACAAGACATTTTCCTTCAGAATCCTTTTGGGTTTAGCACAAATGCTTCAGATGTGCCATAGCAGAGAAGTTCCCCATTTTAATCTCTTGTATTCTTTCTTTGTTGATTTTTTTTTCTATACCAGACATTACTTCATGTACTTTTATTCTGTCTCCCTTGCTTTTCTCTGAAGATAATAATCCAAATCATTTCAATCTTTTGGGAATTGCCATACCCTTGATCCTACTTGTTGCTCTTTGAATCCTCTGAAGTTCCCAGTCTCTGATATGGCTGGAGATGGCTGGACCACAGCAGTCTGCTTGAAGTTGTACCACAGATCCATGTCAAGATACTGTATCTTTTTATTGTTCTTCAGCCTATTTTATCTCTTTGCTTACTTATCTGCTCACAAAAACCAAAAGTGGGAGGCACCTGGTGGCAAAAGCTGTGATCTAGGTTACCTCTTCAACCATTCATGGTTAATTTGTGCAAACTACTGAAGACCTCTATTGACTCCACAACCCCATAGGCCATTACAGTGGTTTGTGATCTTTGCTAAGAAAAACAGAAAAGTATCTAACCTAAAGGTAAAAATTTATGCCTTACATATCTCCCAAGGGCAGGGAAACCAGCCTTTTACACTTGTCTGTGTGATGTCTTCTTACAAGACCCACATCATGTTTCCCCTTTAGCATTCTCCTTGGGAACATGTGCCTTTTGGGTCAGTTTTTTAGACCTCTTGGCATTCCTACTGACCTTTCCAACTGGGTCATATCTTTCCTGCCCAGCTGAATTCTCAGCTGTCCTTGCAGACTGAATGGAAGTGATTCCCTTATGTTCTATGAGGTTTAAGCCAGGTCACACTAACAGCATGATGTGCACATCAGCTGATGCCCAGCTTGTGAACAACTGCACTGCCCTACTAAACCTTCTGCAATATTGCTGTCCTTTAGCCCAGCCATAGATTCAGGTCTTTTCTCCATCCTTACTGAACTGAACTCCATTGTCTTCTTCTCCATCCTCATCCAGAGGAGGCTGGACTTGGACCTGGACCTGCTTGGTGCAATTTGAAAATTTACCTGTCTTCAGCCTCCTGTTGAATAATCTGGTACAAGCCCTAAGCAACTCCATTCAATGCATCCTTGTGTTTTGAAAGAAAAATCAGTCATCACTACATTTAAGTAGCATTTAATTTGCTTGCTTTGGTCTTATGACAGGTTCATCCCATTCACTTCTCATGTTATGAGAAAGGCACATCAGAAAATAACTTAGCAACAACTTTACCTTCTTGCCTTTCCCTGCCAAGCCCCCCTTCTTTAGCTGTACTGTGATCATTTGTCATTTGTAATGGATCTTAGCAGTTTGCCTTTTCTTCTAAATTCAGAACTTCATGCAGATACAATGAGCTTTCTTGGCCATTGTGTTGTCCATTCATCTGGCATTTTTGGAGGCCTCTGAGGTTTTGCTTAGTCCCTGCTGGGGCCTGATTAACTTAATAAATTTATGGCAGCCCAGTCAGTTCAACTCCCGACAGTCACGAATAGGCTCTGTGTAATTTGGAGAATGGTTAATAGCCTGTCTTGTTCCAATATTTCCTTATTTTGACACAGTTTTTGAGTGTAGTACCAGAGGAAACCAGTAATGGGAGGGCAACATTATGTTTTTTATTGTGTTTTTACATAAAACCCAAATCCCTTACTTTTTTTTATTTTTCTTTTATTTTTCTGTGTTGAGCAATAAGCTTACAGAGTTCCAATTCCAGCCTTTTAGATTATCTCCCTGGTCTTCAAGGTCCATTTGTGCTCTTCTCATTCCCCCTTCCTTCACTGCCAACTAAATTAAGAGATTTTACTGGCTTTCACAGATTCAGATTTCTATACTCTGTTAGCATTTCCATATATTGTTTGTTGGCTCAAACAATGTATGGAAACATCCCATTTGCATAATGGCTTGATCTTTGTAATTCTGGGAATGTACAGCCTCTTGAGCTTAAATATATAGAATCATAGAGTGGTTTGGGTAGGAAGGGACCTTAAATGTCATCTAGTTCCAAGACCCCTGCCTATATATACATACACGTAATATAAACATAAACATAAATATAAATATAAAATATAAGCTTAGATATATATTTTTGTGTTTGAACTTTTGTTTGGTAAGTATCAATCTCCCATCCTTGCCACTGCATCAGAGCCTGGTGTCCTACCTGCTCTGCACATCTTGTATCTTGCTTTTTTAACCAGGTCAATGTTAGACTTGTAAAGAGGTGTGAATCTGAATTTAAAATGCTGTGCTTGGCTTGCACAAACTCTCAGCACATGCAAGGTGTGATGCAGCCTACAACAGGATAAAGTAAACCAAGAGCATTGACACAAAGTAGGTAGGAAGTAGCTGGTTACTCATCCCTGAGTAACCTCCCCACCCCGACAAGCCTTTAGCCAATGGTTCAGCTAATGCTGTCCTTCAAATTAGATTCACTATAATATTTCAAATTAAAGAACTCAGCTGCAGTGGGACAGACACATGGGAAAGATTAAGATGCATTAAGTAAAGGTGCGACATTAAATTGCAACAGTTAAAGCCCACCAAATCCCTGTGTGGATGCTCTCTCTTTTACAGATAAAATATCCCTTACTTCCTTTACACTTATTTCTGAAAAGCTTAATCCTAAAGTGTTCACACTGGGGTTTAAGGCCCTCTTGCTTTCCTATCTGCAGTTAATTCAACTTAAATGTCTTAGGTAGGCTGCCAATCTCAGTTAAGAGACGGTTTTCTGCTCTACTCACATCTTGTGTTTTAAGGCAGAGAAATGGGTTCTTTAAGTTCTGTCTCGTGTCATCTGACAATTTGTGTTAGTCAAGGGCTGCATTATCATCATTTTTGTTGCTTTTCCTGTCTATTAGACATCACAGCATGGGACATTAAACATCCTCTCTTCTTTTAGTCTAGAGATTTATAATGCTAATTTTACAGGAATGCCAGGTGGGACCAAGCCAGACGTATTACAGATATCTGAATGTCTCGTGCCTACACAATCCCTCTCTGACTGATGCTGCCTTGCTATCTTTCTTTTTTCAGACAGGTATGTCTCTCATCAAACTTCTCTTTTTTTTTTTCCTGGGATTTTTGTGCTGTCTTGACCTCAAGTTTTAAAGCACTTCAAGCTGCTGTATTATCACAAAATAAATGACTGAGTCAGGCCAGGCATGTTTGTGACATTAGAAACTAATCTGATATGAAGAATTCTTCATGGCTCAGGTGGAACAGTGCTCTCCTGCAAACAGTTTTGGGAGCAGAAAAACTTCTGGGAATAAGGAAAAGATCTGAGTGACTTGCATGCACCCTCTAACCAATGTAAATAATTATTTTTGTTTGCAAACATCAGATGCCCGGGTGTTTTGAGCCAGTGCATGCCACCACATTTCCACCCATTTCCACCACATCAGTAATGTCAGGACAAGCACACTGTGCCCCTCTGTGGCACTGTCATTGATTCCTCATCTGCCAGCAATATAGGGCAAGGCAGGCTATTGAGTCAGGCTTACATGGGATCATGAATTGAAAGCTTGCTATAAAAAAACATTAAATAATTAAAACACAAATTCCACCAGGGATGCTGAAATGAAGAGAAGCAATTTACAGTCAATGTGAGTGGATGCTCAGACAATGGACTCATTACATTTCTGCATTGAATATGTGTGCTAGTTAAAGCCCTGGTGAAATATTCCAATTGAAAAAATGGATGGAAAGTGATTTTCTAGCTTTCAGTAGCAACTGTTCCCTGACTGAATCCACTGCTGAAATGTCAGGCATTCACCAAGGCATTTCTAAAGCACCACACATTCTATCACTGACACATACTGGCTACCAACCAGCGACCTTTGTGGACAAGGAAGGAGGGGAGGAGAGAAAGTGAAGAAGAATAATGGGAGTGGGGTGCAGAGAACACACCTGTAATCTCTGAAAGTCAAGTTACTCTCATCTCCCACCGAAGTTGTGAACTGTTTGATAATTCCACAAGTACAGAAAAGGTGGGTTTAGCATTGTTTGGGAAGATGAATTGTGTCTGTCCCCACCCTAACACCTCAAGCTTTCTCTTGGATTTACCTTGGATTGGAACTGTCCGTTTGCAAATACCTTCTTTTGAGAACATAAGATGTTTTTCAAGCAGTGCTCTCCATATGTAAACTACTGACATGAACTCTTCACTGATCATCTTCAGTCTGTTTTTTCAAGACTTAGCATCATTATAAAACACTCAGTAAAAACACTGATTGCTGAAGTGCAGATTGTTTTTCACATCTCCTTTGGCCTGATCCTCTAACCACAAACAGACATAAATAGTCCAACAGATCTTTATTTTTTTGCTCAAGAGAAGCCAACTGTATGTGTTGGAAGGAATGAGACTGTTAACGGTGAGTTGTGACATCTGCAGGGGGAAGGGGAGAAGATGGACAAGCTGTGTCCTTGTTTTACATGGCAAAGGACAGAGAAGCAGCAGAGAACTTCAGCCTGGACAGAGTCAGCAGGACAGGTCACATCACTGGACTCTCTGCTTCAAAGGCACAGAAAAAGGTGGTGTGGGTGGTTGAAAAGAAGCTGCACTTGATGTTTGTTGATTTTCCTGTCTGTGGTCTAAATGACTGAGCTGTAGGCCCACCCTAACAGTATTTTCAAACCAACAAAAATAATTTTTCAAAAACTGGAAGGGGAATTTTGAAGAGTTACAAGGACAACGCAAGACCTGGAGAATAGAGTTAAAAATCTTGATACACAGTCCTTAAACCTGATAGCTAAAATGAATAATTAGAAGCTCAGGCTTGATTAATGCAAATACAAAGGCATAAATTTGAAAGCCAGGCTATGAGGCCATCTTAAAAGCCTACACAACTGGTGGACTTTTCTCTCAAATTCCCAGACTGGATCTCTACAGGTCAACAGCTACTTCAGTAGAAGTTACTGGCTTGATGCATAAATTTCTGAATTAAATCCTCTGGTTTCTCATGCAGGAGTTCAAATGTGTTGGTTCTGCTTGATGTGTGCAGTTACTTCTGAAGCTACTTCCTGCTTAAGACCTTTTAAAACACATGTATTCCCCAGTGATTCCCCAAAGCCACTTTTATTATACATAAACTACTTGCGCTTCCTAATTTTTTGTTTCTTGATTTATACAGAAAAGAGAAGAAAAAAAAAATAAAAGGAACGAGGGTGAGATGCTTTTTACTTTCCAGTATTTAGCCCTCTTAAAACTGTGCTCCATGCTGCATACATATTGCCTTTAAGAGGGTTTCTAATGGGTGGGCAACTTTTGGAATTCAGAAGGGAGAGGAAAGACTATATTAAAGACTATTAATTATTTTACCTAGGGAAAAGTAGAGTTTTTCTGCTATTTGCAGAGCAGTGTAAGGAAAAAAATATAGGTCAAAATGCAAATGCTCCTTTAAGCTTCTCAAGCTACTGAGTTTATATATTTATTTTCTATTTTGCTATGTCAAAATACTAATATTAATAAATAAACAGCACAGTATTAAATATGTGTCCAAACACCAACATGAACATCAGTACCACAGCTGGGTGACTTGGTGAGGAAGTGCCATCATTTGAAAATACATGAGGGAGAGGTCCAGGGGCTGATGTGTCCCTTCACCACCTCTGCCCTGGTGCAGGGGACTTCCAGATGAACAAAGCACTGCAAGATTCTTACTGAACTTGACAATTTATAGGTGCTTAAGTCCTCTTAAAACAACACAAAAACCTGCACCCTAACCCAAAATGTCATTTGAAAATTGGAACATGTCTTGATTAAGGTCATAGAAGAATGATAAGAGAGTAATGAAGAGTAACGAACAGTACTCAAATATGCTGAGTCTTACTATTTTGCATTAAATTCAAGGCAGTCTTTCTTCTTCGTATTACACTGTTAATTGCCAAACAGATATTTTGAAAAGCAGGTTCCAATTGATGTGTCCTTGGAGAAAGACTTGTGCTCACCCTGCAGAAAGCTTTAATTTCTCCGTGTGTTTTAAAATAAGGTTTTAGTGCTGAGCTTTCCGACTCAGACTTAATGCAATTCAAAAGATATTTTTTTTGACAGGGAAAAATGAGTAAAGTCACCATGTTAACTGTCTTTGAAGGAAAAAAAAAATCAAAGCTGAATAAATGTACGTCTTCCCTCAGCTTCTAAAATTCTGGTTTTGGAAATGAAAAAGTTTCTCATTTTATTCAATAAGCAGGTTAATGACACTTCTTGTATTTGTGTAAAATTGGAAAAAAAAAAAGCTGAATAAATGTACATCTTCCCTCAGCTTCTAAAACTCTGGCTTTGGAAATGAAAAAGTTTCCAATTTTGTTCAATAAGCTGGTTAATGACACTTCTTGTATTTGTGTAAAATTGTAGAGGACTGCATGGAATGTAGCTACATTTTATTAACCCCTTCCTCTGTTCATAGAGATTGAGTACTCCACACCATAATTTTGAAATGTACATATTGCAGAAAGTCAGGGCAGACCTTCTTCAGGGTCCTGGTGTCATTAATACTCTCTTAATGAAATTTCTTGCACTGTAACTTGATGGCACAACCTCTGACCCGCGTGAGGGTGCAGAACCTTATTAATGCACCTTGCTGCAGGAACTCGAAACCCTGTGTCCAGCTGACTCACCAGGCAGATGCTTCTCACTTCTAACAGGACCTGAGAGAAGGGCATAAGCCTCATCACAGAGACAGGGTGATCCTGTAGGACAGCCTGGGAATAACTAAGCTTGTAGCAAAAAGCTTTGGGCTTCTGCTGATTGAATGAGTCACAGAGCTAAGCCCAGCGAAGCTGGTAAATTTTACCCAACAGAGCTTATGCAGATCTTGGCTTCAATCCAGCAGAGCACTTAAGCACATGCTTAATTATACGCAAATGACATAGAGCAATTGAGGTACGCACGTGTTTAAGTGCGTTGCTGGGTGAAAGACTTTATTTAGAGAAACGTGGAAAAGTTGGTAACCCCTGAAAGAGGTGAAGCTGAGAGGTGCAAGTGACACCGTGCCACAGCCCAGGCTGCAGAGGTGCAGCCAGTTTGGGTGGAGAGCTAGTCCAGGGAAGGCGCTGGGTTTTAAGGTTGGGCCTCTAGCGCTTCTCCAAATGGTTTATTGCGCAGGTCATCGTGATAATGGAGATTACAGTGCAGGAAACTCATGTTGGGACTCTCAGAGGGATTTGGAGGCCCTGAGAGTCCGAGGCACACCACGTGTGTAATGGCACTGGCAGCCTGCAGTGGGGCTTCACCCCAGAGACGCATCACGAGTGGGGAACCAGATCAGGCTTTACTTCTTTACATCGAGCCCTGGAACAGGCTGCCCAGGGAGGTCGTGGAATCTCCCTCTTTGGAGACATTCCAAACCCACCTGGACGCGTTCCTGTGTCACCTGCTCCAGCTGACCCTGCCTGGCCGGGGGGTTGGACGGGATGATCTCCAGAGGTCCCTTCCCACCACAACAATTCTGTAATAATCGAGCCTTCTCCCTGACACCGACCGCGGCCGCTCCGGCCTTCTCTGCTGCGGGCGGCCCTGCTGCGCACCGAGCCGCGGGCCCGACACCGAGGGGCCCGGGGCCGCCCCCCGCCGGGGCCGATGCCCGGAGGGTCTCTCCCGCCCCGCCTCCGCTCGGGGCCGGCGCGGGCAGCGCTCCCACGGCCGCGGCGGCCTCCTGACCCGCGCGTAACCCGGCACCGCCCGCCCCGGCAGCAGCCGCAGCCCCGGCGCGGCTCCCGGCTCCCGGCTCGCTTCCCCATCGCCGTCATCGCCATCCTCCTCCTCCTCCTCCCGTCCCGCCGGTCCTCCGGGCGCGTTTCCCGTGGTGCAGCGCGCGCGCGGCGCTCTGGCCGGGTGTCGCTGTCACCGCCCGCGGACGCTCGGCGGAGCAGCAGGAAGGAGCCGCCGCCGCCGCCGCCGCCGCTCCCCCCGGGCTCCCCCCGCCGCCGCCGCCGCCCCGCCGGCCCCCCCCTGCCCGCGCCCCGCCGCCCCCGCCATGCCCGGGGCCGCGGCACGGCCGCTCTGAGCCGCCGCCGCCGCCGCCGCGCCCCGGCCCGGCCCGGCCCGGCCGCCTTCTCCTCGCAGCTCTGCGGCCGGTAAGTGCCGGCGGGAGCGAGCCGGGGCCGGTCGGGGCCGTTCGGTGCGCGGAGGGAGGGCGGGAGGAGGAGGAGGACGGGGAGGGGAAGGAGGGAAGGAAGGGAAGGGGGGGCCGCGGCGCGGTGCGTCCCGCATGGGCCGCGCTTGGCCCCGGCGCGGAGAGGCCGGCGGGGAGCGGGGGATGAAGAGGCGGCGGGCGCCCTCCGCCCGCTGCTCCCGCTGCTCCCGCTCCGTCCGCTCCCCCGGCCGGGAGCCGCGGGGCCGCGCAGGCCGCGCCGGGGCGGCGGGGATGGGGCCGGCGGGGCTGCCTGACAGACGGACAAAGAGCTGACGGACGGACGGACGGACAGACAGCGCGTCCCGCCGGCCCCGTCCTCCCGGGCCGTATCCTCCCGCTGCCCGGCTCTCCATTGTTCCCGGTGTAAGATAGGTGAAGCGTGCCGACCTGCGAACAGTCATTTCGTTTGGTTTTATTTCTGCATAACCTTCTCAGAGTCTCCTCTCAGCTGCTCGGAGGAAGCTTTTGCACGGCACCTCTTTTCCCCAGCGTCGGGAGCTGCTAACAAGTGCCAGGCTGGAAGTGGCTTGGGAGAGCAGGGGGGACCAGTAGGAGTTGAAGAGAAATTAGTTGGGCTTCAAACACTTTCACTCATCAACATCATTCCTCCCCCGATTCCTGCCAAACCTCAGCTGGGGTGAGTGCAGCAGCGTCTGCATTAAGCTGGCTCATGGAAAGGGAAGACATTTATGTTGCAAACATAAATTATCTCTCTGATCAGTTTGTTTTTGTAAACTGTTTAGGGCAGCTGTGAGAGATTTTGCAGAATGATTTAAAAAAAAGTGGATGTGTGCAATCCAGTGATCACAACTTTAGTCTTGCTTTAAAAGTCTGCTTGGAGCATGACCTATCGCTGTCTGCTTACCCGTGACATTCTGGTCCAAGAAGTTGTAGATGGGAGAGATGTCTTAGTCCTGGTGAGCAGCATCTTTGCCACTGGACAGGACAAATGACAGAGGACTGTGTTTTTTCTTTTGAATAGGATCTCAGTGGCTTTGTTTATTTCTGTACTTATTTGCAAATATCAGTAGTACTTTACATGCTTGCTAGGAATATATACATGGGCCCACCCATCACGCTTCAACATTTTGGAGTGCCCATATGCAATTTCGTTGTTGTAAGTGGTATAAATTTTGTAGCCATTCTCCATGAGTTTGGTCAATATGCCTTGTGAATGGAAGAAATAGAAAAACAGTACTACCCTGCATCAATTTTTGCAGCTGTTGTTACCCTGTTCTCACAATCAGTTCAGATAAACCAGTGGTCTGATTGAGACTTATCTATCCTGCCGTGTGAGAAGTTTGCATACCTTCAGGCCATGTTAGTTTTCCAGTGTTCCCTTGCAGTGTTTGGGTTTGTGCGTTGTCCAGTGACAGCTGTCATCCTCAGGAGTTTGGCTGCCCCGGAAGCTCTGGAGCCTGTGAGGCCTGCTTTCCTGTGCATCTCCTGGGAGCTGCAGCCTCTTCATAGGACAGACCAGCAAAGCCTGCTCTTGTTGCAGTAATTTAGGAAAACAAAATTCTGTTTCAGTTGCAGTTTCCTGAAAGCTGTTGTCATGGCCTTCCCTCGTGAATAGGCAACTGAATGTATGTGTGTGTTCAGTTTCCAAAAGTGTTTTCTTTGTTTTTTTTTTCCGGATGTCTGCATGCCCCTCTTCCTCAAGTATACCTGTACTTCAGTCAGTGAGCTGATATAAATGAAGAAAGCTGAAAAAGATGAGGATGATCTCTTGCATTTAGACTGCTGTGTGCATGTGTCCTTCCTTCTGTCTTTGCTCCTCAGGCTGAGACCTGAGACAACAGATGTGTATGTAATCTATGCTTCTGTTATTCTTTCTTGTCCATGTGTGCTTCATGCTTACTGTATTGCAAACATATTCTGTTCATGGAAAAATCCCTAATATAATGCATCATGAAATCATACTATTAAGTGGGTAAGTAGCTACTTGAACAACCACAGTGATTTTAAAAAAAGGAGAAGAATTATTCAGAATGTGAAAAGTTATGTTGCAGGCTGAATTGTTCACCTAAAGGAATATATACTTTGGGAGTATTGTTATGTAGTTTTTCAAAAGGTGGTTTTCCCTCTGAGTGTGTACAAGTTTCTTTGTATGAGGATTTAAAGCACTGGGGAGCGTGGGGATGTTCTAAAGACAGTTGGTGTAAAACCATTGAGGTTGGAAGTTTGTACTTCCCTCTGAGAATTGTTATGTACTAGTAATGTTAGAGTTGAACTATCAGAATGGTAATAATATATTACTCTAGTGAAATATGGTGATGGTTCATCTTAAAGAGTTTATCTCACTTCTAGATATGTTCTCTTCACCACAGATTCAGTAAAATAGATTTGCAAATAGTGGAGTTCAGGGTATCAGCTGTTAGTAGATGGAATTAGGTTAAACATTTAAACATGTACTAATGGGGAGGAAGTGTTTGTATTCTAGTAATTTTAGGAGAAACGTGGTGGGTTTGGTTTTTGTGTCTGCTGTGAGACATTTGTGAGTTTTTTGTGACTGGAATCTCTGTAGTGTCTTCTTCCAGCAAGGACTGCTGTGTGGGCTCTTACAAATGGAGACCTGTCTGTAGGGAGCAGCTTGATGGAGTGGGCCTTAATCTATCAAAACCCTTTAAGTGTTTAGCATAATTTGGGATTAGGTTTGATTTAATTTTGGCTCTAATATAAAATACATTTTTCTCTGTGAAATAGTGGAAGTTAAATAAGAAATAGTAACACTGGTAATGTCTTTTGTAAATGGAGATACCGATGTTGCCCTAAATATGGAATGAAGCATCCAGCTTTCTTGTCCAAACTTAACATGTCTTATGTGTTCAATGAATGGCGCAAGCATTGAAAAGTAAGCACCAGTAGAAATATTTTTTACTTTGAAGGCTCTTAAATGGATCTAACAGCAAAATAGATAGGTTTTATTTAAAATAAGTACTTTCTCTGCCTTTGCCTGGCAGTTAAATGATAGCTGCCTTTCAAACCAACATCATTTTTGATGAAATAGATTCAAGCCTTCAGTTTGCAGTCTGATCTGCATAACTGAGTGTTTAAAGACAAAAGTGGTCCCACAAAGGCTCCATGGATGTAACCAGACAAGGGTGTCTGCTTCTATCAGGTTGCAGGGCTTATGTAAAGGATCAGTACTGTGATTAAGTTCCACTTTAATTTGTTTAGGTTTTTTTGAAAGATATGCTTTTGGGAAAATTATATTTCTTGAAGTACTGATTTTTTTTTTCTTTTTTCAGTTCTGTAAATTGGTATCTGTGCAGAAACCCTTGTACTAGTATTGAGTTAAATGTACAAACTTACTGTTTTTTAACAGCTGAGACATAGCTATTGACAAGATGTGTCAGCAAACCACAGCCATTGGCTATAATATGTAGTTATATGCCAAGCACAAATTTCTGTCTAACAAAGGAAAATCCATTCAGATTTTCATGAGATTTATTTTCATTTACACAAATGCTGTTAGTTACTTTATTTCAGTACTTTCCAGTGAAGTTAAATACACAACCCCATCTGTTTAGCTCATTAGATGGTTCTCTATATACATTTTAAATATACATTTTTTTATCTACATAGAACAGAATGTTTTATACATCAGCAGTAATTCCATAAACTACACAAGTGATAAAATTTTAAACTATTTAACTTACAATTTATTGTATAAATTAAAATACAATAACATATGTGAGTATTCAAATATTATATGTGATAAAATTATCTTCCCCTGACTCCATATTTGTATATCATTCATCATCTTGGATAAAATACTTGGAAAAAACCTATAATATGTTCTCACAAAACTTGATTCTAAGTGTGTCCCAAGGGGAAATTCACTGTCTTTTAGAAAGACTGTGCAATCCACAACATGCAGAAGGGTTAGGATCTCCTGATAACTTCTTTCACACTGTCAGAATATTATTTTGGGAGATAATATAGAAGCTGGTACTGCTTTTGCTCCAAAATAAATTTTAATGTACTCTTAGGATATTATCAGTGTGTTAGTGCATTCCAGGCTATGATATCAAGGTGTAGCACTGTGAATGCTGTAATGGAGTTAATGTATTACTAGGTTATATTATTTTATTATTTCATTGCACTTTTGAAAGCAGCAAGCCATAGCTCAATAACAGCATGTGTATTGGCCTGATCCTGGAACTGATACACTCTGCTGGCATATTAGTATCACAGTATCTGCATCTTGTCACGGTATGTGCAGAAAATCTTAAGACAGTGCTGTCTAATTCTTCCCTTATGACTAGGATGACATTTTTATAAGCGCAGAATTAAACAGTCTGATGATAAAATGAAATCTGTGTGGGAAGAAGTTCCAACCTGCAAACAGCAGTAGACTATAATTTATGAACAGCCTATCAAATATAAACTGTCTAGATCTCTTGCACTGGAAAAAACCCAAAAAATCCGACATAAATACCAAAACCAAAAATCAAGGTTCCTCTAAAATGTCCATAAACCAATTTCTTGATATAACATGTGATATTACTCATGTGTAAGGCTGTTGTGATATCTGTGTGAGCTCAGCTATGTGACTGGTAGAGCCTTCTGCTCTAAAATAGTTTCAAATGGCAGCTGCATCTGCAAGGGTAAAAGATGCCCATTCATAAAAACTTGTACAACTGTCTTAAATGTTTTTGTAATAATTTCCCATAAAGTCTCTATTAACTTTTGTTACTTATGCACCCCACCGTGGATATAAAAGACTTCATTAGAGAGGTTTACAGTGCCAGTAACATCATGACCAGGTCATGTTACCTTAGTGCAAGAGGTGAAGTGAGAAATACTGATGCTGTGCAGATGTGTCATAGTTACATGATCACTAGCAGTATTTAAGAAGAGGGGAAATCCAACTTTCTACGTTCTCTGAATATTAACTGCTATGTGATTGCCCTGAAAATTTGTCAGATTTTTCTCTTTCTGTTGTTAGGATTGTATTTGAATCAAGAAAATGGTGATAATGCTCCTAAAAAGTGTGTGTGCATGCAGATAGGCAAGACTCTAGTAGCATGTATTTATGATGCTGTCTGGCCTAAAGCTCTAGTCCTGGAGAATGAGAAATGTTCATCATAAAGTGAAGTTTGTTTTTCCAAACAATAAGCAGTGTGTTTTAGTGCCTGGGAAGTCACTGGGAAGGGGCAAAGCAAGGAAGCAGTTTCTAAATACACTGGGTTTCTGCAGGTTTCCGTGGGTACTGAAAACTCTCCAGGCTTGCTTTCAACAAGTGATCTTTAGAATTGCACTGCAGACATTCTTCAGTTTTGTAAAGGCAGGGGAGAGAGAGCAAAGTGAGAATGTAAGCCAAGAAATAAATACATTTCACAGGATCCATAGATGATTTTTTTAGTCTGTAGGCATTATAACAGTCAGAATTTCCAGATTCAGTGGATGATTTCAGAGTGTCTCAAATAGGAGTACTCTGAAGGAAATTATCATCTCCTGAGGCATGATTCTCCTCTGGTTTTGACCACATACGCACAGTGGTTTCTAACATAGGTCTCTGTTGCATGTCAGTCTCTATCAAACAAAATACATGTGAGATGGATGACAATTGCCAGGCTTTTAAGTTGGGTCATTTATAGCACTGAGCAGTTCTTGATGCAACAGTAACTATATACATAAATTTAAGACATGTTCTCTTTTGTGTCTGTAAAGTTTCTTTTAACAAAGAAGTTCTTCACTATAGATTGGTAAACTCAACCAACTCCTTTTTGCTAGAGTAATCTTGCACTGCTTACTTTGAAGAAAATTTTTGTATTGACCACTGTAGATCAACTACAGAAGAAGGTGGTTAATCCTCAGGACACCAACATGTGATACAATTATTTTACCAAAATCACTTGCAGATTTTCCAGACATGCCCATGAAATACTGGTTTTCAACTTCTGTTTTGACCTTATAACTGGTTTTCTTGAAAATAAAGTCTAGTGTGAAGGTACCCTGAGTGAATATTGCTTTAACAATATCTAATAAAAATGAATCTTTCATATGGGAAAGACTGCTGTCATCCTTCAAGGAGGAAAGCTTTATTAGGCTGTGGTTCTCAGGAGCTTCCTCTGTCACTGGTGAATCTGACAGTTATATTTTGTGATGAATTTTTGTCAGAGTCAGCAAAAAGATGTCAAAGTTATGTGATTGTGTTCTGAGGAGCAGGAAAGCTTGTACTGTTATGGGGTGTAATGAAGTAAGGAAAAGCTACTTGACTTTAGTGTTGTTTTTTCCTGGTAGAGATTATGAAGTTGTCTTTTTAAATGACTTGTAGAAAAGAATTTTTATGTATTTGAAATGTGTTTTTTTATGATCACCGATGATGAAATTAAGTTACTGAGAGAGGAATTAAAATAGAGTTTATAGAAGAGGAGCACACAGAGGATGATCATCCAGTTGTCACAGTATTTTGCTGGAAGATGTGAAGTAGGTGGCAATTTGTAGACAAAACCAGTGGGCTTGTTGTCTGAATCTGACAGTTAAAAGTAGATCATGCAAACCAGGCATGTTCAGCTGGTGCCTGTTAGGAATCAGTGTTACATGCACTATATTGGATCAAATGTAGTGCAGCTTTAAGTGTGAGTTTACTGTCACTTTCCAAGGAACAGCGAAGTAAAAGGACAAACTGACAGAAAATTTAATCTGTCAATTCTTTGCATGATCTCACATTTTACTGGCTGGTGTGCCTTTGTGTCACCCCTGGATTACATTCCTTGTAGGTCACAGGACAGGCAGGGGGCCTTCTGCAGTCGTGCTGGTGATGAGAGTGTGGCTGCATATGCAGAAAAAATGGAATCTGTTGTAATTACATCTTATGTGCCTAAAATTTGCTGTACCATTGGGCAGCTCTTCATTTCCCACATCTGGTTGGACACAAGTTCAGCAGAGAAGTTTTGGCTCTGGTGCTTCTGTCTTGGGTACTTGGACAGGTAGTGTTAGGACAAGGGGTAATGAACTGAAACAGGAGAGATTTAGACTAGCTATTAGGAAGAAATTTTGACTGTGAGAGTGGTGAGACACTGGAAGAAGTTGCTCAGAGAAGCTGTGGATGCCCCATCCCTGTCAGTATTCAAGGCCAGGCTGGATGGGGCCCTGAGTGGAAGGTGTCCCTGCCCTGGCAGGGGCTTTGGATCTAGGTGATCTTTAAGGTCCTCACCAAGCCAAACCATTCCAGGATTCTCTTGCAAATTGTTGCCCTGTTACCTGTGGAACACATCTTTGCATTGAGGGAACCTGGGTGAGTGCAGCTGCATCAGTGTGAGATGCTCAGCATGGATGGATGAGGAACCAGTATCTGGAAAGCAGTCCATAAAGGCAGAATATTTTCTGGCTTTACAGATTAGTTTCCTGCTTGCTTAATAATAGGGATTATATGGAATGTGTTTTACTATGACTTGGCTTCATCATGAAGTTATTTGACTATGAGTTCTCAAAAATTTCAGACCTGTTTGAAATGGTAGTCCTTAATTATTGGTCTGTGAGTTAATGGCATCAAGAACCTTCAAGATTTTTATTCCTAGTAATTACAGGAGTTGTTATAAACATGTATGATATCTTTTAATCATTCTAAATTTTTCTGTTTTAGTGTATTCTAGGACTTAATTAGTGAGAATTAGCTGCAGGGCACCAAAGTCATTGAGGTAGAATCCAATTTCCACAACCTTTTTATTCAAGAGGGCGCAATCCTGAGAAGTCTGTGTTTTATTTTTTGGATTATTTTCAGTGTTAGCTAATGGGCCAGGATATCTGTGTTATTATTGCTCTTATAAAATAGTTTCTAGACATCTCATGTTTTGGCTTGCCTCAATCTGAAAATGGGCTTAAGTGCCTGAAAATTGTTTGAGAAATTTAAAACTGTAATAAGGAAAAATCACCTTGGGGTATATGGTAGAAGTCAGTGGGATTCCTTGTTCATACCATTTTTGAAGTATCAAGGGAAAGAGTTACCTGGAAGTTCTTGCTGAGGTTATGGATAGTCTTTTGAAGAGGATACAGTGCAGAAGCATACTGGATTTAATACTTGATTTGCCTTTTTTTTTCTTTTGAAGTGAGGGTCATTGAGATTAAAAATGAATTAAAAGAGGCTGATTTACAATTCTGGAATTTTATGTAAGTGGGATAGGAATAGTTCTTAGTTGATTTAATCTGACCACAAGTGTTGGTTAGCAGTAGGGAGGTGGTGAATTTGTTGCAACAGTGTGGAAAAAAAATCCTAACTGGAGATGAGTATACTCTTAAAAAAACCTTCTTTGTTGTCTTGGCAAATGTACATGGGCTGTAACATGCTTGTGTTCCAAGAGGGGTTTTGAGAAAGTGACCTGATTGCTCATTTCCATGATTTTAGAGTTTGTTTCTACTCCTTCCTCCTCTGGCTGATTTCATACTATCTTTAAATACTAACATATGTCAGTTTATGTGCTGAATCTTCTGTTTATTCCTGATGAAGGTTCTGATGCTATAACAGAGTGCTGTTTAGGCCACAGCAATCCCTGATTCCGCTGATGAAAATTGCTCCGTGATGCCCAGTTTGTAACTGCTTGAATATTTGAAGAGCTGTGATAGATTTTCTTTTTCTGGCTCAGTGTTGGTCAGTGCTCTCCCTAATGTAGCATCACAACATCCTCTGCTCCTTGATTTTTATCATGCTTTAAAGGAAAGAAAGGGCTACCACCAGGGTATGCAGGTTGAGATCCTGCTTCTAGTGATACCTAAATCATTGTCACTGCACTGGTTTTATATTCCAGAGCTGCCATCTCTGAAGGGTCCAAATGCTTTTTGGAAATGTCATGGGCATTCTGTGATTCTTTTTCTTACCTGATGAGATTCTTATATGGGCTTTTTTTTTCCATTGCCTATATTACATGTGTGTTGCCTTGTGTTTGTTAGCAAATGTGAAGTAGATATTTAACTTTTAGTTGCCAGGTGTATTAGTCTTGTGGAATAGGTAGGTCACTAAAAGGCCTTTTTTAAAATATAGGTAGGATAAACCTATAGGGTTTGAAGAGTGGAGCGGTGAGTGGAGATCTACATCTTTGAGCTTTAGGCTCTTTCAGGTCTCCTGGCCCACATTTTTGGCCCCTGAAAGTAACACTGTGGTATTTGAAAAGCAGTACAGAAAGCATAGGATTTGCTTGGTCTGTCTTGGTGTGAATCTTTTGCTAGAGACATATTCATTCTGTCATGTTTTGGATTAACTGGATTGTTTGAGTTTCTGTTTCATGTGTAGATAGATGAAGGGTGTGTTTGAAACACAGCTGAAATGAAGTAAATATCCATTAAAAATGAAGTTACACTGAGGTATGGCAGTGCTTCCTCTGCAGAAGAATGAGATGAGAAAATGTTCCTTGCTTGGTGGAAATTTGATGCAGAGAGAGCCAAGCACATTTTGTAGAATTTGTTTTGAGATGTTACATAGAATGTAATCTTACCCTGAATAGGTTTGCTGAAATGAAGTTAGGGAGAAAATGCCTGCTCTGTGCATGGTGATGTGCTAAAGTTGAAATTGGAACTTAGGAGAATGGTTCCTGTATTCTAAAATACTTGCATTGATTTCACAACCTGAGAGCCCATGTTGAAATAACGTCGAGTGCTGAAGTAAGATTTAGAAATATCACCTGGGCTCTGTAAGATCTGTATTGTTGTTATTCATGGCCTTCTCACCTATGGTTTAAAATGGTGTTGGTTTTTTTTCTGTAAGTTTTCTTTGTGTTGTCATGTATGTAAATGAGGAATGTCTTCCAGAATCTCTAAGATGGCTTTTGCAGCTTCCAGGTTTTTTGAGTAAAACTTTCTTGTCCAATGTTATTTAATCTGTGTAGGATGTATTAAGTAATTGTCTTGAATTTTTCTGTAATTACTGTTTTTGTTTAGTACACGTATATGGCCTTTTAGAAAATAGTGAAGCTGAAGTAAAGATATTACAAGAAAAGCATGGTTTTAAAAGAGCAATTTTAGCTGTAAGTCATGTATGCAAGCCTTAAAATTGCAGCATTGTGCTTTACCTGTGCCTCTTAATTTTACCATCCTCTTTATATTATTAATATATTGCATCTTAATATTGTTCCATATTATTTCATGATGCATGAACCCCAAAGTCCCTACCTTTTTGAATGTCCATGGACTGGAAAAGCAGCTGCTCTGTACTTTGCTTTCTTCTTTTTGCATAATATGTGTTATCTTAGTGTGCTTTGCTTAATCCTGCATTGAAGGCAGAATGGATATATTTCTTTGTGAAATTTCTGTAATAGTTATCAGTAGGCATGTGAGACCCTCAGAGATAATGTCTGCTGCTCACTTCACACCTAAATCCTAGGTGGATCATTGCACTTGATTTAGAGACAGGAAGTGGAACGACAGGAGGGCGAATGATTTGCCAAAATAACAGATTTGCCCCAAAAGCAGTGGCAGAGCTGCAAAAAGAAGCCAAATCTCCAGTAGTTCTGTTACATCGTGGTGGTAAACAATGTTTCTCTTTTCAAAGTCTTACTGTCATGCTTACCTTTACTTGATGGCAGTCCCACATTGGTGTGCCCCATCCTCTAGTGATTCTGCACCAAAGTGGCTGCTCCATGTTAGTTGGAAACCTTCTGCTGGTTGGGCTTTCTGGTCAGTGGTTAGGTCCTGGGGAGGCCAGACCCCTCTTACCTACCTTCTCACAACAGTTTTCTCAGTCATTGGTGCAGGTTTACCTTTTCATCTGAGGTGTGCTGCCTTCTCCCCTCAGGCTGCAGGAACAAGAGCACCACAAACTGATTAGTTCACCCTTGTGACCTATATTGAATATTGCTTGTTGTTACAAGTATTTTACTATGCCTCAGGGAGAGGAAATGGATATTTCTTATTTTATGGCTGGAGAATTGGTGCCTGTGAGCAAGATGAAAATTTGTGTTTGGTGTGGATGTCCATTGAGCTCTTTAAGAGCTTTTTTAAAAATTAAAATAGCAGCATTGCATTCATCTTTGTATTTTTAAAGTAGTGCTGTAAGTGACGTAATTGCAGCCCTGAGTACTCAGCATTTTGGGTACATCTGACCCAAATGTGTCAGAATAAGCAGCCAGAAAATGTGCCAAATATAATTATTGATCACCTATTTTAAAAAAATTTTTGTAGAAGGGGCTTGATCCTATCTTGCAAGGTAGGGTTCAACTGCCTAAATGGTCATGGCTTTCTTTTCATGTGCTCTGTGACTCACGCATGCTTTGGCACTTGTAACAAACAGAGCAAGGATCTTATAATCTGTCTGACTAGTTTCACATATTTTTATGGAGCATTCCATCTAGTGTGCTGTAGAAAACCACATATGTATTTATATATATATATATATATATATATATATATATATATATATATACACACGCACATATATTTATGATATTTGTATTTTAAAAATGTACAGTACCAGGATTTGTGCTTGGGATTGTCCTGTCTCACTTGCAGGATCTTACACTCAGGCTTGTTGAACTCCATGAAATTCACACAGGCCCATCTCTCCAGCCTGTCAGGGTCCCTCTGGATGGCATCCCTTCCCTCCAGGGCATCCATCACTTGGTGTCTTTGGGAACTTGCTGAGGATGCCCTCAATCCCACTGTCCATGTCCCTGACACAGATGTTAAACAGCACCAGTCCCAGTACCAATCCCTGAGCAATCCCTCTTGTCACTGGTCTCCACTTGGACGTTGAACCACTGACCACAACTCTGAGTGCAACCATCCAGCCAGTTCTTTATCCACCAAGAAGAAGGAACAAATGCACACACATATACAGGCCTTTGGTGTTTGGGCCAATTTGAGAGCAACAGCAGGTTGTCATCTTCTGTAAAGCAGCACTAGCATAGTGCTTGTGATGAGTAGAGATGCTTCAGCGATACTTGCAGATAGTAGAGAAGTTGTGAGGCCCAAGGAGTTTAAGGACTTGTAAAAAAAAACCACATTTTAAAAAATGAGCATGAGAGTAGGCAGCAATGATAGGGTGGACTCTCAGAGTTAAGAGGAGGGATCACCCCTTTCAATGACCTTAGCTGTTAGATTGGCTCAGCTTTGTGATAGAACTGCACTGTTGTCAAAATCAAATGAAAAACCATTTGACCCACTATCTGAAATATTTTTATGAAGTTTCAGCTTGGGGCATGCATGAGATAGATGAAATTTCACAAAATTTTCACCAGTTGGACTGAAGGTGTAAAATGCTACTTAGAAGATGCGAGGTAGCCTTAGTTATGTGTAGTGTTTGTTTTCCTCAATATAAATGTCACCAGAAGTCCCCAGAGTGAGCACTTTTGAGTGTCCAAGTTTCATGGTGCAAAGACAGAAATCCTGCATTGTTCCTCTGAGGTTAACTGTCCAGTGGGAAAAGTTCCCAGATAAATTCTAAAAAATAACTATTTCCTAGTAGTTTATGATTTAGTGCTACAAAACCAGTGGCTTTTTTTTTTTTCCAGATAAAAAGTAGCATTGCCTGTGATTTTTGCACTATTTAAAGTATGTTTGTGACACTGGTAACACCCCTGTGGATTTTGACATGGAACTGTGGCTTTTTAAATACAGCATCACAAGCTTTTCCATATGCATATTTGATATTAAATTATGGTTATGCTGGTGATGATGGAATACAGATTTCAGGATAAGAAAGGTGACAAAGATTTTCACACATGGATAATTTTATGCACGATAAAGAGATTTTCTGTGAGTAATCCTGTTGATTGTAATAGGACTATTCACAGCTCAGTATGAGTGTAAATCTTGGTGAAGTCAGGCCCTGCACTGGCATGTGTTCAGCAACATGGAGCACTCAGAAATAACTGTGCAACAAGTCATAAGAGTGTATCATATGTTACCTTTTAGAATGTGTTGATTTTATGATCTGTTAACCTTTTCATGATGATTTATGTTTGATTGCTTTCTTTTTGCGAATCAACACATTCTAATTGATTCTTAAAAATCCTTGTGTGTTAATTTAAAAATCGTTCTTTTAGCTGAGTGTTATTTTTCTGAGTAGGGATAAGAGAGAATTTTATTTAATGTTCTTTATTTAGAGCCATTAAGTAGGGTATTATTCTTTACTCTCTAGGTTTCTGTGGTGTGGTAAAAATTGAACCTTTGATATTGTGAAAGCTAGCTATGTTTCCTTTTGTATTGGACTGTATCCATATTTTAATAGTGCAACTAAATATATTTTCTGATGTGATGAGAATAGTCAGCGTTTTTCATGGTTTGATAGGGATTTAAAGTGGATGTTAGGAACGTGTTCCGTTCTAATTTTCCTCTTCCTTTTGGAGGGACTTGCATTGGTGGTGGTTTCATTCATGGAAATGCTTAAACATTAGTAGTTTTAAATATGTTATTAAGCTCTGTTGCTATGTCCTTCTTCATTAGCATTAGGAATTCTAGAATTATTGGTGACTTTTAGACTTCATTTTAGGAGGAAGGCATTTGAGAATGTAGATAGCCATTTTTCCTGTGGTCCGAATTTGGCATAGCCGTTGGGTATGTGTGGGTGGCAGCTCTGAGGTGTTCCTCTGTGTGTGCACACGGCCTTTGTGGAGCAGTTTCACAATGCACTTTGATCTGATCCAACCACTGACCACTCCTGGAGAAACCGTCCTGTTCCCTGCTTCCTCACTTCCCTGTATCCTCCACCTGCTCTGTCCCACTGACCCAAATGAAACCTCATGGCTTTTCTGTGGGAATGTTTTTGTCCAGCTCCCTTCTCAGCTGCAGGATGCTGTGCTCAACCCAGAGTAGGCAACAAGAAGATCTAAGGGGGGAGAGGTGTAGGACATTCCCCTTTGGGCAGGTGCCCCCTCTATTGGATTGTTTCTTGCAGTGTCATTAGGAGCTGGGTAATTAACAAAACACACCAAATGTCCCACTGAAATGGCCTATCAGTTGTAGTTGATTTTTTAGAAGTTTCGCTATTTAGAAAGGTTTTACTTATCATGCCAGTAAACTGCTCTGATGATGAAGGGGTTAACTTTTTAATTCAGAATAAACCTTTCCAAAGTGAATTCCACTATTCCACTAAACAGGGAAGGAAAAAATTCTGTACTAGAATGAGAATGTTCATTTAGGGAATTTTATAGATTTATGTACACTACATTAATTTAAGCTTACAGTTTAGCACAAATAATTATAGCATGACCATAGAGATGAGCCCTAAGAAGCTGAGGTGCTTCCCCAGCTTGCCTTTGAAAAGTTTATTCTGTGTGCATTTTGCACAAGTAACCTTTATATGTTTTGTAGTTTGGGCTTTGCATGTACTCCTTCTTCCAAAAGCTCTTGAAGCAAGGATGTGGGAGGAGTGCTCAGGTACATGTTCTGTAGCTTCAGATATTTGCTCATCAGGGATTTTGCCTTGTCTTTAATGAAAACACACTTCCCAAAATGTGGAGCTAAAATGATGTCATCAGGCTACTCCCAGTGTAAGGTTACCCTGAAACCATTTAATACCTTGGGCTGAGCACAGTGTCAGCTTTTGTGAGGGGAATCTTGGAGGTGGTTTTCATCAGAACCATATCAGATTGCTAAAGGCAAGTTAGAATTGCTGTTGTGAATCCTGGCTCTTGTGTTTGGGTTGTTGTATCTTAGAAAACATGGTCAAAGAGAGCTTATTGCTAGAGGGAAAGTCATATTTCTGTCTCAAGTCTTTGCTACAGTCCTTCAGAAGGAGCTCAGGTTTAAGCCCGAAGAAGAGTTTAACAACTTTAACAATAGAAGAATATTTTAACAACTTTCCTTTCATGTTTCCCTTAGCCTTCTTTCCTTCCTTTTTGCCTTGCAAAAGTAGGGAGAAGATAGTATAGGAGACAGGGTGGGGTGGGTTATGGATATAGAAAGCAGCTAATCCTACTTTTTAACATTTAAAAGGAGTGGTAGAAGTTCTGGAACAACAAAGACTTTTCTCAGGACAATGTTTACAAAAAGTCCATCTTACTTTAAAAGGAAAAGCAAAAACATTAATTCTGTTCTACAAATAGATACTAAACTGCAGATGATTTTCATTTTTTGTCTCTGCTGTTAATCCTTAAATGTGTTTTCTTTTCTCCTCTGTCATAAATAGTCTTTTAAATCCTACAGAATTAATTCTGCACATATGGATTTTATTTTTAAAGTGAACCCAATTAGTAGTTCTGGGTACTTGCTCATTAAATTAAATAATGCCTTACTTCATGCTTAAGGAAAGAAGGGAGAAGATAGAATAACCCTTACTATTAATCAAAGTGGAGAACAAGAGCTGGACCAGGTGTTGAACTCTGATGGCTTACAAATTTTGCTACTTTCCTTTAGGGTCTCTGTTCACATCTACCTCATAGCAGCCACCATCCCAGCACACTTTTTGAATCTATGAATGTTTTCTCTTGATGGTATTTTTATTTTTGATTCTGAATTGAAACGTTGTCATGCTTTTCATGCAGCATGTTTTCATTGAAGTGGTTGTTTCTTTAATTAGGAATATTGTCTTTACTGCTCAGCTCTCCAGCTCAGAGCAGAAGTCTTTGGAAAAGCTGATGTCAGGGCTGCTGAAATGAATGGTTGTGAAGTGCAGCCGGAGGCTCTGGCGGAGCAGCGGTTTTTGAGTGAAGCGATGTGCTTCGCTGGCTGGGGATGTGCTGCAGGCAGCTGGGGAGCGCCCTGTGAAAAGAGGAGGTGCTGGCAGGCTCCTGTGAGACCTCTTCTGGGCAGTTTTTCCCCTTCCTCTCTCTCCTCCCCAGGGAACTCTGCCTGTAGATGTCTCTTGTGAGATGCTTTGCCTACAGTAAATGCATGGAGAACCTCTATCAAGCAAAATGTATTCTTGAAAGGTTTTGTTGACAGCTCTTTTTCTGTCAGTTTATAGAGGAACTATATACTCTAAGAAAAATCAAGATACTACTTGGTGAAGCTTAATAGAACTCCTGAAATTCAATGAAGAACATCTCTGCAATAGGGATAACAGTGTCTTATGCCAAGAAATTTGCTTGTGTGTGTGTGTATGTGGTTTGCATTTTTGTAGCTTCCCTAGAGATAATCTCTAAGTAAGTTGATCTTTATTTCACAAATGCATCTTGCACTTAAAAAATGTATTTAATCTTTGCAGATTGGTAAAGTGTTCTTGTTTGAATGCTTTTAACTAACATTTCTTTATCACACTGTCATTCTTCCAAGAACACTTCTCATCTTCAATTTAAATGATAGGATTCCTTTTATGTGAGCCGAAAGGTGTCACTTGACAAATTACAAATGTTTTACTGAATTAATTGCATTTGGGATGCTTTTTACTTGGATTAATAGTCTGTTTTTGTTTGTGGTTCTTTGTTTTAAAACATTACCTCTTTGTTTTAAAACATCACCTGCAAGTCACGTAACTTATATTGTTTTTCATCACTTCTCATATGCAGCCTAACACTGTGAGTTCTCACTATTTTTCTTTGAAAAGAAAGAACCAGGTGTTTGAAAGCCTGATTAATAAGCAGTGCACTTACTGCACCACTTCTGATACGACTCAAGATCATGGCTGGAAGACAACTTGAGGGCTTTCAGTTGCATGACTCTGCTAAACCTGCTAGTCAGGGTGAGAAGAACTGTTTCCATATCCGCTGCAACTGGGGAGCCAGCCCACAGCTGGCCTGTCCTCTGGGAAGCTGCTGTGTCTCACCAGCTGTCCCAAGGTTTGGCATGTCAGGAGTCTTCCTGCCTCTGCTGGTGAGAGCAGCAGGCTCTTCTGTGTGATTCACTCAGCTTCTTAGCCTGCCTAACTTCCTGCCAGGAAGTAGCTTTAAATCCCGGATTTCCGCAATTCCTACCTAATTTCAGAGTGATGTGGCAGTATCATCCTCCATGTGGAACAACCTTCTGTGATGTTCTTGCCAGTGGCATGAGCAGACAGATTAGGGCCACCATGTTCTCACACTTGATGCTGTTTGTTCTCTCTTGAATGTGTTTCAGCATCTTGAGTTCTTGCATTCTCATACCTGTCCACGTCATTCCTTTGGAGAATCTGCAGTGACCTGGTGCTGTCGTATTTCTGTAGTGTGGAACAAAAGCATAGTGAATGACAGTCTGTGTGAGACGTACCCTGAGTATGGATTGAGCTCAGATAAAGGCTGAAATGAGTAGATACATCTGTTTTATTTTCCTTGAAGTCTGTCTTTCAAGCTGGATATTTAGAATGCTCTACCAAAAGAACCAGTCTCAGCCTTAGGTCTTTTGCATCATCTTTCACCAAATCTTAAGAATTTCACTTTTTACTCTATCTCACCTTTCTCACTTGGCACAGGATATTCCAAAAAGATGGTAAATTAATCCTCACTTTCTTTTATGATGTTGTTGCAAGACCTCTGGGAGATCTGCATTGGTGGGAAGAATACAGCCTTAGTGCTGTGCCAGGTTTTGTTTGTTTGTTTGTGTTAATGCTGAGAAACTATCAGTTTGGTTTCCCAGTTACATCTGAAAAATATTTCATGGATTGTATAATGTCTGCAAGTGGCTGTATTGCATACCAGACCTGCATTTTCCCTTGAAGACATCTCATTCTCTTACTCTAAACAGATTAATTTGAGAGTCAGTTTGTCACATAGCATTACCTGAGCTCACTCAAGGCATTAAGAAATTGTTGTCTGTATTTGAAGACAGATACTGAGAAAATCAAAAGCATGATTTCAAAGTTACATTAGAATTGCAGGAGAACAAAAAAGGACAAATCACAAACATAAATGTGCTGAACAGAATTTTTCCATGTTCCTTCTCCTGTCATGAGTGGTTTTGGTCCCTAAAATGGACTTGTTATATAGGAAGGAAGAATGCTGAAAAGATTGATGACACTGTCATATATAAAGACATCTAGCTTGGTGACTGTCCTCCTGATTTCCAGCAGAGCAAGGCTTACTAAAAATAATAAAAAAAGTATTTGCCTGAAAAGCTGCTTCTTTTGGTGTGCTTCTTAAGTATTTGAAACTGAGAGAGGTCAGACCATCCTGGCTGTCAGCCTTTCTATGATGTGTTCAGAAATTTAGAACCTCTCACGGTATAGAATAGGGACAAATGTTCTTTCACTTTTGAATTATAAGACATGACTTGCCATCAGGATGTGTGAATTGGCTTTTTACTTTATTTGTTGTGGTGTGTGGTGAGGTTGTTTTTCTTTTCTTTTTTTTTTAAGACACTGAGTTAATTTTACTTTCAGAATCTTAAGAACCAATAGTAATATTTGAAACAAAGGATAATGTAAGAGAAACTCATGAGAGTTTTCACTCTTTCAGCTGGTGGTTCCCTTCCTACCAAGTAATCTAGGATTTCACCCAAAAAGAAACCACTGTTTATTTTGTAAACTTGATGTAGTTTGATATAAAGAAAACTTCACAAATGTTTAGATACACTGAGAGTTTTTGAAATATATTCCCAGAGAAGAAAATTATTTAGAAAGTGATCAGATGGATGAAACTGAATATGGAAATTTAGACACTTGATGTACATTTGTTTGATGGAGTGTTCTTGCATGTTGGCAGCCTGTTAGACTGCAGCAATGGCCCTGCTGCTTTTAGGCAGAGACCTAATTTCTGTGGACATAACCTGTAGAGAGACCTGATTTCTTTGGTTATGAATAGTCATTGTGAGCTGCAGGGAAGGCAGCATAGCCTCTGACTTGAGACTTGAATGGAGATGGCTCCTTTCTCCATGCTGCACTCTCGGGGGGATGGAATTTGAAGCTGGTCTAGCAATGTACCCACATCACACCTGTATCCTAACTCTGAATGCACCAAAATCAAGGGTGCTGCTGCTGTTGTGATGCTGCCCAAGGTCCCATGTGGTGCTTTGGCTGGGCCTGCTGTGTGCTGTCCAACTCCCCTGTGCCTCTGCTCCCACCCCTGTCTGCTGTGGCCTGTGTGTGTGTTGCCTCTGCTCTCTGGCTGTGGGAACATGGAGGAAGGATGTCTGTCTGTCTGTCTGTCTGTCTCTCTGTCCGTTGGTGTGTCTGTCTCAAGGAGCACTGAGGAGTGGGTAGTAGGGATTATGGGCCTGGGGAAGAGGGTGGAGGAGACTGACTGCTCTGACTGGACATCCAGTGTGCCAAGGAGAAGAGTCCTAGAACTATCTTGCATATATATTGATTAGTAGAATGAGAAGATGCTGCCACTTCCAGCTTCACAAAAGCCTCCTGCTCTGTGCTAAAAACTAATTAATAATGTCATGATACTTGTTGGAATATTGTGAATTGTACTGCTTTTCATGTTTGGAATTTGTATTTCCTCTCTAATGCTCCTGCTCACTGTGAATGTCTTTTATGAACAGCTTTGACCTCTCTATAGTCTTTATTTGATGTATAGCTTTAGCTACAAAGTTGCATTTTCATAGAATCACAGAATAGTTTGGGTTGGAAGGGACCTTTAAAGGCCATCCAGTCCAACTCCCAGCAATGACCACAGACATCTTCACTTAAATCAGTTTGCTCAGCCCCATCCAACCTGGCCTTGAATGTTTTCCTGGATGGGGTATACACTACCTCTCTGGGTACCTTGTACCAGTGTTTCAGCTCCCTCATTGTAACAATATTCTTCCTTGTATCTAGTCTAAATTGACCATCTCTGCATTCAAAACCATTACCTGTTGTCCTGTTGCAACAGGCTCTGCTAAAAAGTTTTCTCCACCTTAAAAGCTCCCTTTTAAGTAATGAAAGGCTGCAGTCAGGTCTCCCCAGAGCCTTCTTTTTCTCTCATCCTGTTGGCATAGCAGAGATGTTCTAGCCCTTTGATAAATTTCCTTTCCACCCCTGGACTTGCTCCAGCATATCCACATCCTTATGTTGTGGCCCCAGAGCTGGATGTAACACTGCAGGTGGGGTCACAGGAGAGTGGAGTGGAGGGGCAGAATCACCTCCCTCAACTGCTGCTTTGGATGCAGCCCAGTTTTCTCTCACTTGTGGATATTAAGGTGTTCCAGGAACAACAATGCCCTGGGGTAACCACAGTGGAAGGGTGCTGGAAGGACAAGGAAGCAGGGAGAACAGGACCAGTATGAAAGAGGTGTTTGTAAAAGACAGTCAAAATGGAAAAAGAGAACAGAGCAAAGAGGGCATACAGGAAAAAAATTAAAAGTTTTCTAAGGAATGAGGAGGAGGAACTAGACATCATTTAATTACCATACTTTTGCCAGAAGTCAGGAGCATGACTTGAAATCTTTTATTTGAAAGTGTTCAGTTGTGTGCACACAGATGTGCAAAAGAAGAGTCTTTTGACATTCCTTGAAGATATCCAACTCTTGGTTCTTACTCAGTATCCATTTGAGGACTGCATGTGTGTTTGTTGAGTACTGACTTGAGTTCTTATAAAATGTTTTTAAGTAAAAAATTTTAAGCAAGCGCACCAATTGTAGATGTTTACTATTAAAACTTTCTTTGTAGGTAATTGCACTTAAGAATGAACATTGAAGACAAGCTGGGAGGATTATTTCTTAAATGTGGTGGCATAGACCAGATGCAGTCATCCAGGGCTATGGTAGGGATGGGTGCAGTATCTGACCAGTCTGGAGTATCGAGAGAACGGCAAGAGGCAGTGCTTCAAGATCGGACTATGCCGCACCAAGAAATTCTTGCAACAGATGAAGTGTTACAGGAAAGTGAACTTCGACAGCAAGAGATGATTTCACATGATGAACTCATGGTCCATGAGGAGACGGTAAAAAATGATGATGAAATGGATGCACAAGATAGACTTCCTCAAGGGCTGCAGTATGCTGTTAATGTCCCTGTAAGCAATTTCTTTGTGAAATATTGGAGAGATTACTAGGAAGCTTGATCTGGTAGTCTAATCCTACTCTGGCAAGAATCTATTAATTGCTTGTTTGGATTTTGATTATCAAAATATTTATGTCATTTGCCTCTGGCTGTGGATAAATTTTGCCAATTAAGTATAATCTTTAAGTATCTGTTTTATAAATATTTTATAAGCAGGCTGTTACCATAGAACTAAAGTGTTAAAATGTGCTCCTTTAAGGATATTTAACGTTCAGGGGTAACTGCAAAGCGGAATAAATAGCGTTATTAGAAGGTGCATACTGTTTATGCTGTTCATAGTACTCTTTAGTTGCTTTTGCTATAGGAAGCATCTTGTATGTTTTTAAGGTATGTGGACGCTTAGCAATTGCATTCACACTGCAGGTTGGACTGTGACACTTCATACATGACCATAAATATGCCCCTCCACGGAATCTCATAGAAGGCATACCTTGGCTTTCCCAGAGAGCATAGAGATGACTTCCTTTTGAAAACAGAGCATCTGTCTGTAATGCAGCACACCATCACTGTTACCCTTCAAACATAAAGGACAGTCACCAGGACTATAAAAGTAGATAGTCTTACACACGAAGAATAACCTTCAGAAACACAGCACTGTTAAAACACTACTCTGTTAGCTGTAGATCAGGTGGCTCAGGTGTTAGAAAAATGTGAGAGTATCATGGTCTTCATTAAAGTTCACATTAGATTGAGATTTTTTAATTTTTTTTTTTTTTTTTCAAAAACTTCATTGGAACTGGTCTTTTTTTTTTCTCTTAAAAATATTTCTGTATTAAATATATAATAAACTATTCCGTTAAATCTTATATTGACAACAGCACGGACTAAAGTAAAATAGGTATGAAAAACTGAATGGTTTTACAGATGGAAGTGATTTTAATATATGAACTGATCTCAAAATCACCACAGGTCAGGAAAAAAGACCTTGGGAGATGAATGAAAGGATACATCAAAATGTTACTGAGGAAATTAACTGTGCCCTTTTTATTTAAGATACATATTAATTCTTTCACTTAAATTTCTGAAAGAGTGAAGCCAGAAGATAATTCCCTTAGGAAAAGGTTTTCTGTTTCAGCAGTTTGTCATCTTCTAAAATTGAAAAATTGCTTTTCTGTAGTGAGAACCTTACCTGAAACTGGCACTTGGTATCTTAACAGATCAGTGTAAAGCAAGAAATTACCTTTACTGATGCATCTGAACAACAGAAACGAGACAAAAAACAAATACGAGAGCCAGTAGATTTGCAGAAAAAGAAGAAAAGAAAACAGCGTTCACCAGCAAAAGTAAGACATTGATTTGGCAAAACCAAGATTAAAAGGACCTGAAGATTTGGTTGACTATGACTAATTTCATTAGCATTTGAACTAGTTAGGCTGGAAATTGTTTGTTTTCTCAGTAAAGATGCAGTTCTGAAGTTCACCAGAGACCCAAAACAAAACTGATATAACAGTGTTTTTCTTTGAACTCCTTTTAGCAACATGAACTCTTGACATATTTTAACATCTGTCTCTCCAGGCAGTTCTCTCTCCAAATATTTTTTTTAAATTATGAGTCAGTAGCTTTGTAGACCATTTATAAATCATTACTCTGTATCTATCTAATAATAGTTGTGCTTTTCTGTGAGCCTGATAATTTCATATGCTTCATGCATAGTAGTGAAAAGTTTCTAAAAAGAAAACTAAAATGGTAGTTTTGAAAATTCTAAAAAGCTTACTAATATATATAAAATAATTTACTGGTAGGGAGAATTCCTGTGGTCATAATCATCTTCATATATGTATTTATTTATATTAAAAGGTTCTTACCCTAGCTGCTGGTTTGTTACTTAAAAATTTGTTTTGTAGATCCATTCATGAGGATTATGTATCCCTGTATGTCTGAAAACAATTTTCTTCTGTTGAGAAGCACTTCAGATAAAACCAGAATCATTTCACCTCATGAGGTAGCAGTGTTACATCTTCTAGTAATTCCCCAAATCAGTATTAATCTTCAGACTTAAAATAGAACATATGCAGGCTGCTCTGATAGAAGTAATTTGTTACATGTTATCACACAGCAGCATTAAAATAAGCCTACTCAGAAATCAACCCAGACTGTTTGTACATTAAAGGAAAACTCACTGTAATACAAAGAAAATCTCCCAAACCTCCTTTTTGTTGCCCTGGGAGCAGGACCTTCCAGTCCTCCTCAAAGCACTGTCAAATTATGTTGCACCTGTAGTATTCTTGGAAAGCTGAGAAATTGCTTCAGATTGGGTGTGGAAGCAAGTTCCAAATGCTGTGCATTTTTTTCTCACTTCTCCCTTTGAGAGAAAAAGGAGATCTAGGTTGAGTACATCCAGAGATCACTTCCATGGAAACATGGCAAGGTAGAAGAGGCGTGTGCCCCTCTTTCTACAGACGTGTACTTGCATGCTTCCTTTTTATCTCCCAGTCTGCCAGGATTAGTCTTTTGAGATGACAAAAGATTGAAAAATGATCAGGAGAATTGTTAAACAGGTTCTTTTTCAGTCTCTCTTCCCCTTTTTCAGACCTGTCAGAGTAGAAAGGCAGACTAGAAAAAAGCTGAAGGACTGACCTAGGTGAGAACCTACTGCAGTTTCAGTATTTCCAGAATAGTGGGGTTGGTTTTCCATCCAAACAGGCAGCTGGAACTCTGACAAATGGAAGTCAGTTAACATACTGAAACGTTCTAATTTCTGTTTTCTATCAATGCAGTGGTCAGGTAAGGAAGAAGTCATCAGGTGTCATGACTCCTGTCTCCTGTTCCCTCTCCCATGCAGACACACACACGTGCACACACGGACACACACGCACGCGCACACACTCACACGCACAAGCTTTTTTGTTGCTTTGGTTAGGGAAGCTGCTCTGACGAAGCTAACTCTCATCATTTAAGAGGTGGTAGATTAAGTAGAAGAGCCCAGGTTTAGGATAACCATGAAATTAAGTGTATTTTCTGCACAATTATTTTAAAATTTCAATATAATATTTGAAAAGCATTTCATAACATGTATATAAATTTGTTTTAAAGATGCAGTCGGCTTCATCAGCTGGGTAATGTTACAGAACAGAGTCTTTACAATTGTCTCTCTCTGTGACTGGAGCTGTAACACACCAAGCTTACAAACGTATGAATGTGCTTGTCCTTCAGAGTGAATGCACAAGAATTTGTTAGTCTGAGACTTTCACTCTTGTTTTGACGCAGGAGAATTAAAAATTAAGTAGATGCTACAATATTTGCTGCTATTTCAGAGATACTGTTTCAGTTATTGACTCTCTCTTTCTCATCACTGTCATTATCATAAAACCTAAAACGCTGTAGCTAATCAAACTGCAGATGTGTTTTCCCAGCATACTTTTATTTTTTTTTAATAACAAGGGACTAAACTGTATTATTTAAGGTTCCTTAAGCTCTTCTTTATAGTTGCGTTTGCAGTTAAGCAAGATTTTATAAATGTAATTTGTTTACTGATTTTCTTATTCTCTTGCCAGAGATAGTAGGGATTTTGGGTTTTGGTTTAGTTTTCTATTTTTATTCTTTTTGATTAATTAGAGAAAACCTGTGATTAGCTTTATTGAATAAAGTAGATGTGGTGCATTTTTAAAATTTAAGTTTTTTAAATTTTATATGAAAATAGCGGCTTTGTTTGACAGCAAAGCAATTGAGTATGGCAAGTAGAAATCATCAAGGAGATGCTTTAATATGTATATTAAGTGAGCAATACTTTATTGAGTGAAAAACCTGAAAGGGGAGAAGAATAATACTGTTCTCTTGGTTGTTTGGCTTTGGGATTTTGGATTTTAAAATATAATTTTACCTTTGAGACTACTGGTTTTATATAGATGTAGATAATATATATGACTATTCTGGCTAAGCTTTAATGACTTTTAGCAAACACTTAGAGTTGTGATTTGATATAAAGAATTTAACCATTCGCTTTTTCTTTAAAATACGATTGTCCATGGTTTAGTGCCCAGGAGTGGTTTGATTATTTTGCATCCTTTCCAACAGACGGACAAAATAAACAGTAGTGCATAAAGTGACTCAGCTGTGCCTAGGGAAGCTCTAAGCTGATTTTCCATGAGCTGCCTTTGCCTCCGTCCTGTTGAAATATCTCTTAACGCACAACGAGACACAAGTTGGATTGGACTGCAATTGGAAATGTGTATTAGAAGCTTAACGCATAGTTTTGTAGAAATTAGCATTGTTTTACCTGAAATATTTACATTTTCTGCATCGAAAAAATTAATGTTTTTTTTTTTTGTAGTTAATAAGACATCTTTAGAGGGTAGTGTGAGAACAAATTTTACTCTTTTTAAAATAGATCCTTACAATAAATGAGGATGGATCACTTGGTCTGAAAACCCACAAATCTCATGTTTGTGAGCATTGCAATGCTGCCTTTAGAACCAACTACCATTTACAGAGACATGTCTTCATTCATACAGGTACTGCTTGACTTCAAATTTGTCTTTTCTACTATATAAAGAGTTGTTTACTTATGTTAAAAATGTTTTCAGCTCTATGCGAATTTCAGTTTTAAGAGTGTAGCTAACTTGGCATCTAAGCTTAGAGATTCCATGCACCAAAGTGTCAAAAGAATATCAGAAAAAAAAAATCAACATATGTTTAATAAACTGAAGAGCTAACTGTTTACAAGGTTTCTTTTCTTTCTTTATCAGAAAGTAATGGGTTGACTTGTAGCCTAAAGTGCCAAAAATTGACCCCTTTGTAAAATGTGCTGCGGCTGCTTATTTGCCTGATGAGGTATCTCTGTGTTTGGAGAAGTGAAAAAGGTACTTACTGTTATAATAGCTTGCCAGTATCCTGAATGCAGTCTATGCCAGCATCCTGATTGATCTTGCACTTGAGGAAATTACAGCCATTCCAGATCACTCTTCCGTGCTAGTCTTAATGTGACTCTTGGAGAGAACTCTGCAGTTCATGTACCTAGTAAGGCAAATGTTTTTTGGTATCAGGGTATTTTTGGAATTCGCTCAGATGCTGGTGTTTTTAATAGACATTTTAATATTCCTCAAAAATAGTTATCAGAAACAACAGTGTGTAGTTATTAACTTATGGATGTGGAATTATATTGTTCAAGGTGAAAAACCATTTCAGTGCAGTCAGTGCGACATGCGTTTCATACAGAAGTACCTGCTACAGAGGCATGAGAAGATTCATACTGGTGAGTATAGTGCCTTGAGTATCTTTACTGGCGTGCTTAAAAACTGTTTCCCCACTCAGGCAAGGTTTCTGGTAATAAATATGCAGCCAAAAACCCTGTCGTAGTTTGTTTTAATTTAAAACATGTTACAAAGTTATAAAGCTTTTCAAAAGAAATTAGCTTTGTGCTTTCAACTTGTTCCACTTTCCTTTGGCTGTAAAATGAGTATGAAGTCCAGTAAGCGGATCTGAAAGTAGTTTTCTATAAATAACCCCAGAGCAGCAAATCCCGAAGTTTGTGCATTCATAAAAGTCAAAGTTCGTTAAGCAGTTCTGTCCTTTATTGTATCAAGTTAATTCAGACAAGGGGGACTTCCAAATTACATTTCCATAGATTTATTTGTTTGTTTGTCTGTTTGTTTGTATTTGAATTTGATGGAAAAGTGCCAGGACTAAAATGGCCAAAATGCCTAACCCCAAAGGTATTAGTATCAGCTTTTCTTTTCACTTTTTTTCTTCTTTTAGGTTTAATTCAGAACTGTTCTAAAAAGAAGAGTCTTAGTTTAAAAATATGCACTATAGGTCAAATAAGGCCTGAAGCTTTAAGCCAAAGCAAGTTAAAGTTTATATATGTTTATTTTTTTTTACCTTGTTGCACCACACAGAACCACATTCTTTAACAGGTTTGGTTTCATTGGGTTTTTGGCATTTTGGTGCATGGCCTTTCAATCCCTCTTTAAATATTTTGTAATATGGTCCCTTTTGGACTAGATGCCAATTTCTCAGCCTCTTTTTCAGAAAAGCAGAGCTGGTGAATGTGCACAGTGTTTCTTGGCTGTAGCATTTAAATGGATATGAAAGCTACTAACACGCAGTGCAGTGTGTGCATGTGTAAGGGTTGAGAGGGAGAAAAAACTCTGCAAAATGAATTTTCAGAGCAGTGTACAGGGAGTTACATGCACAAATGCCCTGTTGTTTATGGGATTTTTGTATCCTAGGTTGCCATGAGTCCAGACTAAGTAGGTTTCCTTCAGCCAGTCAGCCACAGAAGAGTCTTCCATTCTTCTGTCCAGTGTCTTTGTTCTGCTCCTAGTCTTTCCTCTGGCTCTGAATTGGTGAACCATGCTGCCTCCACTTTGTGTAGATACTTATTCTGAAAAGAATGCTCATTCAGTCTCTTCCATCTATCTGCCCTCCAGCCCCCCCCCCCCCCGAAAAAGGCAAAAATTTAAGTGCAGTCTTCACATTTTTTAGAAGATTTTTCTTTTTTTTTTTCAAATTAGGATTATTCCCTGTACGTGGCTTTGAAAATGAGAGTCTGGGAAATATAGTTAATTAACACTTGACTGCAAATATTTTATAAATTGATTTAATTATCTTTTAAAATTTAGCTTCTAGGCCTAATGAGAAATCTGTGTCGATTGTAAGCTTTGGAGGGAGGAGGGTGGATGTGGTGGGATTGTAGGTTTTTATGCCAGCTCTTACATATGCTAGTCTTTGTTTAGCAGAGAAAAAGGTACTATTTAGCTAATTAACCATATCTGACTTTTTTAGATAACTCTGTTTCCTCCTTTCCTCAGCATTCTGAGCTATAGTTTGGTTGTTTCTCAGAAAATAGAAGATGGTTTAAATTGTATTTAAATTGTTGCATCATGGATGTTTTCCTAAGTGACAGCTAGTAATGATTAGGAGAAAACATTTAAAACCCAGCTTCCAGGAGTGGCAGAATTTTTTTCTGAAGGCTGTATGTTTAACAAGAATTCAACTAGAGTTTAATTTTTGGCTTCACCCAGTTATAGTATAGCTAATTGGCGCTCTGCATACCTGTCTGTGCTTTCACCTCTATATGACAGTGCTCAACTACTGGCCCTTAGCTGTTTGTTTAGTCCCTCTGTTGTTCAGGGCTGCATAACTAAGCCCATCCAGAAAAACTGAATTTTCAACCTAATTCACTAATGAGAAGGTGAGCAGTGAGTCTGTGTTTTACTTTGATGAAAGTAAACGTCTGTTTGTATTATTCATACGCTTAAAAAAAACCCCGTTTCTTAGCTTATTCGATACTTTTTTATTTTGCATTTTTATCTCCATGAATGATCACTTTAGCACCAGCTTTTGGACGGTGTTCAAATTGCTGATGTGGAACAGGAAAGCTCTTACTCTTTTAAAGATTTTTATCAAATTTTCTAGTTTATTTTAAACCAATCAAAGAGAGTAGTAACAGGTGGAAGCCCAATTTTGTGCCTGTTACAAGCCCCCAATTTACAGGTTCCCCAGCTATTTGCAGTCTGATTTGACTTTAGTTCTCTGAACCACTCCTTCAAAGGAAGTGTTGAGAGGGAGTTAGGAAGCAATCAATGAACAGCCTTATTCTGTGTAAATAATTAAACAGTTGCATCTAAAAGCAGACATTGCATTAATACAAAATTTGCTTATAATTGTGTGTAGAAGAGGGCAGCAGTGCTGGAACCCTGCTGCTAAAGTTGTCCCTAATGATACAGAAAATTGCTATTTTAGTTGTAAGAGAGGGAAGAGTCGCTGGTATGCAAATATTTTCAGTTTACGAGGTTGGAGAAGATGCTGAATGTTCTTTTTTTTTTTTCTTTCAAATATGTCTGCTTACTTTTTGCTTAGATATGTTTCTATATACCTTACCCACTCATGTGTTCATGTGTCCTAATTGTGTAAACCACCCTACTTCCCATTTTAAACAGAAAAACTAAGATTACATAAAAAAATAAAGCACCATTGGGGCTAACAATTCAAGTGCCTTCTTATTCAGTCATGCTGCTTTTTTATAGCCTTCTTTAGTATTTTATAATTTGTTTTTTGTCTGTTTAGACTTTAAAATGCCTGGCTTTATAATTTTTACAGCCTTCATACACATAATATTTGTACTACACTGGATGAGTAGTTCTATTGCTTGGTTTTAATAGATTGCAAACATAGACAAAACACATGAGCTGTTTTCATAAATAATGAATTAATTGTTGTACTGTATTTTTAAATTATGAGGGTTTTGTATACATCTGATTCTTTCCCAATGACCAAGACATTTCAGAAAAATGTGCCCTGGATTCTCCCTGTATTATCAAAAGGCTGTTATTATCCATTTGCAATAGATCCTGTCTGAAAAGTACAACAAAATTGCAGAAGGCATCTGAAGTTTTAGGCTTCTGCTAGGATGAAATTATTATTGGAAGCCTATCTTCATATTAATTTTTAATCTTTCCTAAAATTATCTTCCATATGAAGATTAAAGCCAAAATTAAATATGGTGTCAGTTTCGCAAAGGTTTTCTTAATCTTACTTTCAGAGTGATCTGGAATTCTACTGAAAAATATGATTTTCTGTACTGTGCTGAGTTAACTCCAGGGCAGTGTCCCCAAATTCTTCTCCCTGTTAAGGCATGGCCAGCAGTGCATTTGTCTGTGCCCTGAAAGTCTCCAAAATAGCTGGTGACTGTAATCCACCTAAAATCCACAGTCCCCTGTTTAAGCCTTGAAATGGGGATAGGTAGCTGCAGTCCTCTGCCAGCAAGTAGTCAGCTTGAGTAGGAAAATGTTAAGGAACTCAGTGCACATTCACTTACAGAAATGAGTGTAAGGCTGCAGGTAAGTGTGTTAATGAAGAGTTCTGCATTTCCTGGGATTGCAGGATGGCTCCTTAGAGGGCTGTTCAAGGCCAGAACAGGACTCAGCTCTCTTGCTTTAAGGCTCAGGGTAGTTTTCTACCTTAACAACCACTCCATTCTCTAAAATCAATCTAAGGTAGTATGAAAGCAAGCTTTGAAACAATGTAAGGAGAGCTGTTTGAAGGTGCAGTTAAAAAAAAACCACAAAGTAGAATAGTGGAGCAAAGGGAAAGAAAACAGTAAGTAGCAAGGACTAAGTAGTAGTCTTCAGGAATGGAAGAGTTCCCGTGTATCAAACAAGAGCAGTGAGGTCTAAGTGTCCTGCCTCAGCATCCTGAAAAGGAAGGCAGAGATTGGAATTTGATTCAGAAAGTCTGAACAGGCTTGTTTGGGAGTAAGGCACTGTGGTTTTGAGGGTGCCTCACAAATAAAGAGAACATGAAGAATGAACCTGGAGTTTGAAAGTGAAGAAATAGGCCAGAGAAGAGATTTGCTTATAGGCAGGATGAGAGGGAATGATATAATAAGTGTATATAACTTACAAGGGATGTTGAAAAAAGAGGAGAATTTTATGCTGCTTATTAATAAGCAAGAAATGGTAAAGTTCTCTAAGTGAAAGAAGAGATGTAGAATGCTGGGGTTGTGAGCCTGTAGAAAAAGAACTGATGGGAGCTGAGAGATCTGAGGAGAGGAGATAATTTGATTTAGGAGAGAATAAATTGGAATAATTTCATCCGAGAAAGGGATTGGCTGAGAAGCCACATGGAGAGGTAAGAATTAATAATTCAAAATAGGACACAGGCTTACAAAGAGAGAGATTTAGAAATTGCTTGGAATTAAGGAAGTTGAAACTCTGGGCATTAGTGATCTGACTAGGAGCACGTGTGTAGGTGATCCAAATATTTTCCATTCTAGTCTTTATAAATACTGGAACCTTATTTTCAGGTACTGTATTCCCATTTGTAGAAGGATGTGGATAAATTTCTCTATTCTAAATTGAAAATACACACTGTCAACATTTTAAATAATGAAATCTATTAATTTAAAGTTTTAAACTTTAACAATTAATTGTTGGTAATTCAACAGTTCATAATATAATTAGTAAGAATAAAACTACTTCAGAAAATAGCAATAGTCTGCATATTTCTGGAAATAAGACATAAATGGGTCATATCCCAAAAATCAGTGCAGTTCAGTACCCAGAACAAGGAGGGTCTTGACAGATGCTGCCAAGACAATCCCTGACCTCTATGTCAGTCCAAACGATTTCATAGTAAATACTAAGAGGAGAGATCACTGTTGTTCAGGGTGAGTTCTAGTAAATAATAGTGAACTTCTATAAAAGCAGAACTAACTTTTCAATGCATTTGAAATTTTTAGGCTTTGTCTGAGAAACCTAGGAAAAATATCAGAGGGAAGATGTAAGGCAAAAGTTAAAAGAAATAAAAATAGTTACTCCCTGCTCAGAAAGTATTGTTACAGGGTTTCTTTGTGAGGAAAAATAAGGGGAACTGAAGATGAATTCAGGGCAGTGCATATTGTCTGAACAAGTATTTCCTGAAAGTAAAGAAAAAAACCCAGAAACCAAAACTAGCTACAAAACAATCAAAATGAGAAACCTGTAAGTTTGCAAATGCTGGTTCTGCTACAGAGGTTTCTTGGGTTTTGACTTAATTAAAAAAAAATTAAAATTAGTTCTTAGAAAAAAAAAATAAATTGGGTTTCAACCAAAATAGTAGGACTTTTTCAAAGCAGTTCTCTCAATTCCACATGCAAATAAGGGAAAAAATTATGGAAAAATAGAAAGCACCCTCCAAAATGTTATATTTGAAGTTCGGAAATGCATTAATTCTCTCCTAGTAGGGACGGGTTTGAGGTAATGATTTGGTGAGAGGCTTGAGGTATTTTTATACAGTTGTCTGCCCTAAAAAATGCATACTGTAGCAATAATTCAGGAAGACCATCTTTGCAGTTCTTAATTTGTTAGGTGTAAGACATACGTGCACCTGCATTAGAAAGAGGAGTGAGGATTTAGCTTTAAAGGTGGGGTTTTTTTAGCATAAAAGCTTAAAGTAATTTGAGGCATCAGCAACTGAGTATTGAAAAAATAGTATAAGCAATCCCTGTGTTGTTTTTCAATAGCAATAGACTAAATCCTCTTACTGTTTCTAATAGAGAATGTAGTATTTGATCTGGTAATTTTATGCAAAAATGTTGATTTATTCTTTTAGATTAATATTGCTGTGTTTTTTATCAGGTGAAAAGCCATTTCGTTGTGATGAGTGTGGTATGAGGTTTATTCAGAAGTATCACATGGAAAGGCACAAAAGAACTCACAGTGGAGAGAAGCCTTACCAGTGTGAATATTGTTTGCAGGTAAGATGACTGGTGAAATCTTCTGCGCTTGAAAGTCAAAACACCAGTCAATTCCCCAGTATTGCAGATGGGCTCTCTCCATTTTATCCAAATAAATATATAATGAATGTTTTTTTAGTCAAGATGGGCTATCTTGGTGGTGCAGAGTCACAGCTGGCTGTGGCTGATTTTATTGACCGTATGCTCTTGTTTGACACTTCATTAGAAATTGGTCAAGTGGGTGAATCATCAAGTAAATTTGTTAGAATGAAGGCTTCTTTTATTTCTGCTAACATATTTCTTTTTGCATAATAATGATAATAATAATAACAACAACAACCATAATCTTTTCCAGTATTTCTCCAGGACCGATCGTGTACTGAAACACAAACGTATGTGCCATGAGAACCGCGAGAAGAAACCCAACAGAAGTGCCACCAAAGTTGGCTTTTTGCCATCGGAGGAAGATTCCGGTTTCTCTACGCCTCTGAAAGACAGCTCCTTGCCAAAGAAGAAAAGGCAGAAAACAGAGAAAACAAAATCTGGGGATAAGGAAAGTTCAGATAAATCAGAACACAAGAAGGACAAAAATGACTATTTGCCTTTGTACTCTTCTAGTACTAAAGTAAAAGATGAATATATGGTAGCGGAATATGCTGTTGAGATGCCACATTCTTCAGTCGGTGGATCGCACTTGGAGGAAGCAAATTCTGGAGAAATACACCCACCGAAGCTGGTTCTCAAAAAGGTCAACAAGAGGAGTCTAAAGCAGCCACTTGAGCAAAGTCAAACCATTTCACCTTTATCTACATATGAAGACAGCAAGGTTTCGAAGTATGCCTTCGATCTTGTGGATAAGCAAAGTTTACTGGACTCTGAAGGTAATGCTGACATTGATCAAGTCGACACATTACAGGAAGGGCCCAGTAAACCTGTACACAGCAGCACTAATTATGATGATGCAATGCAGTTTTTGAAGAAAAAGAGGTATCTACAAGCAGCTAGTAACAACAGTCGAGAATATGCCTTGAATGTAAGTACCATAGCATCTCAACCTTCAGTAACGCAGGCAGCTGTGGCCAGTGTCATTGATGAAACTGCTACAGCCTCAATACTGGACACACAGGCACTGAATGTTGAAATTAAAGGTAACCATGACAAAAATGTCATTCCAGATGAGGTACTGCAAACTCTGTTAGATCATTATTCACACAAGGCTAATGGACAGCATGAGATCTCTTTCAGCGTGGCTGACACAGAAGTGACCTCTAGTATATCCATCAATTCTGCTGAAGTATCCGAGGTGACCCCATCTGAGACGGTTGGAACAAGCTCTCAAGCTTCCTCATCAGATAAAGCTAGCATGTTACAAGAATATTCAAAGTTTTTACAGCAAGCTTTGGACAGAACTAGCCAAAATGATGCCTATTTGAACAACCCGAGCCTTAATTTTGTGACTGATAACCAGACACTTACAACCCAGCCAGCATTTCCTTCCATGGAGAAGGTCTACACATCTATACCTGTCAATAGCTTTCGGTCGGGGATGAACTCTCCATTAAGAACAACTCCAGACAAGTCTCACTTTGGACTAATGGTTGGTGATTCTCAGCACCCTTTTCCCTTTTCAGGTGATGAGGCAAATCATTCTTCTTCCTCCTCTACACAGGACTTCTTGGATCAAGTAACTTCTCAGAAGAAAGCAGAGGCACAGTCTGTTCATCAAGCATATCAAATTAGCTCCTTTGAGCAGCCCTTTAGAGCTCAGTACCATGGGGCAAGAGCTGGAATATCCTCTCAGTTTAGCACTGCCAATGGACAGGTGAACCTTCGGGGACCAGGGACAAGTGCTGATTTCCCAGAATTTCCCTTGGTGAATGTAAATGATAGCAGAGCTGGGATGACTTCTTCACCTGATGCCACAACGGGCCAGACTTTTGGCTAAGAAATCTTTGTAAATAATACTGGCACTTTAGAACACATTTGTCAAAAGGGGGTTGCTCTGTATAAGATGGAGTTCTGTACAGCTTTTAAGAGCGCTATGTTAAAACAGAAGTAAGCTGATATTAGCAAGACCAATAACTGCTTCTTTTTTCTTTTTTTCTTTTTTAAAAAAAATTGTTTGTTAGCCATCAGTCATTGAACTGCCTGATGTTGGTGCCCCTATCAAAGGCAGTTTATTATTCACTTGTTTGAATCCAGAAAATATTTTACCTTCTATGAAATTTTAAAATAAACAAAATCCCCCGGTAAGACTTTCCCCCATGATTGTTTCCTTGCTGGTTTCCTTGTATGCTTTGGGAGGACATTTTTTTGTCTGATACTATTCACAATGTCATTTCTAAGCTTGTCAGCATAGTTGTTGCTCTTCAGCAGGGAATCAACGTGTACTGAACACACAGAATAAACAAGTAAGTTTTGGAAGTCAAACAAATATGCTTTAAAAGAAAGCATTTTCTAGAAAAATCTTCAGTTTCTCTCAAAAATAATTTTAGACCATGTGCCCTTTATTTCTGCTTTGCATTACCTTGAGTTGTGTTTGGAGGGAAAGAAAGTGAATTCTGATAGACTAACTCTACTATTTAAAAGTCTAATTAATTTAAAACACTTTAAACACTTTTTTAAGCAAAATGCCTAACTGCTAAAGCCTTTACTTCATTCCGGAAGTAATGTGTATTTCTTTGTACAGCTGAATCTAGATGTAACTTTTTAATGACTTTTTCATATGCAGAAACCAAGATTTTGAAGTTTTAGTTAAAATACTCTGTAGATGACATTCCCAATTGCAAAATGCTTACACAAACAGTGTATTCCAAGATTTAAAAGCTTAATTGTACCTTACCCTACATACTCATAACGATTAACATAGAGCACTTAGCCAACTTTATAGTTTTTGATTTCTCAAAAAATAAAACCATTTTTAGATGTTTAGGTTTGATACGGTTGTATCATTTTCATCTCATACAGCAGCTCCAGTAATTCTTTTCCATATACTTGAGATTGGGTATTTTTAGCTTCTGTAAAAACTGTTTTAATTCTCTGTCTAGAATTTTGACAATTCCAGTTATTAATTTTATTGAAGTATCCCTGAAAGCTGAAGAAGTGGGCATTCAAATTCCCTGTTTTTTAGTGTTTGCTTAGTAAAAGTCACTACAATTTTACCAACCCAAACTGGTGAATGATGCTAGTGAACGGGATTTCTTTTTCCAGCCTAGGAGAGTGATCAGAAGTTTTCATTGCATTTCACAGTATAAATAAACTGCAAAGTTTATCCCTGTACCATGAATATGTTTTTTTGAATAGTACTTTGTCTTGAAGTATACAGTATGGTACGATAAGTAGTTCTGTGTGCATTTTTAAGGTGGTAAGATTTTGAGTAGCCTAACTATTGTGTAGTTTAAGTTAACAAGTTTCAGATTTTTGAACTGTATGTTCATTCTATTGCACCTTCCCTAAAGGGACACTGTCTGGTAGTTCAAGGCAGTTTAAGCCTCATGTAGGCTGATTAACCAGGGAAAAACACACACACACACACACATACATACACACACACATACACATATAGGTAGGTGTGTGTATGGTGGTTTTTAAAATAGGATTTCATCCAGGTTTTTACAGCACTGTTGCTAGCTAGTGTCTCTCAGATAAAGCCATCAGGTAGGAGAAAAGGCTGCATCTCAAGGGGCTAAAATATATCCTATCTTTTAAGAAAGGACTTGAACAGGACCCAGAACAGTTCCCGCCTCTTACCAAAGCAGTAGCAATATTTTTCTGAATTTTTGTTACCAGGAAACTGATCCCATTTTGTCTTTTCCCTTATGGGAGCACTACTACAGCACTAACTTCACTTGGGACAGTTGAGGGAGAAAGGGCATTGATTATCCATAGCCTGCTTCTTCTGTTGGCAAGAATACAGTTTATACAAACTAATTTCTTAATACTTTTGTATAAGAAAGCAGGCTCTTTTGATTTGTTGACCCTGTGTGTAATACAGTAAGGCATTTCAGCATGCTATGACTTACCAGTAATTTTGTCTGAATATTTGGCCATGACTTGAAAAGAGTGGGCATCAAGGGAGAAGAGTAAATTCCTTATGGATTATTAATGATACATGTAAAGAAATTTCTTTGAAAGAATATTTTTAAACTGATTTGTGGTCTCTCTGTTTTTTTTTTCCTTTATGGTCAGTTTGGTTTTTTGACTTTCCATTGTGTGTTGCACAGAAATAACATAAAGGGTCCCTATATCCCAGGAAACCACCTCTTGTAAGGCATACTTTGTTTTCAGTGTCCATTTCCATGACATCCTAGCTTGTGGTGCCTGAATAATACTGTGTTGGCACTTTTGTTCCTGTGCCCTGATGTTGCAAGGAGATGGCAATTGTACTATTTGTTAAATATAGCAAGGAACAAAAGAGAAAAAGAAAGAAGAAAAAAGGCTGGGTTATTACTGTGTTACTGCACTGCTGTGGGCCCATAGGGAGGTAAGAGGAATGAAACCTCCGTCTCCCTAAGGGGACTGACTCAGCTTTATTTAAAAAAAGTTGCTGCATTGACACTCTGGTGTGAGAATGTGATTGAGGACTCGCAGGGAGTGGCTGTGCAGTGCCACTGTCACACTTGGGCATCACTCCGAGGGGGTGTGAGGAGCAGGCTGCTGCACAGACTGAAGGAACCTGCTCCTCCCTGCAGCCACACGGGGATCCCCAGAGGAACTGCTGTTCCTTCCATCCCAGCTCATTCCCTAGCCTGCTGCTGAGCCATTCCAGCTGCACTCTGTGCCTTAGGACAGGCTGCCAAGTCCCCTAAGCCACAGGGACTGTCTCGTAGGGGTCTTCCACGTGTACAATTAAAGCAGCGGTGTGAGTAGTTGATCTGCTGATGCTTGAAGCTTTCTGCACTGGAGGAGTTAGCCAAATGTACTGCTGTGATTTCCTGAGTACATCCCCTTCTATCCTGGAATAAGTGTTTATGTAGTTCTGGGAGGTTTAGCTCTGTAAAAAGCTCGTGCTTGTTTAATAATGGCATTATTTAATAACGTTTTTCACTGCTCACATTTTGCTGCTTTTAATCTGCTGCAGATGCACACTCTTCATGTTGATCTGGCCATTTTTTTTAGTTTCCTGTGTATGTGTGGAAAAAAGCAGCTTTGGTTGTCTGTTCTGTTCTTGTGCTGTCAGTATAAGGCTGGGGTGAGCGTGGAGATTCCCCTGAGCTAAGAGCAGCCATTCCTACCCAAAGTTATGTGAGCACCAGATATGTGTGTGTGTGTAAGGTGGAATTTTTGGGGATATCTACTAGTGATAGCGCAATGATAATTTTGAAAAAGAAGAAATTGATTACATTTATTACCAAGCTCTCTCTCTCTCTCTCTCTCTACATATATATATATACAAAATACATATATATATATATACACATGCACTTACTAATAGGCCATATTTTGGTCCTAAATTACTTGACAGTGTCCCTTTTAGCATGAATCTTTTGGTATGTTTTGCCATTAATATAACAGACAATGAAGGAATCAGCTTGTAATGGTATACTAATAGGCATTTGCATTTTCTTCATTTGATTTGAGAATGAATTAATCATAAATGACAAGTTTTGGGGAGAAGGATTAACCATGTGTATTACTGTATGTTGGTTTACAAATAACAGCATAAACAGTTTAAATTGGATGATAAAAGAACCATGTTTATGATCTTGTGTCTCCTAGTGTTGTCTTTAGGAAAATTGTGTTTCAAGAAAAAAAATAGGACAAGAAAGTATTCATGTGAAATAACACTTGTATTATTTTTATATTGTACTTGTTGGTTTTTTTGGATGATGGGAGCTTTTCATTGTTAATTGAGAAGTACAGTAAAATCTTGCTAATTCGCTGACCTCTAAACAGAGCATCTGACAGGTTTCTCCATCCCTCATGGTCCTTTCCCACCTCTCTGCAATGGTCTAAAAAGTACTGTAGCAAGGTCTCACACAATAATACTGTACTACTTCACCCAAGTATACTACAGCATCTCTATTAGTATACTAGGAGGTAGAAGGAGTATTGAAAACTAAATTGCAGTTGTCAAAATAAATTAACAAAGTACTTTTTGTGATGTGACATCCTTGCTTTTCTTGCCTGCTTCTTCACTGTTTTCAAAATTGTAATTTGTAAAGGGTTTCTAAGGCATTGCTGCAAATTATTGGGGTTCTACTGTAACTTTTGGAGTTTATTCCGAAGTATTCCTGTTCTCCTATGAAAACTTTCCACCTGAACAGATACGTTGTATTCCGTGCTTGATCAGGATATTTTTATAGAATTTGTATCATGTCTAGTAACTATTTGAAATGAACCAGAATATTTGAATGAATGAACTCTGAATTTTGCAGCATTGGATTACATTATGTATGTATATTTGCTAACTAAATTTTCTTGGCTTTGAGAGCTTTTATTTTTATTCTTTGTTTGCTTGTTTTAATACCATTACAAATGACAGGGAAAATCCTGATGCTCCTGGGAATCCGTTTGGAAATGTTAACAGGCAAAAATATGTTTATGCAGTCGGTACCAGTACACATGTGAACTTTCAAATTACATGCTTGGTACTGAAGCAAATGAATAATTTTACAGTTTCCTAGAGTTAAATGTCTTACTAAAATGAAGCCTTGTAACTTTGAAAGTTCATTGGACTTAGGGTAATGCATGTTTATGTTAGGCATGTAATGCATTTAGCTGAAACTCACTTTGCAAAGGACAAGCACTAAGAAAGTATTACTGCTAATGAAAAGACATGTCTTTAATTTGAAATTATAACTTCTGTTCAAGTTCAATTTGCTTTGTGTCAGGGAAATAAATTTATAGTCGCTTTTGCTCTACTCAATATACAAAACCTTCTGTTTCCTTTTTAAAATTACATCTTTTGGTAGGAAACACAAACTGAGGCAAGCAAACATTTCTAAGAGTTGTTTCTTGCTTTCCTTAATCCAATGGATGGAAAGGTAATATTGTGTAAACAACATTATTTTATTTTTTTATGCAATATCATGCTGTAAATATGATTTATCAAATAAGGATGTACCTATGATTGAATCTTTGATTCTGCACAGCTAGAGTTTATATATAAATATAAATGTGTCTTGACAATCAAGGACTTATGTCAGTCTTCCTTTATGACGTTTCTTATTGTTATGCATTCCATTTGTTTGACTTGAGTATTTGTATTGTCTGTAAAGTATGTAATGTTTTTATAGCTTGTTTAAAAACAAACAGAAAAGCCTGTAAATATGAACTGATCACAGTACTGCTCTGTTAGAAGGCATATGATGATGTACTGTTTGTAAGCAATAATACATGACAGTGCTAACTTGACAAGTAGCATAAGGATAAGTTCCAAAAATACCTTTGGGAGTTAATAGCCTTGTTTGAGTTAATGAATATTCTTAATCATTTTTTATAAATACATTCAGATGTCCTCCTGCTGGAATATAAACCATTGTTTACAGAGCACAATTTCAGTCACAGAGAGGACAGTATTTAGATCTATGGCTTCATCCACTTTGAGTGAGAAATGAATGGCTTGGCTGCACTTCTGCGAGACGAGGAAGACTGCTGAGGTTGAATAGCTGTGTCTCTAAAGGATCAGAGATACTATTCTGCTTCTGTGCTGATTCCTGCCAGTTCCTCTACATAAAATTGGAGTCTTTAAGTCCTGATATTGAACTGATGAGGCTTGGGCCACCTGTAGAAAGGAATAGTTCTCTTCTTGTTTCATATGCAGATAAACAGTGAACTTTTGAGTCACCTCTTCCTTTGAGTTGCATATTTTTGAAATTATGAGCTATGAGATGAAGAGATGGGTTTATTCTGATAAACTAGATGTCAAACTTATAGTTTGAATTGAATAGGTATTAGACTGTACAGAGCAGCATATCAATTTGAACAGTCATCACTGCTTTAGAACCTCCCCCCCAATTTATAAATGTATATGACCTACATTTTATAGAAAAAGAAATGTTTTTAAATGCTAGTCATTTATATAATATGTGCTTTGAAGGATTTGCTAGTCCACTTCTGTCACTTTTAGTACACTGGTATCTTTTATATGTAATGTATGCTTTTTATTATTATAATTATTATTATAATTATTATTATTGTAGACATTTCAGTAGGAGGAATTTTGCAACAGTATGAGGGGTTGAAATTTTCATTGTCAGAAATGAATTATACTGGACTTTGTCTGTGTAGTCTTGTCTTTCTTTAAATACTGTCTGGAAGGGAACTTGGTATTCAATAAAGCAAGTGACTTCCTTTTATTTTGAAGGCATACTATATAGTGCTGAATTGGATCTGAAAATGTAATGGATTTAAAGACAGATAAATTAGTACAAAATCTAGTGTACAGAAGAAATTGTCTTATGAAAAACCTGATGATATATATAGTGAAACACTGTTACAGTGAATTTCTGATATAGTGCTATTTTCTTGGAGTCCATATGCCTTCTTTGTATTTCAGTTAATAAAAAATGATAATTTGTATAGATAAATTTAGGATAATAGGTTTTTTTCAATCATTATGCAGTATTTCTTTATCCTACAACATCTGTTCCGTCCCTTTATTATCAGACAAAAGACTGTAGCCTGAATTCCATCAGTTGGAGTATGTATATATAGGTGAGAGATGGTTTTATAGGAACCTGGAAAGTCTGAATTTACATATTCCTTATGTTTCTGACAGAAATCAGTATGTGAGGCTTTCATTATTCCTGTGAAATGAGGAGTTTCCTGATACCAAGACGAGAGTGAGTGTGTGTGTGTGTGTGTGGATGTGTGTGTGGGTCCATGGAAGATGTTTGGGTCTTAAGGCCAAAATGATAAAAGTATAAAAGGACTTAATGTAGCTCAACACATGACTTACATTTAATATGTAAAAGAAACATTTAAATTTCATTACTCACAAAAAGACAAAAATAGTTTTGCAGGGAACAAAACTATTTGGATAGCAGGCTTGACCAAATGATTTTTTTTTTTTGGTTAAACTTGATATATTTTAAATGATTCTATTTCTGCCTTTATTTCTGCCCTAAAAGCAACTTAAAATATTTTGGGAGTTACTCTTCCTGTTCATTTGACTGTGAGTGTAATTTATATCATGGTTTACAAAATGTGGCATGAAGGATTGGATTGTTTTATCTGTATAATACAATGAAAGTTTGCTTTTTTTTACATAATCATGGTGAATGGTATTGTATTCTTAGACTGATTTATTCATTAAGTGACTTAATGAGTTTCATCACTTTTGACGTTATTGTTTTCTTATGGTTAACTTAGTCTTTTGGGTTTATAATACCCTTCTATGTATTGTGATACTAAGGGAAGTTATGTTTTTGCTTTATTTTTAATTAAACTAATAGTTTGATAATTTATATTTGCAAATGATGCATTTTAAATGTGGTCACTTGCTGTTTGAAAAATAAAAATATAGAATACTGTTTTATGAATAGACTTAGCAGTATTTTTCATGTTAGATAATTTCAAACAAAATCTGCTTTCTTAATGAGACAGATGAAGGCATGTAAAGATACATATCGTTGTGCAAGAACTGAAGTGGATACTTTTCAACAATTAAATGAAATGTTTAAGTATTTGATTTGAAACACACAGAACTTATTTGGGTTTTCTTCTCCTTTGGATCTCATTGCCTCCTTTGATTATAGAAAACAGAATATCTGACCTTAACTCCAATCCTGGTTGTCTGAGAAGACCGCACTGAAACCACTTAATTAGAAACACCTAGTGTTAGACCAGCTTTCCTTTTGTGATTTTTGTTTGCACTGGAGTGAGTTTTCAGTGCCAGCAGCTCCTCACGAACATGAGAATCAGGACTTTGTTTTAATCTCAGTTGTAAGAAGGGTGAACTCAATTACTCAAGATTTCAAGTCTGTTGGATAAAAGTATGCCATGTGTGCACTACAGCATTTTGTAGCACGTGTAGTATATGGAGTATTTGTTACATAGGTTTTTTCCATTGTTAAAGCAAATATTTAAAAAAAATATGATAACAGCATTTATGCACCTACAAAACCATAAATATGCCCGGTAGCATTAATTACTGGTAATTCTGTTTTCTCCTCTTTGTTTATGTGTATCAGGCATGATGTTTCCCTGAATCTTTTGGTAGGGTCCTTTTTGGTAAATACTTGATTTTTGTGGAATGCTTGGCTGTGTTGATTTTACTTCATGTAAAAAGACAAGTTTTATGTAAGAAGGTATTAAAAGTGGCACAATACCTTTTAAAGAGAAAAGAACTGCAGTGAAGCAGTGTGTGAGGACTGGAGCTGTGATCAGATGAGCGCGGCAGGAAGAGCTGTGGCTCTGGGATGTCACCAGCCCCTCACCTGGTGGGTGCCACTGCCTGGGCATCCACTGGCCACCTGGGGAACCTCCTGTGGCAGCGGTGGCTGTGTGAGAGGAGCTTCTCATCCAGCCTCAGCTGCACCCTGCTGAGGAGCTTGGCCGTGGCAGAGAAGGGCACTCAGGTTTGCTCTCGTGTGTTCCACAGGGCCAGCAGCCCTGGCAGCACAGCCCAGGGTGTCACTGGCTGCAGCAGCACAGACTGAAAGTGATCATAGGAAATGCCCCTGCTCAGTCCCTCTGAGCTGTGGGCTTTTGTGTACTCCTGCAGTATGCAGGAGTACACAAAAGTACTCCTTTGTGTACTCCTGGAGCAGGGTGTAACACAGCTCCAGCACTGGATAGGACTTGCTTTCAGTCTTACTCCAGTCTGCAAGTTACAGTATTGTCCTTTTAAAATACCTTATAAACTTCTTGTGATATGTTAGCATCCAACCAGCATTATAACTGCTTTTAATGGTTTCATGTTTGAGAGTTTTAAGTTGTGGGTGCACTCTGACTCTGCAACGTTCCTGATGACATAGTGTCTGTGTACTCAGCCACCCTGCTTGTCTTTATTTTCACTTACATTGGTTATACTGATTTTCATTTGTTTTAATTATATGGTGGAAATAAGAAATCAAAACTGATCACATCTGCCTATTGACTTTTATGATTAGTAATGTCAAAGAGTAAAGTGATGCTGGAAAGATACTTTTCAACATTTTGATATTGAGAAGAATTACCAGAACCTATATTTTGTGTTGAGTGAGAAAAATAGTCCATTTAAATTAGCTCGCTTTTAGTTTTTGCTAGGAGAAGTAAGTATTTTTCTCTTAAAATAATTGGTTATTTGTTCAGGGGCATTAAAAATATCTCTTTGCTATTGATATTTTTCTTGCAGTGCACAGAGTAAACTATTTTGTGGCTTCAGGATAGACAGCGGTTTATAAAAGTTCGGAGATTTGGAGGTGTGTTGTCTTAGGGAGGCCATCTCAGAAAGTATCCTGTTTGATTATCTTCTGCATTGCACTTGCCAAACCAACAGAGGATAGTCTTCCACAGAATATTGTTTGCTTTTCTGTCTGCTTTAGTTGTCAAGGCATGAAGTTTAATAAAGAAAGCTGTTCACTGAACAGGGATTAAAAAGGAGCCCATTTGTGCTGTCCTTTCAAAGCCAACAGCCCTGCCCTGCTTGCTCAGGTAAGTGGCCTCCTCTGCAGTGATCTTCCCCTTTCACTCCAGGGCTGGTCTTCAGGTTCCTGACATCCCTGCTGCGCCACCTGCTTCAAATGCATACATGTACAACCACTGGCAGAGATAAAATAGGATGGTTTGGTGAGGTTCCATTTTAAAATGTGTGTGCGAGTCTGTTACAGTCCAGCCAGTGTACGTCACTTTTATTGTGTCAGCAGCTGTGTACATCATGCAGAAATCATGGAATCCAGTTCCTACCTCTGTTATTTAAACTCACTTCTGGATGTTTGCTGGGTGTACAAGTCGCTGTTGTTTTTTCCACTTGGAGTCCATCTCCCTGGGCAGCTCTGCCTGTGTCCCCCAGGACAGCCCAGACGTGTTGCTGTGTGATTGCTGTTGGTGTGATTTCACTGGGCCCATGGCTGTGTCTTCCAGGCCTCTTGGCTAGAAATGTGGTGCCTAGTCCCAGACCAGGCTTCATGCTGACATCTTTTTAGATACATCAGTGCCTTGGCATTAGGTTGTATGTAGCTGCCTTCATGTAGACGAGGTGATACCTTCTCAGCAGCTATGGAAAGACAAGTAGTACCACTGAACATGTTAATTTTCACTTTTATTTGCCTAAAATTTTTGTTTTCATTGTCAGATGTGATCATTAGTGCCATTTCACAGAGGCAGAAGTAACAGCTTTTGTTAGATCAAAAGCACTAGCCTGGCCCAAATGAAACCAAAAGGATCCATTACTTTAGGTATGTAAATTACAAAAAAATACTTTTCTGTTGTATAATGAATAATGACTGTTTAAAATGTGTAAGTATTATACTCTGAAAGCTCTTCAGGAGCAGCACATCCTTAATCAGTCTTGCCAGAGGATAAACTGAGCCATGAGAGAGGATAAAGCAACGCTGCGAGTGCTGGGAATGTTCAGGGTAATTGTGAGGCGATCTCGACCATGCAGTGACGTGCAACTGCAAAACAGAGGATGGCATCAGAAGCTCAAAGGATGACTTCTTTGTTTTCTCTCAAGTCCTGTGTTTTCTTCACTTTCTCTTTGCCAGTTCCTGAAATCATCTTTGTTAAAAAGCTAATGTAGACAGAACAGCCTAAGAAAGATACAGCTCAGAAAGACATAAGCAAGTGCAAGGGTAGAGGAAGAGAACAGGATGATTGATAAAACTCCTAGTCAAACATGTAGCTAGAGTGATGGATGTTGCAGCTACTTGAAAATGAGCCATAAGGACAGTGTGAGTCCCCACAGCAGGTGTGGAAATGTGCTTTGGCAGTATTGGCTCTCACAGAGTTGTTGCCTGAAAATCCATTTTAAGGAACTGAAACAAGAGTGTTGTTTGTAGTGATGCTCAGGTATTATGTTGATAACTGCTATTACACACACTGAATATCACCGGGTAAAAATCTCTTTTAAAGGCAAAGTATTTTACAGTTTGCAGCTGTGAGTGAACTTGAAGAAGTCTCTTAATTTAGACTGAGAACATTCTCTATGTGTCACAGCCCATTTTATGGGGTTTGTAAGGTCATTAAGTGATGTGATTAGCTAAACTGGGTCGTTTATTCACAGTTTGTGCTGTGTGTGTACATGGAAATTGCACATTGTGTTATAAGATGTGTATGTCTGGCAGCTGAAGATGATGATGAGGTAGGTGACAATTAATATTCATCCTATTAAGAATCAATCCTTTCCACATTTCACAGGATGGCTCAGACTTGTGGATGTTTCAAATTGTCATGTTCTCTTGCTGACTGACCTCTACACTGCTGTTTCCTTTCCCTCTTTCTGGAGGCCCTGTTTGTATCTTTGAAACCTCTAGTGTTCCCATACCTGTTCTGTCCCACATAGCCTTTTGTCACCCTCAAATCCATTTCCAGACTTCATTCCCTGGAGCAATTTCCAGTCAGTGACACCACGTGGGCCATCAAAAGTCTTCTCAAATCATGATTCAGGATGTCCAGTGTGTGGGTCTGCCGGGCTTTGGATGGCTCCATCTGCCCCAGGACCTTTGTAACTTGAGGGAGAGGATTCCACAGCAGGTCTGTGGAATTCACAGTGTGCTTTGCTAGCCCCGAAAGCACTTGAGATTTGGACTTTGAGAAAACAATTTTAACTCTTAGTTTCAGTTTTCTCCCCATTTATTCCCTGTAGAGCTAGGGTGCTCAGCATAATGAGAGAGAAATTTTAATTAGGGCTTTTAGAAAACTTTCTCAGTTTGTGATAGTTTTCTTGGAAGGCCTTAAAGTAGTGTGGAGTAGGACTTACATGAGGACACTGGTTCTGAAATGCACACAGCCCTGCTGAAGGAGGGCTCCTGCTCTTGGAAGAATTCTCTTGACAAGCAGGAGAATGTTGAAAATTGCCATGACTAAAATAGGAACAGACAGGGATTAACTCTGTACATTCCTGAAAGTGCTTCTCATCAGTGCTTGGTGATTTTAATGTGTCAGTCCTTGAAGAAAACAGCTTTTGCTGGTTTTCTTTTGTGATTCTTCCCAGTGCAGAGGCAGGATTTCCCAAAGGAGTGTTCAGCAGTGGCAAGTGGCAGTAGCAGCTGGCCCTTTAGCACTTGCCAGGTGTGCAGGTGTGTGTGGAAGGGCACAGAAGTGCCTGTGGGCAGGCTACAGGGCTTGGTCCTCAGGGAATTAGTGACTCTTCACAAGTGCTGCAACAAATTCAAGATACTTATTTCAGATTTTTCACTGGCCCTCATGATGGGACAATCTGGCTGAACCTGTTCTCTGGCCGTTGTGGAATATAAAAAGGGGGGAGTGGAGGAGAGCTTCCAAATATTCCAGGAATGGGATATCCAGGGAACTATTGATAGAGTTGGGATTGTTCAGCTTGGAAAAGACACTTAGGGGTGACCTAATTGCAGCCTTCCAGCACCTGAAGGGAGCTTAAAGAGAACAAACACTGCAAGAGCATGTAGCAACAGGACAAGGGGGAATGGCTTCAAATGGACGAGAACGGGTTTAGGTTAGATACTGGAAGAAATTGTTTACTGGGAGGGTGGTGAGGCACTGGGAAGGTTGTCCAGAGAAGCTGTGTGGATGTCCCATCCCTGGAAATGTTCAAGGTCAGGCTGGACAGGGCTTTGAGCACCCTGGTGAAAAGTGTCTGCCCAAAGCAGGGCAGCTGGAATCAGGTGATCTTTAAGGTCTCTTTGAACCCCAGACATTCTGTGGTTTCCTCAGGCTTCATCCTCCTTTGAGAAGTCATCTGTCTTCTCTGAAGTCTTGCTTTCCTTTTCTGCCACTCAGAAATTTGTGGTTTTATTCAAGAGTAGAAGCTTGTTCTCACTTTGGCTCTGCAGGAAAATCAAAACAGGTTCGCTGGATTACATTAATATCTTGTATGGATCCTTTTTGAATATTAAAATGGCTCTAACCCATTTTGGAAGTAAATTAAATTGAAGTGCGCTACACGAGCTCTAAGGAAGGGTGACTGGCTCTAGATATGATCGTTTTTATATTGAGACTGTCCAAAATTCCTGCCTTTAGTTCAGGTGGAGCTTTGCCTGTGCAGGGTCACAGAACTTCTTGGCAGCCCAGGGCTGGGAAGTTCGACTGGATCAAGCTCCTATTGAAACATCGCTGCAGCCGCTCCTGTGTGGAATCAGACCCCCCCTTTCCCCGTGGCCAGCGTTTCCTCAAGCAGCTGTGAATTTGCTTATTTATTCACTTGTTTTGCCAGACTCCCGAGAACTGCAGCTTGAGTGGCAATCTGCTCCCAGCCCCCGCTGATTTCTGTTCCCCACGCTCGGCGCTGCGGGGCCCCGGCGTGTCCCGAGCACGGCTGGGTCCGGCCCGGCCCGGCCCGCGCAGGTGCCGGTGCGGGCGCGGTGCCCGGCAGGTACCGGTGCCGGTGCGGGGGCGGTGCCCGGGCAGGTGCCGGTGCCGGTGTTGGGCGCGGTACCCGGGCAGGTGCCGGTGCCGGTGTTGGGCGCGGTACCCGGGCAGGTGCCGGTACCGGTGCGGGCGCGGTGCCCGGGCAGGTGCCGCTGCCGGTGCGGGGCGGGCCCGGTGCCGGTGTTGGGCGCGGTGCCCGGGCAGGTGCCGGTGCGGTGCCCGGGCAGGTGCCGGTGCCGATGCCGGTACCGGTGCCGGTGCGGACGCGGTGCCCGGGCAGGTGCCGATGCCGGTACCGGTGCCGGTGCGGACGCGGTGCCCGGGCAGGTGCCGATGCCGGTACCGGTGCCGGTGCTGGGCGCAGTGCCCGGGCAGGTGCCGGTGCCGGTGTTGGGCGCGGTGCCCGGGCAGACGTGGCAGCGCCCGGGGCCGCCCCGGCGGGAGGCGGTGCCGCGGGAGCCGGCGGGAAGGAGGGAGAGAGGGAAGGAGGGAGGGTCCGGGAGCCGCCAGGTGAGTGGGGTCGGCACCGCGGGGACACCCCCGAGCCGGGATGGGGAGCGGGCTGAGCCCTCAGGTGGCGCCGGGCTCGGCTCGGCTTTGCCCGCTGCTCCCCCCGGCGCTGCGCGGCTCGGTCGGGGCGGAGGGAGGGAGGTAACCGGGGGGGGAGGAAAGCTAAAAAATTAAAACCGTGGTGGGGACATAAAAAACGGTGGGAAAGAGCTCCCCCCAAAAAGGTAAAAGAAAAAAGGCTAATAAGGGCGTGGGGAGGAAGTTAAAAAAAGAAAGGTGAAAGAAAATCAGTAAAAAGGAAATAGAAGAGAAAAAAGGCAAAACCCAAAAAGGGAAACAAAAAGGAAGAAAAAAATAAGAGGGGGAAATGGAAAATTTGAGAAAAAAATAATTTTAAAAGGACAAAACAGAGGGAGAGGGAACGGGTAGGTCGGAGCGGTGCCCGGGCGGGGGGCAGCCCGGTGTGGCCGCAGCCCCCAGGTGTGGGCAGCGCCGGGGCCTCCGCCAAACCGAAGCTCTCCGGAAAGCTGAAGCTGCTGGAGAGAGTCCGGGCTCGTTTCCCACGTCTGGTGTTCCACAGCCTTCGTCGCTCTACGGAGATATGCGAAAACAAAACGAGCTCGGTAATTGTCGCGGCCGGCGCAGTAAATGAGTAACTGGGAATAGCCAAGCGCCGCTCTGCGTGGCGTTGCCTTTGCTGCGCTGATGGCTGCTTCATTTCCCTTTAATTCCGCTTTCCTGAAAGACTCCTAAATTAGGTGTTTTAAGGAACTTGACCCGGAGAGGGGTTGAAGGGACTGATTGAAACTAAAATGCTGTTGGCTGCTGTGTCCCTTGGGAGGAGAGGCTTTAGGAGCACCTCCTCTGGCTTCGGAGGTCGTGGGACCACACGCAGTTGTGCCTGGGAAGGCGTTAACCTTTCCTCCTCAAAACCAGCCAGCTGTTGAGCGGCTCAGAGCAGCGACGCTTAGCTCAGAAGCAGCTTTAATGTGATGATTAATAAAATAATGCTTTGAAAGGATATGGAGGGCACAGAAATTTAATCTATAGGAAGCTGGTTTTGCAATTAAATATAGAAGTGTTGCAGGAAAAGGAGATGAGCCTTTGTAATGTTTCTGCGAGGTTTGCTAATGCTCTTCTGCTCTCTTGAGTGCTAAATGGTATGGAAAGATTAAAACAGACGTTCGTCTTTAATTTATAGACTGGCTAGTGTATTTGGCAGAAACTTTAGGAAAAATAACAGCAATTTACTTTCAAGTTAGAGGCTCACTTATACTAGAGGAAAATTGAGTCTGTTTAGTTTATTTATCCTGCTGGTGTGTATAGCAGAAAAAGCTTCCTCGGGGTTGGTGACCAAGATACAAAATGGCACCCAAAAATATCCCTGTGCTGATAGAGTGCTGTGTGGGGCAATAGGAGGGCACCTGCCCCAAGGAGTTTCCACTCACAGACCTAAACTGCAGAAATACTTGCATGTCCATGGATCGGGCTGTGGCTGTGAGTGCGTTTGTTCAGCTCCCACTCCTGTGCTTTACACCCCCTCCCGTGTTTGCCTTGGCTGCCTTGCAGGGACCAATGGATCCAGGAGTTGTGGTGGGATGTAAATAATTACAGAATTGGGGAATAAGATTTTTGGGCAGTTGGAAATGCCACAGAAGAGCACTAGTGCAGAGGCAATTTCCTGGGATTGTGGAGGAGGAAGATCTAGCAAGGTGAGCAGTAGCTGAGCAGAAAGGGCTCTAGAGCACAGGGCAGGAGAAGGGTTTTAAAGCAGAGGAAGAGGAAGGAAATGGTGAGATAAGGGGATTTAAATGTCCAGGCAGGTAACATTCCTTGCTAGGTGTGCTTCAGGTCTAAAATCCATGTGTGCAGCCCCTTCTTTTAGCGCTTTGCAAGTTTCAGGTGGGTAATATGGGTGCATCACACCTATCCATGTAGTGTCACACAGCAGGCACACTGAGGGAGTCACATCAGCCCTGAGCTGGGTTGGAGCCATCTCCTTCTGACTCCCTTGGAGTGGTTTAGGAGAGCAAGGGGATGCAGAGCTGCAGCCTCCCTTTTCTCCACATCTAGATGGGCCTGCTGTGGCACACTGGAATTTGGATGACCCCAGTGAATGCTTTACGGAGTGAGAGTAAAGGAAGGACTGCACTGGGGATTCTTAGGACAACATGGCTATTCAATTGTAACCTTGCCTCATGTTGTGTATTTTCTTCCATTTTTTATTACTGTGGCTATTTGAAAACAAAAAACCATGAGCTTTGTTACTTTAGAGTTCGTCTTCTCCTGCTGCTTTTGCCCTGCTTGAAGCCCCAGTCTCCCTGTAACAGCAACCATTTGTGATATTGTGAAGGGTTTTTTGCTTCAAGAAATGTGGGGGCAGCAGCAGGGTGTCTGTGAACTCTCACAACTTTGGTGCTGCTTAACTGCCCATGTGGGCAGGGCAAAGAAAAACCTCCTGTGCTGGCCATTGTAGCCCAGCTGCAGGAGACCTTCTGCAGCTGAAACACTGTGGTGGAGCAGTATCTGCTTTGGTTATTTAATACTGGGCATTTCAAAGCAGAGTAACAAGGGCAGCATGGTGAAAGGCATTCAGACCCTGGTGCAGAAATCCTGAGTGACACAAAGCAGTTTCTGTATGTCTCTGTGCAATGAGCAAAGCACATTTTTGTTGGGTTCCTGCCCTGTGATTAATTTGGTCTTTCTCACCTGCTCTCAGGTAAGGTGTCCAGCCCTTGGTACAAGTCGTGTTTGATCATGGTTGGTTCTTGTAAGCATGTGGGCTCAGCTGGCCAGCAAATTACCTGCCCCAGGAGAGCCAGTGATCCAGACAAGCTGCCCTCTCCACATTTGTGGACAATTCCTGCTCCCCTCTGGCTGCAGCCCTCTTTGTCTTACCCAGGCGTGTGGTACTGCACTGAGAAATAGCCAAAAGTCTCTCTTGACACCTGGTGTGGGAGACTGTGGGTAACTGAATACACTGAATACAAGGCAGGACCTTGGTGTGCAAAAGGCACAGCTGAGGCAGACGTGGTCAAGGCAGTGAAGTGATGAGTGGTGCTGGGAAGTGAATAATCCATGTGTCCTATGTCACTGGAGCACAGGAGCATGCAATGACATTACCAGGCACCAGATTTAAAACCAAGGAGAGGAAATGCATTTTGCAGACAACACTGTGGAGCTGTGGAGCCAGTGCTACAGGATGCTGGGGTTAGGTTTGGAAAAGGCTACCAAGGGCTGTTAAATGTGTGGCTGATGGTAGAGCCTTGCTCTTTGCTTGCTGTGGTGTCCCTCTGGTTCAGCATCTGCTACAAGCTGCTGTTTATTGACTGTGTGGACAATGGCCTTGTGCTTTGGCAGACTAAGAAAGCAGCAGTCACGTCTTTCATCTTTCCTGCTTCCACAGGGAGGCTGGGATAAAACCATGAATCTTCTACCATGGAGGAGCCAGCCCTGCAGGAATTGGACTGAGCTGAGCTCCCACTCAGAGCAGCTTGGCCTGTGGCAGTGTTAGAGCTGAGCTTTGGGCAGGCAGAGCCCAGGAGAAGATGTTCAGCTGCAGCGGTGCCCGCAGTGAGGGATACGTCCAGGAGCTCTTCCATGAGGAAGCACAGCAGGTATGTCACAGAGCCATCTCCTTTCCCAGATTTCTACCTCCATGGCCTCTGCACTCCTGGTCACCTCTGTGGCAAGGGAACAGGAGTGAAGTAACAAAACTGCCCTTTGTTTTGCTGTGTGTATCTGGGGTGTATGACTTAGAAAGGGAAAGAGGAGACTCGATTTCCAGAGGGCAGGAGGAAGCAGTTCCATAGGAAAATGCAGTTTCCCTGGAATTTCAGATCTTGACTCCGGCAGCTCTGGAAAATCACTGTGCCCCAAGACCCAGAGCCCTCCTCGAGAAGCAAAGGGTCCTGATCAGATATGGCTGCGATGGGAAAACCATCTTAACCTACTCTGTTGGTCCCAGCTGCTTTGTCATAACCTCTAAGGGACTTCTCCCATGCACTGAGAGCCCTGCTTGCCTTGGTGGAGTGTTTGGAAGGGACAGGAGAAGCCTGTGCAGCTGCAGGCTCTGCAAAGGACCCTGGAATGGTGTTTTTGGTTGATGCATTGGGGTTAACTCACTGAGGCTCAGTGGGGCTCTGTTCCTGCTGATCCTACAAGAACAGAAACAGGGTATTGTAGGGTATTTCAGGGCCCAGGCATCCCAACAGCCCTTCATCTTAGGGACAGCTTGCAGCAAAGGAGTGTCTCAGCAGGTGTTGGTGGCCATCCCCCTGTTGGTGGCTGGCTGTGGCCCATAAACATGAGAGGTAACCCCAGGCTTTGCTTTTCTCTAGGTATCTCAAACACAGACCAAGCCCTGGTGGAAGATCCAGCTGTTTGTATGGGAGCCAGTGCTTTTTGGAACGTGGGATGGGGTCTTCACCTCCTGCATGATCAACATTTTTGGAGTGGTTCTTTTCCTGAGGACGGGATGGCTTGTGGTGAGCAAGTGCTGACTTGGTTGAATGTTTGAATAGATATTTTCCTCTGCCCTCCCTTGCCTTGTGTCTCCATTACCACCCAAGTGTTTTGGATTTTATGCTCTTTGTTATAGATGTTGCTCATGCCCTCTGGTATTTTGTAGCTTTTCAAAAAGTTCCACTAAAATGTGCAGCTGAAGTGATCTTTGTGAGTGGTTTCCTATCTTAGTTTTCAGAAAGAGAAAGGAAAACACAGCAACTAACCTCAACAATGAACAAGGACACCCTTGTGTCGTACTGTTGAGGAGAAATTAACACTTTTCCAGGTAAAGGAGTTACAGCCACTCACCCATCCTCCCAACACCGCTGAAGGAGCTCTCTTCCTAACATGCCAGTGTTGGAGTTCCTGATTTTTTGAATGGGGAATCCTCAGTCAGGTGAAATTGTCATTGCTATCAAAGGATCTTCCGCTGCTGGGTCCTTAATAGCATCTCTGAGGGTCAGAGCCTGGAATGCTGTCCCCTTCTGATGCAAAATACTGTATTATGCCTCAAAATTTCCCCTTAGAAAAAGAAAAGCTTCCCCGGAGATGGATGGGATTTGAGATTCAGGCATGGTGGACACCTTCCAAAAGGAGCAGGAAGACACTTGCACCCTGCACTGAAAATTGCTTTGCTGGAGGTGTTCAGGGGAGCTGCAGTTGCTGTGGTGGAGATGTTGGGATGATTTTTTAGCTTCCTTTTCCTTCTGATTTTATTTCTTCCACATCTCCTTTGAAAGCAAGTTACTTCTGGAGCAAACACAAATATAAACAAAGCCAGTAAATGAAAGAAAAACAGAACCAGCTGGAAGCTAGCATGAAAGGGAAGGGAGGAGAAGTCAGGGTTGGCAGAGAGCTCCCCTGGCAGAGGACAGTCATATGTCAAGCTATTCCCAGAGTCAGGCTTTTGCTATAAATTTCCAGAGCTGGAGCTGGGGCTGGTGAAGCTTTGCAGTTCCAGGGGACCTAATCTTGCTGAAATGTTCGACAGGGATTGCTGCTGCACTAACCCCTTCCAGCATGCATGCATAAATAAGCATCAGTGCTTAATGGGGGCTTTTTCTTCCCACTTTCTCTGCTTGCTATTGTTGCTGTGAGTCCAGCATTCCCCCTCGGTCTCAGTGTTAACCCTTTCTTCTGTAGGAACCATTGGATTGCCCATTAATAGCTGCCATAGCCTGGCACCACCTTTCTGGAAAAGCCCAAGGCTAAGTGAATGTTTGCATGTGTTTGCTTTTTTTTTTTTTTTTTTTTTTTAACTGAAGCATATAATGTTTATTAACTATTTAACCTAGGGTTAGCAGCTGAAGAAAAAGAACAATTGTCCTTTTAAAAGAAGTGTGGGGTTTGGGTGGGCTGTGGTGCTGACCCAACCACAGCTGTGTTTATAGCAGTCCTTGGCTCTGTTCCCCACTGACCAGATAACGCCCCTGTCAAAGGCAGCAGGATGCTAAACCAAAATAGGATTTATGATGATACCAACATCCTGGATATGTTTCTGGTTTTTTCGCAAAAAAAAAAAAAAAAAAGAGTAAAGGAAAAAAAGAATGTGGGATTTCAACCAACCCCAGAGCAGGGAAGCAACAGTGATAAAAACTCCATCATGGGCAGTGTGACCTGAGATGAGCATTGCTGGAGAAAGGTTGGAGAGAGGGGATATGGACATGGCCTGGAATAGGAGTAAAAGGAAAGGAAGCCAGATGTTAACAAAGCACTGGGCACTGGAGAAGCCTTCTGACTGCTGTGCACTGGCCTGAGCGATTTGTCAGCAGGGGAAGGTGGGCTGGAGCACAAGGGAAAACTCCTGACCCTGGAAAATAAATTACAGCCACGTGCAAGTGAGTGGGAAGGCTCTGAGATCAGAAGAGTTCTTAAATTCTTTTGGAGGTACCAAGCACCTTTTCTTTGTGGAAATCTGACCCTAAATGGCAAACTGAACCCCCCCAAAGAAAGGGGTTGTGCTGGTGTTTAGATTTGCCAACGGGCCCCGCAGCTGTGTTTGCTCAGAGACTTCTTCTCTTTGCCACACAGTGGTGGGTGCAGCAGCTCCTCCTGGAGCCCTCCCTCTGCCCCAAGCAGGAAGAGTTGGTTTTTTTCTATGGGGCTGAATCCTGTGCAGAAAAGTCTCCAGAGCCAGGCAGGGCGAGAGCCACCTGCCCCTCTGAGCACACCCTGCAGATAAGGGCCGGTGCACGCTGCTTTGTGAGAGCATTATTTATCTTCCACGCTGCCTTGCCTTTGGGGTTTGTTCTTTGGCATCCCATTGTTTGCAGGGATCAGAGCTTTCAAAGGTAAATGTTCTGAAAAATTAAAATGCAAGCTTGATGCTGTTAATAAATCAGTCGCTGCAAATCCCAGGGGTTCAATTTTGGAACTGCTTTTTGTTATGAAAGTGTTTTTTTTTTTTTTTTTTAAGCATGTCATTCTAAACCATGCAGACAGGCAGTGATCCCCTGACTGTGGTGGCTGAATCATTGTTTGACCTCATTCCTTTTAAACCAGTGGACAAAATCAGTGATTCATGGAGGAGCCCATTGGCAGGGCAGAACCTGCTCATGCAAAGGTCTGCCCAGCCCCAGGCTCCAGGACAAGACAGGCTCTCATCAAAGGGGTGCTAATAAAGACTCTAAATTTGGCAATCAATTACGTTAATTAGACTAATGGGGGTGTCTCTGTGTGTTTCTTTTAATCTGTAATAACTCCAGATCCATAGATCACTAGTGACTAGAAGTGGGTAGGTTCTTATTCTGTCCCAGCAGATTGGTGTGAATTAATCTTTATTTGATTTTTTTTTTTCCATTCCAGGGAAACACTGGCATTGTAATGGGCATGTTTCTGGTGTCCTTTGTCATTCTGGTTGCCCTGGTGACAGTCTTGTCTGGAATTGGGGTGTGTGAGAAGTGCAGCATTGGAAGTGGAGGAGTCTACTCCATGATTTCCACTGTCCTTGGAGGTCAAGTAGGGGGCACCATTGGCCTCCTCTACATTTTTGGCCAGGTAATTTTAAGAAGTTATTCAAAGAAAATTTGGAAACTTTGCAATGCAGGTATTAATGTTGTGCTGTCCTGCTGCAGAAAGTAATGCTTCAAGTAAAATCTGGGTGATGCAACGTGGGAGAGCACCACAGGGAGCACTGAGCCCTCGCTGCTCCCCAGGAGCAAGCCTGAGCACGGCAATGTGCTGCCTGGCATGGGGCACCCTGGTGGAGGAGCTGAGTGTCTGGACAAGCCCTGCAGGACATGTCCTCCCATCCCAAATTACCCCATTGCCAGGACATGCCCTTGCTGGCGGGAGACTGAAATTAAACGAAGCAGGAGAGGTCAGGGTGGCCAAGCAGAGCTCAGTGAGAGGCTGTGGAGTGGCAGGTTGGCCTTGGCATGCTCCACATCCCCTTAGGGATCGGGCAAGCCCTGGCTGCTGCTCTGTGGGAGCCAGCAGAAGTGGAGCTGGTGTGGGAGGAGAGCTGGGCAGGGGTAAGGGCCACAGCTAATTGACTTCTTGTGAGCCAAAAGTCACAGTTCTGGATTTTCTGAACGATCCCAAGGAGCTGTTGGGGTGGCAAGGCACGAAAATACACAAGTAGTCTACAAAAAGAATGGAAAATAATCACTTAAACCTGCAGTAACTTAACCCTCTCCCCCCATAAAGATGTTATGAACGGTATAAAATGTGGTGAGCAGAGAAGCATTTTTATGGAGGTTTGTTTTTAACTGACTGGCTTACAGCAATCTCCAAAACCCCTGAACAGCCCCCAAACCAAAAATAATCCCTTCTTCTCCTTTCACTCCAGATTAAAAGCAAGTGTCCATAAAACATGAACTCAACCCAGTTGCAAGCCAAGATATGGAAATGGGCCACACATGAGAATCCTTCCTGTCAGATTTTCCACTCTTGCTCTCTGAGAGGACCCCATCTGGGAAAGCAATCAGGTTGCAGCCTGTCCTGAGGGTCGTAAAAGCTGGGCTGCAGCAGCCCTGGCCCCTGGCTTGGCATCCCGTGTGTGCAGGGGCTGCACAGGGGCTGGGAGCTGGCAGCTCACTTAAAATCACTTTGCCTGCTCCCAAAAGCTGCTGATGCCTTTCCTTTCTCAGCTGTGCTTTCTGCCCAACGTGCCCTGCACCAGCTGCAGGCTGATCCTCTGCCACAGGGTGCTCAGGAGTGCTGTGACCTCTGCCATAAGGCAGCTGCTGCCAGAAATGGGGCACTGCCTGTTCCCTGCTCTCACTGGGTTGAGTGGGGAATGCCTGGCCATGCGCTGCAGAGGAGGAATCTCAGGGTGCAGCTCCCCTGGTCTGGGTGTCTGCCTGCGATGGAAGGGAATCCCCCAGGATCCCCAAGTTGTAGGTGCCCAACTCTGAGCCTGTGCATGCCATCAGCCTTGCTGAAAACCTCACCAGCCCTGCAGCTCCTGGGCATGGGCCAGGCTGTGCTGCTCCCTCGGTGGAGCAGTGCTGGGTCCGTCCCAGGGGGGGATCTGCAGTGAATGGGGGCTCTGCTCTTGCTGTCCTTTGTCCCTTCCATATCCCTCAGCTGTGCACAGGGGGTTGCAGCCCCCAAGGTCACACCAGCCATATCAGATGCAGCTGTCTGCCCTGACCTGGTTTTCCAGGGATGCCAGGCACTGGAAGGGCTGCTGCTGGAATGTTAGCTAGCAGGAATTTCTGGAGTGAAACCTCCTGGTGTTTTGGGTGGTTGTGCTGCAGTGTGTTTGAGCCTGTGCTGCAGGCTCTCAGCCACCCAGGGCAGAGCGTGTGTCCTGTCCTGCTGCAAGGCAAACAGGCAGATTTCCTGGGACATGGCTCACACAATATGCTCCCCTCCAAATGGCAGGCTCCGTTCCAGCAGCAAGATGTAGACCAGGGGAAACATCAGAGTTTGCATCCAAACTAAACACAGAGTTAAAAATAAGCCCAGGAGGCAGTGAAGGGGGAGACAAACTGCTGCTCTGCAGACAGGTGTTGAACTGGGACCCTTTCCTCCAGAGAAACGGAAGAGGGGGAGAAACAGAAGTTGGCTCATCCTTTTCTCTGCCAGAGAAGCCAGTGCAGTTTCTCCTGGTGTGTTGATAGAGGGTAGGTGTGACAGTGGAACATCTGGGCTGCTGGCCCCAGCACCAACCTTCCCCGTCTGCCCAGGCAGCCCCTCTGCTGCCTTGGCAGTGTGCTTCTTACAGCAATAAGGTTCAGTCCCTGCAGGCCACAGCAACATTAAAGGTTGTACTGTGACAGCCAGTGTCTGTCTGTCTGTCTGAACAGAGCCTGGCACGGGGCTGTGGATGGGATCCCTTTTCTCCTGTGGGGCACTGACAGAGCTGTGTCCCTCAGTGTGTTGCAGGTGCCATGTACATCACTGGCTTTGCAGAGTCCATTGCAGGTGTCCTGAGCCTCAGCAACATCTGGGCAGTGCGTGGCATCTCCCTGGCTGTCCTGCTCGGCCTGCTGGGAATCAATTTGGCTGGGGTGAAGTGGATCATCAGGCTCCAGCTCCTGCTGCTCTTCCTGCTGGCTGTCTCAACGCTGGATTTTGTCATTGGGTCCTTTACACATCTTGATCCAGGTAAAACTGAGGGCTCATTGCATGGGGGTCAGCAGGCATTAGTTCCTGAAGTTTTCTCCTTAGCTGGGTTTGTGCAGTGACACTCACTTGGATAGTGGTAGAGTTCAGAGCTTCCAGATGTGTCCCCTGTCCTTTGGAACTGGTCTTTAAAGACAACCCATAATTTTGCAAGGAGTGTTTCCAGAACGTGACTGAAAATGCCTTATTAATTTAGGTGTGTAACTCCAGGGACTGAGTTCTCAATTTGTGCTCCTGTTATGTTTCACTTGGAGGTTTTCTAACAACAGAGAGCATCTGTGTCTGCAGTGTTCTTTGTAGCTTTCTGCTGCCTGACTCAGCATTGTGCCTGTGAAAATGAGGATTGTGAATTTGAGCTCTGGGGATCTCGTGTGGGCACCTCTGAGGTCCCTCAGACCCTGTTTGTGCTGTGCCCTCTGCTGGGTGTGCTGGCCAGGGCTGTGCTGGGGCTCCGAGCAGGGAGCTGGGTGAGGGCCGGTGGCTGCTGGGGTTTCCAGGACCCATGAGTGGGAATTTCCCTACTAACTTTAGTAACTTTTCCCAGATCGAGTCCAGCCTGCAGCGACAGCTCCAGCTCAGGCAAGGGGGAGGTTCAGGGCTCCCACTGCAGCCCTGCTCACACAAGTCCTGCTCCCTTTCCTCTGTCTGTTTGCTAACACGTTTCAGGGCGATAATGAGGTGCAATTAGCTGAGTAAACTGAAGGTGTCACCTTTTTCTTGGCTTCCTCTGTGTCCAGCAGCACCTTGGGGGGTGGCAAGGGACCTACTAAAGTGAGTTTAAGGAAAGATCTTCAGTTGTCGCTGACAGCTGTGATTCAGCAGCTGGGCTGGGTGGCAGGGGGTGTCATGTGGGTATACCTAGCACCGACGGCACAAGTGCCATTCATGCTGCCGTTTTATTTTGTGCTGCTGCTGTGGTGGGCAGGGACAGAAGCAGCTGCTCCCCTGCCAGACAGAGCCTCATGGAAAGGCATTTACACTTTATATTTAGCATGTAGGAAATGCCCAAAATGAGAGCCTGTGAAAGTTTCAGCAACTCTTGTAAATGAGAATGAGGCAGGGACAGTTGTGCTGCTGTTTTGCAGAGAAAGCAAGTGACCTGCTCCAAACAGCTGCGCTCCATAGGAAGTTGTTTCCTAGAGGAAACGGGGCTGGGGGGAGCGTGTTGGATTTTTGTTGTGCTCCTCGCAGACTTTTCTAATAGCACAGAAAAATGAATACTCGAGGCGAGACCAGATAGTGGGAAAGTGAACACAGGGCCAGGAGGCAGAAATTAAAGGAACACACACGTCAGCAGCAAACATGCCCAAGAGGAGGCCACCGCAGTCCTCTTTGATTTCCTCCACTGCCCGGGCACTGTCATTTTCTTCTGACAGAAAATAGCGACAGGAAGGGCAGGGAGGCAGCTGAGCATGGCAGACGCTGCAGTTGAGCCGAGGCTGACCCAGGAGAGCAGGGCTCCGGTGCCGGGAGGGAATCGGGCTGAGGGTGCCGGACTAGGCCCGGCCAGCCCCGGGGCGGGACAGCGGCACGGCCGGCGGGGGCCGCTGAGGGTGTTGGTGCTTCCACACACCCCGCGGGAGTGCTGCTCCCTCCAGCCCGGCAGGGGGATCCTCCCGAGCGCTGCATTTCCCCAGAAAGCCTCTGAGTGGTGTGTCAGCACCGAGGGTGAGCGCTGGGCTCCAAGGAGCCTCCTCACGCTGTGCTGCCTGCTTTCTATGCCGCATGGATGGGTGGATGGATGGATGCCTGTCCCTTGGGATCGCACCCACCAGCAAAGCATCCCTCCTGCCAGGAGCCTGCGGGTGGGACACGCAGGTGGTGCTGCGGTTTCAGCCTCCAGAGCCAGCTGGTGACGGGCAGGGGGCAGTGCACCAGAGCCCAGCACCCGGGGAAGCGCTGGAGACCCCTTTGGGGTGGGCGCCCCGCTGATCAGCCCTCAGGAGCGTGCTGCTGCTTTCAGTTCGGTTCTGTGGCTGCAGCGGGAGCTGAGATGCAAAGGCAGCATGAAGGGAGAGGTGGTTTTTTGAGGCTGGAGCTGTGAGCTGCGTTGTAGCTGACAGCTTGTCTGGGTCGTGTCCTTGTTTTATGGCAGGTTTATGGGGCTTCAGTTCACAGCCTTGGGTCTCAGTCTCTGACCCTGTAAAATGGGCCTTGTGCAGGCATCCTGCCTTTTCTGCCATGGCAGCCTTTCCCCTCACTTAACATTTCCAAGCGCTGCGCACACACACGAAGGGACTGCACATCTGCCAAGCAGCAGTTGCTTGAATTTAAATAATCTCCAGGAATGCCTGTCCATCTTGAAGGTCTTAACTGGCTGCCTTTGTGTGGCTGGGCTGGGTGGAGTCCCCTGCTCTTCTCCCCATTCCCGCAGCTCACACCCAGGCACACACCAAATCGGATATTGTCCAAGCACTCACTCCCTTCCTGTGGTTTGCCTTTATTTTTAGTCTGAGGACGGAGCATGTTTACACAAAAGGGGGCTTCTCAGCAGGGCTTCCTGCTGCTCTTTCTCCTTTTTTTTTCCCTCTCTCTTGCTGTGGCTCGCTCCTGCTCCAAGAGCCAGCTGGGCTCCTGCAGCCAGGGGCTGGGGCTGGGGGAGCTGAGTGCCTCCAGCAGACAGGGAGGGCTCTGGGTCGCTTGTCCAGACTCTGCTGACCCCTCTGGGCCTGCCAGCCTGCTTGCTGCCAGGCTGCCCTGTCCCTCTGCCTGGCCCCCAGGGCTTTTGCTCCTTTCCACAGGCTGCCTGCAGGGCGGGGTGGGACTGGCTGATTTTTTGGAGTTAATCCTAAATCCTCCCTTGGCTTCAGCTGGCACTTCCCCCGGGGCTTGGTCCCAGTCCCAGGCTAGGATCTCTGCCAAGGGTGGGTAGGGAGGAGAGGGGCTCCTTGTTCTGTGTGAGATCCAGCCTCCTTGAGCTGCCTCTGCCCAGCCAGCTCACAGCTCAGTCCCTCTTCCAGGAACAGAGACCCCCGTGGTTCTTCCTTCAGACAGGAGGCATCCCTATTCCCTTTCTCCCTAGCACGGGTTAGTGCTTTTAGCAAGCCTAACACAGGTGAATTGAAATCAGCCATTGCTCGACTTCTCAACCCATCACCAAGACCCAGAAGTAGCTACAAATTTTCATAGCAGCAGTGCAGGGTTGTTTTGGCTTGTGTATGTCTGTATTTTAATGATGGAGGTCCATACCTCAACATCAACCTGAGTTATTTTGGGAGGAGCAGTGAAAGTAGAGGAGAGGATGCTCCTCTCCCTGACCAGTTTCTCAGAACAGTATGTGAAACTTTTTTGGCCTTTTCACATCCTGAACATTAGAGTCACGGAAAAAAAAAAGAAGATAAGCCGTCGGTTAATGCCCACTATTTTATTTTCCTAGCATATCTCTGCTAATTTTTGTGCAGGGTGACTCCCAAATACTCCCTTTCAATGAGGCGCCTGCTTTCCTGTTTTGGCAGTGGCTCCCAGGTGCCCTGTGAGAGCAGAGCGGCTGGGGGGGCACCACTGGGAGGAGGGCTGCTGTTAATTTGGTTGTGCTTTGATGGGGAGATGAAAGGAATCACAAGAGGCCCAACAACAGCCTCTTAAATGCCTGGTGTGGGTGAGAAATAAATTATCTTGTTAGTTATTCAGTAATTGTGTCCCCTTGGGCTGGGATTCCCCGGTCCTGCAGTAGATGCAGGATGGGGTGAGCGTGGAGCTTGGCTCTGTGGGGCTAAATCCCTCTCCTCAGGCTGGGAAATCTGGGTAGTTCCTTTCTCAGGGATGCAGGGAGGTTTGAAAGGCATATTGCTGTCAGGGTGCTTCTGCTTGGGATTATTTTCCATGCAAACCACATCCTTCATGTCACCCGCTTGGGTTTCAGCTCCCCTAAGCTGCTCACACAGAGCCCAGAAAACTCATTTATCATCTTCATATGTTCCTCTGAGGACAAGTGCTTTGGAGGATTCATCCCCCTCCAATGTTCTATGGCCAAGCTGGGGAGCTGATGCTGTCCTGTGGGTACCACTGGTGAGGATTTGTGGGAGATGAGTTTTGCCTGGAGCTGCTCCAGCAGACAGGGAACCTGCAATTGTTGAAGTGATTTATGTGTATAGACACTCTGGTGTCGTAAAGATGCCTCAAATGCTGCCTCTGGGGCTTCGATGGACTGAATTAATTAAAAATTTTCCCAGAGATTGAATATGAAAGTGATCAAAGCATCCTAATCAGAGGCTTCTGCTTGGCTCTGGGTTGTTTTATTTTATTTTTGGGCACAAGGGGTGTGCCCCAATATCATAAGAGAGGGTGCAGGAAGGATGTGTGTGCCAAAAGATGATCTGCAGCAAATCCCAGAGGCTTTATCCAGGCTGATTGCTGACTTCCTGGCCTGAGACACATCTGGAAACTGGCACCAAATCCCAAGTAGAAATCACCATGCAGAAAAAAAAAAAAATCCCACTTTGCTACTGAACAAGGTACACACTGTGGTGAATAAAGGCAGGAGGCTGCTAATACACTCCTTATTTATTAAAAAACATGGGATTGCTTTTCCCAGGTTTTTCCAATTATAGCGCATTGAATAGCCCTGACATCACTCTTGAGTCGGGGCCAGCCTATTCAACAGTCTGGCGAAGACATTTATTAACTGGTTACCTGCCAATAGTCTGGGCTAGGAGCTGCAGGACAGATGTGTTTTGGAAAGTGATAACATTGTTAGAGGCCTTATTTAGATAGTGAGAGGAAAGCTACACTGCTCTGTCCAGGTTCTCTGAAGCAGGTATTTAAAACACTTTATTCAGAAGAAAAAAAAACCCCAAAGCGGTTAGCTTGAGATGCAGCCCTGTTTGCAGGCAGGTTTTCACGGTGTTTCCCTGCTGGAGGACATCCAGCAGTAGGGCTGGCTGGGGAGCAGCAGAATCGGTGTCTGGCAGGTGCTCAGGTGTCAGCACAGCCGCCGCACCGCGGGGCTGGGGCTGGCACCGCTGAGTCCCTGCTCTGCCCTGGGCTCGGGATTCCCGAGCCGCCGCCCCGGGGCATCTCCCAGGAGGTGGGGAAAGAGGGCAGGAGGGCTCAGGGTCGGCGGGTCCCGCCCTGGGGATGGATGCCGTGTGCATCCCATCTGCTCCTAAACATTTCCAGTGGTGGATCCTTTCCTGCATCCTTGGGTACCCTGCTCTAGCCACAGTGATGCCAGGCTTGTCCCCTCTTCCTGCAGCCTAAACCCACTGTTTTGGGTCTCTTGAGGACTTAGCACAATCTTCCTTTTTGCATTAAACCACCCTGCCTGGCAGACCTCTGGTGCTCTGCAGTCCCCTCTGGGCTGCTCCATCTGAGCAGCCATGGGAACGAGCAGCCCTGTGCCACGAGCTGCTGGGGATGAGCAGAGCCCTGGCCTCCCCTAAACGAGACCCTAAAATGTGACAATGAATGGTGCTGTCCTGTACTGGCTGGCCCAGGTCCGTTCCTGGAGCCTGGAGAGGGCTTGCTGAGGTTGTTACAGGTTTAAGCTTGCTCAGGAGGTAATGGAGTTCCCGATGTACACAGGAGGTTTTGTACACATTGATTTAACCTTTAATTGCTTTGCTGTTTCCCTGTGAAGCAATGCTAAGCTCATCTTCCTAGAACGTGTAAATAAATCCTGAAATACCTTGGCTGGCCCTGTTCCCTCCTAGACTCTGCCTTCATGTGGGCTTTCCCCATCCATCCCTCCCATAAAACCTCCTGTGCAGGCTCTCCTTCAGCAGCAACTTGTTTAATGCTACAAAACTAATAAAACTGACTGGTTTGAGGAAGATAGATATCATCCCACAATTTCTCCCTCTTTCCTCGTTGCTGTGTTTGGATGGGACAGCTTTATTTAATTGCATTGATTTTTTTTTCCCTCTTTTTTTCTGGCGCCGCCATATAATAGTTTTCAAATGATGGAGATATTTTGCCTCTTCTTTTTTTCATTCCCCCAGTGTTTAATTCCAGTCACAGTTCAGCTGTGCCCTGATTCGGCTTTCCTTATTTAGGGATTTAATTTATTAAGATAACTTCTAGATATTAGATTCTTCCTCCAGCCACTTCACTTCTAGTTTGCATTCCTCTCCTAGGCTAAAGAGAAAACTTTGTGTGGGAAATAGGTCCTTATCTACTCTTCATCCTCTCTCCTGGCTTGTGTTAACAATTTTTGGCCTTTTTTGTCTGTAAGTAAGGGATTTTATCCTGGTTGTACCATCACTAGCCTGGATGGTGGCTCAGTAGTTCTTGCTGGTTTTCTTTTTCACTTGAAGGGGGAAATGCATCCATTGAAAAATTGATTTTTGTTGGGAAAATCTATTCTATGACTTACACAGAATTAAATTAATAGTTTCAAACAAGCAAACAAAAAATCCTTTTAGGTGACAACATCTTGCTCAACCTTTCCAAAATCAAATGCTCTTTGGTTTGATTTGCATTCTGAAGCAGACTTAAGGCTGTAGCTTTGTGTGTGTTGCATGTAGAGGATAATGAAAACCTTCCAAAAATAAAAACGAGCTATCTTCTTAGACACAAAATCCAAAAGTCAACAAAAGGAATAGTTTTCTTTTGATGTACCACTGTCATATGGATAATATATCCATAATTTATTATGGGAAGCTGGGAGCATGGGATGCTGTAGTCATGAGGATGGCAGAAGGCTCATGGCAGGATCTGGTGGATTACGTTGTATCATCTTTCCTTTGAAAGATGGAGATTTGATCAGCATGGATTGGGCTTTGTCCCAAACAATACATGGAGCAGCTCTGAGATGGAGGGGAGGTCACTCCAAAGTCCAGAGGATGTGTGTCATCACCACTGAACTGCCACTCATTTTCCTCCAATTGTTGTGCCTTGACTCAGCCTAAATTTTGATCTCTCCAGCCTAGGGCTTTTCACTGGAGAAGTTCTCCAGAGCCTCCCACAGCTGGGCTCTCTGGGCATGACTTCCAAGAAATACCATTCTGTAATTGTTAGTGATACCCCATTGATGAAAACTATTTTCCTGGAAGAAGGATGGGGCAAGGGACACTGTAGCTCTTGTCCTCTTTGCAATGAATAAAATAATTTTCGCCAGCTGGTTTGAATACCATTGAACAAGCCAGGCTGAAAATACCACATCAAAGAAATCAAATATTAATGGAAGGATTTATATATTACAGCAAGTTTAGTGCTTAGGATTAAATAATGCAAAACAAAAGAATTTTAAAAGTTGAAACACCTGTGTTAAAATTCCTTACTTTTTTTTCCATAACCAGTATTTCAGAGTTTCTCACTGCAGAAAATGTTCATTTTCTGTCTTTTTAATTTTTTTTTTTTTTAATTATTACACCCCACCAACCTGTAGAGACAGTAAGTGCCAAAGAGCTCTACTAGCTACTTCCACAGGCACATTCCTAAGTTTTCCTTTATTTAAGCAGTGCCTTTGTGATGAGGAGCTGTCTGTGCAGGCTCCCAGTGTGCTCTTGTGTACATTAGTGGTTTTCCACTTTCCCCAGAAGCTGAGGCAGAGATAAAGCAGGCACACGGGGAGTTGGGCAGAAATTAGCATTTCCTCCCACCCCGTCCCGTCCTGCAGGGGATGTGGTGTGGCTGGGGGGAGCATAGGCTGCCTCCCCATCTGAGAGAGCTGACAGCATCCTGCCCATGAAAACTGCTCCATTAGCTAAAGACAAACATCGGAGACAGATTTAAGCAGCTCCCTTTGTTTATTCTGCCTTTTATGCTATTTTTAGCTGCTGGCTAGCACCCAGCGCTGCAGGTCCATTGCCTTCAGGGAGAGGAGGTGCTCTGGTCTGATGGCTCTCACGGGGAGATGGGGGTGCAGTTACCAAAAAGGATAAATATGTAAAGGGATGATGACGCCGAGCAGGTTTTTTTTCGGGTTTCCCCAAACAGATTGGCCCTGGCGCTTCTGCTGCAGTTTTGCTTGCTTGCCTGGGGGTATTCAGAGCAGAGACCCCATGTCCCCCCAGGCCTCCTCTAACACAGCAGAGCATGGCACTGGCTGATGCCAAGCCTCTTTCCAAGGGGCGTGCTGCAGCGGGCTGACCTGCAGGACAGCTGCCGAACCCCGCAGCAGTTTGAGAAGAAGTCGCCCAGAGCGCTTTCCCTCGGCAGCGCTGTCAGCATCCCCGCCTGCCCATTTGTCTGCCGGGCTGAGCCGCGCTTGTGCCCGGGGTGATTCATCCCCTGCAGCGGGACTGCGCTGCTCCTGCCCTAAGGGACATTTAAACACCGCGGGTTTGTCCCTGCCGCTGTGGTGGGGATGCACAGGTGCGGTGCAGGGTGGTTTTTGGGACAGGGTTAATGGCGGGATCCCCCGGAGCCCCCAGCAGCAGGAAGCCGCATTGTGTGTTGACTTTAAACAGGAGGTTTGGGAGATCAGCTCTGGAGCAGAAAACAGGGACTGGGGAGGAACAAACACTCGCTGCTTCAGAAGGGTGGCGATTTCCTTTCGGGTAAACACGTCATTAATCTCAGGGAGCACATTCTTTTCCATCAAAAGATAAGGGATTCCAATTGCCTTTCTCAGGGTTTGGCCTTTTTAGATTGTTTTAACTGTGGCTTTCGCTCCTTCAATTACAGACTGTGCACACTCTCTCTTTTTAGGTTTGCCGGCTTTATTGTGGGTGCAGAGAAAGTATTGGGCAAGGGAACTCCTTCCCTGCTTTCTTTAAATTTGCTCTAGTCCTTCCTCCCCATCACCCTCTTGCCAAATTTTTTCCCACTAAAACTTGTCTATTTTTTTGCTACTTGCAGCTCTGACGAATTTGAAACGTCAGTGTGGTGTTTGTCCTGATTCATGAAACAATCTCCCCAGTTGCTGATGATAACATAGGGGCTTATTTGTTCACAAGTGGAAAAATAGCAACGAGCTCCTCTCCCCACCCTGGGCTGCCTCTCGCTGCTCAGCTTTGGTTTGGCCCTTTTGGCTTGCTTTGAGGAGAGGGACAATGCTGGCTGTGGCAATTTTCAGCTGGCATCGTTCTGACACATCCTGGGGTCACAGCAGTGGCAGAGGTGCTGCTTTCGCTTCGGCTCCCTGTGGCTTGAGGTCTGTGGTCACTCTGAGCCCTTTTGATCATTAATGTGTTTAACTGGCATTTAAGGATGAAATTACAGAGGGAATTGAGACTCTTTGCATTTTTACCTCCTCTCACAGTACTTTCTGCTACGGGCTGCCAACAGCAACATGGGTTGGGGTGGGGTAGAGCAGGAGCTGAGGAGCTCCCACATCCTGCATCTCTCAGTGCCCTGGCAGCTCAGGCGGATGCTCTGCAGCCTTTCTGCACTGTCAGTGTGGCCACATGCTATATGTTCATTGTGTAATAGCTTCATTTTTATCTCTGCATAATCATTGACCTGCATGTGTTCAATACAAAATTTCCTCTCAGTTTTTTTCCCTTGGCCAGTTTGAGATTCTTAAAGCAGAAATACTGAGACTGTGTGAGCTGCCTGCAGGCAGGAAGTGGTCCTGAGGACTGAGATGAAGCAAAGTCATGATATCATTTGTGACATATGGAGAGGGAATGATCCTGTGTTTGCTCTTCCCTGTCTGGGCTGGGCTGCACACACCTCATCTCCAGCTATGGAGCTGTGCTGCTGCCCACAAGTCCAACGTGGAGCTGATGTGCTCCTGGCTGCAGGACATGTGCAGTGCTGCCTGCTGACTCACATGCACAGGCGTTGCACTGGAGCTGCAGAAAAAGGCAGCCTGGGTTTAGTGCACGTGGTCCCCTGGGTGGGTGAGTCCAGCAGGAGCTGACAGGAGGCAGGGGCATCAATCTCATCAGTTTGCCCCATCTCCTCATGCACTGCTCCCCTGCAGCTCTTCTCTTTTCCTTCTGCTTCTTCCCAGTCTTCCAGACAAAACCTATCTCTCCAAAGGTGAAGCAGGAGATATCCTGGAAGGTGTTAAAACATTCTTGTATTCCAGTACAAGTTCAGCAAAGGTCATGTTTATTCTCTGCTCTTGTCAGCACAGCTCTGCTGCCCAACGCCCTCTGCTTCCATGACTCATCAGTTCCCTCACCGTTCTCTTGGAAAACTGGGATTTTCTGGTGAAAATTTGTTAATGCATCCTGCAGGTTGAGTGTCAGCCCACAGCAAGCTGAACGGTAGACTGGCAGCATGAGAAAACCACCACAATGTCCTCTCTCCCCCACCAGCATTACTTCCCTCTGCCTGTTTTCCTTCCCAACCTTCCCGTATTTTTCTCATACATTTCTGCCTGCACCCGACCTGCACCAGGCTGACAGCTGTAGGGCAGTGCCTGGGACCAGCAGTGGTAGTGTTGGACTTGCCTGGGAAAAAATATTGTGAGGACCTTGGGAGCTGGAGCTGGGTAGTTGTGAAGGCATGGCTACAGGAACAGGCCAGCCTTGGAAGAGTTTGGGAATGTGATTGTTCATGCTGGTGTTAAACGAGCCCAAACACAGGAAGCCAGGTGTGTGCATGGAGGGATGTGGAGGCTTGTGACTGCACTGCTTTGATTGATTTATTTTTCATTCTGTTGAGAAAGGTGATTCAAGTGTTATTTGTGACCATGGTGCCCTCTTCATGCCTCTTTGATCATGCCAATCCACTGGAGAGGGGCACCATTTTCAGTGCCCATTGCCCTGTGTGGCACTGCAGGGTTGTGGCTGTGGTCAGCTGGACCCATGTCATTTTCTGGCAAATCCAGCACTTCACTGAGGAAATCCAGAGCCACCCAGAATGTGGCTGTGTTGGTGCACAGCATCTTGCAGAGCTGTTGCATCAAATGATCCTGTGCTGTTTATTGCCTGAAGTTAAATTTCAGTCTTTGCATGAGGGGTGGGGGAGCAGAAAGATAAAGTCTTTGGGGTTTGGGCACCATCCATGGCTTTGCACCCATCTCTGCACATCCACAGCTCCTGTGTGGATGGTGAACCCTGTGTATCTGCAATTGCTCACTGAGATGCTGAAAAACCTATTGCTGCTGGTGCTTAATTTACTTAATTTTACTTCATTTACTTAATTTTACTTAATTTAAGGCAGACATGCCTAACTTTCCTTTGACAAGTGAATATGCTGCTCTCGTGTGATAAGCTGTGGGTTGTATGTGTGTTTGGGGAAGTTTGGTCACCACCAGACTATGGTGGAGCTTATTCTGCAGGCAGGAGAAGAATTTGTATTTCAGGGGCTTTTGGGGGAGAATTTCACTCCTTCCCTGGTGCAGAGCACTCTAGCCTATGCAGGAATTAATTTGGTTTAGGACACCCAACAGTCACCTGATAGACCACAACCTCTGAGAGTTACCAGCCTGACAGGGCTTGACTTGCCCATGGGGGAGTCAACAGCTCAGAAGTTCTGGGCTTGTACCCTGCCCTCAGCTAAGAGTTTGGAGAAGGAAAATGTAAGCATGTGGTTGGCGAGGAGTGGAACTTTACCTTACTGTGTGTTCAGATGAGGATGGCACGGTGGGGCCAGGCTGTGAGCACCATTCCTGGCTTCTCCACGTGGTGTGCTTGGATATCTGCAGCACCCACTCCAGGACCTCGTTCTGGGTGTGTGCTTGGACTGGCATCCAAGGCAAACAGCTGGAATTCAGAACTTATGCCAGAAGGGTTTAGTGGTGGAAGGAGAAATGGGAAAAAGATAGAGAGCAGAGATAATTATGCCAAGGATATATAATTATTCTTTGGCACTCCACGTCTTACACATCACACAGGATCCTGAAAATGCTGAGGTCAGACCTGGGAAATGTGCTGCAAGACAAACACTTCCAGCTGTTCCCCTGAAAGCAAATCTCAGCAAGTACCTTCCAGGAGGGAATGTGTGGGCTCACTTATTTTGGAAAAGAAAAAAAATCTCACCATTTCAAGGCTTCACCATTCACCTTTGTAATTAAAATCTCTAATCACAAGCAGAGTGCAATATGGGACTGTCTTCAGGGAGCTGTTTCTTAAGGTGGTTTTCCATTTTTGCACTATTTAGCCCCTGCCTCGGTGCCAGGCTTTACTTAACCTTAAGCTTGTGAACAGGCTTATTGAATTTGGCCAAGACTTAACTAATCTGTAATGAGCTCCAGGTTGCCTGGAACTTGGCAGTGCTGCCGTGCTCTGTGCTGTTGCATAATGGCCTGACCCTGTGTAACCACAGCTTCTCCTTGAGCCCCTTCTCCAACCTCTTTGAGTTCCCATTCTGGAACCCTGGCCTTCATGGAGGGGCTGCCCTCATAAGGGGAGTCCTGAGTGCCAAAAACCTCGTGCTTTCATGCTGTTCCACGGGGTGAGAGGTGGGGGAAAGTACAAGAAAAGCCCAAACCCTCTGGGGAAGAGAGGGGATGCAGCAGTGGCAAGCAGATGAAAGCTGGTGCCTCCTCCCAGGCATCTGCTATGGACAGAAAGACATCAGAGTTGTGACCATCTTCCTCCTCCTCCTCAGGCTGGTGTACAGCCTCCTGTGGTCCCCTGCACAGGTGAATGGAGGATGCTCATTCTGAAAGCTCTTCCATTTCAAACTTGTTAGGTGGTTTTTACTTTTTATTACATCATTTTAGTAAGAGCAACAGGAAGGACTTGATTTGTGAAGAATCACAGGAATAGTTCAGATGTTGCTCCAAGTAATTTTTTCCTTATTGTTTATTTAGATCAGCTCACCGCTTGAGAAATGCATTATTTGCTTTCTATTTATTGAGTATCTAATGATGAAAATTAATTGTTACTGCTCTTTATTGTGCATTTCCCTTAAGGCTGACACGGCACAGAGAAGGAACCGGATTCTTTTCTTATAGCATGACACAGGGAAGATTGTTTATAGCACTTCAGCTCCAGCCCTCTGCAAGCCAGCTGAGAGCAGGATCATTAAAGGCAGGATTTAGAGGCTGAGGGGTTGCATAAATTGATTGAGAGCAAAAATTTTCAGACAAATATTTTGTAATGAACAAGGAGGGAGCAATCTGGTTTGAAAAAGAGAAAGGAGAAAAAAGATCTCCTTACAGAAAAAATGTATAAAATGATCTTGCCTCATTTGAAGATCAGAGTGCCAAATATAGACCCTATCACATTTCCTTCCCTCCTCCTTACGAAGCTCGTCCTTTTGAAGTGCACTTTCCATGGGATGTGGATAATTGACTCTGCAAACAACTGACCAAGGCCTCTGTTGGTTTCACCGATCCGTCTCAGTTGCTGGTTCCTGTTTTGTTTTGGATGATTTTCAGCCCAATTGCCCTGTCAGCTACAATTAGTGGCATTAATATTAATAAGCTGAAAGGTCACAGATGTCTTGCACTGGTCACAGGCACGTGGGCAGGCAGGAGATGCTCCCAGCATGTTGTCCTCAGCCCCATGCTCATGTGCCCCTAAATTGATGGTGACTGCAGATCCTAGTCTGATCAAAAGGGATGTGAGGTTTGCTTCACAGGAGGGTGATTGAGTGAGAAATAAGGGTGCAATGACAACTAACATTTGGATGAACTTCTCTTTAATTAGTCAAGAAGGTTCCTGGTTTCTGTATACAGGGGAAATGTGGAATGGCCTCTCACCTGCCAGAGCTGTGGGGAGAGGAAGCAGAAGTGGGATAGTGTTATAGGCACATCCTGTGCCTCTTTCAACAAACCCATGGCTGTTGTTTTCTGTGGTGCCAGTGACATCTGCCATGGCTTTGGGCTTTTGTCTCTTCCACTGAGAATTTCCACCTAGGGGAATAAAGTAGGAAAGAGAACAAGGTACAAATTAATGGAGCACTAGGGGATCATTTAATTTCTCAGGGTTCTGATAAGGCTCAGATGCACACAGGTGCAGGTCAGACATTGGACTCAGGGCCTCATGGTCAGTGTGTGGCCATAATATGGCCAAAATGGTACCACAGAAAAAGTAGCCTGGCTGTTCACTGGTCTGTACACTTGGCCTTTTGTATGAGGAAGGAAACAGAAGGCACCCAAAGTGCCTCATTTGAATTATATAGCCCCAAAACACCATTGGAAGACTCCAGTTGGAGATGGTTTGCTTACAAAGCAGGATGCTGTGCCTGGTGAAGTTCTGCAGCAGTCTGGTTTTGATTTGATGTTATTTGGCATTTTTTTTAACTTCCTGGAGGATGGAAAAGGGAAAGTGCAGATTCACTCTGAAGATGAACCCCAGCTGGGGAGAGCTCGCGGCAGCCTGGCAGAGAGGGTCAGGATTTCAGACGGCCTCCACAAACTGGGCAAGTGGTATGAAAAGGACAATCTGTGATTAGGGAAAACCTGAATGATAGGAATATGTGAGAGTAAGCCATCAAGAGAGGCTAGAGTTCACTTCACAGTGGGGCAAACTTTTATCAAGTGGCATAGATGTATTTGATGCTGCTGCTTCAAAGCTCTGGTTGGAGAAGGTCTGCAGATCTTTGTGGGGTGAAATGGGTATTTTGTTCACTTTTTAAATGAAAAATTAACATTTCTCTGAGGAGCACATACTTGGCGAAAAATCCCTTGGCCAAGGACCAACATTTCCCTCGAGCAGTTTGGTGGGAGCTCTGCAGGCTGGCCATGGGCTGTGCTGCCATGAGCATCAATTCTGGTTGAAGCCACACAGGTCTGGACTTATAGGAGCATACAGCCTACACATATTCCCCCTCTGTTTCTCCAGAAACTGCACTTTCTGCAGACATCTGTGAGGTCCAGAGGTCAGTGTGTTGCACTGAGCTTGTTCCCTGTAAATCTCATCTGGGACTTGTTCTTAGTGAAGAGAGCTAGTGCTTTTACAAAGCCTAGCAGCAGGAGACCTCTTCTATCAGTGTGTTTCCATCCATGTTTGGGCAACACAATGAATGCAGATGTAGTAGGAAACTTTTGATTATCTGTAGGGTTTTCTGTGAAAACTTCAAAGCTCTGTGGTTAGTTATATTCTGAGACTTTAAATGGATATGTCTTGTGCTCAGAGGTCTGATTTAATGTTCTGGTTTAATCTATTGTCCAAACATCATTAATGTTGTCTTTGAGGCATGGGACAGCTTTGATGGAGTCTTTTTTTAATTTCTGGCCATCACCCTGTGCGGCCATAAACAACATCCTGCCTGCTAATGAGAAAATTCAAGTTATTGGAGTCACATGTCTTGTGGAAATAGATTGTAGTGGCAGGAGAAAAAAAGGAACTGACTGCTCACCTTCCACCCCCAGCTGGCATAAGCATTTGGATTACTGACAGGGAGAAGTTTCCACAGATTAAGATACTCCATCAAAAAGCAGTGTTGCCTGTTAAAAAATCAAATTATTATTTAATAGTCACATGCATTAATTCCTTAACCTGCTTTTGTGAGTTATCTTTTCTGCTATAAGCATCTAAAACCTTTCCTAATTAATGCTTTGCATGCCAGCTGTCAGGCTTAACCCTTCCTAGCAAATTGAGGTCTATGAAAGGATTTGAGCCATCCTTCAAGTGCGCAGTAAGGGAGTAGGATCCTCCATTACATACCCAGTAAACCAGGCACATGACATTGGTAGCCCACCCATCGCTTTCCCCCCTCCCCTGTCTTCTGTAAACTTGTTTGGAGAGCAAAACTTATGTGTGTGACCTTAGAAAGTTGGGCAGGAGCGGCAGCCCTGGTTTCTGCCTTCTCCTCCACCGTATCAGTTGATGTTCATCCTTTCAGGTGGTCCTTGGAGGCAGCCCCTGGTGGTGCATGTGTTCGGAGGGGGGTGGTGCTGGGAGCAGCTGGGGGGCTCCTGCAGCCCCGGTGGTTCCTGGGGCTCTCCTCTCGCCCTCCCTGTCTCCACAGAGCACGGCTTCGTCGGCTACTCTCCAGAGCTGATGTTCAACAACACCCTGCCCGACTACAGCCAGGGGGAGTCCTTCTTCACGGTTTTTGGAGTGTTTTTCCCGGCTGCCACAGGTACAGTTCAGTTTTATCCTCACCCTTTTTTCCCCCCACAGGAGCATCTCGGAGATGAGCAGAAGCAAGGGGAGCTCCTTGGCTGTGAGCAGGACTGCACTTGGCTGTAGCAGACCCAAGTGGTCAATTCAAATGTTCAGGCTTCCCTCCGGCATCTCTAATTTTTTACACTCCTGTCTTGTTTGCTTGAATGTGCTCTTCTGTCTCTGTGGTTAGAAACTGTTGTTGAGCTCTGTGGGTTGATGTGGTCCTGTAAATCCTCCCCTCCCAAGGACAAGGCTCAGGCACTGATCTTGGCCAGTGCTGTCAGGGCAGAAGGTATCAAGCCTATCTTAAATAACTGATCATGATTTATCAAATCAGATGAGCCTTGTGACTTTATTGCACTGGGAGAGTGGGAAGAGCACAGGAGGACTTTCTCTCCATCCTTACCTTAGCAGGTGGCTGATCTGGGCTGATGCCATTGCCCATGATGGACCCACCACTCGCTGCATGGTGTCACAGGCTCATCCTTGTATGTCAGCAGAGCTCATATTTAGGAGCTTAATTAGATACCTTCATATCATCCATTCCCTTAAATTACTAGGCAGATGCATGTCCCCTTTCCAGAACTGACAATCTCCAGTGGGAATGCAGTAACTATCAGCTGAAGTTACAATACCTTTTGTTGATGCTGGGTGTTTTAAGCTATAAAAAGTACTGATTATAAGAAGTTTCCATAGTGATGAATCCTTGGATTACAGAATGAATTTTCAGAGGATCAGCTCTAAGCAACTTACTGGAAGTTGCAGAATTGCTGTGGTACAAGGAGACAAATGAAAGTGTTTTGTGAAACAGATGGGGCTGGAGGAATGGTTGGGTAGCAGAAGTCACTTTGTCAGGTGCACCTAGTGCAGGACTTCAAATTTGTCTTTGAGATCCTCTCTCCCACCTGATCAGGCTGGCTATTACCTCTGTAGACTTCCTCCTGGAAAACTCACCTTCCTGAACTATTGGCACCACAGAGATGTCTTCTGCCCTCCTTTTTTTGTCATTTTTGATTGGCCCAAGTGAGTCCCCAGGAGAAAAAAAATACTTTCTCATGTCTCTATCTGGTGCAGGAAAGCAGGTTGTTTTCTGTTTCCTTGGTTATAGAAGAAGGAACAGTTACAACAAAACTGTGCAGAAAATGACCGTGATTAGCCATATTAAATGATTTTTTGTCACTGCTAATGCTTGGCTGCTAGGAAGAATGCCAAAGCTAATAGATACAATTTGTTTAAAGCCCTGGCAGCCTGTTGCTCTGTTTAGTTAGCAGTAGTAATACCAGTAGTAATGTCAAACATTCTCTGAAAATACGGTTTGGGATAATGTATAATTACTTTGCTTGTTAGCACAGCTTTTTCACATGCTCTTTTTAATTGCTTGGTTATTTACAGGATTTAAATTATTCCTTCAGAGTAGCAGTGCCAGTGGTGCCATATAACATCACTATCACTCCTGTCGCTGCTGTTTGGAGCACTGTGGAGTTCAGGAGCCTCATAAAATGCAGGGCTGTGTTTGGTGCTCTGCATGGAAGAGGTTATGGTCTGATTAAGAAATTTCTAGGATGGGAGTCAAGCAGTCTCTGCTGCCAGTGCTGCTGCTTCAGGGCAGCCAGCCTGATGCAGAGGGTGAGCAAAAGTGGCACTGAGGAATGACAGGGACAGGCTAGCACTGCTCCCAGGCTGTCCCCTCCAGCCTGTGGTCCTCCCCACCACCCACCTCTGCTGGAACCCCCACAGTGACCACTAGAAGCAAAATCCTTTGCCTTAAGATACAACAGAAATTTGGGGAGAGTTTCAGCAAAACAATATTCTGTTTAGTTTTGAGGGGTTACATTGAGCCAGTTTGAAACAGTTCTTTGATCCACAGCAATGTTCTGTTTATCTTTAATTATGAAATGCTGTGTTTACTATTTTTAATTTGTAGCATATGCTAGCTTACAATTTAAGATGCTATTTTGATAACAAAGTTTTTAAAAAAGAATATTTTGGAAATTGTGAAACAAATTGTTTGGGCCTTTTGAAATGAAATGTTCCTCTTTGAAGTGAAACTATTTTGATCTCTTCAGGATAGGCTTCTTCCTCTGTCTCTGAGATGGCTATCTGAAATCAACCAGTTTGAGTTTGGTCTCTGGGATATATTCAAAGTGGCTGTAAGTTGTCCATTTCCACCAGACATGGCAGTGAAACAGAAATGTCTGAAATGCAGGCTGGTAGCTGGAACAGCAAAGAGGGGCAGCCACTTCAGGAAGGAGGAGAAGGACCTGTGGGGAGACCCTTGCCAGACCAAAGAGGCAGGAGGAGCAGCTGGGGACATGCTTCAGCTGATGGGCACAGGATGGCCATCCCAGCCTTTTGCAGGCCAGTAGCATCATGCTGCCTCCTAGGAGCATCCTCCTCGGGGTGTTTTGCTCCAGGTCAGGTTGTTTTCTCTGTTCCCTGTGTTTTATTGGCATGACTCCAGCAGTGCAAGTGAATTTACCCCAGTTTTATGGTGAGCACTGGTAAGCAGAGGCTGGTCTGTTTGTTACCTGTGCAATAGCTGTTTAAACCATTTCAGCTGGATGTTCAGTGCAGCTGGCCTAATTCCCCCAAATTTGTTATTTAATCATAGGGAAGCAGCCAAGAGATCCAAAACAGACATCTAGAGCTGGCCTAAATGGGAGAGCATGGGCACAGAAGACTTGGATTTGCTGGCTTCAGTCAAAAGACTGAAATAAAGCTGTGGAAGATCTGAGCATCTATAGAGATGCTGTGCATTAACCATCTGTTCTTCTGTATGTTTGTAAATACCTTCTCAGTGCACACATTTTGCTGCTGTGCTGTGAACACTTGGATACCCACCCAGCCAGGGCTTTTCAACAGGGAGGGAGTCTCAGGGGCAGCCTGCCCACAGCCAGCTCCCAGCAGCAGCCATGCAGCCGTCAGTGCATTTTAAAATTAAGATAAATGCTGTTTCTGTTGTGCAAACAATGTTTTTCCACCAAATCCCCAAGGTTTTCTGTCTAATGAAAGAAGTGTGTTGTCTTGTGATAGAAGAAAGTAAGATGTCATTTGAAGCAGCGTTAGTGGAAAATATCACTGCACAGAAACCAGCTCTGAAATAAACCATATCTGGCACTTGCAAAATGACAGCAAATAGATTTAGAAGTTTTGGGCTACATTATCAGATGATGTAAACTGGCACAACTCCATTGAAGTCTATGGGCAAGGTGCCAGCTTACATCAGTGGAGAAGTTGGCCCTTTAAAAAAAATAGCTACAAGCCTTATCTAAGATTTTCCATTCTTCACCTCCTGGGTGAAGGAAAAAAAACACCTTTTATATTTTATATTATGTTCACTGAAAAATGCACTGGGCGTTTGCAGAGTGATCATATCTGCAGCCATGAACCAGGGCTGGTGGGGCTGGTGGCTGTGCCTGACACACAGTGTAGGTGGTCCCCTCAATGCACACATCCACCCCCTGGATGATGCCCAGGACCAGATTACACTGGGAATAGCAGCAACGTACAGACTGTCTCAGCCATAATTTCCTGGCTGGGCTGACTGTGTTTTCATGCTTCTTTGTCCAGAAGCTTTGTCACTATCTGCTGCTCTCTAAGATAATAGCCAGTGTGGAAAATCCAGCCTGCTATCTCATTGAAACAGAGAGGTGGATAATTTGCTCCATGGAGAATCTGCAGATATGATTACTTGAGTTCAGAAGGGATTGACCATTTTCCTAGGGATAGCCCTGTGTCTGAAGGAAGGAACATCCCAATTTCTTTCTACCTTGACTGCCAGGAAGGACATGCAGAAGGAATCTGCAATGAGCATTGTGATAGTTCTGTGTCGGCACTGCCTGCCATACGTGTTCTTAACTTGAAAGAAAAAAGCATTTTCAGAGGAAAAACTGATTTGTTCAGGAAAACTTGTTAGCTCAAAGGGTTTAAAAGGCTGCTGGTGGTGGAGAGGTGGCTCTGGCATTGTCCATACATCTGTTCTACCAGATTGTCCACACATTTGCTCTGGTCATGTCAGAGTCATAATTGCAGCCCAGAGAAGATGGCTTTGGCCTGAGTGGCTGAGAATATCTGAGTTCCTTCCCTCTGTGGTGGCCTTGACCTCTGGTTGTGTAACTCATGAAACTCTGCTGACCTCCTGGGAGCCCTGACAGAAGCTGGTGGTGTGCAGTGGCCTGGGTGTGACCCTTGGTCCCTGCTGGGCAGGAGGTCAACCCCCAGCCTCTAGATCCTCTTTATGTGGGCCCTGGGAAGTCATCTCCTGGCTGCTCCCGAGCATGTGTGGGTCTGTGGGAGGGAGGCAGCCCAGGCTGTGCAGTCATCGCTCTGCCGATGACTCACGTCTTCAGCTTTTTTATGTTCAGTCCAGAAAATGCCATTTTGGTGTTTCCCCAGTGCTTTGCTGAGGCAGGAGTTTGGATGAGGAAGAGGTGACTCAAGCTGGAAGATTTAAAGGTGGTGCCAGATGTTTGAGAAACTTGGCCAAGAAGCACATGAGATTAACAGCTGTCCTTCTGACAATAGTTTGCTCCCTTTGGAAGAAAAATTCAGAGAATTCTGTTTTCTGCTTTGTCTCTGAATTGCAAAGTAGCGTGTCATCAAAGAGTGCTTCATAGAGAATTTATTTAGGATGTTTGTGACTGTTTCCATGGACTTTTGCCTTCCTAGCTTTTCTTACCTCTAGCTAAGTCTGTTGTGTAACTGTTTGAAAGGAGCAGGGCTTGAACATTGCACGGGATCTTTATCTAGAGAAAACCAGAGCAGCTGACAGGCTTTTAGCTGTGCTGTTCAGAAGCATATCCACAAAATAGTCTTCCAGGAGAAAATTAAGAACTTGATTTGTAGTGCTTTCAGTATGGTGTCAAGGATTCAAATCTGGTCTGAATTTGGAGGAAAAGCTCTTCCAGCAGCTGAGGAACGCCAGGATTCTGTGGGGACCAGGGAATAGTTGTCAGGGCTCTGGCTCCATGGTGGAGATGACAGGAAAAGATGGCTGGTGAGTGGACTGATCAAGGGAGAAAAAAAAGAGATGATCAAGGAAAAAGCATTAATAATAAATAAATAAATAAGCCCTGGATGTGTTTGGCAGCAGGAGAGTGCCTTGTGCTCATTTGCTTGTTGTCCTCACGGCAGAGCAGCACGGAGGGGAGGTGTTACAATTCCCTTTGGGCAGATGTGGAGATGGTGCTATGAAGATGCACAGCAGTGCCTGGGACAGAGCAGAGCAGAGTTTGTGTTCCGTGATTAGCAACCCAGCCACTGCTGACAGCCCATCAAAGGCCAGGGTCTGTAGGGAATAGGGAGGCCATCCATCTGGCTGATTTGGGTTTGTCCCCTTTACCCTGAGATTGGTCCCACAGCTCTTGTCTATCCTTCATCTTGGGGAAAAAACCCTTCCAAGCAGCAATCAGTGTTTGAGTTTAAAATGCAAGGGCTGCTGCTGATTTGGAGCTGTAGCCACTCAGATTTGCAGCTGCAGAGACTGATTTTGTCATTCTTATGCCCTCTGAGCACGAGGAATGGCTGCTGGCCCTGGCAGCCACAGTGGACTGGCGTGCAGGGGCTGCCAGATGCTGGGAGTGCCATGGTGCCATGGTGCTGGCATCCTCCTTCCCATTGTTCTGTGCTGATCTCACCCTGGCCCCAGGGACCCTGCCATCAGCACTGCTGGCTGCCTCCTGGCCCACATGTCCTTATGGAGACATTAGTCTGACATCCCAGGGGGGAACAGTGACGGGCACAAGTTAGCATCCTAAAGTCTTGGGTGGTCCTGCCTTCAAATTGTCCAAATTCTCATTAGGATTCTAAATCAAAGATATTTATTTATTTATTTTTATTTACAGCACATACCTGAAGTCTTCTAAGAAAACTTTTGGCATAATGTGACAAGGGAATCTCTGTTTTCTTGACAAGTCTGCTGTGACTCCTCCTTCAGCTATGGACAAAGTCCCCTAACCAATCTGTACCTTGGCTTTCTAGTCTTAATGTAGAGACTCTAATCCTCTGATTCATCCTGTTTCTCTCTCTTGCTCTTTAGATGGTAATTTTTTAGGCTAAGGACTGTCCCTGATTGTATAATACCCTGTACTCTGGCCTAAAATAACAGTTCAGTATTTTATTCTTAGTCCTAGCATGTGTTTTCTACGTGACACTGGGACAATCACTTGCCCTCTCAGTGTTTCTGTTTTCCTATCTGCAAGGCAGAGATAATGCCTCCTTCCAAAGCAGATCCCTTGGCTGGAAGGTGCCACCTACGTGCCGTGAGCCCTGTCATTCCCTCTGCTAATGTGATCATCATTTAATGTGGACAGGACATTCTGTTTTGCAGCAGTGGCTGTCCCCTGTGAATGCAGGGACCTGTAATGGATCTGGGCTGGGGGTTGTGCCACTGCTGCAAGTGCTGCCCTGATGAACAGTGGCATTTCTCTTTTCAACAGCTGGGCAGCATTGTCTCCTGTTAGGTTTGTATGAAGATAAGACGGGTTTTGTTCACTTGCTGCTTCCCCCTCAGCATTGTTCAAACCAGACAGAGGCTTCTTTGACATGTTAGTGGTGACTTGCTTCTGTTAAAGACATGAACATTTTTTTACCAAGCAATTGATGGGAGCCAGTATTTGTCTGTGTGGCAGTGCAATGAAGTGATGTAGTTACTGTTCTGAAACAATCAATGAACTGATTGATTAAATTGTATTACATATTGCAATGTGTATTATATATACTATAACTTAGATTTACTCTAAATTGCACTTGTGTCTGCAAAATGCAGGTGTGATGGCTGGGTTCAACATGAGTGGAGATCTCCAGAAGCCTTCTTCCAACATCCCTCTGGGGTCTCTGGCTGCTATTGGCACCTCGTAAGTCATTGACTGGGGAATATTTGCTCTGGAGACTGCCCTGAGTGTGACCAATCCGTTTCATATTCCCATCAGCCTTTTATTACTCAGCCATCTGGAAAATTAAAGTGTGGCTCTCATTCAAATTGCCATCCATTACCACCACATAGTCTGGGTGGGCTGGAGATGTTTGTTAGTGAGGATGTACTCGGTCCTTCCACTGCTGGGTGGGATCTGTGCTGGTGCTGGGTGCTTGTGCTGCTGCAGCCTGGCTGCCCCAGAGTTCTCCAAGGCTTGGTGGGGGATGATTTTGTCATTCACTGCTGTTGATTTCAAAGAGGGGGGTTTATTGCTTTTTTCCCCCCTCCTTGTGTTCTTTTCCTATATAAATAGAAAAGAAATGTCAAAATTTTGTAATTTTTATTGCTGGGCAAAAGAGGCCAAGAGAGATGAGACCTACCCATCTGCAAGACAGGGGAAACAGGCCCTGCATCACCAAGTCATGCTCTTCCCAAGGAAATGCTGCTTTCCAGGAGAACTTTCCACTGCTGCTTATTTAAAAAAAGCCCTCAGTAGCTTTTCCTGCCTGCTTTTATTGCCATCTAAATTGCCTTTGAAATTATTCCTTTAAATTGTGTACCAATGTTCAGTCAGGAACGAAGATTCTTCACAGTTTGGAGGCATTCCTGCTGGAATTGGTGCTTGTTTTAAGAGGGGGGATTCCACAGGACACAAAAGTATCACATGAACCCATCTATCCAAGGCTGTGGTCATTCCCTTCTCTGCTCTCCGGGCTTTACAGACAAAATTATCCCCCAGCCTGAGTATGGAAAGGCCAGAACTCCAGAAGAGGGTCCTGGCTGAGGCTGCAGAGCAGGCTGGCGGTGCTGTTAATGCTGCTGCCAGATGGAGTGACCTGTTTACCTGCAGAGCCACAGAATCACAGAACAGTTTGGGCTGGAAGGGACCTTTAAAGGCCACCCAGACCCAGCCCCTGCAATGAGCAGGCACTTCTTCAACCAGATCAGATTGCTCCATCTATGTCCATCCTGACCTTGAATGTTTCCAAAGATGGGGCATCCACCACCTCTTGGGGCAGCCTATTCCCATGTTTTACCACCCTTATTGTAGAAAACTTGTTTTTTACAGCTAGTCTGAATTGACCCTCTTTTAGTTCATACCATTACCTCCTGGCATTTTGCTGTAGGCCCTACTAAAAATCTGTCCCTAGGACTGGGATATTTCCCCCCTGCACACCTAAGGAGTGGGGTAGCCTCCCCTCAGGGCTGGTGTCAAGTTTATCCCTGAAGCTAAATCATTCAGGAGCCATGCAGAGTGACTGAAGACCCAACTTGTGGGCATTTGACTGTCTCCTGGCTCTCCTAGGGGCAGAATTCTCTATGGTCTTGTCTTGCTGTGAAGAAATTGGTTTATTTTTGTTGTTTGCAGGTGGTTTCTGTACATGGTCTTCGTTTTCTTGCTGGGAGCCATTTGTACCCGGCAGTCACTCCGCTATGACTTCATGATAGCAGAGAAGGTAACTTGTGGTTTTTATGATGGTGCTTCCAGGTTGCCATCTGCTTTACTGAATGCCTGACTTTTTCAAAAGCCTAAGGAATGTGGGTACACATCCCTCATTAAAATTTCCCTGTTGCAAATCCCAGTGTACAACTGGTTTGAATAGCCTTGCATTCACCAGTGTATCCTGTAATGCCAAACCTTGGCATTGTCACCCAGCAATAGCTTTAAGGGCTAAAGTATGGTAATGTGGTCTAATGATAAATGCTGTATTTTATTCCATGTATCCTTTCTCGTTGGTGAAAGCTTAGACCAAATTGAAATCTCTGAAGACCCCCCCCTGCTTATCTTGACTAAGCCAAGCGAAGCTCACGTTTCCATATCTAGCAGGCTGTAATTGCAGGGGGAGCAATTGGATTATTAAACTCAAGAAATTCCACAATTCCACACAGAGTATTTACATGATGGGGTTGGAGTTTAACACACAATGAACCTTGCCATGGCAGGCCTCTAGGAAGAGAGCAAGAGATTTTGGTGTGTGCCGTTGTCTTTCTTTGGATGGGGTGTGGAAGGGCTAATTTTCTGTTATTAGGTATTATCCAAAATCATGTGTTCACTGTATTTGACACTCTTTTTTTGTGATTCATTTGAAGTTGAGAAGTTTACATAGTTTGATCTGGTTTTAGTCTAAAATATCAATTTGAAACTCTGGTTTTGTTTCTTAAATCTAAACTTCTTCCACCCCCCCAAATAAACTCCCAATTATTGGTAGGGCTCTGCCGCTACATGCTGAGGTAAAAAAATCCACCTCTGCTTCAGGGAAAAACAGAATGATTCTGCCTTCTCTAAGGCAACCTCTTTGTATGTCAATGACTTAATGGGCAAAAAGTGCAGTATCCAAAAGAATCAGCTTTAAATGAATCTGCTGAAGAGAAAGAGATTGTTAAAGCTGTGCTTTAATTTCAGAACCCTCAGGGGGAAAATGAAAAATCTCCTAGTAATGAATGAGAAGATATTTAATACTGTCAAATACAAAAAATAAACAAGCAAACACCCCCCTCCAAAAAAGTAAATTCAATTTTCTTTTCCCTAATATGGAGCAAACAAATGGTGCAATATTCATGTTTCTTCTTTGAGTTATTACAAGATGCTTTAGATTTTAATGACTTTGGAGAGAGGAAGCGGGGAGAGATCATTACTTCTCCAAACTCTCTCTTTCTATCACAGGTGAACGACTGCTTGGCTGCTTTTCTCTGTTACAATATTTGTTTGGCTTTTTAAACACAAAAATGAGATTCAGTAATTTCACTTCTAATGAGCTCCAACTGCCAATTCCTTGCAATGTATTCACACTCTCTATGTTCAAAACTCTTAGCAAAACCTTTCATCAGCCTCGGTGAAAGGGACTCTTCCCCTCTAACCCTGATTTGAATGTCAAGTAGCACATTTAAATGCAAGCATTTTTGGCAGCTAAAATAATGTATGATGTCTGGCACAAGTGTTTGTTTCTTCCGAGTATTTCACGGAGCAGGGCAGGATTAGAGGAGAGGGAAGGGAGGATTCCCCACTGAGTGTCTGTCTGCTGGGCTAATGAGAGCTGGTATCTGCTCATCTTTGCCTCAGGTTCCTTCTGTCCCACAAGATACAATTCACAAGGCCAAGTGGATTTTCATGGGGAAATGTTGTGCTAGGAAGTTTGAACAGTTCTGGATCATGATGTTAATTTCACTTGCCTTCCCCAACAGCAAGATTTTTAAGGCTTTTTACCCAATCTCCTTTTTGCTGCCTGCAGATTTCATAGGCAAAAAACCAAAGTCAGATGTAACTTGAATCATCTTTAGCCATGTAAATTTTTGTAATTCCTCCTAATAAAGTCACCTGACTTCAATGGGGGCAGAAGCTGGGAGGACCTGTGTTCATTTAGACCCTCTTTTCCATGGAAGGAGGGGTGGGAGCAAATGTGGGATGCAGGAGACCTGCATTTGGGGACATCCTCTGCCACAGATACTTGTCTGTACCTCCAGCACTTGCTTCAGAGGAGTATGGGCATGTTGGATTTGGACCAAAATGTGAGGTTTTCCTCTCTGCCTGGCCTTTGTGCTGGAATTACCCCCATGTCTTGCCATTCTCCTTGCCTGGCTGCTGGCTGTCAGACCTCTGTGGTCTCGCAGGACTTGGGGGTGTCTAAGGTGACCCTTAACTTTGTTTTCCGTATTTTTTCTGTCCAGGTCCTTACACTGCGGTGCCAGGAACACTCCCATTTCAAAGCTTTCTTGCACAATGTTTATATTGTGGGGTTTTGTGTATTTGGGTGGGGTTTTTTAGATACACTCTCTGTGCTTGCAGCTCTCGACAATGGGAACCTGCTTAGGGGGACCCCAGTCCTCACTTCTGTGTGACAGACCAGGAGCTGTCCTTCCTTTCCCTCCACACCTGCAGGAGATGCTCCCAGCTTGAAAGGGGGTTTCAAAAAACAGTTCTAAACCCAGTCTTGTTAGCACTATGACTTTAAATTTTTTCTTTTTAATGTTTCATGCTAGCCAAAGGAAATTCTTTTCTCATTGAAGACAGGAAAATAAGGTCATTGTATTACATCCTTTGGAGCGTGTTTTTTGAGATGCCATTTACTTAGTGGCAATTTTGATTTGGTTTTACTGTGGGTTTTCCTTCAGGATTGGTTTTCCCCTCTGAGACACAGGGGTTTGTCTTCCTGTTTTGGATGGTGGGAAGCCTGGGCAGCTTTTCCTGTATGATGTGCTCTGTATATAAGTGATCTTGCCTGAAATAAACTCACTTCCAGTTACTTAACAGGAATCTAATAGCTGCTGCTTTGCTGCACTTGCTCCAAGTGACAAAGAATTCCTTGGATATGAGCTTGTAAAATGGTTCTGTCAGTACAGGATGTTCAGTATTAAATTACTTTTATGGGATAATTTTCCTGTATTAATTGCGTGTACTTTATCCCACAGACCAATTAAATTGCTGCTTTCCCAGGGCTTGCTCTGTTCATTTAACAACGTTAGAAAATATATGTGATCTGTTAAAATACATGTATTTAAGATTGCTTAGGTGTCTTTAAGGCATAACATGATGAACTTTGCATTCTCTCTGTTTCCTCCAGGTATCCTTGGTGGGGTTTTTGTTTTTGCTAGGGCTGTACATCTCATCCCTGGCCTCCTGCATGGGAGGGCTGTACGGAGCACCCCGGATCCTGCAGTGCATTGCCCAGGAGAATGTGATCCCCATGCTTGCCTTCCTTGGACGTGGGGTTAGTCATCCTTTCTGCAGGATTGCTGTCAAACCTTCACCTGAGCTTAAGAAGCCAAGATTTCTACGTGTCTGTGGAGTGAGATGGGGGATGCATGAAGTCTGAGGAGGGGAAAGCTCAGGATCTGCTATCCCATGCATAGGCCAGGAAAGCCAGGAAATGGGTGGTTTTATGAAAAAAAAACAAGCATCCAGCAGTCTGTGGTCCTTTCCCTGCCTGTCCCTGTGTGCACTGCCCCTGCTCTGAGCCCTCCCACGGGGTTTGGCTCTGTGCAGTGCTGACACCTCACACCCACCTGCGCACCCTGTCCTGGGGCTGTGTCCTGCTGCCGAGCACACACAGCCCCTCCTGGGCTGCCACCAGTCCCCTCCCCCCTGACTCACTTGTTCAAGATGTGCCCAGCAGGACAGGCAGTAATGATATAACTTTGCCTGTGGGGTTTTTGGCAAACATATTCTCTGAGCTGGTGCTGATCCCGGCCATGACCGAAGGAAGCACCTCCCTCTCCTCTGCCCTCCTGCCCAGGGCAGAAGCCTGAAGCTTTTGTCCCAGCACGTGGTGAAATAGATGGTAACTGTCTCTTTACCTTTTATCTGCTTTCTTTCTTATTCTTCTTTCCTGTACATTTTCTTTGGTCTGTTCCTGTCCACTGTGGTAAGCTCAGAGCTGAGTGTGTGTCCAGCTGTGATGCTCTGGATTCAATCTGTGTGCAGTGGAGAAGAGGACACTTCTCTGGAAGATAAGGTGCCTTTGGGACACTATTAAATAAAAGCAAAGAATAGATTTGAAAGGTTAAGTTAGGGGGTCTTCTAAGCTTTAGATGTGCATTGAAACAAAGTCTTGCTTTGAATATGACAAGAAGCTTTTTCCTTGCTTCGTGAATAATCTTTATGCACAAGTCATTCTACTGATACCAGTCACCAAGGACTCTGTAGTCTTGGGCTATACACCCATACATGATTTTCCCTTTTTCTGAATAGGGATAAAATAATTCCATCACTCTCAATAATCTGCAGTACCTAACTGTCTGTACAGAGTGTCTGGAAAAGCCATATCATGCTTTGCTCCTTCAGAGTGGCTTAAAAATACAGAAAAAATATTTTTCAGTATTGATATTTATGAATGTTTAAAAGTATTTAAATATTTTATAAATATAATATTTTTCTCTCTGTTATTTTATGTTTCTCAAAGCAGTTTTCTAAACTAAAATTATAATAATAGTAAAAATAATAGTAATAATTGTAGGGAAATCAGAACAGTAATGACTGCAAAAACTTCCAGCTCCTGAAGGCAGTTTTCAGGTGATCTCAGAATGAGCTGTTCTCTACTTGGCAACCCTTATGAAATTCTCTGATTCCCTCTCTTCTCTGATAGTTTTCTGTCTTTCTGTCAAATTTTCTGCTGTGAACTCCAAGCAGAGTGCCATGATGGGAAGGGCTCAAAAAGAGGTGAGAAATCAAAGGCAGATCACTTTTCCCCTTTCCATTTCTCTGCCACCTTGGAAATTGTTTGGATTTGGTTTATGGAGAGTAAATACATTTTAATTTGTCCTTACCAATCTGCTCCACATTAGTTCTTCTTTCTCATGGTTGAAGAAGTTGGTGTGGTCACCATAACCCCAGCTGATGGGAAGGACACAAATGGTTTCTGTGGAGTTAAATCCAAGCCAGATGCATCCTGAGATCCTCCCATCTGTTCCCCATCTCAGTACATCTTTCTGATACTGAAGATGCTTTCTGAGATCTGTGTTCCTTCGGCCCTGAGATGTATTTTTGTTCATTCTGAAAAGATGCAATGGTCCAGAACTTGTCCTCTTTTCTATTAATAAATAAGAGTGGAGGAAACAGAAATAGTTTCCATTTGAGCAGTGTGTTTATTAAAGAAGTAAATGCAGTTAAGTGAAAACTTAAGATGTTTTGTAAGATATCTTTAAGATATTTTTAAGCAAATTCTTTACACAGCTTGAACAGGCTTGTCAGGTGGCAAAATGGCAAGATGGTGCCTGGTCCAAGGAGAAGGGTATGTTAGACCTGGGATTAGAGTTCATGAGCTGAGGGCAAAGGTATTCCCACTCCCAATGCTCTTGGTTTTGTGCCTCTTTTCCTTCTCCTTTCCCTGCCTTCACCCAGTCCCAAAGGACAGGAGCAGGCAATGCCTGCCCTCCTGACACATGCCTGGGGTTGCTGGGGTTGACTGCCACCCCACCTGCCCACCTGCCCAGCCCCAGTGCTGCTTTCCAGCTGCTGCCGGGGTGGCTGGAAGGAGGGGACCCCACCTGCTCAGGCTCAGCTCAGCACAGGCTCAGCTTGGCTGCCTGGCAGGGCAGGGCCAGGAGCTGCTGATGTGCAGGTGGCCCTGCCTCATGCAGAGCTTTTCCAAGGGCAGCATCAGGGAGCCTTTTGGGTAGGCAGTGATGCAGAGTCCTGTGGAATAATTAGAGATGAACAGTTAACTCTAATTAACACATTTTATTGCCAGACTTCCCATAAGCCCCACAAATCTCTCTGGAGGTTTATTGCTGCTTTAATGACATTGTTTTACCATGGAGATATGAATGAGAGTGGATGAATTTACCAAAGACAAAGCCTGAATAAGGCTTAGGGATGAAGTGGGAGCTCCACAGCTTTTGGCTTCCAGTCTGTTCTTTAATTTATTAGGCCTGTGAGCCTCTGTTTGCACATGCATGTATTTCATGACTAGGGGGGTACTGCAGACAGCCCAGGTAACCACACACGGCAGCTGAGCAAGTGGGGAATCCTCATGGCTAGGTTCATGGTTATTAATTTAAATGTAATTTTGTTTTATTTATGAACTAGAAAGGCCCCAACAAGACTCCAGTGGCTGCGATTTGCTTAACAAGTCTCATCACCATGGCTTTTGTCTTCATTGGGCAAGTGAATGTTCTGGCTCCCATAGTCACCATCAACTTCATGCTGACATATATTGCTGTGGACTATTCCTATTTCTCACTATCCTTGAGCTACACTATTCAGCAGAAACCTGAGGAGACCCAGATGGGAGCTGCTAGACCTGCTCACTCTTCCCAGCCTTTAATTTTCAACAAGCCCCCCAGCCGTGCAGCAGATGGGGTAATTCAAAGCAGATCAAATGGCACCTTGCTGGAATTCAAAAAAGACATGGCCCAGCTTTTTAAACCATTTCTTAGTGAGCCAAGTACTTGTAGAAGTGAAGAAGCTGAGAATTTAACCCAAAAGGGCAAACGAAAGAAGGTGAGGAAGCCAGCCAAGCAGACATTACAAGACAGCTTTCTCCTGGATCTCCACCACGATGCTCCCCTGGCTCAGAACAGCTGGGATGAGACCACGGAGCCCCATGGGAGGCAGCAGGACGTGGATGAGCAGGGTGATCAGTGGGATGCAGGTCTGGGCTCGTCACCCCCTGAGGGTGCCCAGCACGTACCGGGGAGGCTGGAGCAGAGGGAAGAGCCCTGCAGTGAAGTGATGATGCTCCCTGGCCCAGGGGGAGAAGGTAAGGGCTGTAGGAGATGGACATCTCCCTGTTCAGAGGAAATTGTTTATAACCTTGCTCCTCCCAGTGCTTTCCTGAAGGCAGGCATGAAACGAGCTTTATATGGGGCTGTCATTCAGTGATTCATGGCAATAATATCATTTATTCCAGGTGAGGGTAGAGTTCATTGCAATGCATCACAGGAGAAGTTCCAATGCAATTTCCTACAGAAGATTAATCACAGGAAAGCAGGCAGGACTAAATTTAGTGCTGGGTTGTTTACGATATACTCATAATTCTTCACAGGCATGCTGAATGCTGTACATTAAAAAGGGTTTAGGTGTACCTTGGGATTTACTTCATCCTGGTGTGGGGTAGGATGGTTGGAGCCCTGTGACTCTAAAACTCAGGCTATCTTAGTGCAGTGGTCCCCACAACACAGCTGGAGTCTGCAACTCAGCATCCATAGGTGAAGATCTGAATTTGTTGGTGATGTGGGTATTTGATACAGCAAGTGTGCGTGGAGTTTGTCATTCCCAGTGCTGTAGTGTTTCATCAGCATTAGCCAGTTAAGCTTCCTAAACCTCTCTCAGGGAGGAAAGCATTATTTTTCTTATTTCACAGTTGTGAAACTGAGGCAGAGATAGACAGATGCGGCCTTCAATGGAAACTTTTTGGTTTTTTCCTTGCACTTCTTTTCAGTTTTCATTTTGGAGGTTTTGGTTTCACTCTGGCATACCCAGCTGTCAGCTAGAATTTTTGCTTTGGTTCCTGGAATCTGGTAATATAAAGTAGAGAAAAAAAACCCCACATTATAGCATCTTTCTATTTTTTTTTTTCTTTTAATTTTCTTTAGAATCATCTATAAAGCAACAAAATCCAGAACTGGGGATTCAGCAAATACCAGAAACCTTCTACTCCAGATTTTTCAGTCACTGGATTTCCTTTGCTGGTGTAAGTAATTTTCTTTTATTTTGAGCAATGTTCTGTGATAGTAGAAAACAGAAGGACATTCATTCCATACTGCAGTGTAAGTACTCCAGTACCTTAAACAATGGCTTTTGATTTTCGTATTCCAGGTCAGCTGAACTAAATACTCAAGGTACCATGCATCCAGCAGTTCAAATTCAGGAAAAGCCCAATGGCATATTAAATTAAATAACAACAGGAAAAAACCCAAACAAACAAGCAAACAAGCTCCAACCCAACTCAAAAGTACAAATTAAAAGTCTGGAGTCTTAGGACTTTAAAGACGCATGGATGCATGGGGAAAAAAAATAATCACTGTCCCTCTTGTGTGTGCCAGTCTGCTTTTTCTTGCTGTGTAATGGACTGAGACACCATCTTCAAAGCTTTATTAATGGGCCAGTTTCTGCAGGCTTGGGGTGGGGTTTCATTGGAACTGACTTCCTGATACCAGCAGCCCAGCTATGAAATCCCATCTTTTGAGGGAGGAAAGGAGAGCATTCCTGCAGCATGTTACTTTAAATAACTTTTAAATAGCTTCTGCCTCAAGTTGCTGAGAAGTTTAAGACACTTAAATTTATCTTGGGAAGATGGATTATTGGGCAGATGACAAGGAAAGGGTCAGATATGCATAATGAATGAGCCATATGGCTTTGCTGCATGGATGAGGATTTCATAGCTGTGCATAAAATGTAACAAACCCACTCAAACAGCCCAACGAAGCTCGTTGGTTTAACCCTCAGATGCAGTTGGACGTGTGCTTTTCAAATTCACCGCTGCTGCTGCCAGCAGCCAGCTCCTGGTGAGGGATTCCACTGGGCTGCAGCACCAGGGGTGGGCTGGGAGTGGCGGCCCCTCTTTGGGATGGCATTTTTAGGAGGTTGTGTGCTGATGCCATCTCTGGGCTTGTATCTGTTGTGGCTCCCAAGTGCATGTCAGGGCAGAGCCATCAGCTCTGCCTTTGCGGGGGAATTTGCTTTTGGAGATGATGGATGTGCTCACTAAAGCAAACTTGGTTTCCTGTCAATAATCAGGCTTGGGAGGAGGTTGCAACAGAGCTGGGATGGGATTGATAATGCAAAATAAAATCACAAGAGCAAAAATTGAATGTGTTTACTCATCCTGACTCCTCTCCCCTCTGCCCCCTCTCTTTGAGCTTCACTTGCGTCAGCTGGGACCATTTTAGCCTTTCTTTGTGTGCTGCCCCTTGCTGTTCCAAACATCTCCCATGGAGATGGTACCTCTGCCCCTGGTTTGTATGCAGCTGGAGCCAAAACTCCTCCTGAGCTGGTGATCCTCTGGATACTTCTCTTGGAGGAGCCCAGGCAGAGACCCACGCTGCCCCTGGCACTCAGGGCAGCTCACTGGAGCTACCTCCATGCTGCTGAAGGTGACACTGTTTACCTGTGCTCTCCCTCCTTTTAAGAGTGAGACCAAACGAGGCTCCCTGTAACATGGAAACCTGAGCTTTGACTGTCCACACGGTTCTACCTCCCAGACTCTGGGGTAACCCCAAACCGTGTCTTTCCAACAGGCAATTGTGTCCCTCATCATAATGTTTGTCATCCAGTGGATCTACACCCTGGTCAGTTTGGGAACAGCAGTTATCCTGTATTTCTACATTGGCCAAGTCAGCCCAGGACTCCCTCTCGGTGAGTTTTGTTTTCTCTGTATTATTAAACCTGCTTAAAAATTCATTAAACTTTAATTTAACTTAATTAGGAATTGAGATGCTTGTGTTTAATACGTGGGTGACACAGTGAACGATGACAATTTGTTTCATTGCTATTTTAATACATTTTCTCTCTGAGTCTTTAATTTTCTGTTAGATTCTAACTATAACTAGCATTGGTGTGATAGTTTGAACATGGTGCTTGTTGCTTTATTATATTGTGCTTCAAATGGCAAAAACAGATACTAAGATTTGAGAGGGGTGGCATTTTGTAAATGTATCCCAGCAATGAGAAAAATCTGCCATAAATAAGGTTTATTAGACCAAATCAATCTAAACCCACCTGAGAGAAGAAAATGGGAATTATGATGAGTGCCTCATCAAATCTCAGCATTCTTAACTGTGGAACAAGAGAGCCTTTTGATTCCAGAGCTAAACACGTTGAATATGTTGGGAACATAATCTGGGAAAACACTTTAAGGCAGAGAGCATTAGAGAGATCTGTGCACATGATCAGCTTAAACAAGTTCAAAATTAAACAGTGAAGCACATTCAGCAAGCAGCTCTTGAGAGCCACTGCTCCCTGGGAAGGCCAGTGCGGGGGTTTGCAGTGCTCTGTGTCTCTGAAGGGACATGGTGTGGGCATCCTCACCTGCTCATGAGAGTATCCATCCGTCCATCCATCCATCCATCCATCCATCCATCCATCCATCCATCCATCCATCCATCAGCAGCTGTGTGAGGTGCATAGCTGAGGGCATGCCTGGATGTGCAGTTTTTTGTCCAGGATGAGAAAAATCAAGTATGAAATGTGAGTTTACATGCAATATGTGCAGAAATATCTACCTGGGTTTATTTAGGTGAAAGAGTATTAAACAGTAGGTAACAGTAGGTAACAGTAGGTATGTACTAGATTCCAGAAATGCACACGATCAGAAACCAAAAACTAATCACCACCTCCCAAACGTTGCTAAATTGTTCTTTTTCTACTCTTGAGTGACTTCCTTTCTATGTATCTGTAGGAGATAGTAGAAAAGAGCTGAGATTGTGGATAGTAGCTGCTAATTTGTATCTTTTGAAATATATATGTGTTTTAATCAAGTTCTTTATGGCCCCCATATATCAAACAATACACAAATAATGTTTTCAGGTGTTGGAGTATTTTTTTGCCTTTGTATACTCACTGTATTATATCTCTGTAATCTGCTTTTGAAATATTTATCAAAGATTACTTTAATAAGAATTTCTCTGTCAGTGTACAGAGGGTTTTGGAAGCTGATCTGAGGAATAGCAGCACGATTAGACATTTTTTCTTGGTTTCTTTTGCACATGCATTCTCATGCGTACAATGAGACAATGCACGGCATTGAAAATGTTAGAAGTGAATGCTCAAAATTCAGCCTGATTTTTACTTGGCTGTGAGGGAATGTTATTTTGTGGTCACAAGGCTCTGATGATCTATGATTTTGTTCTTCAAAGGATCAAACAGCCCTTCTGTCTGGGAAGGCTGGAAGACACTGGCCTGAGAGAAGCTCTGGATTAGGGGCTAGATGAACCTTGGGAGGAGAAATGTCCTGTGGTTGACACATCCCTTCTCTCCCCTCCTCCCCAGCAGCCTAAGCCAAATCCAGCAGGCACTGACAGGGCTTGGTTCTCCCTGTCCCTCACCAAAAACTTCTCCTGCTGCTTTTGCTTCCAGCTCTGGCACTTCCCTGCCCCTGCAGGAAACTAACTCTACTGAGAAATCAGAAAAGAAACCAGTGTTGGTGTAATAAGCTAAGCCAGCTCTCTGTGGGGTCAGACAAGAGGAAATCACTGGTGAGACCACAGCCACCCTGGCTGAGGCTGGCTGGGTGGCTCCTCCTGTCTCCCTGTCCCTGTAGTGGGAATGGTTTTTGCAGTCCAGGGAGTGAGAGGCACTGTGGTGGGTGTCTGTGCTTTGCTCGAGCTTTACTGGGGTTTAACAACCTTTTGGGCTGGGAACACATAGCTGTTCTCCATAGGAAATTTGGGTTCATACCTGGACAGGTGTTTAAAAGCCACAGCATGTAGGAAGACTGCAGGAATGTTCTCACTATCACAAAATCTTTGGGTACTGCAGGCTAATAATAAGCATGCTGGTTTGAGATTTCATGCAAAAATTCAGTGGTGTAATGCTATTATGAGAGAATTAGCAGCATACTGACTTCTTGTGCCTTTTCTCCGTAGGAGCAGCAGCAAATTTCAGTTTCTTTGGCTGGATTAAGTCGGTTTTGATCTCTTCATGCAGGTTGGTACCAGTCACTTGGCAGTGACCAACCCCCTGCTCGTTGTTCCCATGACCCACTAACGAGCACAGAGAGGGCTGGAAGAATTGACTTGCTTATTTCCTTAAGCAGTCTTTCTGCCCCTTCTTGCATACTCAGGGTTATTGCTTAATTGTAAAAAGGCTGTTTGCCTCCCATTAGCCTGGCATATGGTTGGCTGTGTATGTGGGGAAGCAGGAGTCTCCTCTGCTTTGTGTGTGGGAATCTCAGCTGATAATTGTATTTGGTGCCTGAAGCTTTATCTCAGCCCAAAGGTCTGTGCTCAAAATCTATGGCTCAGGTTGAACTGGGAAATCTGCAAGGAAATGAGAAATTGGAGACTCCTTCTCTTCCACCCATCATTCACTGAAAGCAAATTCCTCTGGTAGTGATGGAACAGGCACACATGGCAGCTGTGCTCAAGTTTCAGAGAGGAAATCTGGGGTGGGGGAGCTGCAATAACTTTGGGGCAAATATGATAAACAGGGTCTTTGGTGAAGGAACCATTCAGTATTGAGTTTACATGGGACTGCAGAAGCATTGTCTTGGGGCTTTGATTACCAGAAGACCTTGAGGGGCTTTTTTTTGGTTGGTTATTAACTAGTTTTGTTAAACTTATTTGATGCTATTAATTATTAATTCCATCTCATTGGGTTTTCTGTAGCAGCTTGTGAGCACCTTTGCCTCTGAGCAGTGGGCTTTGTGTTTCTCAGTCTGTTGGGTTTCCTTTTTGTTGGGGTGAGTGAACACCATAGTGAGGACTGTGCAACACAAGCTGCCATGCATTATATGTGCCAATTTGCTGCCTCCTTCAAAATAAATGAAAGTCCAGGCAATTAAGCACGTTGGTCTGTCTTTCCAGGTCCTGTCTCTGCCCACAGTTCCTATAACATGACCACAGCTTTTGGTGAGCAGAGGTGGTTGGGGAGAGAAGCTGGGGTGAGGAATCTCTCTGAGGTCCCCATGGCAGGCCTTAGACATAACAGCACTTAATTTATACCTTAATTTAAACCATTTAGCAAAAGATTCTTATGGAATTATGATGCCTTTGCATCTTCTCAGCAGGTAGAGGGTTGAAATTTGAAGAGTGGGGGAATCAGCCCAGGCTCTGTCATTGGCATTTGGTGATTTGGTCTTCCAAGTATAGCAAACTTGAGAGTTCACTGCTCTGAGAGGCCTCACTCAGAGGGAGGTGCTGGTCTCAGCCCACTGTGGGCCAGGAGACCTCAAAGGGTCTCACTCTGGACTGCTGCTTACACTGTAGCAAGAGAGTTGGCTTTGGTCATAGTAATTTTCCATCCTGGCCACAGATTTTGTCAGTAACTTTCTTTGAATGCTCTATAACAAAAAGGTTGTTCCACTTGGGTTGTTACTCATGCAAGAAAAATAAGTTTCCAAGGATATTCATTAAAAAGCAGGACCTGTCAGCATTAGTTCCCTGGAGCAGACAGTGTTTCTGATAAGCTCAGGAGAAGCTGAGCCCAGGTGCTGTTTGTCAAGGCTGAGCCTAACAAGCATTTCTCAGATCACAGTGCAGCCTGAGGGGCAGGGGGAGCGGGATGCACCACCACATATGCTTTCTGCATATTTCATTCTGAGCAAGGGGTTGTCCCCTATCCCCTTGCACAACATCTGCTGGACTGGTGACACGAGCCCAAGCCAAGGGTGAGGAGTTAAGAGTGGGAACAGAGTAAGTGGGGCCATGCAGAAATGCTGCCAGAATTACTCATGGCACAGTGAGCCAGACCCTGCTGCTTCATACCCCAGCAGATTTGTGGCTGGTCATTTTAGCTCAGTGCCTCTGTGATGACAGAACAGCATTTTCCTCCCAGCTGTCCTTTGGTGCATCCCAGTTGTGTCTCCTGCCCGTTGTCAGAAATCCCTGTGGGAGTCTGGTTGAGGTGTGAGGCTTCATGGAGAATGACCACATGTGGAAAGGAGAAACTATCCCTGCCTCTTGTGTGGAGAGGTGCTGTTGTCACAGGGGGATTTTATCTTTGGGTTGCCAGACCAACAAAGTCCTTGGTTCTTTGCTCAGTGCAATCAATGAGCAAAGATCCTGCCAAGAAAGGCTGAGGGGAGATCTGGTGAGTGCCCAAGGTAGAAACTGATCCTGGTTTTCTCCTCTCAAAGAGTGCAATCCCTGGGTCAGCCAGCCAGCTTGGTTACCTTATCCTAGTGCCAGGGCTTCTGCTTTTACTGGCACGAAGACACCTTGGGCTCTCCTTGGGAGTCGGGTCATTTTGAAGCCCATCTATGATGTGCTGCAAAAAATTCCATTGAAGTAATTTAGAGGTTTTTTCTGAACCTTGTTTCCTGAAATCCAGTCAAGATATTTTAATGAATTGGAGAAAAAGGACAAATCCCATTAAACTGCAAGGGAGTTGGAGGCAGCCAAGGGTTCTTGACTCCTCTAAGGCTCTTAGGTGCTTGATGAAGTCTTAGTTCTATATTTGTCTTAAAGTTTTTATTTAAAAATGCCAGTAAGGTTTTCTTAAAATCAGCTTCTGGGATGAAGAGATTGCAGGAAAATCTCCTGTTTTATATAAAATTTACAAAAATTATTACAATTTTTTTATTGCTTAGGGAACCATAAAAAGGATATTTTTCATTAGAAATGGTTTGTGCTCCTTCTTCTCTTGCTTGGTGTGGAAGGTGTTGACATAGCCAATCTCCAAAGAGGAAACCCATTTTTTAATGAAAACATTTATTTTGCAGTGTATATTTGGGGAAAGGGAGAACATTTCTTTTGTGCCTTCAAAGGAAAATGCTCTCAGGTTAACTCTGTGCCTCCAAGGGGCAGCGGGAAGGATTCAGCCTTTTCTGGAATCACCCAGCCTCGCTGGCACAGCCAAGAGCACGGCTGGAAATGGATTACAAGCAAGAGGTGATGCAGGCACCTCCGCTTCTCTGTTTGCAGGAGAAGGCCAGCTCCCAAGGAGCAGATCGTGGTGACACCATCCTTTGCAACAGTTGGCATGGAGACCAGGCAGCTCACGGAGGAGAACGCAGACTTCGCCTCACGGGACCGCTACCACCAGTCCTCGCTCATCAGCAGAGAGGAATTTGGGAGCCAGTTCCAGTGAAGGACACACACACACAAAAAAATCAATCCATGACTTCAAAAAGCATTTAGAAGTGCTAATGGCTGCCACGGGTGCCTTTTGAAATACTTGAATGTACGCACAAAGGATGTGAATTGCTATTTATGTATTTGAGGCTTGTTTGTTTATGCAAGCTATAGCATTGCTGGGCTTCAAACCTCACCCAAACTGAGGGGAGAAAATGGAAATGAAAGGGCCAGTCTGGGAAGTGATGAGTTTCTGAAGACTGCATAACCCTTTTAAGGAATTCAATTTTAAGCCCTATTGAGTTCTAAAAAAGGTTGCTGCTCTAGAAGCTTACAACACCCCATTTCAGATGTCCTCTGGGTGACTGGGGACACTCTGCCTGGGAGCAGTGACGCTGGCAGCAGGAGCCAGTGCCCCACTCCCACCTGTGCCACAGATGGATGCGACCTTCCAGGTCAATTCACTTCTCCTCTAGGCATGAATTTCCCTGCTTGTAATACAGTAATTTTCTACCTCAGCATTTCAATTACCAAGGTCTTAGAAAGTATTTTAAGACATTAGACAATAGGCCAGAATCAGTGGCAAGTACGAGAAGATTATGAAGTATATTCACAACTGAAATCGCACATTTAAGTGCAGTAATGCAGGATAATGACCTCTTCTGTAAAACTGTGAAATTATGTCTTAGAAGCTGTTCATAGTTATTTCCCACATCCTTTCTGATGTGAGAGCTGGGGCCTGATGAAATAGCTGGGCCCACTTAAAGAATCTCCTGGCTGAAGGGACAGATGGTTCAGAATTGCTTTAGCAAAATAAATTTACCCCCAGCACCACACATCAGTTCTGACATTATGAGGAGGGGGAAATCACTGCCTTTCACTTTGTTTCATCTCTGATAATTTCAGTCTTTAGATTATTTATTTCTCCTTCTGTGCAATAAAAACCTGAGATACCAGGAACTCCTCTCCATCCTTTCTGTGGGCACTCTCAATGCCTTTGAGCACAATTCCACTTGCCAGAGCTAAGTGCCTTTGTGTTGTTGGGTGAGGGGAATCCCATCCCACGGCCTGGCCAGCTGCAGCTTTGGCTCTTTCCTTTTTCTCACAGAGGGAGGCACAGGAGGCTTTCTGCTGACATGGAGAAAAGAGCCACCTTGGCACACTGCAGAAAGTGTATTCATTTTTCAAGGTTGCAGGTCCTGGACTAAGTGCTTTTAACTTTAATTATCTCAACAGAGGCAAGAGGAAAGTTGTGTTTGTGTGACCTGCTCTGACCCACCTCAAATCAGTCACTCCGTGTTGGAAACACCTTTCCAGGATTCCTTCCTGCCTGCCTCTTGTTGTTGGTTTCCAAAGAATCTGAATCTGCTGTGTGGATTTTGGGCCCATGTTGAAGCTTCTCCTGGGGCCAGTGGCTCCAGAGAGCCCTTCCTGTGCTTGTAGCATCCTTAACCTTGGCAGATATCCCTGTTGTGCAGACTTCAAACACTCCTTGGTGCTCCCCAATGCTGGCAAGCTGCTTGGTGCTGTGTTACAGTTTCACACCTGACCATAATGCCATTACTGTAAAATCTTGTATTTCACAAAGTCTGGTCACGTGCGCGGTCCCTTTCCTCCCAAGCCAGGGATTGCTCAGCCCTGCATTTCTCTGTAGCTTGAACAAAAGAAAACCCCAGAGCATGGCATGAAGAGATTAATAGGCAGAAATTCCTAGACAGCTTCTTCGTTGGCTACTAAATAATTTAATTCCCTTCTTAAAATAAGACGAGAGTTAGGAGATCCAGAGAGGGAGGGTGGGGAAGGTCCCTGGCTGCGTTTCTCACTCGCTGAGGAGTTGCACTGCTTGAAACCAGATGATTTGGTGGAGACTGTTTGCCTCTTCAACACTGTGGCCTCTGCTTGTCCCCAAAACTGGGGTGTGATGGGCCCTTAGTCTAGCAGTAGTGGGAGGAGGTCCCACAGCTTTGCTTTCAGCTGAGTGTGTGCAGCAGCTGTCCCCTTCTCCTGCCACCACCGTCCAGCAGCCCTTTGCACCTGAGCATCCTCTGGAAACATTCTGGTTGTGTTTGTGTGCTGGTCAGGCCTCTGCTGGCTGCCAGGAAAAGGCACTGTGCTGTGCCATGCAGGGGCCTGGGGAGTGAACATCTGGAGGGCTCTGGGTGCTGGGATGGGGTGTGCCTTGGTGTGCCTGGAGAAAGGCAGTGGTGGGATCAGCACTGGGTGGTTATTGCTTCTCTTGAGACCTGGCAGTGGAGGGAATGCTCTGCAGAGCACACTGTTCCAGGGTTTTCTGGAGGCTCCATGTGCTGCTGCTGGAGAAACTCTTCCACCACAGCAGGAATCAGCTCCTTCCATCACCGGGTAAGCACAGGCACCTGCTCCTTCCCTTGTAGCTGCTGGGAGAAATGCATCACACAACCCTTGCTGTGTTACAGGTGAAGAGTACAACAGCCTGCCTGGGTAATGCTTGGAAAGGGACATGCTGATCTTGCCTGGAGCATTAGCTCTGCTGTAGTTAATGGTAAGAGTGGCAGGAGGCCTTGTTTTAGCACCAATAATCCTGCAGTCTGGGCAGCACTGGAGACCCCATGAGACACTACAGGAATGCAGGGCTTTACACAGCAGGGAAACTTTTCCAGCAGGAAAGAAATCAAGTAGTTGTACAGCTAAGGATCATGGTGTCACTTCAAAAATGGTTGTAACTTTGGTAGAACTCTAAAAAAATGGGTGAAATTAGGTGGGCAGGAATTGATCATCTTCACATTTAGTGCCTGAAGGGAAGAAATGTGTGTGGGGATTGCTCCTGTGAGTGGAAATGTGCTGCTTTCATCCCCTGAGAGCCCAGCTGAGCCTCCACATGCTGGGGATTTCATGAAGCTTCAGGTTCCCTGAAGGTGAGTTTGGGGCCCAGCTCTGAGCATCAGATGCCTCGTTGTATATCAAGGTTGCAGCTTGGCTAATGTAATTATGGAAAGGGCTTACTGTTTTTTAAGCCATGTGAGATTTTTTTATCATCCTATAATTATTTTCCCATTGGTTTGAAATTCAAAATAATAATAATAATAATAATAATAATAATAATAATAATAATAATAATAATAATAATAATAGTTGTTGTTGTTGTTGTTGTTATTATTATTATGCAAGAAATGAAGGTGTTCTGCAATGGGTCAAGGTGTGAAAACATTTGTTTTTGAGAGAGATGTGGATATGGTGCACAGTTTGGTTCCTTTTGAAGGCTCCAGCTGTAAATTTGTGGCTCCACTTTTGATGGTTTCCTTTGCAGAGCATACAAGCACAGAAGGCGGGTGGGGATAAATATTTTATTACTTGCCTTGCAGTACTGCCTGGAAGTTCATGCTGCATTTATGATCCCTTAGCACTAAGAGGGTCCAGAAATTGGAATTTTATGCCTCAAAAAACTTCCATCACAAATAGTCAGGACTAAGAATGGGCAGAAAATTTTTTGTGATATTGGCATTAAGAGACAGTTTCTCAGTTGGTATAAATCGTCATCCACATGGATCTGTGTCCCATTAGGAGTCTGCACAGGGAGAATCACGTTCATTAAATCCATATCTTAGCTCAAACTTGTCTTTTTTTTTTTTTTTTCACTCTCCTCTTGTTTTCTCTTGATCAGCCTTGAGTTTCCTTCAATGGTTATTGCTGTGTATAGTGGCCAAAATATCACACACCTGCCATCACTTCTGGTCACTTCTTCCCAGCAGATAGGTGTGATCACAGCGTTGAAGTAGCAAAGAAGGGTGACAGTATGAAATGATGCTTGTGTGCATGGCTGAATTAAGGCACAGGAGGCTTTCTGTGCCTTATGAGGTGGTTTGCTCTCACCCATGTGGCTCAGATGCAGATTCAGACAGGCAGAGTTTCTTAAACAGCATCATACTTACACCTGCAAGGTCAGAAGAGATTTGCTGAAGCACAAGAGCCAGCCTAGGATTAACATTTAGGTTAGTGGGAAATGGAAGTTATTTGAATTATTGCCCTTGCCTGGTGAATTTTAGAGAGGGTAATTACAGGGATAAAAGAGAGGAGATTTTGTAGACAACCTATAAATTTGTTAGCTCTGTATGAAAATGGAACTTTCACACATAACTCTTGTTATGTTCTGCAGTGGTGTCTTGCTGCAACCCAGATTTGGCACAGCATTCCTTAAACCTGAGACAAGGTGAGACCTCAGCAGTAACAGCCTCAAAAGCTACGGATGAGAGGCTCTAGCAGCAAACTGAAGGCTAAAAATAAATCACTTTAAAGCCCATACGGCACAGGAGAGCCTCCTTTCCTCTCTGCCTTCTGCTCTTCGTGGCTTTTTTCACAGGATTTTTATGCTTATATCCGCCAATACCTGGAATTTGCTCTCCTTACGCAAGAGCAAACAGAACCATGGGTGCTCCCAGAAACTTGGTGATAGAGGAGCACACCTGTAACTTTACTGGATCCAAGTGCCCCTTCTAAATTTCACTGGGGGCTTCTTTCCAGATTTAAGGGCACTGCTCTGAAGTGTTTAGCTCAGCTCCAGAATATCTGGGTGTGCTCCAAACCAGAGCTGGCTGAAAAAGGTCCTGAAAGAAATAAATAAGAAATTTAGAATTGCTTCTTCCCAGACAGATTGGGATGGCTGGTTTATTTTTTTTCCCCAGAAAATAAGGGATTTTTTTTTCCAGTGACAGGATTCAAAATGCAACATCATTTCAAGTTGTGCATTTTTCTGTGAGGGATGAAGAGAGATCACAAGACCCATATTCATCCTGACCTCCAAATGTCAAATACCTGGAACAAGCTGCTTCCAATGGAGGTACGAGGCAAGCAGTTTTTGTTAAATTAAATCAATAAAATACCACCACCCCCAAAATTTCAGGAATAATGGTCACATATTAAGTGCCCTTTGGATGATTGGTGTCTGTTAATGGATGGCTTGTGGCATCAAGAGGAGATGTGAAGGTAATTAATTACTCAGTTAGGAACTATTTGTCCACTTTGGAAACTCAGGGCTTTTAATAACAAATTCCAGGAGGAGAAAATATTCTCTTTGTACCTTAATTCATCATCAGCTTAAAACTTGTCCGAGGTTTATGAGCCTGATCCAAGTTTTGGACAGATCTGGGATGAGTTTCAAGGGAGCTGCAGGAGTTTCATGACATTGGCTGTGCTGTGAAAGGCTCCTATGGAACCAGAGGGAAGGGACTGGTCACTGTAATCCTCACAAAGAGCTACAGAGATGCCTCTTCTGCAGAGACTCTTGTGGTTTTTTGGGATTTCAGACCAAAACAATGTAGAAACCACCAAATTTTGTCACATGTCTCTAGCCCCTCAACCTGGAAAATGGAAATCAAGGTGAAATAAAAACACACTCTGTTCTTCCTCCCCCAAAACAAGGTGATGGGCAGGTCAATCAATCAATATCAATCATGTTTTATATATAGCTTTGTTAGAGGTTTCCTGTGTTAATGAGGTTGTTTGTTTTTAACTCCTGTGCTGTGTGTGGAATGTGCTGCTTGCTTTCGGATGGGAGTGCTAAATGTGTTCTGTATGTGATTTGGGGAGGCGTTTGAGGTCACAGCCTCTTTCAGGAGGATGCTGGGGCATTACTCGACATCAGGCTTTGCCTGGCCCATCTGGCTCCTCAGACATGATTTCATGCATTTAAATCTCCTATTACAAGGAGGGTGGGGAGCAGCCCTCAGCCTGGAGCTGTCCTGGGAGCAGCATCAGCAGGATGCTGCAGCAGAGTGTGGTTGTGCCATGGGGATAAACAACTCCAGCACCACATGGGGAAAAGCCAAGTGCTGGTGGCCTTCACTCAGAGCTTGCGCTCCACACAAGCAGTGGAGCAGTTCTTCCTTCTTCCACCACTGAAGCTTCTTTCCCAGCCCTGAAGGGTCTCAAACTCATCACACGGGTGGCAGGGTTGATATCCCCTCCACACTGCCCTCTGCAGCTCCAATGGGTAAAAGAGCATTTTTTGAATAAAAACCAACAAAGTGGGTTTTTTTTTTCTCTGTTGTTTTCACGTGGCCGTTGAAACTGGAGCTCAAAAATATCAGTCATAAATTTACTCCTTATATTCCTTACAAAACCCTGAAGGTAGGAATAAAAAAATAAGACGGCAGGAAAACACAGTAGCTTTAAATTTACAGGCACTAAACCTTGACAAATCAGACACCTGTGGGGGAAGGGACTGCATTTAGGAAGTCTGAAACTGCCTGAATGTCGGTGTTTCCTTTCCAGGTGCTTGTAAATAATATGCTGCTCATGGAACCATGGTGGAGAGAGCAGGGAGATTATTTTCTGATGGTGAGTACTGGTTGAGGCCCACGGGTTCACACCTGTAGGGCCTTGGCTGTGGCTGGTGAAGGCAGCTCACCACTGCCACGGGCTTCAGAGGCTGCAATGGCATTCCTGTCCCAGCTATACTGAGCTCTGCCAGGATGTGGCTCATCCAAGGGCACATGCGGCCCTGTGGCCAGCGTTTCCTGCTGCTGGATGTGCGCTCGGGCACACGCCCCTCATGGTCACCCCCGTCGTGGTCACAAGTGCCCTGTGTGCTTCAGAAATGCAGCAGGTCAGGCAGGTTTAATGGCAGATTTTGGGAGGACATCAGCTACCCCCTTCCCCCACAGGCAGAGGGGGTTAATTCAGCCTTCCCTGCCTTCCTAGCTGGTGGCACTGCAGGGTGGGCCGTGCTACGGGGGCACGGAGCCATTCGATACCATTCCACATGGGCTGCTCCTGCAGAAGTGTTTGGTTTGCATTTGCCTGTGTCTGCTATGGCTCTCCATGGGCCTGTTGAGTGAAACAGTAGGAAGAATTTATTGAGACCCTTTTGGAAAAGCATTTGATACTGTGCTTCCTGCTTGTTGGATTTACAGCTTGGAAGGATGCAGTAAGAGTGGGGAGCTGCTGTGTGGCTTAGATGTTAGGGAAGTCTCTGGGAAAAGGCAGTGGAAAGGGTGTGAGCTCTAGACTAAGTATTAGGGCCCTCAGGCATGAGAGTGAGTGGACAGGAGAGCATCCATTTCTTGTCAGGGCAAGGTTTGCTTTTCATTTGGCCCCTGCAGCCCTGAGGATACATCCTTGGCCTCAGAGAGGTTTCTGTGGCCCTGCTGCCTTACCTGTATTGCACAGTTAAAAGTGTCAGATTTGCTGGTTGACAAGTGTTTCTTTCCAGGGACTAACAAAACTTTCTAAAGAATCATATTTATTATTTACTATCTTAGAAACTGGTAGCTTGGAGTCATGCATTTCATGTATAAAGATATCCCCAAGTGTTTGAGCTGCTGCATTGCACTACCTATGCCATCTCCCAAAGTATCAAAATATTTCACAGCTCTTCCCCTGAGCTTTAGCTGTGTACTGGTCTCTCTGTCTTATCAAGACAGAAGCTTTGTTTTGCACCTCTATTCCATACAAAATGTGTAAATACCTGGACACTGAATGAAGAGGCCTAAAATGCCCTCTGTAGATCAGGCAGCTTGGTGCTGCCTGTGGCTTCTGGGTCACCCCATTTGCCAGGATTGGGGTGCTTGCTTGCATGACTAAAGCATAATCATGATTGGTTTGTCCTTCACGTCCAAGACTGAGCAGCTTGACTTGTTCCTTGGGTTTAGGCAAATTTGAAGCAAGAAGATGGCAAAAGCTGTAGGGAGTAGACCAGAGCATGGATTGATAGAGGGATGCCTCAGAGGTCGCCTGTCCCAGGGCTTTCATCCATGATTATTCAAGTACCAGAATGAGGATTTCTGGTACACCAGGAGTGTGCTTCATGGCGAAGTGGCGTGGGAAGGTGAGGGAAAAAGCATTCGCACATGGAGAGAAAAGCCCAGGGGCAGAGGAGAGCCCTGTGGGGTAAAGCCAAGGCCTTGGCACGCTGGTGTGGGCTCATCAGTGCCACCTCTTGGGGGGAAAGAGGCTTCCAGGAGAGTTTGTGTGCGTCAGCCTCCGACTTCTGCTTTTGGTGAAGAGCGGAGCAGGCAGCGGGGGGCTGTGGAGCAGCCCCCGCGTTTGCTCGGTGCTGCAGCCGTCCGGACGCGGTGAGTTGTCACCAGCCACCCTCCCCTTCGGAAGGTCGGGTTCTGCTTGGCTTGTGGAAATCAAGTCTGGTTCTGAAGCAGCTCGAGGGAAAAATGCAGGGCCCAGGAGCGACTCGATGGGTGGGAGAGGTGGGCCAGGACGGGTTTGTGCTCCCTGGAGAGGGAGAGCTCGGGGGGACCCTAAGCCTGGCGCATCGGGATGCCGGCAGCCCCGGCAGAGCCCAGCCCACTGCTCTGCGGCGCGCTCCCTCCCAGAGCTAGGAGCATGAAATTATGAAGGGGAATTTCAGAACAATGAAGGGAAATCCTTTGCCTCCCGTACAGCCCGGCCTGGGAAATTCGCCACTGCCAGAAACTGCGCCCTCAAACGCTGCTGCTGGCGTTCAAAAGGGAGTCAGCTTGATAACCAAGAAAAAAACCTGAAGTTATTTATCAAGGACCCGATTTCGATGGGATTTAAGTTCGGGGCAGTGCGGTGACCCGGCAGCCGTGTCCGCCGGGTGCGGGCCCTGCGCGCTGCCCGCGTTTAACGCGGAACCGAACCGGGGCATTTACCCGCGGAACCGAACCGGGGCAGCTCCACCGTGGCGGCGGGCAAGGGGTCATGCTCGCTCGGCGCGGCTGGGAGATGCATCAGGAAAAATAAAGTAGAAGTAAAAAGGAGAGTTATTATTATTATTATTATTATTATTATTATTATTATTATTATTATTATTATTATTATTATTATTATTATTATTATTATTATTATTACTGTTATCATTACTAGTACTAACAGTCCTGGCGCTGCCGCAGCCAGCCGGGTGAGGGAGCGGGCGGCCCGACGGCTGCGCGGGGCGGGACGGGGCGGCCGCTGGGGGCCGGGCCGGGCCGGGTGGGGGGGGCCGTGGGGAGTCGGGCCATGCCGAGCCGAGCCGAGCCGCGGCTGGGTGATGTCAGGCTCGAGGAGGAGCCTCCGCCGCCTGCCCTTTTACTTTCGGGCGCCGGCACTTGGCCGCAGGCTGCCGCCGCTGCCGGCCGGGCCCCCCCCCTCACCCCCTCCGCTATGGGCACCCCGCACTTTTAAGGCGCCGCCCCGAGGGGGGGGCACGGGGAATTCATTAAGAATCGCTGTTTACGTGGTTATTCATTGCCCCGCTCCGGGTATGTGAACAGCCACCCCCCTGCCGCCCCCGGCTCCCCGTCCATCCGCCCCAGCGCCATGCCGGCAGCCTGCACCCTGCTGCTGCTGCTGGGCTTGGGGCTGGTGCCGGTGCCGCCGGCCGGCTCGCTGCCCCTCGCCTCCCCGCGGCGCCTTCCTCCGCCGCCCCCTCCTCCTCCTCCGTCCCGGAGCCGCCTCGGCCGCCCTTCCTCGCTTCCCGCCGGCAGCCCGGGTGAGTGCCCCGCCACGGGGATGGGGATGGGGATGGGGAGAAGGGCAAGGACGGGGTTTCGTCCCGGCGGGGGTCCGCATGGTGCGGGTCTCTCGTGGCGTGGGACCCCGCGCTGTCCCCAGGCACCGCGGCTGTGGGCTGCTGAGCATCCCGACATCACCCAGAGCTGTTCAGATGGGAAGTGTAACACTCCCCCCACCCCGGTTCCTTTTCCTTTTTAACCTTGCCCAGCTCACCGTCCTGCAGCTGCTTCAGTGGGTGAAGGTTTGGGATGGGAATGGTGGGTGGGAAAGTGTAAACACGTCGTGGCCGTGTGGACTGAATGGAAGGCGAGCGGTGGAAACTTCACCGAGGAACTTGAGAAAGGTTTTGGGGGGCACCAGGAGTGCTGTCCACGTGTCTACCCATCCAGGTGGGGAACGGGGGGCTCCTCTAGGTGCTCTGCAGGGTCTGGGTTGCCTCCTGCTTGTCTCCAGCGATGCTCTCATCTCTCCTTAGGTACTGACCCCTGTCAGGTGTGGGGACAGATGCTATCAGCTCTCTGTAAATACCCTCTTTTTCTAGTCGCCTACAGACTGTCAGATTAGTCACATATAGAGTCAAATTTTTCCTTTTATGCCACATCTACAGTGCTATTATCGCAAGCAATCCCTAGTTTTGTGCTTTATGGATTGTGCTGAATTTGGTTTCAGCACAGGATAAATCTTATTTTTCCCAGAACAAGCAGGGATGTTTCAAGTGTCGTTCAGTAAACTGGCTCACTTACTCACCAAAGAAGGCACATAGCTCTAAGGATGACTAATTCTCAATGAGTTTGGAAAGCACTGAGTGTCTGCAGGTGGTATAAGGAATCCAATATGTCAAATTAATCCTGCGTAGGTTTTAAGTGGGTTTTAGGATTCATTGCCTGCCTGAGCTGGACTGTCAAATTTTATCTTTTAATTTCTGATGTGGAGAGAATATTGTGCTTTGGAACTTGGGGTTAAGTTTAGTTGCATGGAGCTGTAAAATGTCAGGAAATGTGAGAAAGTACGTTTATAACCTTTTCGTTTTCTTCGCAAACCCAAGGCATGCCTTTGTAGGATGTATCCAGACTAGACCAATGTATAGCTAGGGATATCAGCTGGAATGTAGCCTGCAGTGGATTAGAAAGCTCCTAACTAGCAGTGCTTGTGAGAGCAGCTTTGTGACTAGGATACTGCATGGAAATGAAGGAGATTTGGGTCTGTTCCCAGCTCGGCTACTTCTTTGTGCCACTCCAAGTTATTGGTTTGCCCTCCAAACTGGGAGAGAATAATGCTGTCTTACCTGCTACCGACCTTGTGAAGATAAAATCTGCAACTTGCCAGCAAACTGCTCACCTATTATTTGTTGAAAGCTGTGCAGATTCCTCAGCGGACAGAAAAAAAAATATTCAATTTCATCTCAGCTTTCATTCTGGCATCTTTTCCTGTGACCTTGATGACTCCTGAGAGTCAGTAGAGGAATGCATTTCCTTTGTTAGGAGTCTGAAAAGCTCGGACTATCTGTCCACATGCTGGAAAAGCCATTTGTCAGCCCACCAGTGCCTGGCTGGCCGGCTTGGGGCGCAGGCTTTGCTCCGTGCAGCCAGGGCTCAGCAGCTACAGGTGCTTGTGCATGATGTCAGCCGCAGCCAGAAGGAGCAGGGCACGCAGTGAAGGAGTGACAAACAGCCCAGCAGTCGCTCTCTCCCCAGCAAACGGCACCACGGATTTCCCTGGCTCCTGGCAGCTGCGATCCGCTGTTAGCGCCAGCTCCGTGCCTGTCAGTCAAGGGAACTGTCTGGTGCTGCAGGAGCAGGCTGGGGATCTCCTGAATCACCCTCAGGTTGGGCTGCAGACTCCTGAGCAATCTCTGCTTGTGTCACCACTGCTCCTGCCCCTCGGAGGCGTTTCCCACCTTTGAAAACACTTGTTTGAAGCCGGGGTACCATTTCTCGTGAACCCATCACCCTGGCACTAGCAGGAAATGAAGATTACATCTCCCTTTGCATCAGTCTGGGGCTGGGTGGCAAAAGCCCTTTCTCAGGCAGGGCTTAGTGAGCAGATGGTGAGGCAGTGGGTGTAGAAATGGGGCTTTTGAGTCTCTCACAAAGCGTGGGGCAAGGGAGCAGGGCTGCCCTCGCGGCCTCACTGCCTTCCTGGCCGGCTTGTGCCTCAGCCTGCATCTGCCACCCTCCCTGCCAGACCCTCTGTGGGCTTGTCTGCTGAGAGATGAGGACAGATGGCTTTAGCCTGTGTTTATAATACGGTCTGAGCCCAAGGAGAGTAACACAAGAAAAAAAAAAAAACAGGTGAAGTAGGAAGCAGGAAAGCTGGTGACAGTAAAGTTAAAGCATGATCAAATCTCTCCATGAAATCTCTTCTGGCAGCTGCTTCACATGGGCGCTGAGTGAGATGAAGGGCACTGTCTGCCACCAGCCTGGGTCAGGACAGGGTTTGGTTACAAGCTCTGTCCTCCTGCAGGTCTCAGAATTTCAGGTTTCCCATCTGTGAAACGGGAATAATTCCAGTGACACCACAGGACAGCAGAGGTAACACTGAGCCCCTGACAAAGTCACTGTGGCTGGGATCTCCCTGCTCTTGCCATGTCCCTTTTCCTGCCACTTCTACCCTCACAGGTGCTCTGCCACGGTGCCCAGCACAGCACGGAGCCGCTGGCAATGGGCTTTCCCTGAGAAGCTGATCTGCTTTTCTGCCATCTGTGTCTGTCCTTCTGTCCCTCTCCTCTCTCCCATGGCAGGTGCCACCTTTCTATGCAGCTTCCCTGGTGGGAGCCCTGGCAATGAGGTGTGAAATTGCCTGAGAAGGAACCAGCTTTAGTTGCAGCAGAGAGAAACTGGCTGCTGGGAGAAACTTCCAAAACTCTTAGAAGGGGTAAACAGTCTGTATTTATTTATGTATATTTTTAACTTTCTGTTTGAAACTTTCTGTGTGAGGAAGAAGCAAAGTTAGGAGCGAGGGAAGAAGATGCTGAGGATGTTTGTTTGCACAGAGGTATGGTGTTGCCTCCGAACCTGCCTCACATTTTGCAGTATGTATTTTGTGGCTCCTGGGGGCAGAGCCCAGCTCTCCGTGCAGCCACACTGATGCAGAGAGGTGTAAGATGCTGCTCTCTAGCTTTGATGCAGTTTCAGGTGACTGTGGGTGGTGCAGGAAGGATGCTTCCTCCCCCTGTGGTGCAGGGACAAGGAAGAACTGCCTCCTGTGCCTCTGCACTGCTATCAAAAGGCTGCAGGGTTTTCCTGTCTCGGGCATCTTTGCTGCTCCTCTGGGAGCTCTGAGTGGATTTGGTTGGTGGGCTGTGAACATGAACTCCCCGGGGTTGTATGGATTTAGCTCTGCTCCTTTGGGGTACATAATTTAAAGCAAAAAAGAAAAGAGAAGGAAGAAAAGGCGTTTCAGAAATGGAGGAAGATTGGAGATCAGCTTTCCAGCCTGTTCCTCGTCTCAAGCAAGCCCTGGAAGGTAGCAGGGGTTGTCCACTGAGCAGCTGGGTTTGCACCAATTTGTGGAAGCATTTGATGTGATATTTAAGTGCTAAATGAGTAGTCTGAGGGATAGCTGTGTGGCCTGGCTGGCAGGGAGCACACAGTGATGGGTATTGATGGGCACTGCCATGTGCCTGCGGGGATGTGAGCAGGCAGGGGCGAGGGGAGAGCTGCCCATTGCTGGGCTCCCCCAAAGTCTCCTTTCCCAGCCCCAAACCACCAGTGCCAGCCTGTGCCCGTTCAGCAGGTGTGGGCAGCGTGTTCTGCTCCAGCACCACCACTTCAGAGGGATAATTTAACTTCCTTCATGTTTTTCTCGTGGCTGGGGGGACGAGGGAGATGGGCTGGTGCTGCCGCCTTGGCAGGGGCTGGTACCAGCCTTGCTGGTGGGTGGGTGCATTCCTTAGCAAATATTCTTTTCAGTATCAGAAGTTGCAGATACTGATCTGTTTAGAGGAGTGTGGAGTTTCTGGGACAACTTGTTTCTTTCACCTGCTCTTACAGATACCAATTTTTGGGCTCCCAGTCAGAAACTCTCCATGACTGAACTCTCAAGCTGCTGTGTGTGCTCCAGCCTCCCTCTGTTCTCCCCATCCTGCTCATCTGCAGGGAGCTTGTCAGAGCTGCTGAGACTGGCTCCATCACCATCACATCTCTCATAGGTGGCAGAGAATTTTGCTCATTTAACAGGAGGGTTATGATGCCAGGTTAGAAAGGCTGTTAGTTTTGGTGCTCATGGTGAACATGAATGGATGCTGCTGACCGTAGCTCTTCACCCAAAATGTAAAACATGAAACTTTGTAGCATCAGTCTGGTTATGTTGGTTTAAATGAAGCATTCATCCATGCTAACAAAATAACCCCAGCAGAATACAGAACTATTTCAAATAACAAGCTAATCAAGCCAATAAAACCTGTCAGTACAGCAGTAGGGTTTCAGGGCTGTGATGTAGAGATTAAGGCACCACCAACGTCCACAGCACTTCTGGAGCTGCTGCCAGGGGAGCCTCCTGGCTGGCGCTGTGGGTTCCCCATTCATGGGAGCTGCGTGCCATTTCCAAAATAAGGATAGCTACAGAGTGGCAAGGTTCAGCTGTGGCTGAGCCTGCTGACTCTTTGCAGCACAGAAATACTGTCTGTCTGTCTGTCCTCTGCCATTCCAGCCACCTGGGGTGCTCCAGGCGGGGCTGCAACCCCTGAAGTACCCCCAGAGAAATAGTCTGGAGCTGGATAGATTGTAGATAGTCAGTGTAAACCTCTGGGTTCTGGCTTTCCTTCCTCACATAGTGTCAAAAGGGTTTCTCTGCTATGGAGGGGTGAGGAGTCTGGGGGTGTCAGGATATTTCTAGGCAGACAAACAGCACTGCTGAAACCTGGGCTGATCCTCTCAGATGTGCACAGAGCTCCTCTGGAAAGAGGCAGGGCCAGATCCTGGCACCTGCTCTGGTGTCTCTCTGCTGTTGCAATGGCTCAAAGCAGCACTGGGGCAGTTTGACCAGCTGGAGTGTCAGAAGGTGCTCCGAGTGAATCAAAGTTGGTAGTTCAGAATATTCCCTTCAAAATGCTCAATGCAAAATCCATAGCCTGTAGCTTGTCATGAGGCCTGAATCCCCCAACCACAGGCCCTGTTATTTACATTCATTTGAAGATGTAGGTCATACAATAGGCTTTTTCTCTTTCCTGAATGGCTGAACACAGAAGGCAGAATCCAATTTTCAGTGGCAGCAGACCTGATTACAAATTCAAATTTTTATTTCTTTGAGCAGTTTTTGCAACATTTGCATTGTAATTTGCTGTTTCTGTAAATATGAGAGGTTCATTTGCTGGGATATTCATCCAGAGGAGATGCAAGAGGGCTACAAGCACAGGCGTGGTGAAAGAATGAAGTCTGTGGGTGCCTCTCAGGAGGAAATGGTTTTGTCACATCTGGCACCTCTTCTTTCTCACCATTTTCTGCATACATGCAGCTGATGTGTGTGCACCCATCACCATATATTTTTTAATGCCCAGCTGTTATATATATAACATCCTGCTGCTTCAGCAAGGGGCACAGTTCATGCAGAGTCTGCGTTCATCCTTTCAGGCTGAAATCATTCACATCTGAGGACAAGGAGAGAATTTTCCCACCCAAAAGGGAAATGATGTTGCATTACTGAGCAACCAGCCCAAGTAATAATATAATCTTAGAAAAATGCAGTTCCCTTGAGTAAAAGGAAGCTCTGTAAACTTCAGCTCCTCCAAGCTGTTAGTGTAGCTGTTGCCTGTGCTGTGGAAATGCTGCTGTCAGACCTGGTTTACTGAAATGCTGTGGAGAGAACAGGGGGAAAAGGGGATAGGAACCAGCTCCTATATAAAATGAGTACCTCTTGTAGGATTTGACTATTGTGAGGTATATAATACAGATTTTAGGACCTTGGTTATACCCCTTATTTGCTGCTAATTTGTTTTTTGTCTCATCTGGGTGCTGGAGAGGGTGATGGCCACTCATAGTCATGAAGACTTGGAGATGGGACAGGCAGAGCCAGGCTGAGCACAGGGATCAGCTGGAGGAAGGTGAAACGATGCAAGGTTTCCACTCACTAGGCTCAAAAGCCTGTGGTTTGTTCTCTTCTGCTTGCCACAGGATGTGTGGCATTGGTGTGTGCTGTGGCTTATCTTGGGCTCTGTGGGTGCTGAGTGTGTGCAGGTCCCAGGGCCAGGGCATGGATTGAGCCATGGGGAGCCCCCTTGGCCTGGGTGCAGCAGCTCCCCAGGCTGGGCGCTCACTGGAGCCTGCTCTGCTAAAGTGCTGGTCTTCACAAAACCTGTAGGAACCTGCTGTCTTGGAGGTCTCTGCCTTCCAGGCTAGTTTTGTTTTAATGTATGAGAACAAACAAAGCTGTCTCAGGAGCTTCATCCCTTCAGAAACCAGTATGAAATGTGTGAGATATAAAAAATATAATTTAAAAAGTGCCCAAAATGCATAAACAGGGTGTAATAACCTACAGACTGTTGCTGCTCCCGTGCTGCTTCCCCCATCCCTCTGTGGCTTTGGATGGAATCAGTTCCAGTTGCCTGTCCTCTGTGCAGGCAGGACTGTTGAGAGGGTTATATCTGCTTTTGCATCTGCTGTGCCCTTGACTTGGAGTCATTTGATAAATAGGTTTGCAGTTGGTTACTTAAGCATCTCCCAAGCTGCACTCAGCATCTCGGCTGTGGGCGAGGGAACACTGCTGCCAAAAGTCAGGATCTGTGTCAAGAGCCTCCTAAGATTTGGCTGTCTTTCCTTAAAACCCCAACTCCTGGAGTTGTCATTACAGGAGAATCACTTAGAGGGGTAGAAAAGGAGCGTCTGGCTGTTGAGGTGGTAGATAAAAAAGCCTGGAAACTATTAGCTGCAAAGCTAGGAGTCACAGAGGAAGCCCAGGTTGGGTTTATTTAAAAATACCACTAGCTCAGAGCTGGGTCTCCAGAAGCTTTTGTGTCCAGACAGAAGGGTTGTTCCAGACACCCCTGCTTGGCAGGGCTCTGCCACTGCACCTGCAGGAGAAGTGCAGCCCTCTGCACTGTCCTGCTCTGCTAGGGGAAGAGAGGGAGCGCAGCAGGAGTGCCGAGGGCAAACCCAGTTGTTCTCTGTCCAGCTGTTTGGATACCTTGTGCAAGCACCTTGGCCTTGGTGGATTGCCTCTCCACTGGGGAAAAACAAGCTCCATGTGCCTTGTCACTCTTTGCATGGCCATGGAGCTGGGAGCAGGGCAGCATTCCGGCTGTGCTGAGGGTGATCGTGTCACTGGCACTGTGACCAAATGCTGCAGGTCCTTCCCTTTGCCATGCACTGTGGACACCCCATCTTGGGCTTCCAATCTGGGGCTTGGAAAAAGTCCTTTGGAAGTGCCATGACCTTTGCAGTTCTTTTGCCAAGGCAAACATGGAGAAGTTTGAGGGGCCTTTTGCACAGCGGTTCGATGGCAACAAGGCTCTTGCCGCTGAAGTTTGGGAGAAAATAACGTTTTCTTTTTAACTCTGAGATAAAGTCAGTGGGAAAGGAGCGAGGAGGAATTTTAAGTGGTTTGATAGAAAGGCATGCAGACTGTGCATGAAGGGTTAAGTCAGCAGGGTTAGCTGTTGTCCCGGGGGTACAGCCCAGGCTGCATTTCCCAGAAGACATCGAGTTGCACACACACATTTAGGGCGTTTTTCTCAGCATTTTTCAGCAGGCTGTGATGGCAGAGGTTTTGAAGGCTGTTACAGGATCAGTCTGACCTCTCTCCTCTATAACCAGGCCGACACTGTGGTAATTTCTGCTACCCAGAACCACCCTTAGATTCCTGTGAAATCTCCAGAGCATAGAAGAAACCCTGTGCAGGCATTTTGGACTGATGGACAGGCTGCTTTGGTTACTGGTAGCAAAGGTGGGCTCTCTTTTTCCTTGAAGAGCATGCTAAAAGGGCACTTCTGCATCTGGAGTGACAAGAGGAATTTAGAGCTATGGAGCACAATTATTCACGTCACTGCTTGTTAGGATGCTGGTGTTAACACCCTTCCTCTTGTGGAAAATCTCTTAAGCCCTGAGGACTGATGTGAAACGTCACGCTCTGGTGAACTTTGCTGAAGCAGGGATGAATCACACTAAGTTTGGCTTCAATATATTGTCCAAAAGATGCCTTCTCTGATAGCCTAGGAGGAGGGTTCTGCTGCCCATCCCCCAGGGTGTCAGGATCGATTTTGGGGGGACGACAGCACTTTCTGGAGTATGCATAAATTGGGGGGGGTTGATGTGGGAGTTTGGATATTTGAGGGGTTTTTCATTTGGCTTTGGCTTTGAGTGCTCTATAAAAGCAAAAGGCAGACATTTCCCAAGGGATCTCAATTTATCTCCTCCCTATCTTCTGGGATCACCCAGAATGGTAGATAAAGATACCACTTTTTTAAAAAAATTAGAAGGGTTTCACTGCATCTCTGAATAACTGTCCTGCTACATCCGTGCCACTATGGGTAAGAAAACACTTTCTTATCAGGGAAACTGAAGCAGCTGGTAGTTAAACCTTCTGCAAAGAAATATCCCAGACAAGTGTTGGCAGGTTTGACCCTGCATTACTTGTAAGATCTCCCAAACTGACAAGGTAATTTAGCAATTTGGGGAGGAAATGCAAAAGGCAACCCTGTCTATTGAACTCCTTTCTCTCCAGTGATGGGATGATTTCCAGGAGTGGAAGCATCCACAGACCAACTGCGCATGATTTGAGCTCCTTGTCAATTGGAATCAAGGACCCTGATTGTGGAGCATAATGCTGCTCTTGTAATTCAGCCTTTATCTTTGTGCTGGAGCTGGGTATAATTGTATCTGTGTCTGGAGGGACAAGGAGAAGGGTTTCAGTGGCTGGTACTCACAAAGGCATCTTTAGAAACCTCCTCATCCCTGGTACAAGCTTGGTAGGGCTTAAATGAAAATACCCCTGAGTAGCTTTAGACATTTGAACAGTCATCATTGTTTGATTCAGATTTGGTTACAGGACTAACATCTAAATGTTAATTCTTTTTAGGCCATTATCAGCTCTTTCAGCAAATGCAGAATGGGGATGCAGTATTAGACCATCAGCCAGCCCTGCAGATAAAGGCCCTTTGAAAGGATGTTTCTTAGGAGAGAAACATAATCAGGGAAAGCAGAAGATCATGAAGAATGGTCTCTTCTTAGGAACAGGTAGCAAATATGATGCATGAAGAAAGCTAAATGAACCAGGAGGCTTTTAAGTTGGGGAATGGGAATAACAGCAATTTTGTGGCCTCTGAGGACAGTCCCCAGCATGCAGTCAGAGATCCTCATCATCCTGTCCTGCAAAGTGCTGGTACACCTGGAGATTGCAGGGTGTTGGTTAAGCTGTGTCACATGCTGGGTAAAGACCTAAGTTGGTGGTCACATGGATGTGCCAAGGCAGTTGATGAGGGGTGGCTTTGTGCTGGGTAATATGTCTTTGTGTGGGCAGGTGGGTTTTTGGGCACAGATTTCTGTCCTCTCAGTCTTCTGTGCTGCCTTGCTCACCACCCCATGTCTGTATGCATTGAGGTACAATGTGACCTGACCACGACTCCCTCTGAGCCCTCAGAGGGTGGCACCCATTCCACCTGCTGCCCACATCTGAGAGAAGGTATTTATTTTTCAGCCTGCCTGAAATATGTGCAGAGAGGCAGTGGAAGTGGTAAATCCCCTTCCCCCGTTCTCGGAAAGGAAACGCGCGGCTGCAGAGGCAGTGGCACAGTGGTGGCTGTCAGGCAGGACCTCTGTTCCAGCTGTCCCTGGGCAGTGCTGCTGCTCTGCTTGTCACTGGTGACTGCACTGCCAGTGTCAGGGGGAAGGACCTGGCTCATCCCCTGGAAGAAGCAGGGCCGGCCGCCATCCTGAGCTGCCAGCGCTGCTTCCGGGGCAGATCGGCACGGTGTCATCTAGGAAATGTGATTTAGATCATCATCCTTTGGCAGCAGATGGGGGAAGGGAGGTGGGGGCCCTTATCTCTTCTGGGGATTCATTTCTCTTTAAGCTGCTTTATTTATTTTGTGCCTGTTTGCCTTTTTCTTCTTCCCTTCCCAAGTCTCACTGCCCTTGCTGAAGGGTAGGAGCCACGAGAGCATCCATGGTTCCTGCTGCCATGACATTGTGCCCTGCATCCAGCCTTCAGCTGGGTGTCAGCCTTGGGCTACCTTCGGTTTTCCCTTGGGATGTGGTTGCATTTTGCTGGTCTACATGGAGGGAAGAGTCCACTGAGCCTTGTATCTGCATGTCACCAAATGGCACCTGCCACTTGGCAGTCTGGTGATTTTCCTGCATCCAAGAGGGCTCCTTATCCTTCTCATCCCCACAATGCCCTTGAGGAGTTGCTCAATTCCCAGGCTGGTCATCATCCTTGGAGTGACTGCCAGCCAGCAAAGCTCTTTGGCATGTGCCTAGTATTAAGCACAGGGAATAGTTCCCTGGGGAGCTCTTGAGTACATTGCTGGAGCGAGGCTCTGGTCAAGACACCTGGACCAAAGCCCACCTGCGTCACTGAGCAGCATGGCTTTGGCCCCCAGGGACTCGTGGCAGCCCCTGGCTGCTCCCAGCCTCACCTCTCAGCATTGCAGCAACCCTTTCCCTACTCCTTCCTCCATCTTCCCAGTATTTATTGTCCCTTCCTGTGTGTGGGAAGCAGGTCCTGGGCTCAGACACTTTGGAGCAGGGACTTGTGGTTTTGTTTCCAGAGTGGGATGTGAAAACACAATCTATTTTTTCACCTGGGTCTGCAAAAGGCTGAGTCCTCAGCCCCTGGGGTAGGTGTCTTTTGCCACTGCCTGGCATTACTTTTTGATAGGCATTGAGGTTTTGTGCAGAAAAATCTGTGCTTCAGCCCACAGTCCCTTGTGGTTTTCAGGTAATTACAAATACCAATAGTTTGGGTGTTTCTTTCCCCTGCAAGATCTGTCAAATACAAGTCACTGAACATATATTGGAAGTAAATAAGCTTCATGGAATGGCTTTGGTTATCATGAGGTCACACAGAATGAGCTAATGCTCCCTTCTGGCCTGGAAATTAGACTTTCCAGACAGCAAAATTTCATCCTACAGGTTCTAAGCCTCTAGCACCTTTCCTTACAGGGGAGCCCAAGCCCCAGGAGTGTGCAGTGCTCAGCCCCTGGTAGAGATGCTCAGCCCTTATCACCAAAACTCAGCCTTGCTGGGGGCAGGTTTGAGCCTGGGCAGCTTGCTGTGGGTGAAAGCCATCCAGTGGGTTGTGGTGCCCAGCTGACAGGCAAAGTGCAGTCAGTCTCTCCATAACACAGTGAACTTGCTGCCCTGGAAATATTGACCCCTGTGAGATTTTACCCAGCTGCAAACCTTGCAGACAGATTCCAGGTTTCTGGAAGCATTTGTGCGAGAGGTCTGGAGAAAGAGCCACGTCAGAAATGAAGCTCTGTGCTTGCAGAAGCTGACAGCAGCCTGGTCCTGCTCCCTCCAGCCTCACCAGCCTGTTCCTTACCACTTCACCAGAACTGTGCACACCCACCATGGATTTTTCTCTTCCCCCCCCCCCCCCCCCCCATCTTTTTCGCAGCCAGGATGTTTTTTCTTGCCTTTTTATTGTTCCAGTGACCTAGCAACTCCACTTTGGTGGAGTCCTGCCAGGAGACTTCCTCCCCAAGCCGTCTGATAGTCTCCAGCAGCACTGCCCTCGGATGGGAGCAGAAGTTAAAATGACACCAGGCTGGGTCCCTGTGTGGCTTTTGCTCTGGCCTCATGAGTGCTGGTGAGGGCAATGTTGCCTTCCCAACTAGAAAAGCTTCCAGGGGGCTTTAAAAACCTCAGAAAAAGGAAGGAGAAGCGATGTGTGGGTGATATTTTCTGTAATATTTCTGCAGAATATTATAGAAAAGACTGGGGGGGTTTAGAAGTGAATTTGCTGATGCTGGGATTTAGCATTTGGGATCTATGGTGCAGGCAGGGTAGCTGGGGACATTTCAGCATTGCAGGGTTGCAGGAAAGGGGATGGAGAGGAGGTGAGAGTGCTCAGGGAGCTGTGCAGTTAGTGAGATCTGTTTTGGCTTGGTTTTACTGATGTTTACTAAAAACAGTAGAAAAGAAATCCCTTTGGTAAATGCTTCTGGGGCTGCCTTTGCTCTGCCCTGGGCCTGCAGGGGCTTTTCCCACATTAACACTGGAGGGAGGCTTCCAGGGCAGAATAGAAATGAGCTGTCAAGCCAGAAATTACGGCTGGGTCTGGCTTTCTGCTCAAGATAGGCTGTCAGGACAGGGACACTGGAGGTTCATTCTCCACTGGATGGATGGATGGATTGAGATTTTACTGTAGCCTCAGCATGGTTATGGGTTTTTTAGCAATATAGTAATTCATGGCTTATCCCTGTTGGAAGTGGAATTTATGTAAATGTGTTTTTCAAAGACTTGATGATAAACCAGGACTTTTTTTTTTTTTTTAATTCAGTTGCTAAAAGCTGTTTAAAAACCAAAGTCTATGAAAAGAGGTTTGAGGAGCTGCCCTGAGCCACGGGCTGGTGGTTTTCAGGCAGCACAGGTGGTCCCATGGATCCGTGTGGTCTCAGGGATCTGTGGATTGAACCAAACCACCCAAGAAAGATAATTAAGAAGCTTAGGATTTTCATGGGCTTGAACAGGTGATCTGGGAGCCTGCACCTCCCCAGGGAAATGTTAGGACACCAAAACTAAGAGGCTGCAAACCTCTCGATAAGCAGAACAATATCCTGTCCCTGCACTGTGCAGGTTTTATCCCAGTTGTGGGCGCTCCATATGCATAATATCCTGTGCTTTTGGAAAGGATCACAGATTTCTGTGTACTCTTTATTTTGGACAAACCTGTTTCCTTGCCTTAGGGTACTGCTTTTAAGAGTAGTAATTGGATTCTGGTTTTTTTTTTTCCTAATGGCATCTCTGAGCGTCCGGCTCTGGGATGGTGAAAAAAAGGTGTAGGAAGCAAAAATGGACTTTAGCATCCTCCGAGGTTTTACAGGTTCTGGAGGGGAGGTGTTGGGGAAGTGCAGAGTGGTTTTGTGCCATAAAGCAGAACCAGAAACAAGGTGCTGTGGCGTGGCACTGGAGTGTCTGAGGATGATGCTGATGGCCCCAGCCCCGTGGGCGCCCGCGGCTGGAAGTGGCCAGGTGGGCATTAGCCATGTGGACCTTGGCATTCCGAGCTTGCAGGGCCTGCTGCTGGCATTAAACCCCCATCACTTTTCTTGAGCTGACACAATAAAGCTCTAGGCACCTTTGTTGCCTGCATAAATCCTTCCTGTTATGGTTAAAATCACTGAAGGTCCTGTGAATTGCTGTCCTGCTCTGCCTGGGGGCCGGTGAGGAGAGGACGGAGCAGAAGCACCAGAGCAAGGGAGTGTGTCTGTAGGGTACTACCTCCAAACCACCCCCCACAAAAGGGTGAGAGGCTCTGGCAAGGCTTCTGCACCTCTTCTCTTCCCCATACACCCTCTCTTAATCTAGAATAAATCCTTGAATTGATAAAAAAAAAAAAAATAGCAGAACAGGGTTGACTGCATGTGGTTAAAAACCTCTTGCATTTTTCCCGCACTTAGCACACACGAGGGACCTTCCCCAAGCAGCATTAGCAGCGTGTTTACTCTCAATTGACCCATCTCAAGTATGATTTTTTTTTTTAACCTCCATTTCATTCCCCCCCCCCCGCCTTGAACTTCTTCTTTCAGAGCAAGAACAAGGAAGGAAATTGAAAATCCCAGAGAGCCCTGGACGGTCCAGATTTAGGGCTTTAGCTTTTGTTCGCACAAACTCGCTTGGCTCCCAACCGGCCTCCACCCATGATCCCGACATCCGCAGCAGCAGCCGCTCGTTCAAAACAGAGCCCCGAGCCCGGCAGGGACCGGAGCCCCGAGCCCGGCCCCGCTCTGCTCCCGCTTCTTCTCCCTCGCAGCTCGCCTTTCTTCCCAGCCTCTTCCGACAGCCGGCCAGGAGGTTTCGAAGTGGAGATGAGTTTTTTCTCCCCTCCGCGAGCCTCGGATGATGCTGGGATTATGCAACGTTAGCAGATGTGGGGTTTATAATTAGAGCTGCCTGTCCTCGGGAGGAGCCTCCGCGGGCACGGGATGCGCCCGCAGCCCCGGCAGAACAGCGGCTCCATCCCCATCCCAGCGGGAATGCTCCCCAGGGAATGCGAATGCTCCCCAGGGAATGCCCAGCCTCCCCACGAGGGATGAAGGGCTGCTCTGGACAGCCAGTCAGCTGCTCTTGGCTTTCCTTCTGTGCGAACTCAGATCAAATATGTTTTCCCCTGTCAAGAAAGTATTTTTGTTGCCCTCGAGGGGAAAGAATCGCATCTTCAGGGCAGCAGTGGGGCTGGGATGGCTTGTGGCGTGCCTTGGCTGGCTGCAGTCTCCTGACAAACGCTGCCTGTGGGGATGCTGCTCTCCTGGCATCAGCAGGATACATCCCACCTCCCTCCCCGCCCTGTGTGTGATCACAGTCACCGCAGAAAACTTGCATTATTGTGCTTTTTGGTGTTGTGCTGACCCGTGGTTGAGTTGTGAGCATCACCTAAATGCCACCTTGGTAGCAACCAGCTGTCTGTGTCACGGATGGAGGCAGAAAATTGTTGGCCCAAAAGAGATTTTTCAGGAGTCTCACAAGGTAGATATCCAACTGGGCTGCCAGGGGCAAGCCCAAAGCCTTGAGAAATCAGCTGGAACTTGATCTGTTTGTCCTGGCTGAGCTGTGTAACTCGGCTCACAGCAAGCCTCGGGCTTGTTATGCTTGCAAAGAAAAAGTAACTCCGAGCCTCGACCTGTCTGGTGAGCATCGCTGCTAGTTTTCAGTGGGAAGGAAAACACCAGTCCAGTGGGTGGCAGGGGTTTGTGCTGGAAGTCAAATATTTCTCAGTGGCTGTGGTTATGTGGAGTTAAACCGTGCAAAGCTGTTGGCAGCTTAGGATGTGATGAAATTGTTAGTGACAGATCTGTACCTCAGCTGAAGGGCCACTCTGCTTTAAGCCTTTAATGCATCAGGGGAGGCCAGATGGTCCCATGGGGAATTTTTTGGAAGAAGTTTGATCTGGTCTGTCCGCTGCAGAGGAGGGTCGTCTTTGAAGTCTTAATTTCTGCAGGCAAATCAAAGAGGATATTGTGGTTTTATCTTGCGCTTCTGGTAGGCTTGATGGATGTGAGATTTCACGTCTATTTTGTTGAACAACACGTTTTTTTTGGGGGTTTCCTTACTACATGCTGTGGGTTGAATTTTCCAGCGTAGCTTATGCTCTGCACCCACCGATCTGGGGAGCTGAGCCTGTACTAGAACAAGGTTTTGCTCCCTGCAGCAGGACCTTGCAGGGCAGAGTCAAAAATGCCAGATGACTCTAAAAAGCCTGTGTAAATAATACCTTCTCATTCAGCCCCTCCACTGCCTGGCTGCACTCAAAGCCAGGTTTGCTGGCGCCCACAATAAGGGGAAGAGTTTTGCTTCAGTTTATTCCCAGCATCTCTGCAGAGCCAAAAGAAGATAGAGAGCACTCCGAGGTGGGTTTGCAGGGCAAACAATCACCAGATAAGCAAACAGCAGTGTTTTACTTTTGAACTGGTCTCATACAATCAAGGAACACAGCTGAAGGCACTGCCTGCTGGCATTTCAGGGTTACTTTTTAAGAAGTGGCAATGAAATGCCTGCTGAAGTGTGAGGCTGTATATTTTAGCCTGCCTGTCCAGAGCCCTTGTTGACAAATGAGTTGGCAACCTAGGAAAGCAGATTTCCCTCTGTCTATCCTCATACCCTAAGGGTTTCTTTAAGCATCTGCTGTTTTGCCTTCTCTCTGTGCAGCAAAGCTGGCCACAGGCTTTCCAGGCAGCATGGGCTGCACAGCTGAAAGCTTTTAGTGAGGGGGATGGAGAGGAATTCAGTGCACTGCCCTCCAGCACAGCCACGTTTTTCGGGGCTGCTATAAATGGACTTGTGGGCTACAATTACAGGCTGGGTATTGGCTTGGAAATGAACACAGCAAGCATCCCCTGCCACTTCCCATCCCCTTGTCCAGCTGGTGAGGACCAGGAGCTTGTCCCATGAGACCAGGAGGTGGCTCACAGTGGGCTCTGGGTGGCAGTGGCTGCTCAGCATTGCACGCCACTGTGAGGCTTGCCAGCGATGCCACCCTGGGGGCTCTGCTCCACCACAGCTCCTGTCTCCGTGGCCCACGGGGGGCTTAGACTCCCAGGATGAAATACAGACTGTCCTACCCACCCCTCTGTTTCTTGGTGAGTTCCCACTGAAGGTATTGCAGGTGTATAGAGGACACCACTTCTGAAATTGCCACCTCTGTGGTGGCACAGCAACTCAAGGAAGACTTACAAGACAAGGGGGAGGTGTCCCGTAGGTGTTTGTCTTGAGCACACAGTTTTCTTACAGAAAATGTTTGGAGGCCCAGAACAGGTTTAACCTTCAAAGTCAGAGCTTTTGGGCAGAGATTGACTGCCTTTATCTGCTGCCTGTGGATGCCATGCACATGACAGAGACTGCATTTAGTTGTAGGGAAGATGGACAAAACGGGGACCTTGCCCGTTCAGATTTGGACTTGCTTTTGACTCCAAAGCTTGTTGTGGGCTTTGAAGGTCATCTGAGGCTGCAGTGCCAGCCAGGCCTTGGGACTGTAACATAGATGGTGGCTGCTGATTTTTGTGTGAACTGATATGCACTGAAATCCTCACAGCCCTGTGTAGTACCGTAAGCTGAAAACCCTGATTTCCTGGACCACCACTCACGCACAATCATCTTCTTCTTGTTTCTCATATTCTGGTAGGCATTAATGTTAGAAGTGCTAAAATACCTCATCACCTTGGGGTGCTTTGGCACCTGGGTGGGCCATGTAATCCACAGCATGCACTGATCTCCTCTGTCCCCAGTGCTGCCCTGTGGCTGGGTGGGTTACACTGACTGCCCTGCAGTTCTCAGCCAGCTCCCTGCCAGCTCTCTGCAGGTGATGGGGGTTGAGATCAGGTGTCCAGCAAGCACTGGCCAAGTGGAGAGAGGGGAAGAGCTGTGGGGCCCTCTCCCTTCCCATCTTACATTCAGACTGGGGCACATGGGGCTGTGCAGGGCTCAGCTCTGGAGACCTTCACACTTCTGCCATGGACCCTACTCTGTGAGTATTTCCAGTTATTTGTTTAGGACTTTTTGCTCCATTCAAAATTTATTTCTCCTAACACAAAAAAATCCTGAGGGTGATGAATTGAATTAGTCTTTTGCACAGAGGTGGGTTTTGGTATTTGGTGCCACAGACCAATCTAGTTTCCACTGGTGCAAATCCAAAAATAAATTTCATGTCTGTGTTTTGATTATGCACAATTTTTCTCTAGTGTAAGTAAATGAGCTCAGAGCCTGGCCTTGGTGTTTACTGCAGATGAGCTGAGCCTGCACATCAGTGCTGATGGGATCTAAGTTTTTTTTTCTTGTCTTTCCTTTTAGTCATTGAAAGCAACCATCAGGAGAGAAGTTCAAGCACAGAGATAAGGACTGCTGGTGCTCCTGTGGAGTTGGTGACGATGCTGGCTGGGAGCAGGGAGTGGCCATCGCTGCCTGCCAGGCACAGGGCAGTGCCAGCAGCAAGCAGGCTCACGGGGCACACTGTGCCCCCTGCCAGCCATGGGGATGTCCCCCCTCCAGGGCAGGATCCCCAGAGAACCCATCTGCTGGGCCAGTGACCCACCTGCTCACCCACAGCCATCCTCCCGGTGAGTTTCATGGATGTGGGAGTTCCTGTTAGCTGCCCATGGACTGGGCATAGCCACTGGGTTAGGAAGCATTGCTGCCCCACAGCTAGAAATGCAGATCTTTGAGAGAAATCCAATCTCAGGATTGGAGAAATCCAATCTCAGGAAAGCTGGGCTTTGTTTTTTAACATTACAATGCAGGTGATTCTCAGGAGCTGCCTCTGTTTTTCAGCACTCAGCAGCACCCAGGGAGTGCTGCCCATCCACTGAGCTCAGGGGCTGTGCAAAGGGCTGAGACCCCTGGGTGTCCCCACAACTTCTCCCATCAGGAACTGAACCCCACTGCAAGCCCAGCTAGGCTGTAAGAACTCAGTTTAAGGACACCTGACCAACTGTAATGACAATTTGTGGCTGAGGTCCTTACATGGAAATCCTGCAAGTGAGCGCTTACTTTTGGGTGTGTTCATAATCTTCAGTCATAAGTAAACCAATGTACTCTATTTAAATATGAACTTAAGTCAAGGCCTGTTTCTCAGAGCAGCAAGACAAAGGTGAGCTGATTGCCTGTCCCCACTTCAGTTTTTTTTTCTTAATATCCCTGGCTGAAATAAGATATAAGCATAGAGGTTTTCTTTAATTTTTTTTTGATTCCTCGGTTTTTTTCTGCTTAGGGACTAGAACATGGAGCTGGCATGCCCAGGCTGCCAGCTGTGGGCTGTTCTGGCACCAGGCTCCTTACTGCCTGCTGCATTTTTAATGTCTCTAAAAAAATCTGTTTCTTTTGCCATGCTCAAATGAGGACAATATATATATAATGCCATTATTTTTTGGTGACAGAAACCCTCCTGCAGTTAAACTGTGCTCTGTTAAACAGAGGAAACAGGAGGGATGCAAGCTGTGACCCTTCCTGTTGCCTGTGGTAGGGCTGGGTACCACTGCAGGTGATGCTGCTGCCACCCAGCTGAGACACAAGAACTTTTCCAGGTGAACATGACCCTCTTCCTGTGTTGCTTTCCAGAGCCTGGCAGCCATCCCCATGCTGCAGGCAGGCCAGGGAGAGGCAAGAGGGCTCCCAGCACCCCTGCAGCTGCTGAGGGGACACCACCAGGCTCGGAAGCCATCAGCACCAATTCGGCTGAGGGGACACAGGGAGGGCACTACGGGCTCTGGAATGTGTCAGGATTTAACACCATGAGGACAGCGCTGCTACCTTCATCTCCAGAAGCTCATCACCCAGGTGAGCCATCCCAGTTCAGCCTAGGAACACTGACAAAGTGTTCCAGCACCTGGGAACAAGGTGATATGCTGTTCCCCAGAGCAACCAGCATTGGTTAAGCCTGGTTCTCCTGTATTGTAGAGCCTTGTGGATCCAGCTCTCCATCCTCACTGTGCACTCAGGGCAGTTTATTGGATTGCTTTATGCACAAGGATGGAGAGAAGAATCCTAGTATTCAAAATTATGAACAACTTGGTGCAGCTTCCAGACACAAAGTGCCTGTAGGCACAGTGCAGACAGGGGGCTGAGGGGCAGGGGAAGGGGGGCAGTGTGGAATGGCTCAGTGGGCAGCTGAGCCCATCTCTGGGTTCTCATCTGCTTTCTCCTGTTGCTGTGCAGGCACTGACAGCCTCTCTCAACCCGTGAGCAGCTGGGTGGGCACAGAGCTGGGCACTGCAGCTGCTTCACCCAGCCCCAGCTCTGCCCTCCCTGGCTCCCTGGGACAGCCCCAGGCCTCCTCCCAAGCTTCAAGCACCCAGACTGATGCAGAGCACATCATGCTACACCCCAGGGGTGTCACGGGGAACTTGACCAGCCCATTGCTGACAGCATCGCCTCCCACGGACAGCGCCTTCAGAGGTGAGCTTTGCTGGCCTTTGTTTCATAGCTTTGAAAAGCCATTTTATAGTATTTGCTTTCTTGAGGCAAAGGAGATGCTCTGTTTTGCATGCACTCTGTTTTTTATTATTTGGATGGTTAGCTGAAATTCCCTGCTGAAAGCAGGAAAAAGCAATGGAAAAAAATAATTTGATCCAACACCCCCCCCCCCCCCCCAGCATTTTCCACTTGAAAAAAAATGAAGTTCTTTGGATGTTATCACAGTGTTTGCTGCAGGGTGGATGTCTGCAGCTGTGAAATATCTTCACTGGGCCAGTGCCAGCTGCAGAGCAAGGGCAGCTCTGAGCCCTGTCTGACCTGTGCCCAAGTGGTGACGGGGTGGGGTGGGAGGTTGGGAACCCACACTTGTGGCCACACGGGGTGGGTTTGCCCTCAGCTAGGCAGGGTGAGATGCCTGTGCTGAACAATTTGTTCAGGGCAGCAAACCTGAGATCCCTGGGCTCCATGGCTTCCCCTTGCTTGCTCTGCAGCAGCCAATTTCTGGAGCTCCCAAAGCCAGAGACTTTGCCCAGCTCCACATGAACACTGAAAACATCAGTGCTGCTGAATCCTTATCCTGTGTCCATGGCTTTTCAGGAGCCAACACGTCTCCCAGGTTCTCACACTGACACAGCTATTGGGAGCACTGCTGGGGCTGCAGGAAACCTGAGAGCCAGTGTCTGGACAGTGCCCCACGGAGCCCTGAGATGTGGGATGTGCAGTGAGCTGCAGGCTCACATGGGAATGTGGCTGTGCTTAGGTTTCCTCCCTTTGCTGTTTGATGCTGTGCTCAAGCCACAAAAAAAAAAAAAAAAAAAAAAAAAAAAAAAAAAAAAAAAAGCCTGAGCCCTATTTCCAGCAATATTAGAGCAAAGGTGGGATTTAAAGGCAAACCCCCACAGTCCTTGTCCTGTGGGGTTTCCTGCTGTCTGGGCCATGCCACTCTCACAAAGCCTGGCAGCAAGCCCTGGGTTTTGTGCGAGGTCTTCCTGTGGTGAGGGGAGTCCTGCCTGTCCAAAGCAGCACTTTGTCCAGATTGAACACTTCCTATGCTTAGTATCTGTATGTGCACTCTAAGCATCTGGGAAGAAAATGGATCCATCTGTTTATAATTTCATGTGTACAAACCCATTTTTTTTTTTATTGTGCTGTAGGCGTTGGAAGCAGCCACCAGCCATCCAACAGCTCGGCTATGGAGAGGTTCGGTTCGGATTTCCCCACCAGCAGCACCTCCATTTCCACAGCAGCTGCCAAGGCTGGAGGGAGGACGTTGAGGTCTCTGCCAGCCAGCACCAGGCTGGTCACCATGGCAGAGATTTCCATCTCTGGGACTGAAATCACCAGCTCCTCAGGCCAGAGCCAGACCCCCGGCGTGTCTGTGGGTGCCCAGGGTGATGGAGGCAGAGGTGTCACAGACCCATTGCTCTCAGGCTTGCTGTCTGTTTCAGGAAGTGCTTCCACAAGTGAGTTTTGATAGATAGCTCAAAACTCTTATTTAAAGACTCTTTATTAACAAAATATATCCTTTTTTATTTTAAAGAAAGGAGGAATAATATTGTATTTGGCACATTCTGTACATTTAAAAACATTTCACAGAAATGAAAGTATGGATAAATATTATTCTTGTTGGAAGGGGAGGATAGATTTTCCTTGAAAACTTCCAGTTGAATTTTGCAAGCAATAACTTCAGCAGTTCCTATTTAGAGACCACTTTTCCCCTGCCTTAATGATTTCCCAGTATTAAATATTTCCGCATTGAATATTCACCCATACATTGTCTACGTCTACTGACAGTGGGATGAAACCTACCCAGCAGTTTTTATTTATGTTTATGCAGTTTTGCCTTTCTCTTCTCCTTTTTCAGCTTCTAGCAGCAGTTATGAAGCCCCCAAGAGCATCCCAGGTGCAGAAGAGGCGACGCTGCGCTTGGACATCCAGGCTGCTGACATGTCCAGCACGGCAGTGGGGACACTGATGTCCCCAGAAAATGGCCACACAGCTGGGGTGACAAGGGACTCTGCCACCAGCAGCAACCCCACAAGCTCTTTGGGTGGGACCTCCTCTTCCTTGAGGAGTGGGACACATCATCCCAACAGCTCACGGGAAGCCACCGATCTCCCAGGCCCTCCTTTGCTCACACGCTCTCTCTCTGCCTCTGAAGGTCCTTTTCCAGGTAAATTTGTTAGTCTGAAAGCTGTCTGCCTTGGGATGGATGAGATTTCACATCCCTGCACTGTTTTTCTTCAGATACAGTCATCAGTCATTATTGGATACATGGATGTTTTTGTTACTGGCTGCACTGAGCTGGCAGTGAGGTGGGTGGGAAGGGGGAGAGTGGAGCTCAGCTTTAGGGTGAAAAAGTGAAAAACATGGATGACCTCATTATTAATGAAACTCCTGTCCTGGGAAGAGCATTGCTAAGAAATACATGCACACACTTTGCCTGCCAGAGACACTTGCTGGGGTTTTGCAGCTGTCACCTGGTGCTGTATCTGCCACGCAGGCTGCTCTGTAGGATGTGGGTTTGAGACTTTTCATGGGTTTCTGTAAGGCACAGGTGCCTGTACTGAAGAGATAATCTCTTCCCAGAGAAACCCCTTCTGTTTCTCAAAGGGCAGTGTAGAAATGGGTGCTGAGCACACAGTTATATGTATAGCTCTGTATGCACAAATCAAAGCTGGTTTATTGTTCCTAGGTGTCAGAAGCAGCCACCAACCAGTGGCAGAGAAAACCTCCCTCGCTTCCTCTGCCACCAGCACTCCCATTTCAGCCACATCCAGCAGCGGGGGGAGGCCACCCAGGTCAGCCTCGGGCAGCAGCCCCTGGGCAGCAGCCAAGGGCTCCACGTCCAGCAGTGCCATGTACAGGACCTTGGGAACAACTCAGTCCTTGTCCACATCTTCTGGGAGAGAGACCTCCAGAGCTCAGGGGTCCACAGGAATGACAGATTTCACTGAGGTGGCAGACTCTCCCCTAACACGCTCTGGCTCTCCTTTGGAAGGTCCTTCCCCAGGTGAGCTCACATTAGAATTGAAATTTCATTTTTCTTACAAGCCAAAGGAGGACTTCCTGCAGCTTGCACTTGCCTGACACTTTCCTGCTACGTAGAATATCTAGTTTGGAAGGATGCAGTGTGATTTTCTGTCTGAAATTATTTAGCTCTTTCTTGACCAAAAAAATATGCTTTAGATTTTTTACAGAAAGGGCACATGTGTGGAAAGTTTCATTATGCCAAGAAAAATAATTAACTTTCAAATCACAGTCCTTTTTTTACTGTCTCCAGTTGCTATCTCCATGTTACAGACAAGAGAACTAAGCAAGTGAGGATTAGATCATGTCCCTGTGGTCCCAGGGATCAGACTTCAGCTCCTACCTTCTGTCTTACTACTTGGATCATGCTCCTTCCCAGAGGAGCTCCTACCAGCTCAACAAATTTAAGGCAACTTTGCATGTGGTCCCTGAGGTCCTTCATGCTGCTGTTTGGTCATTGTCCCCACTGTGGTTCTGAGAGGGTCTGATCCCCCTGATCCTGTTTCCTCAGACTTCTCCAAGGCCTTCACAGTGCTCAGGGTAGTGCCTTGCCTGAACTGATTTCCAGGCTTTTCTGGGTCATCATGATATTTGTTCTAGCAGCATGGAGTGCACTCAGGCACATAATGGTGAAATCAAGTGCACAGCATTAGTATTTCAACAGTTTTTATATAATAGCACTTTTGTCAGCATCACACTGGTTTTTAGAAGACAAATTTTTGTAGGGAGGATTTACATTTTGGAATTTGACATCTTCTCATATTTTCTACTTGTGTTTGTGTACTGTACTTGCTGCATCTGGGTGCTATTGGAAGAAAGCTCATTTTTATTTATAGTTCCATATGTGTAAAAATGTAAATTGTTTCTTTATCACATTTTAGCTACTGGAAGCAGCCATGTGTCATTCAGCATCGTGTCAACAGAGAGAAGGAACAATTTCCCCACCACCATCACCTCTGTTTACACAACAGGCACCAAGGGAGGAGAGAGGACGTTAAGGTCTCTGCCAGACAGCATCACCCTGGCCCAAACAACAGAGGTTTCCACCACTGGTACTGAAAACATCAGCTCTCCAGGCCATTCCCAGTCTTCTTTGGGAACCCAGGGTGGTGGTGGCAGAGGTGCCATCCTGTCATCTGTGACCCCATTGCTCACAGGCTCGCCATCTGCTCCAGAAAGCACTTCCCCAGGTGAGCTCTGACCACACATCAGACACCCACCTGCATGGGCAAGGAGAGGGAGGGCATGCTGGAAGGTGCTGGATGACGGCATTGGATTTATGGATGAAAATTTCAACTTCCAGAGAAAAAACATTATCTGTTGCTTACATTTAGGCACCAGGAAAAGCCAGCCTTACTTCCAGAGCAGTCTCAAGGTTTGCTGTGTTTTCAGGGACTGCAGAATTTCAAGACTGCCCCGCTGGCTGTGTTTATACCAGCAGAAGCAGCAGCAGTCATTCCTGACTCCCCCCGCGGGGGTGCAAAGGCAGTATTTACTGATCCCATACTAACCTGCCATGCTTTCTTTCAAGTACCAGGGCTTTGGGTTCTGTGTGCTCTCCCCCTCGCTCCCTGTGGGTGCAGAGGTGACTGTGTGGGTGTCTGGTGCCCAGTCAGGCCTGTGGCACCAGGAGCAGTGCCGGAGGGAAGCAAACCCAGAAGTGCTGCCTCACCTTGTTCCTTGTGCCCTCTCCAGGGTGCCATGTTCTCTCTGTGTCCTCAGCCTGAGGCTGGTGATGGGAGAGACAACACCTGCTTATTTATAGTTGGGGGTGCATAAATCATTTTGCTTTGCTCTCTCTCAGCAGACAAGACCTCAGCCACGGGAGGACACCTGCCTCTCACCAGCACACCCAGTGTGGTGAGAGCTGCCAGCAGGGAGGAGAGCAGCACAGTGCCCGTGTTGGACACCCATGGAGCTTCCAGTGCCACAGGGAGCTCTGCTCACTCTGCCCCCCACACCAGCACCCTGGGCACGGTCCTGCTGTCCTCACCAGCAGCAGAGCCTGGGAGGCAGAGTCATGTTTCACACAGCGGGGCAGGACTCAGTGAGCTTCCAACAAAGCTGCTGCCTGCGTTTTCTCCCAGTGTTTCAGTGCCTTCACCTTCAGCCACACTCTTCATCCACAAGGAAGGGACACCTCAAGCCCCAGGCAGCCACAGCATGTGGAGCACAAAAGCAGAAAGCCTCACATCTCAGCTGGACACAGCTGGGGACACCCGCACCGGCCCTGTCCCATCCTCCACGGCAAGGCCTCCAGTGAGACACGTGTCATCTGGCCAAGCAGGGTCCTCAGAGCCCAAGGTCACCCTTTCATCCAAGGTCTTCACCTACTTCTCAGCTGCTGCTGAACCTTCCAGTGAGTTTTTCTGAACTCTGGGGCAGTGTTTGACTGCCTCTCCCTTCCCTTCCCTTCTCTGTAGGGTTGGTATGACACAGCTGTTGCAGGTGTCATGGGCAGCATTTATATGTGGTCTTGGTTCTGCCCTGTGGTGTTGTATATCTGCAGCTGCTGATGCTTAACAAGAAGGGTCTCATTCTTGAGACATGTAGCTTGTTTCTGTAGGACACATCAACTGCCTGTCTGGGTTGGGGTGATAATTACAAATAACATAAGCATACCATTATGACTCTAATGGTACCCATTCCTCAGTATCTGGACAGTCCTGTCTGCTTTGAGATGATAAAATCAGACACCTGCTTTTCCATCCTTTTCCAGCAATTGGCAGCAGCCATGGCTCCCTAAGCAGCTCAGGTGCTGAGAAGAGAATGTCCAGCCCCATCACCAATCCTGTGTACAGTTCATCCACGTCTGCAGGTGCTGAGGAGAGGATGCTGCTCTCAGTGACAGGTGGCACTCTGGCTGGTGGCATGGAGAGCTCTTCTTTCCATGCTGGAGCTCCCATCTCTCCGGGGCCATCTGAGCCAGCATTGGAGGAGCAGGGCAGGACAGCCAATTCCTCCACCAGCACTGGTTTCACAGGCTTTGCCACGGAGACAGTCTTTGTACGTTCTGCCAAGATACCCACTTACTCTTCTTTCCAAAATGATCTCACAAGTAAGTTGATGTTTTTTGGTGTACATTTGGGGGCAATTCACATTGTCTGGGTTTTAGTATGTAGTACGTAAGGTTTTTGTTCGTTACTACATTCAATACCACCTGTGGATTCACTCAGGGGGATGTTTCCATCAAAGGACTCAAAACCAGACCCCACACAGATGGGAAATTATTCCAGAAGTAGAGCCATAAACCCTCCTGTTTTGATGGCTGCATTTTTTTTGCACCCTAACTGGTGCAAAAATGATGTTTTCAGAAGTGTTTCACGATGACCTAGGTAATTTGTAGAATTAAAACAAATTTTTAATACAATTTTTTTAAGTTGGCTGACCTTAGCTGTACATCCTGAAATTGGTACTATAAGATTGATTGCACCTTTTGTGCTAAATAATCTGAACTTTTTGCATGCTGATGTGCATTTAGGTTTTCCTGGCTGTAAAGTTTTGAATCACTGGGTTCATGATAAGCTGCAAATTAACATAATGTAGTAATTTCATCCTGCAGAGGCATGAAGTTCACTGTGTCTAAAAACAAATTTACTGAAAAAGATGGATATTCTGTAGATGGGGATGGAGGATAAGAGGGAGAGGATATGAGTTTTGTAAATTGTGAGTGATAAAGAGAACAGTTGGATTTTCCTGCTTAGCTTGCCACAAATACCATGGAATGTTAAGATCTCAATCACTTTAGGAAAGCAATATGTGAAGAAAAGTGATTTGGAAACCTACACATTTCATGGGACTCTTGTGTCTGCCAGGGTTCATCATTTTACAATCAATAAGGAGTTCATAAGGCTCCTAATTGTATAACCATGCTTGAATGGTACTTGAAATTCTTAGAAAATCATGGACAGGTTCACAGACAAGAACATCTTATTTGGCAAGCAGCTTTAATGTGACGTCAAAATGCTTTCCTATTACTCTGTCTTTCAAATATTTTTTTGTCCTTTTACTCCAGACTTTTCAGGCAGCCATCAGCCAGTCAGTAGCAGTGATGCTGAGAAAAGGACCTCGGTTTCTCACACAGACGGCACATACATTTCAACCACATATACCAGAGGAGGAGAAAGGACCCTCCTGTCTATCTCCAACAGCAGCACCTCTGCTGACTCCTCAGAAAGTTCCACCTTTTTTTCTGAAGTTTCCAGCCCTTTTGATGCCTCACAGTCATCTGACAGGCAGACCAATGCATCAAACAGTAGCAGCTTTGTTGAGCCATCTACGGAGCCGTTGCTGGTGCACTCTTCCAAACCATCGACATCTGCTTCTACAGGCAGCATAGAAAATACAACTCTATTCAACACTGCCTCTGAGTTGTTGACCACTGACAGATCCTCTCTGTCTTCATCAGCATTTCCAGCCTCTTCTTCGCTGTCATCGCTGCAGCACTTGCTGTCATCAACACCACCACCAGCTCATCTGTTTACGCTGTCAGAATCACCTGAGCCCCGCTTGCCCTCTGTGATGGCATCTTCACCCCCTCTGCAGGCTTTGCCATCCTCCTTGCCCACTTCTTCCTTGCCCTCCCCATCTTACTCATTAGCATCTTTACTGTCTGTGTTTTCATCACCCTCATCCATCTCACAGTCCAATGAGAGTGATCAAGCAAGCACCACAGTGGCTACGGTCAGGCAAGAGCCCTCCACAGCTGCCACAGCCAGGAGCGCACCCAGAGAGACCAGCAAGCCCAGTGTCCCACACCAGCCCCAAAAGAGCACCACCTTCACTCCCACCAGGTCACCTCTCCCTACAGAACCCATGGAGCTGCTTGGTGGACGCGTCGTGTCTGTGTCTGCTCCCGTGACAGTAACAGAGACTGCCTTGCCTAGAGATGCCACCACCCGAGGGGACAGCTTTGGGAAGGCAACACCACTGCTCACCACAGCCAGTATTGCTCCACAGGCTGGTCCAACTGATGCCCCCCTTAGTCCCTCACCAGGTGCAGCAAATCACAGCAGCATTGTCCCCACCGTGGCAGTGACCACGGTGAAACCTCCTGTGCTGACAACGCCGTCCGGTCGCCAGCCCACCCCAGGCGAGGCCAGCACCTTGCAAGACCACAGGGCCCAGACACCCGCTGCCACTAAGCACAGTTATACCACTGGTAAAAGCACAGAAGCCATGGGTCCCACCACTACAAAGCCTGCTAAAGCCACTGAGGAAAACATCCCTGTTACAAGCCCTTCTGCAGCACCTCCAACCATCAAGACCACTGGGAGCATTGCAACAACTTTGGCTGCTACCAAACCAACCACTGCTCCTCTGCCAAGCAGCACAGTCAGGCTGAGGACATCACCTCCAGCTACAGGTAATGTGTGCAATGGCTCTCACCAGTGGTGGGGCCAGGAACAAGCAGGCAGGAATTCCTGGGTCCCACTTCAGGAATTTTCAAAGAGCTGTGTGTGCACGCATGTATGACAAGTCTGTTGTCAGCAGTGTTTTAGGTCAATAACTCATCTCTGTGTTGTTTTTTTTTTTAAGCTAAGGGTTTAGCAGTCAAGTTGAATGGGTGAAATAAGGGTGAGCACTTTGATAAACAGTTCTGATAAAAAGATTAAGCTGAAATTTGTCTGTTTTGAGAAAATAAATCTGATTGGCCTTACAGGTAAGCACAGGATGCACTTTATCTATTGTTATTGTTAATCCATCAAGAAATATAATGATAGATACCTGTCTTATTGAGAAAGTACAGTTTGCCAGCACTTGGTATTTTTGTTGAAACTGCTTCTCATATTACAACCTATAGTTGTTTTCTCCCCACCTCACTAAACATTAATCTTCTTAGGGGCCTGATGCTTCTCCTGGTAGTCTTGCTGAGAATGTTGTTATAGAAATTTATTACCACTGCCAGTCTCCTTATCTTCTTAAGTAAATAGATTTGCTGAAGTCTTATATGAAAGGAAATTGACTTTGTGTTTGAAGTTCAGAGCCTGGCCATCATGCCACTGTAGGATATTGTGTGTGCTCAAGGCATTAATCTCAGTGAAATACTGACAATAATATATATTCCATCCAATAATTAAGTATTTAAAGGTTATTTCTCAGGCTGATTGGTTTTAATTATAGCTATAGCTTCATGCAAAAAAAAATTACTGGAATGATTTTTTAATTAAAAAATTAAGATAATGCATCCTTTTTAGAAACTGATTCACACTTTTGCCAAATTATTCTTTCCTTTGAAAACTAAGATTTGCCATTCACTAGAATGCAGAAGATCCTTCTGCTGTCTTGGGCATGGTGCTTTGTACATGGTCACTCACTGCCCTGAGAGTGGCTGCCCTGGTCTGTGCTGTACAAAGCACAAACTGAAGGATGGCAAAGTGAAAGCCATGGTTTTAAATCACACCCGCTCATTTTTGGCTGCTTACATTACACGAAATCTGCTTCTCACTGATGCTGAGGTAGCTGTGCCAGGCTAGTCCAGGCATGGGATTGCATCAAGTGGTGTTCCAGGGCAGAGTTTGGCTGGGAGCTGTCAGGTCTGTGTGGTGCTGTGGGTAGTTACTGCAGTGCCACCAGAAATGCACAGATGGATTTGGTTTTTGTGCTTCATGCTGTAACCACAGAGCCTGTGCTTCCTGCCTCTGCTGCAGCCCTCAGCAGCAGCAGCCACAAGATGGGTACGAGTGGGGTGTAAGATGTCTTGCTGGTCTTGTAGAGCCTTGGCACTGACAACTCCCCAGCCCTGCCTATGGCCTGCCCTTGTGAGTGTGTGTGATGTGTGTTTGTGCTCATCTGAGTCATAGATGCAGCAAGAGGAGCTTTTTTGACCAGGACATCTTTTTTCTTTTTTTTTTTTTTTTTTCAAGAGGAAATATTTGATATAATCTTCAGAATTTGCAGTTTGAGTTGTGTAATCTATGAAGCATTTGACATTACAGTCCTTAATACCCTGAGACACTGTATTATCACAGTGGTGTCTGCTCCCCAAGCTCTTGCTGACCCAGCAGGAAGGGCTCTGGGAGTGGAAGCACAGGAATCACTGCTGTGACCATGCCCAGGCTGGCATGGAGGAGATCTGGAGAAGGAGGTGATTGCAGCCAGGGCTGCCTCCACCATTGCTGGGTAACCTACAGACTGGACCAGTGCTCAAGCACTGCCTTTGGAGCAGCGAAACAGGGCTTGGATGAAAAGGGCAGGACTTTGGTGAAGCAGCCCATGCCCACATGGCTAACTTGGGCTGTTGAGGTTCCTTCTTTGGTCTTCTCATGCATAAACTGTTGGGATGTTTGTCTTTGCAAAGAACCTTGAGATCATCTGATGAGCAGTGCCACAGATCAGTTGGATGTTCATATTAACATGGATCCGTGCTAGACCTCAAGGGCTTTTGAATGAATATTCAAGTGGTTTATATTTATTCCTTCAGCTCCAACAGAGTAATTCGGAACAGCATAAATAGTAAGTGCAAATGATGCAATGAAGCATCTGATAATGCTCAAGAGTCACAGATGGGGAGCCAAGTTCATCTCTTTTAGCCCAACAGCTGATGATTTTTATGATTCTGTAAGTATAATCTGTTTTGTTGTATTGTTTTTTTTTACTTTTATAGAGGTGGATAAATGTCTTTCCAACCCTTGTCCTGCGCTGGCCACCTGCAACAACACCCATGGCTCCTATATCTGTCAGTGTCCCCTTGGATATGAGCTGGAAAAAGGAAAGTGCAATTTAGGTAAGAAAACAAAAGTGAAAAACCAGGGATGGAAATAATTATCTTCAATCTTCTAAAATAAATTGACTTAGGCTCAAAACTAGTTCAGGAGCTTAATGTTCCTCCCAACCACCTGTTTTATCAGAGCCTTTTAGTGTTTATACAAGTGTGGTGTCTAATGCCTGTTGTGTTGGGCTGCCTGGGGAGCAGGCAGAGATGTCTGAATTCTTCTTAGAAACTCAGCAATGGAGCAGTGGGCTCAGGCTTGTTAGTAAGGACAGATGTGCCCCTTCTGTTCCTGATATGTTTTAAAACTCCCAAAAAGCATCCAGCAGCTTATCAGCCCTGCAAACTCTGGTGAAGGCACTTGGCTTGGGAGAAGTGAGTGGGGCTGTTGTGTAACCTGGCTTCAGTGGGATCAGCCACGTGTGGAAAGTTAAGCAGCCATGGTGAAAGTCTTTGTAAGATCAAGGTCTGGTTTCATACCTTTAGCATTTTTTGAGCAGCACAGTTATTAGCTGGAACTCAGGTTCTGACCTCTTCCTTTCTATTAGAGGACTCTCAGTCTCAAGGACTTACAATAGTCCATTGTAAAGGGGAAATTGTTTTCATAGATTTTCTTTTGACCCTTAATCAACAAGGATTAGAGGCATGGAAATTTTGCTAAGGAAACATGGGTGAGGTGTCCCTGAAGAGTGTTTTGGAACATTTCTTCAAGTTGGAATATGTCAGCTTCTAATTTAGAGACTTGTTTTGATTATGCCTTGAACTGGAGTATGGACAGATTATATAAACACTGTGAAGGTGATTCTCATCATAATTTTTGTCTGGAGTTGTTACATTAGAGATGTCTGATATGCAATTTGTGGTGAAGATAGGTTCAGTGGATGGGAAAAAATGGGAAAGAATTGAGGACTTTATAATGTTATTTGCAACTGTATTTGTTTTTCTGATGGAACATCAAGCTGGAATTCTGAGTTCTCAGTTCCACTGAGTATCTCATGACACTTAATACAAGATTTAGGGCTATTATCTCTGCAAGTCTGGACAACTCAGATTATTGCATTCTGCTGCTGTGAATCAAACATGAATCTAAGCACAGAAAAATGCATCTTTTGGACCTCTTTTCAAATGTCATTGCTCATTCTCTCCAGCAGTTTGAAAAATGAAAATATCCTTTCTACGGTGCTTTAGTTTGACTTGTTCATTTGATTTCCTTCCATTGCAGGGAAGAGTAAGAGATTTGACATAATTTGACCCCCAACTATCATAAATAGCTTTGGTACCTGACACTGTCTTCTTACTAAATTTACCCATCTCTCTCTGTGTTCAGGGATCTGTTTAAGTTACTCTGTGCTTCTGCATGAAATGTATGAACACTGAAGTGAAATGCTGTCTGTTCAGCAGAGCTCTGGAATTTGACTGGGACTGTGGGAACATTGCAGCAACCCTTGGAAAAAAACCCAAGGCTGTGACTTTGCTTTACTGGGGCAGTGACTCTCAGATCTCAGTTTTCTGTATGATTTGTAAAGGGATTTTCCATGCAAACAGCCTCTCATGTAAGGCAGATAAAACCACGTCTACACGTGGCACAGAGATGTGTTCCAACTAACTTTTCTTATTCTACCTTTTAGTGAGAATATTTATTGGCCAGGTTCCCCTGAAACTTAATATCACCCATGGGAAGTACACAGAGCTCTTCCACGTCGAGAGGGAGATCCTGGAGGTGGTGAGTGTCCTTGCTGGGACTTTGGCAGTGCTGGTGGCACAAGTCCCCTTCACTCCTCTTATGATTGTGACATTTCCCAGCCATTCAGTTTTAGCCATGTGGCTCTTGGTCAGTTGAGAGCCAGTGCTGGACAGGCTCTTGGCTTCCCCAAAGGCTGTGCCATCAATAGCTCCAAAGAGACCCATGGGCTGGGATCATCTGCACATCCCTGTGCAGTTCCTATCCGGATCACTGCATGCATAAGTTCATCCTGTTAGTGGTTGCTGGGATGGGTGCACTTCATTCCAGCTCTTTGGAGATGGATTTGGAGATGCTGCCAAAGGAAGGAGGTGCTGGGTGGAGTCACTGTGATGTTGCCTGCACAGCCTGTGCTGGGGAGTAAATACAAACAACTGCACAGACCCAGGGTCAGGGAAGATCTGCAGTCTCCAAGGGTGCTGCTTTGAGGCTGGCCTTGCACGGGGCTCTCTCCCTGCTGACATCTGGCTCATCCCTGACCTTTGTGGTCATTACACAGCAGGGCCACAGGCAGATGCTCGTGTCAAAATCCCCAAGGCTGTGCAATGGTCGCTTTGTCCACCCCTTACTGACAGCAGGGCAGTGCCTCCATCTCTTATAGAGCAGATGAACCTCTGGGATGCTCAGAGCCCCCTTGGTCTCAGCAGGCATCTCTGGGAAACACAGGGGATGGTGTCAGTGACCCAGGAGGACTGTCCCATGCTACATCCCATGGGGCTGCCTCCTTCCATCCTGCCCTGGGGCACTAACAGCTGCTCTCTCCCTCCTTGCAGCTCAATGCATCGCTGTCAGGCTTGCCAGGATACCACCACTCCACAGTTAAGGCAAGCAGGTAAGGCCAAGGCTACCAGGGGAAGAATGAGGAACTTGAGTGTTTGGGATCTTCAGCTTGAGAGCCACACTCTCCATTTTGAGTCCGTGCTTGATGCAATCCAGCCTGGCAGTGGTACAGGGCATGAGGAGTGCCTGACCAGCCTGCCAGGCTCACCTGCTATTCTCCTCCTGTCCTGAGCAGCTTGGGGATGGGCTGCCCAGGAGGGATTTATGGCTGGTTCCAAAGTGAGCTACCAGCATCCCTTCCAGCTCCATATTCTCCTCTCTGTGTATTGGTTAGTCCTGGTTTTAAGGTCTGTTACAGTGCACGTAGTGCTGTGTCTGTGGTAAGGATCTCTCGTGTTAACAGCAGTCCTATGTATGAGGTGCTAATGATGATATCAAACTGACCTGTGATACTCAGGGCTGTTTTGTTTTGCTTTGTTTTTTGTTAGGGAGGCAAATTTTGTGCACGTTTCAGTGCAATCCACGTTCTCTTTAGCATCCAACGTGACTTTCTTCGATGTTATCAGCAGTGTGAAAAGCTACATTCGAGCTTGCAAATCCCCCACTGAAGCCTGCCAGTTCATATCAAGCCTGAAATCACTCCACAGAGGTAAATAGCATCTGGAAGGACTGTGGCAGGAGGGGAAAAGGATGTTTTATTTGGCTCCTTTTATAAAAGGGGGACAGCATTTTGTCATTTGGAAAAATCCCTCTGTATCTTTTTATCTTGCTTAAATGGGAGTCATCTTAAGAACCTCCCAGCACAAAAGGGATGCAGATACCAAGCCTTATCTTTGCCACATGTGTGAGAAATCTGCCTCTCTGTGAAAATATTGTGCAGCACAGGATTAGAGACATTGTAGGGCAGCCTTTCATCTCTGGGATGTGACGCTGGGCCCAGCCAGATCAAAAACCTATAACTCTTAATTTCACACGCGCGGCCGGGAGCCAGGGAAATGGTGTGAAAGCCAAGAGACAAAACCCTGCTGGTGAGCTCAATTAGAGCTGCTGGAGGCTGCACAGTGAGCCCTGCTCTCCTGCCTGCCCAGTTTCAGTGCTGCAGGTTGTAAAATGGTTCACAATCAGTGAGAATTGTGATTTCTGTACTGAATCCTCCACCTGCCCACGGCAGTGTGGATACAGCACAAAGAGATGTGGAGAAGGATGCCAGTGTTGTGCGTGACCTTCTCCAGGTGGGCCCCAGTGCTGTGCCCTGGCATCTCCCAGCTCTCACCTCCTGAGGGAGTGATGGTGGAGATTTATCTGTGAGGGGTACCTCAGGATCCCTGAAAGAGTTTCCTGCAAGGAAACTGCTGCACATGCTGTTTTGTGAATTTGGGGTTCAAGGCTTTAAGGTTTGGCCTCGAGGAGGATGAAGGGTGGCAATGCTTAGCCTGGCTTAAACCCCCAGTATCATTTTGGCAAAGTAAACATGCAGATGAGAAGTTCAGTGTATGCTTTTATTGCAATGTGCTGTATTTTAAAGCCAGACTCTGCCCATGGTTTGCTTTAAATTATTTGGGTAAACCTGCTTTGATTATACCTACCCATTACCTCTGATACAGTGCTTCTGTAAAGTCAGCTTCTAACTTGAAATAAGCAGAGTAAGAAACTAATTATATTCCTGTGTAAGTACCTAAAAGAAAACATGTCAGATAAAAAAAAAAAATTGATCTAGCAAGGAAAGGTTTATAAAAGGAGCGTGCCAAACGAGTGACATATTTTCCATAAAATCCTATTTCTCACAAATATTTATTAATTCCATTTAGTCTGACCTCCCAGTAAAAATGTAAATTTGATGTCACAATTTCCATCATTTATCCACAGTTTTGCTGAATGCTCATTGTAACAAGTCTGACTTTCTAAATTAAAGCACTGCTTCAAAGTGATGTAAATGAAAGTACAATTTTTTTGTTTGAAAAATGGAAAAATCCAGTGCTTAATACTGAAATGGAAAAGAATTGGTTTGGTGTAATGTTTTGCTTGATATAAACTTAAAAATTGATTTATTGAACTGTGTCAGGGGATGAATGTGTTTGAGCTTGAGCCAAACCAGATTTCTCTTTTTCATTTCCCCTTCTGCTTCCAAACTGAAACATTTGTTATACACCCCTTCTATTTGCCTGTAACAAATGATGGTAGATACACAAGAAATGGTGATATAGGGTAATATTGACTCCCTCCTAATGGAACAAATATTACTGAAAAAAAAAATATTAAAGCAGCACATCAGGTGAATGGGATGCCCAGGGAAAGCAAATGTGCATAATGGTGGGTTCAGAGAGAACCATGCTGATGTTGGCCACCTCTTCCCAACAGCTGGCAGCTTGTGCAGACAGAAGGACCCTGAATGTGACAAGGAAACTTCAGAATGCACCGACTTTGATGGGGTTGCTCTCTGCCAGTGCAAAAGTGGGTACTTCAAATACAACAAGATGGACCACTCCTGCAGAGGTATTGTTCTTTATGTGTGGTGTACTTTGCCTAGATTTTCCTCAAAGTTTTGGTTCCAGTGGAAATGAGTGTGTGCTTGTAGTGCTGTGCATGCAAAACCTTCGATATTATGAATAAATATTAGCAGCTCAAGTTTCTTTTATTTAGTTAGGGGGCTTTTCAGCAGACACCGAGGACACAGTGTCTCTCTAGGAATAATATTATCTCTTTCTGGAGCATGCTGTGAGTCTCAGTGATTGAGGAGAGGGAGAAGGAGGCCTGGCTGCTTTGGGCTCCAGTTCAGTGGCACAGAGCAGAGATGACGTGTGTCTCTGCCTGTTTTGATTTTGTCTGAACTCTCAGTGAACTTAGGGGAAGTGCTTTAAACTCAAAAGCTTATATTTAATATATCATCAGTATTTTAAAAATTGGTATCTGAAAATGATTATGAATTTATTTTTCAGGTGAGTTCCAAATAGAAATTCTAAGCTTAAAGATTGTGTTATTTTTTTAGCTACTCCTCAGATCAACAAATCTGCTTTTGCTGCACTTTAAACAAAGTCTTTACATGCCAGTGTTCAAAATGACTTCTGGAGGATCAGGGTGTCCATTCCCTAGTTTGTGGTTGCTGTAAGGCTTTTCTGATGACATATCAATAACATTTGCAGTAGTGGTAATATATTGCTTCTGGCACTGCCTGCTGGGTTGCTCTTGAGCTAGGCGGAGATGTTTTGTCAGTTCCAAATCTGAGAGTGAGAAAAATGTGCCTGGAAATAACTCATGTGCTACAGGCTCTGGGAGGAACAGCTCAGAGATGGGCATCTCTGCTGGCCAGGTCATGGTGCTGCCTCTCCTGCACTCTGTGGCTCCCTTGTGACAAAACCTTTCCCTTTTTGTTTTTCTTCCTTCCCCTCATCTTGTATATTGGAGGAGGGATTTCTTTTGGGAAATACTGAGCATCTCCACCAACCCTAGAGAGTCAGAGAGGGGCTTATGTAGTGAGGGAGGAGCTGAGCTGAAACTTGAGAGGATTTTACCCGGTTCTTGTTCCATCATGGACAGTGGGGACCCAGGAAAAGTTACTCCATTTGTCTTGTTCATGTCTCTTGCCAAGCAGTGAAGATAAATACCTGAAAGGCTGTGAGGCACTTGGGTGTGATGGTTGCAGAGGGCTAAGAGATCTAAGACCTCGTATGTATGATTACTCCATACTTATGAAACTTGTTTGCTGTGGAATATATGAAAACCTCATCTGTAAACAGTGAGGCCTAAACACCACCTTCATCTCGCTGCTGTCAGCAGAAAACATTGATCATCTTGAGAGTGTCTGAGGGGCAGGGCTGATGTTGGATTTAGGCTGCAGCGCAGAGGCTTGAGGGCAGCACTGACTGCATGGTGCCACTGTCTGACAAGATGCCAGATTTTCATTATCACTTGTGCCCATCTGGGCAAGCCAGGTGGTTGGGATTTTTAAAGGCTTTTCCAAAAGCCAAGCTATGGGCCCCATTTTGATATTTAGGGCTATTTTGCTGATAAATATAGCATACAATATACCAGCCTCTTTGAAAACCTCTGCCCTTTTAGTGCCTAAACAGGAACCAAGGTCTCGTGAGCATCCGACCCTCATTGTGGGCTATGAAAATGTGGCCTAGTAGCTCCAATTATAGGATTTGCAAAGGGGGAAATGGCTATTGTGCTGCCCTGTCCGGTCTCCCCCGTGGGAAGGCTGGGAGAATTGGCTGCCCTGACCCACAGGATTTGTTCTGTCCTCCTTGTAGCATCTGTCCCCAGGGGCGTGCTTGGGAAAGCATGCCATGGGCCAGGGAAGGGTTGGGTCTCTGAGCCACAGGAGGTCCAACACGTTGGCCAGGGTATCTCTTGCTGTGCTGTTCAGTGTCTCTGGGTTGCTGCTGATTCTCAGCCTTCTCAGTATCTTCAGGGCTATTTCAGTACCAGAGCAGCAAACCCAATGTGCCAGCCTTTCAAGGGCATGCTATTTTTACCAGTACGGAGTGTTTCTGGAGTGAAGCAAGGAGCAGCAAAGCAGGTTTGCAAAGAGACCTCTGAGTGTCTTTTGGGAAGGCAAAGGAATCCCAGGATGAAGAGCACAACTCAACAGCTTTGCTTGGCCCCTGACACTTAGGCCTTTCCTCTGTTCCCTGCTTGTGTTTGGAGTCTTGCCAAGTGAGTGTGACAGTGAGAGGTCTCCTGGGAATGCGTTCAAAGGAGCAGCAAAGATGCCAAAGGAGAAAGCAAAGCGGCAGGAAAAGACACAGGGAGGAGAGGAAAATAGATAAGCACCAGGTTTTTAAGTAAGACAGAGAAATGCATATTCAGGATCTCGCTTTTCCTCTTTTCTGCTCCTATATCCTCCTGACCTGAGAGCTGTGTGCCAGCGAGGTCCCAGAGCTGCTCCATGCCCATGGCACAGCTCCAGCTTTGACACTGCTCCAGGTGGATGTGCCTCACACACATTGCTGAGCTTAGGGTGGGCTCAGCACCTGTCTGCCTGCTCCTGCAGCCTTCCCAGCATGCAGGGCTGGAGCTGGGACACACTGGGCTGCTGTGCTCATTAGAGGAGGCACCTCCAGTGAGCTGTGAGGTGATGTCTCCCTCCCTTCCACTGCACATTTTGTTACTGCCCAATCCTGTGGTGGAACGTTCACTCCATAATGTTTTCAGTTTGCTTTTGTTAGCAAGTGGAAGGAGCAACCCATCCAGTCTCCTTTAGCTAGTGTCCCAGTGAGACGAATGAGCCAGGCAAGGATTCTTTGGGATTTACTATCCTTGCCCTGGCTGTTTGCTGACTGAAGCTCTTAAGTCTTTCACAGTTACCTCTGCTCTCTTCTTTTACTTCAAAGAAATCACCTTGGAGGGAGCAAAATATATCTAGTACAAAAAGCATCACAGTGTGATGCAGCAGGGGGGCTGTGTAATGAGCTTCACCTTCCCCATCCCCAGCTCTGGAAAAATAAATGGAATGAGGGAGGTGGTGAGGGAGTAGTGGGGCTACATAGGGCAAAGAAAGGTGTGCAAGACCAGGTATTGTGGGCATCAGCCCCCCCACCATCACTGGTGCCACTTGCTACAGCAAGTCTGTGTCTACAGCCACAGAAGTGATGTGAGTGCAGCAGTCTTCTGTGTCCATGCATCCTGAGGATTTAGGGAGATTTTGTTATCCCTGGGCTTGCAACATCTATTTCTGGGAACTAGAAATCAAAAGGGTCAAAGAGAACCTGTGAGCGTTCAGAGAAAAGCTGCAATAATTAGGGAGACTCAAAGATCTCAATGGCCTTACCTTTATTAAAGATAAAGGAGTGATTTGGTGGTGAGGAGGAGAAATCTGATCATATAACCTTTTCCAATCTAATAAGTAAACATCCAAAGTCTGGAATTTGACACTGGGGTAATTCAGACCAGAAAGAAGGTGAATGTTTTTAATGGCTGAGGAAAATTAACTTTGTGAGCTTCTGACCCAGTGCTGTGGTTGATTGTCTGTCGTTGAAAATATTAAAATTGGTCTTGGGTGTTTCTTTAAAATGTAGCTCCAGTCCAACTATTTGATTTGAAACTGGAATTAAATTTAGGGAAACTTTGTGACAGTTTTAAGCAAAAGTGTTTGATGGGGGAAAAATCCATGAACATTTTTGTTTTCATTGAACAATTCCCTGTGGAATGTACTACAGGGGGTTTCCAGACCCTCGGGCGATGTCTTGCACACCCCAAAGTGCTGCTGCCTGTGCTAGCTCTGGCTCATCCCTCTGTCCAGAGTGACTCTGTCTGTGTCACTCCTGCCCAGGCCTTTGAGTGACCACCTTCACTGCCTCTGTGGAAGGCAGCAGATCTGCCAGAGCTCTGGTGGGGCTATTGCTGAGAAAAGCAGTGATCTTACCAGTAGTTTGAACCTTATAGTTGTGTGTGCAATGCATCATCCCCTTTGCTGTTCATCAGAAGGGTAGTATAATTTCCTCAGATAATTTTCTCAGGATAGCTGTCCATAAGCATGGAAATTATTTTATTTTGAAGTGATGGTTCCAGTTTTTCATCGACATTTTGCACATAGCGGTTTGCTGGATTATTCAGACCTAATAAATTCAATTTCTATTGTATAATAAAATATAATATCTCAAAATTTGATTTAGCTGCAAATTTGAAAAATCAGAGAAAAAGGTAAGATGAGGAAAAAAAAAACCAAAAACATTAGCATCCCACTTCAGGTTACCCTGTGTTTGCATAACAACTTGTTGCAGTACTAACATGTAAACGTAATTAATAACATGCACCAGTACTAAAGTAGCATAGTTTAAGTGGGCTTTCAAAATGAAAACTGGAGGCACTGGCACATTTTTTACATTGCTGCTTTGTGTGAAGCAGCACAAGCGTGCAGTGAGTTTTCATTTGGGCAAGAAGCTGTGCTGGGAATGCCAGCAGCCCTCCCTGTGCCAGGCTCCAAGCTGGCTCTGCTCGGCAGCCCTGAAGTGGTTCCATTAAGGTCAGCAGGAGGCATTATTTACCTCATTCACGTTCAGTGCACGATGTTTTCCCCAAGCCAGAGGACATCCAGCCGCCTGTCCGAGCGCACGGTGCTCCGGTGGTGCAGCCGGGGGTGGTGCGGGTGAGGCTGCGCTGGGAAATCCCTGCCGGCTCCACTGCGCGGTGCTCACGGCCCTTCTCTCTGCTTTCAGCCTGTGAAGATGGATATAAGCTGGAAAACGAGACGTGTGTGAGGTATGGTGACTGTTCTGCCCTCCTCCCACCCCACCATCCTTGCTCTGGTGACCTGTTGGCACAACTGAGCTGCTGAAACTCCCTGTTGTTCTCTGTTCCCAGCTGCCCCTTTGGCTTGGGTGGATTCAACTGTGGAAACCGTGAGTACCAAATTTCATTTATTTCATTTTCTACAGTGTCAGAAATAGGAGATTTGAAACAAATAATTGCAAGTGACTGTGTCTAAAGTGCAGTAGATACACGCTACTTTTTCCAGTGCTTTTTGTTCCTTCATTTAATGTTGAAAGTCATTTTGTGGCTTTTACAAAGCTGACTTAATGTCATTTAAGGAAAGGAGATGTCCTTTCCCTGTATAGTCTGTCAGGATAGCACATATAGTGGGTACTCTTGAAGCAAGGTATTTAAAGGTGAATCCATTTGAGTTACTCTGATCTATCAGTGAAGGCAATCTATTCCTTAGGGAAGCAAGAACTTGTTTCTACTTCACTTGAATTGCTTACGGGGAGGGGGGAAGGTGGGAAATAAGCAGCTAATCCCTTTGCATGGGGACTGTGGGTATGTTACCCTGGGGTTTAAACCACACTGCTGTTTCTCAGCCTCTGTCTCTCCTGTCTGCAGCCTATCAGCTCATCACGGTGGTGATTGCAGCTGCAGGAGGGGGACTGCTGCTGATCATGGGCATAGCACTGATTGTCACCTGCTGCCGGTAGGTACCGCTGCCAGCCGCCTCAACCCCGTGGATTGCACCACAGCCAGAGCTCCCCGTGTGAGCTTTTAAGGACTAAAGCATAGCATAGCTAAGGACCAAAACATAGGTGAAAACATAGGCTAAGCAAGTGGGTTAATCTGAGATAATGAAGTATCACACTGTGCTTTCATTTGGAGAATTTTAAAGTTTTTTTTTTTTCCCCAGAAGCCAGGCTAAACAATGGACTGGGTGACTCTTAAAGGTACACCTGGAAATTGTGTCCTCTAAGGATGGAGAGGCAGGAGAGTCCTTCCCATGCAGAGCTGTAAGGCTCTGAAGCCAGGAAGCAGACTCCAAAAGTGCAAGCTAAGTAGAAAGGAGCAGTTTAGGCAACAGGAGAGGTTACTTGCTGTTGCTCAAGTGGTATTTGAGTGTATTTAAGGCTATTTTCATTCATCTTTATGGACAAGTCCTGCATGTGCTCTCACTCTGTGTGTCTCTCCCCCTCACACTCACACACATACACACCTCATTCCCATACCAGCAGGTGGCTTTGGACAAGATGTGCTTGCCTAGGAAGCTCTATTTCCTGATTCATGTAATCTGAAAAGGGATGCCTTGCAGTAACACCCTCTCCCCACTATTCCAGCCCCCAAATCTAGGATTTCAAAGCTCTCTGATAAAGTTGGCAATAATATAAGATGTGGCAGTGGTTTGGTTGTGCCCCTGTTACCCTATATTTTCAGCCAGGGGGATGCCAGCAAACCCCAGCCAGGAGATGAGGTGGCCCAGAGTGCAGATCTCCACAGGGGTGGACTGATCTTCTCATGAGTCCTGGCCTTGGGCAGCTTATGTGACTTCCTGGAGGATACTCTGCTTTGACCTGGAAGTGTCACCAAAGTCCACTCATTAACCATTATAGTCCTGGAGGGACATTTGGTGTCACTCAGGCCAGCTCCTTGCAGGTCTTCCTTCTTAGGAATGAACATTCCTAAGTTAATTAGGATTTAACTAGTGCTATAGTTAATAGCATGGGGGCTCCTGTATGTTTTTCTTCCTCCATTTCCATTATTTTTTCATTGACTTAGATGAACACACATGTTTTTAAGAGACAAGGGGCATAGCTGGAACAGGAGGGGTTCAAACTGAATGTAGGGAAATAGTCTTTCACCAAGTGAGCAGTAAGGCAGTGGAACAGGTTGCTCAGGGAGGTTGCCATGTAACTTTGGAGATTTCAAATCCCACCAGATAATGCCATCTGAGTTGCATGACCTGATTCAATATCTGACTTGGCTTCAGAGCAGATGACTGGACTATAGTCCTTCTGAGGTGATCTTTGTTCCCAGTCAAGATTCGTGACATCAAGTAATGATCTCTCCTGAGATCATGCCAGAAGTGTTTACGACACAGCAGGATAAGTTGTAAGTTTTCACTTTCCCTCATTCTTTTATAAACAGGAAGAATAAAAATGACATAAGTAAACTGATTTTCAAGAGTGGGGATTTCCAGATGTCACCTTATGCTGAATATCCGAAGAATCCCCGGGCACAGGAGTGGGGCAGAGAGACCATCGAGATGCAGGAGAATGGAAGCACCAAGAACCTGTTGCAGATGACAGATGTGTATTATTCGGTATCTATCCATAGATTAACTTTTAATCCTTTGTGCCTCATACAGGAAAGAGATATTCCTTTATTTTTGGAAGTGCAGATCCCTTTCCTGCAAGATAAAAGGGCAAAGCAAATGTCTTCCATAGCAAGGCATTTTAGGAGTCCTATGGGCTCTAGCTATTACCTGTGGTGAATATCACAAAGAGATGTCATTAGGAAGAATGATGAGGAAATGTCTAGGAATAGTTTGGTAAAAATGCCCAAAAGTCCCAATCCTAGAATAGAGAAGGACAGTTAAAGGTTTTGGATAAACTGCTAGGGTTCCCTGTTAGCAGTTTTCTCCTGTCCACCCTCACTGATGAAGTGGAAGGTTGAAACCTCTGTCTGGGGAACTTTGCCCCAGAATAGGAAGGTGCTGCTCACTGAGGACCTCTCTTTTCCTCCATTCCTTCCCTCTCCAGGGTACATAAGGAGTATCCCTTCAGCTCTGAGGAATTAAGGAGTAATAGGCTGTGTAGGGCACAGAAAGACACAAGCTCAAGTTGCTATGGCATGGTTGGTACCATCTGCTAATGGCTGTATCCAGAGCTGTGGTGCTGCTGCATCATCTGTCACTCATTTTCAGCAACATGTCCTTAAGGTGTGTGTGGGTTACTCATGAGAGTGAAAGTCACAGGATTTCACCCAAATCACACATTCTGGTCTCCTTGCTTTCCAGAGCAGAGAGCATTACTATTTTCCTGGATTATATTTTAAGTTTTTCAGTGAGCAAATTTACTGGGCTGCACTGCATGGAGTCAAACAATTCTCCTTCATGCTTCCACTAAGAATGAGATATTTGAAATGAAAATGCATTTCCTAATTTTTAGACTAAATAAAGACTCTCATTATGCTGGGAGCTAGAAATGAAAACCTCTTAGAAAGCAGTAGGTGATGAGGGTTTTGCATGGATCTGCTCTGTAACAGATTAAACCAAGAGGCTTCATGTTATTCACTGGGTGAAAGGATTACACAGACTTGATCTTAGATATCAGTGTTCCTCCAACAAGTATCCCCAGGAGTTTTACTTAGTCACAAGAAGAGGAGAGAAAGGAAGGTCAGATGGTTTTGTATTTGACATATAATTCAAGGGCCTGTGTTGAGAGAGGAGGTACCTATGGTAAATGGGGAGAAAAGTGCCCAGGTAATACTCAAAGCAGGAGACTACCTTTGATTTTCTATAATTGTCTCCTTTAAGGATGGCTCTGGAATGATAGCCTTTTAATGAGAGTTGTTTCAATACCTGAGCTCAGCAGTAGATTTTTTTTTAATTAAAATTTAACTGTGTACTTAGACTGCACTTGGCAGAGTCAGGTAAGCTTCAAGTCTGTTCGTTGGCCAGATGTTGAAATTAGATTTCATCATAATAATCCCTTCAGGCAAAACAGCAAAAATCATTCTAGATTATAGAGATCATTAGAGATCCCATTGTTCCGTCTAGCTACTGAACCAACAGCAAAGAAATGTGGTAAGGCTGTGCCTGAAGAAGGATTTGAATGTGAGAATAAGACCTTTTTTATTTAACTTTTTTTCTTTGCTAATGCAGCCAACTGGACTGAGAAATCCTGAACTGGAAAGAAATGGACTTTTTCCCCCCTACACTGGTTTGCCTGGATCTCGACATTCGTGCATCTACCCCGGACAATACAATCCGTCCTTCATCAGTGATGAAACCAGAAGAAGAGACTATTTTTAGCAAAGAGAGGAGAGGGAGTGGAAGATTGACACAGTTGTGTGGCCCTTAATTCCCAGGTGCAATCTGTCTCCTGGGCAGTTGAGGCCACATCAATCTTACTCTTCCCATTTAATAGGAAGGACTTTGAACTTCATGCTGAGCATTGCTGCCCTGAGGGACGGTCACAGTTGCTGAGCATCAGAGAGGAGGAGGAAGAGGAGGGAATGGCTCAAGAAGCACATCACTAAAAGGCCCAGTGGGAAGCTAACACGTGTACTCCTTACTCATTCTTCACTCTTCGCGCTACACGGACAAGCATGGATCAGTACAGGCAGAGGAACTGTGCCCAGCACTCTGCATTGAATACCACTAGGGAGTGTCTTGTTTACAGATCTCGTTCGCTGTTGACTGTGTTTGTCTTCCTAGCCAGCCTTCATGCAAAGATTCACTGTGCAATTGCTTTTGGTCAGGCAAGTTTGTCCACTCCCTTTTAGATCACTGCCTTGCTGTCCGTTTCGTACATGACAGGGAAGCTGACTTCTGTTCACCTTCATACTGGTAAAAGTTCTCCAGATTTCTGGGTCCTTACCAAAGCCAGGTGTCTGGCAATATTGGCTGAATTTATGGGTTGGTTGTCTCCAAGGAATGCAGGAAGGTTAGTCCCACCACTGCAATTTTAACAGAAAAAAGGCACAGTTGTTCCTCTGTGCTATTTTGAAAACCTTCTGTATACAGGGAATGTTGTTGCTTTGTCAACCAATATTGTTCAGAAGTGATGCCACTGGACGCCATCATGGTGCTTCCATGTGGGATCCTTTGGGGCTCTGTTTCCCTGCAAGGATTTAAATGCCTGTAGACACAGCAATACAATATTAAATAATTACTCACAGGGAAGAAGAAGAAGAAGAAGATGATGAGCTGTGAATTCAGAATGCTATTTATGAGGAATCTGTGAAGGAGTAATAATGCTGTAGCCTTGGCTGGGTAGAGGAACCTGAATTCTGGGCACTGAAGGTGGGATATGTTTTCAAACCTCCAGAGTTCTCCTTGAGTTTGTAGGTGCTGTGGAGAATTTCAGTGCATTGGAAAAGAGGGCTTATTGCAGTCAGTTGCATTTAAGGAAGAGAAAAACATGATGCTTGCAATCCTAGCATAGCAAAGATCACTTATGTTGAAGTGTTTTTCTTTCTTCCATCCTAGTTTCGAGTGATTCAGACCAGGCAAGTTTCCTCACCCAGGTGTGCTCGCTCATATTAGCAGAAGCTGAAAAATTTAAGTTATTGCATTTCTCACCAAAGATCAGGCTGGAACTCATGGACTGTATTCTGACCTAAAGTGAGTGTGGAAAGAGATCTTACTAATCGCAGAACCCTGGAATGGGTTGGCTTGGAAGGGATCTTAACAGATAATTTTTTTCCAACTCCTCTGCCATAAGCGGGGACACCTTCCACTAGACCAGGTTTCTCAAAGCCCCATCCAGCCTGGCTTTGAACACTTGCAGGGATTGGGTGACTTCTCTGGGCAACCTGTTTCAGTGCCTCACCATTCTCATAGTGAAGAATTTCTTGTAACTAATCTAAATCTACCTTCTTTGCTTTAAAATAATTTCCCTTGTCCTATCCCTACATGCCCTTGCGAAAAGTCCCTCTCCAGCTTTCTTGTAGGCCTCCTTTAGTTACTGGAAGGTGCTCTAAGGTCTCCCTGGAGCCTGCTCTTCTCCAGGCTGAACAGCCCCAGCTTTCTCAGACTGTCTTCACAGGAGAGGTGCCCCAGCCTCTGACCTCCTCTGGCCTCATTTCTTCTGATGGGAGCACTGAGCACAGCACTGCAGGCAGGGTCTCAGGAGAGCAGAGTGCAGGGAGAGGATCCCCTCCCCACCCTGGCTCTGGTGCTGCCCAGGACACAGTTGGCTTTCTGTGCTGTGAGAGCACATTGCTGGGTCATGTTGAGCTTCTACCAACCAACACCCCAAGTCCCCAGGGTTAGTTTCTATTCTCCAAGAGCCTGCACTTGTGCTGGAGATTGCCCCGGCTCACATGCGGGAAATAGAATTAAATATCATGAAGTATATTTACCACTTATCTTTACTGCACTGTTAATCTGAGTCATCCAAAGCCTGTTTAGATCCAAGGTCCAGATGCAGTTTCTCCTCTTGAATGTGAATGTGCTTTTAATTCAAGGTGGCTATATGAGGATAAAAAGTAGCACAGTTCTGTTGTCACTAACTCACCATATCTGTAGTGTGCACATAAGCTATTATTCCCTTCTCCCCCACCATGCTTTAAAAGACACAGTGCCTACAGCTAAGTTCATTAGGTAGCTCAGCTGACTGAAGCACTGAGGATAATGGGGTTCATCCCCCAAAGTGCCTAACCCCAGTTCAGATGCTCATGCGTTGTGTGGCTGCTCACTGGAGGCAAACCTGGGGTGATGAGGAGCTCTCCATCAGGAAGGAGGTACTTGCATCCTACAGATGGTGTGAGTTCCCAGAGCCTTTCCCAGCACTTCAAATGCTGTTGTGTTCCCTACCAAAGGTCAGTAACTGGTATCCAGAAGGAAGTGAGACAGAAACAGGCAGTTATAAGCTGTGTTGGCTTAGAGGTCTCTGGTCCTTGCTCACAGTTGCTTCTGTTTTCTCAAAACTTCAAGACAGGAACGGTGCCACTGAGAAGGTTCAGTGCACCAGCCATAACACACAAACACAGTGTCTTTTTTTATGCCTCAGCTCTTGTCTTCTATAGAAGCAGCAGTGTGAGCTTGCAGAGAAACAGAGCTTTATGGACACATAGGGCACTACCCTTTGCACTTACATGAGCTTTTGGTGACAATGCATGCAGCTTCACACCTGGCTGATCCATAATCAGCCTTGCAGCTGGTAGTGCACAGCTGATCTCAGCTGTAGGGGGAAAGGAATGGATGCTCATGGGAAGTACAGCTGCCTAAGGAACTGTATTTAAGGAAAGCTCTACTTACAGTGTCCAAATATTACAACAGGTAAAGCACAAGAATTAGGTGTTCTCTGCCACTCTGATCAGAGTTTTCATCCAGGACAGAAAGGACTGCCTTTCCCCTGGTATGGAGCAGAACTATGTTTTTGTTACAAAATCAAAGAAGATGCAATTTATGCTAAATCTAAATCCAAAGCCTATAGACAAGCACTGGACTTTGTCCCTTTTCAGTAAAGCAGCTTGTGATAAGGAGATGTCCCAGCAGTGATGAGAACCTCATGATTTGCCCATGTGCCAGCATTTTTTCAGATGGGGAAGCATTTAGACCTAAACATAAAGATGTTTAATTGCTTGGTTAGTTCGAAGACTAGGAGATGAACTTCTGCGTGTCAGGTGCAAAGGACAAAGTATGACATGCCAACTCACAACTGCAGATCAGTCCTTCTGCACAAAGAGTATATGAACGAAATTGGTCTGTATCTCCTGGCACAGTGCAAATTGCAAGGGATTTAAATGGAATTGAGATAGGACTGTTTCTAATAAGAGCACACAAAAGTTTGCAAGTAATGATTTTAATACCTTAATGGTCTTCAAATTCTTCTTGAATTGTATCTGGAGAGAAAGTCTCAGTAAACCCAGCAGGATTTTCTGAGTGAGGACTGCAAAACTTGGATTTTTCTGAAAGAGTGTTATTGCGCTGAAATTTTCTCTTTGCCAGTGCAGGTAAACATTGGGGCATTTCTTATGAGGGTTTATCCATCGCAGCCTGGCCTTCTGTTTGGGTAGAAAGGAGTCTCAGAGCCAAGGCATAGTCCGTAGAAGGCGGGGGACTCTCTCCTGGCCTGCCACACCTTCTCTGGGTGTCTTAGGAGGCCCTGCCCAGCAGGCAGGAGAGAGGTTTAGGCAGGAGGAGTCAGCACCCAGGTGAGTGCAGGTGCTTTCCCCGAGTGTTCCCGGAAGCTTTTGGGAAGGTGACAGAGGCAGCCTGGGGTGATTCAGCCCCTGGGTTTCCACCAGCCCAGCTGCAACCTGTGCTGCAGTGCTCCTGTCTTCAGCCAGGTGCCACCTGCTCCCAGCTCCCCTGGGACAGCAGGGGTGGGTGCAGAGCCCTGTGCTGGGTCACAGTTTGGTTGTTTCAGTGCAGTGTTCCCTGCCTCACCCAGCAGCGCGGACTCGCCCAGCCACAGCAGGGATGGGGGCACTGTTTCAGTGCAGGTTGTCTCTGCGTAAAGCTGCCACCAGGATCCTCTCTGTGTCTGCCATGAACAAAGATCCCTTTGGCAGTGGAGGGGGGCTTGTCACTCCTCTTGGGTAGAAGAAGGGTCTCTGCGTGCCCTCAAGCCCGCTTTCAAAATCAGATGCTTCTCTGTTCACAACCTAACTCCCTGTAGGATGTCTAAATACATGCAGCTTATTTCTCATCTCTCTTTTAGGTTACTTCTAGCTACCCCAAATTGAAAATTTTGAGCACACTGGATGTTTTTGCCAAGGGGAATCGCTCTCCACTGTGTGAGAGGATAAGAGGGAAGTGGCATGTCTTTGGTATGGAGAATGCAAGTGGTTCAGCCAGATGTGGGAAAGGAAGAAAAACTACACCAAAACTGCTCATAAATCTTGCATTGCTCCTGGCTGCTGTGGAAAGTGAGCGGGTGAAGTCAGCAATGACCCATGGGCAGTTGTGTGGGTGTGTTTTTAATTAAATTAGGGGGAAAAAAGTTAATTCTGTTGCTTGACAGGAAAAACTGTGAGAGGCATGTGTTTGCTGCTATGGTGCTCTGCCAATTATACTGACAAAATGCCTTACCCACAAAAATACCCCTGCCAGTCAGCATAGGAGAGGCAGTCCCAGTGAACTGATCAGCAAAACACAGATTTGAGGAATCTTTCAGAAGGCATCTTCAACATACAGTCTTCCTGTGTCCTGCTGCTTGCCCTGGCCAGTCCTTCCAGCTGCATTGGGAAAATCAGGCTTGTTTTTTCACACTGTTGAAACCTCACAGCACTGAATTGGGCTATAAGTGGAAAAAGTGGGCCAGGTTCTCCCCCACACTGGAAGTGTTAGGTTTTATAGCAGCAATGAATCTCATTGCTCTTGTGGCATTTCCTGTAAGACCCACTGGCACAGTCATGTACTGAATGAACTGCTCATGAACTGCTTTATGAAAGTTATCTGCCGCCATGCTGCAGGGTAGTAAAAGGCTTTAAAAATAGCAATAAATTGCAGTTAGAGAGAGGTATTTGTCATTGTGAAATTGTTTGTGCCAGTACTTGTACAGGTTGTTTGCTGGGACCTGAGTGAGCACAGAGTGGGTTTGGACACTGCTGCAGATATGCTGAGTTGCTTTCCCAGGACTTGTTTCTGATGCTGGTCAATGGCCATATCCATTCCAAATGCAGCTGGAATTTTCATTCCCTAACAGTAATCTTTAGCTTTCTTCCTTAAATTAACAAGAACGGATGCATTTTAGTTAAATGCTCTTCCTATGCTGACTAATGTTTTTTCCTCTTTACACACAAAGGATGTAATCCAGCATCCCTACAGTGACTGGGGTAACTCTCCCATGGACTGTAATGAAGTTTTTTTTAGGCCTGAATTACTCCACCACCAGGGTCACCTGCATGTACTACATGATTTCCCATGGCTCTGTCTGCCTATTTCTATGATACTGTTCCTGCCTTTCCATGTTTTATCTATTTTTTTTAAAGCATACTTATTACTGTAGCAGGACCTGTGTTATGTGAGAATGAACAAAACAGCTTCAAGATTGGAAACAGTTTCCTGAGAAGAGAGTGAATGTGAATTTTGTGTAGTTGTTTTACTGGTCAGCCAGCCTCTTTCCTATCCTGTAATATTTAGGGATGTAGAGATGCTGTCACACATAGCTGCTCTGCAGATCGTTCTTGCCTGTCCCTTTAGAAATTAAGCAAGATCTCCTAGTTTCAGAAGGGGTATGTCCTATGCTTGTAAGAGTTTGGAACCTTTTCAATGTACATTTAATTCTTCATTCCCTTGAGCTGCTGAAATTGAAAAGCAGGAGAGAAATTCACAAAGGAGTAAGAAGTCCCAAAATTAAAAAAAAAAAACAACTTTAATTATTTTGCAGAAGTGTGACTTCAGTACTGTGAGATCAAGTGTGGGATGCCACCTTTTCTGTGTCTAGTCTGTGTTGCATAATATCCTTGTTGAGGGAACACCTAGCAAGGGTACCTGATGTTCCTCCAAAGTGGTATTGAAATGCTAAATCGCTTAGTCTCTATTTCAATGAAATGCTAGAAGAGATGGGAGTCCTGCTTGGGTTAATGACTGCAGCAGGGAGCCCCCAGTTCAGCAAAATCCTGTATGGAAAACTCCTGTGGAATACAGTAAGTACTGATCACTTCTCTTGAATATGGCTATAGAACTTGCTGGACATAAAAAGTCTTCAATAAAACCTGCTAGGATGGGTTTACTTTAAAGAAAAAAAAAGAAGCTCAACAAGATAAATATTTACTACCTTCATTTTTTAAAGAAAATCCTGTTAAACTTGGTCATTTGCTTTAAACCCATTAAATTCTACAGGACTTTCTCCTAGTCAAAGGTGAAACTTGGTATGTAAAATCATAATGATTTATTTAAGCAGCTTTTAGAACTGCAGTAGTAAAGCTCACCTTTTGTGAACTCTCTTCCAAAAGATAAATTTTCAGCATTTGTTTGTGCTTCTTTACAACCTGAATGTAACCCTGCTTTATGTTCTTGACATTGCTCCACTCCCTTCCCTCTATCTCTGAATGTTTGCTTCCAAGTCTCTGGGGTTCTGAGGATGTTTTCCAAACCAGTATTATTTAAAGTTGTATCATTTTTCAGCCTCCACTAATTATACAGTACTGTAGTAGCAAAATATAATTTTTAAGGATTGGATTATTTTTATACCTGCATCCAATATTATTAAATCTGGCGTTCTAGTCAGTATCATAAAAGGATACAATAAAACAATGAATATTACTATGTCCCTGCTTTTTTATTGTCTTTAGCTTTGCCTGTAAGGGGAAACATATGCAATTTTTAGGTGGTCTTAATTATTATTATTATACATCTAATCCAGAAAATAAGAAATTGCATAGAAAAGAAATTGCTTTTGTTCTTCTGATGGTGCTTCCTGATCGAATAACTAAATTGAAAAGCAAAGAGAAAATGGGTATGTTCTGTTAGTTGTGCCAAACAAAATTCTGCTCAGCTGAAGTACAAGTTGTGTTCTGATACATTTACCTTGGTGGCACCAAGCAACTCAGTCTAATTTTAATTTTTCCTCAGTTTAATTTTTGCTGGAACTGGTAAAGTTGTTTGTTTGTGTGTGTGAGTGCATGTTGGAGGGGAGGAAAACCTCAGGAGAGGTGGGTGCAGCAGGGCTGTTTGCAAGGGCAAAGGACTGGACCTGACCACCATGAGATCAGTCCAGTCCCAGTAAAAACCACCAGGGACAGTGAAGAATGCCCAGCTGAGTGTCCCTCAAAGGAAGAAGGAGGGCACCTTGAATCCAGAGGAACACCAAGTCCAACTGAGGCTGCTGAGAAGAGGCATCATTTGGAAGAGCATCTGGAGCAATGGCAGGTAGGTTCATTTGGGGCAATTTTTTCAGTGTTGCTCCAGAGCAATACAGCTGTGGCAGAAATCAGATGGGACTAAGGTGGGATTCATGTCTTCTATGAAAAGTTAGGTGGCCTCTTTGAACACATGATCTGGTTCTCTCAGTAGCCATGAAAAGAGACACAGCTCACCCCAAAGTAAGAGACCACTTACCATGACTGTCTCATGTTACTCTGCTTTCTTGTGTGGGGTTGGTGTCTTTTAGGAAATTGGCAGTGCAAAACCACGGGTCACAACATTTCCATGGGACTAAGTAAAAAGTCTTTGGGGTTGTGGAGAAGCACATGATTTAACAGCCCTGCCCACTTCAGATTTGCATGTCAGTGCCTCTGACACCACTGAATGCATCCCTAGTCTGTGCCCTCAAACTCTTGGGAACCACCTGAAAAGAAGTTAAAGAGCATCTGCTTCTCCTGATTATATGTGAATCTGTATCCATAGCTAAAGCTTTGATTTAGACTTCTGAAACTTTTTTTTTTAAGTTTTAGCTAATTAAAACATATATTTCTACTTATATACATCATATATAGTGGAAGAACCCAATTTACATGAAATAACAAAATGTAGAGGAATCTAGTTAGAAAAAGGATTAAAAAATGTGCAAGAAAAAAGTATTGAGCTGATGCACATAAAGAGCTGTAAAATACAATTTTTCCTACTTGTGACAGCATGATTGCCTCTTGATTACATGCACTTTCTAATACATAGATAAGGCCCTTTATTTTTGGTATTTCTTTTTCCTGCCATAAAAAAGTATTGACAATAGAGCAGCTACTGTTACTAAACATAGCATATTTTTTATTCCATAATAATTGTTCGGTGTTCTTGATTGTCATATCTGAGTTTTGACACACAACAGTTTGATTTTACAGCCTCTGGAAAGTTATTGAGTTATTTCTGCAAAGGAAGTTTTCTCTGTAGTTCCTTGCAGGACATCACAATTCCTGTGGCTGTGTGAGTCTGTCTGGACTAACAGTCAACTTTTTATTGTGCTTAATGACTTAAGTGCAGTTTCACTGGTATCAGTTCTCCTCTTTGATTAATTCTCTATGTCTGTTCTCCTAAACAACCATATCTCTGGTTTATAATATATAATTAATTGCCCCACAAACCACCAAGCAATAGGGCACAGAGAGCCTGTCACCCTCCTTCCTGGAGAGAGCCTGTTGTGACCACTGGTGTGTCACAAATGGGCAGGGAAGGGCAAGCAGAGATGAAAACTGCTAGTCCATGATGATGTATGTCTGTTCAGGGCATTACTTCCTGGAGGAACTGGGGCCCTTTGCATTGCAAATGACTCACACTGCCAAAACTGTAATAATAATAATAAAAAATCGTAATAAACGTAAACAGCCAGGCAGGAATGGAGGTAAAGTTTAAAAATATAGGTAACACACCAGATCCTGATGTGCGTTCACTGTAGAGAACAGTTCTTATGTGCAGGACTGCACACTCAACCACTAGTCTCTAGTGTAGGCAGAAAAGCTGCACCATATACACCTGCCGAAGACCTGGCCCTCATTTGCCATAGTGCCCTGAGAAGTTATTTTGGTCCCATGCACTTGCTTCACAGCCAACAGAGATTTTTGAGACCTGGATTAATCTAGCTGCACCTTGAGGCAGAATTGGAAAATCAGAGTGCAAGTCTGGGAGATGGACATTGCCAGAGGACGAGTGACACAAAGCTGTGCCACTCTCCAGCAGCCATGTTTGTCCTCTGCACACCCACTCCCACCTGAAGCACCTGCTGGGGTCTGGGGCTCACAGCACTGAAATTTGTTCTTCTGGCAGGACTTTAGGATTAGTTTTTGGATGTCCCCTGAAGCTGGGAGGGTGGTGGTGGCCTGAGGTGGAGGCTGGACACTGGCCAAGCAGGCAGGCACAGGGCACTGGAGCCAAACATTACCCAGGCCCTTCCTTCTCTTATTCTGTCAGCTTCCTGGCAAAGCCCTTTTAAGGAGGGGCCTGGAGGAATTGAGTGATCTGATGGGCAATTGGCATGGGAGGGAGCAGCAGCAGGGCGGGAGCTGAATCCAGCATGGCCTGAAGGAGCAGACAGGGGGAGAGGGGGCTGCCAGGGGGTCACTGTGGGCACTGGGGGTAGGTGTGGGGAGCAGGTCACACTGGAGGGACTTCAGGGACAGAGACACAAAGGGAGGCACAGGCAAAACCCCCACATTTCAGGCTTGACAGAGGGACAAGCCTGCTCATTCCTTGTGCCAGCAGAGGCACACAACCATTTTTGTTGTTGGTAAGCCAGCAGTGTTTCCTGGTTCAGTGCAAGTTAAAAGTTTAAGACAACCCTAAACTCAGGAATGACTTTGAGTAATACTTCTGGTCTCTCTCACCCTCCTTCATTCAAGGAGATTACCCAAGACTGCATTTCTTGTTCTTAAAACAGAAAACCAAACAAAAGCAGACAAAGGGAGAGGCATTTACTACACGGAGCTGTTACGTGGCATTCAGTAGTGTGTTCATAACCTGCCTGTGTGACTGCCAGAGGAAACCAGGACCATAGCCATTAGAAGTGGCATTGCAGGGGATACACTGGTGGGTTATTTGTCCTTCTTTTGTCTGGTAATGATTGCATAACCTGTGTTTACCTCAGAGAAAGACCTTACTGGCAGTTGTGGCAGAATAGAGAGTCACTCAGACCTTCAAAATGAGAGAAATTACACCTTTGCCTGAAAAGGACAATCTGGAAATCACTGATCTGGCCCAGCTGACTTCCAGCAGTGCATTTTACAGGAGTACAAAACAGAACAAACACTGGAGAACTTGAGCAGAGGAGGCAGCTAGAAGTAAGAGACTTTGGGATAACCAACTCCTGCCCACAGAGACCTTTATTCCCATCTTGGTCTCTCACTGGCCATTTCAGAATCTTCCTAGTGTCTAATGTTAAAAAGTCTCAGTCTCCAACCTATTTTCCACACGTCACAGCAGGGTTACCTGCTTAACTCCTTTCTGGGCTTTTTGTCATTTCTAGATCTGCTGCAGGCTTTCTGCTCCAGCCTGACATTCCCTGGTTACAAATGTCTCTCTGGCAGAAATACACTTGGAGGCTGCCACTCAGATAAAGACAAAAACACCTGCTGGCTGTCCTGCTTGCTTGTTCTTTTCACTCACCACTTCAGTGAGCCTGCAACACACTTAAGAGGGCAGCAAACAAAACAGCCATGATCACTGCCAGAAGGGCCAATGTCAGTCCTGTTTCTTTGATGTCAAAGGTACAGGTGTTTTCTCTTTCTTTTTAACCTGTTAAGCAGTAAGAAGTGCTTTAGCATAAGATTTTGCTTAAAAGAAAAAAATAATTGGAGTTTGAGGAAAGAAGCTCATCTGTACTGGTAATTTATTGCACGGGAAGTGAGCATGTGGATCCCAGGTACTCTTTTCCAAGTGCATAATTAGCATACCTTGGGACGGGGTCACCTCTTCCCCTTTAAGAACAGATTATACTGCACTCTTCATTTAATTTGCGTGGAAGGTGTTGGTATGGAAAGCTGGCAAGGGATAGCTGGTGCACTGTCAGTTCCCATGTCAGCTTATTTAGCAGTAACTTCCTTGTGTCAACAGCTCTCAAGTATTTATGACTTAGAAGAAGAACGCTGCAGGTCCAGAAATCTCCTCCCAGCCTGAGGAGGAAGAAAAACACCGCTTGAATTTATCATTTGCCACTTGCCACCATGACGTCAGCTCAGGGCTGAGCTCTTTACCTGTGGCTGGGACCTTAAATGAGCTGACGCCAGAAGAGAAAGGCACTTTCTCTGAGGCTTAGCAGCAAGTGGCAGCAGCACCACAAGTGGCAATGAGACGCTCTGTGCTCTTCGCTGTGTGCCTCGGCCTGGTGCTGAGCCTTTTGAAAGGTAAGAACCACTATCTTCTGTTTTGTGATTTATCAAGGCAGCTATTGTGTGGCAGTGAATGGATTTTCTAGTACTTTCAGCAGCTGTTGAGAAGCCAGTTGTGATACACAATTCAGCGTGTCTAGATTTTGATTAATTAATGATGAAAGATGTCACTGTAAGCCAACGGCTTTCCTTGTTCGCAGAACAATGGAAAATCACTGGTGCTTATGATTAACCTAATTCAGCCTATTCCAAGAGCAGTTTTCAGGACTTTCATACTAAACCCAGGTAATTCAAGCTCTCTTAGAGTCATAACAAAAGGTGCGACTGTTCCACCCCAGTAGCCTTTTGGCCAGAGGCTCCTTAACCAACCAGTCTGGAAAGCAGCTCCCTCTGAGCCGGCTCACTGAGCTTTTGTTCTTTCCTTTTGAAATAAATTAATGGAAATGTCACCACCAGCTTTCAAGAGGGTTTCACCATAGTCTGTTCAAACTAAAGGTGTCATTCCTTAAGCCATTTAGTGTATTTTCTGGCATTGTGCCAAAGTTGGTAGTTGTGGGCCAGAGCCTATAGCTAAACTTGCCTTTTCCTGATACTCAGTGAGAGGTATGAGGGGATGAAGACATTAGCAGAAGTAAAGCATCTCAATGAAGAGTTTTGTAGCAGCTTGAAGCTATGAGAGTACAGGAACTCCTAGTTAATACAAAGATTGCAGAGATATCAGCCGAGTTAAGACCCGTTAAGATTGCAACTGGTGGCAGATGGTTGTGGCTCTCTGTTCCCTACTTCTGTGAATGAACAGATGTATTTCCAGCAACATCCACAGTGTGCTACAGACCAATTTTCAGCTGTAAATCATAAACATAAAAGTGTTCAAGATTGTCTGTTGGTTGGTTTCCTGGTTGGAGGCTTGTAGGCAATAGCAAGATGTGAAAATTCTTGTGCCAAGACTTACTGAAAGCAATGCCCGTTTTTCACTTGATCTGACTTTGCATCAGGATAGATCTGCCCAGAAACCTTTTTCATTCTAAGCAAACATTGTAAAAGCTTTGCAGGATGTGTCCATTTGAATAATACTGGCAAAGGCCCTGCCCTGCTCAGCAGCCAGATGTCTCTGCTATTGTATATCCTTGGTGGTAACATCCATTTCTTTATCACAGTGGTAATGCCCAAGCCCATTAACACATCCTGTTTCCATACACAGAAAGTTAGATCTAGGCACACAGAGCCGTAAATTAGCCACCTTTGCTCAGCTTACTTTTGTCAAGTCCATCCAGAAGGTTCAATTGCAGCTCATGCACTCTGCTGGCACCGTGCACGCTGTTCTTCCTGAGTCCAAAGGGTACTCCTGGACGATGGTTGGCCAGAGCCTCCTGGCTCTAGCTGCTGTAAAAAAAGCTACCTCTGTAACAAGTTGCTGTTCCAACATCCATTGCCTGGGCCAGCAGAGATTCATATTATCACAGTTATAGGAAAAGTACCTATTTATACTAACTGGGGAACAAATAATGTTGTTTATAGAACTCAATGACCAGTGGAGGCAAGAGACCTGGCAGGGAACTGCCACAATTGCTCATGTTCCCCTTCACCTAGAGGAGGCTAATGGATTACTTGTCTTTTGCATGTGCCTTTTCTATGTGAGATGCATTTTCAATCAGAAAAAAAAAGTGTAGAAGATTTTCCTCACTTAGGATTTTCAAAGCCCTATAAAGCTCTAGAAAAGTGGGGTCTATTTTTCAAATGTCTGCTGAGATGTGCAGACTGTGATAGTGACATGGATTTTAGCCACAAATACGTTACTCTTTCAGCTGCATGCTTTAGATAAAATTATGCTTACAGCAGCATTCACGCAGAGTAAATAAGTTTATTCTTAACTTGTAAATTGATGATTATTTAATAATAGTTAATAATAATAATTAACTAATTCAGATTAAAGTTAGATTACATGATGCAAACTGGCCGTTTGTCAGTATCACACATTTATCAGCAAGGTTGGTTTATCCTTCTTGCATCTGTGAAAAACAAAACAAACAAAGCCCTCAAACCTGAACTCATCCCTTTTATCAAGAGTTGAGAATGACACAGGTTAAATAAAGAAACACCCAACAACTTAAAAATAAACAACCAGAATATTTTGGAAAAATAAAAGCAATAACAAAGGCTGGAACCAAAGTTTGAGGAAGTATTTTCACCAATTGGCTGATATCACGCAGGGTTACCATTATTCCGAAATAATGATAACAGGAAAGGAATAGAAGAGAAAAAAATAATGTATACTGTCAGAAATGCATAGAGCTGTAGTCCAGGGAAAGAAGGTCTTGATACTCCAGATGATGCTGTAGCAGAAGGAGCATTCCTGGAATAGAAATAGCCTGCTGTCAATGTCCACAGGAATCTATTAGAGCACAGCTCGAGGCCTGGGGCTGACAAAAGGCAGGGTAAGCCTGCCCAGAGGTGTGGCTGCTCAGCCACACACACAGGTCCTCCCAGACCTGTTTACTCAACAATTGTCCTGTGTGCAAAGAGTTCCCTAGTGCTGCCATGTCTTTTCTTTTCCCTTCATCAGAAGCCCCTGCTGAAACAACTGCTGACACAACAGTGACACCAAGCTCAATAACTACAGGTAAGGAGCAAAGCTTTCAGACAGCCCCTTCTGGGAACAGTCCCAGGGAGCTCTGCAGTCCCCACAGAGGTTTCCCTGAAATCCTCTCCCAGGGGAGACAGATGTGCCCAGATCAAGGCTGTAAATACCCTCCACAAATCCATCTTTCCCTGCTGCTCTTTGCTGCAAGGAGGAAGCAGGGGGTAAGAGATGAGGAGGCTGCTCTTTCTGTGCTGGGCACCTTTACCTCCTGCATCACAGGCCTGGATAGAGGGGGATCCCTGCAGAGATGCCCAGGGGAATCCTGTGACCAGATCATGCAGGGAGGACTGAGCCTGGTTGCCACTGGAAGTGACAGCTTTCCTGATGCAACAGTGGCCATAAAGCAAGGGACACTGCAGTGTGTGTGAGGGCCTTGTGTTCAAACGCTGCCCTTGGGGGTCAAGGGACAATGCACACACCAGGTGACACAGGCACCTCAGCCAGGGAGAGACAAGAGGCTCGGCAAGGCTTCTTAGGGCTTTGACTGCTCAACACCATAAAGATCAACAGCATTTTCCTCCTCAGCACTTGTCCCACACTGACAGAACTGCCCAAGGCTTTTTAACAGACAATGCCAGGCAGTGCTGCCATGTCACTTCCCGTCTCTTCTTCAGAAAACGGTGCTGATAATGAAAGAGGTCTTGACTCACCAGTGGAGAAACAGTCAGAAGATTCAGGTAAGGAGAAACGCTATCAGGCTTCCATTCTGGGGACAGCTTGCAGTAACCAGATTCCAGGGAGCACTGCAGTTAGCCAAGCAAGGAGGAGGTCCCCGGCCCGGGTTTCTCTGAGCTCTTCTCTCGATGGAGACAAAGTTACCCAGACCATGACCTTAAAAAACTTAAACTCTTCCACCTTTCAATAACAGTCTTTGCTGTAAAGCAAATGCATTGGGGAAGGTTAGGGCAGGCTGCTCATTCCATGCTTGGTGCCTTTGCCTCCTGTGCTGGTGTGTGGATTGTGGGCTACAAGGGGTTCCATGCAAAGTGGTGCCCAAGGGCCTGCAGGGAGTTGTTCCTGAGGCTGTTGGAGCATGGGCAGGGAGGGATGTGGGGCACAGCCCAGCAGGGAGAGGCCAGGGCCCATGGCTGGGCACCACGGGGCACACTGTCCCTGTCATGCTCCACTCCCAGACTGATGCTGGAGAGCCCCAACCAGAAGGGTCAAAACTCCTGATGGGATCACCCAGAGGAGGGACAGCCTCCTCAGCCCCTCAGCTCTTCCTCCATGGTGGGCTTGCCTGAGCACATCCCTCCTGCCGGCAGGCCACCTTCCCGCCACAATGGCCCAGCTTTGGGAAAGACTTTGTGCCTCTGACTTCCACCCACATGAGCTTGTGCCAAAGGGCACCATGGGGGAGAGCAGGTATGGTAAGGAGGAGTCCAAGAGCAGGGTGTTAGGCAAGGACTGTGAGGGAAAAACCACAGAATTGCCCAAGGCTTTTTGAAGAGTCAATGCTAGGCAGTGCTGCCATGTCTCTTCTCTTCCCCTTTGCAGGAAATGACACTGATAATGAAACAGATCCTAACCCAACAGTGATGCCAACCACAAAACCATCAGGTGAGGAGAAAAGCTTTCAGGCTTCCCCTTCTGGGGACAGCTTGCAGTCACCAGGTTCCAGTGATCACTGCAGATACCCAAGCAGGGAGGCGTTCCCCTGGCTGCGTTTCTCTGAGTTCTTTTCCCACTGGAGACAAAGTTGCCCAGTCAATGATATTGAAAAAACTTCCACTCTTCCAGCTTTCACTGCTGGTCTTTGTTGTAAAGCAAATATGTTGGGGAAGGTTAGGGCAGGCTGCTCATTCCATGCTTGGTGCCTTTGCCTCCTGTGCCGGTGGGTGGATCGTGGGCTACAAGGGGTTGCATGCAAAAAGGTGCCCAAGGGCCTGCAGGGAGTTGTTCCTGAGGCTGTTGGAGCATGGGCAGGGAGGGATGGGGGGCACAGCCCAGCAGGGAGAGGCCAGGGCCCATGGCTGGTCACCACGGGGCACACTGTCCCTGTCATGCTCCACTCCCAGACTGATGCTGGGGAGGGATGTGCTCATCATCCCCAGCATCAAATCCCCATCCCTTTGGAAAGACTTTGTGTCTTTGGCTTCCACCCACATGATGCTCTGCCAAAGGCCGCTCTAAGATAGTGCAGATGTGGCAAGGAGGAATGCAGGACTAGGGTGTGAGAGAAGGACTATGAGAGAAAGAAGACAGAAGTCCTCAAAGCTTTTTGAGCAGTCAGTGCTAGGCAGTGCTGCCATGTCTCTTCCCTTTTGCAGGAAATGACACTGATAATGAAACAGATCCTAACCCAACAGTGATGCCAACCACAAAACCATCAGGTGAGGAGAAAAGCTTTCAGGCTTCCCCTTCTGGGGACAGCTTGCAGTCACCAGATACCAGGGAGCACTGCAGTTAGCCAAGCAAGGAGGAGGTCCCCGGCCCGGGTTTCTCTGAGCTCTTCTCTCCATGGAGACAAAGTTACCCAGACCATGACCTTAAAAAACTTAAACTCTTCCACCTTTCAATAACAGTCTTTGCTGTAAAGCAAATGTGTTGGGGAAGGTTAGGGCAGGCTGCTCATTCCATGCTTGGTGCCTTTGCCTCCTATGCCAGTGGGTGGATTGTGGGCTACAAGGGGTTCCACACAAAAGGTGCCCAAGGGCCTGTTGGGAGTTGTTCCTGAGGCTGTTGGAGCATGGGCAGGGAGGGATGTGGGGCACAGCCGAGCAGGGAGAGGCCAGGGCCCATGGCTGGGCACCTCAGGGCAGAGTGTGCCTGCCATCCTCCACTCCCAGCCTGATGCTGGGGAGGGATGTGCTCAGCATCCACAACATCATCTCCCCATCCCTTTGGAAAGACTTTGTGTCTCTGGCTTCCACCCACATGAAGCTGTGCCAAAGGCCGCTCTAAGATAGTGCAGATGTGGCAAGGAGGAATGCAGGACTAGGGTGTGAGAGAAGGACTATGAGAGAAAGAAGACAGAGGTCCTCAAAGCTTTTTGAGCAGTCATTGCTAGGCAGTGCTGCCATGTCTCTTCTCTTCCCTTTTGCAGGAAATGACACTGATAATGGAACAGATCCTAACCCAACAGTGGTGCCAACCACAAAACCATCAGGTGAGGAGAAAAGCTTTCAGGCTTCCCCTTCTGGGGACAGCTTGCAGTCACCAGGTTCCAGTGGTCACTGCAGATACCCAAGCAGGGAGGCGTTCCCCTGCTTGGGTTTCTCTGAGTTCTTTTCCCACTGGAGACAAAGTTGCCCAGACCATGATCTTGAAAAAACTTCCACTCTTCCATCTTTCACTGCTGGTCTGGGTTGTAAAGCAAATGCATTGGGGAAGGTAAGGGCAGGCTGCTCATTCCATGCTTGGTGCCTTTGCCTCCTGTGCCGGTGGGTGGATCGTGGGCTACAAGGGCTTGCATGCAGAGAGGTGCCCAAGGGCCTGCAGGGAGTTGTTCCTGAGGCTGTTGGAGCATGGGCAGGGAGGGATGTGGGGCACAGCCCAGCAGGGAGAGGCCAGGGCCCATGGCTGGGCACCTCGAGGCAGAGTGTGCCTGCCGTCCTCCACTCCCAGCCTGATGCTGGGGAGGGATGTGCTCAGCATCCACAACATCACCTCCCCATCCTGATGGCCCAGCTTAGGGAATGTCTTTGGGCCTCTGGCTTCCACCCACATGAACCTGTGCAAAAGGCCACTCTGAGCGTGTGCAAATGTGGTAAGAAGGAGTGCAACAGTAGGGTGTGAGAGAAGGACAGTGAGAGAAAGAACACAGAATTGCTCAAGGGTTTTTGAACTGTCAATGCTAGGCAGTGCTGCCATGTCTCTTCTCTTCCCTTTTGCAGGAAATGACACTGATAATGAAACAGATCCTAACCCAACAGTGGTGCCAACCACAAAACCTTCAGGTGAGGAGAAAAGCTTTCAGGCTTCCCCTTCTGGGGACAGCTTGCAGTCACCAGGTTCCAGCGGCACTGCCGATACCCAAGCAGGGAGGAGTTCCCCTGCCTGGGTTTCTCTGAGACCTTTTCCCTTGAGTGACAAAGTTGCCAAGACCGTGATCTTAAAAAACTTCTGCCCTTCCATCTTTCCCTGCTTCTCTTTGTTGTAAAGCAAATGCATTGGGGAAGGTTAGGGCAGGTTGCTCATTCCATGCTTGGTGCCTTTGCCTCCTGTGCTGGTGTGTGGATTGCGGGCTACAAGGGGTTCCATGCAAAGTGGTGCCCAAGGGCCTGCAGGGAGTTGTTCCTGAGGCTGTTGGAGCATGGGCAGGGAGGGATGTGGGGCACAGCCGAGCAGGGAGAGGCCAGGGCCCATGGCTGGGCACCACGAGGCACACTGTCCCTGTCATCTTCCACTCCCAGCTTGATGCTGGAGAGCCCCAACCAGAAGGGTCGAAGCTCCTGCTGGGATCACCCTGAGGCGGGGCAGCCTCCTCAGCCCCTCAGCTCTTCCTCCATGGTGGGCTTGCCCGAGCACATCCCTCCTGCCGGCAGGCCACCTTCCCGTCACGATGGCCCAGCTTTGGGAAAGACTTTGTGCCTCTGGCTTCCACCCACATGAGCTTGTGCCAAAGGGCACCATGGGGGAGAGCAGGTATGGTAAGGAGGAGTCCAAGAGCAAGGTGTTAGGGAAGGACTGTGAGGGAAAAACCACAGAATTGCCCAAGGCTTTTTGAAGAGTCAATGCTAGGCAGTGCTGCCATGTCTCTTCTCTTCCCCTTTGCAGGAAATGACACTGATAATGGAACAGATCCTAACCCAACAGTGATGCCAACCACAAAACCATCAGGTGAGGAGAAAAGCTTTCAGGCTTCCCCTTCTGGGGACAGCTTGCAGTCACCAGGTTCCAGTGGTCACTGCAGATACCCAAGCAGGGAGGCGTTCCCCTGGCTGCGTTTCTCTGAGTTCTTTTCCCACTGGAGACAAAGTTGCCCAGACCATGATCTTGAAAAAACTTCCACTCTTCCAGCTTTCACTGCTGGTCTTTGTTGTAAAGCAAATGCATTGGGGAAGGTAAGGGCAGGCTGCTCATTCCATGCTTGGTGCCTTTGCCTCCTGTGCCGGTGGGTGGATCGTGGGCTACAAGGGCTTGCATGCAGAGAGGTGCCCAAGGGCCTGCAGGGAGTTGTTCCTGAGGCTGTTGGAGCATGGGCAGGGAGGGATGTGGGGCACAGCCCAGCAGGGAGAGGCCAGGGCCCATGGCTGGGCACCTCGAGGCAGAGTGTGCCTGTCATCCTCCACTCCCAGCCTGATGCTGGGGAGGGATGTGCTCAGCATCCACAACATCACCTCCCCATCCTGATGGCCCAGCTTAGGGAACGTCTTTGGGCCTCTGGCTTCCACCCACATGAACCTGTGCAAAAGGGCACTCTGAGCGTGTGCAAATGTGGTAAGAAGGAGTGCAACAGTAGGGTGTGAGAGAAGGACAGTGAGAGAAAGAACACAGAATTGCTCAAGGGTTTTTGAAGAGTCAGTGCTAGGCAGTGCTGCCATGTCTCTTCTCTTCCCTTTTGCAGGAAATGACACTGATAATGAAACAGATCCTAACCCAACAGTGGTGCCAACCACAAAACCTTCAGGTGAGGAGAAAAGCTTTCAGGCTTCCCCTTCTGGGGACAGCTTGCAGTCACCAGGTTCCAGCGGCACTGCCGATACCCAAGCAGGGAGGAGTTCCCCTGCCTGGGTTTCTCTGAGACCTTTTCCCTTGAGTGACAAAGTTGCCAAGACCGTGATCTTAAAAAACTTCTGCCCTTCCATCTTTCCCTGTTTCTCTTTGTTGTAAAGCAAATGCATTGGGGAAGGTTAGGGCAGGCTGCTCATTCCATGCTTGGTGCCTTTGCCTCCTGTGCCAGTGGGTGGATTGTGGGCTACAAGGGGTTGCATGCAAAGAGGTGCCCAAGGGCCTGCAGGGAGTTGTTCCTGAGGCTGTTGGAGCATGGGCAGGGAGGGATGTGGGGCACAGCCAAGCAGGGAGAGGCCAGGGCCCATGGCTGGGCACCACAGGGCACACTGTCCCTGTCATGCTCCACTCCCCGCTTGATGCTGGAGAGCCCCAACCAGAAGGGTCGAAGCTCCTGCTGGGATCACCCTGAGGCGGGGCAGCCTCCTCAGCCCCTCAGCTCTTCCTCCATGGTGGGCTTGCCCGAGCACATCCCTCCTGCCGGCAGGCCACCTTCCCGTCACGATGGCCCAGCTTTGGGAAAGACTTTGTGCCTCTGACTTCCACCCACATGAGCTTGTGCCAAAGGCCACCATGGGGGAGAGCAGGTGTGGTAAGGAGGAGTCCAAGAGCAGGGTGTTAGGCAAGGACTGTGAGGGAAAAACCACAGAATTGCCCAAGGCTTTTTGAAGAGTCAATGCTAGGCAGTGCTGCCATGTCTCTTCTCTTCCCCTTTGCAGGAAATGACACTGATAATGGAACAGATCCTAACCCAACAGTGATGCCAACCACAAAACCATCAGGTGAGGAGAAAAGCTTTCAGGCTTCCCCTTCTGGGGACAGCTTGCAGTCACCAGGTTCCAGTGGTCACTGCAGATACCCAAGCAGGGAGGTGTTCCCCTGGCTGCGTTTCTCTGAGTTCTTTTCCCACTGGAGACAAAGTTGCCCAGACCATGATATTGAAAAAACTTCCACTCTTCCAGCTTTCACTGCTGGTCTTTGTTGTAAAGCAAATGCATTGGGGAAGGTAAGGGCAGGCTGCTCATTCCATGCTTGGTGCCTTTGCCTCCTGTGCCGGTGGGTGGATCGTGGGCTACAAGGGCTTGCATGCAAAAAGGTGCCCAAGGGCCTGCAGGGAGTTGTTCCTGAGGCTGTTGGAGCATGGGCAGGGAGGGATGGGGGGCACAGCCCAGCAGGGAGAGGCCAGGGCCCATGGCTGGGCACCACGGGGCACACTGTCCCTGTCATGCTCCACTCCCAGACTGATGCTGGGGAGGGATGTGCTCATCATCCCCAGCCTCAAATCCCCATCCCTTTGGAAAGACTTTGTGTCTCTGGCTTCCACCCACATGATGCTCTGCCAAAGGCCGCTCTAAGATAGTGCAGATGTGGCAAGGAGGAATGCAGGACTAGGGTGTGAGAGAAGGACTATGAGAGAAAGAAGACAGAGGTCCTCAAAGCTTTTTGAGCAGTCAGTGCTAGGCAGTGCTGCCATGTCTCTTCTCTTCCCTTTTGCAGGAAATGACACTGATAATGGAACAGATCCTAACCCAACAGTGATGCCAACCACAAAACCATCAGGTGAGGAGGAAAGCTTTCAGGCTTCCCCTTCTGGGGACAGCTTGCAGTAACCAGATTCCAGGGAGCACTGCAGTTAGCCAAGCAAGGAGGAGGTCCCCGGCCCGGGTTTCTCTGAGCTCTTCTCTCCATGGAGACAAAGTTACCCAGACCATGACCTTAAAAAACTTAAACTCTTCCACCTTTCAATAACAGTCTTTGCTGTAAAGCAAATGTGTTGGGGAAGGTTAGGGCAGGCTGCTCATTCCATGCTTGGTGCCTTTGCCACCTGTGCCAGTGGGTGGATTGTGGGCTACAAGGGGTTCCACACAAAAGGTGCCCAAGGGCCTGTTGGGAGTTGTTCCTGAAGCTGTTGGAGCATGGGCAGGGAGGGATGTGGGGCACAGCCGAGCAGGGAGAGGCCAGGGCCCATGGCTGGGCACCTCAGGGCAGAGTGTGCCTGCCATCCTCCACTCCCAGCCTGATGCTGGGGAGGGATGTGCTCAGCATCCACAACATCATCTCCCCATCCCTTTGGAAAGACTTTGTGTCTCTGGCTTCCACCCACATGAAGCTGTGCCAAAGGCCGCTCTAAGATAGTGCAGATGTGGCAAGGAGGAATGCAGGACTAGGGTGTGAGAGAAGGACTATGAGAGAAAGAAGACAGAAGTCCTCAAAGCTTTTTGAGCAGTCAATGCTAGGCAGTGCTGCCATGTCTCTTCTCTTCCCCTTTGCAGGAAATGACACTGATAATGGAACAGATCCTAACCCAACAGTGGTGCCAACCACAAAACCATCAGGTTAGGAGAAAAGCTTTCAGGCTTCCCCTTCTGGGGACAGCTTGCAGTCACCAGGTTCCAGTGGTCACTGCAGATACCCAAGCAGGGAGGAGTTCCCCTGCTTGGGTTTCTCTGAGTTCTTTTCCCACTGGAGACAAAGTTGCCCAGACCATGATCTTGAAAAAACTTCCACTCTTCCATCTTTCACTGCTGGTCTGGGTTGTAAAGCAAATGCATTGGGGAAGGTAAGGGCAGGCTGCTCATTCCATGCTTGGTGCCTTTGCCTCCTGTGCCGGTGGGTGGATCGTGGGCTACAAGGGGTTCCATGCAAAAAGGTGCCCAAGGGCCTGCAGGGAGTTGTTCCTGAGGCTGTTGGAGCATGGGCAGGGAGGGATGGGGGGCACAGCCCAAGCGGAAGCGGCCAGAGGGGCCATGGCTGGTCACCACGGGGCACACTGTCCCTGTCATGCTCCACTCCCAGACTGATGCTGGGGAGGGATGTGCTCATCATCCCCAGCCTCAAATCCCCATCCCTTTGGAAAGACTTTGTGTCTTTGGCTTCCACCCACATGATGCTCTGCCAAAGGCTGCTCTAAGATACTGCAGATGTGGCAAGGAGGAATGCAGGACTAGGGTGTGAGAGAAGGACTATGAGAGAAAGAAGACAGAGGTCCTCAAAGCTTTTTGAGCAGTCATTTCTAGGCAGTGCTGCCATGTCTCTTCTCTTCCCTTTTGCAGGAAATGACACTGATAATGGAACAGATCCTAACCCAACAGTGATGCCAACCACAAAACCATCAGGTGAGGAGAAAAGCTTTCAGGCTTCCCCTTCTGGGGACAGCTTGCAGTCACCAGGTTCCAGTGGTCACTGGAGACAGCTAAGCAGGGAGGAGTTCCCCTGCTTGGGTTTCTCTGACTTCTTTTCCCACTGGAGACAAAGTTGCCCAGACCATGATATTGAAAAAACTTCCACTCTTCCAGCTTTCACTGCTGGTCTTTGTTGTAAAGCAAATATGTTGGGGAAGGTTAGGGCAGGCTGCTCATTCCATGCTTGGTGCCTTTGCCTCCTGTGCCAGTGGGTGGATCGTGGGCTACAAGGGCTTGCATGCAGAGAGGTGCTCAAGGGCCTGCAGGGAGTTGTTCCTGAGGCTGTTGGAGCATGGGCAGGGAGGGATGTGGGGCACAGCCCAGCAGGGAGAGGCCAGGGCCCATGGCTGGGCACCTCGAGGCAGAGTGTGCCTGCCGTCCTCCACTCCCAGCCTGATGCTGGGGAGGGATGTGCTCAGCATCCACAACATCACCTCCCCATCCTGATGGCCCAGCTTAGGGAATGTCTTTGGGCCTCTGGCTTCCACCCACATGAACCTGTGCAAAAGGCCACTCTGAGCGTGTGCAAATGTGGTAAGAAGGAGTGCAACAGTAGGGTGTGAGAGAAGGACAGTGAGAGAAAGAACACAGAATTGCTCAAGGGTTTTTGAACTGTCAATGCTAGGCAGTGCTGCCATGTCTCTTCTCTTCCCTTTTGCAGGAAATGACACTGATAATGAAACAGATCCTAACCCAACAGTGGTGCCAACCACAAAACCTTCAGGTGAGGAGAAAAGCTTTCAGGCTTCCCCTTCTGGGGACAGCTTGCAGTCACCAGGTTCCAGCGGCACTGCCGATACCCAAGCAGGGAGGAGTTCCCCTGCCTGGGTTTCTCTGAGACCTTTTCCCTTGAGTGACAAAGTTGCCAAGACCGTGATCTTAAAAAACTTCTGCCCTTCCATCTTTCCCTGTTTCTCTTTGTTGTAAAGCAAATGCATTGGGGAAGGTTAGGGCAGGCTGCTCATTCCATGCTTGGTGCCTTTGCCTCCTGTGCTGGTGTGTGGATTGCGGGCTACAAGGGGTTCCATGCAAAAAGGTGCCCATGGGCCTGCAGGGAGTTGTTCCTGAGGCTGTTGGAGCATGGGCAGGGAGGGATGTGGGGCACAGCCCAGCAGGGAGAGGCCAGGGCCCATGGCTGGGCACCACGGGGCACACTGTCCCTGTCATGCTCCACTCCCAGCTTGATGCTGGAGAGCCCCAACCAGAAGGGTCGAAGCTCCTGCTGGGATCACCCTGAGGCGGGGCAGCCTCCTCAGCCCCTCAGCTCTTCCTCCATGGTGGGCTTGCCCGAGCACATCCCTCCTGCCGGCAGGCCACCTTCCCGTCACGATGGCCCAGCTTTGGGAAAGACTTTGTGCCTCTGACTTCCACCCACATGAACCTGTGCAAAAGGGCACCATAGGGGAGAGCAGGTGTGGTAAGGAGGAATCCAAGAGCAGGGTGTTAGGGAAGGACTGTGAGGGAAAAAACACAGAATTGCCCAAGGCTTTTTGAAGAGTCAATGCTAGGCAGTGCTGCCATGTCTCTTCTCTTCCCTTTTGCAGGAAACGATACTGATAATGGAACAGATCCTAACCCACCAGTGGTGCCACCCACAAAACCTTCAGGTGAGGAGGAAAGCTTTCAGCTTTCAGGCTTCCCCTTCTGGGGACAGCTTGCAGTCACCAGGTTCCAGTGGTCACTGCAGATACCCAAGCAGGGAGGAGTTCCCTTGCATGGATTTCTCTGAGTTCTGTCCCCATGGGAGACAAAGTTGCCCAGACCCTGATCTTGAAAAATCTTCCACTCTTCCATCTTTCCCTGCTGATAATTCTGCAAGGGGAATGTGTGGTGGAACATTAGAGGAAGCTGCTCATTCCATGCTTGGTGTCTTTGCCTCCTGTGCCGGTGGTTGGATTGTGGGCTACAAGGGGTTCCATGCAAAAAGGTGCCCAAGGGCCTGCAGGGAGTTCCAAGGGGAATGCAGATGTGGTAAGGAGGAGTGCAAGAGCAGGGTGTGAGAGAAGGAATGTAAGAGCAAGAACACAGAATTGCCCAAGGCTTTTTGAACTGTCATTGCTAGGCAGTGCTGCCATGTCTCTTCTCTTCCCTTTTGCAGGAAATGATACTGATAATGGAACAGATCCTAACCCAACAGTGGTGCCACCCACAAAACCTTCAGGTGAGTAGAAAAGTTTTCAGGCTCCCCTTCTGGGGACAGCTTGCAGTCACCAGGTTCCAGTGGTCACTGCAGATAGCCAATCAGGGAGGAGTTCCCCTGCTTGGGTTTCTCTGAGTTCTTCTCCCACTGGAGACAAAGTATTGCAGAGCATGATCTTGAATATCTTAAACTCTTCCATCTTTCACTGCTGGTCTGTGTTGTAAAGCACATATGTTGGGGAAGGTTAGGGCAGGCTGCTCATTCCATGCTTGGTGCCTTTGCCTCCTGTGCTGGTGTGTGGATTGCGGGCTACAAGGGGTTCCATGCAAAGTGGTGCCCAAGGGCCTGCAGGGAGTTGTTCCTGAGGCTGTTGGAGCATGGGCAGGGAGGGATGTGGGGCACAGCCCAGCAGGGAGAGGCCAGGGCCCATGGCTGGGCACCACGGGGCACACTGTCCCTGTCATGCTCCACTCCCAGCTTGATGCTGGAGAGCCCCAACCAGAAGGGTCGAAGCTCCTGCTGGGATCACCCTGAGGCGGGGCAGCCTCCTCAGCCCCTCAGCTCTTCCTCCATGGTGGGCTTGCCCGAGCACATCCCTCCTGCCGGCAGGCCACCTTCCCGTCACGATGGCCCAGCTTTGGGAAAGACTTTGTGCCTCTGACTTCCACCCACATGAACCTGTGCAAAAGGGCACCATAGGGGAGAGCAGGTGTGGTAAGGAGGAATCCAAGAGCAGGGTGTTAGGGAAGGACTGTGAGGGAAAAAACACAGAATTGCCCAAGGCTTTTTGAAGAGTCAATGCTAGGCAGTGCTGCCATGTCTCTTCTCTTCCCTTTTGCAGGAAACGATACTGATAATGGAACAGATCCTAACCCACCAGTGGTGCCACCCACAAAACCTTCAGGTGAGGAGGAAAGCTTTCAGCTTTCAGGCTTCCCCTTCTGGGGACAGCTTGCAGTCACCAGGTTCCAGTGGTCACTGCAGATACCCAAGCAGGGAGGAGTTCCCTTGCATGGATTTCTCTGAGTTCTGTCCCCATGGGAGACAAAGTTGCCCAGACCCTGATCTTGAAAAATCTTCCACTCTTCCATCTTTCCCTGCTGATAATTCTGCAAGGGGAATGTGTGGTGGAACATTAGAGGAAGCTGCTCATTCCATGCTTGGTGTCTTTGCCTCCTGTGCCGGTGGTTGGATTGTGGGCTACAAGGGGTTCCATGCAAAAAGGTGCCCAAGGGCCTGCAGGGAGTTCCAAGGGGAATGCAGATGTGGTAAGGAGGAGTGCAAGAGCAGGGTGTGAGAGAAGGAATGTAAGAGCAAGAACACAGAATTGCCCAAGGCTTTTTGAACTGTCATTGCTAGGCAGTGCTGCCATGTCTCTTCTCTTCCCTTTTGCAGGAAATGATACTGATAATGGAACAGATCCTAACCCAACAGTGGTGCCACCCACAAAACCTTCAGGTGAGTAGAAAAGTTTTCAGGCTCCCCTTCTGGGGACAGCTTGCAGTCACCAGGTTCCAGTGGTCACTGCAGATAGCCAATCAGGGAGGAGTTCCCCTGCTTGGGTTTCTCTGAGTTCTTCTCCCACTGGAGACAAAGTATTGCAGAGCATGATCTTGAATATCTTAAACTCTTCCATCTTTCACTGCTGGTCTGTGTTGTAAAGCACATATGTTGGGGAAGGTTAGGGCAGGCTGCTCATTCCATGCTTGGTGCCTTTGCCTCCTGTGCTGGTGTGTGGATTGCGGGCTACAAGGGGTTCCATGCAAAGTGGTGCCCAAGGGCCTGCAGGGAGTTGTTCCTGAGGCTGTTGGAGCATGGGCAGGGAGGGATGTGGGGCACAGCCCAGCAGGGAGAGGCCAGGGCCCATGGCTGGGCACCACGGGGCACACTGTCCCTGTCATGCTCCACTCCCAGCCTGATGCTGGCGAGCCCCAACCAGAAGGGTCCAAGCTCCTGCTGGGATCACCCAGAGGAGGGGCAGCCTCCTCAGCCCCTCAGCTCTTCCTCCATGGTGGGCTTGCCTGAGCACATCCCTCCTGCCGGCAGGCCACCTTCCCGTCACGATGGCCCAGCTTTGGGAAAGACTTTGTGCCTCTGACTTCCACCCACATGAGCTTGTGCCAAAGGGCACCATGGGGGAGAGCAGGTGTGGTAAGGAGGAGTCCAAGAGCAGGGTGTTAGGGAAGGACTGTGAGGGAAAAACCACAGAATTGCCCAAGGCTTTTTGAAGAGTCAATGCTAGGCAGTGCTGCCATGTCTCTTCTCTTCCCTTTTGCAGGAAACGATACTGATAATGGAACAGATCCTAACCCACCAGTGGTGCCAACCACAAAACCTTCAGGTGAGGAGGAAATCTTTCAGGCTTCCCCTTCTGGGGACAGCTTGCAGTCACCAGGTTCCAGTGGTCACTGCAGATACCCAAGCAGGGAGGAGTTCCCCTGCCTGGGTTTCTCTGAGTTCTGTCCCCATGGGAGACAAAGTTGCCCAGACCCTGATCTTGAAAAAACTTCCACTCTTCCATCTTTCCCTGCTGATAATTCTGCAAGGGGAATGTGTGGTGGAACATTAGAGGAAGCTGCTCATTCCATGCTTGGTGTCTTTGCCTCCTGTGCTGGTGGGTGGATTGTGGGCTACAAGGGGTTCCATGCAAAAAGGTGCCCAAGGGCCTGCAGGGAGTTGTTCCAAGGGGAATGCAGATGTGGTAAGGAGGAGTGCAAGAGCAGGGTGTGAGAGAAGGAATGTAAGAGCAAGAACACAGAATTGCCCAAGGCTTTTTGAACTGTCATTGCTAGGCAGTGCTGCCATGTCTCTTCTCTTCCCTTTTGCAGGAAATGACACTGATAATGGAACAGATCCTAACCCACCAGTGGTGCCAACCACAAAACCTTCAGGTGAGGAGGAAAGCTTTCAGGCTCCCATTCTGGGGACAGCTTGCAGTCACCAGGTTCCAGTGGTCACTGCAGATAGCCAATCAGGGAGGCATTCCCCTGCTTGGGTTTCTCTGAGTTCTTCTCCCACTGGAGACCAAGTATTGCAGAGCATGATCTTGAAAATCTTAAACTCTTCCATCTTTCACTGCTGGTCTGTGTTGTAAAGCACATATGTTGGGGAAGGTAAGGGCAGGCTGCTCATTCCATGCTTGGTGCCTTTGCCTCCTGCGCTGGTGTGTGGATTGCGGACTACAATGGGTTCCATGCAAAGTGGTGCCCAAGGGCCTGCAGGGAGTTGTTCCTGAGGCTGTTGGAGCATGGGCAGGGAGGGATGTGGGGCACAGCCCAGCAGGGAGTGGCCAGGGCCCATGGCTGGGCACCACGGGGCACACTGTCCCTGTCATCCTCCACTCCCAGCTTGATGCTGGGGTGGGATCTGCTCATCATCCCCAGCTTCAACTCCCCATCACTATGGAATGACTTTCGGCCCCTGGCTTCCACCCACATGAAGCTGTGCCAAAGGCCACTCTAAGATAGTGCAGATGTGGCAAGGAGGAATGCAAGAGTAGGGTGTGAGGAAAGGACTATGAGAGAAAGAACACAGAAGTCCTCAAGGCTTTTTGAGCAGTCAATGCTAGGCAGTGCTGGGGCAATGAGGGATGGGGGGCACAGCCCAGCAGGGAGAGGCCAGGGCCCATGGCTGGGCACCTTGGGGCAGAGTGTGCCTGTCACCCTCCACTCCCAGCCTGATGCTGGGGAGGGATGTGCTCAGCATCCACAACATCACCTCCCCATCCTGATGGCCCAGCTTAGGGAACGTCTTTGGGCCTCTGGCTTCCACCCACATAAACCTGTGCAAAAGGCCACTCCGAGGGTGTGCAAATGTGGTAAGGAGGAGTCCAAGAGCAGGGTGTAAGAGAAGGAATGTAAGAGCAAGAACTGAATGTAAGAGCAAGAACAGAATTGCCCAAGGCTTTTTGAAGAGTCATTGCTAGGCAGTGCTGCCATGTCTCTTCTCTTCCCTTTTGCAGGAAATGACACTGATAATGGAACAGATCCTAACCCACCAGTGGTGCCAACCACAAAACCTTCAGGTGAGGAGGAAAGCTTTCAGGCTTCCCCTTCTGGGGACAGCTTGCAGTCACCAGGTTCCAGCGGCACTGCCGATACCCAAGCAGGGAGGAGTTCCCCTGCCTGGGTTTCTCTGAGACCTTTTCCCTTGAGTGACAAAGTTGCCAAGACTGTGATCTTAAAAAACTTTAGCCCTTCCATCTTTCCCTGTTTCTCTTTGTTGTAAAGCAAATGCATTGGGGAAGGTTAGGGCAGGTTGCTCATTCCATGCTTGGTGCCTTTGCCTCCTGTGTCGGTGGGTGGATTGCGGGCTACAAGGGGTTCCATGCAAAAAGGTGCCCAAGGGCCTGCAGGGAGTTGTTCCTGAGGCTGTTGGAGCATGGGCAGGGAGGGATGTGGGGCACAGCCCAGCAGGGAGAGGCCAGGGCCCATGGCTGGGCACCACGGGGCACACTGTCCCTGTCATGCTCCACTCCCAGCCTGATGCTGGGGTGGGATCTGCTCAGCGTTCACAACATCACGTCCCCATCCTGATGGCGCAGCTTAGGGAAAGATTTTTTGCCTCTGGCTTCCCCCCACATGAGCCTGTGCCGAAGGCCCCTCTGAGAACCTGCAAATATGGTAAGGGGGAGTTCAAAAGCAGGGTGTGAGAGAAGGACTGTGAGAACAAGAACACAGAATTGCACAAGGCTTTTTGAAGAGTCAGTGCTAGGCAGTGCTGCCATGTCTCTTCTCTTCCCTTCTTCAGGAAACGATACTGATAATGGAGCACATCCTACCTCACCAGTGGTGCCAACCTCAAAACCTTCAGGTGAGGAGAAAAGCTTTCAGGTTTCTTCTTCTGAGGACAGCTTGCTGTAACCAGGTTCCAGGGAGCACTGCAGATACCCAATCAGGGAGGTGTTTCCCTGCCTGGGGTTGTCTTAGATATTCTCCCACTGGAGACAGTGTAGCCCAGACCATGATCTTAAAAAACTTCTGCTCTTCTATCTTCCCCTGCTGGTCTTTGTTGTAAAGGAAATGCATTAGGGAAGATTAGAGCCGGCTGCTCTTTTCATGCTTGATGCCTTTGCTTTTTGCACCAGGCCTGGGTACAAGGTGATCCATGCAAGGAGAAGCCCAGGGCCCGCCTGTTAGCAGGCCCTGCAGAGAGTTGTTCCTGAGGCTGTTGGAGCATGGGCAGGGAGGGATGTGGGGCACAGCCCAGCAGGGAGATGCCAGGGCCCATGGCTGGGCACCACGGGGCAGGCCGTGCCTGTCCTCCACTCCCAGCTGGATGCTTTTTGAACAGACAATGCTTGGCTGTGCTGCCATGTCTCTTCCCTTCTTCAGATAACAGTACTGCAAATGGAATAGATCCTAATGCAACAGAGATGCCAACTTCAGCACGTAGAGCTAAAAAGCAAAAATGCTCATGCAGCATTTTCTGGGGACATCCTGGAGTAATCAAATCCCAGGGAGTTCTTTAGCCCCCTCAGACAGGAAGAAGTTCCCCTGCCTTGGATTTCCCATATTCCTCTTCTAGATGAGACAAAGCTGACCAGGTGGTTGCCATGAATATCCTCCTTGGGGAGGACTGGAGCAGGCTGCTTTTTTCGTGCTCAGTGCCTTTGCCTCCTTCAGCAGGCAGGGATAGAAGAGGATCCCTGCAAAGAGGCTCCGGGCCCTGCAGGGAGCTGTGCCTGGGACTGCTGGAGCACAGGCAGGGAGGGAGCTGGGGCACACCCTGGGGTGGGGCTGGCATCAGGAATTGTGTCTGGCTAGTGCATCTGTATGTCCTGGTGCTCTCCATACCCCACCTTTTTCAATCCCAGCAGGGCCTTCCAGTGTAGGCAAAGTGTCCTCATTTAATGCTGTATCTCCCTGCCACTCTTCCCCGAGGGGGCTTGCTGAAAGTGGAATGTGTTTGGAGGAGTTCACAATTGTTGTAGCTTTGTGCTTGGGATCTTTTTCATCAGAAAAAAAAATGGCTTCACTAGGTTCTCTGGAAAAAATATTTGGAGATGAACCTTTTAGGAAATGAAAATTCATCAACATTTTTAATTTTTTGGGGTATGAGTAAGAATTCCTATTTTTTTCCCCCCATTTCACAGAAAATGTCTCATCCATGAGACTGTACTTACAGAGTGAAATGTAAAAAACAAGGCAGGGTGGAAACCAGAATTTGATATCTTGAAAGAGAACTGTAATTGCCATCCTATATATAAGATGTATAGAAATATAATTTTTAATTACTTATTAACCACTTAAATTATATATAGATATAAAATGCATACTCCAAAACCTTACAGAATATATATATATATATATATAATTACTCTGAGAAAATATATTACGATTCACTTTGGAGTCCTCATTTTATTGATGTGTCTGCAGTAAAGGACTGTGCTATGACACTGTCATAATAAGGCAACTATGTACCAGTGCACTATTAAAGGCACACAGGCTATTGCAGTCTGTCTGTTTCTAACAGTCACTGCTTTTGGCAAGCCTTGATGTCCCTTCTTTTAGTTGTATTAGGTAGAGTTGAACTGTGAATGCTCAGTATGACAGATAATGAATTTCAGCCTTACTCTGTGTCCTCACTGTGATATCCTGCTGGATTGTGTAGGGAAAACAGTTACTATACATTAAACAAGCCAGATAAATAGATGCATGCTCTGCAATTGCATCTATACTCTCTAAAACATATCTGGTAGATTCCCTTACTAGAAGTATATATGATCTATTCTAATGACTTTATGTATGAACTGGCTATTACAGAAATTCACAGAAACCCTAATGTCAATATCTTTCATTTTGGTAGACTTTTGCCATGGAGATCCTTGTGGAAGAAGTTCAGCTACATGCATTTCCTTACAAAGCAATTACACCTGTGTGTGCGAATATGGGTTCTACTACAGCAATAAGAATTGTTACAAAGGTGAGTTGCAGAAGGGCGTCAGTGCTTTTAGTTACCTGCTCAGGTGGATTTTGCTTCCTGTATTGCTTGTTGTCATGTTATAATTGAAAACACAATCAGTCTGGGAAAGTGACTGTTGAGTGCTTTCTTGCTTTGCAGGCAGCCACTCCTACAATGACCTAGATTGCAATCTTGCAAAACAGTGACAGCCAAGGAGGTTAATGTTCTAGGAAAAGAAGGTGAATTCTCTGCCAGGGGCACAGGAGATTAAAATGAGTGAAAAGCAGGGAAAAAATGCAAGTTTAAACCTGACATTGATATTAATGGCAATGATTTTTAAAAGGACCAAACTTATGAAGACTTGTGAACAACCAGATTGATTTTCCCCATTGCTAAACACTCATCAGAGTCCTATGGAAATGCATCTCTGAAATGCTTCTGAAGGCCAAGCATGTGAGAAAATAGGGCTTCTTATTTAAGGATCAGCAAGCAGGATTCTCAAATTTACTTGTGAGGCTTAAGAAGCAGGTCGATTCTGAATTAATTTCTCTGTAAACCACAGTGAACCACATTAGCTGTTTAATAGCTGCAAATTTGGAGTACTTGATATACATTTTTTCTCACCAAATTCTCTAACACCTTGCAAAAAGTCTTGTAGCTTCAGGCCATGCTGACAGTTTAATGTTACTCATTTTCATAAACAGGACAGATTGTTTGGGCCCAGGATCCTGCCTTCTTCCCTGGCAGCCAAAGTACATCCCCCATTGTGACTGAATTGATTTTCCTCTGCTAATCCCTGCTGTATATGAAAAATAGCGCTGATTTATTTTCTGCATTGTATTTGCCCATCCCTAAAAGCTGGAGAACTCTAAGATGAAACTGGGCTTTCTTGAATGCTTTCTAATTTACACTCTCTGTTCTCATTCCAGGGGACGTATACCCAGCCACCATTGCAGTGAACACACCTTACAGCAAAAATCTTGAAATTGTAAATTCCACAGAGTATCAAGAACTGTCCAACAATGTATCAGCATTTGTGAGTGACAACAGCTTTCCCCCCATATATTTAAAGCTATTCTGGATGTCATGCAGACAGAGAGGACACTCTCTTTAATGTGGGGCCTAGAAAAGCTCCTCTCTACAAGAGATCTGTTTCTTTCAAAGAATGCTTCACATTAGTTCAGACCTATCTATAAAAGATTTGAACTTTGCCCTCAGATGAGCACATGCATGGCTCTTGCTGAAGGGAAGGGAATCCCTGAAGTAATATCTGCATTTTTAGTACCCCTTCTGTTCTGGGGAGTTCTCACATACATTTCTCTGCATCTTTGACCATTCCTTCTCCAGAAACAATGGGGCTGAGTGAAATTTTCCAGCCTATTGAGTTTCTGATCTCTGCTGCTTGCTGAAGGCTCAATAATAGTCAGTGGTTTCAGTAAAAATGAACAGCTTTAATTTTTGTTTTTAAAGAAAATTATTGGCACCACACAGCACAAACTTTTCCAAATGTCTGTCTGGCTGTGTCTAAATACCAAATAATAACCCTCTTCCATAAGTCTGCCAGTATTAGTATTTTAGTGTTTTTAGTGAAATGGATACTGCACATTTTTTATAATTCTACGATTCTACATAAAATCTGGTAATAGATTTCCTGGAGAAATAAGATGATCTGTTTAATTTATACTGCCATGTTGAAACAAGTGGATTTGCTTATTTCTCTTTCTGGCAGTAAGGAAAAATATATATGCAACTCTACCAGATATCCGATTTAAAAATATTCACAATGTTAATCAGGAATGTTCAAAAATGGCTATCAATTTCTGCATATTATTATATTCCTTACTATGAATGTTGTCTCAGAAAGTGACCAAAAGTTTTTCCTCCAGAATGTTAAAAAAATGTCTCAATTTTTTGTCCAGTATTTTAACATGATATGGCTACAGAAGAGCATCATATGTTGACTAAAATAAATATATAATAGAATGCAAAAGTGAAAATAGCATAGAAAATAATTTGAATTTTATTACAAAGAAAGAGAGCGAGTTAATCTTTCATTCCAGTTGAATTGGACATCTTATCCTCTTCTCATGGTGCCTCCTGCTTTTGTGGCAGTTGAAGGCAGCTGCTTCCACTGGTTATTCCCTGCTTCACATGGCATGAGGGAAAGCAGTGATGTTTCTTCTGATCCTGTTCAGCTCCCAATGCTTTCATCAGTGCTTCTTCCCACAAGACTGACCCTGAGGATCCCACTTCACTGCCTCTCAGGGACATGTGCCATCTGTGAGGAGGTCAACTTCTCCCTCTTGCCCCTACTTGTACTCAGATTGGTGCTGTGGAGACACCCTGCTAAGCAATGAGCTTGCAGAGGGGTATCTGTAGCTATCAGCCAGCTAAGCCAGCCTGACATTCGTTCTCCATCCCTCCCCTGCCCTCCCGTCCACATTCTACAGCACCACCTCGCTGTTCCTCTTCTGCAATGCCTTGTCTGGTGGATTTAACACATCACCTTCCTTTATTTGAGCCTATAGTAGTATATTCTGTATAAAAACTTTACTGCTGAAGCCTCAGTTGTTCATGTGATTTTGGGCTGTTTCTGCTTGCCTTTAACTCCAATTTCTTTCTCTTTTATAGTTTAAGAAGGCCTTCCAAGATCTATCAGGCTATGTAGAAACTGTCATCAAGAAAATTGAGTAAGTTTGCTGGTTTATTTTTTGCACAGTACATACTTCCACATACCTCATTTTAATCTGTTTCCCCATGAAGTTCTCAGTTTAATAAAAGATACGGGATGAGTTCAGCTCAGAATGCTTCCCCATAAAGGAGGGATGCTGGCCCCGTTTTTACCCCAGTGTTTCTGTGAAATGGGCAGGCTGAGGCAGCCCCACACTGTATGTGCTGCTTCCAGCACCATGTAGGATGCAGCACTGTGCTGTAGCTAGCAGTCCCTGTGATATCTGACATGTCTGAAATTCTAGCAGTTAATTCTGAGCTCCTGTGACCATTGGGAGTGCCCCCCAGCTTGGAGTCCCAGTTTAATTTAAAAACCCTCATTACAGAAGGCATAGCAAATATATTTTATTGTGCGTTTGTTGGTGTCTCCTGATGGCAGGCTGAGCAAAGATGCTCCTGAATGGGTTGTGGTGTAGCTGTGGGCATAGGTCCCTTGCTAGTCTAGGTAGAGCCTGTGAGATGTCTCTTTTTTCCCATCCCCATCTGTTACAGGTTACTGTCCCCAGAGCTCTGCCAGCTCCTCTGTGTTTCCTGACCCCTGTGAAGCAAAACCTGGCATGCTAGCACACAGTGTCAACCCTTTCAGGGCACCCCAGGGATTAAGCAGCTAAGCAGAAGGTTGTTCTAACAGAGCTGTGGGGGCAGTAACTTCCAGCAGAGCAGCTGTGACCTGGGGCACAGTAACACCTCAAGGAACTGCAGCAGTCTGCCACTGAAGGATATTTGTGTGCGTATCCTGGCAGCAGGAGGTTTAGCTGAAGAACAGAGAAGTCACTGCTGCTCTTCACCTCACCCCAGGGAGGTTGCTGTGAGCTGAACCCAACCCAGGTAGTGTGTAGCCTGCACAGATACCTCTACATGGCAAACAGACCCTTCTGCATTCATGGTGGTCACACCCTGAATTATCCTCACCACCCTTCAGGGTGGGTTCTCCGCATCATGCCTGGATAACGCCACAGGCTGATGGAAGCACGTGAAAGTTAGGGTCTAAGAGATGAGGTTCTCCACACTGCAGCTGCTTTGAGGTTAACCCAGCTAGAAAATGCCAGTTGTGTATCAAAGGAGCAATGCTGTTATGATTAAACCCAGCAGCTACCTATTTACACCTGGACCTACTGGAAAGATAGCTGTTAATGTATTCCTGAGCAAGACTTACACTCATTTTCAGGTCTCTTGGCAAATACCTACTTTATGGGAAGAAAGAAGGTAGTTCTGGGGGAAAGAGGGAGATTTGGCAGAAATTTTCTCTCATCTTTGCATCTAGCTTGCATCTAGCTAGCTTTGCTAGCTTGCTATATGGATTATGTGAGACTTTAAAATGGTCCTATCTGTCCCTTTCAGACCTATAAACCAGAGTGAAAACAGAAATGCTGCTCCAGGAGTGAATATAACAGTGACAAACCTGTTCACAGAGAACTCCAGTGAAACTACAGATACAGTTAGGGATGCAGTAGTAGCTGCAATCAAGAAGGACCCGTCCTTTGTCAGTAATTTTACAGGTATGTAACTCCTTGCTAGGGAAGCAATTAATCAGCAGAAACAGAGATTTTAAAAACCTGGTTGGAAGATTTCTGCGGGCATAGGAGCCCATCAAATCATAAGCCTTGTTGATTTTAAGGAGCTGAATGTTCAATCTCGGGTAATTTTGATGAGTCAACAATTCAGTGCTAGTGTCTTTTGTCTTATTAAGGCTTCCTACTCCCTGTGTAAAGAAGAAAAGGAAAATATTTTCCCTGGTAAGCAATGGCATGGTGGTTTTAACCTGCTGAGTGTTAAGAAGTGGGAAAAATCAGGATAAAATATATACAGATATATATTATGCATCTGAGAATAAGCCAGTATTTTACTGGCAAAATAGGATGAAACTCTCTTTAGATCTCTCCCATAATAAGCCATGGCAATTGAAATGAGGCCTCACTGATTCGCTACTGAGCTAAGGGATCTTTTGATCTAAACCAGTTGTCTTGCATTATTAAAGGTGTAATGCTGGGAGAAAGAGTTCCTAATTAAAATAACGATGGTTTTTCTTTCTTTTTTTTTTTAATATAAGTTCCTATTTTGAAATCAGCTTTTTTTAAAAGGCATAACTAATAATGAAGAGTCTGTTTCATGGCTGAAAGCCTGAGTTTGTTGTCTGAAGGTGACTGTATCCTCAGCTGTGAGAAGGAAATAGAAAACCACTGAGAGCTCCCAAGGCACCAGTGCAGTCAAATCCCTCTACAGCATGCCATGCACTGAGGTCTTTAAACCATTCCCACCACAAGGACATGGATCTAAAGAGCAACACATTGGGCAAACAGGATACTAATGCTGCTCATGAAATGAGCTGTGTGCCCATAAACATTTATATCTCTCTAGAACTGTATGGGATCTGGGTCTCAGCTGCGAAAAAAAAGAAGAGAACAGTTATAGTTTTTCTCTGTAGGGTTTTTTGTTTTAGTTTTTTTTTTTTAAGGTGAGTCAAAAAGTTAGTTTTCAGAATAGGAACTTACAGGAAGAATGTCCCTTTCATGGGCTGGAGCCAGGAAGGTTTGGAGATAGTTGAAGGAGACTGAGAAACCAAAGGTCAGAAGATGTGATGGAAACAGGACCACAACTGTTAAAGAGCAAGGAGGGAAAAAGGGCTGGTCTGGCAGTCTGCAATATTGATGTCCCAAGAAAAGGAGTTATAATTTTTTTCTATTTAGAATTATTAAATAATTGGTTATGGTTTACTGGGCAAGTGCACTGCTTTCTATGAAAGGGTATTCAACTTTGCTCCCTATTTCTCTTTTAAAGAGGCAAAACATTGTGATGTTTATGAATGTGATCTTAAAACCACAACATGTGAAGGGGAAACGTTTCCAGAATGCAAATGCAAACCTGATTTCGAAAAGACAAAATGGAGTAATCGTTCTTGTCCAGGTAAGAGCCTTGCTGCTTTATCTATCCCTGAAAGACTGATCTGCTTATTCTCTGTCTCAGTCCCTTCTTGAGAAAGGTGCTGGGCAAATGTGCTGACCTCTAAAAATCAGGAAATGTGCATCCTGTTAAGAAAGCCATAGAAACACACCCTCACATTTCACTTTGAACAAATCTATAATTTTATTCCAGTAGAATGAATTATTAAAACTTGATAACTTGATTTGTGGTCCCATGCCTGACTGAAACTGATACAGTTTGCTGTGAGATCAAACTTCAGGCCATTGCTTGCCTATGGAAGATGCAGCCTAGCCAGATTTCCTTTTTGATTAAGTTGGATGGTTTTGAACACAGCCTGTTTGCTTCTAATTTTGTGATTTTATATTTCAGTTTTTGCTTTACATGGGAACAGTTGTAAAAAAGCATTTTGGATGCTTTAAAGCACAGGAGAGGGGTGGGTGTGTGTTTCCAGAGCAATAAAACAATCTTCTACCTGCAATTCACTTATGTTTTTCTCCCTGAAAATACAGTTTGCAGTGCAAACTGCTCTGCAGCAAAACACAAGTACTGTGTACAAGAAGAAGACGGTCCAACATGCAAATGTATGATTAACTTTAGAAAGGTGGACGGAGAATGCGTGGCGTGAGTATTCAGCTTTTTATTGCATTCCTGTGCTCTAGGTGAAGGTAGGGGAGGAGAACATCTGCCACAGGGCCAGCTGCAGGCCAGAACAGGCTGCAGCTGTGTGAATCAGAGAGCTGCCCGGGGGGAGGGCAGGGGGTGTCACAAACTGTGGTGCCACAGGTTGTGGCGTTTTCACTCCTTGGCATTAGTCCTTTGTGTGCACTCATAACACCTCCGAGGAAAGGCAGGAGACCCAAGGTCACCCCCGAGTCAGTGAAGAGGACAAAGGACTTCACCACATCAACACAAACTGCTCTGACAGCATGGCTGAGCCATGGGAGCTGCTCTGCTGAAGTGTTTAGTAAGCAACAGGCATTAGAGCAAGACGTGCCTCCAGTCCCTGCAATGTTTGCACTGCTATCAGTGGGGACTGTTTCCCAATAACTTTCAGACCTTAATTCCTGCTTGGTTTTCTCTCTGAAATTATTTCTGTCAGCTCAGGATCAGAACAGAACAAGGGTGTTTGCTGGTGAGGCCAAGTGAGTGACTGGTTGTGCTCTGCTCTGGTGGGTAAATAGAGAGGCTCACTCCCCATATCCATGAATTCAGCTCTTTTTGTAGTTATTATTGCTGCAAATTGAACATTTCTTACCATAAAGTTGATATATTTTAAATATAAGAAACTACTATGAGAGGAAGGTAGAGTTGCCTGTCCTTATAGACCTTATACTGAGGCATTTGTTAAAGACATTGCAGGGCACTTCTAAGTGGCTCAAAGATGCAGAATTTTGCTCTTTAGAAAAATTAGGTCCTTTTAACATTTTTCAGACTGAGAACCTGAAACTTTAAGTGCCAAGATCACCAATCACTCTGAAAATCTCAGATTGTTTCACTTTAATTAAAGTAACAGTAAGATAGGGTTAAAGAGGAAACCTGTAATGAACACACTGTGTGGAGAAATTGCTGATAAAGGGGTGAAATATATTATTGTTTTGTGATCAGAGAATGGTTTGGATTAAATGGGACTCTAAAGATCATATTTTCTTACTTTCTTTCTTTCTTTCTTTCCCCTTTTTCTCTCCTGTAGTTGTCAAGTGGGCTACTCTGGGGAGGGATGCACTGACAGTAAGTATAAGAATTTCTGATTTTTAATTATGGTCCTGAAAAATACCTAATAATGCTTACTCTGTCTGAGAAAACAAAAAAGTGGTGGCTGGCCTTTAGGGGTGCCACCATTCTTCATTTATAGAAGGACTATGTTAGGGGAAAAGAAAGTGAAATTTCTCTGTTGTCTTATGTGCCTAGGGCATGGGAAGAGCCTATTTGACACCTAACTACATAGTTTAGCATCAATACTAGCTTAAACAACCTCTACATCCTCCCAGTTGTTCCTGTCCCTCACCTATAGCAATGTGTAAAACTATTTAGAGCATAGCATTGGGACCCAGAGCTGGAGTCAAAACAGGCATCCATCAGAGATGGTCTTTAATGCAGATCCTTAATTTACATCTTTCTGCGTCCACAAAATATTGTAAGCACCAGGAGCCTGAAAATAAATCCCTTCCCTCAGTTTTCAATATTCACTGTGAGTTATCAACTGACACATTTCTTTTTTGCTGTTTTTCCCCCCAGACAGTCAACTCATCCTTATAATAGTGGGCACAGTGTTTGGAGCCATTATCCTGTGTTTAGTGATAGCAGTCTCTGTTATTTCAGTCAGGTAAGAATATTTCTTACAGTTGAATAGAAACTGCTTTGCTGTGTGTTCAAAATAAGGGGTTTGCACTAGCTAAAAAACCCCCTATAAAAATCTATTGCATGCTTCAGAATGGGGCTGAGCATTCAAAATAAGGTGGGAGTGGACAAATCAGTAAGTTGGACTTAATAAATAAAGCACACTAAGTAGTCTTTTAAAATCTCCTTTGTGTTTTCATCTCCTCTGAAGAGCAAAGCACAAACAAAATCCAGAGAAGAGGAGCCTCATCAGGTCAGGGTATTCTGACATGAGCACCTCTGATGAGAGACCAAGCATGTTCCCCAGGGTCCAAACCACCTCTGGCCATGCAAACCCAGGATATCAGCCCAACAACCCCTACGAGATGCGTTCCAGAAACAGAGATCATTTTTCAGAGAGGGATTATGATGATATGGTAAGTGTTTCACATAGTCCTGGGGGGACAGAATTCCTGAACAGTAGCACTGTGGGCTACAGACATTATTGGAACCTCAGCTCCCCTCTGTACATTCTCCCTTGGTCTAGAAGGCCAAAGTGGTATAAAGGTACCCAAACAACTGTAGCTGCAGCTGAAAAAAAATTGTCTTAATGCATAAATTTTCCTCAGTGCAGAGATAAGCACTCATGAAGACCTTTCTAAAGCCCCAGTAGTCATCCTTGAGCCACAGGAGGGATGTGTGAAAAGCAATGGTCAAAGCAAGAGCTTGACTGCCCAGTGGCCTGCTGTGTCATAGGATATTTGTCTGCACTGGTCAAACTCATCCCTCAGCACAGGTGTACCTGCAAGCATCCCAGGCTGCTGCCACCTGAGCTTCCTTTAGGTTGCTCTAGAGTCAACAGGTGCTGCAGTGGCACCTCCCAGCTGCAGCCTCATGCAAGATTCACAGTCAGATTAAGCTGGGACGGATGCCCAGGGGGTTGTGTCCTCCTGCCTGGTTCACAGCAAGAGCACCTGCAGCAGCATTGCAGAGGGAAAAGGTGGGAAGTGCCATGAATAATACAGAGCAGTTTTTGCCCTGCTGTGGCCCAGGGGAGCCTGGTCAGCAGAGGTGTGTCATTATGTGGAAGGCATGTTCCAAAAAATAAAAAGCCTGATTTATCCCTGAATTCTGCAAGGGAGCCACGGAGGAAGCAGAGGCTTGAGATTAGCTCAGTTTGGGTTAATAACACCGAGGTTGTGGGATTAAACCCTGTGTGGGCCATTCCTGAAAATGTTACACTTGATAATCTTTGTGGAGTCCTTATTTCTCTTCTTTTCTTGTCTGAAAATTCTCTTTAGTATGAAATATCACGGGAGCCCACGGGCTTTAGGACACAGAGCAGATATTGAGTGACCAGAGCAGTAGAAGGATGGACGAGCACCACAGCCCTGGGTCAGAGCAGAGAGTTTCACAGCCTCTCACCAATGCAGTCACTTCAGCAGAAGAGACAACAACGTCCTTAACCCCAGATTCTCTCAAGATTTTCTAGAGGAAGATTCCTGCTTGGAAGAGATCATGGACAACTTTGAAATAAGGGAAAAATGTTAGGGAGCAGGGAGAAGAAGAGGACTTCTTTTAAAAGAACTAATGTGCTCCAATAAACATTAGACTTCTTCAATGAGGCCAGTACATTGGCAAGAGAGTGAGTGCACACAAGATACCAGGATTTTAACCCTGCTGGTTTTCAGCTCTTCTGGAAGATGGCCCAGGCAATGTGTGTGATGCTCAAAAAAAACAGTACCCAGAGCTTTGCTTGGATTTATGCTCACTTGATTTGAACTACGGCTTTGGGCAGATGAAAACTGTTTGTCTTGAGAATCTGACCTGTTTCAATTTACTGTATTAGATACAGGTGTTTTTACCCTCCTCAACCCCTCAATATTTCCCATCTGAAAGCATTCTGTTCAGATCTCTGCTGACATGGGTTGTGTGAGACAATGGCACTTGTCTGACCTTTTCCACAGCCTTCTTTCCCAATACAATGGCAAGATACAATATCTCCAAACAAACACTATTCTTCTTCATCTGGCAAAACTGCATTGATTTTACATTTTTAGCTCCCGTGGAAAGTGTTAGCATTTTTCTTTTTTCTCCAGTCTTTATGTTTGAATGATAATAAGCTTGGTATTTGGGTTTCTTTTAAATTTCTTGCATACAGTCAATAAATCTGTCTGTAAAAGAATTTATATTTTACTGTGTTTTACTGAGTTGACTGGCATTAACATTATATTTATATAAAATACTTCTATGCACACATATGTACATATATTTATAGATTACAATCATTTAAATAATCATTTAATTCTGTTGTATTTTGTGTTTTGGTTTTTATATATGCAGATTAACTTTTCCTATTAAACATTATTTTTTCTCAGTACCAAGGCTTTCTTATGTTCCTCACAGTGATTTGTTTGGTTTTTTTAAACTCCAGAGACATTTTTATGTTAAAATTTATGCAGAATTTAGACACAAGTGTGCACAGACTAGTTTCAGCACCCAGGTTTCACTCAGAAGTTCAGAAATGTTATTAAGTGTTAATGAAGTTAAAATGCTTATTGTTGTGAGACTGGCACCAAGATTCAGTGGTTTTTTGGTGGGAGCTGTGTATTTACTGCAGCTGGATCTCCTTTGAAAATGCTGGACAAGCTGCTCTGTCTGATGGCAGCTGTTACTGGCCCAGATGAAAAGAAGTGTCTTTCAGCTTAAATTACAAGTTTGGGGGTCAGTGGTAAAGAACACTGTATGTGGCTGCAGAGGTTACCAGGATGTCCATGCGGATGCTTGTTTCCAGTCTCTCCATGATCAAAACCAGCTCCCACTTGGCAGCTGAGTGATTGAAAGCTGGGACCTAAATAGTCCTGATCTTTCTCATGTGTCTTCTGTAGCAAAAGGAGGCAGACCCTGCTTTCTCAGCCTGGTGAAAAAAGGTGCCATTTTCTGTTGTTTTCCTGAGGTTTTATTGTTTCTTCCAGTTCACTCCTGTCCCTTTGCTGCTGTCACCTGGCTGCACAGTGTCTGCCATTAGCAGGGTGCGTAGGAGAGCAGGTTCTGGTGGCCTCAGCCCAGCCCACCATCTGTGTGCATCTCTGCATGCTCAGCATGGCTCTATGGGAGCAGGGCTAGCTGGGTTTAGCTGCTCATGATACCTTGCTCATGGGATGGGGAGGGATTTGCTCTTATTTTCTTGAATTTTCCTCTGAGAGTACTGTCCTGTGAGGAGCAAAGCAAGGTAAGGTGGCTACACTTATCACAAGAGGCAGAGACACCCATTTTTCCTCTGGCTAGAAAAGCTGGACCAGCTCCCTCCCCCAACAATTTAATGTGTGCCTCCCATGCCTGCTGCCCCTTTTTCTTTGAGGCCTGTGTGTCTCCACAATAACCTGGGTGAAGGAGATGCTCCCAGCTTCTAATCCTTCTGCTCAGTCCTTTTCTTTCCCCCCTTTTCTCTGGATTTTCAGCAGCTGGAAAAGATTCTGGTGTCTGCAGCACTCTGTTAACCCCCATGCAGACTCCACTCTAGGGAAGTTTGTATGTGGTGAGACTGGAAAATGGATGGGATAAAGGCAGAATCTGGCCAAAAGTCATGAAGCTCAGCTTCCTTCAGCTGGCTGCTTTGGCTTGGATACTTCCTTCTCCCAATCTTTGTATGGCAGACGGGAACCTGGGCTTGCATGGAGCTGAATGAAAAGGATTTTGTTTATCAACAGTAACAGCCCGCTGGAATGGCCATCATGGTCTTTCACTGAGGTGAATTGCCTGGCTCCGTGCCTAAAATACATGTAACAGTAACCTGCTACAGAGGCATGTGGAAAGGCCTTTAAGTGTTATCTCCTATTCTTTTGCAAAGCAACAGAGGTTGGAAATGCAGCTGAATGCTGAACGAGAAACTTTATTGCAGTGAAACTTTATTGAGGGTGTGATATCCCGACGTGTGCTATCGCTGGTAATAAACCCAGCAAAAACAGTCAGGTGTTTGCATCATTTAACTGCAGAGGAATTTTCATTGCTCTAATTCAAAGCTAATTTCTGCAACTGTTACCAGTTCTCATTTACCCCATTTCATGGGGAGGGGCAATCAGATACCACTGGGAGCCAGCTCCTTTTTAGCATTTCAAAGGCTGTTACAGTTCTTTTATCTGGACTGGAATTCTGTACCGAAAGGGCAAACTCCCAGATATTTCACTTCTGTTTGTCTATTAGCAATGTGTGACTATTCTGGGAAATGTCATCATGGAAAATAGCTCTTTGTTGAGTTTTATGACTGCTGCCTCTTGACTCATGCTTTGTTTCAGCTGCACATCCTTCAAAATCCAAGTAGGCATAGGAAAGGAGCTGAGTTGGGTCCTCGCTGTCAGTGTGAGTGTGGACATGCCTGCAGGCAGGCTGAGAGGCTCCAGGGATCTGCCACAACTCATTTTGCATCCTGGGTTCTCCCATCCCTTTTCTCTCTTGAGGTGCAGTGTGTCCTTGAGAAGCAGAGTGTCCTGCTGGTGCATGACCTGCAGAGGAGGTGGGGAAGAGGCTGCCACTCAAATCTACCACCAACATTTATCCTAGACCAGAAGTCACTCTGGAGACTGTAATTGCTTGGCATGTCTGCACAGGGGGTGCTAAAGGAGCTGGGACAGAGGTTTGCCTGGTTACAACACATACTTGCTTGGGAATTTTGGGATAGCTTCAGCCAAATGCCATTCTACATTTATTTAGATATAACCAAGCATATTCCAGCAGTGTGGGCTGGGAGGAGAGGGGCATGGTAGGTGCAGTGGGTGGCAGTGGGGTAAGACCCTGGGTCTGGGCAGCTGCCTCAGAGGAGTTGCTGCTCAGGAGTGTAATGGAATGGCAGGGTAGGAATGGGTGGGGTGATCAGGCCTGCTGCTGTCAGCACTGCTCACACCTGAAACCAGCCTCAAAACTGAGAGCTAAACCTCTGCATCCACACATTTCCCAGCAAAGCCCAGCATCCAGATTGCAGGTGAAAGCAGCACCTTTCAGGCCTGAAAGCAGGAAGCACTTTGCATTTTTTCTGCTTGCCTGTTGGAGGAAGCCACCCCTTGTTTCCTCTAGGAGACTGTTTTTATGCAGGTCCTGCATGTGATGTGCCAAGCTGGAGGCATAAACAAGCAAAAGTGAACAGTGAAGGTAAGATGCCACTGCAGGGCTTGACTTTTCACTTCTTGTGTCCCTTGAGTTTGATGGCTGGCTGTTTTCAAGGTGTGACAGCACTCCTTCCAACAGGAGGGACAGGGGTAAGAGAAAAGGAGCCCCTCCTCTGGCAAGAGGTTTTCATCTCCTTGGCTTCCCAACAGAAGCTCCTGGTGTGGAGAGTGGGGAAACTCAAGTGAGGGTTGGAAGGATTCAAGCAGGTGTCCTGGTAAACATGACTGTCCCTGGTTTAGGGGAGACTTAACTTCACCTTAACTTCATCCCAGCCTCAGGGAGGTGACTGGACCTTGGTACAACTCAGAGACAGAGGATCCTGCTGGTAATTTGTGGTTCAATGACCCACAAATTACAGCAATCTACAGCAAGGCCAGCCTAGCCCTGCCTCCTCTGTCACTCCTATGAGAGGAGGACTGTCATTTGTCAAGTTTGGCAGCTGCAAAGTCATCAATTGCTATTTTATCCAAATTTCCCATCCTTCAGCCTTTTAGTTTTAGCCCAGTAATGCTCTCTGTTTCAATGCCATGTGTCTGGGGTTGGTGGGGGGATTTGGAGTAGCTTTGCTTACTAAGTGTTCCCAGCAGCATTAAATTGACCTCCCCCAGGTTTTGGGGTGTGGGCTGAAAACACTGATTTTTATAGCAACTTGTCAAAAAAAAAAAAAAAAAAATCCCCAAACCCAACTCTAAAAGCCCAAAGTGGTCTAAGAACAAAGAAACCCATAAAACATGTCAGGTCACAATTAAACAAGAAAGAAACAGGGCTAAAAATAAGATCTGTAAATTGCCTTGCCAAGGATGCTCTAGCTGCTGATAAAAGGCTCTTTAAATATACCAAAGCCACAAAGGCAGCTAGGAAATCAGTGGGAATGCTGACTACAAGGGCATAGAAGGGCAGATGGGGATGATGATGATGAAGCAAAGAAAGTCAGGGATAACTTTGTGACTGCTTTCACAGCTGTTGGGGAGCTCCCCATGTCTGTCAGTCTGCAGTGGTTCAGCTGGAGCAACTGGAAGGAGAAGGGAAACAGAGTAAAGAGATAACAGGAGTAAAGGAAGGGTAAGTGAAGTCACTTTCATTGAGGTAAGAGGAGGGATGAGGTGAAACAGGAAAAGTGGTTGTTGAAGTGACTGGGACCAGGCCCTGATCCTGGGGACCCAAAGGAGCAGCACATCCCAGTGGTGCAGGGGTGGGGGCTGTGGTACCCAGCTGCATTCCCAGGCACACCCTGCAGACTCAATGAGGTGCAGAGCCATCATTAAAGGGTTTCCAAAGCCTCAGAGTGGCAGCCAAAGACCCACCAGAATCTGGGGGTACACAATGCTAGAGAAGGTCAGTGTCAAGCAGACAGAACAGGCACAGGAGGTGAACTTGCAGTCATGGGATGATGTGGTGCTGTATCTGCAGGTTCAAAAGGAGGTTAGGCAAATTCAAGGATGCAAATGCATCCTTGAGAGATGTAGCCCCTAACAAAAGGATGAGAAAGTGGAGGCGCTGGAGAAAGGGGCTGCAAAAGAAGCTGGGGGCCCCAGACAGTCTGTTCTGTTGCACTGGCTGGACCAGTCTAGGATGGGATGGACATCCTGGACCAGAGGGACATTTCTCAGCTTCTGAATGCATTGACCTGCTTTATTTCAACAGCAGCATGGGCTGAAAGGTGATGTCTGTGGTCTCTGAACATAGTGGATTTTATATGCCCTAATTATGGCCAGGGTGTTCATAAAAGAGAGGCAGGGTAAGGTGCTGAACATGGGGCTCTGCTGGTTGTGTAAAAATGGCCTCATAAAAGAAACAAAGGGAAAATTTCACAAGCAGATAACTGAAAAAATGCAAAAAGCTTCTTTTGAGTCTGGAAAGTGTTGCCTTTCACACACAGAGGCTCCAAAGAGCAACCTCTGGAGGGCAAAGTCTGTTCCTCTCCAGGAGAAGTAAACTGAGACCAACAGCTCCCACTCTCCCTCTCCTGGTGGAAGTTAAATGTCTTATAAAGGAGCTATACCTCACCTGCTTCCCTCTGTTCCCAATGCCCTGGACACTGTCTCCAAGCCCCAGGCAGTGTCCCCCAGAGCACCCACTATAGTGGGTGACACCAAGAGGAGCAGAGAGAAAACATCTGCCCAGCTGGTGGCCCAAAGATGGCAGAGATTTCCCCAGGGGAACTGGGAGACTTGCAGGGTCAGACAAAGGAAAAGGAAAATAGGGTACTGAGAAAAAGATAAAATGAAAAAATGTTGCTGAGGGAGGGCTGTGGAGGGACCCAACATTGCTTTAGGTGGGCATCTATGGCAGCCAAGCATTTTCTTTCTTTTTTCCATTTGTTTGGGGTTTTTGTTTGTTTGTTTGTGGGGTGGTTTTTTTGTTTGTTTTTTTTTTGGTTTTTTTTTTTTTTTTGCCTGTTCTGAAACTTTAATACCACTGGTGCTACTCTGAGGAAACCCAGCTGGATTCCCTGTTTGGTCATTGTTTGGCAGCCAGTTTTCAAAGGTGATATTAACATCTTCCCACAGTAACATCCATCACAGCTTGGTGGGTGGGAGGGCAAGGAAGGCCCCCAGCCATCCTGAGAGAGCTCCCCTTGACCCCCACTGGTGGCACTGCTGCCTGTTCCATGCTAAAAGACATGAGCCTGGTTAAGATTAGGGAATCTCTGCCTCTCCTTTAGTCATAGATGTCTGGATGTAGCTGGGGAAAGAAAGTCTGCTGCATAAATGAGACTTTGGGGGGGGGGGGGGGGGGAAAGGCTTTCTCTCAAGTTTTTTTTTTTTTTATTCACAGAGATCTTTTATAGGGTAAATCAGCCAAAAGTTAAAAGAAGAAATGTTTCATATCTGGAACAGTCAATGAATTCAAGAGGTCATTATAGTGCTAAGGTTCTTAATCCCCTCTCAAGCAGAGGAATGTTTAAATTGGTGAGAAACAGGGGTCAAGTCCAGGCAGGTATTTCAGTGCCTAACTTGTACTGACATTAATGGGAATAGGGGTCTCTGGGGAGGAATTGTGGACCTGGGCCTGTATATCATTCCTTTAAGTGAAACAGGGCTTGTGCTGCACTTGTGTTACAACATGTGCACATTATTATTCTTTTCAAAGCAAGGCCTTTCCTTGCAGGCTCTTTAGCATTTCTCAACTGTTTTGTCCTTCCAAGATTAGTGTGAACAGATTCTGCAGCAAGCTCATGCTGGGCAAAACCCACTTGCCAGAAAAACAAGCAAAAAAACCGGAGTCCAGTGATTTATTTCAGGTAGTGATTAAATAGCCAGGTGTCAGCTATGATTTGAAAAGCTGCATGGGGCATTGTGGGGTCCAAACTGCACAGATCCAGGTGGATTCCTTGGAAACCCTTTTGCACCTCCAGAGCACAGTGCTCACCAAGGTGCTTAAGACTGGAAGTTTTAGTCCATTCAGAGGGAATTTTGCCAGAGATCTGAGCCAAGCCTAGTTGGCTCTACCTGTTGACATTTTCGATTGTATTTAACGATGCTCTCTCTACATGAAATACAGGAGAAATGAAAGGCATACAAAGAAATCTCTTTGGGCTCTCCCTTTGTAGGAAACCCCCTGCCAGATGCATCCAGCATTTTCCCCCGGTTTTTGAAGCTCTCCCGGAGTGCTAACCCAAGTGGGGCCAGTTTATGTGAGTCAGGAAGACAGAATGTTTTCAACCCGCCCTGCAGGTGCTGAGGACGGACCTTGGGGCTGTCACAGCCTCCTCCCTCTCGCTCCTCTCGCCACCGAGCACAAGAACCCCTGGCCACAAGGTGGGGCTGGCTCTTTGCACTTGCAGGATAAGGCGCAGCGGAGGCAAAACCTCTTAAATGAGCTCGCTTTCCTTGGGGCTAACCATTAATAGATACACAGACAGGTTTCCACGGAGCTGCTAATTTTTAACCCTCTTCTGTGCCCCAGCCTGGTGCATTCCTGCCCTTCTCATGGAGCATTACTTAACTCTGGGGATTGGGGCAAATTTTTTGGGATGGCTCATGGCTGGAGATATCCATCACCCTTTTCAGTCCTGCACATCAGTGAGCCCCTCCTGTAGACAGCCTCTCAGGCAGCCTCCCAGCCTGCTCCAGGGGCTGCAGGCACACCAAAACTTGGCCAGGTTTGGCCAAGCTGGCTCCCAGTTTTGCTTCTTCATCCCTGTCCCAATTTTATGTACCATAGAGGGAAGTCTGCCCCTTGTAGCTCCCTCACCTTCCAGCCCAGCAGCTTCAGGCATGGATTAGCTCATAGATTTGTTCTGAGCTCTGCCTTTTTTCATCTCTTAGAGGGTCAAAACTTGGCAAAACCACTTTAGGTGCCGTTCTCTGCTTCCCAGAAGTGTTGCAATGCTGCTCTTCAGCAGGTCAGGAGTTGTTTGGGAGTAATGTTGCTCTTGAGTATCTGAGAACAGGGGTATTTTTATCATCCTTAGATGGTAAAAATATCTATTTTTATCACAGGCAGCAGCAACATGTGCTGTATCTTTAGCCAGAGAATAGAAATAGGATTAAATTTATTATTGTAATTTTTGGCACGTGGTAGTTGCCTATTACTAACAAGCATTTTGTGTGAATTGTATTTTTTTTACAGCTTCCTTGGAAAAAGAAGGAGACAAACTTTTTCCATGGAAGTCAAAGCCCCAGCAGCCTGGTCTGTGGGCTCACTTGCGGGAGGAGGCAGCGTGGGGATGGCAAAGCTGCACAGTGCCCACAGCTTGTGTTTCTGGTCCCCTCTTTCCCATCATGGCACAGCCAGGAGGAACAGCAAACAGCATGGTGAGGACCTGGAAAGGAAAATGAAGTGTTTTCCTAATATAAGAACTGTTTGCAACATGGTGGAGGTTTCCAAGGTGAGTTTGCCTTTTATTTCACATTCCTGATCCTACATCCAAGCTTGACCCGAGTTCTCCTGAAACTCTTTTTCATTAAAACCATAAATCAGTCCACTTTTTTCACCATCTGAATTCCAGTTTGGCCATCCTTTTTTTTTTTTGCATGGAGAGTTGCTTGGACCAAAGGAACTGAGGGATGTTCAGGACCTGTTGTGCACCAGTGGTGCCTGAAACCAGGCTGCACCTGGATTCAGCCATCTGACTTCTGGAAACAGGCAATATTAGATGTCTTAGCTGGTCTTTCTTGCACACTAGAGAGCTGTGCCTGGGACCCTGAACTGACTGCAAGTATGGTGGTTGAATGAGGTATACCCAATGATGTGGCTGTAAGGAGTTACATCCAGACAGATGGTGTTTCTTCCAGCTGGAGCTGCTAGGAAGGAGCAAAACTAAACATATGCCACAGAGTCTGGAAATGGGAGAAAGTCAGAGATGTCCCAGGATTTTGCTGCTGGAGAGTGGCTATATTTTGTGAAACACTAAGGCAGAGGTGGAGCTTCACCCTGAGACAGGCTGTGGCTTTGGCAAGGGCCTGGGAGTGGCTCAGACTGGTGCAGAGAGAAGAAGGAATCACCACTGAAAATCAGAACCTCTTTAGTGCCATGGCAGACATCTAGATGTGACTCAGATGCTTTTATCCACCCTTCCTGCCCCAAGGAAAACAGGACAATGAAAACCTATCTGTAGAACACCTGAGGTATCTTAAAGGATTTTATTTAACTGATCATAAAAGAGACAGAGAATCAGCTTATAATTACATCACTTTCAAATCCATACCCAGGTCAGACACCCTGGGTTTATGCTCTGCTTTAACCACAGGTTAAAGTGTAAGTGATAAGAAAATGAACATAAAGATCAGGCCTTTCCAAATAGGGATTTTCCTTTCTCTGTTACAGAAAAACTGTGCAATGATACCGAAACCCCAAGTCCAAGGGCCTTGGCAAGTATGTATGGGCTGTGGCACGTAAATACTTGAAGGAGCCTGAGGGATCTCACGGACTATGTGATCCTCAAGAATGGCATTTTGTAGACAGGAGGCATGATGGTCAAGAGAGAAAAGACCCAGGCTGTGGTGGGGGCTGTTCCTGGAGATCAAGGGAGACTTTGCTGTAGGTCATCCTTTCACAATCCCCAGGAGACAGAGCCCTTTTCTCCATTCTCTTCCCAAAACCTTGGTGCTGCCTCAAACTCATCTTCTACTGAGTCCATAATAATCCTGTTGAGACATGGGCACTAAAAGTTTTTTTTCTCAATCCCATATTCAGAACAAGGGAATCCCAGGAGGAAGATCAAGGGGTTATCTGGTTTCATACACGAAGGAAATCTTTTTTTGGGGCATCTACTGCCACCCCATGCTTGACTCCAGAAAAACAACCAGGGCACATTGTCACCTGCAAGCAGGAAGGTTTTATACCAACAGCTTCTCTGTGGATCTCATTTCAGGACACACATTACCCCTGCTCATGCCTCATATCTTGGTCGGTGGCCAAGCTCAGAGACACAGGGCTGCCTGCTTTCTCTGGAACTGAGCTGCCCCCCTCATGTTCACCATGAGTTCCCCTTCTTGGTGTTACAGATGCTTCTCTGGCCATTTGTGCAGTTACATATTCTTTTGCTGCTGCATGTGGGGCAAGAGCATGGCATCAGCTCCAGAGAAGGGTGTTAACATTCTTCTCATTAGGGAAGCCACAGCACTTCCTCCCCTGTGGCTCCTGTGGCCCTTCCTGTACACACCACACAGGGATGGTGGTCACTGGTGCTATACCGGGATAGGATAAACCACCTGTGACTCTGCAGGACCTTCAAAGGATTTGGCTTGAAAAACGTGATGACTGATAGCAGATGTTGAGCATCGACAGCATCTTACTGCTCAAAAGGTGCACAGCAGCAGCTCCTGGCCTTGCCCCTTCTCTTGGGGTTTCTCAAGGGGGCTGTGGGATGAGGACAGCCTGGGCACAGCGAGCACCAGGTGCTTGTGCCAGCGCCTGCAGAAAGAGTGAGCTCGGCCTCAGCTGAGCCCAGCTAAAAATAACCAGAGACTGGGGAGCTCCTGTGCCTCGCCTGGCTCTGCTCCTGCTGCAACACATTCCTTTTGAAGGAACTGCTTGCCTCCTCAAGCCCTCTTCTCTGCCCCTTGAGATGCCACAGCTGAGTCCCAGAAGGTGGTTTCCTTCCCCCCATGGAGTTTCTTTACCCCGTGGCCCTGCTTTTCCTTTTCCCCCTTGCTCATTTGCCACTTGCCCCTGGGCATCTGCTCCTTCACCCAGTGCTCCCAGGGCAGCATGGCAGGATACAGGGATGAGAGATGAGTGTCTCTCTGCTCCTGCAGCCAGGAATAGTTTAAAGCTCTCGAACATGAGTCTGTCCATGGATAGTTGTAGCTGCAGGTGTGTCTTGGAGTACTTGGGCATGGCCAGAAGATCCAGATCTACACAAGGCTTCTCTGGGTAGTAATGCAATTGCCCAGTAATTGGGTACTTTAACTCTTGCAAGTGCAGGATCTGCATTTCACTTTTTTTTTTTTTTTTTTTTTTTTTTTCCCCAAAGGAATATTAAAAACATTCCACAGAGGAACAACCTGCTTCAAAGTCCCCACACACCACATCTTGCACACCCAGGTCAGTCCCAACATGGCCAGTATTAATTTTATTATTAATAAAGGGTGACAGCATGCACCCTATGTTCTTGGGATAACAGGGAGAGCTGATGCTGTCCCTTTCCCCAAGCACAGCCAAAAGCTTGGGGGCAGCTTGTGGGTTACTGCCTGTCCAACATACCACAGTCCTGCCATGGCAGAGGTTTTGGCGAGGCATTTAGTGATATTTTTGCACTGGTTGCAAACAGTAGGGTTGTGATGCTCCTACAGCCACCCCAGGACTTGTTTTGATGTAGCTATTTGTTAGTTAAAATATAACAACTTTTGTAGGTGTGTATTTCCTAAAACAACAAATAGCCACTTTAAACAGAAACCCGGTTTCTCCCGGGGGTTGAAGAAATCAGCAAGGTTTGTGAAAGCAGAGTTGGAAATCAATGCAAGCAAGGGGGGATTTTGGCAGGTGGCATTACAGTTAATCACTTCTGCCTGAGAACAGCAACACAACGTGTTTTAAGCAAAATCTGACGGGGAGATCTAGCAGACATGAGGGTGTCATGAAGGTCTGCAGGTCATGAGTAAGTTACCATAAACTGCTTTTAAAACCAATGATCAGCTCTAGGGATGATTTACGATTTATTTTAAAAGCAGAAGAATAAAGAAAGCTCTCCAGCAACCAAACACGATCATAAACCCGGCGTTTCCTTTGCGATCTGAAGTGTTGATGTCCCAGCGGTGGGGGCGTGGACCGTGCCAAGAAGCCGCCAGACCGTGAGTGCAGCGCTGCCCGGGTGCCGTGGCTCAGAGAGCCCTTCCGCAAATGGACACAGTCTGTTTGCACAGCGAAAATCCCTGAAGCGGGAAAAGCGCCACGTAAGAGCAGGCGCTGACCCGCGGGGAATGCGTGCGAGCCCGGCTGCGGGCGGAGAGGAGGGCGCGCACTCCCCGTGTGCCTGCGGGAGCATCCGCGCTCCTGCCCGTGTCCGTGTGTCTGCGCACGCCGTGCGTGTCTGCCCGTGCCTGGCCGGGCTGCTGCATGTGCATCCGCCGGGGCAGCCTGTCCGTGTCCGTGTCCGTGTCCGTGGGCCCGGCCGTGCCCGCGGGTCCCGCTCCGCACGGGGCTACGCCTCCCTGCGCGGGGCGGCGGGGCGGGGAGGCGGCAGCGCACCCTCGCCAGCGGGACGGACACACGCACAGACGGAGGGACACACGGACCGGGGCACCGCACGCCGCCCCGTCCCGTCCCGCCGCCCCCGGGCAGCTCCGCGGCGCCGCCCCCGCCTCCTCCTCCCGCCGCCGCCGCCGCGGCCGCACAAAAGGCGGCGGGGAGGGCCCGGCCGGGAAGGGCAGCCCGGCCGCCCCGGCCGCCGCACCATGCCCCGCCGAGGGGGGCTGCCGGCCCCCGCCGCCGCCCGCCGGCCCCCCCCGCTCCTCCTCCTGCGCCTCCTCCTCCTGGCCGCCCCGCTGCAGCCGGGCAGAGGTAAGGGCCGCTCCGCTCCCGCCGCCCCGGGCCCTGCCGGCGCCGCTCCGCAAGGCGGCTTGTCCCCCAGACCCGCCCCGCTGCTCTCCGGTACCGTCTGTGCTCGCCGCTCCTCCCGCCCCCCTTCCCGCTGCCTCCCCCGCCGTGCGCCCGCTTTGCCGAGCGCCCGCAGCCGGCGGGACGCGGTCCCCGCTGTCCCCGCTGTCCCCGCGGTCCCCTGCCCGGGGCGCTCCGCGCATCCCCGCCGGCCCCGGCCCCCTCCCGCCTGCCCCCGGCAGCGCTGCGGGGCACGGACCGCATCCGCGGGGTGTTCGCCTTAAAAAGCACGGAGCTGCTCTTTATACACCTCGCTCTGTGTATGCTCCTAATGGGAGCGGCTGCAGCCACTTCTGTTCAGGGTAAGCACTCCCCGGGATGTTTGCCTGAGCGCGGTGTGGTAATCGATGGGATGAGGAGCAGCAACAGAAAGCCGCGCCCGGGCTGTGCCCTGCCGGTCCCCGGTCTCCACGCTGTCACCTTGTATCGTTCCTCACTTGCACCTTGAACCGTGGCACCCTGAGAGAGGTCCTTGTCCCTCGTGGGGATGCTCCCGGTTTCCACACACACACGTGAACTGCAGTGCAGTTAGGAACTCTGCTCCAGCAGTACTGGAAATAGGGTTTCCCTCCTCTCTGAGAACTTGGGGAAACTTTTTTTTTTATAAGAAGGGACCCCACAAAATGCCTAAGTCCACCATTCCAGTACTTACTCTCAGTGCTTGATATTTTAATGAGTAATCTTAGGAAGATGCTTATCTTGCAGGGTGCTATGGCACATAATTGCAAAAGCTCAGGAGAAGTTTTCTTAATTTTATTTTTTTTTTTGTGTGCCTGATCCATGAAAGTGATGGTGCAGTATTCTAGCAGACCATCTCGGGTCCCTTAGAATGCTTATTGCAAGCATAGATGAAATGCTCCTTTTTCATGCTTACTTGTATAAAGTGCATCACTTTTTTTTTTTTCTTCTTTTTTTAAATCTGTCTTCCCTAAGCAAGCCAGTACATTCACCTCCGTTTGAGGAGCTGCCCAAACTAGGATTTCTTGCAGAACAGGTTTAAAATGAGGTCTGATTGCCTGGAGCATCTTTATGAGTAAATTTGATGAGTACCTTTCATCAGAGTTTCCTATCTTGCTCTGCATCTGTAGTTTGATGTATTAAAATCTCTGCTGTCTAGTGGAATACACTGTCTTCTTCTGCTTTTCTGGGCTCTCCTGCAGCTCAGTCCAAGGGAAGGATGTCATTTGGAGATGTTCTTTGTGCTTGCTGGACACTACTGTGGAAAATAAGTAGGGTGCAGGCCTTAGGACTCAGTGGCATCAGTATGGAGGACTGGATGTGGGCAGTGCAGCTCAGCAATCCAGGGAGTGGATTATTTATCTCCAGAGTAATCCCAGCTAAAGCCTGGATGGAATTTCCCCCATTATAAGAAGTTTAGTTGATTTTTCAGGAGTGGTCTCGTTAAATGTGCCACAGTCCAAAGAGCAGACTAAGTTCCTTCCAGTCTCAGTGGGTGACTTGCCCCAGCATCTGCAAGGATCTGGACTGGCATGAGCATCATCAGGTCCTTCCTCTGCTGGATTTGGGAATGACTGCACTGAACCAAGCACAGCAAAGGCTTGCATCTGGAAAATCCTGCATGTTTCTACTCCAACTCAAAAAGCTCAGGTTTCAGTCTAAAATCGGAGGGCTTCACAAAGCTCTGTTTTCACAACAATGCTGGAAATGGTTTAGTGTTGCTGCAAGAGTGGAAAGAAAAGCATACTTGGAAACTTCAAAAGCTGCCACCGGGAGGAATGTCACCCCATGGCTGGCCACAGCAGCGTGGGCTGCTTTGGTCATGGCACGCACTGGAAGGAGGAGATGTTGGTTTTCATTCAGCTCTTACTGTGACTAAGTAAACTCTCAAAAACCCAGCAGCCAGGAATGGAGGTAAATATTTCCATGCGGATAGGCGAGTGAAGCTGTGGGAGAGCCAGGCCTGGGTAGCCAGGGTATGAATGCAAGTATTTGCTGTATAAAGCCCATTATTTTTGCTGGGTTACCCTGTGCACAGCTGCCAGAGCAGCAGCTCTCAAGGAGAGGCTTTGGACCATGTTGCAGGGTTTGCAAATGCAAGTGTTAATTGCTGTCTAAATTTTAAATCTGTTGAACAAGTTACATTTTGCTTTATACTACTTATTTTTGTTTTGAGCTCTCATAGTGTCCAGGAGCTGGAATTATAACTTCTGAATGCAAAAAAGGAATGAAACGCCTGGGGATGTGGTAACAGCCAGAAGGAAAAAAAAAGCCCACACTCTTAAGAAGGCTCTTGTTTGGTATGAATGAGCCCAAGGAGCCTGTTTGAATGAGAGCCATAGAGAGAGTGCAGGGCTTGGCTCTCTGGGGTTAGAGTTAACCACCTTGTGGGCAGCAGAGACCTGTCAGTGCAGGGCTCTGGCACGGCCAGCCCTCTGCAATGACTGACAGGACCTACTTATCCTCTTTTTGTTTTTAGTCCAGGGCATGCCAGGTTTTCCTCCAGCTGTCCAGCTTGATTCACTGCTTCCTGTGCTCGCAGCTCAGCCCCTTATGGAGCGACCCAGGCAGCCACTGCTTTCCATTTCTTGGTGCAGTATTCACATGGGATACAGCAAAAATTCTTCTTCCAAAGCTCTCATGGCAGAAAGTTCTTGGGCCAGGAGAAAACTTCATGGGACTCTTCAGCAGCTGCTGGCAACTCCGCGGAATCTGCAGATTACACCCAGCAGCAGCGTGGTGCGCTGGTATCTGCAGATGCAACTGGCTGAAAATAGAGGCCTGACAATGCTTTTATTGACATTTGGGTTGGAAAAAATAGCAGATTGGGAGTTCAGGCCTGAGGCATTTCATTTGGAGTGTGCAGCCTCTGTGCTGAAACCTCGGTTGAAGATTTCTTTAATCATTTATTGACAGTGGAAGTTAATAGCTGCACCCGGGGGAGCTGGCCCGTCACTGGTGTGGAAGGGCACATTCATAGCCACAGGCATGCTTGAACAAGCTGCTGCATTCAGAGCCCATACCATTGATGTCTACTTTGGCTTTACTTGTGTGGTTCCACTTCATTTTTAAAGCCCCAAGTGCAAATTGGGGATTTTGTAAGTGAAACCTGCTCGGACCCCTTGTGCTGCCGGACACCAGCAGCCCAGGAGCAAAGAGCCTCAGCCTGGCTGATGCCCCTGCTGGGATCACAGGCAGGGAGAGCCCTTGGTGCCCTTCCACCCCTGCTGCCTTGGACATGTCCCAGTGCAAACACACTGCAAGGCTTAACCTGGATATCCTGTGGAAATGTCTCTTGCAGTAAAATAATAATGTACTGCAACATGAGTCCACTGTGAGAATCACCTGTGTGGGAAGGGGAGAGGAGTATGTTTCAAGGTGCTTTAATATGAAAATTATGAGGAGAGGCCCTCTCCATATATTCAGCTAGAAAAAATGAGAAGATATGCCTAAAGATGTGTCTTTAAAAGTCAGCAATTCAGGGCTTTTGGACAGCCAGCCCCACGTTTCAGAGTGGTCAAACAGTTATGGAGTTCTGCCTACAGCAATGGGAGTGTTTGATTAGGCATATGAGTAGCTGGACTCTGATTACTCAGACACCAATGAAAAAGAGTAAAGAAAAATCACCAGATTCAGTCATTTTTTAGAGGTTCTCAGCACCCTAAAGCAAGTTTTTGTCCTTTTCATTTACCTTAGGGAAGGAAAAGAAAACAAGACCTCCTTACAGGTGAAGAGAGATTTACAGCTTCTCCTGCGTTTTAGGCTCCTGGGAGATTATTTGCTCTTGTTTGAATTTACAGTGTGTTTAGCATTAAGAATGTCTCAGAACCCCCTAAGCCCTGTTTTGGAGTGGAATAACCATTCAGCCCACACTGTTCTCTCTTGCTGAAGGTCTCAATCTGTGCACCAGTGGAAGCGCCACGTCCTGTGAAGAGTGTCTCCTCATCCATCCCAAGTGTGCCTGGTGCTCCAAGGAGGTAGGTGGGCACTCCTCATTTGACTTTCATGCTTTTTGTAGTGCTGGAAGGGAGCTCTTTCCTCACCTTGCCTGTTCCTGACTTGTGCCACACGGGGTGAGTGAGGGCAGAGGATGCTCCATGCCGAGTGTATTTCGGGTGTATGGGACTCCTCAGCTCTTTGACATCATAGGAAATAAGTCTCTGACCCCACTTTGACCCCCACACACCCTCACAGAGCAGCACTGTTCCCTCAGTCCTTCTGTCCCTTCAATTACCTTCTTGTTTCCAGTGGATGCTGGGGCTCTGCATGGGCTCTGTGTTACAGGCAGCCTTGCTCCAAAGCTCTCTCCCCCAAAAGCCCCAAGCCCCTGGCTGGCATCCTGCTACGTGTCCCTTGTCGTGTGGCCTGGCATGGGCTCTTTGTCTGTAACAAAGATAATTCTCCTTTCTGAATCTATTGTGTCATTTTGGGGGGGTGACCCATGCTTCTGGCATCAGTGCCATGAGTTTCACAGAGTAACTGAGCACTTCAGAGAGGGAGAATACATCCTTGTGCTGATGCTGAAGCTGCTCACCCATAATTCAGCTGCACCTCCTGGTTTGTGAGCAATTGCAAGTACCTCCCCCAGCTCCCTAGGGGCTGCTCATGAGTTTAGGTCTATATATATAATTCAATATATGTCTTATCAAGCAGACTTACAATTTCTAGAGAACAAGGTGTGTGAAAGACCTGATAATGTTAGGTGAGCATAGATGCATAGAAAGCAATTGTCTGCTTAGTGCCTGTCCTAAGTGTTCAGGAGAGAAGTATGGATGCTTTCAGATGCATGGAAAAATCTGAAAAACAGGCTGGCACAGCTGCCTAGTCAGGAACCAGTTTTGGGATGGTGTGACTGTGGTCACAGGGGTTTTCAGGATGAAGAAGAGACGAGAATGTTGACTTTATGAATCAGAAGGTTTGATTTATTATTTTATGATATATGTTACATTAAGACTATACTAAAAAGAAATTAGAAGGAAAGGGTTTCTTCAGCAGCTAGCTAAGCTAAGAATAGAAAAGAATGAATAACAAAGATCTTTCTCAGACAAAGAGCAAGAGTCAGCTCTGCTATGAGTGGTCAGTAAATCCAAACATCTACAGGAGACTTATCATGGGTCTACCTGATGCATTCCACAGCAGCAGATAACTATTGTTTACATTTGGTTGCTGAAACTGCAGCTTCTCACAAGGAAAAATCTTAAGAAAGGATTTTTCATGAAAGATGTCTGCGACAGGATGGGAGAACCCCAGAGCAGTAGATGATCTTGAACCTCTGGATGGGCATGGCCAGTGGTGATGCTGTTCTGTTCCCTGCTGACCCTTATTCCTCTAGTGTGGCCATCCCTGTCCCCTTCTGGGCACTCGCTTCCCCTTCCAGCTGCAGCTGGTGTTGCTGGGCTGAGGATGCAGGCTCTGTCCCCTCTGCTGTTCCCCTCCCTCCTGCTGCCAGGCCTGCCTGGGGCAGCTGCCAGCTCCAGGGCAGAGGATGGGGTTGGGATGGAGACGGATGTGGGGTGAAGGTGGCTTCCAGTCCCTCTGGTTTGGGTCCTGGGGGGTGCCCCAGCCGCTGTGTCTGTTTCAGTGGATGTTTCACTGCTAAGCACAGCTGCAGCTCTGCAGGGAAAGCCCTGTAATGCTGCAAACTCCACGCTGCTGCCTGACAGCGTCACCGCTTTCCTGGGTTGTTTTTTCCAGCCAGGCAATTGGTGTGCAGAAGGGAAAGGGTAAAGCAATGCATCTTGCTTCTGAGACATCTTGTAAACAGCTGTAAGCGCTCCTCTTCCAGCCAGCTAATCTGTGGTGGTGAGATTGGATCCAGGAACACTGGCTATTAAGCTATGGGTACCCAATAGCTTGTGCTTTTCTTTTTGGGATTTTTTTCCTTACTTGGCATCAAAAGACAACTTTCTGCAGAATGCTGCTAGTGGAAATGTTTATCTGGTGGTTACTGTGACCACTCATTGTACTATTGGGACTGGCAACCTGATTCTTATCATGCAAACAGGATAGTTACTGAAAAAAAAGAAAATTCCTGACTGGAATGGAGGGGCCAAGGAGGAAGATGGGTGTTTACAGGGAAGTCCTGTAATACTTCCTGACCTTTAGCCTGCAGAAGCTATTTAAAAATACACAGTTCAAGGTGTTTTGTGCCAAGAGCTATGTGTTCAAAAGCTGCTGTTCCCATTACATGCTACATGCTTAAACTTAGCAAGTTCTTATCCTAATTCTGTATTTATTTTTTTTTTTAGAATGTACTGTTTGAAACTAATTATTTCTCTTTAGCTGAGATCATCAGGTGAGGTAATGGGATTTCCAAGATACCTGGAGTTTTTCAACTTCAGAGAGTTTTAAAGTAATATTATAAACTCTATAATATCCGCCTTCGTTTCATAGTCATTTCACCACCTTATCCCCTTCCCTGTGCTGCAGCCTAGTCAGGTTTATTAAATTTATTAGATAGCTCTTAATGTGTTTTCCTTAGCTTTTTCCATTGGCTGCAGTTTGCTATCTGTGTTTCCTGGTTGCATATATGCCAGTCAAATTTTATAGCTCTGCTGCTCTTTAAATATCAGGGGTAAGATATTGGAGTGTGTTCCACAGCTGGCACTGTGTTGTGGTATTATCTCAGTCAGCTGATTTCTGTGTATTTTGTGCTCCCTTTGCATTTACTTTATGGGTTTGTGAGCAAATTGGGCCAGCTTTTATCGACTTTGCAAGCAAAAATTAATAATTTTGTCAGGAAATATATATATAGTAGAACTCTATCAGTACATGTATACTTCTATATATAATGTATACAGTTTAGAGGTGTCTGTTATCCAGTTTATATATATATATATATATATACATTATACACATTGTATATCTATATTTATAACTGCATTGTATAGTTACATGTATAATTGATGCTCCTGTGTATGTATACCTTCTTGTATTTCCTTTGGGGAATAATATCGCTTGGTGGTACCATCATACCAGTTCCTTTGGGAGCTCTATCCCAAGAGTTTCCCAGGAGGGATAAGGTTTCCTGAATTTACACTGCCCTGAATTGTGAGGGTAAGGGGATGTGTACAGATAGATTTTACAGCAGAGCAGGCAAGGTGCTCTCACTTTATGACTGCCACCTCCTAACCTGTTGGTACAGGGTGCATCACGTCCCCTGGCATGGTTGGACTTCTTTTCACTTCTGCTTGTGCTCAGCATCCCTGTTCCCATCCAAAGGGGTGATGATGGATGAGCTGAGGACAGCAGCTTCTGGTGTGCAGCAGCCCTAGAGCCTCCTGGGGCTGCTGAGCTAACCACAGGTCTTTGGGCTCTTGGAAATCTGGGAGCAGACATCTATTCTGTTGGCTTGTGGAAGAATACCTTGAAAGGCAGGCCTCGAGGGTGATTTCAGTGGCACTTAGAAGAGGAGGTGTGAATATGTGGCCTTCACCATCACCTGAGCATGCCTTGAAACAGGGCTCTCTGAGGGAGAATGACTCTTGGTGTGATGGAGACTGCTGCAGCCTGTCCATCCATGCTGGAACTGAGGAGTCTGCAGTGTCTAGGAGAAGCTGGAAATGGTGACAAATTGCTGGCATGGTGCTGGTGAAATATTCTGACTGGAAGCTGCACATTGGCCTGTGGGGTTGCTGTGTCTCTGTGGCTGCCTGGTTTCCATGTGTGGGACCAGAGGAAGCTTGTGGAATTTTTTGCAGTGGCACCTGGTTGCCCAGGCTGAGCAGGACTTTTTGGGTTTGCTGGGGAGAACAGGGAGTTCAGCAGTGGCTTCAGAGCTGTCCTCTGAGCTGCCAGGGCAGGTGTGAAAGAAAGGTGGAGGTTTTAATTGTGATAAACATGTTTTTGTTTGTTTTTTTTTTTTTCAGGGGGCTGCAAAAAAAAAAAAAAGCTCTTCAAAAGAGCATTTGGGAGTACAAGTATGGGGGAAATTTCACCATTACATTTTCTTTTTTGCTGCTTTGGGGAGCAGTGTACAGTGTGCAGAGGCTCCTCTTGTTTGTTGGATGTGTTTGTTAGGTGGATGAGCTGTGTTCACCTGTCCATTACCTTTGTGGAAACCAGAGATACCAGAGATACACATTAATTAAACTGAAATGTCCTTTTTGAGTAAGTGAACTGAAATTTCCCCAGTGGCACCCTCTGATGCTTCTACCCCATCCTCTTCCATCTCAACAATGTATGCCTAGAGAATGAGGAAAGAAAATCAAGGATGTTCCTAAAGGGAGCATGTCAAGTTTTTGTTTTTGGTTTTTTGGTTTTTTAGTGGAGAAAGCAGGCATGTTTCAGACAGAATTAATGCAGAACTGGATTGATTAAAGTAAAAAATGATTGAAACCTTCATCAAAAGAGAACAGGATGGGCTGAATGGTAGGGACATGCCTAGTCAGGAATTAGGTATTAGATACAGTGAGTGCTATTTTCCATTTTTATAGCATGAACCAAGCGATTTGTCTTAAAACTGTCAAACTGATGAGCATGTAATTGTCACACTGTTGTCTCCATTCATCCTGCCTGCCTGTGTGCATTCCCCTTTGTGAGCTTGTTAGCACCGACCAGGGGGCTGCAGCAGCCAGAGTGACTGACAGGGGCTGGGGATCTTCCAGAGTGCTCCTCTGTGGCACAAAGCAAAATTTGGGGTGGTTCCCCCTTGTCAGGGCCATCTGCTGCACTTCTTGCCCAAGCAGGCCTGCAGGCAGACAGCTGGCAGATGTGTGGGCACACTGAATTGCTTCACTGACCCCAGGGTGTTCTCTGCTTGGGGAAGATTGGGGTTGGAACCGTCATGCTGTGTCTGAGCTGTTGTGGGGCTGCCTTTTGGTCTGGTTGCTCAGGAACTGTCTGTCCAATGTCCTTTATTCCTCAGGTCTGCTCATCCTTTTTCCCTTTACTGAACCCTAATGAGCTTTGATTTTCTCTGTCACAGAAAACTTTGCACTAGAGATAGAGGGTACCTGGTAGCCCCAGTTTTGGCTTTGGGTTTTGACCTATGGGTGTTTGTTTGCAGGATGCAGTGGTGATTTCTGGGACTTTCCCCAAGGCCATTGTCACCCTCCTGCTCAGTGTTACTCTGCCTGAGTAAGAAATCATGATGAAGTAGGGGTCAGCCCTGCACCCCTGGGTGCTGAGCTGCACCACCCTCCCCTCAAGCATTTGCACCACTGAGGGTGGATATTTTCTTCCACCTCAGTTTCACAGGGCGAGAAAATAGCTGGATTTGACTGGAGCTGCAGGTTAGCAATTGCTGCCCTTTGGCAAGTCCTCTGGACCCATTTTAGAACAAAGTTTAGAGAAAATAGCTGGATCAAGCAAGGGGAACCTGGAGGAGTGCAAAGGTACTGCTGACCTAAGAGTTGTGTAGGGGCTTCCCCCTGACCTCCTGGACTTCCTTTGGAATCTTTGGAGCAGACCCTGGGAAGGCTTGGGAACACCTGAGAGAAGCTGCAGTTACGTGACCAGCCCTAAATATTGTCCTATTTGGATGCTTCTCTCCAATGTTAGTTACTTGAGAGTAACTAGAATTTCCCAGCTGTGCTCCTGGGCTGTTTGTATTGCTTTTTGCAACACTTTTTTTGGAGTGTCCTTTCTAATAGGTGACAGCAGAAATGAGCTGGCCAGGGGTGTTCACCTGGAGCTGGGTACTGGGAGAGTAGGAGAGCATCTCCCCCTGCTGCTGGGTGGATAGGCCCAGGGGAGCACCTGGACCCCACCAGCTTTTTGCTGATTCCAGGTAAAACCACATCTGAGAGAAACTTTTCTCCAAGGCTGCCTGAAATGTACGGCTCTGAAAGGCTGGGCATTGTTTTCAGTTTTGTGAGGGATTCTGATTTTTATTTTGTCATGCTGGAGATGATTTAAATAGTCCCAGTCCTCCTTTTTTGGAAGTTCATCTGTTTACACGGCGCGTTCCAAGAAATTTGTGTTCGTATCCATCTGATGTGCCGTCGTCGGTTTCTTGGCTGGACCCTGCTGCTGGATGCTGGAATGCAAATCCCTCATTTTTCAAATAGCGTTGGGACCTTGTAGTGAGAAAAATGCAGCTGGAAGCCTCTGTCTGTGTCCCAGGGCCCTGTATCCAAGCTTGTCCTTGAGGGACCCCTGGAGATCACCCCATGAGGATCTGTCAGGAGCCTCTCCCTCCTTGATGTCTCTCCTGTCCTCTGCCATGCTGGAGTTTCAGCAATAAGTGAGGTTTATTCAGCCCCACACTGGTTTTGGCTGAGCAGCTGAAGGAGGGGCTGGCATGGCTGCAAGCATCTTCTCTGAATTATTTCATGTCATATTAGTCCCTCAGCCCTGGAGCTGAGAGGATTGTCTCTATTGTTGTAAAGCAGAAGTAAGTAGGAATTGACTGTTGAAAACCCAGTAAGTTTTGGGCATGTGACTTGTTCCCTTTGGCACTTTTGGGGAGAAAGAAAAAAAAAAAAAAGGCATTCTAACAAACAGGCTCTTGCAAAAGGGTGCATTGTGTTCCCGGCTGTTCCTGAGCGCTGCCCTGCACAAGGCTGCTTTGTGCACCACGCACGGGGCTCGCAGCAAGGGCTGGAGCTCTGGGATGGGTGTTGGGAGACTCCTGGCCATCCTTTGGCACTGGGCCTCTGCTTGCACCTTGCTGCCCGTGCCTGACTCTCTGTGGTGGGCACAGTCTGCATTTTCACCAGCTCCTGTGAAGCTTCTCCCACCTCCCTTATTCCCCACACAGTGCTTGTGTGGGGATGTGTGGTGTCTCACCCAGGGAAGAGGGAGCCACCCAGCCTGTCTGCAGCTTCACATTTTTACTTGGCCCTCTCTGGGTTGGTGGGTTGGTTCTCCTTCCCTCAGTGCCACCTCCTTGTTCCTCCTTCTGTCTTTTGCAAAGCTCCTTTGAGATAGTGCATGTGCAGAAAATAATAGGGATGGCAATGGGCTGTCCCTGCAGCAAACCAAGTGCTTTGCCTTGCTCTCTTGTGGCCAGGGCTGGGAACAGGTGCTGCTGCTGTGGCTGGGCAGAAAACACAGGCTTAGGTTTCTGTTTCAGAGCTCTGTGAGCAAACTCAGTGTTCAAATCCTCACAGAACTTCCTTTTTTGGTTGATCCCTTTGAAAGTCTCAAGGCTCAGTGCAGGCTCCTTCCAAGAACGGTCACCACAAAGGACACCAGCTTCTCCTTGTCATCGCCTGGTCGTTAGATACCAGCATGTCAAAACAAAGCCCCTGCTGTGGGATTGATGCATTCCCCTCCACTTCCTTTTTGTCCCTTCTTCTCCCCCCAGGATTTCAGCAGCACAAAGTCCATCACATCCCGGTGCGACTTCCTGCAGAACCTGCTTGCGAACGGCTGCGCTGGAGCCATCGAGAACCCCAGCAGCAGCATCAGCGTGGTGAGGAACGTCCCCCTGAGCAGCAAGGGCTCTGGCCAGAGCCACCTGGACGTCACACAGATCACACCTCAGAAGGTCACCTTGAATCTCCGTCCTGGTGAGTCCCCAGCGGCTCCACGGGCTGTGGGGAGGAGGGAGAAAGGGTGGCCAGGATGTGCCAAGAGCAGGTTGTAAATTGTGGCCTTGTAGCCCACTAAAGAAATTGACTGCTGGCCCCTTCCATACCTTTGAACTTTGCTGGTGAGTCACAAACAGGTTTGGGGCTGGGGCACGTGTCCTCCATGTGAGGACACCGCTGTTGGGCGAAGTCAATCAAAGCCCACCCACAACTGCTACCAGAAATGGCTTTAACACCTGCATCTGTTTAGGAGGAACCTGCTCAGCTTCAAAATGGAATCACTGTGTGGAAGGAGTTAAAATAACTTTGGTTCCTCCGCTAAGCTGACAGGGCATGACTTTAAACTGAGACAGATCCTTCTATAAATTGGAAACAAACCCACATATCTGTTTTCTGTCGGTATGCAAAAGAGCTATGGGATCAAGGCAGAAGATGGAGATTTGAACTTGTGACTCAGGCCTTGGACTGTTGCCAGGTCCCTCTTTCATTCTCCTGAGCCATCACTTTTCTTCAATCTCTTCCTTTTCATTAAAAATTAGAAGGGAACAGCTCATCCGGGCTATGCGAGCATGCTTGTTATCAAAAGTTTTTGCATGGTGGGGGGAGGCTTTAATGTGGGTTTAGAATTCTTGAAAAAATTTGGCAGCTGACATTTCTGAAGAGGGAAAAAAGCTCTTTATTGCAAAGATAAGAAGCAAATATAAAAGCCTGATTCATTATAAGCGATTGGTGTGGGTTTCTTAGGCTTACAGTTTTGTGACAGCCCTCATGAGCATACAGAAAAGAGAAATATTGATGTTTTACTAAAGAAAAACAGGGGTTTGAGCTGGTGCTTATGCTATCAGTGCTCTCTCAGAACCTACCAGTTGCTACAGGAGTTTTTGTTTTAGCTGTGTAAGTTAGAAATTGTCATGTTTTTCAATTAACTTCCTCAGCTGTCATTGGTCAGACCCTCAAATCTAAAAAAAATTGCTTCAAAGCCTTAAAATCAGATACCTGAGAGCAGTCACCGCTGTTCATACATCTGGATGCATGGCTTCTGCCACTGAATGTTGTGTTAAAAAAGGGAGCAAAAGGGAGTTGTTATTACTGTTGTTTCTTGAGGCAATTCCTGACAGAAAGGGCTGGCTCAGCTTTCACATCTCATCTCCTGTGCATCCTCCACACGCAGTGCCCAGTGCTCAGCGAATTCTGCTTTGCCAGTCCCCAGCAGTTTTGCCCATCCAGTGTCCACTGCTCCAGGCAGTGGCAGGGTGTGGGGATCCATCTCCCTGTGGCCCCCTGGGGTCTGGCTTTTGGAAGCCTTGGGCTGGACAGGGCTGGTGTGCTGCTTCTGCCCACCCTTGTGGGGACCACGCTCATGGCCATCCTCAGTTCTCCGTGATGGAGAAGCCCTCCAGGTCTGGGCTGAGCTGCAGGAATCACCCTGAGGACCCCTGCAGCAGCTCCCACTCTGAGCCAGTGAATCCTCTCCCTGTGCTCCTCTTGCAGAGCATCACAGTCATTGCAGGAGGAGGGAGAAACCTCTTCATTTGTGATGGTGTCTCCCATTTTCCTTCTCTCTTTGATGTTGGGCAACACTTCACCTTCAAGCTGATGACTTCCTAAACCCTTGCATTGGCAGGGCCAGTTTAAATTATCCATTAATCCTTGAGCTTGGGAGAACAGGTTTCACCCTGTGAACCCAAGACAAAAAGGAGACAACGTTGATTTAATTTTGGGCATGAGGGGTGTCCTGTTTCAAAGACAAATTCACGCGGTGGTGGTCTGTGGCAATGGTGATCTTTTATTCTTAGACCACTAAGCAGAAGCAGAAGGGAGTGGATTGTCAATTGTTTGCTGTTCCCACCCAGGCAGTTTGATCTCATCATCCTGTGGCAGAAGTCACATCCCCAAATCTGTGTCCTCAGCTAAACTCCAAAGGCCTTAAATTGATGTCCTTACAGAGTAGCTTTTGGATTGAGCATTTAGTTTTTATAATATTGCTTTTTAATCTGGAGCCCAGCTATAAAGCAGCGTGTCCTAGTTAAAAGAAATAGCAATAGTGTAAACAGACTTAAAAAATGAATAGATGCAGCTGTGTTGCTCATCAAGCCATAAGCCTCACCAAGCAGGAATAAACTGGATAAGCATGATTGTTGAGTTTATGTTCTTAAATTGACCAAAATCAATTTTTCCAATTTCTGCGCTGCTTCTGCGTGATGGTATCCAAGAAAAATTTCTGAATTAAGCTCTGAATTTACAACTTTTCAATAAAAGCCCTAAGGAGAGGATGGTGGCAGCAGTATGTGAGGAAGGAGGGGGCTGGATTATCCCTAGAAGTAATACTGTCCTTAGAGAATAATAAATTCTTTTGCACTTACATACATTAGCGATATTTTCTCTGACATAATTGGTTTGTGCAGTTAGGAGTGAAAGAAGAACCAGCCACAGGATCCTGTTGGTTTTGGTGCTTCTCAGGGACTAATAAATTCGTAACTATTAAGAGAAGCTTAATGTTTGATCACAGCATCCCAAATACCCTTTCTGGCAGGAAGAGAAGTATTTTGGAAATGAAAACATTGCAAAATACAGAGGACACATCCCCTTTTTGAGTGGGAAAAATATGTAGGAATTAAAAATATGAGCATGGGAAATAATTTTCCCAGATTTAAACACATTTTTGCAACACTGAACTAAAGTCAAGCTTGCAATCACAGTCTTTTACCCTGCAATCAGTGCTAGCAGTTTTTGTGCTACATGAGTTGTGTTCTTCTTTGTTCCCCCACAAAATGCATGCCAGGTAGAATGTGAGGCCCACCTGGAGCACCTGCTGCACTCCACATCCCACTCCTGTGCCCTGTCCTGCTCCTGCTGGACAAGAAAGCTGGGGAGAGTAAGGAGGAATATTTAAGGCATGAGCTTCTTGCTTCCTACAGCTGAGCACTATCTACATGTGCATGTTTGCACATGGTGCCTCCTGCAGCCCTGCCTTTCCCAGGCGAGGCTGCACAGACTGCAGGGAAATGCTAAAGGAGAAGGAGGGTGTTGTTTGAGGGTTTGAGAAGCTCTGGCTTGGTGCAGCCTGACCCCAGGTGCCAGGCAGGGCTTTGCCAGTCAGGCTGCAGAGCCCCTTGTGCTGTGCATTGCCAGCATGGCAGTTTTGGGATGCTCTTGCTACTGTTGGGCTGGAAGTAAGTGGGAGCAGCTGTGCTGCTGTGCACAGGGAGGAGAACAATAAAGCAGTTAGGGAATTGTTTTCACAATACTAAAAAATGTGAGTTCCATTTCTGGGGAAGAAGAGGGGAAGCCACAAGTGTTTTGCAGAACCTGCCACTGCCTTAAGTTCAGCCTTGCCCTTGAAGGGCTGGGAGAGGGCAGAACTGGGAGCTTGGTTTTGAAAGGATCCAGTTCTCTGGGGCTGAGACCCCAGTGAACTGGAAAAGGGACTAATTTGGAAGCTGGGAGCATGGGATCTCCAAAGCCTGGATTGTGAGGTTGGGATTTTGTGGTTTTATTTAGACCCCTCCCTTAGCAAAGGGAAAGGCAAACTTTTGCCACCTGCTGTCTGGCTCCACTGAGGTCCATCTGGTGTGAGGCTGAGTTCATTTTGAAGCCACCTCAGCTTTTCTGAGGCACAGGTGTTGTCTGTGGTGGCATTGCCTGGCACCCCTTCCAGAGGGTATCTCTACTGAAACCAGCGTGGCAAGGAGAAGGTAGGGGCAGGCTTTCCTCTGCTTCTCTTCACATCTGCACAACCTGTGACTCAGCCCTGTCAGCTCCTTCCCTTGTGCTCATCACTTCAGGAAGTTTCATCTTTGCCTCAGTGCTTCCCTGGGTGACCCTAACAATATTCTTTTCACTTCCCTTTTGCTCTGATTTCTCCAGTTCCATTTCTGGGGGGAGCTCCTTTTCAAAGGGGTTTCTTCTGTGTCTGCTTCACCTTGACGTCCCTGCACAGTTCAGAGGACATCTTGCATTCCACTTCATACTGGCTATTTTTTTCTGATCCTCTTCCTTCTCCTGCTCTGCCTCCTACACTCTTTTGTGCAGGACTTCTTGGACTGCTCCTGGTTTTCTTTGAGAATATACTCAAGTAAGTGTGGGCAGGGTCCCTGTTGCAGTAGTCCATTTAAGGTTTACTTTGCTTTCCTTTCCTGCTTTCTAAGGAAACATCCCTGGACTGCACACTGGGCAACAGTGTTTTTCATGTGTCCCTCCCTTAGATATTCTTTCAGATGAGATGGAAAGACCCTCTCTGATCCCTCCAAAGAACTAAAATAGAGACAAGCACTCCGTGTCTTTTTCTTGCTAGCCAATATCCTACATAACTTAAGAGGACCCAAAGTCAATACCTGTTTTCCTGTTAGTCCTAAGGGTTGTATTTGGAAAAGCTTATTGCCCTCACCCGCTTCTTTTGAAAAGCGATCTCTCTGCTCTGCAGGGGGAAAAAATAAAAGTGTGCTCTGGATTTTTATGTGTGCTGGGAGTTTGCTGCTCACCGTGCCCACCGTTTGTGCGCGCGCAGGTGACCGGACCTCGTTCCGAGTGCAGGTGAGGCAGGTGGAGGATTATCCCGTGGACCTCTACTACCTGATGGACCTGTCCCTGTCCATGAATGACGACCTGGACAACATCCGCAACCTGGGCACCAAGCTGGCTGAGGAGATGAGGAAGCTCACCAGCAACTTCCGCCTGGGCTTTGGCTCCTTCGTGGACAAAAACATTTCTCCTTTCTCCTACACGGCGCCAAGATACCAAAACAATCCCTGCATTGGGTAAGTGCGGGGTGCACCTGGAGGGGCAAGGTCTGTCTTTGCACTGAGCCTGGCTGCACTCTTCATGTGCCTTTTTGCTGAAAATAATGAACCACACTTCAGCCCTGGCTTTTGGGAATGATGATGATGAGCCTGGCTGTCACTGTGATGCTTGAGCAGTTCAAAATAGGACAGTTTCTAATTTTGCTGTGGCTGTGGGGAGATCTCTGCACCTAGACATGGGAAACTGTTGTACCAGGGAGCCTGAAGCTATTTTTAAGTACCTGAAAAGGATGCAGACATAGCAGGCTTTTTTACAGCCTTTAAGGAAAAGGAGCCAGAGCCAGAAATTCCTGATTTCTGATCCTAGCTCTGAGTCATAGTTTGGCGTTGAGTAAATCAATTAAGCTTTTTGTCTGCATTTTACAGATAAGGAGACCAAGGCAATGTAACTTCTTCTCAACAAAAGTGTTTGGAGGAACTGAGATTTGCAATGGCCTATAGTGCTGATTAATGAGGTTTTGTAGAGTGTTTTTACATCTGCAAGAGGGTTTTTTCATCTTTATTGCTGTGGAAGAAAAGCAAACTGGTAGTTACAAAAGACACAAATGATGTGGTTTACTTTGTGGTGATATCAGAGCCTTCATCCCTTTATTTACTTTTTATTTTTTTGCTTGTGTCTTTGCAAGTGTCTTTTTGTTTGCCTTTTAACCACCAGAGTTGGGATCAAGTCCATTGAATTGAGGATCATGCCAGAGCAAAACTGAGTGTAGGGAAGGGTGTCCAGGCTCAGATGGGTTTGGTTGTTGGCACTTAAGGATGGATACAGCAGCAAGTACCCTCCTGGGAGAGTGTCACCACTGTCACCTTTGTATTCCCCATCTTCACCTCATCAGTGAGTGCTTTCTAGCCACATAAGGGCAGCGAGGAGAACCCTCTCATTTGAGCCATTTGTGGATACTTTCATTGTAAGATCACCTCGTGCATGGATGCCAAGCTCTGTGCATGCTCTGAGAGGCAGATAAAGACAGCTTGCATCAGCTGTGAGTTTCTAGGCCAGCTTTTGGCTCTGACCAAGCATTGGCATCTCGCTGCACATTGCTTGTTGACCAGACAAAAATTTTCTGTATTCGCTTTTCACCAGTTCTGTCCAAAGTGGAAAGTCAAGTGGATTTTAACACTGAAAACTCTTGCTTTAATCATGAGGCAAAAGTGACCACACTGAGCCAGGAAGGTGTTTCTGCCACGATGGCATTGCACACCACACTCTTCAGAGTGCTTCTCCCAGAAATTTGGCTTAGCCTCCAAGGGATCTTCTGTCATCTCTGTTCTCCTCAGTCTCTGACACTTGCCCTCAGGCTGGGGACAGGCTCCAGCTGGAGAAATCTAGGAAATTTTGTTTGGCTGGTGTGTGATTTAATTGGTGTGACATGGCTTTTGCCAAGTGAAACAGAGTGAAACATGCAGGAGGAGATGGGTGCAGTAGGAGAGGATGGAACTGGACAGCTCAGCAACAAAGGTGTACCTGAAACTTCCAATGACCTTTTATCAAGAGCATCCAGAGCTGTCACCTCAGCTTTTCCCATCATGATCAGGCTATCTGTGTGTTCCTCTGGCTTTACCAGGTGGTTGTTTTTCTTTCTGTGGGTTACTTTAAGCCAGCCTGGTCTTGGGAAAACATTTAGGAATGATTGCTCGTGGCAGCTCATCTGGTAGGTGCTCCCTTCCAGTTTCCATGTGTCTCCTCTTCATCCAATCCAGGGGTGCTGGCTCCCTGCTCTCTGATGGAATCTCCTTGCCCAGCCTGCCCTGTGTGGGGGCTCTGGCTGCTGCCATGTGTCCCTGCTGCAGTGAGGTGGGTTGTCAGGCGTGGTTTTGTTTGCAGCTATTCCTGGTGTCAAAACAAACCCTTCAGCATCTAAGAAAAGCTGCAAGTAAACATGAGCTGCAGTGGGTGCTTTTTGCCCCTGGCCCAGGCTCTCCCCTCCTCTTCCTTGTGGTGGTGACTGACTTGCAGGTCTGGGTGGGGTGCAGCCCTGGTTCCCTTGTCTCCTTCACCACCCCTGCTCCTGACTCAGCATCCTGGTGGGCTAAGGGCAGCTTGCTGAGACCCTGCAGTGAGAGGTTTCAGACATGGCAGGCTCCTTGCCTTGCCCTGGGTGGGAGCACGATGCAAGTCTGGACATGGATCATGGATCAAAAGGGATGGCTCTAATTGCCAGCCTAGCCCAGGGCAATGAGACCTGCCCCACAGTTAGGGGGTGGGTGTGTGTATGGAAATCCCTGCTTTGGGGTCCCTTGTGAGGAATTTGAGTTCTTAGTGATGGTAAATTTAAAATAGTCCTTTGTGTAAAAAGCCTCTTGCAACTTACCCATAGTGGGTCATGTGTCAGCAGAAACTTTTAATTGTACTCTGCGTTATATGTTTAAAGATAAGAGTGAATTAGTGTCAGGCCAACTCCTTTTTAAACACATTTCTTCTTAACCCTTCCCATCCCTCTCTCCTGCACACACACACTGATTTCCCATGCCACAGGAGCTGCTCTGCTGAGCTCTCCAGGTGATCACCAAAACTGCCTTCTCATGGTTTTGTATGAGGAAAAAAAGGTTTCTGGTAGCCTGCCAAGACATTTCTCTGCCTTAGGGTGCCCCTCCCACCTTTCTGCTCTGGTGGGAAGCAGAGATTGTGTTTGCTCACCAGCTTGCAGGGAGAGTGGGAGGAAGCTTGAGCTGGTGTTGGTTATTACTCAGTCTCATACTGGGCAATTGCCAGGTGCCTGGTGATGTGCAGTAGGTGTAGGGGGGTTCATACTGGCAAGAAAACTGGATGACACGGTGAAAATCTGTAGTGCAGAAGAGGGGAAAGCTAGCTCTTGGCAGTGATGCTCCTGCCCTTTGACACCAGCCCACAGGCTCTGCAGGTGTGGGACACATCTCCCATGGCCCTGCTGGGCTGCTGGGGAGGGTGGATCTGCCAAAATGCAGCCTCCCTATCACTGGGTTGCATCCTTGGCTACAGATTCCCAGTGAAAACCACTTTATGAGTGTGAAACTGCAGAGCTGCATGGCCCAGGGTGGGCTGGTGCTCAGTGTCTCCACTCACACGGTACGTGGAGAGAGACGTTCAGTCCTGGTGGGATCTCTGGAAGCTTCAGCTTCTGAAAGCCCTTGAGAGGAAAAAAAAAATACGGGCTCTACTGTAGGATTTTGTAGAGAAATAGCCAGAAGTTGAAGTGCACAAAATACAAAGCATTGCAAAAGTATTCCAACCCTCCGAACAAAACCTTAGAGACCAGCCTGGTAGAGCTGGGAGCTTCTGCTGAGAGCTTCTTGGCTGCGGGCGTGGTTCCTCCCAGCTGACCAGTCCTCTGTTCTTCCCACAGTTATAAGCTGTTCCCCAGCTGTGTCCCATCCTTTGGCTTCCGCCACCTCCTGTCCCTGACGGATAAAGTCGACCGTTTCAACGAGGAGGTCCGGAAACAGAAAGTGTCCCGCAACCGAGATGCTCCGGAGGGCGGCTTCGATGCCATCCTGCAGGCTGCTGTGTGCAAGGTGAGCAGCTCTCATTTCTGGAGGTTTCTTCTGCTCTGTTCTTGAAACAAGGCAAAGCTTCAGCTTGCCATTTCATGGAAGTTAGTTACTACTAAATTTTTCTTGGAGAAACTGAAAAATTGTTTTAAAAGTAGAGGCTTTTGTTTTTATGTGCTTCTGTAGATAAAAAGGAAAAAAGGTTAATTATTTTTCTAGTTTAAAGGGATAAAAATGGAGCTTTTGCAAACACAAATTTAGGGCTGAGATTTCATTACACAGTTAGACATTTGGTGCTGAGCACCTGGGACAGAACCCTTCCAGAGTCACATACACTTGTGTGCTGCACATCAGCTCGATGTGTTTTTCAAGGGTGCATCAAACACATCTTGCAGCAGTAGACCCATGTTGAGGGTTGGAGCTGGTTCCTACTGCTCATACTTTCCCTCTTTGTGTGTGGGGGGATGATCTCACCTCTGGGTGCTGATTGCCTTCTCTCCCTCTTTGTCAGCAGAACTGGAGCAGAGTTCATTAGCTTGGTGCCATGTTAGCCATGTCCTTAGGGTTTTTGGAGATACTTGCTTGAAGATCTTTCTGGAACAAGTAGTTGGGTTGCTACATATCCCTTTGTCACGAATGAAAGTGTTTGCTCCACTCTGAAATGAGGCTGAGCTTCCCTGCTTATCAGGACTGGTTCTATTTGCCTTTTCCCCTATTGCTGCAATTTGCTTTGTGTTTGCTTCAGCCTTGCTTAGTCCTTTTGGTAGGGCATGTTTTCTTCTGGGTCTGAATTATGGGAGCTGGGAGATAGAAATGGCCTGTGGGAGGGATCGATTGCAGGCATGTGGGAAGCCAGATCTTTCCTTGTCTGGGTTGTCTTTGCTGTGCTTCATGGTCTTGGCAGGACTGAACCTGCCCCATTGGGGCATCTTCCCACAGATGTTGTTGCTGGCACAGCTACAGTGCTGCTCCCAGTAACTGTCTGGATATAAAGTGCTTCTCAGTTTTGGAGAGGTGGCTCCCATGGTTAGAGCAGGGATGGCTCAGGATGGTGACTCAGTTGTGCCATTCACCATGTGGGTTTGTGCACTCCCTTCCACGAAGTTACTGCAAAAACAGGCAAATGTTTCCCTATGGTGCAGCAGTATTTCAGTGTGTATCACAAGGGCTTATTTCTGAAGTGCTAGTGGAAGGCAGGAGACCTGCAAGATATTTCCTCTGAATTTGTGGCAGTCTCAGATTGTTGGTAAGGACCAAAATCTTTAACTGTCCGTCTTGAATGCAGAGTCTGGTCCCTTCTAAATTTAGAAGATGCTGGTGCCATCTAAATTCAGGATGAGCACCCTCAAGGAAGGGTGAGCAAAGGTGAACAAGTGTAGATGCGTGACTGTTGGCATGATGTGGCAGGTCATGATAGCAAATTTCTGCAGCCACAGCAGTTAATTAATTACTGGAGCTTGGGTGTGGGAAAGGAAGTCATGGGCCTGGTGTGCAAGGCAGGAGAACTGGCTGTGCCATGACTCATGCTACACTGGCAGTGCCTTGCTCGGGGCAGAGCAGCTGCCTCTCATCACAGCCATGAGCAGCAAAGATTCTGTCTGTCCAGAGTTAAAAAAGGCAAAATTTCAATGCAGCTGATTGGCATTAGGATGTTTGGTCCCATAGTCAAAATGAGAACTTATTGCTTAATTTCCCTTGTGGTCCCCAAGTGAAGGCCCAGACTGGTCAGTGGCTGTGGGCTGTGGTGAGACTCAACACCACGGAGATGATGTTACAGACATCTCGGGGGGCAGAGAAGTGCAGCTTGCTGACAAGGATGTTCTTGGCATGGAGTTTGTCATCCTGCAGTGACTAATGGAGTATCATGGGGATGAAAACCCCAGAAGCAGACAGTAATTTCTGTTAACTCAGGACCTGTTCCTCCTGCCATGCAAGGAGCGCAGCATACGGGTACCTTGGTGACTTCTCAGGTGGGTTTCCTCGTCACTGCTCTGCACCCCATTGCATCTCACTGGCATGCTCCAGCTTTTTCCAGGGTAGTTATCACCTTAAAAGTCCCCTGCCTTGGGGACAGGTAGTGTGCTGCCCATGAAGCACTTTGTGCTCAGCAAGAAGGGGAGAGGGGGTCACAGGACAGCAGAGCCTCACCGTCCCCGAGCCATGGTGTTTAAACAAGGCCTTCTCCTCCACTTCTGAGGTGTCAGAAACAATACCTCCTGTGTTGACTAGATGTTTTTACACTGGAATGCATAGCAAGCATTTCTTCTGCATGAGCAGCCTAAGGGCTCTGTGGCACTCAAGTAATGTTTTGGCCTGGTCTTCAACCCAAGGAATGGAGAAAGTTTGTACAGCTAGCAGAGACTAAGGAGCAGGCCCAGGGTTTGGCTCCTTTCTGAAAGATGAAGATATGGTAAATGTTATTCTCGAGGCAATGAAAGAGCCAGAGACAATAAGCCTTTATTCTGATGCTAAAATAGTATGCCAGGAATATTAATCAGCCTTCCGTAATTACATTTTCCTTTTGCAGCATTTTGGTTTTTTGCCATTCTCTAAGTGCAGGCCTCATATGGCTTGGTGGTATGTGTAAGTTTCAGATCTTATATGCTGAGATGAAGCGAGGAGATAATGCTAGATTGGAAAATAGAGCATCCTTTGGAATGGTTTTGATTGGTGCTTGCTAGACACTGGTAGGTGGAGATAGCCAAGGCATCTGGGAGACACTGAGGTGCCTTTCAGAGCAATACCAAGTGAAGGAGGTTTTGGCTTTTGATCCCTAAGGCATACTTGCCTTGCACCTGTATCTGTTTCTTGCTTCCAAGAAGATCTGCATCTGAGAAACTGGTGAGGTTTTAGACAAATTGATGAATCCAGGGGGGGTCTCCTCACAACTATCTCGGAACTTGAATGGCTTTTCTTCAGTGCCCAAAGTATAAATGTAGGTATTTTTTCAGGCATGGAAATACAGGCTTTGCTGCTTTTTCAATAGTATTTGGAGAGCTGTGCTGAGGCAGCTGTGGCAGTTTTGCCAGTCACTACTGGCTGTATGGAGTGAGAAGCTGGTTTTTTGGGGTACAGCAGGCAACTGCAGCTGGTTGTGGGCATAGGGACAGGATCCATAGCACCCCAAGCCCTGTGAAAACATGTTACTCTGCTTTGGGTCCAGTCCCAACCCTGCTTTAAAAATTCTTCTTATCCCATAAGGATCAAAAACCAGATGAGAGGGTAGGCATCATTTCAGGGTTTTTTGTTCAGCAATCCCAGTCCAATAAAAATAAATGAAATTCTCCTTGGTTATTTGCTTTAAGCGGAGTAGAGTGCTGCTCTGGGTTTCTCAGTGGAAACTGCATGCTGAAGAGCTGTATTTTCCAGTGCCTTGAGGCCGCTGGCAGAGGCAGTGTGAGATGCTCCTTGGCATGCCAGCCTCCTTGGGGGGCTTTTTTTGTAGGTCTACAGCTTTTTTTGGTGTGGGATCATCACTGGCTCAGCCAGGCCATCCAAGGCACCCTGTTTTGATGCTGTGAGGCATCACATACTTTCAGTGCCTGGATATTGGCACTGAGAGTGTGGGTGCTCATTGCTTTTTGGGAGTGAGTTCCTGAGCTGAGCAGCCACAGCAGTTCTGATATTGTTTATGTGGGAAATTGTGCCGGAGTCATAGAGAGTTTGTCTGCAAAGGAATTCTTAGCCCATGATTTAAAGGTGGGCTTAGCAGGCAGGTGACCAGCACCAGCACCCCTGAAGTGACTTTGTGACTACTGCTTGAAAGCAGCTCCTTTTCTTTGTGTGCAGCACATTTCTAAGGAAATGAAACTCAGATTAATCCTTCTAATCTCTTTGGGAGTTTCTTGGCCTTAATCATTTAAAAAGAAATCAGCTGTGGATACTCAAAGAAAAGTGAATTGGATGGGCTTCTGTCTGGTGGCTGAGTAGACTGAAAACTGCCTCTTGCATTATTAGAGCTGTAATCACTTTTGGGTTGAGTTCTTAAGAAGTTACATTTTGGCATGAGGTTTTAGCCTTTTGTCCAGTGGGGTAACTTCAGAAGAATGAATCCTGCTTCCCAGAGCAAAAAGTATTCATTGCTTCCTGAGCTGGACTGTAACGTGCTGGTGCATGGTAAAGGATGTGTGTTGCCAAAAATTTCTTCCTATGGCCTTATATGCATCATGGGGGTCTTTAAAATGTCAATAAAGAAAATAAACCTTCTGTAATTGGGAGGAAAAAGGAATCTACTCTAGAATAATGTCCCTGAAGCAAGAGTTATATTTATTGGAAAGATCAGCAGGCTTTGGTCTGTGACTCACATTTGGAGGTGAAAATTGCACCGGCACATGTGATTCTACACCCTTCTGCCTGCTCTGCCCTCCTGCCCTGCCCACGCCGCTGCTTTCCACAGGAAGGGCCAGCACCTTCCTGTAAACAGGGCAGAGTTTGGGTTTTGCTAAATGAGCTGAACAGTAACTCTGGAGGAGTTGGGTATCTCCATCTGCACCATGTTCCCATCAGTGACCCAGCTTTTGTGCTTTCCCAAAGGATTTGTGCTTTCCCAAAGGATTTGGGTGGTGGTACTCTGAGCCAGGGTCTGGAGGGAGGGGGATGCTGGAAGTGTGTGGGCAGGGAAGGTGTGGGGCAGTGTCTCTGCTGGCAGATGGTCAGTGTGGCAGCCCAAGGGGAAGCTCTGGACAATGGGAGTTCCTGCCTCCAGTCTGTGCCGTGGCAGGATCTCCCTGCCATGGTCAGCAGCAAGACCCCTGCTCACCCAGCTTGGCAGTGACCTGGCAGCAGGAGCAGCCACTGAGGGGGTTTGCTGCAGCACAGTGGTTTGCAAAAATTTCCTTTGGGCGCCTCTGTTTCCTTCCACTTCCATTGCCACAAAATGCTTCAGTGTGCTGTTATAGGCACAGATCTGCTTCCTGGGCTGATGAAAACTTGGAAACCTGGGGAAGCTCCATGGGAGGGAAATGTTTGTCATCTAGATCTTATCCCTTTACTTCGAAAAAAATCTGTCCTTGCAGCTCTCTTCATGCAAAGACAGTGATAATGTCTGGTCCTTGCACAGAGGGACCAAGGAGGGGTGAGAAGACACTTCATGTGCTGTGCTGAACATCTCAGTGATTCCACAGGAGCCACCAGAGCATGTCCTGACACTACCATGCTTTTAAATAGGCAGAAGTGTCTTAGAGCAGCACTGTGCAGAGTGGTTGTGTGGGATTAGTGCCAGCACCAATGCCAAAGGTCCCTGCTCTGCTCTGGCTGTGTGTGTACCCCTGCTCTCCTGGGCTGTGGGGCAGGGGGACGGAGCTGCCTGGGCATGTGTACAGTTGTACAGTGAAATAGCAGAGGCACCATGGCTTCCAGGAGATGTGTGCAGAAGGGGATCAGGGCAGAGTGCCTGGGCATGAGTGTGGTTGCACCAAAGCTCACTGCAGGCAGGCAGCTCACTTTGTCCATCACAGCTCAGAAACAGCCTTTATGAGTGGGCAGCAATGAAAATGCTTGCAGCTCTTGCTGTTGCATTGGCCGCTCCACAGAGCTGAGGAAACAAGGTCAGATTAAATGTGTGTGGAGGAAATTGGCAGGTCTCCTTTGGCTATAAAACAGCTGAAATTCTTACTCTTGGATCTGGGCAGAGAGGGTCTGGTGGACAGTCCACATACTTCCTTGTGCCTTTTAAATTAAGTGTGTTGGAAGGAGATGCTGGGAAATGCTGGATGGGCTCCTGACATTTTGGTTTCGTACCAGGGATGGGTGGACAGCAGCATGGTGCTCTCCTAATTAATGCTAATGGGCCTGCTGCTGGCCAGGCACGTGGCTGGGACCATGTGCAGGGTGAGGGGTGAAGCGTGGGCTTGGCAGGGGCTGGCTGCTGTCTCACAGGGCTTGCTTTCCCCCAGGAGAAGATCGGCTGGCGTAAGGAGGCGTCTCACCTGCTGGTGTTCACCACGGATGATGTGCCCCACATAGCCCTGGATGGGAAGCTGGGGGGGCTGGTGCAGCCCCACGATGGGCAGTGCCACCTGAACGAAGCCAACGAGTACAGCGCGTCCAGCCAGCTGGTGAGTGGGGCACAGGGGCCAGCCCTCAGAGACCTCAGGGGCTGGAGGAGCTCTCTGGAGACCAGCCAACCCCTACTCCAGCAGCTTTTGGCAAATGCAGTGCCTGGTTTAACCCAGCTTCTGCAATTTGCAAATAAAATTTGCTCTTCCTTTGGGCGTTCCCCCATAGTGAATGCTTCCGTGATGGTCAAAAATGAATTGGTGACTTAGTGAGTTCCTTCAAAGCTCATTGCAAGGGATGGAAAAGTAACTTGGTGTCCTGAAGAGCATTACATTTTTCCTGCAAAGTGTACAGGAAACAGAATATGTCATCCCTTTTCTAAAATATGTCTGAGGAGGGTGGAGTCTGAGGGCTGTCCAGAGGACTGTTCCTGAGAAGGGTGTCTCTGAGTTGATGTGACTACACTAGCAAGTACAACAGAATGCTGCTTTTATTCATAGCCTTTGGGCACAACACTAACATAAGTCTTAGTAATAAACAGGCAAACTAGCCCTTTTTAAAAATTGAACTCAGTGGAGGAAACTTCTGGGATGAATGAGCACTTGCCTGCCACTTCATTATCCCACCCTTCTGCTTTATTCAGCAATCACATGCACTAATTATGATTTTTGTTCCTGAATGTCACCCTGTGAGGGGAGGGGAATCTGGGTGGCTCTGTTAAGGTCAAAAGCTGGGCTCTACAGTGGAACCCCCTGTGCAATCCTACCAAGTGGATGTATGTGTAAGGGAGCACAGTCCCCAAACTGGCTCCCTTATGTGGAGTTAATGCTGAGGAGATGGCATGGGGATGCTGCCTTGGTGTTTCCACGTTTGAATCTCAGAGGGTCTCAATCAGCCCTCCAGTCTTCAAGTAAATGAGATGGTTTTTTCCAAGGACAGCACTTCAGAAGCAGGCGGGAGTTTTGAACTCAAGCTGGTCTCTTGAAACTGAGCCCTGCTTCGTTATTTTGTTGCTAGAGCAGCGTCTCCCTGCCATCCTCTCTGCCTGGGAAATCTGCAGAATTAAAGAGTTTATTGTAATCTCTTTATGGTCCCCGTATGCAGAAAGATCAGTCAATGGATGTTTCTGCTTCGGGAGAAAAAATTTGATACATTCCCACTTTCTGCAGTTCTAGATCTCCCTGCCTCGAATCCCTTGAGGTAGCAGCCGTTTAGCACATGTGCATTTGCTGATGGCAAAATAGGAAGTGGAAAGAAATAACCCAATGTTCCAGTGTTTTGGGTATTGCTGTGGCTAGTGGTGTTGTCAGTCATGCATTTTAGTGAGCAGTGCTGTAGAAATATTTAACAGATTTCTACTATTTCAGTTAGGATTGTGCTGGTACATCAGGGACTTCATCCCACAACAAAACACACCATGTGTCTGGAATGAATTTTGCTATTGGGAAGAGAAGAGCAATGAAATTACTCTTTGTTTCTGTGTTACCCACCAGTCTTTCTGCCTGGCTTTTCCCCCCTAGGATTATCCTTCCCTGGCACTTCTTGGGGAGAAACTTGCTGAAAACAACATCCACCTGATTTTCGCTGTTACAAAAAGTCATTACATGCTCTACAAGGTAATTACTGAGTTGCCTGGGCTGGGGGGAGAGTGAAATACCTCTTGAGGCCCTGGGGAGTGGAGGCAGCTGCACACATGTGTGTGCAGTGGCAAACATGTGTGTGCAGTGATAAGGGTGCATGCATGTGGCCACAGGCTGCCCAGTGCAGGCAGACAAGGCTCAGCCCTGCTGGTCCTTTCAGCAGAAAGCCCTAAAGCTTCTTAGAGCAAACAGATATATGTGTGTTAGTGAGCATGTGAAGAGCTAAAATAGGCTCCATGTTAATGGGGATGTTCGGACGGCTGCCAGCGCGCGGCGTGCCAGAGAGCAGAAACCTGCTCGGCCCATTCTGCAGTGACTTAATCCCATTACCTAATCCTGCACAGCCTTTCTGCCCAGCTGTGTTTTTCCATCACGGACTCCAGGGCCCTGACGTGCCACACACAATTTGAACTCTCCTGCCATTCCTGCTCTTCCCTTCTAAAGGAAAGTTGACCCAAGGCACAAAGACCAACCTGTGTCTAGAGCTGCCCTGCGGGGTTTTGCTGCTCTGTGGGTGCAGGGGTGGTGTTTCAGGCGGGGTTGCTTTTGGAAACCTCTGCCGAGGCCCTCGAGGCTCAAGCAGGAACAACAAGCAGCCGTGTTGCTATGGTGGGGATGCTGCTGTTCACCCATGGGGAGTGGGAGGGCTGAACTCGCTCTCCACCCCCTCTCCTGGGGATGCTCAGAGTTGGGAGGGAAGTGGGGAAAGCTGCCCTTCCCTCCCTGCAGGGCCAGATTTCCTGAGTGCACGGTGCCTGGGTCTTCCCCCCCCAGCAGCAGAGCCCCAGGTATGTTTGTTCCTGACCCATGGCCATGAGCTTTATTTAATATGTGACATGCTTCATTAGCAATGCTGTACTTTTGAAAGCTCCACATTAACTGGAGCCAAAATACACCATGTACACCGCTGGGTGATGGGGCAGTGTGTGTGTGGCCTGTGTCCCTGGCATGGGGTCAATCCCTCCTCATCCTCTGCTTTCCTCTCTGCACTTCAACATTTTGATTTTTCTTCTTTTTTTTTTTTTTTTTAAAAGAACTTTACCACTTTGATCCCTGGAACAACAGTGGAGATTTTGCACAAAGATTCCAAGAACATCATTGAGCTGATCGTCAAAGCCTACAACGTAAGTGCATTTTAATACCACAGCTGCTGAAGTGAGGAGGGCTAAGAGCTGGGCCGGCTCAGTTCTCCCTGGTGAGCTCCACCCAGCTTGGCTGCCTCCCTCCTCTGTCCTCTCCACACTGCTGGAGCTGGGATGTCTGCCCTGGGGAGGGAAACAAGGTGTGTGAGGAGGATGAGAAGCATGGATACCCAAGAGAGCCTGTGGGACAGCAGGAATTTCACCTCACGTCTCTTGTGTACAGATCTACCCACAAAACACAGCCCCCATCTAAAACAGATCTCTCTCAGAGATCTTTTACCTACCAGTAGGTAAAATAGATTATTTCTTTGTTATCTGATGTTCAGAGGTCTCTCAAGGATGGGATTAGCTCCAGGTAAGGTTTCATTCTTGCCTTGCTCTCTGTGCAGCCCACATTTGTTTTCAACATCCTATGAATATCACCATGCTCCCAAAGGAGCCCAGCCTGTGTGGCACTGCCAATGCAGCCTGCCCTGTCGCAGTGACAGCAAGGGACCTGGAGTTGTACTGCTGACCTGATGCTGTCCATCTCCATGGAGATCAGGGGAGCAGATCATTTAGAAGCAGCTAAATTGCATGTTCATAGCATAGTGAATGTCAACATTTGCGTTGACTTTTCCCTGAATTCCTATGGGTCAGGTCTTCGTGATCCTGCAAGGATATTGCTGGGTGTTGGGCATAGAGATCTGACCCCATAACAGGTAGAGTTGTTCATGAATGGGACCTGTGGGCACAGCTTTTGATGACTGCAAGCTCTTCTTGGTACTATGTTCATTAGTGCAGGGAGTCAAGAAGAACTTCTTTGGAGGAGTTTACACATCCAGAATCCATGTAGGGTTGGGGTGTGCTTTGCATGATCTGTAAAGTTCTTTCTTATCTCCCATCTCCCTGCAGTTAAAGCAGCTTTTGTTTATGCCCTTGGGAAGAGAGCTTCCCAAAGGTTCACCCTCTGAGGAAGGCAGTGAACAGTTAATGCTGCTAATGAGGCCCAGGAGATACTGCTAATCAATAGCCCAGTTGTCCCAGTTTGTCCCCTTGAGGTAGGAGGGTCTTGTGGCTGAGATGCTTGGCTGGGGAGAAAGAAATTAATATTTATTCCACGTTGACTTTGCATGTGGCCTCAGTGCCATCAGGTGGAAACTCCCTTTGCCGTGTTTTTGCAGCTCTAAGATGTATCCATGCCTCCATTTCACCACCCCTCAAGCCTTTGCAGATCAATACAATCTGATGAAAACCATTGGGAGCCCTGTGGCTGCACCACTGCTCCCTCCTTCTCTTTGCTTGTGAGCTTTCCAGCACAGCTGCCTGGAAACCTTGGGTGCTTGACCAAGGTGCCCCGTGGAATGAGCTTGGTGGGCTGGCTGCCTGCTGAGGCTGGGGTTAGTTTAGTGTCTGCCTGCTGAGGCTGGGGTTAGTTTAGTGTCTGCCTGCTGAGGCTGGGGTTAGTTTAGTGTCTGCCTGCTGAGGCTGGGGTTAGTTTCTTGCCTGTTCAGCTGGTGATGGGTGTGGGTGGGACCCCCAGGAGTGTTATGGGGAGCTGGCAGCTCCTGCCTGTGCCATGGTCAGCCCAGGGCCACCCACACCTGGCACCTGCCCAGCCTGTCTCCTCTTGGTAGCTTTGTTTTTTTCCTGAAATGACGGAGGAAATTCTCACTGAAGGAGATGGCTAAAATTCTGTTTCCCAAATGGGAGTGAACCTTTTTTTATTCCCCGTGCAAAGGAAAGTCTGAGCCTGGAGGAATCCTTCATCTGCCAACAGGGACTGTCTTCTCCTGCGGGGTGGCAGTGGCTGATGTTCTGGGCCTGGGCTCAGTCCCTCTCCCTCAGTGTTTTCTCTGTCTCTGATCCTCTCTCACCTCCTTCCCCTCACTGATGCACACAGCAGACTTGCTCAGGGCTTATGTTACCCTCAAGATTCCTTTTCTCCATGTCTTCATCTTCCATCTCCCTTTTCATCTGCCTAGCATGCTGTCCCCTCTCCCTCATCCCACCAGGTGTGAAGCAAAAGAGGACAGGGACTGATTTCTCTCCGCCCTTCCCCCAAATCTCAAGAAACCTGGGAGATGGAAAAGCTCATGGGAGGCTGTGCCCAGACACAGGGCTGGGCTTGGACTGATGAGAGCAAATGGGATGCTTGTTTAAAAAGCACTTTCCTAAACCAAATCCAGCCAGGTCCTGGGAGTGTTTCTTGTTGCAACCACCAGTGGTGGCTGTGGTGTTGTCAGAAGACACTGATGTGTAACAGTGCCAAGGGGCTGATAACAATGGCACTGCATTTAGGGTAACAGCAGGACCGTACAGGGCTAATAAGAGGATTTGGCATCTGTGTAGGAACATAGGATGAGCCTGTGCAAGGCCATACTGGCCTGGTGTCCTGTTTTCTGCCATGCTGCTGATAGGATGCTCTGGGAAAGAGGTGGGAGCGCATCAGTGTAGCAGCTAATTTCTACAGGATGAACTGGGCAGAGCAGCGTCCATAGATTAATTGGCAATTGGCACACACAGTGTTCAGCCCAAGGCAATGGATGCTCCATGTGGTCCCAGTTGTTACCCCATGAAAGCTTCTCTGTTACAGTAGAGAGATGGGAATTATTCCTTTGTTTCCTCAAGGACTGTTTAGATTCACTTGGCCAAAACTCATTTATTTCCTGTCCATTTCTAGAAGCATTGGCCCTTTGCTGGCATGTGAACCCTTCTTTTGTCATCACATGTACTGGCAAGAGGTCTGAATTAGCACTTTTCCTTAATCTGGCCTCTTTGGTGAGGGCTGGGGACAAGGGCAAGAGGGATGGAGCTGGAAGCTGGCTTTGGGTAATAAGCATATTTGTACAGAAAGCTCCATTTTGAAAAACTTTGTCATTTTTAGGCACCGCTGGTATGAAAATCAGTTCCAGGCCTTGGAAGAATTAAACAAAACAATGTCATTCTGAATTAATATTTATAAACTTCATTTTGTTGTGACTTAAAAAGTCTGTGTATGCAGCAGGGCAGAGAGTTGAGAAGCACAAGGAACAGGTAGAAGCACACCAAAACCTCACAGATGGAAAATGCTCTTCACTTTGAAAAGTTTTTTCAAAGAAAGAGATTTTTCATTAATTTTTTCCCATGGTGCTGTTTCCAGCTGACTCTTACAAAAGGGTGCTTTTTGTTCAGCTTTTTCTTCGAAGAGGGAGAATACATTTTTCTGACCAGTTGGGTGAACTTAAGAAAGCAGGACAGAGTTAATGCAGTTTCACATCTTCTCTGTGCTGCACAACAGACATTGTAGGACAGCTGCCAGTGGAGAATCAGGCTTTGCACTTTGCTCAGGAGCTGGGTTATGGGGAGGAGAAGGTGCAGATGTGCACAGAAAGCTCTGACCTTCAATTCAGAGATATTCTGTTTCTGGTTGAGAAGGTTTGTGCACCCACATGTTTCCAGTGCTGGCTGCAGTGTCCATTACACCCTGCAGGGGTGGCAGGCAGCTCCCTGTGAATCTAGTTGAGATCATCAGAACTCTTCTGGGCTGGTTGAGTCAAACTCAACTGTCAATGTGTGTGCAGGGGTGATTGTTTTTCATACAGGTGCAGAGATGTCCTACCCACCCTCTGGAAACAGCAGGAGAAGAGACTAAAGCAGAAGAAACCCCTCTGTCTTTGGGAGCTTGATGGTTTGCTTTCCCCTTGTGTTTCCAGAGTATTCGGTCCAAGGTGGAGCTCACAGTCTGGGACAGCCCTGAGGACATTGGCTTGACCTTCACAGCCACGTGCCAGGATGGGTTGTCCTATCCTGGGCTCAGGAAGTGTGGGGACCTCAAAATTGGAGATACGGTGAGTCTGCCTTCTAATCTGTTCCCTGGAGAGGCTCTTTCACCTGCTTCCCTCCAATGATGAGCGGTCCTGGGCAATTAAATTAAGTTTTGCTCATTTTCCTCTGCTTTCCTCATGATGATACAGAAACCCACAGAGAGTAGATCTGCTAGAAGTAGTTCTGGGTGGTGCAGGTCAGTCCAAGGTGAGCTGTGAGGAAAGAGGGAATGCAGGCATCTTGTCTACAGTACTGAGCTAAAGGTCCTGATCAGACAGCAGGATGCAATAGTCAAAAATGGGCTTTTTGCCCTTATTCACAGATATTCACATCACATTCTCACCTGTGAAATTCCATAGGCAGCAACCCTCCTCTCCTGTGTTCAGTTCCTAGGTTATAGGATGGCAGCACAGATTCAAATAAATATTAACATGGCATAATCCATCCTGTGCTTTTTAAAAAGCAGTGAAGCTAAGCTTTGCTTGTTTAAATTGAGTGTTGATGCAGATAAATGAGTTGCTGGGCTGCAGGGCTAGGGCAGGGGGGCTCAGGTTGGTGGGGAATCTCCTCCCTTTCTTCAGACTTTTGCTGTCTGAGGCCATGGGGGTGGGTTCATTAGCAGCCTGATTGCCTTATTTGAGAAGAGTGACTCTGCAAACATACCTCAGGGCTCTCAGTGCTGTGACATATAAAAATAGTTTGAAAGAGTCAACAGTAGCTGGAGTCTTACCCCACCAAATAAGGATCATGTGAGATGTTAAACAGGAAACTGGCCTTGCGTTTTAAACTGAATTTCCTGGGTCCTGGATAGGTAGGTAAAAGCAATCCCTGTACCTCCTTGGATGGCTCCAGCTGCTGCAGCTTGTGCCATAAAGGGTCTGGCCGCAAGTGCAGCAAGGCGCTGGTGCTGGCACCGCTCCATTTTAGGGGCACCCTGAGTGTCAAGGTGCTTGCACAGGGAGAGACCACAGGATTGTGGGTCATGTACCTCCACCCCCTCTTTTCAGCTGCTTTCTGCCCCCCTGCTTCCAGGAGATTTGACTCTTGCTAGGGAAGTTTCCCCAAAGAGGATCATGCTGGCACTGGACCCTAATCTGCCAGGGCTTAGTCCTGGGGCTGTGGGTGTCAGCGGGTGAAAGGGAGCAGGATTACCCTGATCCCCTTAGCTTGCTTTCTGATCTCCTCCTCTGTAATTTGAGCTTCTGTGCTAATTGCTTCAGGCCTTGGGAATGGGAGGGGGTCAGGGGAGGTTTCCTGGGGGTGCAGCTCTCCTGCCAGGGGTGGCTGCTGTGTCTTCTTCTGCACATCCCCCCTTGACCTGTGGGACAGTGAAGTCAGTGAGAGCTTGAGGTGACCCCCAAATGTCCCCAGAGAGAAAGCATTCCTTCCTGAGGCCTAGGCAAGGGTCTCATTTCCTTGGAATAAGGTTAATCCTCCTTGCTAACTGGCAGCTCTGGGCAGTGCTGACCAGCCCTAACAAAGAGCAGGATTAAATCAGGGGCTAAGCAAGCAACCAAAGTATGGTCTTGGTTTTCTCAAGGAGAAAATCCCTGACAGTGGATTGTAGCAACATAAAACGAGTAGGGGTGGGATGTATAAACATTTAATGATGTGCAGAACCCTTCTGAAGCCAGGCTTGATAGAAACACCGATTCAAAATGGCCTGTGAGCAGCATGCCAAAAGCTTGGGACTGTGGGGCTGATACACATTTCCACATGCAAATCAGGAGTCCCATAAAACCTTCTAAATCCATGATCTTATAGGCACCTTGGGTTCTTTGCTGTGCTGGTTAGATCTTGTTTTGAGAGAATTTTCTATTTTTAGATGGGATGAAAACTGGGTTATTTGCTAGAGTTTTGCCCTCTTTGTTTCATGGGAATAGGCAGGTTCCCTCCCACTTCACAGAAACCAGTGGTGCCTGATGGGGAAAATTGCTGTGGATGCCTGACAGCAGAGAGTTGTAAAGTGCTTTGGATGCCCAGCCCCTCATGGGACAGACAGATGTTGGTGCATTGAGCTGCAGGTGCCCTTGCTGGATGTGCAATTGTTTGGTGTTTTTTCTTTTTTTTTTGTTGGCACACCTGGGAGTGAAGCTCTGATGCGCCGAGTTCTGTGGAATTGCTCCATGGATTTTCCCCAGCGTATTTGCTCTTCCCTGCTGGGGAGCACCGCTGGCAGCTCCTTTGGGGCTGTCCCTGTGAAAAATGCATATTTTATGACTGGCTTTTCGCAAATATTAAAATGAATGTTATATGTGTTGTGTTAGAAAGTAATGCTGTATTAATTCTCTTAAGTAGTGTGTTAAATATAGTTTTAGGTTATAAAAAAATGTTAAAATAGAAACTATGCTATTGTGAAAAATGCCAGTCACTTGTTTTTAAAATTTTAAAAGTTTAATAGTAATAAAATAGTTATAAAAATAGTAATACAATTAGAGTAATAATAATTTGAACAATTTGAATTAGGACAATATGCGACAATAGAGACAAAGAGTTACAGACGTCCGGGTACCTTTTTCTGGGCAGCATGAGCACGAAAAAGGACACACATTAACAAAGGATTAACCCTTAAAAACAATAACCTGCTGCATATTCATACACTTCACACATGATGCATAAATTCCATTCAAATACAGGATTCTGTCTCGTCATCCTCAACTTCTTCCTCTGAATCCTAACAGCGCCTTCGAGGCGGGAAGAAGTTCATTTCTTCTGATAAAAGGGCAAAAAATTCTGAAAGATTGAGGTGTCCTGTGGCTGCTATCTCGCTGCAAGTCCTTTCTTTAACAAAAGTATCCTACATAGCATAGTTTCTATTTTAATATTTTTTATAACCTAAAACTATATTTAACACACTACTTAAGAGAATTAATACAGCATTACTAACACATATAATATTCATTTTAATATTTGCTAAAAGCCAATCATAAAATACATGCATTTTTCACACTGTGTAGGATACTTTTTTTAAAGAAAGGACTTGCAGCGAAATAGCAGCCACAGGACACCTAAATCTTTCAGAGAAAAAGAATTTATTGCCCTCTAATCAGAAGAAATGAACTTCTTCCCGCCTCGCTCAGCCATGAAGATGCTGTTAGGATTAAGAGGAAGGAGTTGACGATGACCAGACAGAATCCTGTGTTTGAATGAAATTCATGCATCATGCATGAAGTGTATGAATATGCAACAGGCTGTTGTTTTTAAGGGTTTGTAATATATGGTAGGGATAATTCATGCTATTAATGTATGGTATAAAATAAACTGTATAAAACCTCGCTGCACGAAGCCGCGAGCGTGAACGGGGGAGACTCTGACACTCGGGAGGTCAGATCCGTGTTCACCCGGCGCCGATGCCAGGCTCGACGCTGTCTTTTTGGCTGTGGTGGTTTCGAGGACCAAACTTCGGTCTCGCAGACAAATTAATAAATCTTTCCTAAATTTTTGATAATTTTGGCTCACGATTTGATCATTTATAACAATCAATCCTCTGTTAACGTGTGTCCTTTTCTGGGCTCGTGCTGCCCAGAAAAAGGTACCCGGACGCCCGTAACTCTTTGTCTCTATTGTCTCGTATTGTCCTAATTCAAATTGTCCAAATTATTATTACTCTAATCGCATTACTATTTTTACAACCATTTTATTACTACTAAACTTCTAAAATTTTAAAAACAAGCGATCGGCGTTTTTCACAGCGCCCGTCACCTTACATCTCCCCCTCAGGTTTCCTTCGAGGTGTCCGTGGAGGCGCGGAGCTGCCCGGCCGAGGACGTGTCCCACAGCTTCACCATCAAGCCGGCCGGCTTCCGGGACACGCTGGAGGTGGCCGTGAGCTACCAGTGCCAGTGCGGCTGCACGGGCCGGGCCGCGCCCGCCAGCGGCAAGTGCAGCGGCAACGGCACCTACGCCTGCGGGCTGTGCGAGTGCGAGCCCGGCTACCTGGGCGCTCGCTGCGAGTGCCGCGAGGGCGCCATGGGCGAGCTGCACCACGCGCTGTGCCGCGAGGCCGAGGGCAAGCCCCTGTGCAGCGGCCGGGGCGAGTGCAGCTGCAACCAGTGCCAGTGCTACGAGAGCGAGTTCGGCAACATCTACGGGCCCTTCTGCGAGTGCGACGACTTCTCCTGCGCCAGGTACAAGGGAGTCCTCTGCTCAGGTAGGAGCCTTCCCTCCCTCGTGTTGCAGTGTGATGTCACGGCCTGTCTCAGTTACCCTGCTTCCTTCCCCATGTGTGCCAATCACCTCTGCCTTGCCCCCTTGCTGAGTGCTGTCTGTCAGTCTTGGCATTCCTGAAGGGTACAGTGTGATTGGCGAAGTTCAAGAGATGCCTCTCAGCCCTGGGGACATTGGGCCATCCAAGTGTCATTTGTCCCCTGAGACTCTCCCCCCCTTTACCTGGTTGGTGGGATCCCTACCCCTTCCCTCCCCCTCTGCCCGGGGTTAAAAGACGCAGCAACCACTCAGTTCGTGAGTTCTGTTGGAGCTGTTTCTGGATTCAGAGGCCTGTGTGCCAGAAATAAAGCTCTGGATCGAAACTCTCCAGCAGAACCCGACTCCTTTCCTTCACCTCGCCTTGAAGCCTCTCCGCCAGAGGTAAACCTGAGCTCCTGCATGCCTGGACCTGTCCCAAGCGCCCAGCTGCAGCATCCAGCCAGCCAAAGGTGTCTCTGAGGTGAAACCACCACAGCTGCCGCCTTTGGTCAAGCAGCAAGGGCCAGATGAGCTCAAGCACATTCCATCCAGCTATATTGGTATTAAATTCCAATACCCTTGGGCCCTTGGCGTTGTGGTAGTGAGAAAGCTGCCCCAAAATGGGGCTGGAGTGTGCAGGGAATCTGCCTTGTTTCTCTAGGAGTCTGTGCTCCCTTTCTTTTCCTTATGGGAATGAGGAGGGAGAGGTTTAGAGGCATCCACAGCTAAGAGCAAAAATTGTGTTATCCTCATCAGAACTGGGTTTCCAGCATTGGAGTCAAAGGCTGTCTCCCTGCTTGTTGGGATCTTTAGCTTGTCAGAGTGACCCCGAGAAAAGTTCAAAAGTCTCTTTTCCCAGCCCGGCGCTTGAAGAAGGAGTCAGAGCTCTTCATTTCTCGGTCTCAAGGTTGTTTATTGCATCTTATCTATAAAATTCTTTCTCCTGTTCAGCCGAGGTCCATCCAGCAAGACAGTTCCAGGCACTCTGCCTGCCCCCGGGGCAGTGTTATGTCTTTATACTAAAAACTACGTGTACAATGGTTACAATTACTTTCCAATACCTATCACCTATGTTAGACAGTGAGCTTCTACTCTAAACCAATCTGTAAGTGCCAACATCACAGCAGAAGGAGGCCAAGAAGGAGAAAGGCTGGACATGTCCAGTTCCCTCCATCTTGCCTCCTGAACCCCCATTCCAGAAACCCCAAAATCTACTTTTCCACTCTGTGATAACTTCACTATTATTCTACCTAAACTGTTGTGGCTTGCTGATCTTCATCTAAGGTTGGTAATTTGCTCCATGGGTCATAATCAAAACCACAGGTGTTTTGGGCTTCTGAGCCCCCTGGCAGGGGTCCTGGCCGTCCTGGGCAGCCACAGGGATGTTCTGGGTTCCCACACCTGCAGGTTTGTCTGCTGCCTGCATCCCACAGAGATGAGCTGAGTCTTGGCTTTGGTGTTGTTATTTTGATGTATCTAAGCACATCTCTTGCACACTGATATATTTCCCCAGGAAAGAGTAAACCAGCACTGGCTTGAATCCCCTGAGGCTTTTTTGGTGTTGTCATAGGTGGAATTTTTCCTTTGTGTGCCATCCTTCCCTGCCTAGGCAGAAACAATCTTCTTTTAAAGATGAAGTATTTGGTGTAATCCCCTGGTGTGTCACAGGTGAAAGGAAAGATTGTGTTTCAGGCTGTTACTTATTAGAGAAAAGCTGTATTAAAGATTCCTAAAGCTGTTTTATGTATGGATTTTTCTCCCACTGGGAAAACAAGTCATTCACTGGGAAAGCTGTAGCCAGTCAGCTTTGCTTAAACAAAGGTAGACGAGTTATTTAGCTGTGTTTGCTAAAATGGTTTTAAAACCTCATCAGTCCAAGGTCAAATAATTTACCTTGAACATAATTGCCTGGATTAGCCCTCAGACATAATTCCCTCAGCTGGATCAGGGCGAAGGGTTGTTCTTTCAAATTTGCCTGCTTTCAAGCAAGTAAAATATTTCCGTAGCTGAAAACCTTGGACAAAAATTCCAAACAAGTGTAAGCTTGGAAAAAATCGTTACTTTTTATGTTTTCTCCAGGGAAGTGGTGTTTTTTCCACTGCTGTTTATCTTGCCCTGCATATTTCAGAGTGGGGCAATAAGCTTTGGTTGCAAGTTTCTGACTGTTTGAGGCGATTGTGTTGTTAGGCGGATAGAGGATGTTGGTGTTAATTCTCCTGTAGCCTGGCTAGTGGTTTTGTCAGTGTTGAAGATGAGGCAGGCAGTACTCTGGGTTTGGAGTTGCCCTGGAGATCCATACTGGGATCCAGTGGGAAAGGCCAGTTCTACCCTGGCAGTGACTGCCCAGACTGGGGCGTCTGTGGGGCTCTCCCTGCTGATGCATGAGTGGAAAGATGGGTGAGAAAGCACAAAAAAAGTGTTTGAAGGTAGACGGGGGAAAAATTAAACTCAGCTATGAAGTAATTAGGAGCACTGCTGCCTGGGAGTTCTTCAGAAGACCACATTGCTTTGAAAGCATGATCCCACCCAAAAGGAGAATATTTAAAAGCAGGCAGGGCATCAATGCTATGAAGAGAGGTTGTAAGTTATTGGTGTAGCTGTTGCTGCAAGAGAAGGACGCACCTCTGCTCAAATTTCCCTTCCAGCAGGAGGGCTAGAGCTCTGCTGCTCCACAGGAAAGCAAGTTATGTATCTTCTGTTGCACCTGCTTGCTTCTGTCCCTGTGGAGGATGTCTGGTGCTGGGAAGCACATCATAGCTGGTTTGGGATTTGCTGAAGTTTTTTAAAGTAATTTAAAAGTCCTTTTTAGAGCTATGAAAGAAAACAAAGGGTAGGCTGAGGCCAAGCAAGCTCTTTGCTTGAGGGATAGGATGGAGTCTGGCATGGCTACATGATGCTAAATCTGAATCTCCATGTGATGCTAAATCTGAATTGTAGCAAGCACTGTGCCAGTGACAAAGCACTTTGAGGTGGTTTTGTCAGCCAAGAGGCTTGGGATTTCCCAGCCCACCACAAGCTTGCATGGCAGGGCTATGCCCAAGGCTGCCCCTATCAAACAGCCCTCTGCTGCACAAACACTGCTGGGGGCTTCCAGCAGACCACGCTCTCTCCCTGAGAGTGGGGTCTTCTTAGAAAAAAACAGGTGTTTAGCTCAGCACTGAACCCCAAATGGGGTCTTCTTAGAAAAAAACAGGTGTTTAGCTCAGCACTGAACATCTGTCCACCAGCACAAGTAGACTTGGAAGCCAGAAGGGTTTGGGTGATGCCTTGGGAGCAGGTTGATTCTCAGGGCAGTCGCTGCGGTGGCTGGTTGCTGGTTTTGTTCCTGCTGGGGGAGAAATGACGCCCTGCCCTCACTCTGTCTTTTCCTGGGCACAGTGTCTGCCTCTGAAAGGCTCTGTCATCCCTGTGCCTGTCACTCTCTGGGGGGAGTGCAGGTTTTAGCTAAAGCACAAACCAAAAAAGCAGAGTGTAGGGAGCTGTCATTTTGCTGCAAATTATTGTCTCTGTCCTTGCTTGGGAGTTTCTTGGCTTGGACCCATGAGGGAAACTCATCACTGCTGTCAAGGGTTTTATTTATACTCTTTGAATCCTCTGGTTGCAGAGAAGGCAGTCACTGCCTCTCAGTGCATTTCTGATGACTGACTGTGCCTGGAACAGTGGAGCCCAGCCTCAGGTTTAGCACACAGGCTGTGGTGTCCCCCATCAAAGGCATTCACACCTGCCCCAGCTGTTGAACAAGGTGATACCATGAACCTGGAGTGCCCATCCCAGACAGAGCTGATGAGAAAACAGCCAGTCCAGCTTGAGCTGAGGTTCTGGGGAGCGCCAGGAGGAGAGCACAGGTTTCTTAACTGAGAAGTAAAAATCCACTCAGGCAAACTGCTTTGCACTTACATGGCTGTGGCATGAGCCCATCACCCATCCGTGCAGGCATTTCTTCCTTTTATGATCTGTGGTAAAGCTGTCCCCATTGAGTCACTGCCATGGCACAGGGATGGGTGGCATGTTATGCTCAGGCTTCCTGTATTCCCAGCAGAAGCCAAGTAGGGTTGAAATCCTCTGGAATGAACTTGTTTCTTGTCTCTTGGAATTTGGTCCTTTGGCTAGGAGAAAAAAAATAAATCCTGGGTCCATTTATAAATATTGGAGCCTCATTTTGGTCAGCATTTGAGAGGAGAGATGCCTGCAGACAGTGCTGCCTATGGCTCCAGTCCTTTTGTAGTCCCCCTCATGAAGTGGAGAAGCAGATTTTGGGTGAAAAAGAATCTAAAGAACCAGCAAGATTTAATTCCTGTTAGTGGGAGGTTTAACAGGCCTCGTGCATCTGTGAGGGAAGTGGGAAAAGGGAGTAATTTATAATGTGGAGTAAATGTTAATTCAAGTTGCATCCAGCTCAGAATCAATGTCACTTAGTCACTAATAAGTGGCATTTGTTCTGCTGCTCCCCAAGTCCAGGTAGCAGCTCTGGAGTAGCTGTTTCAAGCCATTAACCCAGCTTCTGGAGGGGCCATAGGGGATGGGTTACACAAGTGTTCTGTTCTTACAAAACAAATGCAGCTGAGTTATCTGCAGCACTGTGCTCTGACAAAGCAGGCTGAGGCTTCCCAAACCCTCAAATGCTTTACTCCCAGTTTTTCTTTGGGTGGAGAGGTTGCCTTTCTGCATTGAGATCTTCGACACATCACTCTGTCCCTTCTACTCTGAAATGTGGGTGGCTGTGGGAGGGGGGCAGAAATCCCTCCTGCCTGCAGCTGGGCTGGGGAAGGGGCAGCTGGCTGCACAACCCACAGGCTTTTGAACTCCTTGGCTGCCTGCCAGGCACTTTGACAAAGGAGGAAACATCTCTGCCCTAATTGCATTCCTGAAGGTCCCATAAAACAAGGTGCCAGGAGGGAGGAGAGGCCCCAGTAAGGGCATCACACATTTGCCTCTAATGAAGAAAGACTGGCTTGTTGGAGGCCAAGCTTCATTAGTTTCAGTTGCTCCGGACCTATTTTTTCTTGAATGGGGGGACACAGAGTAATATGGCATCATATGGGTCTCTAAAGAAATTTCCCCTTACCCACCACCACTGTTCCCCAGCTCCCTATGTGAGTGTCATTTGTTTGCTCTTCAGCCCAGGACTCTGGTTGTGCACAGGCACATCACTAATTACAGAAGAGCACTTGTCATGCTGCAGCCCTTCCTTCCCCTAAAACACAAAAGATCTCATCCTGAAAATCCATACTGCCTGAGCAATATGACAGCTACTGATGGTGGTCCAGCTTTGGGGGATCAAGTTTCTCTTCTTTTTTTTTTTTTAGAATTGGACAATAAATCAGATTTATAAACAGTTTTGCATCAGTAAATGAAGCTAGTCTCTCTAGCTTGTGAGCAGCTGTGAGTATCTGAGCTGGTTTAGGTGACTGAAGGTCGTGGCTGGCTGGAGCACAGGAGCTGGTCTGGCCCCCCTCACCAGCACAGGGCTTCCAGTGACACAGAAAACTCAGATCAGCAGTAGAGCAGCGGGTGTCACATCTGCAATATGTGCAAGTGTCAGAATCACTTCTGAGATGGGATGTGGGAAGGGACAGCTCATTGAAAATTGGGGGTTTATTTTGCAGAGAGTAGCCAAGCTGACGCACGATGCGACTCCAGCTGCCCTGCTGAAACCACTACATAAACTGCTGAGCTCATTCAAGTCCTCAGTATTTACTTCTGAATGCTTCCTCTCTTGGTTTTAGTAAATAGAGAAGCTCAGGGAGGTTTCAGCCTGTACTAAGGCCCAGGGAGATAAGGCTTTTTTGTTTTGTTTTAACACGCCTCAAATTAGAAACCTCACTCATGCTTTTGCAATTTGTTTTCACTGTACCCTGTCCATAAGGCATTTAACAGCCAGTGGGATGATGGCTCAGTGCCAGTGCCCTGGTTTCTGGTCCTGCATTAGAGCTCCATGTTAGAGCTTTGAGAGTGGCACTTGGGTTTGATTCCCCCGCTGGTATCTCCACCCTGGGGATTTGGATGGGATCTGTTACTACACAAATCACTGTGCCCATGGACACATCATCTGGAAATAGACTTTCTTCCACGTGGACTTTTGTAGTTACTATTCACCTACCCAGTGGTGAATAAAGCTACCATCCTGGGTGGCAATAATACCTACCTCTTGGATGGAGGATGCTGGTGTGCGTCTGAAAGCTCAGATGTGACAATAAAGGTGGTCCACATCTTTCAGACACACAACAGCATTTTATTTTTTATCTTAATTATTTTCATTCCTAATGCTTAAATTTTTACCAGAAGCAGCTGTTAAGAGAGAAATGGGTAGTATTTGATTTGTTAACCTCTGAGGTACAGGTGATGTTTGAGTGTGGTTTGGGGAGGAAGGAGAGCTTCCTTTGTGCCCACTGTCTGTGGCTGTGCTGCAGGTGGGGTGACTTTTAACAAATGTACCCCTGCCAGAAGGGAAGAGGGTGGCCTGTGGCAGAAAGAAGAGAGGGAACAGAGTCTAAACCACATCTGCAATGTTTCCTTTTAAGTCACACCAAATCTTGTAATCTTTAGGTTTTTCTGAGCACTGCTTAGTAAAAGAGAACCTGAAGGGGAGAGACAAAAGGACCATATAGATATGGAAGTTAAAAATAATCCTTTGGCTGTTGCTAAGTGCTGGTGCAGCAGTGAGCCAGGCAGCTGCAGGGAGATGCAGCTCCCTCTCTGGGGCAGCTGCCCTGCGGGTCAATCCCTCTGTGCTTCCCCCGTGGGAGGAGGATGGGGAGCACACATCTCCCAGCATATTTGAGGCTTATTTTGGTGACAGAGGATGCAGTGTCAGCTCGGGTCACTGTGCTGTAACCTCACAGTACCAGTTGCTTTGTGAGCAGTCCCAGTCATTAGCAGCAGGTTGGGGGCTCAGGGGTCAGTGGCTGTCGGGGTGCAGGGCATGGGAGAGTGCTTTGGGGTGAGCAGAACCAAGTAAAGTCCTCTGAAACAAAACCCTGTATCATTAGGGTGTTGTAGCACTGTGAATGCCCCTTTTCCCACCAGAGAGCAGGGTAGGAGGAGGAGTCTGGGCTGGAAGACACAGCAGTCTGTGTGTGTTGTCACACTGTGTGGGGGCACAGGGTGCCCTTGGCAGCCCACAAATCTGGTTTCAGGCACCCTGAGGTCTCTTGTCTACAGTGCCCCTTGCAGAGTCCTTATGCCCAGAACAGACAAGGAGGAGATGGCACTGCTGTAGCATCTCTCTTTTACAGTGTGGTCAAAACTCAGACTGCATGTTTATCTTCGAGCTTCTTAAAGACCTTTCTCTTTGGTGCATTCCCATTTGGCCTTTGCTTTTATCACCTGCAGGAGCTGCTCAGCCAAGGGTCCTGTCCTGAGATGTCTGCGAGACAGAGAATAAATGGATAAAACAAAATAATCCCCCTGAATAAGAAGGAAACATAAACCTCTGACTTGCTGTGTCCCATAGCTGTGAGGAACTGAGGCCAGAGCACCTGTGCCTGGTGTCACTACTGGGTGGGCATCCCCTCCCCAGCTTACATCCCTCCTCCACCTGTGAAAGGGTCTGGCTCCAGTAATAATAGACTACAAACATTTAATAAGGAACAAATCAAATGGGACGCCTCTGCTGTCCTCTTCATTTTCTGGGGTTAAACTGCAAAGCTGTTCCCTGCAAATGCTGTTTGGCTGTGTGTCCAGTGTCATTTGGCAGCACAATGTCTAAGTCCCAAACCAAGAAAAATGCCTTTTTTTTTTTTAATGTGTGTTTCTATAAACCAGATCTTTTCTTAGGCCGGCTGTTGAACTGTTGGTATTCCTGCTTGCCCTCCTGTAGTGTGTAGGGCTGCCATGCTGTTGCAACATTTTGGAGCAGGAGAATATGATTGCTCAAGCAGTGATTTAGAAAACTTTTCCACAGGTGAGGAAGGAACCGTGGAGGCGCCTGCTGCTGCTGACACATGTGGGATGTTGGCTTTTAGGCCTTGTTCTGGCAACAGGAGCTGGTGTCTGAGCCCTGGGGTCAACCCAGGCTGCTTCCCGTGGTGCCTTGGGTCTGGCCATGCTCTGCCAGACAGCAGTGAGCTCTGAGAGCAGCACTTGAAACCTCTCAGCCTTTAGCGTGGAGTATCATTGAGAAAGTCTGCTCTTCACACAGTGTGAGGAGGAGCAGGCACTACAGGGACGTGGCTGGGACACGCTCACCTAGGGCTGTGGGCAGCCTGCAGTGCTCTGTGCTTGCATCATGGGCTCGCTGTGCCAGGGCGGCACCTTCTGTGCAGAGAAAGCTTATTTGAGGGCAGGGACACCCAGCCCTGAGCTCCCAGATGATTTGAAAGGCTATAGAGAGATTCCACACTAGGGTTGTGTGAGTGGCTGGCTGGCAGTAGCATTCCTCTGCAGAAGTGTTTGATTTTACCTGCTAGGCAAAGGGTTCCTGAGCATTAGCCAGGACCAAATTCAGCAGGGTGTCCTGTGGTGGTCTGGGTGTGCTCATCTCCAGGAGCCCATTGTCTCAATGCTGAGAGGGGCTGAGAGCCACGTGGGAGGTGTTTGCATTCCAAATTTCATCTTCATGAAGTCTGGCACACAGATCCTCAGTGGCCTTTTGGAGGAGCATGGGGCTGACTCAGTGCATGTGTTTACTCGCATCTCCAGTCCTTGGGCGGCTCCTGAAACCGCTTCCTCCCAGGACATTATTTCCATCCTTCCCCAATCTCTCTCTCTCTCTTCTTCTTCCTCTCAGAATTTATTTTTTCCCCTTCAACTCGGTTTCTCTTCTCTTTTCAGTTCAATATTGAGTCATATGCCCCTCTCCTCCCAGACTGTGTGCCTTGCCATCCTGCTTCCCATCCTGCTTCATGCCTGTTCAAAAGGCTGAAGATCCCAGAGATCAAATGGCCTCTGGGCTGGGGCAAACAGCATGGGGTGACCCTTGTCTGCTGGCTGTGACCTGTGAAAGCACGGCTAGTGCTTGTGGCTGCAGTGTAAAAATGCCTGGTCCCTTCCCTAATTGCACTGCTAAGGACCCCTGTGCTGTGCTTCAGGTCAGAGGTGGCTGCAGGTCAGCGCAGGTGGATGGTTCTTAGCTGGAATGCTCTACCCCATGGATATGCTCCTCTAGATTTCTTTCACAGCAGTTAAATGCAGTATTTGTTATTATACCACCAGGCGTTAGCATTATATTGTAACCTTATAAATATTATTGATTATTGTGGAGTTGGACTCTGTGGTTGTAATGGATCCCTTCCAACTTGAGATATTTGATGATCTTTGCATGGATTTCTCAGAGGAACTCAAATGATGATTCCATTTGTGTTAGTGCTCAGTGCCATGTTTATTCCTTTTGTTCCTTGGTGTTCCTGGCAGCAGGCATACCCTACCTGCCCCACCTTGCTCGCACCAGGGCTTTGTGTTGCCATTTCACTGAAACTGCAGCTAGGTTGGGCATTCTCTCCCCAGTGTATGGAGTACTGCTCTCCCAGAGTCTCTATTCCTGGCACGAAAGGGCAAAGCTGCCCTTTGTTACCCCTCCTTTCTCCCTGCCCAGGCTCTCACTGCTGTCCAAGCCTTGCGGCTCTCCCCAGATCTGGCAGCAGCTCCTTGAGGGCCAACCCGTACAGAGCGCTGCTGTTCCTGCCTCCTTTCACTGCAGTTTCTCCTTGTCCCTGAGCGGACCTTTAGCAAGTGTGAATGCATGCTAATGAGCCATTAAATGCCCGGGCAGAATTAAGGAATACAGGAGTGATGTCTTTGACATCTTTATGGGAGCCAGAGCTTTGTCTTTGGGGCTCTGCTCTTAAAGTGGCACAACGTGTGGGTTGCAGCTGGAGCTGTCATCTGAAGATTCATGCACATACCCAAACCCCCTGTCCCTGTGCAGCTGCCCTCTCCCAGGGCAAAAAAACCCCATAGAAAGCTCAAAAAAACCCAAGATGAGCTCAGAAAGAAAAGCTTAGATGGTCTTAGAACAAACTCACTTTAAATGGCCAGCATCTTGGTGAGTTTGGTGTCTGAATTTGTTCTCTCTGGTGATGGTCATTGACAGAAATGACATTTGGAAATTAATGTTGCTTAAAGGCAGAAAGCCTCAGACCAGCAAGTGAGTGGAATTCTGGGTCTCTGCACTTCTTGTTGACATGCACTGACAACCTGTGAATTTTGCTCAGTTTCATTTAAAAAATTGAGCTTATGTAATTGACCTGAAAGGGAAGTGCAGCACAGCCTGTGTGTTCATTATTTCTTCTTTTTCTTCTTTCCTTGTCTTACTTTGAGTGACATTCTGACTTTTTCCAGGTACTTTGTTAAGGGAGAAATCTGTTACAAAACCACGGACCTTTGATGAACTTGCACCATGGGAAAACAATGAGCACCTGCATGTGACAGATGGAGGTTGATAGGAAGGGAAAGTGGCCCTGTTTGAGTTAGAGGTTTGGAGGGAGACACAGTAGGGGCAAAACCCCCAGAGGATTCACACACATTCCCCTTCTGATCTGGCTTAAGGAATAATATGAATTGTTGGCAGTTCCTGCAGTGACTTCCATGTCAGGTACTTAGGGGGTAACAAAGCCAAGGAAGAGCACGTGCCTAGAGTGGTGAGATGGTATTTGGGCCCATGGCTCAAAGGAGAACAGCACATCCATACAAGTGCCCCCACTCCGGATAAAGCTCTGTGCCTCTGGGAGGGTCTGGCACCAGCCCTTGCCCCATAGCTCTCCCTGCATCAGTAACAGAGTTGGCAGCAGGACCTGAAAGCTCCAATTCCCAGCTCTGGGTCTCCATCCAAAAGGCCACATGTGGCAGGCTTGGCTGAGGACCTAATGTGAGCAGAAGTCAAGGATTTGTGGAGTGCTGAGCTTACTTGGAAAAGAAAAAAGAGGAAGGCTTTATTTTAAGAAATGCAGCTTTAGATCTCTTTCAGGAAATGACTTCTCATTGCCCATTTTGGCTTTCTGATGGATCATCAGCTGTATCTCGTGGTTGCATTTCAGCTTCACTTCTTTAGCAGAGAGAAGGAAAATGAGGAAAGGCTGGCTAGGGCTGCCACAGGAAATCCGCCTGCCCCGGATAGCTTTCAGCTGCCTTCATGAAACAGCAGTTTCCAAAACCATGTCTTCCTTGTCCAGTTCTCACTGAACCCAGAAATTCCCAAATGAGGAGAAACTGGAGTGCTGAGGGGGGTTTTTGTCATGGCAGTGCTGCACTGTGGGATGCTGGCAGTAATGTCCAGCTGGTGATGGGACTTGTGGTACCCATGGCTGAATTAGCAGCCCGAGCCTGCATTTATTCCTTTGGTTTCATTAGTTTGCATCTCCAGTGCTGTTTTTGATGACTGGTGGGCCCAATGCTGGGACCGAAATCTTGGTTAAATCCATATACTTCAGGATATGAACATGGGAAGATGCACAGATCCATGGTGTCTAGTGTAAATAACATTCAGAAAAGCACTATTTACTTCTTACCAACCCCTTAGTGTTTGCTTTGCTGCTTCAGTATTGCATTGTGGATAAATGAGTGTGGGCAAGCACTCTCCTGGTGTGAGTGGAGGCAGTTGGATGAATTTCAGGTTACACAGAAACCTTGGACCCTTGACATTTGTCTGGCTGTGTTTGTGTAGCCTCCTTAGCACAAGGAGGTTGTTATGCTCAGTGGGCTCCAGGGGTTGGGGATGCTCCTGCCAATCTGCCACCCTTGTTTTCCCTGCTGGACTTGCATGGCCCAGGGGGTGGATCCTAAACCCATCCCCGCTGTTTAAAATTTCTGGAGCTCTCTCCAAGTCCCTGTGGGTGCTGACCATCTGGCAGTGCCCTGGGCCTGAGCTGTGCCATGGGCAGGCTGCCTGGCCTGGCCTCTTGATGTGCATCACCACCTGCTTTGAGCCATGGAAAGGAATTACTGGGGAAGTTGATTATTTATTTGCCTGGGCAGGCTCTGTGTCTTACCCTAGTCCTTTCCCAAATGAAAAGTCCTATGTTTCCTAAGTGTTCCAAGCCTTTTCTGCTGCCCTTCTTCCTCCCACTCAAAATGTGCTGTTCACAGAGCCTCTCCCCCAGACACTGAGCACTTTTGCTGAGAGATTGACCGGTCTGGTACAAAACTGGTGCTCAAGCAGTGCCCTGTGTCTGTAGGGTTTGACTTCTCTCATAAGCAGATGTTTTTGATCCATGGTTGTGGACCCCTTCTTCACTGGGGCTCTCTGGGTGAAGAAGTAGCCAGGGCTTGTTAAAGGGATGACACTGGAGAATTTGGAAATTGCTTGCCATAACTTATTTCTCTTAGTTGTTTTTCCTGTGGGTTTTTTTCTGTTTCAGACTAGTTGTTCAAATAACCAAAAATGACAAAAGCACAGCCTTTCGGAGATTGTGACCTAAAGTCTGGATGTGAGCACAGAGGCACAAAAATAAATGGCTTGATTTAATGGGAGCAAAATACAGTATGATCTTTCTCCTCCTGAGTGCTCAGAAACCACTAAAACTGGCTTAAATATCTTGATTTGTTTTTCTTGTATGTTAGGCACATCAGTTTAATGTTCTAGAAGATCGGGAAAAAAGGAGTGTTGGAGGAGGCTTGTTTTGAAACTTTTTCTTCCTCTCCATAAAAACTAGGATCATGTTTTTTCTTTCAGAAGAAAGCTGGTATTTTTTGCATGCCTTTGTCATGCCCAGAAGTAGGGGGCTTTAGGAGAACCACCTTTTATGAAAAGCCCCAGTGACAGAGCTTTTAGTGCCCGGAGTTTCAGAGCTCTTGGTGCAGTTCCGAAAAGGCGCAGTTATCGCGGAGGGCAGACGGGCTGTCCAGCCAAGCAGGGTCAGAGCCTGCTGGAGGAAGGCTGGGATGAAATCGGGGTCAGAGGCTGGAAGCTTCTGCCAGAAGCTGCTATCCTGATTTGGGAATGACCCCGCTTGGGAACAAGGAGAGCAGCGCTGCTGTGGGGGTGCCAAGCCGGGTTTGTGCGGTGCCATGCTGTGGGCAGGGAGGATTTGGGCTGTGGCTGCCATCCTGGGGGGCAGCTGGGGTGAAGTGAGGATGGATGGATGTCCTGGCAAAAGCTGTCTGAGTGACAGTAAGATGTGCAGCCCAGCCAGAGCACAGCAGTGGGATGGGGATGTGTTTTGGGATGGGGAGAGATGGAAGCACCAGCTGGGCTGTGAGTCTCAGCCCACTCTGGTGGTGTCCTTGGGAGCAGTGGACCCCATGGCTCCTGCCCAGATGGATCCCAGACTAGTAAAGCTCAGTCTGGGGACTGCTCTTCCCCCACAGAAGCATTGCTTTCCTCTGCACATCCTCCCAGCAGGTTTCTGCAGCCTCCTGACATGTGTTTTGTGTTAGCCCAGCCCCGAAGGTCAGGAGCTAACTGGAAAGAATGTTATCAAATTCAGGGGGAGCATTTCATTTCCTAGTTGGATCTGGATCTTTAAACTTCTAAGCTTGTCTCATTTTAAATATGGGAACAGAAGAAAACATCTCTTATTATGTTTGGAGAACATAATTAATGTATTTTGGCTTCACAAACCAGCTTTAACAGAGAATGTACAAACTCAAAGGGTTCAAGGGGGTTAAAGTCCAGGGTGATGTCCTGCACCACGAGACTGCTGCTGGTGCAGAGGTGTCTTGAAACACACCCTCCTTGAGGACACATTGCCATGGAAATGAAACTGGGAAGTGAAACTGTGTTCATCATGGGCACGGTGGTGGGAGGTTTCCTGCAGGCACGATGGCACAGAGACTGCTTAGCCACATCAGCACTGTGTGTGACCGTGGGAGAGAGAGCTGGGACTGGGAACGAGCAGCACACTGTGCTGCAACATGTGAGTACTGGGTAACACTGCAGACCACAGCTCTGGGTCACTGTCACCAAAAGCCTTGCTGCCACATTGGGACTCCTCCCAGTTTGTGTCCCTAGTGAGAGAATGGAGTGTATTCCCACCTCTGGTGCTCCAGGTGGATGTTGAGAAGTGGGACAACTTAATGTGCCCATATAAAAACCAAATGTTTCTCGTTCACTGAATTTCTCCAGTCTTCAGGCTGTGTGGGAGGTGGATGGCACCACAAGTGTAGCTCATGGTGCTTGCAGGAGTGGCCACTCTTTCAAGCTGATGAAGCAGTGACAGCTGTGACATCTTTGCCATTGAAGGTCAAGATGGAAATTCCTGCTCTTGGCACATTGGCCATGATGAGCTTCAGCTAGTGACTTCTTGAACACTAAGCCAGTGTGGCCAAGGCAGGAAGCACATGTCAGCGTGTTTTGACGTTTTAAGCTCACACCCCACACTTAGTCATCCTCATACAGAATGGCTTTTTCTTCATCCCCTGTCAATAAACAAAACCACGTCCTTTAAGATGCTGTTTCTTAAGTTTTCCAATCACAGTGGTTTAATAGGATGCATTATTTGCAAATGGCCATTTCCCTTCCCCAGGACAGTAATTTTAGGCTCTATCTCCAGCCTGCCAGGGGCTGGAAGGGATGTGCAGTCTTTCTAGCCTCCTGTGACCTAGCACAGATGCCTTTAAAAATGGAACCATTTTGTGGTCCAGAGACAGATTTCCTCTGGACTCACATCTTGTGCTGCATTCTGTGGTGTCCTCAGAGAGCTGAGGGGTGATATGAATACCATCAGCTTGCTTCTCTTGGCCCTCAGAGTTCAAATTCAAGCCTGAGCACATTTACTAATCGCCAGCTGCTTTGAATTCCTTGAAATGTGCCATTTAACAAAAACATAGTTTATAGATAATTTGGACATTTGCATTGCCATGGAGGCACCAAACCTGCTGTGTGTGAGAGCCCAATACCTGAATTTATTGTGAATAAAAGCCAGATGCCCCATTTGGTTTGCTTGGGAAGTGGTCCTGGGAGTCCCCCAGTCTGCAGCTGCCCCCCAAACAGCAGCAGTTGTGGATGTAGCTCAGCCCATAGGCTCAAACCCAGAGCTTTCTGTCTGAGGAAAGGGCAAGGCTGTCATTGTGAAGGCAAGCAGGGCAAGGGATTTTAATCTCCATCAGATGTAGGCACAGGAGGAGGTCACCTCTAGAGATCTTGTAAACATAATCTCCTTTGTCCAGTAATGTTTGAATATGCAGGCTGGATCCAAAGCAAACGGTGGGAGTGCAGAAGAGGCTGTAGAAGGACAGCTTGTGATGTGCTGGCATATATGAGATGCCTAGTAGAACAGAAGGTGCTCCTGTGACTTTTGGCAGGGGGATATAGCTTGGCAATCCACAGCCTCTGGTAATCTTGGCACGGTGGGAGAGGCAGGGAGATCCGCAGGTTCGTGTCGATGAAAGGAGCGTGTGTATAATTTATCACGTCTGGGATGCTAGAGGCTCTTCCCAGTGAAAAAGCTGAGCTGTAATTAGGTTGCTGGTGAGCCTTGTGTACAAACCCTTCAGCTCTATAAACTATGCCTGCAAAGGCATCCCTTCTCCTAGGGACTGGCCAGGGAAGAATTTGAGCAGTCTCCAGCAGATGGATGTCTCTCTGAAGCCAGCTGCTCAGTGGACAGCCACTCCACTTACTGTCACTGACAGCCTTGGAGCCTGTTGACTTTCTCAGCCCTTCACTAAGCCCCTTGGCTCCAAGGGGATACTTCAGTGGAGAAGAGCCCTTACTGGATTGGTTTCTTCATCCATTTCTGCTGAGAGCTGCCCTGAGCTACTCCCTGGGGGAGACTCAGCTGGTCCCAGCAATCTTTGTGGCTCTGGTTGGGACACAGAGTTCTTGTTTGGACACAGGAAATAGTGCTTGTTGATGTAATTTTTTTCAAGGTTTTAAGAGAACATCTTAAGTAAAACTGTTAAGAAGAAAGGGAAGGAAATACTTTATAAAGTGGGCAACCTGCTAGGCTTTTTGCTGCTAAACTCTGGGCTCAAAACCAGCAAGGGAGCAGTATTCCATTCCCATCTTAATATCTCTTGATGTAGACAGAGAAAGAAGAGATTTATTCATACAAAAGTAGGAAGGGGGAAGTGCCCATTTGTCTTAAGCAACCATAGAGGGAAGCTGGAAGAGCAATGAGTAGGTAGTTTTGGCTGCTGAATGTTGATATTGATTTGATATTAAGGTGTTTCCCATCAGCATCTGTTTGTTGCCCTGCCAAGTAAGGTCTCTCTGGCAGCTCTTCCTGCTGGTCCTGGCTGGTCCCTCCCAGCCACGGCACCCAGTGGGGGCCATTGGAATTCTGCTGACACCTCTCCCCTGCTCTCCCTCTCAGGTCACGGGGAGTGTCACTGCGGGGAGTGCAAGTGCCACGCCGGCTACATCGGGGACAACTGCAACTGCTCCACGGAGACGGACAGCTGCGTGTCCAGCGACGGGCAGATGTGCAGCGGCCCGCGGGCGCCTGCGTCTGCGGCAAGTGTCAGTGCACCGAGCCCGGGGCTTTCGGAGAGACCTGTGAGAAGTGTCCCACCTGCCCTGGTGTCTGTAGCACTAAAAGGTACCCACAGGCAGTTCAGGAGGATTTCTCGCTGGTGGGAAGGGCAGCTCTTTGGTTCCTGGGAGACTTTTCAGCTAAGGAATTACTTCTGCTTTGTTAAATGCGTGATCATCTCCAAGCGAGCCTACTGCTGATAGGAGCCCCACACTAAGTATTCTGACAGTATCCCAAGTAGAGCAGCAGCAAGTCTTGTTGCCCTAGTGCTCATGGAGATTCATGTCCTTGCTCATTTCCAGTGCTGTCCCACTCTGCAGGAAAGGCTGGCAACCCCAGTTTTGCTGCAGTGTGAGCTGCAGTTTTTTTGGGTGCAGAGAGCTGTGAACTGCAGAGGAGGGGAGGACTGGAATCAGAATCACTGCCCCTGCCTCACAGTGACGAAGGTGCCCCAGGTGCCTCAGACTAGCACAGAGCAGCAGGGCTGCCTGCCTTGATCTCAGGCAGGATGGATTTTGCAGTAGCTGATGTGCAGCTCCTGACATCCAAAGGGCAAACAGACCCCAAACCTTTCATGGAATCCTTTGCACTTTCATTGAATCCTACAAGCTGCTTTGCACTTTCATTGAATCCTAATAAATCCATCCTTGCGATGGAGATGCCTGGCCCTGAAGCTGCTCCTCCCTTGTGGTGCAGATGTGCAGCCTCCAGACCAGCATCCAGGGAGTCCTTTACCCAAGGGTTGAACCCCTGTGTTCATGCAGTTTCTGACATGTGCTTAATCTTCCCCTCTGTGTGTGTTCCTGCAGGGATTGTATTGAATGCAAGCTGTTTAACTCAGGAAGACTGGCTGATAACCAAACCTGCCAAAAGCACTGCAAGGATGAGATCATCACCACTGTGGATGTTCTTGGTAAGCTGGCAGCAGCAGGCCTGCAGGTGTTGGGAGCTGGTGACTGTGGCATTAAACTCTTCTTAACCAGACTAAGACATATCTGTAAAGAAAGCTTCAGGGAGCACCTGGTATTTAGAAATGTGTGTATAGGTAGTATGAATATGTGTATCTGTGGTATGTGTGATGCTGTCTCCAGGCTATAATCCATACTGAAGTAAAAAAGCTCCTTGATTTTAAATAACATCTAACCACTACTGCCAGTGCAGGGAGCAAAGAGTGGGGTGTGGTCACAAGAGACAGATGAGAGGAGTTGTGAGAGAGTGCAAAAGGACAAAGTATCACCCAAGAGAAGGCATTTTCTAATCTTCCAAGGTTTCATCTTGGAAGGAGGGAGCTGGTAAAAGAAAGCAAAGCTGTTCTGAATATGCATTCTGCTTTGGTGGAACTGACTGCTGCAAGTCCCCCTGGCAATCTCCTGCCCTTTGTGTCCTCTTCTAGAGGTCACCCCACATGTGCATCCTCAGCAGATGACTTCCCCCCTCTCTTTTCAAGATATGTTCTGGGAGTCCCTGCTTGCTATTTAGGGAGTAGAGGGGATCCAGACTTGTAACAGATTTAATCACAATCCTGACCTTGGCCTTTGCAATATCTCTTGGAGGGAGGGATAGAGATCAAGCAGGGATAAGTTACTGTATGCATCTGGCATTTCCTCCTCTTCCTTAGTTTATAGAGGTGGGAGTCCCGCACGTTGCTCAGCTTTTCACTCACTTCCTCCTAAGCTGTCTGCAGGTGATGTTTTTCCCATTGACTCCTCTCACATCCAGTGCCCCACTTTTAAATCATGACCAGTGGAATTTTCTACCCTTCCTTTGGGACACTTGCTCTCATTCTGTCCATTCACTGTGCAGTTTAGCAAGGAGTGCACCTGCACCAGCACCCTGTGAGAGGTTTGGAAGTTCAAAACACACAAAGCTCCTTTCTAATGCCTGTCTGGCCAGCACATATTGGGAATCAAAGCTCATCCCTCCTGCCTGGTTAATGTACTGTGCCAAAGTCAGCTTTTGTTCTGCCTGCTCCCTGGAAGGTGAGGCTGGGCTGTAGTTTATCAACCTCTTGCATGTTTTTCAGAGTAAAAACAGCCAGACTTCTTTTTTAAGACATTTTTGTGAATTATGCTTATGCTTCTGTTGAACTATTGCTGTCAGATTGCACATAGGACTACGATCTTGGGAGCTCAAGGCACTTTGTGGCTTGGAAATCTGAGCTGCTAGAGAAAGAGGTAAAGCAAAATATTCCTAAAGAAAGTTCTTACGGACTTCTTCACAGGCAGACTTGGCCAAATCCTAGTTTTCAAGTTTCTTTGTATAATTTAGCACATATTACAAGTCCCTGCTGAAAGGCAGAATGCTGATATTTGCCACAGAATACATAGGTCTATATTGTCCTGGCAGAGGAAGATAGGACCTTCTTAAATATCAAATTGCAATGAACACAGCCTTGAGCATCCCAGTGCCTTTTGACTCTGGATATGATACAGTCAGAGCTTCAAAGCTTTGTAGAGCAGAGGTCTCTGTCATTGGACTTATGAGCCAGAAGGCTGCCTCATGGGAGGCTTGTATGACTTGCTTTGGATTCTGCAGGATCTGCTTGGTTCTGCATTCCTTTGCATTCCTGGTAGTTCCAGAGAGGAGCTTTCAGCATCAGGGGAGCATGACAGGTCCTGCTCTGAGCTGAACCTGGCAGCAGCACACATCAGTGAACCTGAAAACTCAGTGGAGCCCTCACACCTCTCTCTGTTGACATGCGAAACCTAGTGAAGATCAACAGAAATCATTACTATTGAGACTTTAATCACTGTATCTTTTACTGAAATGATGGTGCAAGGATGGGAGTGAAAGCAGCTAGACCTACAGCAACTAAGATTTGCTGCTCAACTCAAAAGGGCATTAGTCAAGAAACATGGAAGTATTATCTATATTAATCTAATTAGTACTTTGCTTTCTAACAATCAGCACCTCTCCAGCCCATGCTTTGCTACCACTGTGTAGATAGAGGAGGTTTTCCTGTCCTAGGGTAGGAACAGCTGAGGTTTGTCCACACCAGGAACGTGTCAGAGGGGCAGCTGCATCTGAGCTCAGCTGTTGAAATGGAGGGTATTAATCTTTTAAATGGATGCAGGTCAAAGGCATTGAAAGGAAAAACAAACAGACAGGAGAGAGCTAAGGGGCTGGCATAGCTGTGGCCATTAATGCAATCATTTTTCAGCATGACAGGCATGGATACAAGAACTGTGGAAAGCTATTTCCAGGTGCTTAAGACAAGGTCATGCATGTCTTTGCTAGGCAAGAGCCCTGGGTCCCCAAATTCCTGTCCCATGAAACTCTCAGCCCTTGCTGGCTCGCAGAGCTGTGCTCCTGTCACAGCCAGAGATGCTTCCCCAACTCCCACCAGTCACTGTCCCTGCAGTGGAGGCATCAAACGAGCTGTGGCTGTGCAGGGCAGTGGCTCTGCTGAAATCACCCCTTAAGCTAGATCTGCAAACCTTAGGTGATGCCTTTGCTCAATCTTAAATTTCTTCTGTGAAGCAGCCTTCCTCAGGCAGCACTGACAGTGACCAGGCTCTGTGTGGTGCTATGGTGTCTCAGACACAAACACAGTGCTCGCGTGGCTCTGGGAATAAAGTCCTCTCATTTCTTGCAACTCCCATATGTACACATCATCCTTGCAACCAACTCCTCCCTTCCCCCTCCCTCCCTCCCTCCTCCCCTTCCCATTTTCCTTTTCTATCTCACTGTTTGAAAACAAACTTCTCAGCCGTTTCCGGAGCTGGAGCTATTTGGTATAGCTGGACCACAAGCTGGCCATGGGCTGCTGCTTCTGGCTCTGTCTGAGTCAGTGCCCCTTGTTTTCCCTTTGCCTTCCACTCTTCAAGAAATTTAGCAAATTAGGAAGAAAATGGCATTTATTGCAGAAGCAGACTTGCATGAAAGAAGAATGTGTGTGCGTGCGAGGTTGAGTCTGTTTGCTATGTGATGTTTGCCAAGTGCCAAATTTTCTCAAGCAGTAAATCTGGACACTGCTCAGTTACAATTTGTATGAGTTGTGATCAAACTGTGCTGCTTTCCAGGCTTACTCCCCACTCCTCTGCTCCCAGGCATCCCTGGAAAGCTCTGCTTATCTTGCAGGGGAGAGCTGTGCTAATTCCTAATACTGAACCTGCCAGCTAAGTCAACCAAGTGCAGTATTGCAGCTTTTAACACAGCCTGTTGGACAGGGTGACTAGCTCAGAATCAGGGAACCCACACCATTGCAGGTTTTTAGGAGGGAATTGTGTTAAAAAATAGAGGGTGTTGGAAGCATTTCTTTGAAAAATTATGGTACAAAAGTTCTGCAGCGTTTAGGATTGTTTTTTAATGTATAAAAAATTCTACAAAATCCTGTGATTCTTGCATCTGGTTCCAGAAACAGATGACCCCAACGCGATCCTCTGTGCCTACCCAGTGAACAACTGCGTTATGAAGTTCACCTACATGGAGCTTCCCAGTGGGAAATCCAACCTCACCGTCCTCAAGGAGCCAGGTTGGCCCTCCCTTGGGTTTCTTTTTTGACAGCACTGGTAGCCTCAGGAGAGGTGATGGGCTGCTGGGGGAGCCTGGTGGGCTGCAGAAAGGCTGGCTGCATGTGTGAGCAGATGAACCAGGGTGATTTAGACTGAAGTGTTTTACAGTGATGAAACCCAGCTCCAAATGCTCCCAACTTAGTAAAAAAGAACTGTGAGAGTAAGCCTTGCACCTGAGCCATCACCATTGCCAGCAAGTGGATGAAGAGCTTTAGGAGGCTAAATTAACTGAAGCCTATTTAAGTAGCAAAAAGTATGCTTGATTTAGAGATAAAGCCCTTGTGAGCAAAAACATCAGAAGAGAACACCTGGTGCAGCTGCTGGTTACGTTAGGATGTTGGGAAAGCCCTGCACCACCTAAGGATTTCCACATTGCCAAGGAGTTCTGATCCAGGCAGTGCAAGGGCTGCATGTCCCTACTCCCCTCCCCAGGCTGTGCAGACAGCTGTGCTTCCCAGCATTATTTTAATCACATGCAATGCAGTTACTCAAAGAAAACCCCTCGTGGTGTTGCAGGACAAGCTGGCAAGCATCCAGCAGTAGCTTCTTGTGATTTGCTCTGGTCCTCCGAGGCAAGGGCCAAAATGGGAAAGACTGAGATTCCTCATGTTCTATTTCAATTGTGCTGCAGCTTGCACTTAATTGAAAGACCAGCTGATTAGCTGACAGTTAATGCCCTTATATAAAGTCCTTAGTGATCACCTGTCTCTGTGTGGGAGGAGCTGAGCTGGCTTTTGCCAGAGGCACCTTAACGCTCTGTGTCCCACATGGGTCAGCTGGCATTAAAACCCTGCATCACTGTTGGACAGTGGCACTGCAGCCCTACTATGTGACATCCCAGCTCTGGTGACATCCATGAGAGCTGTCTCTTTGACCTGCCTCTAGCCAGGAATTTATTTAATTTAAAAAAACCAACAAAACAGTTCAATTTCAGAGGGGACTGTTGCTTTTTCAAATTTAGCCACGGCTGCTGGCGCTGCCTGAGGTCACTTGCTCTGTGGCTGCAGTCCAAGTTACTACCTGACCCGGGATACACTCATACCAGGGCTAATTAGCTTTTCTGCCTCTCTGCCAGCCTGCAGCTCAGCCCCCAGCGCTGTGACCATCGTGCTGGCAGTGATTGGCAGCGTGGTGCTGATCGGCATCATCCTGCTGGCGCTCTGGAAGCTGCTCGTCACCATCCATGACAGGCGGGAGTTCGACCGATTCCAGAGCGAGCGTTCCCGCGCCAGATACGAAATGGTGAGCCTGGGGTGGGGGTGCTGCTGGGGGGCTCGTGGGATGCACTGGCAGCAAACAGCTCTGCAGTGATGGAAAAGGGTGGCAGGAACGAGGGTGCAGGTGTCCATGCCCTGTGGTGCCTTCAAGGTCCAGCTCTGCCTTCTCCTAGGCAAGTTATAAGTGCTTTGCAAAACTATACCCAGCCTTTGGTCTCATCATCTATTTCCAAGCAGAGCTGGAGGCTGAAGGTGGTAGGGGAGACTGTGGTGGCAGCTGCATTGGTCAGGTCTGTGAGGGAGCCCTTCTGAGAGGCTTTGAGGGGGGATGTTCAGCATTGGAGGGCAGTGCCTCTGCCTGCAGGCAGAATGGAAGGTGGGTGATGGACCAACTCTGGGTAAGCAACACTGCCTTTGGATCTGAATGTTCAGTTCACTCAAAGCAAAACACAGCACTGTCACCAGACTAATTGGTATGTTTTTACCATGGCACAGACTTTGTTCCTCATCTTTGTTCTTTTTGTCTGCTCCTCTCTCCAAAGGCATCCAATCCTCTCTACCGAAAGCCTATTTCCACGCATAATGTAGAGTTCACATTCAACAAACTCAACAAGTCTTACAACGGTACAGTTGACTGAAGGGGTCTCAGTGCCTGGCACTGCTGTGGACAATTGCTTGAATGGCCGGGCTGCTTCCCCACTTGAAGATGGGATTCTCTTCAGGGGCGAGAATCCCTTACGACGGGACTGGTCGACGACCAAAGCCTGTTATTTGCACAGTAAGGAGAAAGGTCTGGTTCATTCTGGAGGCACAGATGTGAGGGCAGGGTCCCTGCCTGTGTTGATGGACTCTGAGCCGTGTGCATCTCCATACCCCAGCTTTCCAGATGTATTAAACCTGCCAACTAAGTGAACCAAGTGCCATATTGCAGCTTTAGACATATCCCGTTAGAAAAGGTGACTAGGTCAAAAATCAGGGGAACCCACTCCATCACAAGTTGTTAGGGGGGGAATTAGCTTGAAAACAGGGTCTTGGAACCATATGTGTAAGAAATTAGGATAAAAAAAGCTCTGCAGTCTTTAGGAATTTTTTTTATATAAACCCCGAAATAAAACAGTTGTGCATATATGATGCTGTGAATAGAGTGGATTGTTTCTTTGCTGAGACCCCCCACCAAAACTGGGGCTTGCTCCTCCTGCCAGCAGCAGTGGTGCTGCCTGATGGATTTATTAATAGAGCCTTATCAGTCAAAGCATGGCCATAAAACATGGAGCTGGAGCTGTAGAAACTGCCACAGAAGTTGTGTTGATTTAATACACTGGTATTGACCTGGGTCAGGGAGCTCCTGATCTGCGCCAGTGGTGTTAAACAGATTGGAAACTGGTGGGAGCCCAAGGAAAGGGGAGTTCAGTCTGAGGAAACTAATATAAACACCCATTCCTTATGGTGTGCAAGTAGGTGTCCAGCCTGAGGGGCTGCAGGAGGGCAGCTGAGAGCACACAGCAGCTCATCCATCCAGACTTCTGACTTTTTACCAGAGGACTGTTGCTGTGGGGTCCCATGGAGTCCAGCTGGAAAAATCAGGGGAGGCCTGACCCTTTGGAAAGAGCTGGATAAAGACCAGGGTTGTTGCTTCACAACATATATTTTGCTTTGGTTTTTTGGTTTTTTTTTTTTATTATTTTTTCCCCCCAAACTGTTCCCCCAGCCCTGTCTGTTTTCCTCTGGAGCTGGGGTTTGGGTTACCCTGCTGACAGCTGCAGCTCTAAACCCACACAGATGGGGCTGCAGCCGCCGCAGGAGAGAGGAGCTGGAGCAATTGCTACTGCCTGGATTTTTTTTTTCCTTCTTTTTTTAAATTTCTTTTTTTCTTGTCTCTTCACCCTGAACAGATCATGCAATAGTCAGCTGAAGGAAGCTTGCCAGGGAAAAGCAAAAACAAATGGTGTTCATTGTTTTGACTTGCTCTTCTCATTGGAAAAGGGCCATGGGCCCATCCTTCCGGATTTATTTTTTTTTATGTGTTTTTGCCTCTATAAACAGAAGCTCTTATTTGTTCAGTAAAAACAGCTCTCCTTCAAGAACTTTATGGCCCCCCCTCCGTCTACAAGCAGCGCTGAAGAAATGCAGCAGACCACACTAAAAACATCTTGGAACTGGCATTTTTAGGAGGGCAGCAAGTGGTGCCTTGATGGCATTGGTGCTGATCAGGTGGGGTAAAAAACTCAAAACCTCAAGCAAATTAAATTTATGCTGTCTTCCCACTTGATTCCACTATATCTGCCCTAGCAGGGGAGGAGGGTGCATAGATCCACCCTGAAAACATGGGCAGGGGCAGACTCTGGGTAAATGCTGCCTTAGTGTAACCCACCACGGGTGGGCTGGAGGCTGTGCTGTCTCCTCCCTGCAGCACCACCAGCAGCAGGACTGGCCTGAGTACTGCACAGGGACAGCTCTTCAGAGCTCCACATCTCCTACACGATAATGAACTCCAGGCTAAAGTTTGTATGCCGAGAAATAGCATTTTGAACAGCTGGGACTAACCCTGCCACCTGGGAAGGAGCATCCTTGAGGTAAATTTGGGTTTGTGATCGTCCCGCTGCCATGTGCCAAGCTGGCAAGACAGATTTCACCACTGACACAAAAAATAGAAAGCAGACAGAAAATAATCATCACAAGGAGACAGAGCAAGTTTTAGCTTGGTTCACGTGGCTGCCTCACACAAGTCATATTGCCCCAGGCACAGAAAGGGGAGCAGGAAGGAAAGCCCAGGAAAAGGAAGGGCAGGAATGCTTTAAACCAGCTTTGCCACCCAAAGCAGCAAACACTGTGAATACACTTCTGCTTCAGTTAATTTGTGAGGGACCAAGCAGTTTAAAAACAAATCCACCCCTTTACACGCTGAAAGGAGAGGCACAGGCAGTGCCCCCCTGCCACCCTTTCCCTTACACTCTTGCAGATTACCTTTGTGCTGTGGCATTTCCCACAACACTGGGTTAGGGCTGAGAGACTGGGCAACCCAGGCAGTTGTAGGGAGCCAAGATTTGACTCATTGCTAAGGGGTGGTTTGGGCAGGGAGAGTGGAAAAAGCAGAGAAAAGGCTTGGGGACGGGACTGCAAGTGCCCTCCTTCCCCTGCCCAGGGAAACTGCTCAGCTGTAAAGCAGACTGGTCTGCAGAGTAGGCAGGGAGCAATGTGGGACCAAATAAGCAAGGGAAGGGGGCCACAAGCCAGGCTACTAAGCCAGTGTAGAAAAAGAAGTGAATAGGGTTGATGCTGTCAGTGCTGCTTGTGGTGCTGCACCAGGCAGTGCAGAGCAGCCCCCCAAATTCAGCTTTTCCACAAGGTTGCATTTTAAAAAAAAGTAAGGTAGCACTGCTCAGGCTTTGTGTTACTGGGTAAGCAGATCTGCCTTTACCCTTGCAAGAGTAGTGCCAAGCACAGTCATGGGAGTGGTGTATTTCAGTCAGCAGCAGTTTATTTGTGTCTGTAAATACATGCAGCCTGACCACAGCTAGCATTCCTGAATGAAAGCTCCAGCAGAAGGCATCAACGGGTCAGATGTGATGGAAAAACGTCAGTGCTTGTCTAGCCAAGCTGGAATCCAGATGCCCTTGCAACATCATCTCCTCCTGTTTCCCCAGCCACAGCTGAGGGCTGCTGCTGCTGCAGGGTTGCTGGGGCTGGGGCTCACCATGCCTTTTCCCTGTGCTGCTGGTCTGGGGGAGGAGACAGCACCATTCCTTGGGAAAGGTCAAGGCCAATGGCAGCAGGATTTGTTTTGTAAAGTGTGGAGGTGCAGTGAAACTGTTGTCTGTTACACGAGCCCGAGTGAGGCATGCCTGCCCGGCATCCTCATTGCCCTTTACAGTGGACCAAGAAGGTGCTCAGCAGCTGAAGGCAAAGCCCAGGCTCTGGAAGATGAATGCTCCACACTCTTGAACTTATTTAACCTCGCGTTTCTCCAGCCAAGTGGAAAGCCAAGGAGCTCCAGCGCTGAGAAAAGAATCGCTAAGCTGCCTGCAGGAAATGCCACAGTGAGGGAACTCACTGCATCTGCAGCCCAGCAGCATATCCCAGCACCATCTCCATACCTGAACACAGGAACTGGAATTGGCTCTTGTTCTCCTCTCCACTGCCAGCCTGCAAAGGTCACAACTAAACAGCAGAGACACAGGAGTTTATTTCATCCTGTCCCTTTCTGCATGCCCACTAGTTTCTGCTGGTGTCTACTGGATGCAGCCAGATCAGAAACTTGTTCATTCAGCTGCCTGACCCAGGATCACCCAGTCTGTGTGGGGGCAAAGGTTGCAACCATGGGCTTGCAGGATCCTGCCGTGCACAAGGACATGGAGGCTTTATTTCCTAATTTACTTTATTGCATTTTAATACAAGTCACCACTGTCAAGGCAAGCATACTGGTGATTAGCAAAACAAGTGTATCTATGCTATGAGTAACTACTGTAAGGCTGTCCTGGTTTAACCCCAGCTGACAACTCAGCCCCACACAGCCACTCTGCCATGGTGGGATAGGGGAAAGAATTGGAAGAGTAAAAAAGTGAGAAAAGGTGGGTCAAGATAAAGACAGTCCCATAAGTAAAGCCTCAGCTGCATGCAAGCAAAGCAAAACAAGGAATTCATTCCTTCAGAGTCTAGCTGGCAGGTTTCAGCCAGTCCTAGGAAAACTGAGCTCCTTCACGCCTGGCAGTGACTTGGGGAGACAAACACCATGACTGTGAAGGTACCTCCCTTCCTCCTTCTTCTCCAGTTCTGTGTGCTGAGCATGATGCTCTGGGGTATCCCTGTGGTCAGTGGGGCTCACCTGTCCTGGCTGTGTCCCCTCCCAGCTCCTTGTGCACCCCCAGCATCCTCTATGGGGGAGGAGGAGCAGAAAAGGCCTTGAATCTGTGTAAGCTCAAGCTGTGTCTGCTCAGCTGTAACTAAAACATCTCTTTATTATCAACACTGTTTCCAGCAAAAATCTGAATTGTGCTAGCTGCTCTGAAAAAAAATTAACTCTATCCTAGCCAAAACCAGTTCAAGCAAATATATATTTCAACAGCAGCAGAAATCAATATTAGCAGTAATGAATATTAGTAGCAAGTCTATTTTCAATTTTACAAGTCACCATAAAATTACCAGTAGTAAAGCAGCAAAAATACTTACCAGTAATTATTATTTAGGACAAGAGGAAATGGCTTCAAATTGTACCAGGGGAAGCTTAGATTGGATATTAGGAAAAATATCTTTACTGAAAAAGTTGTCAAGCATTGTAACAGGATGCCCAGGGAAGTTGGTGGAGTCAACAAACTTGTAGGTGTTTAAAGGCAAGTAGATGTAGCACTTTGGGATGTGGATTAGTGGTGTACTTGTCAGTGCTGGGGTAACACTGGGATTCAGTGAGGATAAGGGTTTTTCTCCAACCTAAATGGTTCTATGGTTTTATGATTCTAATCTAACCCTTGCTTACTTGGAGTGAAAAGGTCATAGTTCACTTTGGAGGTATTTGAACAACAGACAGTGTGCTCAGAAAGGCAGCAACCCTCCTTTTGTGTGTTCAGCTCCTAGGGTTACTGGATGGCAGCACAGACTAAAAATACATACTCAATGATTCTGAAGGTCTTTTCCAACCTAAATCAATCTGTGATTATATGCATGCCTGTATATATGTTTGTGTGCATAAATATATATGTGTGTGTGTACGTGCACATACATATGTAAAATGTTGTAAATACATACATGCATATATAAAATGCTATATAAATTACTGCTGGTACCAAGTGCTTGTCAAACCCATCCCAGCAGTGGGGCCAGCTGACAATGGGCGAAGTCTCACTTGGACAATGTATTGGGTCTGACTGAGATAGAGTTCATTTTCCCCTAGCAGTGCTGTGCTTTGCAGTGGGAGCTGGAAGGGTGTTGATAACACACCAGTGCTTTGGCTGCTGCTGAGCAGACCTGTCCCTCTAACATTCCCCCCCATCAAGGGGCTGGGAGTGGGCAAGATCCTGGGAGGGCACACAACCAGGCCAGCTGACCCAAATTAGCCAAAGGGATATTCCATACTATATGAGGTCAGCTCAGATATAAAAGCTAAGGGAGGGAGGAGGATCAGGGAGGCATTTGTTACTCTGCAGCGTTTGCCTTCTGGAGCCACCACCACACGTGCTGCAGCCCTGCTTCCCGGGAAGTGCCTGAACATCTCTTGCTGATGGGAAGTAAAAATTGACTTTTTCCCTTTGCTCATGCACACGCAAACTTTCAGTTGTCTTTTTCATGCTTTAGTAAACTGCCTTATCTCAACCTACAAGCTGTTTTCCATCTTATTCTCTCCTGTGTCCTGCTGCAAAGAGGAGGAATAGAGAGGCTCAGTGGGCAGCTGGTGCCTGGCCAAGGTCAGCACACTACAGTCCTTTTTGGTGCCCAATAGTGGGGTGAGATAAAGGCAGTTTTATATATATATATATATATATATATATATATCTGTATTGTATGCTGTAGTAAAAAGTAAGTCGTAGTTATACACTAGCAAGCTCTCGTGCAAGACACGAAGTTTGTGAGCTGCACTGCTTATCTCTTTATTTTGCTGAGTTTGGGAACATGTTAACAAAAACAATGGCTCTGTGCTTTGCTCTTACACTGATGGCCTTGTTGTGTGTGGGGAGCTATGTTCTGGGGCTGGTAATTGATGTGAATGCTTTTATAATGCAGGCTCCCATGGTCTTTGCTCATCCTTATGCAAGCCATTTAATACTCTTAATAATATTAGCTAATACTGTTGGCATTCTATGGAGTTCATGGAATCTGGCATCATCCTGGGGTAGGAAAAAACAAACTTTAGGTGAGGAGATACTGAAAGATGCCCCGAGGCATCCAGTTCCTGGGTGGCAAGGTGCATGGAAGGATTTGGGCAGGTTCCTAGGGCGGTTTTCACCTCCCATTGCCTGGGATTTTACACCTGAACAGGTAATTAATCCTGGCAAGCTGACCCATCAGCTGATAGAAGGGTGCCTTGCCCACCCCACTGAACACCAGCAGCTTCTTGCCCTGTACTGGGGCCTGGCCTGTGCCTACCGAGCCACTGTTCAGTACTCTCAGAGGACTGTAGCTGAGGCAGGAACCCAAACTGCATTGGAGGACACTATGGCTGAGTCAGGGACTCAAACCACAGCAGCCACAGCAACTGCCCCAGAAGTGAAAGCAAAAAAATGGACAAGGCAAGTGACACACCCTTTCCATCGATTAGTAAGGGAGGAAGAAGAAGAGGAAGAAGAAGGGGAAGTAACAGGAGGAAAGGAGGGGTTAGATCAAGAGGCAGGTCCTTCAACAAAGAAATCAAAAGGAGTGAGGCAAATCAAACAGGAAACCGAAGTGACTCGGTCCCTGACCTCGTCAGAACTCAGAGACTTGCGCAAAGATTACAGCCGGCAGCCAGGTGAGCCCATTTCTGCCTGGCTGCTTCGATGCTGGGACAATGGGGCTGGCAGGCAGCAGCTGGAAGGTCATGAAGCCCAGCAGCTGGGATCCCTTGCTAAAGATCGGGAAATTGAAAGAGGAATTGGAAAAGAAGGAGCTATTTGCAGCCTCTGGAGACGGCTCCTCTCAAGTGTGAGGGCAAGGTACCCATTTAAGGAAGATCTGGTGAACTCACCAGGGAAGTGGACCACTGCAGATGAAGGGATCCAGTACTTGAGAGAGCTAGCAGTGCTGGAAATTGTCTATAGCGATCTAAAAATTGACAGGGTCCCTGAAGATCCAGAGGATGCCCCTTGCACAATGGCCATGTGGAGGAAGGTGGTTCAAAGCGCCCCAGCATCATATTCCAGCAGCTTGGTATCACTGTACCACCCGCAAATGGATACACCGACCGTGGAGATGGCCTCCTCCTGGCTCCGAAATGTAGAGGAAACTCTGGGCACTTCCTCGTCCCTCCAAGCCAGCAGCCCAGCTTTTAGGGGCAGCCCAAGGGATCGGTCCTCTCCTTCCCCGGTGAGAGGGAAGGGCAGCCCCAAGCGCAGGCCCCGTGGGGAGCTCTGGTTCTTCCTGCGGGACCAGGGGGAGGACATGAGGAAGTGGGTGGGTGAGCCCACCTTCAAGCTGGAAGCCCGTGTCCGTGAACTGAGAGGGAAAAAGGCTGTTAAAGGGTCACCCAAGAAGACTGCCAGTGCGATTGCCACAGAGAGACAAGAAGGCAATCAGCGATTTCCCAGACATAAAAGAGCTAAAATCACTTCCTTTCACCCCGATGAAGGGACTTCTGATCTGGCATCGCAAAGGTCAGATAGTGAGTACTCTGACCAGGAACAGGAATAGAGGGTCCCTGCCTCTGGCCAGGAGGAGGAGAGGGATGACCAGGCATACTGGACTGTGTGGGTTCGATGGCCTGGCACATCAGATCCACAGAAGTGCAAAGCTTTAGTAGATACATTGTACGTTGATGCCATCAATGCACAGGAGTGCAGAATCCATCTGGATCTTTGGAGTGACAGGGGGATGCCAGGAGTTTTCTGTGTTAGAGGCCAAGGTGAGCTTAACAGGGAACAAGTGGGAAGGATACTGGCTCTGCCTGTGACTGGCTCAGAGGCCCCTTGTATCCTTGGCATCAGCTAGATACTTCAAGGATCCTAAAGGATATCCATGGGCTTTTAGCGTAGCTACAGTGAATACAGAGAAGATCAAAGAAGCCTGCCTGGCCTCTCAGAAGATCCCTTCATTGCAGGATTGCTGCAGGTTGAATGAAGACCAGCAAGTACCAATTGCTACCAGGACTGTGCAGCAGCAGCATCTCACCAGCCAAGACTCTGTAAACCCCATCCATGAACCCCCCATCCATTAGTCCTTGGAGAGCCAAGGGGTGGTCAGCAGCACCTGCTCACCCTTCAGCTGTGCGAGTCTGATGGGGAATGGAGGCTGACAGCAGTGGACTGTTGGGCCTGAATGATTCACCTGTGAGTGCTGCTGTGCCTGACATGTTGGAAATTCAATATGAGCTGCAGTCAAAGGCAGCCAAGAAGTGCCACACAGGTTATACACGAATCTGAAACGTGCTGCAATCAAGTGAGCCACACAAGTGGAGTCTCCTTGGAAGAGAGGGTGGTGGCTGGGGTTCCAGTAGGGTGAGGCCTGGCAAATTTGCTATATTGGGCTGTTGCCATGAACACACCAAGGCTGGAGTTACATCCTCACCATGGTAGAGGCAACAACTGGCTGTCTGGAAACACCCCTGTAAAACATCGCCACTGCTTGAGAGACATTGAGATCCCAGGCTTTGGGGGACAGATTTTGTGGCAACATGGTACTACAGAGAGAATTGAATCAGACAATGGAGTTCAGTTTTAAATAAACTGATAAACTCTTGGGCAAAGAAACATGACATTGAGTGGAAATAACACATCCCTTATTAACCACAGGCCTCTGGGAAGATTGAAAGGTACAGTGGACTGCTGAAAACTATGTAAAGAGCATAAGGTAACGGGCCATGGAAGCACTGGGATGCAAATTTAGCAGAGGCCACTTGGCTACTCAACCCTAGGGGATCTGGTAACCACCCTGGTCCTGCCCAAATGAAGCCCCTACACACTGTGGGAGGAAATAAGGTCCCTGCACACATGGGGAAGTGGGAAAGTCAGTGTGGATTTCTCCTCCCATGGGAAAAGGCAAGCCCATGCGTGGGATTGCCTTTGCCCACGGACCTGGGTGTACTTGGTGGATGATGAAGAAGGATGGGGAGACCTGGTGTGTACCTCAAGGAGATTTAACCTTGGGGGGAAAATAATCTGCGGTGTGAGTTGTATGTTGCAGGAAGTAGCAGAACGAACTGATGAAGAATGAATTTTGTGAGAAGCAAGAAGAATGTAACGACAACCAGAGCCAGGCTGGTGGCAGTGTCCAACAACCAAGTGTGCTGCTTCTGTCCTGATCACTCATCCTGATGGAATGGGGCCCAAGTCATAGATCTAGAGGGATGAAAGAAGCCCATGAAATGGAAAAATTATATCTTCATTGAAAGGACAATGGAGAGTGGTTATACATGAAAATGTATGTTTGATATAGAGATGGTTTAAGGATGTAGTTTAAGTTGTATGAGTGGGCAAGGCATTCCAGTAATGAGAAATAAATACAGTAGAACAGTTGGAAGATCTATAAATTATGTGGGATCTGAGTATGACACAAATGGTATGGAATGAGGGGTGGAAAGTGCCTGGAATAAGGGTCTGAGACTGGACTGAGATAGAGCTCATTTTCCCTTAGCAGCCTTCACAGTGCTGTGCTTTGCAGTGGGAGCTGGAAGGGTGTTGATAACACACCAGTGCTTTGGCTACTTGGACAGAGCAGACCTGTCCCTCTAACATTCCCCCCCATCAAGGGGCTCCCAAGATCCTGGGAGGGCACACAACCAGGCCAGCTGACCCAAATTAGCCAAAGGGATATTCCATACCATATGATGTCAGCTCAGATATAAAAGCTAAGGGAGGGAGGAGGATCAGGGAGGCATTTGTTACTCTGCAGTGTTTGCCTTCTGGAGCCACCACCACACGTGCTGCAGCCCTGCTTCCCGGGAAGTGCCTGAACATCTCCTGCTGATGGGAAGTAGAGATTGACTTTTTCTCTTTGCTCATGCACATGCAAACTTCTGCTTGTCTATTTTTATGCTTTAGTAAACTGCCTTGTCTCAACCTATGAGTTGTTTTCCATGTTATTCTCTCCATGTCCTGCTGGGAAGGGGAGAGGTAGAGTGGCTCAGTGAGCACCCAGCCAAGGTGAACCCTCACTGCATCACAGGACCTGGAGTCAGCCTGGCATCCCTGGTGAGGGTCTGCTCTGCCAAGGAAATACCACTGGGAACAAGGATTTGTGCACACTGGGATGCATCAGAGAAAGAGGTTCCATTTGGGATACAAAGTAAGTCCTTTTTATACCACAGAGACATAACCAGGCATAGGACACCAGCACTTGGAACAGCCAATAGGTGCTGCTGACTTCTATTTTCATCTGGCGCAGTCAATAAATGATGATGTAAATGGGACAGAACACAAGCTTGTATTGATTCTGGAAACCTCATGGACCTATTAGTACAGTGTTAAACACTCTGCCTTGATTATCTACAGGGTAATGGTTGTGTTGAAAGTTAAATGTCAGAACTTGAGATGGGAATGCCTAAGGAGCAAGATGTGCTGTGATGCAAGTGTCTATCCTCTGCGGTGGTAATCTCTTAGTGCCACAAAAACAGAACCATCCAGGGGTTAAAAAGCTGGCCACCACCTTCACCCAGGGTCATTGTCATGTTTGTAGAATGAATTAGAAAAACATGGATTAGGAAAAAAAATTCAATTTTGTTATAATCAGAGTGCCCAATAGAGGTTATGATCTATACAGCCAGTTGTGTTGCTTGGGTCACAGATGTCCCAATTATCATTAGTACTAAGCCAACCCTGTAGACAGCAGCATGTAGAATTAGGACCGGTGAGATTACAGTATCTTTGACAATTCATGTTATTCACATTCCATTTAAGAAGCCAGAGTCCATTAAAACCTCTTTTGTTTGTATTTGCTGATTCATTATTTCAGGTCCATGAGGTTTCCAGAATCAATACAAACTTCTGCTCTGTCCCATTTACACCAAAACCATGCTTGGGTGTGATTGTAACACAAAGTGTAATTACAGTTGCATGTCTTCCTCACCCACACTGAATCTGTATCCTGGGGCATTGAAATGGACTACGGGGCCTCAACACATGAATGTGCTTTAAAGGTTGTTGTTATTGATAATTTGGTGTATTGGGGAGTAAGTATGCCAAATTAAGTTGACACCAAGATGCTTCAGAGACAGGTTCTGCTGAGCCTCAAAATTTGACATCTAATGATCAAGGGTGGGTGTAAGGAATGCCAACAATCCAATTTGTTGCCTGCTCAAGAAATTATATTCATAAATTGTACAATGTGATCACTATTCCACCCTTGAAATAAGGAACAAGCAATAAGGTAGTGACAAGGCATGGTGTGAATAATGTAAGTGATAAGAAAGACAAATGCTCATGATGCTGTTTCAATTCATGCCAACTTGCCAAATCAGTATGACATCTGGAGGAGTGGCAACCTGAGAGTAATAACTGTCTGTTAAAGGACAGGGGACAGTAGTTAATGAGAATGCATAAATTTCTGTGCTGTTATAAAGGTGGCTTAACTGTGAAGCTTGAGTTGCAAGCATTGGTAAGAAGGGATTTCAGTAATGAGGACTAAATGCAATTGAATCATATACTGTGTGAAGTGCTGGGCCCCACAATTTAAGAATGATGTTAAGGTCCTTGACTGCATCCTGAAGACTCCAGGTTTATCTAGTTTAGAGAACATGAGGCTGAGGTAAGAACTCATTGTGCTCAGCAGCTTCCTGAGGAGGGGAGGTGGCTCCTTCTCTGCCTGCAGTGTGCTGGTGCCACCCCCATGGTGCCTATCCCACAGTCTCTGCAAGGTGACCATGGGCATCCCCTTTAGCCAGCCTACTTTTCCTTGCAGGAGATGCCCTAAGTGTCTCCATTCCAGATCATATTCCTGTTTGCAGGGGGCCACTTTGTGTCAGATCTACTGCATTTCAAGCATTTTGTCCCTTATTCTTATTACTCTGAGCTCCCTTAAGCCTCTGGATGACCCTGACCTGACCTTCCCTTTGGGAATACTTCCCTGTCCTTCTTGCCTCCCCTAAGGACTGTCAATTTTCCAGCCCTTCTAGGCCACTATGTGTTTCAGTGCCACATTTCATGTCATAATATTAAGGCCAGGTTTTCCTCGTTTCTCTGCATGCTGTATTTTGCAAGAATTTTAGTTTCCTTGCTGCTGTTGCTGGCACAACCATCGTGTCCCAGGGTGTTGCCTCTGTTCCTTAAGGAAATCCTGAGCAGTCCAGCCAGAGCATCCATCAAGACTGCTAAAGGGAGGGGGAAGGAGACAGCCCCACACTCCCAGCATTTTTCTAGAAACATTTATTATGGATGATAACAGGGAGAAGATTTTCACTCTGGCTCTGCAGCACTGTTTAGGAGAAATATTTTTCCTGTCAGGAATATCTGTCCAGCCTCAGCCTGATGAAGGATCACTGCTCCAGCCCCCAGCTGGTACCACCCATCCCACCCTGTCCTCAGGAGGCTTTTGGCTGTCCTGCATGAAAATTCCTAGAAGTCATTGTGACCCTGGGCAGCAGGGGGACCTTCCTGTCCAGCAGGAGCCAGAGGAGCCTTGGGGAAGTTTTAATGTCAGGGTACAAGGAGGCTGCATTATCTGGACAAAACTGGGGCAATGAAGAGGGGGAGGAAGACTCTCTGCCAGAATCAAAGCCTCCTCCCCATTTTCCATTTTCAGTATATATCTTCTCAGTGATCTGCTCTGAGACCAGGCACTTAGGCTTCTGCTGTAGGTGCCATAGGTCCAGATGGCAGAGGGTAGTTTTTAACTAATTGGTTTGCAACAAAGCCATGGGATTCAAAGGGAACTGCTCACACTTCTGCATCCTTAGCTTGCTGCAAAGCTGCCAGTTCCTGCCTAGCAGTGCTGAACAAAGCACCTACAGCTGACACCTCTGTGAGAAGCCCAGTGAAGGGCCCCTTGCTATTCTCTGCTTTGCATTTGAGTGTCCTGTCACCTCTGAAACTCAGTTTGCAGCCTTTCCAAATTCAACCAATTCTTAAACACTTTATCCCTGTCCCATAAAGGGGTTTTCTACAAGCATCTTGCAATTTTCACTGCTTTTTACTGCCTTCTCCCAAGCATCCATGACCTGTTTATCACAGATCCACACTTCTGACACCAGTTAATGCCACAATCCAGAAGGATTACTTGGCTTGTGAGTATGCAAAGATTGCAACTGTTTGTAGTATGCCTGACTCTGTCATGCACAAAGACACAGAGGATTTATTACCTATTTTCTCTTATTCATTACAGTACTATCAAGGCAAGTTGGCAAAACAAGTAGATGTACTCTACAAGTTACTACAAATTACTACCAGAAAGTAAACAGGGATTTCCACAGCAGCTGCAATCAATACTAGCATCAAGTCTGTATTTCAATTTACACAGCCTATGACGTACCCCCACCTCATGCACAGCTACAGCCCTGCTCAGGCTTCCCCCTGTCCTTTGTCCTGGCCAGCCTCCACCTACAGCCCTGCACGTTCACAGCCAGGCTGTGGCTCTCACCAGCTTATGAGAAAGTGCTCAGAGGCCACATGGGTCATGTAGGAACAGAGAACCAAGACTGAGGACAAAGCCAACCCAGTTTTAATTTCTTGCAGCCTTCAGAGCAGTCCTTGTCACTGTGGTACAGACTGACCAAGATCCACCAGCATGGTTACAAACAGAAAAACAAACAAACAAACTAACCATCCAGCATGTCTAGCCCACAGTCTTCCAAAACAGACCATTCCCTGAGACAGTGACCTCCAAAAGTCAGATCTGAAAACAAACTTCCTCTGGGTGTTTCACATTCCTTTGGTGCTATTCTCTAAACGCAATGTTTGTGTCTCTTACTAAAAAAATCCACAGCAACAGGCTTTCCACGTAAACTCAAAGGGAAGTGATTCAGTTATTTTTCTGGGATTAAGTTTCAAATAAATTTTCATAGACTAGGCTATGGAAACTATAATATGACCTGTCAGTTAACCATTACTAAAGCAATGTTGATACTGTGACATACAAATAATACTTTTAAGGATGATGCTGGTTTAACTTGGCTGGTTTTAATTCAGCAGTGGGTTTATCAAGATTTTGCAATAATTTAAAATCTGAGTAAAGCACTGTATTTATGCAGTTATACTGATTTAAGTGCCCTGGCTGTGTTCTCTTGACACAGATACCCACAACCTCCAAGACACAGAGTGGATTTTGCACACAAATATCAACAGCTACGTAACAATTCCTTAGTGGTTCCAGCTTGTGCTGGTCTCACAGTTCTCAGGAACTGCTGCTCAGAAATAGCAGCAAGTCATGCAGCTTTCTGCTGCAAGCACTCGGTCACAATCTTATTTCACTATGAAAAGTGTTTCATTCTGTTATAAACCATACCCCAGAATGGGTAAGGATCACAATTTCATATAAATGCTTACTGCCAGTTAACATTAAATTGAGAAATTAAAATATAGCCTTATGCCTCTACCACAGGCTCAATCAGATCACAGAACGAACTGCAAGAGTTTCAGATTCATATATTATGATGCAAATGAGTTTTGTAAATTGTGACCTAGTTCCCATGTTAGAACAGTTGGGACCAACAGCAGGGACTGTGTGATGAATGCAAGCAGCAGGAGCAAGCAAGGAAATTAACATTTGTTCTTAATTTGAAATGGATTTTTAATCACTTTCAGGTGCCTCAAAGGAAGTGCACACACTTGTTTACTATAATCATTCTGACAGAAGAATGCATAAAGGAGGTAACACGTTTTTGTTTTACTAATTGAAATGTTTGCAGCAGTGGTGTCACATGAAGTGCCAGAACACAGCTCTTTCTGGAGGGCACAAAGAAGGCCTGTGAAATGAAGTTTCCCAATTGATCCGTTCCTCAGAACTCGTTTTGTAAGGAAAGGGAGTTGCATGAACCCTCTAAAAGTGACTGGATATTAGATCACCTTCATCTTTCCAAATCCAGTTGCTATTTTTTAAGCTAGAGCCTGGTAAAGAGCCTGCTCAGGGATTTAGCTCCACGGCTGTCAGCCACATGCTTAAACAGGATTCAGCAGAGTTAGTGGAAAATACTGAACTCATGAAATTCTGCTTGTGCTGTAACAGTGAGCCCACAACAACACACAGTGCTGAGCTTCAGCCTGAGGCAGCTTTCTGATACACCATTGTTTTAAATGAGCTTTAGAATAGTGATTTAAATGTTCGAATGGCATTTCAATGTTTTAAATACACCCAACAGCAAGGGTGTAACTTGTTAAAAACCAGACAGATTTTCATTCTGAGGATTATCGAGAGTTGGAAATTATTGGACTTAAAAACCTGCAGAGCATCAATGCTCCACAAAAGTAGAGTCTCAGCTCCCTCTGGTGGAAAAAGTAATTTTCTGCAAAAAGGTCTAAGTGAGAAAGTCTTGTTCTGCTACAGGCCTCAAGGCCATGAGATACAGACAGCAAACAAAATCCTCTGTTCACTGTGAAGGACTGGAACTTGTTAGAAGTTGATGTGAAATATCCCATCCCACTGACTGGTGCAGGGTGTCTGAACAGGGTACCTCATAATCACCAAGTTCCATCTCCCACAGGGTGGCATTCTCCAGGTGTGAATTATGATACGTAATCCTACTGAAGCAACTGGTAGCCCCAAGGAAAATAACACAACATTCTAACATTCTCTCCACATTTTAAGCCCCACAAGCAGCTGAATCATGAAAGAGCCCTTAGTCACTAAAACAGGTGGCATAAAGCAAAGCCCTCAGATCCCAACCTGTGTCCCTTGGTCTCAGACATCCTGCATAAGTTAAACCAATCAAAAAAAAGCCTCCTCCAATCTCTTGTTTTCAGACTTGAAGAGCCCAGCACTGATGGCAAAACCCTCACTAAATGCAGTTGTTCCTAGTATAGATGCAAGTGTATTAACAAAAGGACCCAGCTTTCTGTGGGCTCTGGAAGAGCACCAATCCAGAACTGCATCACTACTATTTTTTGACTTCTTGCTCAAGAAAATTTTCATTGCTATTTGCACCACATACATGCCAGATACACTTTAATCAAAACTAATCATGCAAGGTATTTCTCTTTCTTCTTATTCACCATGAAAGTAAAGCCTGCAAGTATTCCAGCTATTGTCACGAGAAGTCTAATAAAGTATATTTTTATTTCATATTAATCAACAGCTCCATTGTAATTAAGCACACAACTAACTGCTCTGACACATTCTGTAAACAGAATCATGAGCAACTCCTGCAGTCACAGACACACCAGAATGACTTTTTATTATACTTCTGCCACAGAACAAAGACATATAGAGCCAGTGAGAAGGAAAATAGTAGCAAAAAGGTGTTTATTAAACAGCACATAATTCAGTTTCAGTCCGGCATTAAAACCTGCGCTTGCTCCTTGGAAACAGGAGAGCTGAATAAAACTGTGAAGGTGGGGCAGCACATCAAGTGTGCAGGTGAAGTTTATTAAGAACATAACAAAATATCATTTCCACAGCCAGAAAGAATTTGAGGTGGGGAAAAGAGACAAAGGCAACAACAGCCAAAAAATACCCTTGGAGTGTTTTGTGCAATGTTTTTCAAACAAGAAATCCCACTAAGGCTAAAAATTTGGCATGAAGTTCTGGGTTCTTACATTCAAATATCAAAAAACAACAATGCCAAGTACAATTTGACCTCTGTGTGTACAATAAAAACAACTCTGTAATAGATTTTTCTCCAAAAGGGCAGTTTTCTACAGGCTGAAGTGTCCATGTATTTAACTGGACCCCTCATGAGGGCTGCAGCTCCCTCAGCTTTGCTCACTGGCTAGGACAGTGTGTGGTTTTCAATTTTCTGCAGGAGCACCAAGCCTGCTCATGTAGCTCTCCCACGCTGCCTTCCTGTACTTCTCTGCTTCTTGGACACGGTCTGAAGCTGCCAGGATGCCCCGTCCCACAATAATGACATCTGAGCCTTTTTCACCAATAACCTCCCTGGGGCTTAGGTACTTCTGTCCAAGGTTATCCCCTGAAATACAGACACCATTTTGTTTCTGTTTGTACAAAATTGTATGTACTGCAAACCTTCAGGAGGTGCTGGAACACAAAACAGGTCCCCCATCCCAGCTCTCATCCTAACAATCCACAAACAGAACTAGGAATTGCATGGCCAACCAAAAAACACAGAGCAAATTTGACAGCCAGCACCCTCCTTTCTCATGGTTTACCAGTCATTATAGATGGAACAGTTACTCAAAGAAGCACCAATCAGGATTACTAAAATAATCAGCCTTCTTAAAGCAGGCAAAACCCCCAAACATTATTGTAAAAAAGCTTGTGATTTCAGTTCATGTCTCATAAAACTTAAGTATTGCAGAGAAACATATCTCCCCTATCTACTTCAATAACCTCTTCAGTCAGCAGAAGCCCTTCCATTCACTGATACTGCATCTATATCAATAGCAAGTGTTTCAGCTGGACTTCTCTATTTGTTATATATTTTTTACTACTACTGAATAGTTTTACATCTAAACTAACACCTATCTGAAGACATTTTACATGGTTTTAGGAATGTGCTTTATGGTATGCACAGACCTCAAAACAGGAAAAAAGGTTTCATAGCTTGCTCACTGCCTTCCAGAGCTCCCATGAAAGGGATCAGCATATTCAGAAATATGAGAGACAGCCCTTAGTGGGAAACAGACTCCTCCCAGCTGAGAACCAGCATCCAAACCCTCTTCAGAAGCTACTTTTTCACTGGAGACTAGATCATTTCTGTACTTACAGACTAAAAATATTTCAGAAAAAGTTACCTCCAGTTTGCAGCTGCACTCCTGGGGTTAAGTGAAGAAATTCTGGTTTATTACTAACTCTAGATCCACATATGAATCCAAAAACAAAATCTGAGTTGTCTTCAGCCATCTGTACCTGAAAAAGATCAGTGAACAATTACAAATTATATACTTAAAACTCAGCTGGCCTAGCAATCTGTTTCTTATCCACCCTCTGACACTTTAAGCTGTGTGAAGCAGGGGTATGAAACACCTCTTGCTTTCCCAATGTAAAGTCACTCCTTCCCTCTGGCAGAAAAGTGAGTATTATGTTTCTTTTTATGTTATAAATAATACTGCAAATGGATTTAAACTAATTAGAAATGCACTGCTTAAAGAAAGAAATTAAAAAAAATAAGGGGAGAGTGCTAATAGGAAATTCAATGTGTACTAGAATTCCAGTGTGAACTCTGACCATCTCACATCACTGGCCTACAGCAGCAACCTTTAAACACCACACAGTCATAATCCTGAGTCTCCAAGGAAAAAACAAACACCTGTAATGGTCAGAGCTGGAGGGACTTTTGGAAGCGCAAATATCAGAAACACACAAAACCTCCCTGTGACACTTTACAAGCTTTTAACTCGACACGAGACTGCCCACTTACTGCAGCTTCTGTGTATTCACCCGTTGCAAGGGACCCTTGGGAACTCATCTCTGCCACCAGGAGACAGCCACGCTGGAGAGGGAGACCCACTTCCTTCAGGCCTTTCACAACCCCAGAGCCTGGAACCACGTGGGCATTGATGATGTCTGCCCAGGAGGCGATCCTGAACACGCCACCTGAGAACACGGGCAGGAAGACAGGCAGAGAGTCCTCAGAAATGTGGTAAACAGGAAGCACAAGTTAGACAGAAACAGCTGCACACCTTATCACTCACACATTTAAAAGACAGTTTTACTGCTGAAGCTTGCCTGTTACAAGTTCAGTCTCATCAGACAGTTCTGACAGCTGCCTAACCACCAAGCGTAATCTCTCAGTTTACTTTCCACAAACACTTGTTAGTGTCTCACCTTCAATATTTACTGAGACATTTATGGCAGCCCAGAAATCTGCTACCACAGGTGCCATCTTCCCTGATAGCACGCAGATCATATGGGACATAAGGATCAGGAAAAGAGAACAGCACTTCCACAGCTGCAGATGGAGTATCAAAAGAAAGCCATGCTGGGCACACAAGCAGTACAGTAACAGCAGGCAGCAGTTCTCATGGCACACAACTCAGAAGTACTTACTGAGCACAGCCACAGATTCATAAAAAGTTGAGGGTGGAAGGGACCTCAGGAGGTCATGCCCTCTCAGCAGGGCTAACTTCAATGCTAGGTCAGATTGCTCAGGGTCTTATCCCCTTGAGTACTTCCCAAGGCTGGAGATTCCATGCTCTCTCCTGGCAACCCGTGCCAGTACTGCAGTTACACACACCAGAGGCAAAGTTATAGTAAATCCAGCTTGATGATAATCACCTTCATACTGGTGTTTCACCGTGTTTCCAATATCTGCAAATTTCCTGTCTTCAAAAATCAAGAATTCATGTTGATCTGCAAGCACTCTCAACTCCTTTACTACCTCCTGGGTGAAATCATTCAGGATGTCAATATGAGTCTTCAGGATGCAGATGCTGGGGCCCAGGGTGGCAGCAAGCTGCAGCAGCTCCTTGGAGCTGGTGACATCAGCAGAAAGGCACAAGTTTGTTTGCTTCTTCTCCATGAGCATGAGCAGCCTGGCTGCAGTAGGATGCACCCCTGGCAGCTGGGCACGAGCGCTGAAGCTCAGCTCCTTGCAGAGCCTCTTCACAGGAGCAGCACCATTCTGAGCCACTGCCTCAAACACATTTCCCTCTATGAATTTCTTCACCTTTTCAACCATCTCAGCAGCCACTTCTCCCTGCTGCTGGAGAATCTCCAGCACCCCAGACAAGGTGCACACAGAGTGCAGGCGAATTCCATGTTCCTCTAGCCTGGCCTTCCCACCCTGCTCCCTGTCCAACAGCACTATGGCATCTGTGACTTTTAATCCTTCTTTCTGAAGAGCTTCTGCAGTTTCCAGTACACTGGATCCACTTGTTACCACATCCTCAATGATCAGGCATGTCTCTCCTGGATTAATGGTGCCTTCTACCATCCGCTTAGTACCTGAAAAATAAAAAGCAAAAACTCCACCAGATTAGGAAAGGCTGGACAACCCAAGAAAACCTTAATAGAATCAAAACTTTATTAGATGATACCACTTATCACAGTTCTTAGCACAGCTCACTCACTGATCTGTAATTCAGTTAATGAGGACTGTTACTTCTCCAAGCTGATAAAATACTACTTTATGTTTCCAGAAGTTATATTCCATAACAAAACTGACATACTGTTAACAGCACAAATTCAAATATTTGAATGACTTCAGAAGTTTAGTATTGTCATGACTGGAAGGCTCAGACTTACAAAATTATTCTCTTGTTATTTAAAACATCTTTAAGGCAGCCAAGTTATTGGCACTCTTCAGCATGTCCCGTTTTCCACAGGCAGCACTGTGTGTTTGATATGCCCGTTGGAACAATTAGAAGCAGTAAAGCCTCAAGTGTTTTTGTCCTAACTAACAACAGGCACACATCCATGAAAGGCCTCCTGGGGGCAGCGACAAAGGGATGCCTGGCCTTCCCAGGAGCAGTTAATCGCTGTCACAACTGGCTTGTGCTTCACAAGGAGGAACAGCAAATGTTTCCATGGCTGTCCCACTGCCTGACACAGGAGCAGCGTTTAGTTTTGACAAGTGCACTTTCTAATTACACACAGTTGGAAGAGGATGCGAAGAAATCCAGTTATATGGCAAGTTAATGCTTCAGTCTGCTCTCCCACATCCTTTATCACAATCAAATAAATGGTTCATTAAGTAGAGAAGGGTCTGCTGCTCACCTGGCTCACTGATTACAGGACCACAGTGTAAGAAAACAAAAAGGGGTTTGAGAGATAAATGAAGAAGAGACTAGAAAGGTTTCTTTTGGTGTCAATATGCAAAAAGCTCTGTCTGAGAAGGAAGTGCGGCTCTGGTCTCAGCATGCTGGAGAATCTAAGTTATAAATCCTTGTTTCTGAATGAGGCCACTAACCCAGAACCACAGCAAGAGTAACAAGGAGAAAAAAAAAAGAAAAATACATTGCTAAAGAAAATAAACAAACTCTCACAAACAAAACCAAATAATCAGAAAATACCCTTAAAGAGTCTCCAAATCTCCTACAGCAGGACTAAAGCTGCAGGCTAATCAGCAACCAGCTGGGAGAGGCTGATCAGGCTGGAATGCTGGGGGAGGTTTGCTTTAGGGGGGAAAGGGCCTGCTTCTTAAATTACAGTGGTAACCTTAAACTGCTGTGCCTTACAAAAGAACCACAAATTATATGAAGCCATTTCCCAAACAAGGTAAATTGCAAACTCTTGATTTGAAGGCTTTACCGTAATCTTTTCCCTCCTTCCTCCGTATGAGCATGGGCACCTGATTTTCCGCGCAGATGATGGTGGCGAGCGGCAGCGCCGTGTACGGAACGCCGCACACACAGTCGTACTGCAGCCCCGCATCCTGGGCTGCCTGGAAAAGGAGTCCCGCAACCTGGAAAGGAAAACCAAACGCTTCTTAAGAGCCAGGCTGCAGCGAACGTGACTAAATCAACGAACACCCCTCTGCCTGACGCGACCCGGGAGCCGACCCTGCGGGAGCCGCGGCAGCGCCGCCGTCCCCGCTGCCCCCGGGCCGTGAGGGAGCCGCCACCCCGAGCACACGCGGCGCCCGGGCGGCTCCGGGGCTCCCCGGGCCGCACCTGCCGGAGGAGCCGCGGGTGGGACACGAGGCCGCGCAGGTCGATGTACACAGGGGAGGAGCGGCCGCTCTTCAGCACGAAATGCCCGAAGCGCAGCGCGCCCGCCCCGCTCAGCGCCGCCGCCACGGCCCCCGCGGGCCCCGCCGCCATCGCCGGGCCCGGCGCACGGAGATGATGCGGAGCGGGAGGGGCGCGGGGCGGGCACACCGTGTGACACACGGGAGGCGGTGTGGCCCGTCCGGCATTCCCTCCCCGAGGCGGGAACTCCAGCTGTGGCGTCCCGGGCTCCCTGTGCCCGTCCCGCATTCCCTCCCCGAGGCGGGAATCCCAGCTTCGCCATCCCGGGGTCCCTGTGCCCGTCCCGCATTCCCTCCCCGAGGCGGGAACCCCAGCTTCGCCATCCCGGGGTCCCTGTGCCCGTCCCGCATTCCCTCCCCGAGGCGGGAACCCCAGCTTCGCCATCCCGGGGTCCCTGTGCCCGTCCCGCATTCCCTCCCCGAGGCGGCAGGCCCTGCCCCATCCCGGCCCCGCTCCCTGAGGCCCGCTGTCTCCTCCACGATTCCCCGTTCTCTCGTCACCCCGTTCCCCGGGAAGCCGAAGCCGCCGGTGCAGAGGCTTTGGTGTGACCCGAGGGTTTCTCGCCGTGCTGGCTGCCAGGGTGGTTCCCAAAGGCCGCTCGGTGGATGCAGCCAGGGCGACAATCCCGCGGGCTGGGTCCCTGAGAGAGCCCCCCGAAAACATGGGCTGAGTAAAGCCCTCAGCCAGCCCCGAGTCTGCAAGGCCTCACTCAGAAAGATGCCACATGTGTGAAATAAGACTGACCCGGTCTTCTCTGAATAATTTTATTTCATCAAAAAAGCCCAGAAACGGAGTTTTGAGTATACTCTATTTATGGGAATGCAAGGACAGGAGATGTACAGGTTGAAGCTACATCTGTAGATGATCATATATACTGCAGAATAGTAACAACAACATGGGACAGCAAGTAGTCACCTCACAACAGTACACATGAGTGATTAGACTTACAAAGGAAATATTTACAAACCTGCCTTTACAAACCGACATTGTGTGCATACAAAATGAAATCCGCAATAAAACTGAAGATACATTTAAGGCAGACCAGCAATACACTGAAATAATTAAGGCTGTGGAATTACTTTGCACCTTGAAAATGCTGAGCTGTTAGCAATACTGTTTCCTTTTTCCTCCTTCAGTGGATTGTTGCTAGGATTGAAAAGCATCAATACGTTCCAACTGTTTGCTCTTATCTCGGTGAATAAGTCTGAGATTGATTTTTTTTTTTTTTTTTTGCACTTGCTATTGCATTTGCTTTCCAAAAGTTATCAGCAAATTGACCTCAGTGGCAGAGCAGTGTTGAACAGTTTGGTAGAAAGAGAAGTAAAAGCACCAGCATCAGAAGTTGGACATGAAGGTGAAATATGGCTTGAGTAGAGAAGATGTTGGTTTTCACTAGCTCCATAATAAAGACTACAGTTACAGCAAACATTCAGCATCCTGACGCTATGGAAACACTCAGCACTATACAGATCCCAGAACGAGAGTACATCACTTGATGGCAGTGTGCAGTCAGCCTAGTAAAATGGGATTTGACTTTGTTTCCTTGGGAAAGCACCATTTTCTGATGGGACATGAGTGAATGAGCTCAAAAATAAACCCAAGCCCTGTGTTAGAGGAGAATCCACCTCTGCTAGGAAAAGAACAAGCACAAAAAAAGGTGGTGAGCCCCTGTGCATGCAAATTTTCTGCTAGACCTTTATGTGCACAGAGAAACCTTTACATCTGTCTCTGAAGTTTATATTATCCTAGGTTACTTGACACAGTCCCCTCATGGCAAGGGCATTAAAATATATAGTCAGGTCATAATGTGTGGTTCTGCATTCAGCCTTTATGCACAGTATTTGTAACACAGACCTAATAGCATTGTCAGAAATGCCAATGAACTCCACTGAAGCCACAGCCTCAGGGGCAGTTGAGAGCACAGACTTTGTCTCAGCATTAACTTAGAAGTAAAAAGATACATGTTACTGAAAAAAACCCAATCCATAGTCTTTTAAAAAGAAAAGGCAGTAAGACTAAATGAATCTTGTTGGCATCACTGAGAAGAGAGAGACATATATAAATTTTAAAGCCTGGATTGCTTTAAAATACTGAAGTCTATGGCCCTGGGCTGGCTGTGTGTCCCCCCAGAAGTGCCATGCACGGGGGCTTGGCAGCCTGGGGGTACCTGGGGCCTCCCCCAGGGCAGCCACACCTGATGGGGGCTGGCAGTTTACACTGGCCAGCAGAATTCCTGCCCTGGCCTGGCTGCTCCAAGCGGAGCAGAGAGAGATATGGTTTAATTTCTCATTGCACATTCATTAAATGAAGCTATCTTAAATAAGGAGCCCCCATGTCACCATTTGCTGCTGCCCTCCTGTCACCCAGCACCTGGGGACACTGTGAGCCACATTTTGATGTCAGAGCAGGGTAAGAGCACTGTGGAATTGCCTGATGGCAGTGGCTGTGTGCACAGTGCCACTCCACACAGAGCTTGTGGTGCACTGCTGTCAGTATTCCTGCTGCTCATCCTGGATGGTTGGAAGCTGCCGGAGAAGCCAAAGGGTGCAGCTACCACCACACTTTCAAGCCATTTTGGGAACACCCTGAGTGGTACACAGCTGCAGGTGGAAATCTTCCCCTTGGGGTCAGATATTCTCTGGGGAGCTTTGCTGAGAAACTGTGTTTGTTACAGACAATATTTCATGCACCAAAAACCCCAGTCATTGGAGAAAGCTACACAGGGGGTTGGCTGTGGGGCTTCTCACTCACCAGGGGCACTCCAGGCCTACTTACTCAGCTTCTGTAATCTCTTTACAATGGAGTTTTAGTTTTCAACAGAGTTACAGGACCTGTTGTATCTGCAGAGGCACCACAGGTTGGCTGAAAAAGACTTTGAAAGAGCAAAGTCAGGATAGTTCTCTGCATTTATTATATGGCTATATTGCATGTCAGCTTGGTACTATTCAGGCAAAAGCAAGAATGGCTGGTAATCACAATGTTTTATGGAAGTTTTAACTGGTTCAAGTATTCCTGAACGGGCTGTAAGAAGAATGACATCCAGGAAGAGGTGTAACATGAATATGGAAAAAGCAAAGCCACAAAAGAAAGTAACCCCAGAACGTTCAACATCCTCAGAATTCAGCACCTCCAGGTCTCTCAACAAGGAGTCTTTTTTGAATTTGAGCACCAATACCTAATTATGTATCATCTCTCTTCCAGCCTTTTGGGTTTTCTTTTCTGTTAATTGATAGCAATGAGAGGCTTAAATATTACCTTAAACAGTCCAGCTTTTTCCCCCTGTGTATTCAAAGGGTCTGCTGTTGTAGTTTGACATATGAATGCAGGATGTAGGAAAACAGAATGCTAAATAACTTCAAATTTCATGTGGTACATGAGAATTTGTTTGTATTAATGCCAAGCAGAAAGCCTGTGGTTCAGACTGTACCCATGGGCCTAATAAAAACTGTGGGTTTTACAGACCACACTTCCACAAACATTTTTTTAAGGGCAGCACGATCACAGCACAAAGAGCCAGCTTTGACAAATAGGAAGAATTACAGACAGTCCTGTAGTGAGAAAGTACCTGAGGCTGGTGGTAATTAGAGACCCCTCCTTGACTGCTGTCTGTATTCAGTTGCTAAGAAATTGCATACTTTGCACTGTTGCTCAGGATGAGAGTCTGGTCTTTATCTAAGAGGTGCTGCTGGATTGCTTAGAAAATCAGCTGCTGCTCTAGAGAGGAACTGAGATGGGTTCTGGATGATTTTCAAAAAGCTTAACCTTCTGTGAACACCTGACTCTTTCAAACCTTTCCACACTCCCTCCCTGTATTAGATCTCTCACAGAACTGCTGCTGACTCTGCTGAGGCACCTGGGCTCACCCATGGCTTCCCCATCTCAAGGGCTGTTCTTTGTTGCATACACTCAGTGTCGAGCACTGAGGGTTTTGGCTGTGCCTCTTTCCCACTAACAAAATACTGACCACTGGTGTAGTGATAGAGCAAGCACAAAGAGAAGGGCCAGGTCTCCTCCCTGCTGTGAAAGGGAGCTTGGAGGTGGATCAAAAAAGGGCTATCAGAGCCCTGAGAATTTAACAGTACTTGCAGGGTATCTCCACCCCCCACTGGCAGAGACAGCGCTTGCTCCTGCAGTCTCACAGTGCAGTTACTCAGATGGTAAATGAGATTTGACTCTCTCCCTTGCCAGAGAGTCTGTATGAGCACACATGGTCAGATCAAGCCCTTTTCCTTAGGAAAACCTTTGGTAACAACTGCCATTTCCCATTACAGACCCACAAATGGTACTCGGCACCGAGACAAAGTCCCCACATGCCAGGGGAAAAAATCTCTTTGATTGTAACCCCACAAGGCTGTAGAGCTTTGTGGTGTGGCAGTAGATGGTTTCCCCTTCCAGTCTGATTTCTGGAAAGGAAGATTTGGCCAACCTACAAACTGCTGATTTGTCACTGCAGACTCTTTATGTTGGTTATACTTAAGGCTGGCTCTGTCACTGTAACATCAATATGATGATGTTGCAACTTGGCTTGCAAGAGAGAAATGTTTTAATTGTGGATATTATTTTTTATTACAAATTAGGCTTTGGACATAAAAATATCCTCACGAATGCTTTGGTTAGGAGGTGCTAATGGTGGCTGAGAGATATTTACAAGTTTGGAAATGAAACAAATGACATGCTTTAAACACTGAAAACGATTTTCAAGCTGTAAGCACAAGAATGAACTCACCACTCCTACTGCACTCTGAAAGGCTTAGATGGACTTTGGGCCAAGCAATTCTGAAGCTAGAAATGGAACAGGATCCTTTATATTTATATATATTTATATCTATGATACAATATATATATATACTGAAAACCTGTGATAGAAAAAATTGTCTTCATCACCATCATCACCTAGTTTACAGATACTGCAAAAATTGGACTCTGCCTTTTCTCAATGCACAGGTTTTGCAAAAGATTTCTGTACAATGTGTATAAAATGCTTTTAAAAAACCCACCATAGTCCCATTGTGCTTAATCAGAACCAGCTGTATGCTCCAGTGAATTCATTGCTTTAGTTGTAGCTCTGAAAGGTGCTGCACGTTGACTTAACACAGCAGAAAGCCCAAGGAGGGGCTTCATGGAGGATTTTGGTCTGAGCACTACCACGCAACACGAGTGTTCCTAAGTCACGCCACCATGGGAGCTGATCCAGCAGTGACTGGAGCCTGATCTTGCATGTCCTATGCAGGCAAAGTCCCCACTGAAATCATGGCAGACCTGGGCATAGGGGGCATGAGAAATCTGACTGATAACCTGGAGCAGGCTTGCAATGATTTCAGCAAAAACTGACCAGTCCAGTTCTGCAGTACGTGCTAAGGTCAGCCTGGTCTCACTTCCCCCCCACTATCCTACTTCTAGTCTTTTGTACATTTTGAATTCAGTTCAGCAAGATCAAGAGGATTTCTTATAAGGCTGCCTCACAAAGATTAAGGCAACTGCAATTTTGGCTCTCATTCCCAGTTGTTGTTTGCTTCCTGCAGTCCTTTTTTGGCAGTGGATGTGTCCCTCACGTGCCCCGAGAGAGGGAGCGTGTCCCCGCTGCTGTCACCCCCTTTGCCTTGGTCCCATTGCTACGTCTGCAGCGATTCACACCCTGCAGCTGGTGAAATGCAAACGCCAAACACGGGATATGTACAGACGGATCCGCGCGCTCCCGGCGGCGCTCCCGGCACAGGCTCAGGAGCAGCAGCGTAGGATGCCATGAATGGAGCACTACGTGCCCGGGCTCATCCTGCTCAGCAGGAAGCTCTTGACGCTGGGCACTGGGTGCACGTCGTACTGGTGCCGGCGGCGCTCGATGAAGGACGCCAGGCGGGAAGTGTCCAGTGGGATCTTGGAATAGCTGCCATTGTGCGGCTGCAGCCACGGATGCTGTAAACAAGTGGCTGCTGTTGGCCTTCTCCTGAAGTCTTCCTGGAGGATGACGTTGATGAAATCCCTGGCGGCGTGGCTCACATCGGAGAAGTACTCATGTGGGAAGCTGAAATCCACTCTACACACATTGATGCAAGTCTCCTCTTTGCTTTCATCCAGGAATGGAGAGACACCACTTAACATGATGTAGGTGAGGACCCCAATGCTCCAAATATCCGTGCTCAGGGAGACAGGAAGGCCTTGGATAACTTCAGGGGCTGCAAACTCCGGGTTTCCAAGGAGGTGGTGAACATGGTAATGACCTGTGATCTGGACCGCATCTTCCAAATCAATGATCTTGACACGAGGCACTGGGATTCTCAAATCAATGAGCAGATTTTCTGGCTGTTGAAAAGACAATGAAATAAACTTAATCGTAACTATATTTTGGCAAATAAAATGTGTAGGATTCATGTAGGCTTAATAGCTAATCAAAACTTGCATTTAATCATATGTGCAAGGGAGAGATCAGGAGAGTAAATGATAAAGAACCAGCTCAGCTGCTGGTTGCTCTAAATTCAGATCAATGCTGCAGTCACAATGAGAAGATCCTCTTTTGCACTAGGGCAGCACACTGGGATTTTGCACTTTGTCCCAAATACTTACAGTTTATATTCCCAAATGAATCTCTGCAGATTAAGAGCACTGACAGATTTTTAAATTCTAATAAGACATATATATCTGATCAGTTTATTTAGATTCCATTTGTTCAGCTGACAGCTGGCTAAGTAAGTGTGCATAACTTGCAGCAGAAATGTTCCTCATGAAGTAAATGTTCAATTTTGCACCCACTACCCTGGAAGGGACTGGTGTGTGCCATTACTGGTGCTGTCAATTGACATGGAGTTCCTCTACATACACCAGGACACAGTCATGCTTTCCAAGACAGAGTAAAATGACATTTAATTCCAATTTGTTTTCTCTCTGTTTTAGCAGCTCTCAGTATTAAAGGTCTCTCTCTCAGTGAGAGATACTGAGCATTGCCTATACACACTCTTCTGAGGACTTAACATGGATTATCCTTCCTTTGTTGACTCTGAGATGATTTCTGAATTTACTTCTTGCACCCTTCTAGATGTTTTTTTCTCTCCCTTATCCTCATGCATATTTTACTTCTGCCTCATGGCATATATATAAATAAATAAAAATAAATAAATAAATAAATATTTATATATATAAATATAAAGCAAAGTTAAGTACATGGCTGTTCCAGTCTGCTCACTTGCTCTTCTCTTGTATAGTCTCTATTGACAAAATCAACACATCCTTGAGTAGGATTCTGGGACAATACAGGTCTGCTGTCACTACCAGTGCTTCTCACCTAGCAACAGGAGGTACTTTTTTTAGCATCCCTCATTCAAGGGAACTGCAGAGAGGTCACAGAAAATTAGCTTTCCACCTTGTTTCTGTGTTTATGATCAAACAGAGAATTCTTTGCAGTTTCTTACCTCAGTAATACCTACTTTTTGACAGGTCATATAAATAGAGCAAAAAATACAAACAATTGCATAGAAAGAGACCAAGATGATTTAGCCTTTTGTGTCTAATTCTCACATAAGGTCCTATACAAATGGAATTTTTTGTAGGGGTAGAGGCAGCAGAAGAATGAAAGTATCATTTCATTTCTGACATGCCTGGGGCTTAGAGAGATGAGAATAAATCTCCCTGAAGCTGGATTGTCCACTATGTAGGAAAGTTAAATTCATCCCTCATTCCCTATTTTTAATTGTCATTTAAGTCTACAAAGTGTTATAGATTATTTGATATCCCTGGGAACCAGAATCAATGTTGCAGATCACAAAACTTGAAACACTTGATCACAATTTCAGTGGCTAATTCTCTGTCATCCAAGGTAACTGGGATGCTGGGGAGGACAGGAGTACAATGCCAAATCCAGGATAGTACAGTGCCTCCTGCCATGTGTGCTTACAAAAGCAGGTACAAGCTGTACTGCTCTGAGTGTGACGTTAGAGAATACCCCAATTTCTCCTCCACAGTGCAACCTGTCCTTTGTTCTTCCTCTGAACCCTTCCCTGGGTGTATTTCCCACCCAGTTCCCCTCTCAGGCTGTCCAGCACAATGTAGTGTGCTGCTTTCCTTTTCCTTTGCCCCTGCCAGCCTGGCACAAGCCAGCTCTGCCCTGGAAGCTTGGTGGCTGAGTTGGCACAGTGTGAGCCCAAACCACAGTCCATAGAATTGTTCATAGTTTCCCTTCAGACAGGTGCTAGTGACGTCTCACTCTTTTCTCTCTGACATCCTCCTTCCTCATCATTAAATCCAGAAAGCTCTTGGGGACAAACCAGGGAATCAAGGGAAAAGGTGCACTCCTTGTCTGAAGGCAGAGACCTGGTGCTGCAGGTCAGTAACTCCTTTCTCTGATCAGCAGCTTGTCCATTTAGTGATCACCTCCATGGGGTACAGGCTGCACTTCCTCCCTGTCTGTACAGCTGGGAACTCTCTGTTCCAGGGCACAGAAGAGCATCATTCTCATTTGTTCCTACCTTTATGTCCAAGTGAGCCACTCTGCAGTTGTGGAGGTACTGCAAGGCTTCCATTGTGTCTCTTATATAGAATGCTACCTTCTCCTCCATAAGTTCATCATGGTTCATCAGATAATCTAAGAGACGACCGTCATCCATCCTGCAAACAAACCAAACCCTGTGCATGAAACATCACATGGCACCTCTAGGAACAGTCACTATCTGAAAACAAAATTGCAACAGAAATTTTGTGACCTAAAATAGGGAGGAAAATAAAATGCAAGATCTGATGAGTATTTAATGATATCTCAAGACACTGCAGGCCATGGAAGTGGTAGAATAATTAATCCTCAATTGTTATCTACAGTCCTTGACGAATTTAGCAACACTCTTAAAGTAAACTCATTTGCTTAAGGATGGATTCAGGAGACAGAAACAATCCCTTTGGAAACAGAACTTCTTAATTATTTGCATCCATCTATTTATTTATAGAGCTGGTTACATAATTGCAGAAAAAAAATCATTGACATTTTCAGCTGGTAATATTTTCTCTGGGAAAACTAACCCAATAAAAGTTTTCCACCTAGTTTATTTATCTGTACAAACATACAATGAAATAGCCCAAATATACTTTGCTGGATATACTATAGCAAAGCATTTTGGAGTTTGGTTGTTCTTCTTATGGGACAAGCATGGCTGATACACAGGTCTTTTCACCACAAAGCATTATAATGATAAAGGCTTTGATCTAGCTGAAACACTTTTATTCAAATGTAAGAAGTGGACAAAACTGCCCAAGTAGGTCTGATACTTTTCAGTGGCACAAATTACCCAAGCTTTCCCCAAGTGGAAAGCAGTTTTATTTGTCCCTCTTAATCTTACTTCCTGTAAAGAAAAGGCAGTGCAAATTCTGCAGAAAATGGCTATTTCATTTGACATCTCAATCCATAAAATCTTGTTCCTGCTGAACTCAGGGTGATCTTTATGCTTGGCTTTAATAGGATTCCTACCCGAATCTTAAATCCAAGCTCTGTGTACTTACAGTTCCAAAACTAAGATGTAAGAAGTAGGAGACTCGTAGGTATCATGGATAGTGATGTACTGAGGGTGCTGTAAGTGTTGTAACAAAGCTGCTTCATGTGCTGCTTGCTCTTTCTTTTTCATTTTTTTACTAATGAATTTTACAGCAACATCTTTCCGGGTGGCTTTGTGGACACATTTCTTTACTATGGAGAATCGACCCCTGAAATTATAAAGAAAACAAAATAATGAGGTGGCTTCGTGAATAAATCATGCCTAGTTTTTAGCCCAATAACAGAGTGATTTTCAAAGTGTTTTTTTTTTTGATTCATCACATTAATATTTCACAAGGCATCAGATTTAACAAGTTGTTCATAACCTTTTCCAACAAAAGCCCTCTGTCTCTTACTCTGGGTGTAGAGATTCTTTGGGGATTAGCAAACACTGAGAGCAAACGGTGTCACTTTGCTTTGTGCAGCCACACTGATATCCTCTAACAACCTCCCCTGGGTTCAATTTGCTGCCACTTTTCAGGTTCTATCTCCTTTTATTTTAGCTGTGGGTCTCCCTTCTCCAGCTGTTTTATTAAAGAGACTGAACTTTCTCAAACAACTGAAATAAAACCCATGTTAAATAATCACTGACCTACCATTTTGTCTCATTTTTTCAGACACACAGTAAGAAATTAAGAAAAAAAGCTATCAGGAAAGCATTTAGGAAACTCCTACAGACTATAGTACCATTCGTGAAAGTAAAACTACCCAGTGAAGCCATGTGCCGAACTTGAGCTCTTAGTAATACATCCCACTTTTCTACAGAACCAGAAGGACTCCTGTCCTTTCAGCCCTAGAATTGTCTCTGACATCTGAGCTGAAGAAATAATTGCATTAACCTGAAGTATTTGCATGCCCCTTATCTGTTATCTGTGGAGAGGACGAAGGGCTGACAACATGTACAGGTCCTATTTAGGCTCTGTTCAACTCACCCTCCCAAACAGCAAAGATAAGTCAGTCACATGCCCAAGTGTTTTGGCAAACTCAGTCTTTGAGGTTAAGCTTATCCAGAACCAGTAAATCATCATGATCATCATGACTTCAAAACAGGACCTCAAATTAGAGATGACAGAGAAGATACCAACTGCCAGAGAGTTGGCTGCCTAATTGCTCACCAGTTTGCCAATCTGCAATTCTCAAATTAGAATTTATCTTGAAAACATAATTTATTCAGTATTTTCATCAGTATCTGATATGCAATGCTCTTTGACAAAAGCAGCAGTTTTCAAGCTAACTACAAAAGTAACCTAAACTCCTCACCAAGGAAAAAGCTTCAAGCCATTGTTTGAGTGTTTTATTGCAGTGATAAGCAGGGTTAGTATTACCTTCCAATCTCATGCAGCTCTGCATAGGCAAGGTCAAAGTTTTCCTTCCATGAAATAGTGGCACCATCGGCAGCAGAGTCTTTGAGAGAACAAAGAACATTCAAGAATGTATAAAGACAGTTTGCTGTGGACTGTAAACAGCATATTTGAAAATTATGAGAGACTCTATTATTAACACAGGAAACATTATCACTAGGAGTCCAGTTTCCCACTGCTCATGCACAGCTCCAGTGACTTGGACCACTAAATGCCAGAGCTCCCCAGGGGAAGGTATAGATAAAGGGAGCACAGAACTGCCCTTGCAGTTTTGGGCTGAAAATGGCCACAGAGACGGGGGGTAGAGCTATGCTGTGTGAGCTCTTGCTCCATCCAGCACCAGCTGTCTGAGCCAGTTACAGACCTAGCTGCACACCAGGGCTGCTGAAACATGGGGGAAAGTGGGCTCTGCTCACAGCACTTGAGAGTGAGCTGTGCCCCAAATTCGTGCAGCACTGAGTGTTGGGAATTGCCTCTATCACAGCATTCCCATTCCAGCTGCATTGTTTAAGGGGGGATATTTAGCATGTGGAATTGCAGCCCCCAGCTGGGCTGCCCAGCAGAAGCTGTAGCTGTTGCTAACATCGCTGCAAAGGCAGGACAAACACCAGCCAGGACATGGAGCCCACTGGGCAGAGATAAAGACAAGAAATAGTTTGGGATAGAAAGCAGGAACCTGCTTGGAATCTGCAATAGCCTCTGTGGCAGAGGCAGGTGCTAAGCCTGGATGGAGGTAAGGACATGAAAGTCCTTTCTGGGGCCAGCAGCGAGCTCTGAGCACCTCCCAGGCTTATTCTTACATCCCTAGTTGGTACAGGATCCCTGCTTTTATCAGGGCCCATCCAAACAAACCCTCCAGAGCGCAGGTGTGTTCCCGCGCGCCTCAGCCCCCGGCGCGCACTCACCGTACTCCGGGAGCCGCACGAACTCGGAGGGCTCGCTGGGCAAGCTGATCCCCCAGGGGTTGCTGGCACTCACTCGGAACTGGTACTGGCAGCCTGGGGACAGGTCCTCAATGACCAGGTACGTGTCCAGCGTTGAGGCTACAGACTGCTGCCAGACCTGCGAGCCTGTTGGACACAGGGAGAGAAGGGGAGCTGAGGAAAGCACTCAGTGTGTGAGCTCAGGGCTGAGGCTTTCTCTGCCCAGTGTAGGCAGTACCCTGGGAGGGTAAAATCTACAGGGTTTTTAAGGGTGTTACAGCAGACTGTTAAACCAGAAATGGATCACAAGAAGCTATTTTGTGTTGCAGCCACTTTCCCATCTGGCTAAATGAGAAAAGAAAGAAATGCCTCTCAGTTGACTGAGGATAATGATGGAAAAAGCTCAGCCCAGGGACAAGTTGATCTCTCCAGCACTGTAGCTGTGGCTGTGAGCTACAAGTGATTTCTCAGGGCAGTGGGATAAGACAGAAAGGGAGGGCTGGTTTGATGACAGCTGTGTTATGAAAGAAACAGTAGCAGAAATACTGCAAAAACCCCAAAACCATGGGCAAGGGAGATAAAACTGAAACAGGGCATCAGTGCAATCCAAATGCTTTTGCAGATGAAGATGTGGTGGCTACAGTGAAAGCTGCAGCTGCAGGAGGAGAACCAGCTTTCTGACACTTAACACAGGCAGCTTGCAGGTGAGCAGAACTGCAGCAAAGAAATGTGTGACTCTGTCATGTGTTTCTCCTGTCAAACCCAGCCACTGCCTAACCTGTGACAACCAAAGGACCAGTATTTACTCAACTGTGCAGGATCAGAGAACAGAAAATGACCCCTGGAACACAGAGCCCTGTCACAGATGGAGATTTCTTCAAGAATACATAAAATTTTATCTTTTTTTATTGAGTTCAGGGCATTTTACCCCTCTATTATTTAACATGACCCAATTATTTTGTGTGCCCTGTGGACAGATTCTGATTTCCAGGTTTCACAGGGTCATGGCTGGTTTTACAAGAGTCAGTTTTACCTTTGAAGTGGAATACAGTGTTTTCACTGCTGGGTTTTTTTTTATTATTATTTTGGTGGTTGTTCTTAATAAAGGAACTTTTATCTTTTACAAAAATGCCAGTCACTCATGGCACAGTGAGGGTCAAGATAAAATATTCACTAGGAGAAGGCATTAATATGATGGAGTGATTAGGTTTGCACACTTACTAAAATGGGGTAGGATTTTTTGAAGGATGAAGGGGGAAAAACAAAGGCCATATGCTGAAGGCAAGGTTTACTGCCCAGGGACCCTCACACCTTTGCAGGAGGAATGCAAAAAGGGTTGTGAATAATTTCAAATGCCCTTTTCAAGAGCATATGCCTGTGCATATTGGGAAAACAGTGCATTTAATATCTAGCTAATTCTTCAGGGGAAATGGATGGTTGGATTTAAGAAAAAATGGATTTCAGAGCTGAGCTTGAGAAGTATGCAGGGATCTGCAAGTTTATCCAGATCAAAAAAATAATGAGGTTGATTTGGTTTTGCATTTCTGGGAAGCACCCACCAGAAAGGATGGTAGTAAAATGCAGATGATTAAAAGATGCCTTAGTGATGGATATGTTTTAGCTTAGCACACTTTACTTGTTGTAAGGGACCAGAGGAAATAGAAAGGTCTGTAATATATGAGAGGCTAGACCGGATGATAGAAGGGCTTCTTTCTTTCTTAGACTTTGAGATCTGTAAGCTACAATTAGTGGCACACCAGTGGTGACAAGGATGCTTTTGGGACCTGTTGTGTCATAAAGAAAACTTACCTTGTTGTCAGTCTCACAGCCAGGAAGCATAGCTTACACCACTTACCTTCTTCTCTGTACTCCACAGTGTAGCCTGAAATGGTGCAATTGCCTGTACTGGTTGGGGGTAGCCAGCGCAGGATCACAGAGGTGCAGCTTCTCTCCTGAGCAATGGGGCGGTTTGGGGCAGCTGGCACACCTTGGGAAGAAGAAACAATACCAAATCCAGCATCACATCAGTAAGTGCTAGTGCTTTATTCTGAAGATCAGGTGTATCAGGTACAGCAGGTCACTACAGGACAGCTGCACCTTGTAGAGGGGCTTAACTAAGCAGCAGGTGAGGAGTCAGTTACCCCTGAATGTCCTAAGATGACACAAGCAAGGCATTCAGAATTCTTCTGTATGTAGGGTGCTTTGTGTGCTTGGGACCAGATTGAAAAACAACCAGTAATTCTAGTAATTCTTCTGTGCTTTGCTTAGGGCTCCCTTCAGCACAGGAGTAGTTAGTGCAGCCACTGACTTGCTTGGATAAATTGGGGAAATTAGATGTCCAGGGTGGTTTGTGAGACCAAATAAATCAACTTTTAAATGCTTGTGACATTGCTGCATCTGTAACTCTCCAGTTAGACATTCATCTCTGGACCATCCCCTTCAACACAGCTGGCATCTCATCTCTAGTGCTAACAAATCTCTTCTCAGAGCTGGAGGCAACGAGCATCAACTCATCATTTCATGTTCATTCCACTTAGATGGGTCATTAATTACAGTGCTGAGAATTCAGGCTTGGAGACATGTTTCCAAGTTGAATCCCTGAAGAACAGTTTCACCCAGGCTAAATCTTACTCTCACCTCCTTTGTCCCCTGAAGAGAAGGGGAGGCAGAAAATCGGTGTCACTGGATCTCAGTTCCTCCCACGCCAGGCAGATTCTGAAGCCCAGAGCTTCCTGCAGTCAGCTGGGGCATCATTACCCCAGGGACTCAGCTGCCCAAGGGAGCTGAGCTGCCCTTGCTGACCTTCCTGAGCTCCTGGAAGCAGCACTAGGATGCAGGAGCTGAACCTGTGCCAGTGCCCAAATGTGGTGTTTATGGTCAGGTGACTTAACCAAGCACAAGGAGTATGCAAGCCTTCAGCCATCAGTGGGAGTTGTGGCTGAGGAATGGTGGTGCAACTTTAACATCTCAATTCACCTGGCACAGCTCCACATCTGGCTGCCTGTGCGTGGGCTGCTCCTGTGTGCTGCCAGCCCCCAGGGGACCACACACAGGAAAAATCCCCTGTGTTAAGGTCAGATGTGCTACCTTGGACTTTGATGGTTGCAGAGGTTGATGCGGTTCCGTGTTCATTGGTGGCCACACAGGTGTAGATGCCGCTGTCCTGAGGCATCAGGTTGCAGATCTTCAAGGTGAGCTCTCCTGAGTCACTGTGGATGCAGGAAGCCCAAGTTATAAAACACTGCTTCACTTGCTAATGGTTTTTATACAGTTCCTGTCCTGCCTCATTGCAAACAGACGTGCACACAAGTCCTGTTAACTCATTTGAAGGAACATCCCTCCAGCAATTCGATGCCCAAGTACAACCCCTTCATATGTCAGGGTCTGGCTGTTGAAACCTTTGAGCAAACCTTTACTCCAAATTGCCTGCCAGGCAAATCCTCATGTCTCTTGTGGTCTAGGAAGAGATGTGAAGGATCACTGAAGCAGCAAGCAGTCCAGGAGTTAAACATTGCCTGTGCTTGTCCAGAGCTGGACGCTTAGACTTGGTATATCTGGAAAGATTTACCCATGAAGATCTTTCCTGTCATGGGAAATGGTGAGCTGCTGTGCCTCTGCAGTGAAGTCCAACACACACCAGACAAACTGGGCTTCCCACAGATGCAGGAAGCAGTCACACAGCACAGGGTGACATTTCCAGGGCGCTTCAGACCCCTGGAGCATTTGACATTGATCTGACACTGCTGCCAGGGCCCCAGTTGGAAGACTGAATATCTCATAGCAGCCAGGGAAAAAAGCACAACACTGAGTTCATGAGACACACTCAGTCTTTGGGCCAATCTGAGAAAATAAACAGCTCTGTGCAGTCTCATGAATTTACAGCAGGTCTGTTCACAGTCACTGCTGTTTGCACACTTCAGTCTCCAACTGCAATTTGAGGGAGCTGGCCTGAATTAAAGGATTTTGCTTGTGTAACTGGAGACCCAGGTTAGAGCCAACAATAAGTTCCCTTGATGGCAAAGCTAGGCTAGCTCTTGAATGCTTAATCTGTGGGGTACTGCAGAAGGACATGGTTGCTGGGATGACTGTCTGGACTCTGCAGCTTCTGCTGGTCTGACAGTGCTGGTTTAAAACAGGACAGAAATATCCCCTCTCCCTGAAACCCACACACTCGTGCCAGCAAGATTTGTAAGAGCCACTGATCTGCTGGGCCTCTGCTTGGCAGGCAGTGTCTTCACTGGAAAGATTATTTGAGTAACAAGACAATACAAGTGCTGATAGTGCATGGGGAGCCAACAGGAAGAGGACTGTGATGAAAACCAGAACCCTGTATGGAAATATCCCCCCATCCCAAGCCCAGACAGAGGCTGAAGAAAAGGCACTAGGAGATCTACTGAGCAATAGCTAAAGACAATTTTGGATGCTCTGGGGCAGCTGCACAAGCCAATGGTCTCTGAAGGAAGCTCTTGATCAGATGTAAGGGTTTTTTTTTTTATTTGAACATGTAAAATTCCTTCTCTCTTACTGTTCTTTTTTCACTTTCAGTGACTTTGTACTCCCTGGATTCATTTCAGCCTGTGCCAGAAGTGCTGAAAAGTTGAAATGAAAGATTGCCTCCTGGAGATTTCCACTGCAGTTTGGCCCAAATTTCTTATATAAGCTGCAGATGAGCATCCAGCAGCAGGCTGTTACCTGACCTGAATTCAACTCCAGATCTTTCTGAATCTTCCCAGTTGTAAAGATAGTTTTCCTCTCTGCTAGCCAAGCCAGGAACATTATGACAAGCATCTTTCTGTCCAAGCCAGATGTAGCCTTCCCAGAGTACATCTGGGCTCTTTTAGGAACAGCTGAGGAAAGGCTCAGGAAAACTGCAACCCCAGCACTGCCAGTAAGATGAGAAAATGCCCAGTGATAGGAGTATTGCAAGCTGGTGAGGGCTTGCTCTGCTTGACTCCCACAGGAGATCAAGGCATCAAACTCAAGCAGAGAAGCCCCAGCAGAGGCAATGCTAGCCAAACTAATGGCTTGTAAACATTCTGGCTTCTGGCTTGCAGCTGGCTCGGGAAGTCAACGGGAGCAAGCCCACATCTGCCAGCAGCACTTTCTGGATGTACCCTGCACCAGCTTGGGAAACAAATACAGCCACCCCAGCCCTAAAGCCTGACCCTTTCCAGCCAATGTTTGCCACACTGATGTGCTGACATGCCACGCCACACTTAATTAACTGCATCCTAATGAGTCTTGTAGGCAGGCTGGTGCCATATTTGAGGGTAACACAACTGTGTTGGGATCCACAGGCAGGACCTTACCAGGATGACACGGTGTAAGTGGCCGTGCTGTTGTCATTGTCAAGAATGTTTTGGTCTGGTCCTTTCCAGGTTATAGTTGGTTTGGGTCGCCCACAGACTTTGCACTGCAGCATCACTGTGTCCCCAAGCAGGCAGGTGATGTCCACTAATGGCACAAGAAACTCTGGAGCCACTGTAAAAAAAACAAAACATGGGGTCACACACAAAAATCCTCTTTTAATCTTCAGGTGAGGAAGTCTAGAGTCATACAAAGCTAGAGAATACATTACAGGATGAAGTATGGGGATCTGGGTCCCAACCAGCTGGGAGTCCTGGGATTGTGTCCTTGAAACTGCCCTCCAGTCAAAGACAGCTGTCCACAGCTCAGAGAAGGAGGTAGAGGGGAGCATCCATCCCCCAGCCCTGTGCTCTGGCAGGTGGATGAGGCTGTGAGAGGGCACGTTTGGGGATGTTACTGTTTGGGGGGTTCAGGCTGGCCTCTGGCCCCAGGCTGTCTGAGCCCAGCAGGCAGCAGGGAGCCTGCTTTGCCTGGGGACTGAGAGCACAGAGCTGCCTTTGCTGCAAATGCTGCTAGGTGCAGAGCCTGCTGGGGCACTAAGTAAATCAGAACTGCAGCACAGCTGTCCTCAACTCACCTTCTTGGATGAAATTGGGGTTGATTATCTGAAAAATACAAAGAGATACAAGCATTTATTTCCTAGACAGTGACAAAGAGGCATCTGTTTTCACAAGGTACCATGGTGACTCTGACCAGAACTGCAGAAGGGCTGCAGTGGTAACAAGTGGCACCTTCTAACAACCAGCAGGTGCAGCAAGAGTAGTGGTAACACACATGGGAAAGTAAATGAAAACTATGGCTTCTTGAACCCCAAAAAAGCATCAAAGGTAACAGGCACAGCCCCAAGGCTGAGGAGGGGGGGCATGCCTCCTCTTTGCTTATGGGATAATGATGAAGCCATTAACTCTGTGCCTGGCCCCAGACCTGTGTCACACAGCACCTGCAGTCACCACACACCTGGGTGCGGCATGTCACCAGCACTCTGGTCACTAACCAGGTCTGAGGAAATGTCTTTTAACTTGTGCTCAGCTTCAGCAGAAAAAAGGTAAAGCATTAGACCACAAATACTTCATTTTGCCCACTGCCAAGCATCAGTCCTGCAACAATTCTTGGTCTATTAACATGAGTGAAAATTCACTATTTCATTGGACTGCTGGAAAATTTACAGCTTGAAATTAGGTTTGGACAGCTAGGAGTTTTTTTATTTAACTAGTTAATTGACCAAGTTAGCAAAGACTTGAAAAGCTACTGTTACTCTGTGATCTCTATGTGCCAATGTAACTCTGGAAGCAAAGGTGGAAAAAGCAAAGACAATGCCATTGAGTTCTTACAGAATTAATCCTAACTACATATAGTGGTATTAGCCTCATTAACTATTTTAATAATCTCATAAGGCCTTGTTATTCAAATTCAATCTAATAATTTCATGTTCAAGCCAGTTCATGCTCAACCATAAACACCAATGTGGTTTATCTCGCCTTAAATATTTCTGTTGCTATTTATTTCAGAGCTATTTTGGAAGATGCCAATGAAGCAGTGACCTAATTCATGGCCTGCCAAAGCTGATAGGAGGTTTTTGCACAGGCTCAGAAACCAGGCCACAAAACAAAAGCAATAACCCTTCAAAATAAAGTACACACATCTTCAAGATTTATATTTACATTTTGGCTTTATATATAGTTTTCCAAGGTCGATGGCTCAGGGTGCCATTCAAGGAGGCATTTGGGCACATTCAGGTTCATTTTGGTTTCAGAGCCTTTCTTTGGAGCCCCAGGCAAAGCTCTGGTTCCAGCACTGAGACCTCAGGGTCTGCTTTCCCCCTGGCACCACCAGAAAGTCCAATTGAACCAGGCATAACATGGAAAGCACAGAGTCCCTCTGAAGGGTGCAGCTGGGCACTGCCACAGCACATGGACCTGCCAGCCCAGGGGTGTGGGCAGCAGCTCCAGGACCCACACACAGCCCCTGGACCCTGCAGACAGGAAGAAATTGTGGCACAGTGGAGTACTGGATGGAAAACATCCTCTGTCCTGGTCTGTGCAGGTGAAAAAAAGAGAGATGGATCTTTGTGATTAAGTTGTATCTCTCACACAACACAGCAAAGGAAGAAAAAGCTGTTTTGTGGATAACCATTGCTTGCCACTTTCACTCACAGACACCATCTACTTTTCAGCTGAGTAACCCCAGGCATTGGCTCATTTGCACATACATCTTCATTTTTGTGGTGTTTGGCTTAACTGAAATATCCTTTCTCCAAAGCTCTCCCCTTCCTTCCCTGCAGCATGCTCTAAATTCCCTTATTATTCACTGATCTCCGTCCCTGCAGGATTAGAGATCAGGAGAAAGAAACACTAGTTAACACTTTATGTTAATTTTATTACTCTAAAGTATTCATTAGAAGATGCAACTACAATGATAAATGTAACAGATATTCCTATAAATAAGTAATTCTACATTTCTAGTGACTTCCAAGGTAAAATAATTTATAATAATTGCCTTACCAATTTTTTTTTCATTGCCTCACCATGGGAATAGCAGAAAGAAAATTATCTCTGCAATGTACTATTGGAAGAGTCTGTGGGTAAAATTTACATTTTCTTTCCCAAAACTTCATCTGTTAATTAATCAAATGGTACCTAACAACACCCCCACAGCCACAGCACAGCTTTAGCCTGCTGTAAGCTTAGACAAAAATAAAAGTCTGTCTGCATGAGAACATTTAAGTGATTTAATACAGCACCTTATTAGGGAATGGGATTTCTTCTGCTTTGAAGGAGGATGCCAGATGATGGGGTGAGAGGGGCAGAAATGGGAAAGCAAAGGTTCAGAGCCAGATCTGCATCCAGGGGCCGGCTCGGTGGTTCGCACATCTGCTCCCAGGCCCTGGGGCTCTGCTGCCTCTCCCTCAGGCTGGCCAGGTTCCTGGGCTCTGGCTGGATGGCAGGAGGTGGCAGCCTCCACAGAGTCCTTCCAGATAAAGTGCAAGACCTTTGGAGACAATTTCTTCATTTTCCAAATAGGTTTTTAATCCCCAGGGGTGCAGAAGGGGAGCTCCAGAGCGTGTCCCACTGCCTCAGAGGATGGGAGCTCATGTCCTGCTTCTCCACACAGCCTCCTGCTGCTGCCAGGGCTGGATCCCCTCATGGATACACTTGTCCACTCCTTCTGCAGCAGTTTGAATGAGGATCTCACAGCCCAGCCCTCAGCTGAGCACCTGTGGCCACGGTGGCCATGAGCAGGGGAAGGTGGCCCAGGGTCTCGTGCTGACAAGGGCAACCTGAAGAAATCCCAGCACAAACCTCCTGCACTAGTGTGGCTGCCAGTCTGGCTGTGAGAGGACAAAATAATGGGAATGGAACCACAAAACACAAGAACTTCTCACTCCATCTTCAGTGTCAGTCCACACCATGCAAACACAAACCCTAAGGGGATCAAACTCAGTTTGCACTGCATGTAAGAAACACAGATGTTCCCTTTTTCCTTGAAACATAATTTTAATTGAGATGAGGTATAATTTTTATTTCTAATTGGATGAAATACCTGTTGCATGGCCCAGAGCAGGTTAAAATTTCTCCCCTCTGTGGCCAGCAGAGTTTGTTTCCCATACGGTGACAGCTGAAAATGGAAATCCTATGCAAAGTAACAAAAGGCAGAACATGAAATGGTCTCTTCTCAGTAATGTGGGGTCTAACACTGACCAGGCAAAGCCAGGCAGCCAGGGAGGGGGGTCAGATAAAGGAATGGGAGGACAGGTCAGAGCTATTCAATAAAAAGCCAGAAATAGATGTTGCTTCTCCCTCCTCCAGCCTGCGTTGTTCCAGGGCTCAGACCAAGACAGGCACATAAGGCACACACTTGAATGCCTTTGGGGACCTGCAGGGATCTAAGTCACTTACATCTAGGTCAATTAAGTGCAACTTAACAGTCAGGCTTTAGAAAAGTAGCATGGGTGCCTCTCCAGAAACTCAGTATTTTGCAGTATTTTTCCTGATCTGTTAAGCTTATGTTATAAGGATAATAAGGCATCTGCCTCAGTAGCTGCAGAGCCCATTTGCAAAGTGACTCTTACTGCCCTAATTCTTAGCACAATCTTATCTTTCACTTGTGCACACATGCTTTATCTGCTGGGGAGGGAGAAGCCACCCTGCCACGCCAGTGGCCAGTCCCAAAAGGCTCTGCTAACACAGCTCAGCTGCCTGGGAGGGTTCTCACCTTGGCCAGGGTTTGTTTCTCCAGTGCAGGGCTGTCCTTGCCGTGCCTACCCCACTTCCTTGGAGGGATTACAGCCAGTCCAGACACAACAGTGCACAGAAGGGCCCAGCAGATGCCCAGATTTTTCCAGTGCCATGTTTCAATCCCATTATAAGGGAATGTATCAAAACCAGGAGTGAGAATATTATTTTTCCCCCAAAGCATAAGAATAGTCTGCAAACCAAGCCCTCTGTAACAAGGTCGGTGCTTCACCTAAACAGCAGAGGGCATGTTTACTCCAAGACAAGCAGCTGAGCGTTTCGTAAACCATTTCATGGCACCTCTTGGTCACTGAGTTAAAACACAATACTGGCACATTTGCTCATCCTGGTAGCAGAGTGAGCAGCATGGTCCTCGCTACCTCACTCAAAACCAAAAACTTACAATTCTCTGAAAAAAAAAAGAAATTAATTAGAGAGAAACTAGGTGAACTCTAATTTTTAGGAAAATATCTACTATCCATCTCTGGCTAGGTCAACTTTACTTTGAGACCTTCAGGGTGACAAGCTCACAGTGTCACCAGCCTCCCCTCCACCAAAAAATAAACAAATTAACTAGAGAAATTTCTTGATAAAATGAGCAGATAAGGATTCCACCACGGATGGATAGAGGCTACCAAAGGGAAAATTTAAAATGGCCTCTGATGAAGTATCCCATGACATCAGTCAGGGATGGGGGATGCCTTCTGGCACCAGTGTGGATGGGCTCAGCTGCCTTTGGGACTAATGGGGAAGGCACAAGGGATGCTGTACTGCATCTGTGCAGAGCAGAAGCTCTCTTGCCTCATTCTTGCTGCCTGGCCCTATTGGCTGGTGGCTTCCATGGCTCAACCTGTGGGATGTCCCTGGCACTGTGTTGTAGCACCCTACACCTTCCTGCAGATGAAGTAGGTCACTTGCTTTTCCAAAAGCTAATCCCCCCTGTCTGTGCTGCTGGCTCAGGCTATGTCACACCTGATGAGCCCCCTTCCTGGTCTGTCTCAGCAACCCCTGGCCACGCAGGGCAGCAGGATAGTGGTGCTGCCCATGGAGGCTACTCCAGGGAAACCCAGGGAAACTCCCAGGATTGTACTCATTCACACTGTGGTAACAGGCCAGGAAAGGCTTTCTTGTAAGAAGACTTTGCCAAGAGAGTGTTAGATCTACTCTGGAGGTGGACAACCTCAGGCAGGGGGTGAAGGCATAAAGCACTTGGGAATTCTTGGTCTCAGCTGAAGGGTGACTTGGAGCCAGTGCTGTATCCACCAAAACATTACTTACTCAACCACATGGACTGTGGGGTTGCTAACACAATATTTCTTCCACAGTGCCTGTTTCCTAGTGCTTATCTTGGTCTAGGTGTCTCTGAGTAGCTCTCGACATGCTAAAATGTCACAACTGAAAGAAACAGATTAGGAAGCCCAACGTACGTACCTTGGCAACAGCTCAGCTCACTAATCTCATGATAGCACTTCAGGGACTTGGCGTGGGCTTCATCTCTGCTCTGCACAGCAGAGACACTGGAACAGACACCAGAGCTCAGTGACAGACTTGTGTCACCAACAGCACTCGTAACACTGCAGCTGGAGTTGTGCAAAACATCTGGAGCCACGTCAGAACCCTGCACCTGAGGTGCACCCCAAAGCTGGGAGGAGCTGCTGCTGGATTTAGTGAGGTTTAGCTCTTCTGACTGCTGGAAGAACATTCCCTTAGACAAGAGAGGTATCTGATGGCATCTGCACAGCTGCCTTGTGACCCCTTCAGCAATACTGCAACTCCATGAGATGTTACAACACAGAATTGTAGGACAATTAGTTGTGTCATTGTCCAGGACCCCAGACTTGGGTGTGGATACTGATTCACAAGGGCATGCATCTTCCCAGAAGTGGAGTTGCCTGTCCCTGTGCAGTTACTACAGACATGTGGAAAGAATCTCTGATGATCCTTACGTGCAGGTTACTCCTGTCCCTCACGTGGCTACACGTGGCCCTTAAGTGCCTGCTCCTCCTCTCACATGCTTAATGGGTGAGTTTGTGCCTTCTGTTTTATGGAACTTCAGCACAAAGCAGAAAACTAGGGGGAAAAAGAATCAAACTTCATTTCCATCTTTATGCACTTTCATTACATATTAATAAACAAAGAGGGAAAAAAACAGTCCCCAAGAGATGCTATTTCTAGTCAAAGCTACAATGAATAGGAAACTCTCCAAGGCCTGTGTGAACAAAAACTCAGTAGTGGGATTTTAGCTCTTTTAAACGGTCACCCAGAATTTGTTTCCTGCTCTCACAATATATGCTTTCCACATTTTTTTCTGTCTTTGTGTTCCCTTGAAAGAAAGGCAAAGTGCTCCGAGAAACCTGGAATCTACGGAATGGACTCCACTGTGGTATTTCATAAATAACAAACAAAGCCAGATCTGAAAGGCCACAGTAGCTGTGGGATTTCATGGGTACTGTGACCAGCTTACTGATCTCTTGTGCAGGAAGTAGGGTGGAGATAAACTGCACCCACATTTCCAGGTAATTAATATGTTAATATGCTGCTTTGCATGTAGAGACTGCTCTCTCTGTCCTAGCACTGGGTGCACGTTCTTACGCACGAGGAAGAGGAGGGATGTCAAGGGTGACAGTGACTGGCCCTGTTATTACCTGCCTGTAGTGATGAATCCACCTTAATGATACAGGAAATGCACCTCTGGGTGTTGCTGGCCAGGACACAGCTCTGCTGTCACCACTCCCAGCACCTGTAAAACCCCTCAGAGCCTGGCCAGCTGTGAGGACAAGGTTCCCCTCTCCTTGGGCTGTCACGTTGTGCCCAGCTGCCCTGGGAACCCATCAGTGGACATTCCACACAGAGCAGGGAAAGCAAAACCAGGAGAGATGCAGATGTTCACTGCATACACAGGTTGGGTTGGAGGGGTAGCACAGCTGTCTTAGTTACCTAAGCCAACACACGCGGACTAGAAGATTGATGAAGCCCTGAATCAGGCTCTGGTGTTGGAATTAGCCTGTTTTGCCTCTCATATGATGAGAAAAGGCTTTGGCCTCTTGGGCTCTAATGTAGCCCATTTATTGTAACGTGTTTGGAAAGGAGAATCAAAACACTCATAAAGTAGTGAAAGGGAGAGCAGTCACGGCTTCCAGTAGGTGAATACCTCAGACCTTTACAGACCAGGTTTCCCCATGGAAACCCTTCTAGGGTTTCACCAGCATTTTATGAGCCTGCCCTTGCTCAGCTCCCTCCAGATGACTTTATTTAGTTTATAATGGGTATCAGCAAGCCCTTCCCCCTAGTATTTCCTAGCCAGACCAACAAGATGACCACACTCAATCCTGGCTGCAGATGTACTAAAACCAGCACAAAGCAAGGGCTGTGCTGCTCCTTGCAGGGCAGTGTGACCTTACTAAGTCACCCCACAATTGTTCTCTTATTTTCTCTTTCTCTGCCGTTTTAAATATTTGCTTGGCTCCAGAGAGTTTTGCCAGAAGCAAACTTGAGCTTTCCAAGCCATGAGGAATACTGTGGCTGCTGGGCACTGCAGTGCAGTGGCACTGTCACCTCCAGTAAGTGACCTGGGAGATGCAGGACAGGGCTTTCTGAGTGTAAATAGAAGGCACACAGTTACTCCCCCAACAGCAGACTGATACCACAGCTGAGACTTCACATTGGTGTCTTCTGGTTTATATAGAAAAGGCTTTTTTTTCTCCTGAACTTCAGAAGAGTAGACTGTACCATGGTAAAAACACAATTCAAGCCATCAGAAAGACTAGAAATGCTGACAAGGCAAGGATTCAGACACCTCCCACTGGAAATTCTAAACCATCTGGTTTTCCTCCTGTTGCACAAAGTCAAAACACAGAAATCCTCTACAAAAGAACAGTGATTTTCACCCAGCTCTGCACCATCACCCTTGTTTCAGCCACCTGTTGGTCCACAGGACAATTTTCAGTGAATGAAAATTACACAGACTTCTGTGTAATAATGGGCACTGCCTTATAACAAATACACACACTCTCTGAAAATGTAAACACACTCCTGAGAATAATGCAGCTTTAGAGGTGAGGACCATTCAATCTCCAGGATGTCAGCAGGGTCAAAAGCTTTCCTTTTGTACACAATTAATCCCAACACAATTAAAATAAAAGCAAGCTTTCTTAACTAAAAGCAGGTTAACTGCCTAGGTGGTGCACCTCAATACACTTCTCTCTTTTTTTATTTTCCCTTCAGGAGGAAGATCAGCTTTCTTTTGCAGGATGTTTAGAGTGCAGCCTGGCTGCCAGCATCCGGGAGATCTGCTGGGACAGAGATATCTCTGTTCTCCAGTGACCTGTCCTGTCATCAGCACAAAATCACCAGCTCTCTGCACCACGTCCTTGCCTTTTCAGCAGGAACCTCTTTCAGCCTTGGAAAAATGTATAGAAATGCTTTGTGTGGTCACTATAAACAGGATAAAAAACCCCCAAGGATTCTGCTAGATCTTAATTGAGGAGAATCAGACACATAACTCTTAATGATTTTAAGCTCTCTCAGGATCTCTCCACAAGGCACTCCACTAGAACTGGCGGTTTCACAATGGAAAAATAGTGGCATAATGTAGCATTTGGGTCCACCGATCTGCATCAGCCTTCCCTGAGACACAGGTACATTCACACAACTGGTTTTACTATTCTCCTTCAGTACCTTGACAGAAATGCAATTCCCACTCTGCTAAGAGAAAAGGGAAATGTTGTCTTTTCTGATTTTCTAGACAAAATGCTGGTTGTGGTACAACAACATTTGGCCTGACAGGCAGCTCAAGTGTGCATTGCCAGGGCAAGGGGTGCTTTTAATGTAGGAAGATGCTACATTTATCAGCAGCTGACACATTTGCATTATTGCTGGAATGAGGTCGCAGGTGGGAAGCAGAAATTGAGGGTGGCTGTGTGAGCCTCCAGCTCAGTAGGAGCTTGTTACTGAGCTCCCTCCACTGCTCCCACTACAAAGGAAGGCCAAACACCAGTTCAAGGCTTGGCAAAACCAGAATTGACACTTTTTGTGACTCACACTAAATTGGCACACACATCTGCAAGCAATACAGACCCATCAACTCCCCTTGCAGCAAAGGCATTTCAAAACAGACACGTTTTTGGGAAAAAATAATCACAAGGATGATTGTCTCTACCTCCATACTAGTATTGGGGTCAAGGTCATCACACTCTGATTCCTCTGAGCTGTTTGTCTCCTTGTTTGGCAGCATGAAGAGGAAGAAAGAGAACAAGAGATTAGAAAAGAGATTGGTTAGTCAGGGCAGAGCAGCACAGTTGTGAGCAGCATGGAAATGGGAAACGGTAGGGAAAATGCTCCTGAAACACAAACAAAAAACAAACTGACAACAAAACAAGGGAAGCAAAGGCAAAGACATGCTTTTGCCAGAGAAGCAGCAGTGATTCTGCAATTCATTCAGGTAGTGAAAACAAGGAGGAAGCAAGAGGAGGAAGAACTGTGCCACCATGCTGGAGCAGCGCTTCCCTCGGACCCAGTGCTTCCTCATCCGGAGGGATGCAGTGTCAGGGCTCCTCCCTTTGCACATGCCAGGGCTATTGCACCAGGCTTGTAAGGCAGAAAGCCTCTGCAAAGGAAAACACTTCATCATGGACTCTCCTGGAGAGGGGTGGATCCAAAGGACATGCTCAAGTGCTTTCCTGCATCAAGGCTGGGCTTTGGTTGTGTCAAAATCACAAGTGTTTGCTTGCCTCTGTTGGGAGGGAAAGCCCCAGATTAGTCCTGAGCAGGCCTCATGGTCGGTTTATTGGGGTGGATCCTCTGAGTTGGAGCACAGTAGTCAGGCACCCAGAGCAGAAGATGGAGCTTAACCCCACAGTTCTCAAACTTTTCCATACTGGGAGATCTCAGAGAAAGAGAGAGAGACGCAGACACACAGACACACACAGACACACACGCACACACACGAGACCTTCTCCTGGCAAGACAGAGTCAGCATCTCTGCCCTGTCTGATAACATGGAAAGAAAAAGGTCATTGAGACCATCTCCCTAGACCAGAAACCTGAAGAATCCCCAGGCTGGGAACTCCTTATCTTAACATCTGGTGAAATACTGACCTAAAGAAAACTCATCAGCAAGGCCACTGGTTCACCCAGTGCCTTTCTCACTGCTGCAGCTGCTCTGACAAAGCAGATCGGAGATCAGTAAATCACTACTGTCCCAATGTTAAGTTATTTAACCCTGTATATAGTTGGGTTTCTTAATGAGGATTACTTACTTGCATGTGGGATGCCAGGAAAAAGAAAACAAAAAACAAAGACTGCATTTTATCTTGCATGCAAAAATCCTGCTAAAATGGATACTACAAAAAAGGACCAAAAAAAAGATTACTGAAGTTGAAAAAAAAAAAAAAACCAAAACAAAACAACAAAAAAACCAAAACCCAAACTCAAAATTGCCGCCCCCTCCCTCTCTCAGGAGGGATGCTACAGGGGGTGGAAAGGATGGGAAGCAGGAGAGCAGCACAGAGCTTTCAGATGGCCTTACTCACTTTAACAGAGACTTTGTTCCCCAGAATATCCTTGGATTTACGAGGCCCATTGGCTTCATTTTTGCCACTGCTCTCCTTTTCCGCCCGCTTTCTCATGCGCAGGGTATGCCATGAACATGACTTCCTGTTGTACCAAAAAACGCAGCAATCAAATGGCAAATCATAGCAGGAAGAAAGGTTTTGGAAAGGGGAACCAGCATCCACATTTGCAATTACTGCAATTCCCTAGAAGGTGAAAGCCACTTGCAGGCAATATGCCTGTCTCAATCTCAGCAATGAGAGCTGAAGTTAAAACCAAACCAAAGAGTTCTGCAAAGCAGATGTTGTGCCACACTTGCTGTTTAAATGCATGGAGCAGGAAAAAAATGTCCATGATGGAAGCACAGGCAACCCAAAGTTTGTCATCTGGTTTCAGGGACTTTGTCTTGCATTGCCACAAATAGAAATTTATTTTAATTTTGCACTACATTTAAAAGACCAACTTGGTCCTTAGTCTCGTTGGTTGAAAGTAGTGTAACAAATATAAATATGTAAGGATGGTTTTAATAGATTAGTCAGTATAATAAACTTTAAAAAATTAAGAAATTCAAGTTGCTGCTAACTACATGTTGCTCAGAACACAAACAGCTCAATAAATAGGAACTGTGTTATTAATTTTCCAAGAGATAAGTAATTTCCTAGAATGACAAGCTCTGCTGTGTCTCTCAAGACCAAGAATTTCCCATTTGACTTTGCCAATCCAGTTAAAGAGGACATCAGTCAGCCATGGGTTTTGGCTAGCATTACAGCAGGCACCATTTCCAGTAAATTTTTCACCCTTTATTACTGCTCCTATGACCTTATTCTTGGAAAAAAATAAAAAAAGAACAATATCAACCATTGTAAGAGCAATGCTGTGTTGACAAGAGAATTGCATATCCAAGCAGACATAAGAAAAAAATCAAACCAGTTCTTGATATGGGTTTCATTTGGTTAAAATAGTGGACAGGCTGGGGGGGAATTTGGGGAGGGGTATGTTGTCCAAAGCATAAAGCTCTCAAAACAGCAGTGTGATGAGCTGGGATCCAGGTTCAAAGCAACTGCCCACCTTTAAGTCATGCAAATTTGATTTGCATGTTTAAGCCCAATGTTTGGCACATGTCACGTCTACAGTACCTTGACACATTTTACAAAGGAAGTTGTATGAAATCCAGGGATCACCTGTGATGCCAATAAAACGCAGTATGTTAGCAAGGTAGGACCCAAAGGATGCCCCACACAGCCGACGCTCCCCCATGAACACTGCGGCTGCCTCCTATGCGCTTCCTGCTCTTCCCTCAGCGCCTGATGTGAGCTGTACAATAGCTCAGGTAAAGAACAAGCAAACCCTGCCACAGCCACGAGACTGAACTGGGGCAAGACAGCTGTTTTTGCAACCAGGATAAGGGTCTGCACTAACTCAGCCTGTAAGGGCAGTAGTGTCTGAGCACAGGGAACACCAGAGCACCCTGCATGGCTCAGACAGGCACTGAGTGCTGACTGGCATTTGGGTGTTTCTGGATAAGGTCCAAATATGAACTGCACAGCAGGGGAAGTTATCCAACACTTCAGGACTGGTATGTTTTCCTTTAGGATATATAAGAAGCAAGAACGTGGCAGATGGGGCTCGCTGATCTATATAATGAACATAGGTGAATAATTCATGGTGCCAACACTGCTGGGTCGACCGTAGATTTTGTGTACAGTATTTGTCACAGAAGAAACAGCTTTATTACTTAAACTAAGTAGTCACTGTGATCTGGTAGACCAGATAGGGTTGAAGATAGCACAGCTCCAGGTTGTTTTTTACTCATAGGACTCCTATTATTCAAGCATCTTTTTGTTTTCAGGGTTGTTTTAACTGTTTTATTCTAAAAAACATAATTTAGGACTTTAAATCTCACTGCAGTGAGAAAGAAAGAAGTGCAATTCATGTGTCTTTTAATTTTGTTACACCTTCCCGGCCACAATTCATCTGCCTACAGAATTTGATGCAGAATTTTACTGTACAGCTGCCATGAAATCAGTCTTCACCAGGAGTCTGGTACCGTGATGATTCTAAGGGCACATGGTTAGGGCAAATTGTGGCTAGAGAGGAACCTGGGAATGGCCGTGGTGGATGTGCAAGAGATGTGCCAAGCAATTCCTTTGGCTTAACATGCAATTCCAGGTAGCATTCATTACTGACTGACAGGTAAAGTCATCATTTCTCTTAACTGAAACGGCAGCAGAGATCAAGTTATTATTTTTAGTGAATCTATCCCAAAATCTTTCCTCGTGTTCAATTCTGCGCCTCGAGGTATTTGTGTAAGGCAACACAATGTAGCATACATCATGCATTACCATCTAGTCATTTTAGATGTTAAAAGAAATCAACAGGTATTACTGAAAAGAGGGTTGTACCTTCTGTATTTAATACCAAAAAACACTTCCTTGCATTAGTCATTTCAGACTGACAAATTTCTAAAAATCAGAAAAGAAAAATATATATCCACACATTTGTTAAATAAGCAACAAAATACTATAAACAAAATTAAAATCAAAACAAAACAAAATCAAACAAAAAAAAAGGGTCAAACTAATTCTTTTACCTCATTAAAACATGCTCATAGTGAAAATTTATTTTACATATTTAAAATAGTACATTTAAAATTAGTTACATTACAGGTACAATGATGAACATTGCGACTATTCATTATATTGCACAACCTGACTTCATCAATGTGAGTTTGTTTCTTTTTTTTTTTAAATAGTGCAAAATACTTTTTACAGGAATGTACTTGGATGGGGGGCTTGCAAACCAAAAAATATATTACAAAAGTTACTGCAAACAGAAAAAAAAAAACCAAAACAAATGAAAAAAAAAAGAAGAAGATACAAGCTGTACAAGGAAATTGCCATAGACAACAAAATCTCTCCTCCTTGAGAAGCAAACCTCAGTCCAACACAGAGCCTGGATTTTTGTGGGGTTTTTTTTATCTAGATGCTGTTATAACCAATATATAGATTAGTAACTTAATACAACATAAATATAAGTCCAGTCCAAGCAGGTCCATGTTGGTGTAAAATGGTGTCACGTAAAGCGTATCTTTAACCGTCTATGGTTTTATTTCTCTCCAAAGTATAAACAAAATCCCACAAAATGAAAATAAGCAAAACCCGAGCTATCCACCATGGCTGCCCGACGCTGCGGATTGACCACTCAGCTTGTTCCAATGGCACTGTAGATAAAAATCAGCAGGATTTCCCTACCATTTGGGTTTATTTATTTTTATTAATTTATTTTATTTTCCTCAAAAAATCCACATAGTGCTCCCAGCGAAGCCAATAGGGCACTTACTTGATGCTTCCATCGCTATTATCTGTAGTGGATTTAGGGAGGGGAGCCAAGATACTGCCAGGGATCCATCCTTCAGCAGCTGGAGAGTGGTCGTTTGCAGGCTGGTACACCAGGAACATGTTCTGCTGGTTGATAGCAAGGATCTGAACCACCTCTCCTTGATTCACACAGATCTCATCCTCCTTCAGTGCATAGTAATCTTTAATCACCACCATGGAAGAGGTCCCATTGCACCCTCCCAAATCAGTCTGCAAACGGACACAACACAAACCCGTGAGCGGCCGGCGCGGAGGAACCTGCCCTTTCTGGCAGCAATCCCACTACTTCATGTCCAGCCTAACCAGACCAGGGAAAAGGACACAAAACACTTGCAAGTTCACATTGGCAGAAAAGGATTTTAAAGATCTGAAAGGTGGCAGTAACCTAATACAAACCAGTCTCCTATTTCACATCAGACTTCAAAGCTGCTAACGACTGTGTCCCTGGGTGTTCTCATCTGCAGGGGTGTCACAGATGAATGGTCTGTGCTGAGCCAAATGGGGAGAAAGACAAATGAAGCTGAGTGAATACTCACAGTTAAATATAGGTCAGATGGAAAGTGGCTTTGGTCAACCTCAGACAGCAGCAGGGTCCAAAGACAGTTGGTGGCCACTGACTCTTTGGTGGTTTGTGTGCAGTGCACAGGTACCCCAATTATACCTTTAGCTGGCACCCTGTGAGCTGTTACGTGGGAAAAGGTCTAAGCTCTTCCCTACCACAGACTTTTTCAGGAATAGGTGGGTAATGGCTATCAGAGAAGCCTGAATATTACTTCTGCCAGTACTGGAAATGGATATCTAGTTCACCAGATCTGCAAGCACAGTGCCCTGAAAAACATCGAGATCAGTGCTTAAGGGTCACGCTCTGTCTCTGTTTCCCAGATGAAGTGTCATCCATGTGGATGCCAGTGCTTTTGCATGAGCTGTTTAATCTCAAATCACATGTTACCCCATTACTTCAGTATGTTGATTCCTGTTGACCTGGTTAGCTGCTAATTAAAGATAACATCATGGATCACCTGTGGCACAAGAAATGGGCTGTGAGATCATGTTTTATTAGATGAGCTCAGTACCTTGCTTTGTTCATACTTGTCTCCGGGCTGTGAGTGCTCATACCCTGTGCTGCCATTGGAGGTAGGTATCTTCAGGGGTGGGAGAGATGGGTTACGGCTTGTAGCCTTCAAAGGCTTCTCAGACCCTACTGGAATAGAGGAATGGGGCCTGGTGTTGGGCTGGGGGACCCTGCCGGCCTGGGGCCGCAGCACCGCCGAGCTGTTCTCCTTGCGTTGGTACTCGATGGGCGACTGCAGCGCTGCAAGAGAGGACAGGAGTCAGCCACCTGCTCCCAACAGCACTGCCAGGGGCTGCAGAGGTGTTCCAGCAGGTGGGACGGTTCAAACACAACAGACTCATACACTGCAAACCAAACAGGAACGGGAGATGCTGCCCATGGAAGCACATGGCGCGTTCATGGCCAGACAGGACACAGGCACTTCACACAGAGCTGTGCATGGACTGAACACAGCACCCCATGCTGATGTGAAGAACAGCTTCTCTAACCTACACAGTGAGGAGGCTAAAATGTTTGCCATTTATAGCATACATAATTGCATTCATTTTCTTTGAAATCGCACAAATTCATCACATCCTGTAGTCAAAATAAATGAAAGCCTGACTAAGAGGTGCACAGCACATTTGCAGTGAATTTTGCTAATGTCAGAAAACACAGGTCAAGACCTCTAAGTCTCATTTGCATATTGCCAAGAAAGTGTGACTATTAAATACTCTTTGGACGTGATGCACTGCAATTTGGCTCTCAGTGTGCTTTCTACATGAACTGCTTTGGTTCAAGGAAACTGCTGGAACTGGCCAGCAAGTCAGGAAGTACAGATGGCACCAAGACATTAATCCCAGCAGTCCAAACCTCTCCAGAAAACACCCAACGGGCAACACTAAACTGCTTCATAAGCCATAAAAAATAAAGTCTGCTTGTGAGAGTAGATTTTATAGTTATGGAGAGAGCTTGCACTGGGAAATGGTAGGACAAAAATTCTAGACCACAAAGAAATAAATAATCTGTTATGTTTGGAGGAGAAGGGATCAGGGCTGGGACTCTGAGCAGATTTGCTGGGCTCAGGCTACCAGCCCCAGACCTATGGGCTTGGTTTTTTACATGTCATGTGGCTTTAACAGACGATTTACAGTCGGTTAATACTGTGTACATGCATCAGACTAAACCTACTGGAATGCAGAGAGACTAGTCTAGCAAGGGGCAGACAGAGGACATAATGTCACAGCATCAGCCCCACCAGGGAACCACAACAGAAGGAATGTCTTTCCCAACAAAATGAAAAGGAAAGAGAAACAGAAAAGCTCAGCACCATACAGCACACTCTCTAGCATTCCCCTTCCAGAGAAAGGCAGGACAACTCAAGAAATCTCTAAAGAACAAATGACTGGAAAAAAAATCAATCAAGGAGGATGCCAGATCACCATTATCTTCAAAAAGACACAGACACAGATCTGTAGCAATCTGGAAGATTACTTGTCTCTAAAACCTGACCCTTGTCACAAAAGCAGGCTGTATTTATGCCACAGTGACTGCCAGTTTCACTTGCTTACCTCAGCTGCAGCTGAAAAGGGTTTGGTCCTGCTGCAGACCAGCCACAGAGGGCAAGAAAGGCTGGGGAGAACTTTGACAATGATTTTGAGAGTGACATTTTTCTCCTGTATACAGTAAATAAGGCTGCAAGGTAGTTAGCAGTAAGATCTGAATGGATACTTCTCAATCTATCTTGAAACAATCCACTGTACTCAGTACTTTTAAAGGGTATTTAGCTGAGTGTCCATTTCTGACTGCTAATTCCACCATGAACTATCACAGTGATGCCTGGCTTCCAGCCTCCTGTTAAACATCTGTCAGTATTCTTAGAAGCTTCTGGCAAAAGGCAGTGTCCTTCTACTTGCATGCTCTCTCTTTCTCTCTCAAATTCTCCCCACAAAACATGATTAAAAGAAGGTACAGATGGATGGAATTTTCCTTATGAAACATGTCCAGCAGTGACAGACTTTTGTTACACTTCCTTCCTAAAGAACAATCACCACAGCCCATCATTTGATGCACAGCCTGTTTCTCAAGTTTAGCAGCTTTTACTTTTCCATGGAAAAAAATGAAAAACTTGATTTTAACACTTTTACATTAATGAAGTTTGGATGCAAATCCCTTTCTTTGTACACAGCCCCTACTCTTTAGGACTTCCCTGGTGAAGAGACAAAAATCAGAGACAGCTTGGGCAAGAACTCAAGGGGAATATTTTGTTATTAAGTTTACACAGCATTGGCTCAGGGTGGATTTAATATGATTTTAAGGACAGAAAACATCTGCTTTAATGAAATGCAAAGCTAAAGAACATATTTAAAGATTAGCCAGCCCCAATAAGATTACATTCTAAAAGCCACTTAAAATATTCTGGACTGGACAGGCTCTACTGGATACAGTATCGTTTTCTTGGATCTTATTTATAGTTTTAAGGTAAATTCTTAAGCTTGTGTTTTAACAGAAATCTATTTTTACTTTTGCTTTAGAGATAATGATGATTATATTCATAATCCATCACATTGCTTGCTGGCCTCATAGAAGATAGGCTGAATAGGGGCTATGAAGATATCTCAGTAGAAAGAGAGGCTCACAGGGCAGTAAATCCTGTGAAAATAAGATGGAATACTTAAAAAATAAAAAGATCAAGCAAGAAAGATATGGAAGGGACAGAAAAACCCTGCATTAGTGCCTGCAGAGCTCTCACAAGGCTTTAAAGAAAAGTCTGCAGCTGTTAGTGGAACTCATTTTTATTCCAATAATTCCAAAGCAAACTGCACTGTCATAAACCTATCAAGTTTTGATACCAACTGGTAAAACTGGAGCACTTACACTCTTCATCTCACCAGTGTATTTAAGGAATCATTTTTCCATGGTTGTATGAGGCTGTTTCTATTCAAAGTCACAAAAACCCAGTATCAAATTGTGGCATCATGGGTGAAATATATTTCTCTTCTCAGCTCAGCCATAGATTCTGAACTGTCACAAACAACTTTTGCATGTAACACCTTCCCAGTTAACTTCTGAAAAGTAAAATTAAGCTGAATTAAAATTTTTAAAACCTCCACACTGAAGAAAAGGGGACCTTTGATGTGAACTGAAAGAACCTCTTTCTATTTTGCGGCAAAAAAATCCACAAAACCAAATAACAAACTCGCTCCCCTAAAAAACCCAATATATTGTGCCAAGCCCAAACATCTTGATTCAAGCAAATATGTTTTATTATTGAACATGTATTAAGGTATTAAATATAGAACTCTAATATAAGCTCTATAAAATAAGCTGTTAGGCAATGAATAGTGCAAAGCAATCTTGGAGGCATCCAGAGCTACTTTGTTGCTTCCAAACAAACAAAAGAGATACTATTTTTAGATTCTTTGTCTAGTCCTGTTCCCTTCTCTTACCCTTATCCACTCAGGAGCTGGAACAAGCTAGAATTGTTAACTGAATTTGATTCCTCTGTATTTTCAAATGGCACACTTTTGTTGGTTGGGTGTGTGTCTCGTTTTTAAGAGGTTTTTTTGAAACATATTTTTAATTTGAAATATTATTTCAGACCACCTCAGATCAATTTCTACAGCAAAGCTGATACCTTGGAAAGACTCCTTTTCATGCACAGCTCCCATGCTTCCTAGGAGAAACAAGCCCTTGCCCTTGTTTCCTTTGTGGGTTTTTTTTGTTTGCTTGTTTTGGTTTTTTTGGTTTTGTTTTGTTTTGTTTTTTTTTTAATTGAAAGCTGCTGCAGCCCTGCAGAGCTGGGGACCTGTAGGGAGGTGCGTGGTGGGGCAGCCTTCATCCCACCTCACATCCTCAGCTGGTAGCACACAGGGATGGCTAACAGGAGGCTCCTGTTTAACAGGATAAACCTTGCTCTGAGTAAATAAGAGATGCTGTGTAGACACAGTGGCAACCTGGCTTCAGATTTAAAATCTCACTGTACAATGGAAAGCAACAGGTGACAGAGCCCTGCAAGCGCCAGTACAAAAGTACCACCTACAAAAGCACCACCCACAGAGGAACCTGAGGAACATGAGCCCAAGTGACACATGCAGGAGCGGCTCAATGATTTTCTCACAGAGGAAACAAGGACATAAAGATTCTAAATCCCATTTAGCATTACAGTTTGGGAAACAGAGCAAAGACCATGTACGTACCATTTAGGAAATCGCGTTGTGTGTCCAGGACCTGGTTGATGTCCTGTACCCAAGCTTGTTTAATTTCTGGATTAGCTGCCTGCAAAATGACTCTCTCTGATGTTTCCCGGCTCATTAGAGCAAACTTGCAGGGATCATTGTCCACATTTTCTTCAATGATAAGGTAGTTCATCTGAAACAAGCCAAGGTAAGCATTTTACAGGGAGCACTAGCTAACATTACACGAGAATTAAAACTGTTGTGAAATGTTCCTGAAAATAATTAAGTGCAATAACAAACTGTTAGATCATAATAAGAAGAATTTGTCTCATCTAGATATACCCAGATAAATCTAAATCTTAAATATGGTGCTTAATAAAGCTCTGACAGATGTACCAGACATCCATTCGCCTTGTCTTGAATTACAACTTCTATTTTAAGTAACACAGAACCTGACTGATGTCCTTTAAATTTACTGAAACCCATAAATAGAACAAAAAGTTCCTATTAATATGTTAATAAAGCCTATCATTCCTCCAATTTAAATAAGTGTTTATATTTCTTGTCCTCTGGTAAGAAAGTCTCAGTTATTTGAGCATTTTAAAAATGGAATAGACTGTGCACAGGGATATAATGAAAAAAAGAGCAATTCTCCTGTGATGCTCCAACAGATCTTATTTCGAGCAGATTAGAGTCACCTGTGTGTAATCACTTCACTTGACTGTAGTCACAGATTTCTTTCTGGAAATCATATGGATGGGAATTTTGGCTGCAGTCCTGCCCTTGGGAGGCTTCTGTTTTAAGTGTACTCATAATTTTAGCTTTTCCTGAGATACTCAGAGTAGTAAAAAAGAATAAGCTGGCATAGCCTCCCAAAAAAAACAAGAGAGGGAGTGCCTTCAAAAGCAGACAGCTCTGAAGACTAAGGTGGTAATGTCCCCTAAAAGAAATCCATCTCTAATTGCTCTGAGTATCTGTCAAGGTATGGAAGTCCACTCCACATTAGAATATTGTCCAGCATTCAAATTGGAAGATGGAATTTGCATCTTCCTTTGCTTCCCTGTGAAGTTCAGTGACAAGCAGGAACTCCCCTGACATGAGGACATGAAAGGACAAGGACAGGTGAGCCTTGACAGTGCTCTTGCTCCTGATCTGAGCTCATTTTCCTCTGGTTGATAGCCAAACCAATCCTTGGATGACTCCAGCTAAAAGATGTGTAGAGTCCCCTAACCTCCTATTTGTGTCTCAGGGAGATGCATTCATCAAGGCTTCCATTTTGGTATTTTGAGGGCCTGAAAGGTATCCAACTGAGCAGTATCTGAGAAGGGATGTGAAATTTCTCAACACTAAGGACCTGATTGTGTAAAAAAGGATTCTTTGCTAATGCAGGACAAGATGCTGAAGCTTCTGTCACAGTTTGAGTGTGACAGACCTTGGAGAACAATAACTGTGAGTTCCATCTCGCTGACAGACCAGAACAGCTGCATCTGAAGTCATATGCACTCTTTACTCTGTGGCTGTGACAGAGAAAGAAATGGGATCTGTGGTGCTGGCTCAGGTGGAGGCCCCACAGCGAGGTGCGGATGCTCAGGGAGGCAGGGGATACTCCTGCCCCACTGAGAGCCACAGCTCTTCCCTCTGGGAAACAGACAAATGCAACAGCACTGAGAAGCTCAAGTGGGGGCTGGGAGGGAGGCAGGGAGGGTGTTGGAGCTGTTGGCACATAAACTCCATGCTGAGGTGGGGGAGACACACGTGGAGCCACAGGACATCCCACACTTGCAGGAGACACTAAACAGGAGAATGAGCTGTTTGCCAAGCAGGAGAAAAGGGGCTGGAAAATTACCATACAAAAATTTTAAACTCAGGCAGCGGGAACAGCATTCCTTTCGTAGGCTGTGTAACTAGAAAAGCAACTCATACCCTTGAGGCAAGCTAATTTTATTGACATTAGCAGAGATTTATTTTTCTCTCTTTATCTACAATATACAATTCAGGAATTGCTTCCTGCAGATAAAAGCCTCATTGTTATATATACAATAAACTGAAGTAAAAATGATTCATACTATTTCCATCTCCAATTTTAATAATGATTTAAATCAGCAAAAAAGATAAAATCAAAGCTGATCATCTAAATGAAGATGATTGTTTATTTGTACACTTTGGGTTTTCCCTTTATGGCCTATTATTTGGTTAGAAACTATAAAATACACTGACTTGCAAAGGGATATAGGCTTTTCAGTAAATGCTGCTGTTTCCATCAAGCAAGAAGACAACCTCATTTCAGTAAATATGCTGTTTACTGTAAATTTGTTTAGTTATATATGTTAATATGCATTATTTCAGCTGATAGTATTCTCTTCTATTTCATATTAATGCACCATTTAAGACTTAGAGCAAACACAATGCATTCCCCCATGTAACCTGTATCTTTGAAAAGGAAATCAATGCCAGACTGATTTCTCAGCTTTGAACGACCCAGAAATTTAAATGAATCAGTGATTTTGCTCTTTCTGCAGGCACAGCAAAGGCTGTTCTACCAGGAGATGTGCAGCACTCGTTCACTTTCACTGACCATTTCACAGGTTAACTTTGCATTTGTTAAACAAAGAAGTATTTCCACTGGTTACTTTTAGCTTTTACTTTTAGCCCCAGCCCCATAATCTGGACAGATTATTTAAAACCAAAATGAATTTCTCAAAACTCTCTTTATAGTTTATCTGGTTTTGTAATTCCTCACAGCTGTATTTTTAGAATTATTTGTGGTTTTATTTGTCTTTGAAACGTTCTTGCAACATCTAAATTTGTACTAAGAGCCCTCACCCAAATTAGGGAGAATATTTCCAGAAATATCATATTAAAGGCTTAGTATTTTATAGTTTGGCCTAAAATGACTGTTTTGGATACTGTACCTTCATTTACCTTTTATGATCATGCATAAAAGCAACTATTGTAAATGTCCTTTGACTACTGTACCTTCATTTACCTTTTATGATCATGCATAAAAGCGACTATTGTAATCGTCCTTTGACTACTGCAGGTTTTGTAGCAGTATTTGCTAATTCAGAGCTATGAATGATAGAGGATCTGCTCTGGCTGTGTTCCTTGTAAAAATTACCCAATAAATTTAGACACCCAGTGGTCTACTTAGAGATGGTCTTAAGCAGCTTCTGATCTACTGAAAGGTAAATGCAAATGTTTTCTGCACGTTGCTGTCCCCCTATGACAGATTGAACCTTACATGGCCCTCAAACAGAATGTGCTTCTCCCTCTGCATTTCTTACCTTTATGCTCTTCTTGAACATGTAGCCTGGCGTTAGAGATCCTTTTCTAAGGAGTTCACTGAAGATAACTATTTGCTCAAAGAGAAACACCCTGCGCTCCTTGGGCCGGGACTGCACCCCGGAATCCTGCTCCGTCACGTAGAAGGTGTCCTGCTGCAGCAGCTTGCCTTGAGCTGTCAGTTTGCCCTGGGAAGCAGACAAGGCACCAACATTACAAATCCTGACCCACAGTGATCCCACAAGGTGATATGCTCTATTTCAGGCAGCCCAGGTTTTCCAGGTAGCCCTGCATTCATGTGAAACATATCATATCCCCTCTGAGTTACCAAAGCAGCAATCCTGACCTCAGCTGAAAACAAACAACAGAGGTTTTCCTTGCTCTCACTGTCACTGAGTATACGAAACCAACAGCAAGAGGTCTCAAGCAGACAGTTTTGTACACTTAATTCCAAATCCTGTTCCCATTATGCTACTGTAGTGCTCCAGCCAAGAGCTCTCCACTATGCCCTAAGCCAGCAGTCACTGACACAACACCTCTGAATGTGCAAAGGCCAGGTATCTAAACCTACCTGTTTGCAGTGCATAAGACACTAAGACAAATCTTAATTCATTTTGGAGATAAGACCTCTCCCCAAAGCCTACCCTGGCTTAGTTACAAACCACAGGCTGTACCCTGTGGGGTTGTAACTCCCAAGTCTCCTCTTGGATGTTGTTAAATTCATCAGGAGCTCGGCGGGAGCTGTTAACATGTTAATAATGCCAGGTGACCTTACTAATAAGCAGGGTAGGTTGGTTCATCACTTATTTTTCTCTGGTAATAGACTTAATAAGTCTCATTAAAGCTTGCAGAAGCTTTTACAGACCTCAGATTTTGAAGAAACAATTGAATTGTCACAAGTTTAGAGTGAGAGGTGTGTCACTCTTCCACCTTTGAAACCTCAGCAAAGCATAGAGCTCAGCACTGCAGAAGAACAAGCCCTAGATAAGTAGCTTGGGTAGGTTGTAGCGACAATCATATAAAGAGAAATTAATTTTCCTTGCCTAGTTATTATTATAAGAAGAATGCAAATGCATACCTCAAAGCCTTGGAGGCGACCCAGGTTCATCATGTCATTGCAACGTTTTGGTACAAGGCACATTAATTCCACTGCTTTCTGTTGAGGAAAAGGGATGTTGCATGATTACAAGGGAAGCAGAGAGCTCCTGAAAGCACAGTGACAAGTAATGAAGTTCAATAGCATGATTCCTGTGCTCATGGCAAGGCCTTGATGAATAGATATCTAAAAGAGGATGGTGCAGGACTAAAATGCAGGACTGCGCCATCATCTTTTAGTTCTAATTTAAGCTAAGAGAAATACCACATTTAGAATACCAGCAGGATCTTCAGCTATTGTCAAGGGAATACTGGGGTTTTCATTTCTCCACACAGAGTCCCATTAGCCCTATTGTCCAGGGCATGAAAATGTACCTCTATCTCGGAGCACTCCAGACCAGCTTTTTCACTGTACCTCAGGAAGTCCTGGAGAAAGCAGAAAGGTTTGCATTAAGGCACTTCAGGAAAGAGAGAACAAAAGGCACCAGTTTGAAAAGGAAAAAGCATATTCAGCATGTGATTTTCTGAGAAGAAACTTTCTAACATTAATAAATTCATCTTCAGAGATTGCTGAATGTCATAACCACTTTAGAAATATGGAAAAGGGGTGTGGATCGTTGTTGAGATCACAGAAAAAAAGGCAAAGCTGGGGTTAGACCTTGGGATTGCTTATTTGGTCCCTGTCTTAAGCCACAAGACCACACAAACACACACGCATGAAGATTTTTCTTTTCCTTTTGGCATTTTGGGGAACACACTGTTGTGCCTTTGCTAGTGTGCAATTCCCAAACCTGGGCTGATGGCAGCCTGCTGGAGTCTAGTTCAAAAAAGAGGAGAAACCAGCTCAAAGCCCCAGTGCTGCTGGAGATTACAGGGTGGGTTCAGACATGCCTGATTTTAGATATTGGTTTTAGACCCCTTGGGATGAATTTTCAAAAGTGGAGTAATTGCCATTATGGATAAGTCAGCACAAACCACAGTGGCCAGGCTCCTTGGGAAAAAAACTGTGGTGAGCTCCCCAAATTTTAAGATGACAGAATATTCTGAAAATAAGTTTCTTCAGCTAATTTGAAGGCAGATATTCAAACATGGAGGCTATAGCATTTACTAGAAGCATGCCATTCAGCACCTAAGACAGATTTTAGCAGTACACTTGTGTATCTTTGTTCCAGTTAAAAAAAAAAATGAAAGTTTGCTCTGAAACTTCAGAGGAAGAAAAGTCCTATTTGAAGTGTATTCTTCCATAAAAAAAATTCCAAAGAAAGTTAAAAAAAAAAAAAATCTGTTTACTATCCTAAATTACAAACCACTCATACAGATGTGGCCTCCTGCTCTCTGGACACTTTCCACAGGCCTCTGTCACTGCATGCCCAGAGAGCAGACCTCTTTTCTCCTAATTTGATGTATTTATTCCTCAGTTAAGTCTAAGGCTGATTTAAAATAACAGCACCTAATGCAACATGCAGACTAGAGTTAAATCCAAACTGTATTTTTTCACTCACCTTGAGAAGAAGCTGGTATTTAGTTATTCTTTGAATGGGTTTAATCAAAAAGTCACTGATGGTCAGCCGTTGGCTTATTTCCTGCTGAACCTCCTAAAAAAAGAGGATTAAAAACAATTGCAAACAATCACAGAGTAAGACAGACAACATGATAAAACGTCTCAGCAGAGACTTATTTCCACTGAAAGTTGGTCTGTTCTTAATCTTTTGTTTGCAAGAGGGAATTTCTGAGGATTTAAAAATCTGGCATACCCTATTTAGGCAAGGCCTGGGTAGAAGCTGTGACTGAGCTGGGAGGCATTGGGAAGCTCAGGATCCCTCCTGCTCTGAGCTGAGCCAGCAGCCCAGCGAGGGCTGAGGGTCACCCTCCCCACTGCAGTGGGGATTAGCTCACCAGTGAGTCCTGCAGAACAACCTCCTGCTCTGGGGTGAAAGGAAACATCTTTCCCTTGTTAAACAAGCTGCTTTCACATTACTATCGAACTGTGTCTACTCCCGAAGGCTTCTTGAAACAGACAGAGTTACTGGGGATTTATGAGAGGCACCACCCAGCTTCAACAGCTTTTACCTCCCCTGATGTTTGTACACTACTGATTTAAAAGTCTTGTTTTACTTGGAACAGAAATTAGTGCATTCGTGGTACTCTGAGGGCCACACACAGTTAGTACTGAATTAAATATTTATTAGAAATTCACAATATGAGAATTTGAAAGCAATTAAATAACAACACTTTCTCCGTACAGCAGAGACCTCAGCACCACGTGCAGTATCAAAATCTTCAGGAGTTTGTTTCAGGCAAACCCCACAGGTTACAGAACAGTCTCCTTGACCTGGAACTCAGAGCTGTAAGCAGTAATAATGTATAATGAGCTGTGCTTACCTCAAAGTACGTTTCATACTCAGCTACTATATACTCAGAGCGGGGCTTGTTTTGGCAATACACCACGTACATGTGCAATCGCCGCTCCTGTGAAGGCAAGAGGCACAGCTCCCAGTGAGATAATGGCTACCCTTCTGGTATTAAAAGCTGGCAGAAAGTTGCTATGATGTTCTCCTTGGTCTTCCTTATTTGTGGTTTAATAAAAGATTTAGTTTGCTAAAGCAGGAAATAAAATCGGTAACTGATTCTGTTCACATCTGCACTTAGGTAAGGGGAGCTTTCTGGGTTGTGGCCAGTGAGAGATGTTATACCCACACTGACAGGTCTGAAATTTCCTCCAGAGCTATGCTTTGGCTAACATCACATGAACATGTAAATTTTAGCAGTTGGCAAGTACCTGCCATAACTGTATTTTGGCAGATCCTTGACTACATCAATTCTGCCCCCCAAGTAAGCTGTCTGCAAGAAGACAATGATTAATGCCTTAGTGCAATCCAGTTGCCTACTGAAAGTGTGTAACTATAGGGAAACTTTATGTTTAAATTCAGTTTAGACACATAAAAGTACGGAGTCAACACAAACAGATGTTTTTGAAAAGGAGCCATCACACCCTAAAAGGCAATTGTAGTAGATACAGGAAACAAAGTAAAACTTACATGCTTAATAAAAAGCTGTGCTAAACGCTCAGGTTCTTGAAGACATTTTTCCAGTTCACCCAGGAAAAAGCTAAAAGAAAGGATATGAACACTTCAGAACACTTCTTTAGCTCATCCCAGCAGCAAACTCGTCATCTTTCAGATGTAACAGTGGCATTTTAACTCCAGCATTCAATAATAAATTAAACAGTAAGCTTGGCTTCAGCCCTTAATGGTGGGATTTCTGAATCATTAGATGAGAGCTGCGAAATGTGAAGGTCTTGTTTTACAAACTGTCTGCTTTTCTTTACTATGACAGTGGTTTCAATTTTCAGAAAGTGCTGATCACTATCTAATTGCAAGAGTTGCTTTCCTTCACCGAGAACTCCCAAAGTAAAAGCCTCCCATATACCAAAATGCTTGTGAAAACTCAGCTTATGAAAACTCCAGTTCTACCAGGAGTTCTCAGTTGCATGAGCAGATTTGGAGTACTGGTCAACATGAAAAATTGCTGTATGTTTCCACCTGAATAAATGAATCAACATGATTTGCTGTTGGAGTTATGGCATGTTCTATTTCCCACTGGTTTTAATTTCATAATAAATTATCTAATTCATAATAGTCACAGTAATTTATAAACACCACCTCCATCTTGACTTGCAGCTTCAGGGAGGTCATTCATTCTAGCTCAAACACCCTTATCAAGAATATTCTGGGATGCCTCAAAGTGAGCTGAAAACTTCATAAACGCTGCTAGATTTTTCTATCTGGTAGGGAAATCCAGACAATCATCCTGTCCACGATCTTCCTCTTTTTCATTTCAGGATTTCAGTCTCAAATGCCTCCACAGATTTGCAACAGTCGCCAAATTTTGTGAGAGGACATGCTTTCTGATCCCAAGAAATCCCAGAACTTCAAAAAACGATGCAAATTGGACAGATGTCCCAATTAAAAATCTCCGTTGCTACCATTAGATACAGCTGCTTCCATAACCCAATCATCTATAAATGCTACATTCATCTGCATTTAAATAGACTTCTTGACCCAGATATACAGAGCTAAAAATAGGGAATCTTTCCATTTGTGTTACAGAAAACTCCTATCCTCACACTTAATCAAGGAATGGCACTGGTAAACACATTCCATTTTCTGGTATCAACTTAACATTAAGTAAAGCTTTCTCTGACATTTTTTTAGTTTGTGCTCACAAGGTCATCTGTCAGAATATAAGGACAGGCCCAGGCCATGGGATGAGCACCTATGGGACACATTTCAGGAAGGATACTGTGCTTCCTGGGTGAGGGAAATGTCCAGAGCTGAAGGAAGATCCAGCCCAATGCCCATTGTTCAAGTCTGTATGTGCATGCTCAAAGTTTAGTTATTTGGAGCTGCAGAGAATTTCTGAGTGGCAGAACTGAAATGATGACCATATTGTCCATAAGCAAGACACTGTTCACAAAATCACATGGGAAATGGCCCAGGGCTTGTGTTTCCACCAGCTTTTCAAAATCTGCTTCTGTAAAGTAAGATTTTCAAGGAATGGAGTTCCTAACTCAGAGCCAAAAGCATCAACTTGGCCAAAGCATGCCAGAGCTTTCAGGTGAGAAGGACCTAGAAGCAATTTGCATTTTATCACCTTTCTAGCCAAACACCACTGGTATGGTCAGCCTTTGTGATCCCATCAGCTGCATGGGAAGATGTTGCTGAGACACATCTTAAAGAGGAACTAAATCAAAAACTTACTCTTTGTGCCAGTCATAGATCTGGTGAATATTGCCAAATACAATCTTGTCTTTCCCTTTCATATCTTCAGAAACTCCTTTTTCTTCCATCCTCTTCATGAAGCCCTTTAGGATTAAGGATTACTGATTCAGCAAAGGATTCATTTGAAGGGGGAACACAATTACACTCTTTTTCTTTTTTAAACAAGCAGAAGTTTAATGCCAGGATTTTTTACATTGAAAATGCTGAAAATATCTTTCATACAACTTCAGAAACCTAAGTAGATACTTTAAATTACACAGTTTGCTTAAAAGAAAACTTTAAAGGATCTGTTTAGAGTATCTGCAACACTTACACAAAACATTATTTGAAGTGACAAGTGCAATTGTAAGATAAAAGTTAAACAAAGTAGTTTGTCAAGCTCTTGGCTTCTCTGGTAGAAGGAGGAAGTCAGACTTTATAGAGTCTATACAGTCTATAGACTGTATAAAGTTCTTCCATTCATCACCATGAGTTTCTTGTGGGAGCACAAAGCCAAGCAGTAAGTTTAGAGTCACAAGAACAGGATTTCTCACACCTCCTGAGAGTTTCTTTCTAAGTCTTTGGAGCATGACAGCCCTGTCAGGTTTGCCAGTGGTGCATACATAACACAAATGTTTTCAAGTTTGGAAGCTGTTGAAAATCACTGTTAGATAGACTGATAATTCTCTCTGGACTAGTGAATGCCACTAGTGAATCACATGTATCCAGTTCTGAGCTCTTGCTGGGAAAAAAACTGAACACTGAGTTAGATGTGACAGGTGATCCCTAGGGATCAGCCAAATCTTTGCAAGTTGAAGCTTAAAAAAGAAGACTTGTTTTTAATGCAAAACTCCTCAAACTCTCTTTTATCTCAGGCTTTTTTGTAAAACAATAATCTACAGGACACACATGCACCTCAACACAGTTCCAGGCCCAGCTCCTGGAAAGGTACTCAGACACAGGACATAAGTCCAGGTGCAAATTCAAGGAAAGTATGTGTTACCATTACCCAATATGATGGGAAGAAAAACACGAAATAAGTGGTAGAGTCAGAAGTTAATTTTCCACCAATGCCTCCAAAGCTGCATAACAGCAAAAAGAGTCTGTCACAAGTAGGGTAGCCAAGAAAAACCTTTGCACACTGGAATTGAACCTAAAATACAACATTTGCTAGATGGAAACAAAAATAGTTTCCAAAGGCATTTCTTCTTGTTTCTGTCAACATGAGAAGGGGACCATGGAAGCAGACTGCAAAATAAAGCAGTTTGTTTCTCCTGCTGTATTTTTTGTTGTCACTTGTCAGCATGGTGCTTTTTAGTGGGAAAACATTTTGCATAGCAGGGTTTGCTTCAGCTCACCTCCACAACAATTCCCAAGTCTTTGACGTAGTCTTTTTCAGTCTGCACCAGCTCATTTAGGACAAACCTAAATTAAAACAGAACACACAAGTATTTGACCATATTCCTTGATGTTACCATTTGCTCCTTTACCACATACAACCTCACCATAAAACCCCATCATCATCCAGATCCCATAACACAACTCACCCTTCACTCAGAGCTCAGTGGAATGTAACAGACAAAAACATCACATGTCAGGTCAGAGTAGTTTCAAATCTCTTAACCATTCTTTCCTGCTATCCCTCTTCCCCCCCATGTCCCAGGATGGTGCAAGAGCAGCAGCACAAACAGCTGCCTGTACCTTAAACAACCCATCCCTGATCTCCTCTCCCCATCCCCTACACACAGCTCCCCTGAGAATGATGGACATGTGTCCTGACCCATTTTCCAGCAAGCAGGAGTAGATTCCTTGCCCCAGTCCATCTGGCTTCACTCAAGATTCATCAATTAAGTATATCAATTTGGAAGTTTCAAACACTTGGAAAAGAAATCCCCTCTCCTGCCATAGCTAAGAGCTTAATCTGGAGCAGGTAATCTATGTGTGGGTGTCAAATGTTTTAACTCTGATTTCAGAGCTAATAACCCCAGGTAGGGGAGTCATCTGATAAAGGCCTGATGCATGCAAACAACAGCAAGCTAAAAAAAGCCCCTCCTTTGTAACTCAAACTGACGAATCACATAATGTTCTTTTGAGGATAATTAAAAAAAGTTACAGCTTGCTGCAGACAGTTTGTCTCTCAATTATGCCAATACACAGATTTGGCATATGACAAATAAACTCCATCTGTCCTCAAGTTTGCTATGGCAGTAACAAGGCTAACAAGACAGAGGAGTGCTTTCATGTCTGATATTGCTCTGTCCACATCAAACACCAGACTGACCCACTTGAAGTGACAGGGCTGAGGGCTAACAGTGCTAAGATAAAGCCTGGAGAGGAAAAAACCAACCAGACTGGCATTGCAAGGAGAGATTTAGTTATGAGAAGCTACTGAGAAAATAAATCCTGCTCCTGCTGTGCTTGCAACGTGTCCCTTGCTCAGACAAAGCAGAGGCGATACTTCGGCCATGTGGCAAAAAAAAAAGTCAAACAGCTTCTTGTTGGTTTGAGAGTGAAATCCAGCCCCTTTGGCAGCAGGCAGGGCTGGCAGCAGCCACACCAGACCCTTGTGCTCTCTGGAGCACTGTGCCAAGTTGTGCCTGGGCAGCAAACACGTGTGAGGCAAGAGGCTGCTCTTTCCCAGAGCACATGGCCTGAGCAGGCGTGTGCTGCACAGCCCCTCGGGCTGCCTGACCCACCGTGCCCTTGGGACAGGCTCCACAGTGCCCTCTGCCCAGAGAGGAAGGCCAGGAGGGGACCTTCCAGCTGGCACCACCTCCGTTTGCACTGCTCCCAACAGGCACAGAGAGCTGCGGAGGGAATGGGAGAATCTCTCCTACGACAAGGTTAGTGCAAGGATCCACCTTGCCAAGTTCTGCTCTAAAAATGAAGCAGCAGGTACTTCTAGTATATAACACTGCAGGACATGCAGGCAGGTGTGTGTTTATTAAAAATCAGGTTTCTGCTGTAGAGACAAAACCTGCCAATTCACACCTCTACTATGATTCAGGGTCTGCACCTCCACTGATTGCGTGAAATTCAGCACCAGGATTCCCTCTGCTCTTCTCTTTCTACCAAACAGGAAAATCAGCCTTGACCATCTCTACTCATTCTCTGAAGCCTACCTGATGCAGCACCTTAGAGGTACTCCCAAATTTAAGGTTTCTAAGTTGCATGTAGGCAAAAATTCAAGTTCACTCGTCTCCTGCTCTGATAACAGGGAGCAAGGGCAGGGAGCTATTTGCAAAGTGCCCTGGTCACCTGCAGGTATTGACTACACAGCTGTATTTAAACTGACATGAACAGGATTTCTGACTGACTGAATAGCTGGATATCTTGGAAACTCTGTATTAGACCTATACTGAAAAATGACACTCAATAAGACTATTGTCTTACTGCTCACAGAAATGCAGCAATCAAGCCTGATGGAATAAGGAGCTTCCTCACACCAGGGCTAACTGCTGGCATGGATGTGCTGCCAGGAACAGAAGACACTGCTGCCCATGCCTGTGCAAGGGTTCAGCTGCTGTTTTGTGGGGATTGGAGGGTCACAGCTCGAGCTGGGAGATAGCTGCCTCACATGACTATGGAATTAAACCCAGCAAGCTGCAGGGACACAGAACACAGACACAAAGGAGCTGGAGGGGAGACAGATGTCTTGTGCTGAAAGCCACTAGCAGGTGCTCCTAAACATCCTGGTGTTTAGGAATCCTGGCAGCTACTAATTGCACGTAATAGGCTGCCAGTCCCCTGCCAGAAGCGTTCCTGTAGCTGAGCCTAATGTGGCAGAGGTCTCTGCACTAAAACTGCAACCTGCACTTAGCTGCCAGCCACCCAATTAATGAATTGCTACCAGAGGAACTCCAGATCCTGCAATACTGAGGAGCTTCTAGGAGACAGTCATGGGCAGAGGTTCCCGGCAGGAAGGCTGACAGCTGCCTTGTAGAAAACTTCTGCCATTCAGAAATGCATCCAGGACTGTCATGTCCTTGTCTGCTGCTGGGAGTTGTTCCAGTCCCTCACTGTATCCCTTCTCTGGCTTCCTGCAACAAACTGCAGGAGCAAATGATGGCTTTCACAGACCTGTGACACTTTGTTCCTACTTCATCTTCTACTCTTAACCACCTCCTTGCTCTTCCGGACTTGGCATCATTCCCAAATGGGGTGATCTTCTTCCACCTCTCACCCTACCACACTCCCATGAGAGCTGTATGGAACATTACTTTTCCCCTCAATCTACCATTTGATTATATCATTGCAGTTAGTGTAAGACGTGATGCAAAGAAAACAGCCACCTCAGCTTTCTTTCATATAATTGTTGATCCTGTTGCTCCAATTCTCTGTGTTCTTCAGCTGAACACACATTTAAGAAATGCTTTAATCATTATAGGCTTTGAAGGAATAAGCGCTATTTTTCTTAAATTTAAGAGGGTGTACAGCTAATTTTAAAAAATAACTTTCATGAGCTGTCATCACTTCTTTTTTCTCTCATTACCATGAACATGAGGGTTTCCCAAATGGAACTTTCTTTGCAGTGGTGTGTTTCCACCACAGATGCATCTGAATCCTGTCCCTTCCTTTGCTAATAATGAGGGCAAAAATATCTCTTTCAAAAAACCCTAGAGGGATTCTCTGTTCTTTTCCCCAAAGGTAGCTAATAAGGTCAACCACATATTCTCCCCTCTGAGAGCTGATTTCACCTCTGGCAATGTACTAATTACCAATGCAAACATCTCAGTAATACCTGTTGAGCTCTTCAGAGGCTTTTACAGGAATAGATATTTGCTATCTGGTGTAAAAGCTGTACATTTTAGAATGATGATGAATTTCCTGTGTGTGGAAGTGCTTTTATGAAGTGTTTTTACATGTTAAGAAAAACAAGAAGCAACCAGAACACGGTTTTACTCTCAGTTCCACGGTCATTCACTGACCACAAAGTACTCCTGGAGTGCTGCTGTGTGTCCTCCTGGGGTACATATTTTGGAAAGAATCAGTAACACAACTTACATCCTGCCTCTCATTGCTTTGGCTTTTTGTTCCTCTTCAAGGTTTCGTGGGGGAGTTGAAGGCGTCATTCCTTCATTCAAGCAGCCAGTGGCATCTTTTAAGCCTCCTCGGTAAGATCCTCCTTCAAGGGTCTAAAAAAAAAAACCCAGAGAACAATAGAATAAACATTCTCCTTGAACTTCAGCATCAGTATTCATGTCAGTTCTGCAACCAACACTACATAGTATTCAGAAATACTCTCCTGCAGAATTTCATAAAACACAACCAAATTAGTTTTAGGTTGATGTAGGACCCCACAAAAAAAAAAAAAAAGTGGAGTTATCATCCTCTTGTTAGAAGGTGGAAAAAGATGTTCCAGTAGATCTGAGAAAAAAAACTTCTTCCAAGTTATTTCAAATCAACTTGGAAATATCCTAATGTCTCAATCAGGACCATTGTTAGACTTCATGTGGTTAAAAGCTCCTCTGCCAAAAGCGGAATGGGTGATTCTTGTAGTAAAATAAAACATGAAATAGAAATAGATGGACACATAGTAAGGTTCCACAATAATTAATGTTTGTCCCAAATCCCTTAAAAGTAGTTGTAATAGTCTAATAGACTGCATGTGGGGGAGAGAAAATAAAATATCATCAAAAAAATATGTCTGACTGGATTAATGAAATACTTTTCAGTTTGTTAGTCCCTCAATGGAATAAAACTATTTTAAGTGAATTTTCTGGGAATAGCCTTCTTGGTTTCCCATGCCACAAAGAGCTCCTTTACCACTCACGCCTTATCATGCATGCTGTAAACACTGACTCTTTCATGTACCAACATCTCAAACTGAGAATATACCAAAGTCTTCTGAAATGATTCACTAGGTAAAGATGCTTGCTCAGAGTTGCAGTAATTTAATGATCACTGTGGGAATTTTTAGATTTTTTTTACTCTCTTCATCATTCCAGTAGATGTAAGGAAATTAACCTTTGTAGACTCATCATGTCCCTGCTTGTTAATTATGTTGAACTTGTTCAGATAAAGCATTTAGCTAATTTTAGAGGCCCTGGGACATGTAGAAAAAGGTGTAGCTTTGATATTAACATTTTTTAAATGCACTGGGAAAACTTAAAAGAAGCCAAGATATGACACAGGATTTACTCCTTGTCCACCAGACATGGGGATCAGACAGTGAGAACACACGATATGAAATTTTTGAACAAATTAATCCCAGAGCATTTTTATTGCTTATTCCACTCCCTGCAAGAAAGTTGACAAGGCAGATTAAAAGTGACACATGAATCTTTGTAAAATTAAAGCACAGCTGTGATACTTCAAGCAGTTCTACTCTTTAGAGAGTCTTTTCATCGAAACCAGAACACCAAACAAATTCACGTTGGGTAGTAAAACCCCTGTGCCTTAGAACACACTTTAAAACAAACAAAACATCCCACTGTGTAAAATATTTGAAAACTAACAAGACCCCAGAAATTGTACAGGACAGCAGCTCATGCTCTGCAAAAGTGACTCCAGAAGTGACTTTCGGCCATGCAGTGCAGAGCCTGTGTGAGATGTAGGCTTCATCTCACAGGGGAGCAAAATATTGGACACTACTGAGAAGCAGAGCACACAGGGTTAATAAAAGCAGAGCAGATGAAGGTAGGAAGCAAGGAAACCAGAACAAGAGGTAGCCTTTAAAGCCCTTCCCTAGAGTCACATTGGGCCTGTTGTGTACACAGTTTTCACAACACTAAACTTACCAGCTTAGTTTTGACCAACTTTTCTATTGCACTGACAAGATCCGCAGCAGTGGGGACATCGGAGGAGCTCTGTCGAGCAGCTAGCAAAGAAGAGGACTGCAAGACACCAGGTGGCAAAGGAAAAGCAAGTTAGCAGGATGAGAAGGGAGAAGGAAACCAGGTGGTCAGTGAAGAAGCTCCTGAGACAGGAGAAGGAACCTGGAAGGGGAGCTGGAGGGTGAGAGGGACACATGCAGGTCAGGTGAGTGAGTGCTGCTGTGTCAGACAAGCATGGAATTGCCATCCACTTCTGGCTGCACATCTCCTTGCAGCAGCTCCAAGAACTGGAACCAGGGAACAGCACCAAAGAACTGAAGTTCATTTACAAACAGATTACAACTCTCTTAAAGTTGGTTCCTCCTTCTAAGGCCATCTACAGTCTTACGGGCTCCAGAAAATTGATTTTTTTACTGCAAATGTAGGAAATTACCCCCTCCCCCATACATGCATATTTGATAAAAGCAGTTAAGCACAAGGTACACATGGCATTTCAGGCAGTAGGGGAAGGAGGCAGGGGGGAACAAATCATCCCCCATCCTTTCCTCACAGATCAATTGCAAGTCCAAATGCACTTAGGATGACATCTCCCACTCATGCAACTTCAGTCATCTAAAATGTGTAACTCCTCTGTCCCCTCTCTGCAACCAATGGAGACAAAACACCTCTACATGTCCCACCTCTCCTGGGTACCTGGCACAGGAGGGCAGAAAAGCTCTGTTTTAATTTAATGTTTTTGCTGTACAAGGGCAAAATCACCCCTTGATTGCTATCCTAAGAAACCTCAGTCTAAACATCCAAACCTACTTGACAGCTATGGGAATTGGGATTTATTAGCTCACCTGCATATACATTTCTTCCTGACTGAAACTAAAGCCCTGACTAAAACTACAAGCATTGGGACAACCTCCTTTTGTTGTCAGGCTGACACAGACTAAAGCATGGCTAAATTTTTATAAATTATGAAGAAGCTTATTCGTCCCTCAGCTGCTTAATGAAAGTATTGTGGAGGGCAGATATTTCAGTGAAGTCACTGTGCAGGTGCCAGCGAACACCCATCTGAGATTCAGCAGTGCTGGGGAGGGAGATGGGGAAATGGGATGGCAGGAATTAGGAAGCTGGCCAGCCTTTTTCAGCAGTCCTTTGGGGAGCTGCTGCTGTTCAGTGACACATGCCCAGGAGAATAAAAAAAAAAAGCAAAGGAGATTAATCCTAACCAGAAGCCTTGTGACAGAACAGAAACACGAACACACTGCTACTCATCAAGTTGTCTTTCACAAATGATACATCTAATCAACAGTTCTAATTGCAACAACAACAAAAACTACAGGTAATCAGGCTGGTAATTGAGGAATTAGGCTGGTTATGAAGGAATCTCATACTAATGTAAAAACTCAGCCTGCCTGTTTCACCTGCAATGCAGACGGATGTGTCTAGGAAAAAAAAAGACTGAAAATGAGGACTTTGAAGAGATACTGGACAAATACATCGATGATAACTGCCAAACAGCCATTCTGGCAGGAGGAGTCCAATTTTTGGAAGCACTAAACAGCTGTTGCTGTCACTTATTTTAACTGAAATTGCTCAATATCTCTGAAAAGTAAATAACTCCAGGATTCTGAAGGAAGCATGAAAATATTTGCTGCCTACAAGAATTCCAGGGTTAAATAAAACTTCTGTGATCAACAAGAATCTGCTTTGAGTGAGGAAAATAGAAATAAAGTATTTATATTCTTCAGGAAGCAAATTATGAATTTCTAATATGAAACGATCTCGCAATGTGTCTTTATGAGAGCCTCCAGGAGCAGTGAGGCACAATTACTGCCACCTGGCAGATGGACTCAGGGAAAAGTGTCACCTCCCATACATGCAGACATCTCCTACCTACCACAGCTACTGCCCCACACTGCTGCTCCTGGTCCAGCCTAAGCCCATGCCTGTAAGCACAGAGGGAGGACACGAGCAGGACACTGTGCTCAAGTGACCACCATTAAAGAGCTTTCAGCTCCAGCATGGCTCAAACGTTGCTAATATGGTGCTCCTGTGCCAGGAAATTCAGGACCCTATGGGCTTCAACTTCTTACCTCCCTGACAAAAGGTTGAGTAGGGCAAAAAAAAAAAAAGAGGAAAAAAAAGAGTTTCATATGCATCTTACTCTATTTAATCTTCTGTTTTAGGAGTGGGTGAAGAAAAAGGATGCCAAAACACTCTGTAAAGTTCAGACATCTGAAGCAGAAAACAGCTTAGTTCCATGACATTTATGCTGTCAGAAACATATTTAAGAAATCCTGAAATCACATGGCACGTTGGACACCAAAAACAGTGACCCGAGCTGCAGCACTTCTGTTTTTCTTTAAAAAAAAAACAACAAAATAAAACCATCTCCCCAAAACCAAAAAGCAAATGAAGCCCCAAACATTTAGCTAAACACCATGGGGAGCAAGCCAGGAGCAATTGTGCTGGGCATGGATCCACCAGGGCTCTGCTCTGCCGACCTTTTGCCTCTGCCCCTCAGCAGAGAGCCATGAGCACACAGAGCGCTCCGAGGGCAGGAGTCCACAGCTCCAGCTGCTTCCTTCTGCTCCTGCTGCCACCACAGTGTCATAACATTCCCTGACAGATTAGCAGCAAGCCCCCAAATCCTTTACTCCATCACTCTGCTCCTTGAGTCCCAGAAATATTTACATCCTCCTCTCTCTGTATTTCCAAACTTCGGCTTGAACCTTCCCCAAGAACATTCTGGGTTGTTTTGGTTTTTCTTTCCTGACAATTTATTAATCTCCCCTATCCTTGCCTCTTTGCCTGCAGCAATTACAATCAGAGGACAGCAATACAGAAGTGGCAGTGCTAAAAACAGATGCCAGCAGGAAAGCAGGAAACTGAAAAACAGGAGAATGGTTTTCTACAAGGGAGATGACAGCACCAGGAAAGGGTGGGGAGACATGTACAGACAGAACTGGCTGTGAATGCAAACCACTGTCTCAGCCATATTCACAGGTTCTCACCCCGAGTCCAGCACAGGACTCTGCAAGCCACAGGGCCAGTTACCACAGCAAATCCTGGCTTAATGTCAGAGAACTACCACCACCAGCGTGGTGCCACCAAGCACCATTTCCACTGCTACAGCCAGACACCAGCAGCACTTTTCAAACAGATGCAGCAAACACACATTATCCATCTGAAAGGAGTTTCTGCCCACACACAGCACAGGCACACCATCCACCTGCCATGAAACCAGGACTAAATTGCTTATCTAAAACTGTTTGTAAATTCACTTGGAAAAAGGTATTAGATTATGATTTGTACACAGGAGACTCTTACAACCACAAGTCTAGGCCCTTGGTATCAGGAGACCACTAGGAAACCACTGTGATATAGCTATGCAAGAAATGCACTCAAACAGAAAAATTGTATAGTAAAGGAGGCCTTACCATATCATCTTGGGTTGGATCATTGTCAAAAATCTTCATGGGAGGAGGAAGAGGAGTGTGAGACTCTTCATCTGCTTCATCTTCTCCCCAACCTTTCTTGCTCTTCTGAAGAAAAGTTAAATGCAATTAGAAACAGGGGCAGGATCCTTTTGTCTTTTCAGTTCAATATCGTGTTGGAAGGAGGGAATTACAGGTAATGGAAGAGAAGCAGTAAAGACATAAGGTTTTGCTGGTTAATCCTGGTGCATTCTAAGGCTTACAGAAATACAGTTTATAGGCCATTCATACAGCTAAGGCAACTACATCTTTCTGTGTGCTGACAGAATAGTAGTTTTTTCCTTTAAATAAAAACTGTTTGATGTACAGTATTTAAAATGTACATTGTTCCTCTTATTTGAGTTCAGTTAGTACCTTCTGCATTTTTGGCTTTTAATTCCTCATTCACTTTATCAGGAAAGTGCCATTCTGGTGGAGAACATGCCTGCAGAAAAACTGCAGGTACAGCTATATAGCAGATTTAACAGAGACATGGCTATTTCTCCGAGTATTTTCTTTCAATAAGGAATTACACTGCCATGGTAGCATAAAGGTGATATGAACCTCAGCAAAAACTGATAACAGCTGCTCAAGAATAACTTCATTTCTGTCCATGGCAGCTTTCTAATAGGCTATTAAAAAACTTAATCAAAGGACAATAATATATGTAAACTGTGAAGCATTATTCCTTATATATTCCATTTCTCTTTGGATGATAAAGCTGTTTGCAACAATGCAATTTTATGTATGATTTTACGATTCGCTGTTCCCTGCAGACCCTAAGGGAACTGCATTTACTCCAGCATGACTCACACCCCATGGAGGGGATGGTATTTCCCGTAACAAACACCAACAAACACCAGCACACACCTCATCTGCGCTGTCTCCCTGAGGAGTGGTTTCATCTCCAGTCTTTGGTGAGCCAAGGTCAAAGCTCTTCCTGCCATCTCGCACCTTCTTCTGTTTCTTGATGTGGCTCTCGGTCTTGCCGCTGTTCAGGCGGCGCACGGGGCTGGTCAACCATTTCTTCAGGGTGTTGGTCGAGCGCTTGGGGCCTGGAGAGCTCTGGATGGAGTTGAGGGATGGCTGAGGCTGTAGGTTGGCCACGGAGTCAGACTTGCCCCCGTTGTCGTTGGCAGAGACTGAATACGCGTCTGCAAGGAGACGGCGCAGGTGAGACCTCATCCCAGCACCCCCCTGCTCCCGCGGCACCCAGCACCAGAGTACTGCCTGCCCTGGGGAGAGGCTTCGTGACCTATGGACTTTATGCAAACTTTATTGCACACCAGAGAGAGGAATATGCCCTGCAATGGGCATTTCCCACAATCTTACACGCCTCTCTCATTTCCTACCACGCTATCTGTCCTTATGAAAGATCACAGACAGCGGAGGTTTTTATATGCAGGGTTTTATTCAGGTTTTTTTATGGAAGCCTGATTTTCATGCTAAGTGCTGAATTTCTCAGCTTCTTCCCACAATTTCATTGTGAATTGCCGGGAAGAAAATAAGCACAAAAAGGAGACCTACTACAGGAGACCTGACAGCCACCAACACATTGTCAGGTTCCATAATTGTTTCTCAGCTGTTTCCCGACCCCAATGACATGATTTAGTTAGACTACTTATTAACTTTGAAGCACCTTAAAATTATCTCCTTTGCCTTTGAAAGCAATCTGTCAGAAGAGTTCACAAATTCGCTAGAACTAAGAAACTGGAATGAACAATTACGAAAGATGACAAACTGTTCAAACTAAAGGAAACTCTCAATAAGGTTTAAAATTAAAAAATAGTTTCATTATACGGAAGCAGGAGGTTCTGCTGAACTGCATCCAACCTCAGTTACTGATACACATGTTCAGACTGGCACCTTAGAAAGGGCTGCAACCTTCCTTACTCCCCCCAAATGCAACAGACCAAAGATGTGCCAATGTCAGTAAGGCTTTAAAACCAAAACAAACAAGTTGCTCAAAGATTTCCCAATTGCCCTTCAGGAACAAATGCCCTGCTTTCAACTTTCTGAAACCATGTTAAGGCAACTCCCTCCCCTCCCTATCTGAAGGGTCTGAGATGTTTAATCCCACACAGTTTAAGATGAAGGTTTTTTTACAAAATTCAGACACTGTCACACTTCTTTAAGAAACATCTCAGGTTGTACATCAGAAAAGAGCCAACTGATGTGATTAAACATTTTTACATTGTTATCTCTGAATCTTTTATCTGTCCCAGCAGAAACCAAAAACCTAAGTTACAACACATGAAAATAGACTGCTGCACCCAGATATTCTCAGTTCAGCAATAAATACCACTAGAGATGCTGGGTTGTACACATGCTGAGGGAGAGCTACTCTTGCAGAGAATCATTACCTCTATTGTTTTAAAAGCCAGTTCCTGCTACCTGCATGAAGAGATCATATCCCCTCTAGGCAGAGCTGCTGCTTGCAGCTCTCTGTGCACTGAGCAGAGATTGCATCCTGCCTTGTCTGCCAGCTTGCACAATGCAGACCAGGAGACAGAATGTTTTACAGCCATACACAGCATCAGTCAGAAGTTGAACCAGTAAGTTATTACATACCTGAGGTCAAAGGTTAAATTTTAGAACATACAGAAATATTTTTACCAAGCTAGAGAAAAATCAAAGTTCACTTCCCAGACAAGAAAAAAATCTCAATCATCTGTTTTTTGACAAAAGGACTGAGTGCAAGAGGAACTGAGAGGAGGACAGGTTCCAGGTGGAGCTGCTCCCAGGTGGAGCTGCTGGGGATTTTCTGGCATTCCTCTCTAAGGGCAAAGTAGCAGTCTTATCTCCAAAAGGCCTGGGATTTAGCCAGCTCCTGCTGATGTTATTTCATGTACCCGAAGTAGCGCTAAATCAACGAGTGACAGATAATGTTTGTCAGGGGCCAGCTTATCTTCCACTCAATAGGCTCTGGATAGCTCTCCCTGCAGGCTCCACGTGATGCTCTGCGAGTTTATCAGTGCCCTTGCGTCAGCAAAATGCAGGGTTTCACCATGGTGGGTTTGATTTTCCAAGTGCCCTCGTGGCCCTGGCAGCACTGAAAGCCCCACAGGCAGTGGGGGAAGCTGGAGGGCTCTTGGCCAAGAGGCTTTGCCTGGGACCCTCAGGTGCGCATGCTCCTGCTGCTGCTGCAGGAGGATGAACTTTGGGAATTCCTGCAACAAAGGGAGGTGAGCTGCAGCGAGAAGGAGAAATGCTGTAAGTGATTCACCTGTGGGGCTGCCACTCCAGGGGTGATTTGGGGTGAGAAGCTGTATCACAGACTCGCTGCCTTTGCTCGGGACTGGGTTCAGTGGAAGGTAGAGGAGAACCAAGGATGAGCTGATCTCACCACATCTCAGCTGATGCACAGAGAGGTTTTTACTACGCCTTGTAACACAATCCAACCCCCACCTCCAGTCCACAGCAACTGGACTTAAAGTTAGCCTCCCTTCCCTTACCAAAAGTTAAATTGGTAAAATTGGTTAAATTCTCTTTGTTAGCCTCCCTTCCCTTACCAAAAATTAAATTTGCCAATTTAACTTTTGATAAGGGAAGGGAGGCTAACAAAGCATGAGACAACCCCAAGAGTTTGTTATTGAGATGCCAATCCTATCTCAGCCCAGTGGGCTCAAGGCAGGGCCAAGTCCAGGAATCTTGATGCCTGTGAAAGGGCAGGGACCTCTCTTCCCAGCGGGAGACACCCCAGGTTTTACAGCAGGGTCAGTCCCCAGCCTTGCTGCCTCGCTCTCCTTTGCCCAGCAGCACAGCCACGGCTGGGGCACAGACAGACACACAACACCTCTCCTGCCATGGCACTCTGCTCAGCTGTCCTGGGGAAGTGATGGTCAGTAATCCTGTCACTCCCAGGAAGGCAGCAAGTGGGCAGAACCAGTCCTAGTCCCAAGCTGGCCCACAGCCCACCCTGCCTACTTGTAATAATTTTGATACCCAGAGCCAGGAACCCTCTGCAGACTGAACATCTGAGTTTCAGAGCCACCAGCCATAACAAAAGCCTGCCCACAGGTTTCCAGAAGGAGGCTGTTAACACTGTCCAGTGATCCCACCTGAAAAGGCTCTGGATTTTCCTGCTCAAGGGCATGCCTTTGGTGATGAAAAAGGCTGTTTACCAAAGGGTTACTGCATGCTGGTCATGCCATGCAACCCTGTCAGAGATTAAGTCCCTTTCTCCTTGTTTGCTGGACTGCCCTGGCTGAGCACAGTAAGGCATCTGGGACAGAGCCACACTTTGCCTGGCCCATGCAACCCAAGACTGGAAACATGGCCTTATTTTGCCTGGTAAGGCAGTCTCTGCTGGCTGGGGAACAGGCAGGGAGGTGGCAGAGAAAGGCTGGAATGAATTCCCCTTCTCCCCAGCCAACACGAGAGCCCTTCGATGTTGGGTGACTTATCTCTGCCCACACCCTACACTGGTACAAAGCACTTCCATCTCACCATCCCAATTCCCACTGCTACCAAACATGCCACACCAAGAATCCACATACAATATTCATAACCTTTTTTTTCTTTTTCAAAGGAACTGCAAATTTGGATACATTTGTGAGCAAGTCACATTTGCAGTTTGCCAGCCCTGCTGAGAACGATCTCCTTTGCACATAAAGCAGGTCACATCAACATGGTTGCAGAGGCAGGACTGGAGCTCAACGAAGAGCAGAGCTCACAAAATGAGAGAAAGAAACAAGAAACACAAAAAAAAAATCTGCCAGGAAAGACCTTGCAGACAACCTCCTGAGCCACATGAGCTCAGTTCTGCAGCACACATGCTACAAACACATTAATCCTGACACTCGATACTGGCCCGAGACCCAGACACCAGGTGGATCGAGCGGAAGAGGAGGGAGAACACATTACCGTGCTCTTCTTGCAAAGCACTAGCACATATGTGCTTTGCAAACTGCATTAGTAGAGCTCTTTGGAGACTGTTTGTTTAAGAAAAGCCAGAGAGCTTTTGGGAAAGATGCAGCAGCTCATTGCGTGATAACTGAGGCAGCTGCTGCTGCCCGCGAGCACCAGTGGAACAGCGGCCGTCCCGCACTGCAGCAGGTCTGCCTTGAGGAGCTGTCCTCCCACCAGTGTCCCAGGACACACGTCTAAAAAAAGGTATTTGGTGAAGCAAAAAGGGTGTAGGGAGGTCAGCAGACTCGTGTGGCTAGATTGATTTCCTGGCCAAACCATTCATTCAGACAGAAGAAATGATGGTTTCCAAAACACTCCTAAGCAAACCTCCAAGAAACTTCTGGCAAGAGGACTGTGAGAGATACTCAGCCAGACCAAAGGGCTTTAACATTCAGAGCTTCTGCACCGCTGCAGCCATGAAATGTTTGTTATTGTTGGTCAGATGAACAGACATCTGTAAAAGCACAGCTCTTGTACTTGAAAAATAGAAGGTTCCAGTTCTGTGCAACCTCGGGTGAAAAGAAAAGCAAAAATTTCATAGACCTGGTTTTAGAGGCACAGTAATATTCTCACGTGAGTCAGTAGGAATTCCTGTTGGAACTTAAATACAAGGCATTTTATTTTTACCTCCCTGTTCCCCAGAGCACACATGGGAGGGGAGGTTTGTCTGATCAGGCTCAGGCAATACCAGACTCCTTTATAGGATCTCAGATCTCTAACAGGGAAAGGAAAAGGTTTCTCAGAGCAACTCAGAAGAAAACATCCATCTACTCTATTTGATACATAATAATGACAGATCATAAAGGATAGAAAAGAAATGTGTCCATAACCAGAAGATAATACAGAATATAGCTGTAAAAATAGGAGACTAGAGCAGGGCACAGTCTTGCTTTAAGTGAGGTGAATCCTTTTCTGATTTATCTATGGCTCCATTTACATCCCAGAAAAACAGCCTGAGAGAAAAGGATTTTTCCACAAAAGTCAAAGAAAATGAGCCAGAATGGGAACTCTGAAGTCCTACTAGCATGTGCATTTAAATCAACAATTTTTATCTTACGGAGTTAATGCCACTTGTGAATGAAAGCCAATAATGACAATCTGATTGATGAACACATAAATCAGCTCTGCTGTGCTAAATAGAGCCCATTTTCTACATTCAGTGGTTCCTGTCACCACTTATGACGAAGACAGAATTTAATCAGATGTGGGGAAAAGACTAACTCAGTGTGTACTTGAGTAAATTTCCTAAAGAATGGGAATCTCCATCCCAAAATATCTTGGACAGCAGGAATCTAGACTCATCCTGTGCACAAACAAAACCTGTGTGTTAGTATTTCACACTAAACAAAAAGAACCATCTAATCCATCAAAATGCACCTTCTCCTGCCCTTTCCAAGAGCACCTCCATGATCATCCAGGCTGCAGGTTCCAGTTTACAGTTCTCAGCCCTTGAAGCTTTATATTCTCCCTTGGGAAATGCTGCTTTGAGAGTCCCCTTGCATCTGCTCAAGGGATTTGGGATTAAAGCTCTACCTGATGGATGCAAAGATGGCAGAATGAGGTATGAACACTGCTCCTTTGGTTTCTTCCGTGCTTTTGTATTGAGTGTCCAAAACATGCTCAGTGAAACATTTTTATTGGCACGAGTCAGGGTTACAAAACTTTGTGGCTTAGGCAGATGACAGTACTGGTCCTGGTTTTAGTGTAAGAGCCCATTCTGCCTGTAAAACCTGGCATGGATTTGCAAAAGTTTGGCAGGCAACAGCATTCGGATAATTTAAAGTCACTTTACAGCTATGCCTTTAGGTGTTAACAGCGTAAATAATGTATCTTACAACTTCTAATGTCAACAGATAAGGTGTCTCCTCAGACACATCCTCTGAAAAAGGCTCTAATGAAGAATATAAGTGAACACGAGCAAATTTTCAGAGGCCATGTCAGACAAAGACAGAGGACAACTGGCTTGAAAAGCCCTTTAGATTAGAAGTACATTAAACTTTCACAATGGAATTGCAAAACGTGCCCTGAGACTTCCATCCTCTCCCAGCTCTGCTCAGCAGCTCCACAGAGCTGTGTCCAATCACAGACCTGCCCTGTGCTCCAGCTCAAGCTAAAAATGAGATGGGACCATGTAGGAAAGAACTTCACACCAGAGGCTACAGACACGTTCAAATTATGCCACTGAAATGTAAATGCAGATTTTGTTCAGAGATTCAAATGCTCTCCCTAAATTCATAACCTCCTGGAAATGAGCAAATTGAAAAGGTTCAATTGAATTTTCTGTTTATCATTTGAAGCTTCAAGCTGGAAGTAGCATCAAAAGGTACAAATCAATCTGGCAGGACTCTCACAACTCCACTTACATGGATGAAATGACTTCTGTCCAAACTCAAGAATAACAGTATGGAGTTAAATATTTTATAAAAAAGTTTCTAGTCCAATAGAGGAAGCAGCAGACATATTGGACAAACTTTCTGATCACTGTAATGTAAAACCTCAAAATCTGACTTTCTGTTTCATTGCCAAGCATGCAAACATGACTAACTTCCAAAGAACAGGAGAAAAAAAGGACTAGAATCTAAATTAATCACACACACTGTTTTGCTATTGAATAGCTCTCATTTCTTGGAAATATGTAAGAAAAGCTGCTTTGAGATAGAGAATGACGAGCAGAATTCCCTTTAACCCCACTGCAAAGCAGAGGATGCTCCAGAGGGATTTTGCACATGGGTTTTGTCTTTGGGAAACAGTCACCAACCTGCTGGCTTCAATATTCAGCTTTCTGATCATTACTTCAGGTTGAAACCTAATGTGAGGAAAACAAGCACTCACCCAGCTGGGGTGAGTAAACAGTGTCACTTGGAGCCACTCATTTCCGAGGCAGGCAGCAGCTTCATCTCCTGCTCTCGGCAGTCAAGGAGCTGTGCAGGCTCTGCCCAAGGGCGCTGCAGAGTGGGACACACCCCCTAGGAGCCTCTCTCTTTCCATTAACTACAGAGGGAGTCCGAGGAAATTATACCCTCAGCTAAATTTAGTTATTGTGAATCCCCTTCCCACATCTGAGTACGTTTCATACCAGGCCGATCTCGCAGCAGGGAATGATTAGCTGAAGTTAAGCATCTGTCAATTCACTTTAATGAGCAATAACTCGTGGCAACCTGCCATTAGCTTCAGTTGAATAGCTTTTATTTTTAGCTGGTGTTGCTCAGATGCAGCTTCCATCCAACATGTGCTGGGAAAGCTGACATCCCAAAGTAGTCTCCAGGTCTTCGTTGTGCCAGTCGGAGTGTCAGGGCTCAAGAGCTGCAGTTCCTGGAGGTCAGAGAAAAGTCACTGCAGTTCTGGGAAAGTTTCAAAGAGTGAGATAAAACCAAAAGCCTGGAGAAACAGCACAGAGGCGCATGGTCCCCAGAGACCTTGCAAGAAAAGTTACTGAAATCCTGAGAGCGTGCTGAATGAGTGAGCTGGGTCTCCAGGGACAGAAACAGCACAAGGGGAAGGCACGGAGAGAGAGAGCCTGCTGAAATAAAACATGACTTCAGTACTGTCCAAGAGTGCCCAACGAGAGGAACAAATGCACAAGTTCTCTATTGTATCTGATGCTTCATGTGGATCTAGACTTTTATCAGAGGTGACCATAGGGAGGGCAAGGGGAAAAGAACAAGATGAGTCCTCAGGTGAATATAGGGCAGGGTCTCGTTCCCTCTAGAAAGGAAACCCAGTTTAACTCAGGAGCTGCTGCTGAAGCAGAAGGCTAAACATGAAGGCAGAACATATGTTTGTGCCTCCAAAGAGACCCTAAGGAAAGTGTTCAACTCAGCCCCATGGCACCAAGTGCTTAAAGAGCAGCTGGAACACCTGAGGTCTTTCCCTCTGAGTGTCCTGCTCTGGAATGGGTTTCCACAAAACACCACAAAACAGCTTACAGTTGTTATGGGTATCTACAACTTCTCTGGCTGGAGGGTTGAGCCTTTTTGTCTCCATGTACCAGCCTAATTCATCCTGCTTCAGAGTCCCATCTGAGCCCTACATAAGCTGCTGTGAATTCACAATAAAAATAATAAGAGGACAAATATTCAGAGTGAATCCACCAACCTGTTGGCGAGATACCCGTAGCCAGCTCCTACCCTAAACCACTGCGAGACACGAGGCAAGGCAGGGCAGTAACAGACCTTCAGGGGAACCCTGAAGTGACATCTTTTTAGAACACGCTTCTACTGCATAAAAAGATGTGGAAAAGCTCAGAAATAGAGCAGTTGCCTGACACAGCAGAGTTGGAGGCCAGATGCAGTGTCTGTGTGCGCTTGATTTCATTCACCCCATTCCTTTGCCTCCAGTTTGTGCCCAGCACAGGTCCCAGGCCAGCCCTGAGCACAGTGACAGCAAGTCCCACACATCTGCTGGGAGTGCACATTGGAGCAGCCTTCCTGTAATGCCTCACAGCTGGGTGAGCACATTGCTGAAGTCAAGAGGCATGCATTTCTTCAGCAAAGAAAGGAAATAAAAAGTCAAGACTAACAAGATTCAGCAAGGGCATGCTTTTTTTTTTTTTTTTGAACAAATCAACATTTATTTCAATGTAGTGAAACAACTTGTTGAAGCACTTCTCTCAGTTCTACTTTACATTTTGTATTTACACTGTCCTCATTCTGTGACAAAAATAAAATAATCTCCAACCCTGAAGTTTCCAGAATAAGTGTCGCTAGCAGCAAAAATAACAAAGCCCCAAACACAAAGCAAAAATCCCCCTTGATATATTTTGATGGGAGATTTTTGCATGTTCCATAAAAAAAGTTTTAACCCTGAAACTTTATGAAAAGCTATATGGGATGACAAGGAGGAAAACGTAACGTGTTTGAAGCTGAACGAGAGCAGCATTTGCTGGCCTTTGCAAGTACACTGTTACTTTTAGCATAAGGAACTGTGAAATGCTTAGACACCCACATAGAAGCAGACTTTTAAACTTGGATCAAAGCAGTTCTGCTCTTCTGGGAGCGTAAGGGTACCAGAGTCAGCAAATGCCATCTTTTATCCTGGATGTTGGGCACAAAAACAAACTTTATTACACATGGTTTCCAAGCAGCTGTTAGTAAAACACAAGCCTTATTCTTTTGTCAAGTGTCAAGGGTCAGCTTCATTCAGCAGCTTCCAAATTGAGCTACTGTAGGAATTTTAAAGTAATTTCTCAGTTAAATGACATCATTGCTAAGGTCAACTCTGCCTTATACTTGAAGTCAGCAACCTCTGTGACAAGGTGGACCACTCTGCTAAATGTGGGGAGAGGAGGGAACACAATGATGTTTGAGTATCATATTTAGGTCTCCCTATCGCAAAGGAAGCTGTGGCTATGTACCCAAACAATTCTCCATGGAAACAACAGAAGAGTATCAGTGACAAACTTGGAATTGGAAAAATTTAAAAAAAAGCAAGAACGGAACCCAAAGCTTATTGGGATAGGAAGAAAAACTGCATGTTGAGAAAGAAGGGATTGGTTATTAAACTTTCCAGCACACAGAGGGCTCGGAAAGCACAGAAAACAAGCAGAACAAACAAACACAACTGTGTGCATCTTTGCATCAGCTTCTTTTGCCAAATGCAGTAGCTTCCAACATTCAGCAGCTGCCTCTTGCTTTCTAGTGCTGTGGAGTTCTCTTTGGTACTTGGAGGCTGTGAGGAGCTCCGGGCAAAGAGAAAGTCTTTGTCCATTTACCAACCAATTCCAAAGGCGCTGATCTTGAATAACTTTACTAAGCAAGAGTGACACAGATGTCTAGGAAAGGGGACTTTTCTCTTAGTAAAGTTGTGGTAGGTGCAGTGGAAACCCAAGGCAATCTACAAGCTTGTCAATTTGTGCCTAGGTAAGAACAGAGTCCTCCATGAACGTCTCTCATTTGTTCACTCTTAAATTATTCAGGCTCTGACAGCCCCTGAAAAGAAAAGAACGGAATAAGGATAAGTTGCAAGTGGCGCAGGGCAGGGGCGGACACCACGAAACCACCAAGAACAACGGGGTTGGGGTGTTTGACAACAGACACACTGCAGCTGCAGCCTCCAGGGCTGGTGCCCAAAGCAGCTTCCTCCACGCCCTCGTCCTCCAGAAATGCCAGCAGGAAATACAAGCTCACAGCAGAGGTACTGATTGGGATGAATTAAAAGAAGGAATGAATGAAGTCAATGCAAACAGCGGTTTGGAAATAAAACACACAGATAAGAACTGCTGGTGCTTGTGACACTTTGCTCTTTGAACACAGCACAGGGAGATGGCTAAGCAGCTCAGAGACTTTTAACTGCACACTCAAGACTATCAGTTAGGCTTGTGGGAAGCTTTAATTCATTCAGCTTAAGTAGCAAAACCAGAACACCACTTGCTGTCCCATATAACAGGCTCACACAATCTGTGTCTTGGTTTTCCGTTTGACAGCTCGGCAGGGAGCAGCTCTGTGAGGAAGCTTCCCCGTGATGCCAGTCAACAAGTTTATCAAATTTCAGGTGACAAAGTCACTACTACACTCTATCTGCGTCAGCAAGAAAGACGGACAGGAACTTGAAGTCTCGGAGAGCATCTGCTACATGGGAACAGGAGAGCTGGCTCTCTGCAGCACCCTGCCGAGGTCCCAGCCCTCTGAAGCTGTGCCAGTGCCTTGAGCCAGACACCAGCCTTCACAGGGAGGCTAGTCCTAAGGACCTGATTGTCTGTGACTTCCGAAGGGCCACACAGAGCCACCCACAGCTTTTATGGTGCCTACATCATTGCTCCTTACCAACAGCCTCCTTATGGAAAAAAAAAAAAACCTACATCCAGCTTTGCAGAGATGTGGAGAGGTGTCCTGCATGAAGCGCTTCATTCCCTTCTGCATCACTGAGTTTCATCACAAACAGCTGTAAAAAATGCTCTACCAAGCAACATGTCTAATAAACTTTCATTACAAAAGCCATCTTCTCTATTGCTGGGTGGTTACTTTCTTTTGGCTCCATTTTTCAAAGGAAGCAGGAAAAAGAAACACTTGAACACGAACAGCAAGGATTAGTAGCAGAGGCTCTTTGATTCCACAAAGGCTTTGTCGAACACAGGTGACCTGTTAGTGCATTTTAAGATGTCTGATCACAGACATCACCTGCCTGACAGTTTAGTATCTCCAGGACAAGTGACTGCAGTGAATATTCAGCAAACATCAGCCTTTCAATGTTTGTCTGGAGCTTGCCTTGCTGTAGGCTTGTCTTAGCCACACTGCCAGATCAAATTTTACAGCAACACAGCTCTGAGCAGCTACTGCCCTGCCATGAGCAACCTGGAATGCTCAAGCCTGGGTAATTTCTCTGATACTAAGACAAAGTCAACTAAGATGCTGCTCTCTGCTCAGCACCTGCACCCTGGCAGGAGCTGTGCTCTGCTAATGAGGAGCTGAAGTTACTGCCAACATTCAAAGCATTTGACTCCTTCTTGCCTAAAGCTACGATTTTCCTTCTGCCGTCCCAGAAAGAATCCCTGTTGATTAATATTTATTTCATTTCCTAAAGAAATCTATTCAGCCTCCACATGCTTCAGCTGAGAGCGATGTTTGAACATTGTGTTGATCCTCAGAGTTCAAACTGTAGAAGGTACAAAGAATACCAGACTTGAGGCACTTCAATGGCATTCACTGTGAATCATCATTTTACATTGTACCACTCAGACACATTTGGATCTAAAATACATTTGCATTTCTAATTAAAACAGATTACCATTAGTAACTAAAGAATGTCTTAAATCAGAATCCCTAGGCCATAAAAGCTAATTGCACGATGCTAAAACTGGATTTCAAAAATATACATATTATACCCCCTGCAGGATTAATTAAGCAACATCTCTTCAAAAGAGTCCTCAGAAGTGTATTTATTCAGCATGCGGTGAAATTATACCGGTTGTGCAACGCTTCCCATGGCCTGCCTTGGCTCACGCTCCCGTGGCAGCAGAGAGCTGGAGCCTTGTCCATCAGGAGAGCTCAGCATGGACAGACTGGATTCAGGACTGCAGCCCACGAGCAGGGACACACACTGCAGGAGCAGGATTGTGGATCTGGCCACAATCAAACCAGCACCCTGGAACGAGGTGATCTGGGGTACATGCATGATGGGCTCCCCAGGACATGCAGGCCCACAGAGAGGCTGAAATCAACTGGTCAGTGTTGAATCTGGAAGCTCTAACTGCTGATGATCTGATGCTCAGTTGGTCACTGGTTTCCTACATGACCTCAAGGAAGGTTCTAAGTGCTGACTGAGCTGCAAAGTGTTTTCAGAGAGGCTACAGCTGTACCACGTCTTGAGGATGTGAGAAACCTCTGCTCACCAAAGCTGCATGTGCCTTACAAAGGGATGAGGAAAAACCCCAACAGAGTCTAAGAGGTCCTTGGTTGCTAGTCTGTAGCTGTAATTGTCAGCAAGCCTCAAATGCATGAAAAAGTGTCCTCAGAAGATTTAGCTATAGCTGGGGATGTGCCACTCCCAGCTTTCTTCTGTGCTCTGAGCTGCTTGCTCCATGTGAAACATGAACATGGAAAAATCCTCAGAAAATGGCAGAGACACCTCCACAGTCACTAAATCCAGTCTCTTAGCATCACAGTCCGTCACTTTCCCAAATGTTTACTTCAATGTTTTCTTGTGCAAGTGAACATGAGACCTTAGCTCAAAGCTCACACACAGACTGTACTTGTGCTTTCCTGTATACAGCAACTTTAAATTTCCATGTTTAACTTGCTTCCAATACAAAAGACAATAATCTCCAGAAGAAACCATCTACTGGTTCCTCAGGATGATCTTTGCTAATGGGTTCCCAGCAGGTCTGGCTCCCAGGCTTCACTCCCTTATGGAACTTCACAGCCTGGAATATCATTTTGCAGGGGATCCAAGATTTCAAAGCTGTTGAGCTGTCCCAGGACTTGCAATGCTTGTGCCACATGGGACAACCCCAGTGCACTGGGTGCAACAAGGGCAACAGAATAGCAATTACTGATTCATCATGTGGCAACACACAAAACCTGAGACATACTTTTTCCATTTCCCATAAGTAGCCATGGTTTCTGTACAGTAAAGGAGCACCCACAACCATTGGGAAGTACTGGGAGGTCAGAGAGTAAAATCCAGTCAGGACTTTCTGCAACATAATCTCATGTGTGCTACATTATAAAAAGATAAATGACAAATATATAAATGGAAGTGTATATAATGGGTTTCTCTCCATCAAAGAGAAGAACCCCTACGACTTTTCTATTATTAACTGCTGTAATTCAGCTTGTAGGTTCTATTTTTCATCTCATTAGAACTTCACTGGAGACATTTTCATATTTTGCCCTAATTATATGAAGGGAGCCCAGGTGATGTGCGTGATTCCCAAGTTCTCAGCCTGCTCAGGAGAGCATTGTGGGGCTGGTCCAGAACTGAGGCTGAAGGAATACAAGGCAAGTCAAACTCAACGGGAGACCCAACGGGGTGCACTAACTACCTTTAATTCAAGGACTGGTTTGTGTTTCAGCATAAACAGCCACATCAAACAACAGGAGTTAAGAGCAAACACATTAATTTTTGTTTTGTGGTTTTCCAATGGCAAAGAATGGCCAAGGGAGATGATTTCAAGCTTATCTCATTGGAGATAATCTCATTATTTTCTAATGATTCTTGAAGTCCTACTTATGACCTATGCCTCTTTTTTAAGAAAACATCCAGATGTGCTTCTTCAGTTATATTAAAAAGTAACTTCACATGACACAGTATTGTGTGATGCAATATTAGCAATTGAACTCTTCTGCAATAGCAACTGATGCAGTGGCTAAACTGGCAGAAAATTGGATTTCCTTACTGAACTGAAAACCACAGGACCTGTAGATCCCTGCTGTAATCACTAACTGCCCAACCAATTCCTCTCTTTTGAAAAGAAATTGCAACTTTTGCCAAATATGAAAATGCTTCCATAAAGCCTGTTAACAGACAAGAATTAGACAGAAATGTAACAGTGCTCTGGTGTGCTTGAGAAGTATCTTGATGCTATTTTTAGAATGAAAACTTTGGAAGTTTGGGAGGTTTTAAGTTTGAAATGATAGATTAATTTTCCTAATACACACACAAGTTTTAACAAGGTGTGTGCTGAAACATAACAGTTTGGGAAAAAACCCAAACAAAATCCTTCTGGGGTCATGTGAAATAACTGCCCTTTTTGTTTCACTTCAAAATGAAGAGATTTTATTTCAGCATCCGTGCATTGAATTCCTGAACAATACATCTATCTGGCACTTATTTTATAGGAAAACAGCAAGTTTAATTACCCCATGTCTTCACACTGAGCAGGGAGAGTTACCCAAGCTATACTTTTCACAATTATCTGTTCTCTTTTCCTAAGAATAAAGTCTCCTTTCTTCAGGTTTTTGACAAGATGAATAAAGCTTTGTGGGTTCTCATATGCTCCTTGGAGTAAAGGGGAAGTTTTGGAGCTTTGCCTGCATAAAAGCAAATCCCATGTTTCCTTAAAGCTGGAAAAATTTATAAAATTTGAAAATAACATAGCAATCTGAATAATAAGGATCCCCACCACCTATTCACACCCGGACCCGTAACTGAAAGCTGATGTTTATAGAAGCTCTTGCTACCTCTTCTTCACATATGAATTAATATCTGAAAGTTTATTTTCTCTACCACTTCTGTTGCATCTTGTATATAACCACATGTAAAGAGGCTGCAAGATTAGTCACAACAGGGAGATATGCACCAGAGATTGAGGAGCCAGCTGGTATCACGAGAGTTAGAGCTGCCTAGCAGTGCATGTAACTCTCAAGAGAGAAAATAATAACACTGTTATTGCTTGGATCTTGGAAACTGAGACAAAGTTGCTAAAGCATCCCAACACTGGCAGTGACATGATAAACATTCAATTTACAGAAAGTGGCGGGTGGCAGATGAGAGCAGTGAGTCCAGTGTCATGTGCAGCCACCAGCACTTCTGAAAAGCTCAAACATCCTGCGCTCCTGGACAGTTCATTTTTGACAGTAATACAGACCCACTGAAAATGTGACCTGCTGTATCTGTGAACGAGGTTCCTACCCTCAAGAAGCCCTCCTGCAAACAGGTAAGATTTAACAGCACTAAGTAATCCTACAAGGAACTCACAGCCTGCCAGCAGAGCAGTGGCCATGCTTCTCCTTTGACTGTCCATACTCAGAGGTTACTCATCAGCCCCAGGACTTCTCCTGAATTCCTCCTATGTGTCATTGTCACACAAATGCTGAGATGTTCAGAATAGTGAGGTTCAGAATATTTACCACAGAACACTGGCATGGGGACTGTCAGTTATGCTTTTGGGACATGCTTAACTGAGAACTGTGTGTCAGGAAGGTGTAGAGCAGGTGTGAGAAAGCAGTTTCACACCAACAAAAAGAGTGATTTTTTTTTTTTTCTAACAGTATTCACCTTGTCATGTTAATCCTGCTTGCTCAACTGAGCAGCATTTTCATCAACTCTTTTGTCCCTTCCAATAACTCTGGGGTATGACCTATTCTGACTCCTGACTCAGCCTGCAGAGGTGGGAAAACACAGGATTTGGAAGAGATGTTCCTGTCATGGGCTAACCAGTTTTCTCTTAATAGAACTGGAAGGAAATAACAACAACTCTTGCAAACCTCTCCACAGCCATTTGCTCATGAATTTGCCAGGACAAAGAGCAGAACTCAACTCTGGCATGAGAGGGAGGGAGACTGCCTACAGAGGACCAGTACACTTGATCCTCTTAACTTTGCTGAGATACAACTAATGAGCAACAGATGGACATCACCCAAGGAGTTTATTTGGGAAACCTACGAGTTTCCTCATATTTCTCATTCAAGAAGGACCAGGAAGCTAAGCAAGCTTTGGTTGACACCCTTTATTTTACTATTGTTTTCTCCTTTGCCTCAATTTTGACAGAGCTGCTTTGGCCATGCATTCCATTATGCTTTACACAGTGCAACCAGGGCTCAGCCTGAAGCACTAAATAAAATATGTTCAAATTAGGAAATGTTATGGGCTTGAATATATTACTGCAGATCACTCTCTTGCTACCACTCAGCACAAAGGTACCAGTTCCCTTAGCAAAGCTCTGCAGCTCCCTGTAACAGTGTCAGCACCTTCTATAAAAAGCACCATCAGATCTCACTTTTTACCTAATGAAGAAATAACTTTTATTAATGTGCTGTTGACAGCCCTTGTGATGATGCTGGTTTTCTTAACTTCCAGTTAAGGCTCTGTTTCTGCCCAGCTAGGAAAGATGCACCAGGGTGGCTGGCTGAGCCCCCTTCGCTGCACAGAAGTCATCATCACTCTGTCAAGACAAGCTTTCTTTGTTCATCTTACAGCAAAGATCCAGTAACAAATCAAAGATTAAGGCAAGAAAAGGAAAAGGAAGGAAGGAGAGAAAGAAAAAGAAGATAGTAAACCAGAAAATTGCAGAAAGAAGACCAAAAGTGTAGGAGATAAGACCAGCTGGAGGGACAGAGAATTTAAAATAAGAGCTTTACCATGAGCTTAGCACAAACAGAAATCCACTCAACCTTTCAACTTTAACACAGTGAGATTTAAGGTTTGACATTCAGATTAAGTTTCTTTTGTTCTGAAATCAGAAGTTTGCATACAACCAGCAGCCTACTGAGAAGAGAGTAGGCAGAGGATAGCAGAGGACATGCTCTTTATCAAAGCCAACACAGTGCATCCCTTTAAATCCTCCTCCTGGTTTCTGGCTACCCTCAAGTAGAAAGCATACTATTTTCTCACCTGAAGCCACACTGCAGCATAATATTACCCATCTGAACTCCAGAGTTATTCTGGCAATTGAGTACTTTTAACCACAGATCCTTTTCTTTGTCTGTAACTGGTACACTCACAGCCAGCTCAAGTCCAGCAGATGGGAACATCTGTCTCCATCTGTTCCCTTGTGCTCAAAGAAAATCATTTCCCACACCTTGTTTGTGCTTTCCACCCTCCTGGTGCCCCTTAGGGCAGTGAGATCCCAGCATGCTCCAGTTTGGGCTAGAATTGAATGAGCTGAACTACTGAAAACAAATGTCCTCCAAATAAGGCCTTGGGTTTAAAGCAGCACACAGAATTTAATTTCCAGGTTAAATCTGAGACACTGGTAATCTTTACAGCTCCCTGTGCATCAGAGCCTGGGGTTTAGTCTCACCCAGTGTCCATGTTCCCAGTCACTGATCAGCTTCAGAGCCCTGTGCAGAAGGTAGGGCAGAGGAATGGCACTCGCACCCTGGACTTGGCTCTGTGCTTAAAGGCAGCAAAGTTTTGATCTTCTCACACCCAAGGCATGCAGCTGCTCATTTGCTTTAGAAAAGACATTTCACAAAGAGGGAATCCCTCCCATCTCTTTATTTTCCCTCTTTTCCCTTTAAAAATAATTTCTAATCTGAGCCACACAGATAACTGAGGAGATAGACTTCATGTAAAAAAAAAAACTATATTCAATTACAAATCCTGGGCTGATTTCTAAGGAGAGTTCAATGACTTTCTAGCTATGAGAAGACCATCAGAATTTGAACCCTCTTACCAGGGACAGTTTTGCAGCATTAAGAAGCATTCTGTTACACTAGGCCACTTTGCACTTCTGCATTTAGGAGATACAGCAAAAAGCCTTGCTTGCACACTCTTGGCTTAGTAAGGCCACTGTCCTAAAGGCTATGCAAGTGTGCTGCTCCTCACTTACCCCTTTTTATGGCTGAAAGCAAGTGACAGACTCTTGCTCTGAGGCGTTCCTATATTAGGATTCGTATCTCTCTATACCGCAGAACAGAAAAGTAGTCCTTATTTAGTTCCTGCAGGCAACTATCAGAGTAAGAGCAAAATTGCAAATGCTGTTGTCACTGGCTTTCTCTGGATAGATCCCAACAGCTCTGTACATGGGCAAAGCCAACAAGATCAGAAACTCACCAAGAGAAACAAGCAAAAAAGCAGCATCTCTACTGCTGCAATAGACAGTGGAATACTAATGCAAAAGAGTTTGAGTCATCTGTCAAAATCCTTCAGAGAATGCCCAGTTACACAAAACTTACGTATTTCATGATACACAGGGGACCTCGGGTTTGGGTTTTTTTCAGCTCTGCATTATTGCTGCTATTTAGGAGATCAAGCATCCACATCACTTCCAAGCTCCATGGAAAGCAATGATGCAGCTCATACCAACTATTTGAGCACAAAACCTGTGTTTGACACAGAATGCAGGCTCATCTTCCCTATGTCTCTCACTGGACAGTTCTTATTCACACAACAAAACCTACGGAGCTGTTGCAAAAGACCAAGATACATCAGGCACTGGCACCAGGAAAAAGCAGAGTTGGATTTCCAAAGAAAAAGGTAAGGTCACCTACAGGGCAGCCCTGAGAACAGCTCTGAGATGCTTCACACCCATCCTTAATATAAACTACATTCACCTATTTGCACTGCAAGACTGAGATCAGTGAGGAGCCCTCGGATGAACAGTGATTACTGACAACACAGAATACATGAAGTTAGAGCTTCAAAGCTCTGGTTGCCACATGAAAACATCTCCAAGCTCAGTGGGAGAAGTTGCCAACAAAGGCACACTGATGCTGTAATCTGGAGCGCCTGAATCCCTTCTCAAATGTCAAGTGTGGTACCTGCTTAAATTCAGGGAGTATTTCCACCATCTCTGGTTTTCTGTAATAAACACAGCACGACAGAACAGCCTTTTAGAACTTTTTGCCCAAAGTTTACAACCAAGGATAAGAAAGTAAATCAATCTGTATCACAAAACACCTTTTGTTACCAACCCAGTAAACTAGAACTGCAAACACAGTTACATTTCAACTGGAGAGAGAAGAGCCAGCTGTTTCCCCTTCCCCCTTCTAGAGACCTCTGGAGGCAGGACAGGCAGCAGGGAGATTTTAATCCCTTAGAATCAACATTTTCAAGACCAGAGCTCCATCAGAGAGCTTGAATACTGCTCCAGCCCCTGCTGCATGGGCCAACACATTAAAGCAGGGGCTGTCCAAGAGACTTGGCTTTCCCAGTGGTTTAGTACCATGAGCTTTCTGCAGGCAGCCCTACCCCTAAACCAGATTGCATGTTCCTTCTTAAAGGCTGCAAAACAGCGGGGTGCTGTGCACTGACCTCAAGAATCACTTCCTTGGTATGAGGTTGTGAGTCGTGAGTTCTCCCCAGGCTAAAACAGATCACATCTTACAAAGTAGTGGCAAACTCCATCACCAACTAGTTTGCTGCTGTCACCACATAAGTGTGACTAATTCAGTAACTGGGGAAAGAGGGCTCCTGCACTGCAAATGTGTGCCTCAGGAAACCAGCAGGCTCACCTGTCCTCAATGTCATCTTTATCTGCTCTTTATTCGGGTTCCAGAGTTACCAAAAGACTGCATGTGAAAGCTTTAGTTATAAAAGAAAAAAAAAAAAAAAAAAAAAAGGCGGCACAAAACAAAAGCCAACTTTTGTTCAAGACATTTTTCTTGGCCATTCAGAGAACAGGAAACATCGAGATACCACAACTAGATCTTTGAAAAACCTCACATTATCCAGAACAAGTCCAAGAGCCATATGACATCATAAAGACTCCAGGCTGAGAGACCTTCGGTCAATGCATCTGAGCTGCGCTGCTCCACATAAAAGCCAGATTTTGATTTTATTTTTACAAGGCACTCCAGCTGCCCTGGCTTTCCCACATCTCTCAGCATTTCAGCTCAGCCAGCTTCCCCAGACCTTCCCCCATCACCATTCAGAGATTTGTGAACTGTGAGAAACAGATGTTCTCAAAGCATTTTGCTATACTCGAGCCCAAGAAGGACTAGAAAGGGAGGGAAAAAAAATCATTTAAGCAAATATTTCTCCCCGCCCTATTGACCCGACAGTCGCAGAGAGTTTTCTACGAGCAATGCTAAAATGTAAAACTACACTGTAAAACTGCGTGTGTATATATATATATATATATAAATACTGTAAAACTGTATCAACTCCTGCCCTCTCGCTCTCGGTGCCCGTTACCGGCTCACCCGCCGCTGTCCCCGGGCCCGGGGGCACCGCTGTCCCCCGCTGTCCCTCTCTGTCCCCGGAGGGTCGCTGCCCTGCCGAGGGCACCGCTGAGCCCCCGAGCCCCGCAGCCCCCCGGGCCAGGCTCCCCACACGCGGGCCCCACCGACCTGTGCAGGAGCAGCAGCAGCACTTCGCCAGGAGCCATCCTACACCGGAGCGGGCGGGATAGCCGCGCCTGCCCGCTTTCATGCTGCCTTCGGGCTGCTCATGGCAAGGAGCCACCGGCCCGCTCGCGAAAAACAACGAAAGAAATAACAATAATAACAATAATAGTAATAATTTAAAAGAAGGCTCTGCGGAGAAGGGAGCGAGCTGTCGGAGGCGGGCGAGCAGCGCGGCAGAGCCGCTGGCCGCGGCAGCCGCGCTCCCCCCGAGCCGGGCGCTCCTCGGGGGCGGCGCCTGCGGCGGGGGCGGAGCGCGCCCGGCCCGGGGAGGGGAGGGGAGGGGGGGCTGCGGCCGCACCGCGCTCCGCCACCGCTTGGAAGGGAAAAAAAAAAAAAAAAAAAAAAAGAGTTTTGGGGAGGAAGAAATGCAGAACTGCGGTATCCGAGATGGGGAGCGAGAAATAAAAAGTGCCCGGGAGGAAGTTTGCTAAAGTTCTGATACGTTGCGGATGGGGGGTTCCACCAAAGCCTTTAAAAGGCAAAACTTGTACTGCCGTGGGGTTTTTTTTAAACTTCACAATGTTCTTGGCTTCCCTCCCCGCCCTCCCCTTAACTTAAGCGTCTGACAGCTAAAACTCTTTACAACTGGCTGAAAATACTGCCCAGCCGGCGGGGATCCCAAGGGCTCTGCCTGCTTCTGCAGCAGCAGAGCTGCCCGAAGCACTGCAGAGGAAATGCCTCCCCTTCTCACACACGGACCGAAATACTCGACATCCAGAGGCACAGCTTGCTTTGGAAGGTGCCAGCCTGTTGTGTTATAGGATTTCCCACCTAAAGCACAGACAATTGGAGGTGCCAAAAACATCCCGAACCTTGCTGGAGGCAGCTGGTAGGAGAGGTCGGGCAGGATTCCAGAGCAACAGCATCATAGTTTTGCACTCTTGCATCAAAAGCTGAACAAACCCAACAAGCTCCTTCTCCCAGGCAGACATAGGTATGAGGGGGAAGAGCAGAGGGGAGATGTGCCACGCTCTGTGCCAGGGCTTCAGCCTGAGCAGGGACAGCTCTACTGTGCTGCTGATCTGGCCTAAGGCTTTTGGCAATGGGTTTGGGGTAAGTGCCACTCCCAGGGGGGCAAAGGCCATTTCTGGACAGGAGGAGAGGGTTGGGGCCACGGCAGAGTGCTCACAAACCCACCTCAGGGTGCTCTTGTCCAGGGCAGGCCTGGACTGAGTGATTCCATGGAACCATTGAGTGGGATCGTGCAGACCCTGAAGGACTCCTGGCAGAAAGACCTCAGTACATGGTGCCAGGAGTGCGACAGAGGAGAAACTGAGAAACTCCCTCCACCACGCTGGCAAACATGAAACCTTCCTGCTTCGCTTCTGGCTGCTCTGCAGGAACTGTTCTTTGACTACAGCGGCAGTGGAAGGACTGACAACCTTGTCACACGCCTGAAGCATGCACATTTTCTTGCCAATGCCCTTGAGCACCAAGGTGTTTTCAGTACACGAGAACAAAGGGCTCTGTAACCGTTTCCCATTTGCTGTGTGTTGTGTCTTTCTTTGACTTGGGTCTCTGCCTATCTGGGAGCTGCAAGGGAATGTCTCGAGGGTGCACTCAGGGCTCTTGTGCCTGCAGTGGGGAGATAATATGTCACACATGAAGCAGAAACCACAGCCGCAGCCAGAGAATGAAAAGGTGGGCTGGGAACCAGCTGGGACACCCTCACCTTCTGCACCTCTTCTTTCTGTGTTTGTCCCTGCCATGGCTCTCCAGGCAGCAGCTCAAATCAAATCCTCTGAGTGGTTCAGGAAACTTGCAGCAGGGCTCTTCTGAGGAGGCAGCTCCTCACTTCTCTGCTTTCTACTTTGAGCTGCATCTCTCTTTTCTAAGCCCCCCTTGCACAGCATGGCCACCTCTTGCCCCACGGGCTGGCTGCCCCCACCTGATCTCAGCCTGCTTTGTGCAAACAGAAAAGGGGTAAGGGCTTCACTGGCATTTCACTGCTCATGTGGCATCTGCCCAGACCTGCAATACAGCACCTGAGGCAGGAGCAGGCCATACACAGAGCCTGGTTTGCCAGATACCAGCTCTTGGTTGGTTTTAAAAATCACCTTAAGAAAACATTTAACACTCCTCATTTAAGAAACTAAGATACACTCTAAGCTGTTCACCTCTAGCATTCCACCTCTAAATCCCCATGACTCCTGGAAGAGTTGCCCACCCTGAGGAGCCTTGTGGGTCTCTTCCAGCTCAGCATGTTCTGTGATTCTGTGTGAGCCTGGCATGCTGGGGGGAGCCTGGGGAGGCAGGGGGGAACTGGCTGATCAGAGTCATCAGCTGAGAGCCAGAGTGAGTATGCCAGCAGAGGCAGCACAACAACCCTGCCAGGGAATGAGCTTCACTAAACCAGCACATGGACATGGAGTCTGAGACTGTGAGGAGGGTTGGGAAGCAAGGTTGCAACTCTTGTAATTGCAGCCAAAGTTTAAAACATAATTAAGGTGCAATTTCAGGTCTTTGAAAAACCTCCTTCCCTAATTAAAACAGAATTGAAGTAATTATTGTGGGAGGAAGCAGGCTCTGCCCCTCCCCAGTCTACAGCTCCAGCAGTGTTGTGAAGATTATCTCTATAAAGTTGCTCTTTAGAAACATGAACATCCACACATACTCACTGATGAACGATACATGGAATAAGTATTTCACAAAATAAGGCTGAAAGCCATATTCTTAATAACCACACCATATCAATTAGCTCTTATAAAGAAGAGGAGGAGACATGCTGTGGGCAGCCTAGTTCAGCTCCAGCCCTAGCTGGGAAAAACATCTGTCAGCAGCAGCAAATTGGCACTATGCTGCCAACTGCACTGATTCTTTAGCTTCAAGTAGGGAATTCAGCCTTTGGGATATAGAAATATTGCAGACATTGTGAGGGGGATGGAAATCTGTACAGCCCACTTGCCCGAGGTGAAGAGCAAGGAGCTGCTTGTCTGGGACTAGAAGATTATTGGGCAGGATGAATTTATGTGTTGCTGTGGTCCCTGAATTATCAGCATGTCACCTGAGTAAGAAAAGATCCCTGCCCCTGCTCTAACTTATGCCTGAGTGAAAGAATAGAGTTATAGAATGGCTTGGGTTGGAAGGGACCTTAAGGGTCATCTTATTCCAACCTTGCTGCCATAGGGAAGGGCACCTTACACTTGATCAGGTTGCTCAAAGTCCCATCCAACCTGGCCTTGAACACTTGGCAGCCACAATGTCTCCAGGCAATCTGTTCCCACCACCACAGCAAAGAATTTCTTCCCAACATCTAACTTAAAGATCTCCTTTTTTACTTTAAACCATTCCCCCTTGTCTTATCACTATCTGCCTGTGTAAAAAGGCACCCTCCCTCTTTGCTATAAACCCCCTTTACTGGAAGACTGAGTCACAGGAGTTCTTTAAGGAAACATCTCCTGGAAACACACTCTAAATGCTCCAATCATTACCTGCAGTGGAGTGAACAAGAAAATTTTATGGCCCTGGCTGGCTGCATCTGAAGCTAAGTGCCTGCACCATGGGCTATGCGTGCTGCCCTGCCCAACACCGATGATGAATGGGAAGTCATCTCAATCCAATGTCAGGATGACAAGGAAAATACTTCTGTCTACTCTTAAATACTCCTTTAGAAATTCCCCAGGCATATGAGTTACTTTCATATGAAATCTGAGATGGTCTGTAAAAGGTACTGTTGTTGTAGAGGGGAAATAAGTTTTAATAGTTTTACCCAGCCTTCCTGAGAAAAATTTGGGGTGGAAGATGGAAAACAAATTTTTGCACTGCTTTTAGTGCTCCCTCACACCTTCAGCAGAAATTTTATTTTCTTAATTTATGAACTGAGGGACCTATCTGAGGGAAACAAAGGACAAAATAACGAGGAGATGTAAACTGGCATGGCTTCATTTTGGGTCAACACAAATGCAGTGAAACACGCCTGGCCCAGATTGCCTTGGACGTCTGTAATGCAGAACAGCAGTGACAATATTTCTCCCATAGTAACAGGTGCTGTTTCCTTCTCCCCATCACATGCACAGGGAGATGAATAATGTAATAGCTGTCAGGAGCATCTGTTCATTACTTATGCAAGTCAATCCTACATTGTGCTTTAGGGTGTAAAGTGATCTCTGCAGAAAATCCATCCCTGTGGACATCACTATCATGGAATAAGATGTACTATGGTTGATTTATTTTTTTAATCCAATGAAGCTTAAATATTAGCTTCTCTTTTCTTAGGGAGGAATAGCAAACCAACTATCTAACAGAAATAACTGATGGATGGCAAAAGGAAGATGGATTTGTACAGTTTCAAAAACATAATTTAAATATTTGGTGTACCTTGCAGTGTCAAATTCAGATAGTGCAAAGACATGCATGAAATTAAAGTTTTGTTAATAGGGACCTTTAGGTACCTCTACAGAGCAATTCAGGGGTGCAGACAGGACAGTAAACATGGATGTTCTGAAAGCCAGTGCAAACCACCTGGATTTAGCAGAACTTGTTTTTGGATTATGGCTTTGCTTCAGTTCATGGAGAAATCAGGACTTACACTGCAGCTTCAGGAGTCCAGTAGATGCTGATTTCATTACTCATTCTGTCACTTGCTCTCTGGGTGACTTTAGGGGAAAAAAATTATAATTTCATGCTTCAATTTTCCTATGTGAAATAAAAGGATATCAGCATTTCACATTCCCTTTAAAGTGGTCTGAAACAGAGATTAGACATCCTACACTGAACAGCAAGAAGAGCTGTCATTGTAAGCTGTGTCTTGAAATGAGTGCGACAAAATATGTCTCTGGCACTATTGGCCTTTGGAGTCAGCATTAAAAAGCACCTTGATCAATACATCTTGCCTGCAAATGCTACTTGCAAAACCAGGTAAATCTGAACAACTGGAAGGAAACAGATTGGCAGAGTGAAGCAGTCCTTGCTCAACCAGCACATTTCAGTACATTATTCTTGGCTCTGATTCCAGCTATTTTCAACAGCACTAAACATTCATTAGATTAAATCAAATGAACCACACTCTTTAAAAATAGCCAGAGCCTTGTCGTGCCAGTTGGAAAAAACAACAAGTTTATTGGGTACTAAAACAGATAAAATAAATTAAAAATAAATAAATAAATGGAGTCATATTCCCTTCTGGTGCAAGAGAGCACAACTCCAAGGAGAGGTTTTTGGCTCCTCAGTTCAGCACAGTGGTAGGCAAAAAAAGGAACATTCTCAACTAGCTAAACCAAACAAATTAAGAAGAAATACAGACAGTCCAGCACAACCTCCAAGCTGAACTGCAATGTAGGCATATGTTCAGCAAATGTTAGGATATATCATCCTTATCTCTCTGTGGATGTCAGTACGGGGTGGATTTATGGCAGCTTAGAAGAGTTGCCATGATCTAACAGCATCCTGGCACACCAACTGTACTGTAAAGCCAAAGGCAACAGCCAGACCCGTGTGCTCTGCTGTGATGGACCTCACCTTTACACACTGCTCACCCACCTCTCCCAAACATCACAAGCCCCCCACTGACACCAGCCTTTCCTTCCTTATTTACACCCCATCTTTTCTCTTTCTCTGCATTCTATGAAGGAAGATCTACAGAGGGAGAGAAGTTGCTTGGAGACTTATCCCCAAAAGTATCTTACAAAGATCATCAAGTAAAGGTGGATGACTGTAGAGCAGACCACAGAATAAGATATACATATTTGCTTTCATGTGATTCAGTCTGTTTCAAGAGAATTTAGTTTTGCCCCCCCAAATACTCAGGTAGGTACAGCCCAGAATAGTTTCACCTGCTTTTGGAGCAGAACACACCTGCAGAACACATTTGCCCCTTCAACCTCCAGCCTAACTTTGCCTCTCAGAGATCTCACAACAGATTCCTACATTGTCCAGTTCCACAGGACCAATTCCCCTCAATATACAGCTGCTTCCTAAGCAGTAACCATTTGCTGCCAGTGAGAAAGCAGTTACAAGCTGGTGTAAAGTACAGCCCCGTTACCATCCTCCCTGACTTCACTGTAGGCTCACCTGCCCCTGGACTGGCTGCACTGCTTCAGCAAAGTCTTGTGTGAGCAGAGAGGACTTCTCTGACCTGCCAGCAGCACCACCAGATGAGTTATGCTCAGATGAGGCTGCAGCAAAGAGCCTCACCTCACAAACCAGTCTGACCTGGGAGGCCCCGTAGGTGAAACCACACACCACACTGTGTTGGTACAGTACCCACTGGCTCTGGGGAGCTGTGCTGGATGGTGAGCACATCCTGAACGAGCTACTGGTCAGAATAAAACCCCAGCCCTTCAGCAGAAAAGAGGGAAATAAAAATTTAAGCAGGTTTGTGTTTGTTTCCTGAAGCACTTATCTCCATTAGAACAGAGACACATCTTTGGGAGTTACAGCAATACCCAGTGACAGAAGACAAGAGGCATTAAAGTGCTGCCTTTTGGATGTTTTGGCTCCTGTTTTACTGTGCTGGGCCTCGGTGGGGAAATCAGGAGCCTATCTCAGCCCATCATAGTCTGCTTCCCAAGACAAACAGGAGCCTCACCCACTGGGGCATGACAAAGGTGAGTTGTTCTAGCAACTACAAACTAACAGTGTAACAAAAATATTCCCAGCCTGCTTGTCTCAACTTGCCTGAGGTTGTTCTGTTTGGATGGTAGAAGCCACAGCTGATTTTCCTTTAAATGCTGTTTCTCTTTGTTTACAGTAAGTTGTTACCTGTTTTGGTTTGTTTGTTTGTTTGTTTATTTAATGGAAGACTATTCAGACTATTTTTCTGGGATGTTCTGCAGCAAATTGCAAGTTCTGTTCATCTCCTTTCCCCCACCCAGCACCCAACACAAACAGGGTTTAAGGCCAGCTAAAAGAAAAATTTTAAAACTGGCACACACTATTTGCTGCTTAGGGGGAAAATTTTCTCTGTTTGGCCCATCTGGAGGAATTGCACTCAAATTAAAATAAAATTCAATGTCAGTATTGTAAAAGCTTCTATTTATTTGGGCCAAATTACTGCATTAAGTGTATTTTCCACTTCCCTTTTATTCTAAGGTAAAAAGAAAGCAGAGGAGTTCTTACCAGGCAATGTTTAAGATGGCAAAGCTTTCTGATTTACAACACCAGATCTAAGACAAGCATAAAAGAATCTGTAAAGCTGCTATTGAAACTTATGGTGGGTATAAATAACAAGGGCACACATAACAAGCAGCCTGCTGTGCAGAGAATTGAAAAAAAAAAAGTAGTTTTAAAGCTATTTTTATCATCTGGTGGAATGACTAGCAAGAAAACAACCCTTCTTTTTTCAGTGTGGAGCACCTCTGCCTGCTTTCGTTCTTTGGTGTCCATTAACCAGTAATTAGGATATTTTGAGGATGTTAGCTCTCTGACAGACAGGATTTCTACTGATGTTCTGTTCTGAAATGTGCTCCTGAGAATGCCAGTCTAGCACTAAAACTCTGGAAGTCCCCCTTCTGCTTGGTACCATCAGACATTGCCAAAAGCTGAATTTCTACACAGTGGAATTTCCAGTCACCACAAGACAGAAAACCCTCTAGGGTCTTTCTGCAAGAGGGACAAGTACACGATGCCATGGAGTACTTTTTAATTCCTATGTTCAGGCAATCTCTTGGTATGTAACAGTTCCACATTACATGATAGTTCCATGAGCACTTTGAGTTGTCAAGAGCCAATAGTCCTGCCAAATCCCTTTGCTGCCTTTTCTGTCTCTCCCAGGTGCCTGTTCCTTCCTGCTGCTTCCCCTGTGCCAACAGAAATGTCTGTGCAGCTTCACAGTGAATCTGATCCGCAAGTGGATCCAGGTTAAAATTAACCTAGTGGGGGAAAAAGGTTTGTTTTAGCCCAGATTGTTTCCTTGATCTGCCTTCACTCTTCTGTCAGCATTGCTCAGATTTCACTGCAAAAGCCTCAAGCTGTGTGGCTGTTGCATCACCCGTGCTGCTGTGCTGTCTGGGTGATCCCACTGGTCTGGGTGATCCCACTACTGTGCTGTCTCCTGGTCTGGGTGATCCCACTGCTCTGCTACATTCTGGCTGCTCAGGTAGGCACAGGACATATTCCTGATGCTCAGGGAGGTTCAGCCTCCTGCTGTGAGACAAAATGGGTACTTCCAGCTGGCTGACAATCTTCTGCTCTGCCCCTAGTGCTGCTGAGGTGAGCCCTGTCTCTGTTGTGCCTGCATGTCCCATTTTACAATGGCAATCAGAAGCTGATGGGAGAGAAATGAGGATTTTTGCATTTTTATGTGCAGAAAGGCACATCTTTGGAATAATGAAACACTGCAGCAGATTGAATACTGCAGAACGTGTTGAGCTGCCAGGTGAAGGCTGTGTCCCAGCAGATATCCTGTGGAGCAGCACTGTGTGTGCACAGCACAACCACAGCAGATCTGTCTGGACAGATGTGCAATGGCCATGAGGGTTACAGGGTGTAAAGCTTGAACCACCTTCACCAGCCATCCATGCACAAAGCTTTTTTCAATAAGGTTTTTCACAGGCCAGACTGGCACCAAGAGCACCCCAATTCCTTCACCCTGCATGAAACCTAATTTGACTTTTCTAGTCAGTGAAAGGAAGAATGTCCTTATTTCACTGAGTAGGAGCCCTGCAGAGTTAATAGGTTCTTTGGTGCTTTTCTGAAGAATGCTTTTTGGTTCTTAAAGCAGAATCTGTTCCCTGGTAGCTAAATGCAGTTCCCACAGATTTCCAAAGAAACTGGATGTATGTTCCTTGGCAAAATGCAGCTATTAACTTAAAATCCTGAAGATACATGAAATCTAAAGAAAATAGTCTTCTTTGAGACTGTACCCAGCTCTTTATTTTCTCTAGAAAATAAAGATCTGGGTACAGTCTCGAAGAAGTAAAACTGAACTGTACAAAGACCTAAAAATACCTTTTAGAAGTGTATCTTGAGTTCAAATATTTTGGTGTTCCTCCCTAGTCTAGGAAAGAGAAAAATGCCCTTGAAATATGATCACTGGGTACTACTGTTGAACTTATAATCTTTTTGGCTTGAAAAAGCAAAGGGCAATAAAAACCCCTGTCATTTGGCATCAGGCAAATGTTATCAGTGAGTAAAATGGAACTTGAGGTTTACTTAATGAAAACAGGAGTCACCAATACTCATGAGCTGAAAATTGTCTTGCTCAGGAAGAGTCAGGGCTGCTTTATCTGTGAAGTGTTGGATAGTGTATGACTACTGTTTTTCTTGGAAGGCACACATTCAGTGAGGCTGGAGGCCATCCCAATCTTTCCTGCAATATGCAAGCAATTATCTCTATGCTGTGTAAAATTTAATTTGTACTTTGCAAACTCTGCAAAGAAAAAACCAAACTTATTCAACTGCATTACAGTTCTGCAGAATCAAAGAATGTTCAATGCATATGAAGAATATATGATACAAATGTAAAGTAGCACCTTCTAATAAATGCTTAGGACATCTGAGGACAAGAATGTTTTAACATCTGTTTTCCTGTTCTAGATTGTGAGAGACTTATTTAAACAGATTTAAGGAAAATGCAGTCAAATATGGACTCTGCCTTCAAGAAAAGAAAAGTACAGTTCTGGAGTTAAAGACAACATTTTTATAAAGAAATTGCATTCTTTATGAGACCAGCTAATATGAATGGGAAAAGATACACAGGCTTTTATGTAAATGACCTCCTGTTCTAGACTTTTAGACCATCATAGTTGCAATAACATTACTTTCTAAAATTTGGGATTAATTTGAACTAAGCAAATTTGACATTGTTTCAGGCTCTTTTGCAAAATGTGTAACCTGGAAATAAGTGCTCTGGCAAAATGCTTGCATATGTGACAGGAAAATCAGGCTTCTTGTGTCAGGATCAAGATATCAAATCTGTGCAGTGTGCTGAAGCAGATACACAGAAACATAATTTCTGTTACTGGAAATACATTATTTAATACACATGTGCTTTGCATCACGGTTTGCCTATTTCCAGCTCAGACCAGTCAGGGAAATGGGATTTTTAGCAGAACTAGTTCACTTCAAAATATGCTCATAAAATAGTTGTTTAAGATTAGCAACAGAAGGATCAGCCCAGCAGTATACAAGCCATGCAGGGTAAAAATACCACATTTAGGATTAGTTCCTTTAACTGTCTGGAAGCTGAAAGAGTGGGGAGGCAACATTTTGGGGAACTCCAAATCATCAGTCATTAGTATTTATCTTACTGCAATTCTTGCAAGAACCAGTAGTTATAGGTTCAATCTTTGTGATGGTGCTGTTGAAAAGTACATCCACAGTATGACATTAAGTTAGTAGGGATGTCAGGCCTGAAGCCAGAACCAGCAGTTTACTTTTCCTTTGTGCTTAAACTTTTAAAATTTCAGGGAAAAGGATCAGGCAGTAAGTTACACAACACTGAGCAAAGCAGAAAACCCTGAGGAACACAATGAGTGGTGGTGCACTGAAGCTGGTTACCCAGCAAAAAGCCCAGGCAAACAGCTCCCATCCCACTCTTCACCCTGCAGTCCTAGATGGATTATGGTTCAATGTCCATCTGTGAAAATGCTAAATTTAGTCTGTGCTCAGAGGAAACACAAGACGCAAGTCATGCACATGCTCCTGCTGATCTTTGAGGATGACCTTCCTGTCAGCTCCATGGGCCAAGCGCTGCACAGCCACCCCCCCTCCTCACCACACCACTGTATTTTAAGACACTTGATAAATACAGAGGAAATAGACTTTACCCAAGGAGCTGTTTTTATGCCCTTCCTCTGGGTGCTCGCTTTTCACTGGTGGGGCAGAGGTGTGGGGATGCTCTGGCTGCTGCCTTTGGGTCAGAGCTGGTGTAAAACCTGGTGGTACAAACTGAACTGCTGAACTGCTTGCTCTGGTGTCTCTGCACAGCACTGAGGCACCGCAGCTCCTGCCAGGAGAAGAAACAGAAGGCACCCATACGGCTCCTTTGCAGTTAATAAAAAGAATATTCAGACCATTTTCAGCAGGTGCCTCCCCTGGCTAACTGTGCAGAGCATTTTGGATAATGCCTGACCTGATCTCTTGACCCTGAGTACCACAGCAGGAGAGCTGAGTCCTTTCTCAGTACAACAGCCACTGCTCAGCCTCTGTGAGCACCATTTGTGGGGCTTCAAAGGCCCCTCTCTCTGCTCCTGCTAACACAAGGGAAGGCTGAGCTCTGCCATGCTATGAACAGATACATGCTGGGATGACTGAAGGGCTGGGGACTGGTTTAGAGTCAGAAGATGCCTCTGGTCTTCCCCAGGCCAAATGGGATACTGCATAGCCCACATTATTCTAGAAAACTATCTCAATTAATTACAAGTCTAATATTTACTCAGTAGAACAATCTTTGGTCTTTGTGGTTTCCCAACAGCTGGGACATCAATATGTGAGCAATAAAAATAAAAGTTTCCTTTTCTAGCATGTGTTTGAAGACAAGCTGGGAAAAAAAACCAGATTTGACGCAGTCTTGTTGGTCAGCATGTATGCTCGGCTGAAGTCCTCTCAGACCATCCCCTCTCAGATGGCTTGTGGGGCCAGGAGAGGGCTGTGGCCACCCACTCACCCATCATCTGAGCAGCCAGGGGCCAGCTGGGACCTCCCCTTCATGAGCTGCAGCTGAGGAGGGAAGTTCTCACTTCTCTGCAGGACAGCAAAAGGGATATATCTTGGTTGGCTTAACCTGGCCCTGAAAAGCACAGGCTGGCCCCAGGAAAGGAGACTGGGAAGGCAGGCAGGAGAACCAGGGGGGCATGGAGAATTTATGACCCTGGTCTTCCTCAGGGGCTGTGCAAGGAACTGTACTCCTGAGCCTGACACAGAGTTTCTACTGAGTTTCTCTCCAGTAAAGAGAAAAAGTAGTAAACCACTACTACTGAGTTTCTCTCCAGTTTCCTTGCCAGACCAAGTGCTGAACCCTTTGGCATTCTTGGTGAGTCTCAGTGGTCCACACCATTTTAAATTCCCACATTTCTCTTTTATTCAGTGATAAAAACAGCATAGAGACTGTACTGTGAAATGTGGGGTTAAGCTGACAGCAGCTATGTGGATAAATTTTACCCACCCCCTGTCAGAAGGGGAAGCAAAGGCAAAGTAAACAAGAAAATTTGCAGGCCTTCTCTCTTTTAAACAAAGAATCCTGTGTTTAAAATAATAAAAATCCACTGTACAAAAGCAAAGCAACTTCCCCCAAAATAGCCTTTCCTGTTTTATCAAAGCATTCATCAAAATTGTCCTTTTCCATAAAAATAAAGTTCCAGGTAGAGTACTGGAGGCTTTTTGTTTTGACTAGATAACTGGAGCTGAAAGAAGCTGAAGCAATAAATATAAGTGACTTTACCTGGTATGTCCCCATGGCTGAATGTAGGTGTTTCTATCTAGTGATGCCATACTGAAACTAAAAACAAATGAAACAGTAATACCAGCTCAGTGAAATAGGGCTATTCACAAACCATGGAACAGCCTGCACACTATCTCCACCTTGAAAGCAGGGCTCCCACAGCCTGCACATGAGCTGTGTCTGTGACTTGTAGGGGAGGACACATATTTCCCAAGGATTTGTCAGTTTAGTTTTGTTTTCTTGATGTACCTGACAGGTAAAGCCCCTGGTAGAGCTACAGGCACAGTGATATGAATACCCATACACAGATCTGGCTCATCATCTCAGCCTTGGCTTGGCTTACCCCTTAGACACGATGAAAATCAGATCTCATCACCCATATTGCAACATATTTGTTCATTTTTTATTATTTTTAAGATAACTGTGCCCAGGAGAAGGTATAAGCATGGATAACTTCAAGGATGGACACTTTATGGCCTGAGTTCTTCTGCAGGGTGATTGTGAAGCAGGAGAAAGCACAGAAGTGTGGAATCAAAGTACAGCAGTGGGGAGGGGAGTCAGGTATCAGCAGCTCTCCAGCACTGTGGCAGACACTGCCCACTGAGGTAGGAAGGAGTGAGATGATGGGGAGAATTGTGAAGGGCCATCAAAGTGAAGGCAGACTTTGTTTGATGAGAGGAGGGAAAGCCAGCAGAGAAAAAACAAGGGAAAAGGTGGCGTGAGTGAAATAGCAAAGTGGTTTTGAATTCTTTCATCTTCCTGCTCCTTTCACAGCTGCATGGAGCCACACTTGGATACTGAGGCAGAGCAGCAGCCCTGAGCTGGGCTGTGGCAGACCTTGGTGCCAGCCCAGAGAGCTGCCGTGTCCCACCAAACTCGTGACCAACTTACAGTGACTCTATTGCAACTGAAAAGGAATGAAAATGAACATTCCCTGACATGATTTTTCTATGTAAGCCATGTCTAGAACTTGTAACAAGGATGCCATGAGGCACTCAATGCCAGCAGAAGGGATCCATGTGACCTCAGTTGAAAGACAGCCTATCCTATAAAACTTTGACTCTGAACACCCTTGTTGGATCAGTATCAGGAACAGAAGTGAGGGTTTGTTTTTTTTTTTAATTTAAATATTGCATATTTATATTGACAATAGGAGCCTAAACATTGCTTGTTTAATAGGAACCCGATGACCAGCTTATGTAGCAGTTAAATCAACTGTGTTACCTAATGAAATGTTTCCTTTAGTTCAGAGCCTTACAAACATTTTAATCGACCGCTCTTCATTAAGACTCTCAAAACCAAAAACAATTTCTCAGCCTCCACAAGGACAAATGAAGGTTTAATGCAGCACACTAAAACTTCTGAATTGTCCTCACACAGCTCCCTTGGGACATCAGCAGCCATTACCATGGCATATGTTTGCAGCAGAGATTGTTTAAAACACAACCGAGAGAGTGCTTGAGCCAATGCAGATCACAATTTAAAGCTCAACAGGAACAGGGATATAACAAAAGCAGCCTAGACTCTTTTCCTGCACTAAAACCCAGGATGTTCTTAAAAAACAGAGATGTGGGAAGAAACAATTATGCTTTTCCCTACACAGATGATTCTTCTGAGATCAGAAACTGGAGGAAAGAATCTTTCAAACATAGCAAGAGCTGGATTAGCATCACCAGTTTTGCACACCAATGCATTAAATGACCTGCTCTTTCCCACATGGAGAAACTACCAAAATGTGACCTCTTTCATTGATACCACTCTTCTCACCTGCCTTGTTAAATCCTTATTCTGCTTCCTGCTGTGCCAGCCCAGCCTGCCATGGCACCTACCAGCCCCAGGCTCTCTCAGGCTGCAGCTGACCCCCAAACACGTGAGCAGCAGTGACTGGTACAGCACCAAAACTCTCATCCCTCCTGCCCAAAGCCTGGTGCTCTGCCAGTGACTCCTGGACAAAGTGACCCATCTGGGAAGCAAGATGGTCACCCTGCTAACATATACCTTGCAAGATCTGTGTTTCCTCTTCCTCTGGAAAAAAATCCAACTATTTCTCAGTTTGGACTGGTACAAGGACCAACCCCTGCCACCAAAGCCCTGCTCTTAAGTGGACTTCAGCCCGCACAGCAAGATGTTTGCGCAGCATCTTAAAAAAATATATTCCTCATCTCCTCCAGAGATATGCACCAGACACAAGTATCCTGTGGGCAGGATCTGCTTTGGGGCCCTGAACAGGACCTTCCTCTCATGTATCATCAATCCAAAACAAATGCCATAAAACCTTACCTCTTTTTTAATGTCCTCTGTTTCTTTTTGCGATGGAAGTTGATTAAAATTACTGCAAGAACTAACCTCTGTTACTCTTTGAGTTACCTAATGTGCTTGATGATACAAGAAAAACCCCATGTAAAGGGTCATCAGACAATGACTTTTAAGACCAAGATTTCATCTAATTCTTTCATGGGCCAAATTCAAATTGCAAATCACTCAGTCAAACTTAACAGGTTGCCACCAGGAATATGCTTGGCTCAGTGGGCTTAATGAAGGTCATGAAATTGCTTTCTATCCAAGTGGATTTCTCTCTCAGTTTGAAATTTATAGCTTAATACCTTAGAGGTCAATTATAGGACAAAAGAGACAGAAATAAAAGTCACAGCTTTCCTGTATATATTCATGTGGGACAGTTCAAACAGAGCTTCATTTCTAGTACCAGACATCTTTCTTTTTCCTTCCTAGGAATACTAGTCAAAAAAACCCCCATCCTGCGAATTCTGGAGCCCAGTAACAGAGACTGCAGACAAATTCCTTTTACTCAATCATCTGTATACCACTTGCAAAAGGTTTATCCCAGAAACCTGTTTGCCTTTTTACAGAGGGTAATTGCAAACACTGTCACATCATCAGAAAGGAAGGACAGAAAGGAGGATGCTTGTGCTCTGAGCTGTAGTCAGGTCATGAAAAAATCAAATGTGTATCCTCCAAAGGAACACAGCCAGGAGCCAGACGGAAGGCTGGGAGACCAGTCCTTAAACTCTCTGCACTCTTAATGATCAACAAGAGAGATCTGTACAGATATTTCATTACAAAAGGTAGGAAGTGTTCTCTTCTGGGTGTGTTCTGTTATATTCACACCATGTCTTTCCTTTTGCAATATTTTATGTCAATTCACCACCAATTTTCAAAGGAATAGTGTAAGAGAGTGAGAGCCACACAGAGCACATGTTCCATTGTCAAGTTTGGTTTTGCATTTCTAGTGGCTTTCAGTTAGACTGTTCAGAAAGGCTTGATGAGGACTTGCACTGATGTTTTACAAAATGTTCTGGTGATCCCACCAAATAATTCAAGCCTTCATTTATTCAGATGTTGGCTGACATATTGCTTTCTTTAATCTTTCATTTTAAGCGCAATAGGTAGCTTCTATGAGCCATGATTTACATTTATCCTCCACCATTACTTATAATAGGACCAAACAGAGTAATTTGCTGTTTCTGCCTATGAAGATGTAACTATGTTTTGAGACTTGGCAAAACTCTATATATTTCTAAAATAGATGGTAAATACTATTATTAGAAATGTTAAGTTCTGAGTACAGGTACTTTCTGTTCTTAAAATTACTTGTGCTTGTAAAAGCAAAGAATTATGTGCCTTGGTAATTGCAAGCAAAATTCAGCTATTAACCTGCTTTTCTGCAACTGTGTATGTTTACATACTTGAAGCAGACCAGGAACATTATTAATGTTGATATAAGAGATGTGCTAGGTTTTGTTCTGGGTTGTAGAGAAAGGCAAGAAATTGTGGAAGCCTGAACCAAGGGATTCTGCATGCAACCAGTGCCTAAAGCTACTGGAAGTAGAAAAGGGCACAACTCTGAATAGTTAGAAACCATTTGTCATGCTAATCTTTCCAGCACCTCATGAGACCAGCAGGCTCTTTCAGCAGCTACTGCATTTTCCCCTTTAAGCTTACTCCTCTTTCTTTATTCCCAGCATCTGTTCTTTCAGTTTAAACAATTTCCTGTTTTTCTAATGGAGGGAGAACTGATTAGACACAGAGCCTATTTGCTGTACACTGGCCAAAACTGCGGACTGAGTGGTTATTTTTATTATTTCTAGCTGCACTTCTGGAGATCCCATTAATTCTGAGGCTCCCTGATACAGCTTTGGTATGTGCAGGAAGAAAACTGAGGCCAAGGGGGACAGAGATATAAAGGAAATCAAGGCCATGAACACATGGCTGGAGTCAGCCTACCCCAGACTCACTTGCTCAGAGATGCTGGGCCAAGAGGCAGCTCCAGCTTGGGAGCAGTGGCAGAGTGTTAGGTGAGAAAACATGCCCACAGGCAGGCAGAGTGTGCCAGCAAAGCCTTGGTGCTCTGCTGACACAGCCTGGTGGCTCCCAGCTATCAGTGGGCACTGGTCCACCAGCCACAGCCCAGCACTGTGCCCATCCTGCCCTACCTATGGTGCAATCGTGCCCTGAAGCTCACACAATCATGCCAAAAGCAGAGTCTCCATGTCCCCTGCCAGCCTTCAGCTCCTGCACCACCCTGTCTCCATCCCCAGAATTTCCTGCCTCCATTTTCATCGCCTACTCTAGCAATGTTGAAGTTTTATTTAATTTAAGGAAAAGCTCTACAACCTGGCACTCTCAAATGAGGTTTGGCTGGTGTTTCACAGTGCCCTTGAGCAGAGACACCAGCCCAGCTGCTGGACCAGGCACACAGCAGAGACGTCCCAGCTTCCTGTGAGTCATGCCAGCCAGCGACTGCTCTTACGCAGACCAGGCTGGTTTGCAGCTTTACCTTTCTGTTCAGTCACAGATAATTTGCATGGAGGCAACTGCAGCACTTCTCAGCTGAGGGCCAGGACAGGCTCCCATTGCAGCAGCAGCAGCAGGGCAGGGCCCTGGGAATGCTGCTGGGAGAAGAGGTGCCAGCGGCTCTGAGAAGCGCATGAGGAGTTTGGAGCTCACACTGCAGACAGAGCTGACAGCTGAGGGGGTCAAATCTGAGAGAAGCTGAGCTCTTGTCCCCCGGGTTTGGATCAAATCCTCTTGCAGGGTAACTCTGATAGCAGACTCTGGCCCTACAGCAGTGCTCTGTCCTGGGCGTGTGTCCCACTCTCAGCCTCCGCAGCGGGAGTGCAGGCAGGGAGTGAGGACAAACTACAGCTCAGTTTCAGTGCTTTTTCTCCAAACAAACAAAACCACCAAGCCTAACTTGCTCAAGCAACAATGGATCAAATTCTATTTCTCTTAATGCTGAGTGGAAAAAGAATTAAAAAAGACAGTTCAGGTTGCTGGCTTCCAGTAGGGAGTGGGATGATAGGAACCTTTCCTTCCTGGACGTTACTTGTGTTGTGCACGGCCAGAAGTGGGGCTACAGCCAAAAGGAGACCTGCTCTGGCCACACTGACCTGAACCAATCCTGGTCTATCTGTCTGGAGCATCTCCTAAGCCTGGTTGCATGGATGCTGTTTGTGGGACACACATTGCTCATAACAGAACATCAACCAAAGAGGCCACAGACACCACAGAGACAAACAGTATTCACCATTCATTGTGAGTGAAGCCCAAGCTCTCAGGATAATACCAGAGATGTGTTTTGTTCCACATTGATTGTAAAGGATTCTTTCCCCATTGTACTGTGCCATTACACACAATGTCTCCAGTTCACAAAGTTGCAGAGTGTACCAGCAGTCACTGGTGGCCTCTTTCCATTTACAGACAAGGATATACTAAAAGAACATAACTAGTGTGCACTTTGGCAATCATAAAATGACATATCCACAATTTCGGGCATCCTGGGTGTATAGACAGCATGGCTTTCTCTCATTCAAGGCCTTTAGGCACTGAAAACAGTCCCTCTGTTATTTAAAAGTCTTATTTTTATCCAGAATCTCGAGACAATGATTGCCACATAGCAGAAGACGCACATGTACAAACATTGATTCATGGACATGGAGTCAGGCTGGTGCTGTGCCCGTTCACAGGGACCTGGGAACAAAACTCACCAAGGACTGAACAGCCTTTTACCCACTGACTGCAGGGGCAGCCCAAGCAGCTTTGCACTTACATGATACAAAAGGGAAAACCCAAAACAATCTCCAGCCAGCTGGGCTGTTGCCTACCTTTTCCTGAAGGGAAGAAGCAATCCATCTCCACGCTGCTGCGGGAATGGGAGATGCAGAGAGCGCTGCTGGGCACCAGACCCTCCTGTGGTGGGCTCCTCTCCGTGGTCCGCACCAAACACCAGCCTGGCCTCTCGCTGGGCCTCTCCAGCAGCTCCACTGTCTGCCCCACCTGAATGCTCAGCTCGCTGCTGTGGCTCGCTGTAAAGTCCTGGAGCACCACAGTTAGTTCACACCCTCCAGACAACTGCCCAGGTTCAACAGGAAAAACAAAAAAAAAAAAAAAAAAAGAAAAGGAATAGATGTCAGCGAGGGTAGGATGAAAGCAATCATCTCTGCATCATATTTACACTGGCAAAGACAGGATTTGTGTTCCTTAGAAGCCAAGTTAATAATTTGTTTTGTCAAAGTTCAACATGTTGTGCCCCTGGTTTCCTTTACTTCTTATTGATTTTGCTGGGCTGAAGTGAGACACCAAAGCTACCCACCCAGTAACCTTTTGAATGCTAGCTGTGGGGGAGTTTTTGAGCTGTGAATCTTCTAGCTGTGAGCGTCCATCAGAAACCCAGGGGGTTTTTTGTTGCTTTAATTTCTGGGGTCACTTTCTAGCTTGGCAATAGCCCAGGATGTCTCAGTGCTGTTCTTCGTGGTGTGACAAATTCCAGCTCATCCTTCTAACAGCGCAAGTGAGACACATTCCCACTGGCCACCAGTGCAGTGAGAAAACAGCTTCTCTTTTCTTAAAAGACAAGAAACATACCCTCATCATCCCAAAGCTGCTCTAGGGACCTCTTGGGAGAGTACAAAATCCTGATGGGGCAGATCAGAAACGCTCCTCCCATGCTTTCTGATGGAACCCAGAGGTGTAAATATATAAACACAGAGTGATTGATTATATGCTGACTTTCAGGATTTGTACCTAGGAATAAATGGAACATTTTACTTCCGTACTGAGTGCTGGAACTGCTGCTTTCCTTCAGCCTCACACCCTGTGACTCTCAAAGGACAACAGTGGTCTGTGTAATCACAGTCTCTGTATAGCCAGGGACTGGGAATATAAGCACTTGTGTGCACATAAATAAGTGATTGTACAGATTTGTTTTTAATAAAGCTTGGAGTTTCTTTAATGGAGTTGGATCTCAGGGTTGGATCCTTGCATGTCTAAAAAGGTGTGAGAATGAATCTAAGTTTTTCTGACCTGAGGAATCTTTCTTAATGCTCCTCTGCAATGTGGATTTCTTGCTTCCTGCCTGTTGTTAGGGACCCTTATTCTTTGTCCTGTGTGCTGCATGCTTCCCCAAGGTATGCAGGAATCTTTGGGGTCCTTTTTTCCAGTGTCAAATTTGATAGAAATTTTGATAGAAATTAGTTCACTGATTTGATTCAAAAGTTATTAAGACGAGGATAGTAAACAAGCATAATACTATAAACTTTATATTCTTATGATATGAAGCTAAAACCAGGGATATTATACAATAATATTAAATGAATGACTTGTAAACCCAACTGAATTGGAAGAAACCTTGTCAGATGCGGAGTAACTGTGGAATCAGTAAAAACTGGGGTCTGCTTCTCAGCTTGAATGGAGGAGCCCTTGAGGAGAGCACACACATCTCTACAGACTTCACTCTTGAGCTGGTACAGTCTCAAAATCCCTTCCCTCAGCCCAAGCATCCCCCAGTACAGACCCCCATGGGAACAGCCTGTCTCCCCACTCAGTGGCACAGAGGTTTCTGTGTCCAATGCAGATGTGAAAGAAATCCCACTCACAGGGCTGATATTCACAATTACAGAAAGGGATCAGTGGACAAGGACTGGTTCTCACCTGTCCTGTGTCTCTGCCGTAGACGAAATGCTAGATTTGGGGAAGAAGAAGGAAATATTTCTCTGAAAGATTATTTGTAAGTAAATAGAAACAAACAAACAAAACAAGCCATGGCAGCTGCTTGAGGCTGTTCAGACAAAGTGCTGGCATTAATCCTGGCAGAAAGAGCTCAGAGCACTGATGGAAGTGCACAGGAGGTCACTGTAGCACCTAGTAGGGCAGCTTATCAGCAAACTCACCACTCCATCATGCTGACAATCTCCCCATAACTGGAGAACAGACATTCACAGGGATGGTAAAAAGGAGATACTGCTATAATATTTGCTGAGGTTTCTTTGCTGTGGACTAATTTGAAGAGTAGAAAATCTTCCTGACCCAATACAGTATATAATTTGGCATGGTGTGGGATATTTAAGACAGGAAGAAAAAACTGATTACTTCTTATACATACACAGACAAATCTTACCAAAAGTGATGGATTTCTCCTAATGCTTCCACTATTCCAGGCTAAGTAAACTTTCTGTCCCAGAAATTATGCTATCTATGGTATCTTCTCTGAAAATAATCACATCTCTCCTTCTTTTAGAGGAAAATGTGAACAAATACTCTGCTCTATCAGCTTCTCTCCCTCAGAGCTGTTTAGAGCATTCATGCCCTGTCCCGGAGCACCACTAGGTGTCCGTGTTCACCATCACACAGCAACTGAATTTGCTATAAAGAATTAACTCTTGCTTGTCTCTGAGGTGCTTATCTAAGAACAAGGTGAGGTGCAGTGCCTGGGCATGAAGGAGCTGGTTCAGACAGATCCCCAGACTCACTGCTCTCAATGATATGGGCAGAGGATGTTCCAGAATATTTTAAAAAATGTCTTCGGATGGTTCAGATTGAATTTTGAATAAGAAGTAATTTTTATTGCTTAAGCAGGAAAAGGTGAAACAGCCGGGGAATATTCCAGGGAAAAAGGCCTGGTCAAGAGGACACCTGGGAAAGTTTGGGACAAACAAAGCACTTCCCAGAGAGCACCAGCCTGGGAAGTGCTGCCCTGAGCAGCTCCCAGCCCTCCTCTCTGGGGGCTGAGGGGCAGCTGGCCTCACATCAGTTTATGGCAGGCCTTGTCACCCCTTCCAAAAGAACTGAACATCTGTGACACAAACAGATGCTTCAATTTGGGCAACACCTGTAAATGTTGTCCCACATGACCCTCGGGTACCTTCCAGCTCTGTGTGCCTGTTTTCTTTGATTCATTGTAACAGCAATTTAATATAATGAGAACAGGAAGTGATCATCCCCTAGAGGAGCTCCTGGGCACCTGGTGTGATCAAGTTCTGCCTCAGCAGACAAGATTCTTGCCCTCCCCACTTCAGATCATACCTTTGATGGGTGAGGGAGGGAGCTTGCTGCCCTCAGCTCCCTGGAGGCCTGAATATCCCTGAAATCAAATGAATTTATATCATCTGCTGCTCCAGGATTCACTGCATGGAAATGTGGACCAGGGCTTCCACAGGCTCCAACTGACTGGCTGGAGCCAGTGCTAAAATAACACATTTCCAGGGAAAGAGCTCCCTTTGGCAGGTGGAATTAAGCAGTTTCCCTTTTACAGGTAGGTGCAGGTGGTAGGTACATGCAGTCAGCTCAGGGAGGGCCCATAGATCATTTTTAGGCGCCAGTTCCAAAGAACAGAAAAGGAACAGATCATTTTTAGGAGCCAGCTCCAAAGAAAAGAACCCTTCCTGTTGCCCAAGGGCCTCCAAGTATTTCCCAGGCCTGTTCCATGTCTTACATACCACCACACCACAAAGAACATTTTCTTACTAAATTAACCCACAGCAAAGTAATCTCTCTGGAAAACTTATGATATACTAATATACATACAGCTTGTAAGCCACTGAGGAATAATGCAAATACATCTGATTCCCGATGGCAGAAATTATTTCACCTGCAAAGTGATCACTCAAGCTCTTAGTTACTTAATTTGTTTTTCGAGAACAATTTGAACAGTTTTCCATCTTCAGAGAAGTAGATCATGCTTCCTTCTATGCTGGAGCATGGAAATAGGAATATAGATGGACTGCTGGTTTCTCACACATATTGCATTTGTTTTGGAAAGAAAGTAGAGAATGCCCTTGGGGTTGAAATTCACAGGTAAATGGCTTCACATTTTAACATATAATGTTCACTTTTATTATTCCTGTGATTAAAACCACCATTAAAGCCACTGACTGGATATATTTAAAACCCAGACAGCACTCTAATCTGTATATGGCACAATGAGACACATTAAAATAAAAATAACAATGCAACATGCCTTTGCAGAGCACAAGGCATAACTGAAAGATCTGACACAGGGACAGATCTAAAAAATTACACAGCAAGCAACAGCCTTAAAATCAGGAAGAAAAGGAAATGGTAGAAGCAAATAGCAAAATATAATGAGGAAGCAAGAGGGCCCCAAGCTGTCTGGAGCGGCTGTATGTCCTGAGAGAAGCTGGCAGGAGCCCCAGCCCATCTCCACAGTGCCTGCCATCAGCAAACTATTTCCCATCCTCTGCCTTCACAAGTTCCTGGGCTAGAAAACATCACTGTGCATCCAATGTGTAAATGTTTTCATCAGGATATTTTAACCTAGTGATTAAGTCTGAGCTAGAGGGGAGCTCTGCCCATTCAGCAGTGCGGGCAGGGACCCAAGCACAGCCTTGGGAACTCCCCTCTCTGCTGCAGGACACTGCTCACAAACCTCAGAGCATTGATGTGAGCAGTTTATGGCAGACACTGACTCTGGGGAAGGAGCTCTGTCACCCACATCAGCCCTTCTGCTCCTGGGAACACCCACCCCAGTGCTGTCAGCTGCAGGAGAGTGAGATACAAACAACCAAAACGATGCCAAGCATGGCCACATCCTGCTGGGGGGGTGCCCAGGCTGCTCCAAGAGCAGGAGCCAGCCCAGCTCCAGTGACCAGCAGGCACTGGTCAGTGCAGGGTGACCATGGGATTGTCCTTCCTGAACCACAGTGTGTGTGCATGGTCACTGTGTGTGCATGGTCCCTGAGTGTGCATGGTCACTGTGTGTGCATGGTCACTGAGTGTGCATGGTCCCTGAGTGTGCATGGGCACCGAGTGTGCATGGTCACTGTGCACCTGTTTCATTTTCAGCCACAAAGCAGCAGCAGAGGAAGCCAGGCTGAACACCAGAGGCATATTCATCATCATAGTGCAGATGGAAAACACCTACCAGGTCACAGGCTGTCCTTCCTTCCCTCAAATAAATCCCTAAAATAGATCCTAAGTAGTACTAAATCCACTCCAGGTGAAAGTAAAGTGGGCATGGTTAGCTTTCCAACAGGAGGAGCAGGTATTTGGAGTCTGTGTAAGTGTTTTGAAATATGCCAACAGTGCTGTGGAAGCCCACACAAGCTGGTTATTTACATCTATTCAAGAGGACACAGAGGTTGGCTAGTTTAAACAAAGCATTTTGTGTGCTGCAGCACTATGGCCTAATATAAATTGCTAGTTTTCTGTTGCTTTTAGGCTTTCTGCCTGTCTGCTTCTGGATGAAAGCCAGTTTTGAATAGAAGTCACAATAAACAGCCTATTTCAAGAGGGTGAGAGAGGCAGTAGGAGCAAGAATGGAATTTACATTCTTATCAAGAGATTTAAAAAAGCGAATAAAACCACTTAGATATTGGTTCTGTTTGCACTGAAATAAATCCAGGAGCTGTCAATTTAGCTGGGGGATGGACATGAGAAATCTTATCCCCCATGGAGTTCTTTGTGAAAATTTCTGTAATTTCATAGAGATTTTCTTTTTACTGGGAGGCTAGAGAGTGAGAGATCAAATTCAGAAAAAGCCTTTGAGGAATCTCAGTGCTTGAGAATTGCTTTAGTTTTTTTCCTCTGTAACAGGCTCTGTTTGGAGTGTGAACTCTGAATCACCCATGTTTGTCACTCTAAAGCCTCTCAGCTCGAAAGGATGCTGAGCTCTGGCAATGCTGGTGGATGTTTTGTTGCATCTAGCCTGATGCTAGGTAGTTCAGGGCTGTTTCTCTGGAGACATGCTGTATTTCAAGAGATGTGGGCTAACCAGGAATAACCTGCTACAGTCAGTAGCATTGCTCTGGACTGAACAGCTCTGAATTGAAAATTCAGTGGAAAATGCCTGACTCATCTGAGTCCTTCTCAGTCCTCAGGCCCACTACCCATCTTCCATGAAGATGGAGTTAGTGCTTCCCACTCTTTCTGCTTTGTCTAACTGAACAGAGAGGATCAGGGCTTCAGGGGAAGGTCTGTTGATATTTAGGCAATTAACTAAACACATGGCTGGGATAATGCTGACATCCAATGGGCCAAATGTACCATCTTTGCTCCTCTCAACAAGGAGATAACAGAGGCATCTGGGTGTCCAGCATTATAAATATAAGCACAGCAAGCTGCTCCACAGCAGGAGGAAGAGACAAATGGCATGTGGGACATATAAATATGCTAAAGGAAAGGAAATCTGGTGTTATGGTCTCAAATAGCACATACCTTTCCAGCATCTTTTGCTGGAGTTCCTACTAGACGACCATATCCTGACTCTGCTGGATTTTGGACTCTGGCACATGCTGACATCTGCAGAACAGCTTGAATGGAGCTGTCTGAATTATTTCTGGAGCCTTTTTTCCAGAAAGTAAGACTAAAGTAAATCCAAATGAAACAGCATTTCTAGCTATAAAAAATGCTTTTGAAGATAAAGACAACCAGATCCACTTTGTTTCATGCAACAAATTGAACCAGAGCATGCCTGTGTTTGATCTGAGGGTTTCCTCATGGCATTTGGCTCAGTGAGCTGGTACCCAAATTCCTTTCTTTTCCCTTCCCTTGAGAAGCACAAAATGGAGCAGATATCATCTGTGCTCCTCAGTGACACACAGCCAACACATCTGGCTCCAAAACCCTTTGGCTTTGGAGGCTGAGCAAGGCAGATGGCTGAAACCCTCCAAGGTAAGCCCTACCTGCTGTCTTTGCAGCCACAAGATGTTCTAAACCAACACAGGGTTAATAAAAATGCAAGAATAGACTGAAATCAGGGAGCTGACTAGCTGTTTTCTTTCATGTTTGGCACCATTTTGAACCAGGGATCAAGAGTTCCAGTCACAGATGATTCATCAGACACCAACTCCTGGGACACTCCTAACAAGTACACAAAACCTGATCATGTATTCTGGTCAGGAACTTTGTGAAACACCTCCAGGTTTAAGCAGCAGAGGTAAGTGTGCACAGTAAAAAGCCTTTTTTCACAGCTGATGAGTTTAAAATAGAAACCCAGCTGCTGGCATCACAGACCTGGTACTGGGGAAAAAGGAGGATTTGAGTCTGATGGAAGCTTTAGAAACAAAAGGGATAAGAAAAAAATGAGCCCTTGCAAAAGGTGGGTTATATGAACAACTGTCTTTATCTGAGTGGGGCATTCTGCCCTGAGCAGAATATTGAGAAGGAAGACCAAAAAAATCTTCCAGAAACCTTCCTCCTTCCACACTGCTCCCAGCTAAGTATGACCCCCACTATTTGTTTCTCTGCAAGGAACCTACAGATTTTCCCTGATATCAACATCAGGAATTAATTATGTCCTTAATTAACCACCTCAGCTTTTCAATTACACCAAAAGGAAACAGTTACCTGAAGAACTGTGAACAAGGGTTCACAATAACCAGAGGAGAAATCTCAGATTGCTCTCTTGGGAAAGAAACAAATGATACAAGAGTAAATAAAAAAAAAGCACAATAAGGCCACCTAAAAATGCTTTCAAACAGAGCAAATCTCAGTTTGTACACTAGATCAGATTTGCTTAATGCACATATCCCCAGATTATATTTCCTTTATAATCTGGATGATTATTTTAAACAGATACATTGCTGTCTGCACAGTTATACTTTTAATGAATTTATGAAAAGTGATATAATTTCAAGCAATACCCAAGTGATCTCCCTCCCTCTGTCAAGTAAAAAGTAGATACTTCCAAGACAAGAAGTTGTGGATTGCTTCAAAGCTGTGTTTTCCTGGTCCTGCTATAGGAAGAGAGGACTTGAAGGCAAAAAAGGAATAATCTTATATTCTCTTTCTCACCTCTGCCAGCATGCAGGAATCAGGATTTAGTAGCCAAGTATCTCTGTGGTTCAGACACAAATAAGACTGATTACATTAGATAGATTCCCTCTCCAGTGACAGCCATGCCCAGCAGACCCTCTGCTGACCTTCACTGAGCTGCCCCAGTGCTCTGGACTCTCCTAAAACATCCTCCTCCCCTGCAATGAATGCTGGATATCTGAAGGCAGCAGGGATGGGGAGCCCAGCACACAGAAACACAAAAGCCTGCCCTCATGCCTGGTAGCATCATAGGAAACCACAGCACCCCTCCTTCAGGGATATCAACCCCCTCAAAATGGGTGGGGATCTGCACACAGAAACCAAAACCATGATGAAGTACTTACAATATCCTCTGATGGTTTTTTTTGCCTAAATTGATGCATTCACAGAACAGATGTTTGACATAAAACTGGTTTTGTTTTTAATTGGAGGAGATTATTTAAACTATGTCTAAGCCATATGGTCCTGTAAGCCTGACTCCCCTCTGCCATTGCTGCAGAGACCAGCTTGGCATCCCTCTCTGTTTCCAAGTCATTTCCTCTTTACAGATTTAATAGCTGCTATTTTTTTTATTATTATTATTGGTCCCTAGGTCCCATTACTATAAATCAGGGCCTCAGGCCCAAAATTGATTCAAAGGTGGATTTGGACAAGCTGCTTTGCATGATTTTCAGTACTAGGTTGGTTTAATAGAACATAAAGGGGAATGCAGATGTGAATACAGAAAATGCATTGGGAGGAATAGTGACAGTGAGTGATGTTCATGTCTAAGCCACTAAAGGAAGACCTGGTTCTGGCTGGCACAGTTTCCTGCCCCTTTTCCCCTTGCAAGTGTCACACTGAAGACAGTGAATTTTCAGAGGGATGTAGTATACACTAGAAAAACCACACATGTTACCAAATGACTGATAGAAGGTGCTGGGTGCCAGACAGGCTTCAGGCTGAAAGAATGTTTGATGGCTGAGGGCATCCTAATGATCTGCTTCAGCTCAATCTTCCCATTAATCATCACAGAAAACCAGGCCACTGCTGCTGCAGATAGGCTGCAGGGGTGAACTCTGCTAGAAGCAAAGCCAACTGTGAGTGGGAAAGTTTGCAAAACTGTTGCATACCAATACCCTCAGATGCTGTTTGGCACTGAGGAAATAAGAACTTGGGAGAGATGATAACTTGTGTTTGAGTCCTCCCTACTGCTCGCCTTGCCCACTGCACCCTCTGAGCTTTTCCAGCATTGCTGCAGGATCTTCAGCCCATGAGGGGTTGCAGCTTGATTCCCAACAGTTAAACCCTGGGGTTTTCATTCCCTTTTCCATAATACTGCCATTTACTTGAGGTGACCTCATTTGCCAAGTGATGTAACAGTGTGCACAATCGAGCCTGGCACGTCGAAGCAGATGTTTCAGAGGACACAGAAACAGTATTATGAAATGAAAATATTGCCTAAAACCTGAGCAGCAGCAGAGATTACAATGGCCTTTATGAAGATCAGCTTACCTAAAACAGCACTGAAAGGCCTTTGGCTGCAGTCATATGCTTCCCTCCTAAAATGAAAGATTGTTGCTTGTACTACTGTAATGTGACTCCCAAAGAAACCAGCAGTTGCAGGTTTTGAATTTTATAATTTTTGGCCACTCTGTTTGACAGATTTGACTGAAGCATGCTCAAAGGACACTCCTCCCATAACATTTTCTTCTTTAACTCCAATAACAATAAATGGCTGCATACTTTTTTTTTGGTGTGTTTTGTTTTAGTTTCTAACAAGGTAATAAATTCTATTTCAAAGAATGTAAATCCGAAGAGTTTGATAGTTGATCTCACTTGCTTTGTTTCAACTGAATAGAAATGCTCATTGACTCTGTCATTTACATTTTCTGTCATGTCATATTATCAGGGAGGACTAAATATAAATCAATGGAATTCAGCACAAACAAGTAGAATATTGAGAGGAGCCCGAAAGAACTTGCTAGGTTCATTTATCAAAGGTTGAGCAGAATAATAAGGTCTATTGATAAGCACATTCCCAGCCCCTGCTTAATTTATTTCCCTGAAGACACTTCCAATAAAATTCTCTGGCTTGTGCAATCACTGTTACATGTAAATTGTTCCCGGATGAATACATTCATTTCTGTTCTTCCTACACTCAATTCAGCCAATATGGAAACCTCAATTCTCACAGAGAGAGATCTGTGTTTATCCACAACAGTCAGAGATGTGCTCTTTTCTTCCCTAAAACCACATTTCTCTTTTTGTGCTCAATGCATGCAGAGGAAGGTGATATAACCTGAGCTTAAAACATCCTCAGGGTATTTGACAGTGTGTAATGCAAGAGTGTCCAGGAGAAACAAAAGATTTTGGTAGCCAAGTGTAACATTTTCAGCCTGAGATCCAGGTACACTTAATGATTGTCAATAGCAAATGCAGTGTGTCCCAAACCATGGGGAGGACACATCCAGGGCAGCTCAGTCACAGAGCTGCTGCTGGGAAGGGACAGAGCCTGAAGTCAGTGAAATTCAGTGTGAATTGGACACTGCTTCCTTTGGGTTTCTTTTGCAAATCCTTGACTAAATCTCCATTTTATCCTTAATTGGCAGATATAAAGATATGTGCTCGGGGGAACCACATTTAATTTTTTGCTAGTAACTGGGAAAAAAAGATAAACTATTAGAAATTCTCTCTCAGAAAGACAGTGAATCCATTGCATTTGACAGTGGCTCTGAGTTAGCTTATTTCAGCTTGAATAGTAAGGGATTTCATGGCATCCTAGGTTCAGGAGGGATGGCCAACAGAGGCCCATGCATGGAGGAACAGAGGCACTGGCAAAGAACAGGGCTGTGGGAGCACTGGACTGCAGTGATGGAGGGCAGACAGCAACACAGGGACCTGGGCTAGGCAAAGGAAAGTGGTGAACAGCAGCAGTGATAATCAGCCAGGCTGATAAACAACCTTGTAATGAAACTGAGCAATTCCCTTACACAACTTTAATTCACTTTGAGATCAGGTTCTCAAGCTGCATACTGGGGAATCTTAAAATTAAGGAAAAAAAATTATTAACCTTTGTTGCTCTTGCTTTAACTTCACTTCTTATTACTCTTACATTGACAGCCTGTCTGCCATGCTTGTGCCTGTAGCAATTAACATGGTACTACCCCACCTACTTAACCTGAATATCCAACAGGGCACTTCCTCAGCTGAATATTTCCTTTTTCAGTCACAGAATTACACTCCCTTAACAAATTCTGTTTTATGAATTCAGTATTACTTCATCTCTGCTGGAAGACTTTTGGCATAAACATCTGTTTCCTTTCATAAAATAAGAATGATAAATAATAAGTAAGCAATTTCCTCTATCACAGGCAATACAGTAGCAGAGCTGTGTGTTCAAACCTCATGAATCCCCACCCATTCCAAAGAAGAAACTGCTGAAATGCTCTGCTTGCCAGAGTGAGTCCTAAGCAGAGGGAAAACACGCTTGAAGTAGAAGAGAATTAATTAGCCTTTACTGCATGAAATAGGAATTTATTGTTGCATCACCACACCTAACAATATGGTTATGAGGTGGTGTCCCTTTCAATGACAAATTTCTGCAAGAAAACAATGAAAACACAAAGTAAATCATCTTTCCTTCTCAGAATTCACAAGGCCTTAGTAAGCAGTGACCCTATTAGCCTGCACTGCTTCCTTTTCTTCTTTCTGGGTCCCCTTTCCATCCCTCCAGCAAAAAAGGGACCCTTTATCACACTGCTCTGTACTGTACCATAACTAATGTCTGGATTGATCCAAGGTGCAGAAAAATGAATTTGCCTCTCTCCTATATCAAAGGTATTTTTGTCAGCAATATGCACCATTGAGGCATGGGGAAAAAACCAAAGAGGGTTTGAAAAGAGTCTGAAAAGGCGGTGCAGAAAACAGAGAGAAAAGTCAGGGGACACAGGATTCAGAGGCAGGAGCACTCTTGGCAGGCAGACAGAGGGTTTTGGTCACTGGCACATCACTGCCCAGCTGCAGCAGCAACAGCAGCAACAACCTCCTTCCTCTCCTACTGAGCTGAGGGGGCCCTGGGCTCCCCAAGGACAGCCTTTCCCATTGCCCTGCTCCTGCTGCTCCCCACACAAGGCAGGGGCAGGGGGGACACCTGCAGTTGGCTGAGAGGTGGCAGCAGAAGATGTGCCAGTGTCTGAGACTGGCCCCTTCCCTGGGGGTCAGGCAACCCATCAGTGGGAGTAAGAACTTCGAGTTTTATTTCAAAATGTCTGTAATACCTTTTTCTAGCCTTCCAGTGAGAAAGTCACAAATAAAATTGAATGATACTACAGAGACTTCAGATCACATGAAATACCCTTCTGTCAGGCTGAAATCACCAGTAATGAGTGTAAAGAAAAAATACAGATGAATGTACAACATTTTCCAGACTGAAGCCAAAGAGAATTATAGTTCTTCACAGATATCTCCAGAGAATTTACAAGTACCACAATGGCAACAATACTAATGTAGCTAAACCTTATTTCTTTCATATGAAGGACAATTTCATCTTCTACAGAAAACACTGTTTATTGCCCAATTTTAGTTTTTCTACCTCCTTGAAACTTGGCAGCCATTTGACATCATCCATCTCCATTAAGATGCCATGGGTCATCAATATTGCCTATTTGGACAAGTATAATCCCAGACAATTCATTTGCAAAAATTTCTACAGCTCACTGGCACGATTACATATGGTTGAGTTCTAACTGTACAATAAATGTCATTTATACTGTTTGACTGCTTTTTCTTTTCTGATCACTTTATGTCATTTTATGCCAACTCTTTTTCTCAGCCCTAATTCTACTTTGCAATCCGATATAATTTGACTCATCACCCCTATAATAGGTCTACTACTTTTTCAAGCTAAATAATAGGAAATATTCTGTATCATGCATATTAGTTAGCAATAACAAGGGCACACTTTCGGAGCATTATCATGTATTACCACCGACAAGAAATGCAACTAATGTAAATTCATGTTCTAGCCATAGTAACAAAACCCGCATCGACTGTTGACACAGTGCAACACTTGAACTGATTCAAAGTCTCCTGCAAACACAACTTCCATGATTTTGCTGGTAAATGTGAATAGCGCAGAAAAGATGGACTGCTCTCCCTGTTTACGTACTTTTCTCATGAAAAGAAGTAATCTTATTTTTAAGGAATTGTTAGAGCATTTTTTGATTACTAAAACTGGGAAGGTAGTCACACAAACAACACTGAAGGAAGCAAAAAAGCGATCTAATCTCTCTTTACAAAAGAAAAAGTAGCCAGTCAACAACACTAAACACAGAAGCACAGCACCCACCAGAGAAACAGGCAGGAGAATGGTCATTCCAAAAATGGGCTACAGTGTAATGCTATACATCTACAGCTATAGATCTGGCATAGTAAATTTGGGTTTCTCTTTTTATGGAAATGTTTCTAAAAAACTCCTTTGGTAAACACCAGCAGAGCCTTTACTCCCAAGCACAGCAAACACACTGAAGGAATTTGGTGCTGTTCTTTTGAAGTACAAATCTGCTCTCCTCACCCTCTAAAAGGATACCCAAAACAGGAGGGAATGAATGGCACTGCTTGAGCAAATGCCTTTTAGCAGGATTTCTCAGCAAGTGAAAGCTCCAGCACCACCTGCTCATGGTCAGAATCTGCTACAGCCCACGAAAACTGCCTTGGGACTTGAAAATAACACTTTTTAAACCTTCACCAAAGTTGTTTAGAATCAGGGACAGAAAATGTAAGAGCCAACATACCTTCCCCTCAGCAGTTCAACAGGTGTGTGCTACATTAACTAACCCAGTCTCTGTGCCACTGCCACCCTGACGTCATTGTTACTGGGTTGACAAAAGGTTTCCATGACAAACTAGAAAGCTGATCTGTTATCTCCTCTTTGGAGGAAATTGAAATGCCCTCTCTCCCATATTCTGCTAGACCCACCCATCTTGTTTTTGGCACGCAGCACAGAGAGTGAGCTTCTGTGATTGATTTAGATTTCCCTTTGCTCTGAAATAGAGAAACCAACTTGTTTGTTGTTTTTCCCCTAACTTAAACTAGAGGGTGTCACCCTCAGCCCATTGCAATCCCAACCACCTCACCCACAGCACAATCTTCTCTGTAAGCATGTTGACTACCATGCTCAAAAAGAGAACAGATAACACTGAAAGAGGACAAACTTTAAAGTAACAAACTAAAAACATTATTAAGACATTTGATTCTCTTTTTGGCTATAATTTATTGCCTCTACTAGCAGGCATGACCCATAATAGTTAGCAGATGTTTGAAACATCTCGTTTTGAACTTTGCCTAGGATTAAAAGAGATCTTGTAGAATTTAAATAGCAGCTGCAGAATAAAGTAAGGTTGCCTTTCTTAATGTGACAGAAATGTTCATCCTAGCCTAAAACAAGGATGACTGTTTTATGTTCTGTAAATACTGAGGAAGCTAAATTTCTGTGCACAGACACCCACACATTATAAATTTTATAGGTGTCTAATTTGCAGCAGTTGACATGAAATAACCCCAGTGGAAAAGGCTGGCCCAGCTGCCTGAATGCTTCTTAGGTTTTTGCTACAAAATCTGCAGCTCACCACAAACAAGAGAACAATGGACTATTTTGGCCATGAACATCAGGTTAGCAAATTTGGTGATACAAGTTTATTTATTATCATCATTACTATTCTCACAGCATCAAGGGAGAACCCAGCAATCCTCAAGGAGGATGTCCTGGATATGGAAATGAACCCAAACAATCTCCAGGGAGCAATAAAATACACTTCCCAACAGCTGTGCAATCCCACCAGCCTTTCTGCCATGCTGGTCCCAGCAGGGTTCCTACCCTGTGCAGCAATGCAAAGGCATCCTTTGTTTAAGTACTGGGATTGATGCTAAATTCAACCTCGTGGAAATAGTCCCTGTGGATCCTCCAGGGCTACTGATTCCCCTGCCTCTTGTTCCTACCATGATTAGACTTCAGCCAAAGGCTAACTAGTTCACTGACACAAATGGCTAAGCTTCTGAATTGAGGAAGTTAGCATACAAACAGCTGATTTAAAAGCAAGTTTAAATCTCAAAATGAATTATTGTTCCCTTTCAGACTGCATGCATTTCTTCTTTGCTTGACACTTACAGATTTTTCATTAATTCCCATGCTTGCAGGTTTCTCGAGGTTTGCAAACAGAGATCTGATATGGCAGACAAGATCTGAAACAGGTTTTGAAAGACCTGCTGTAGTGAACAGCAGATGAAAGATGTGCCTAGCCTTTATGCATCTGGTTTGAGTTAATATTTGTATCCCCTTAGAATACACAAGATTTTTCCTAAGCTAGGCTTTTCCTACTACACGTGTTTTAGTAACATGAGGTTGTAATATACTGCTCTCAAACAGATGTGCTTCTGGAGGTTATCCCAGGGAGAACTGCTCACCTTCGGAGGGAGGCAAGGTCTAAACCAAGACTGTTCTATTGTTTTTGGGGAAGACAAAATGCCTTGATTACCATTAAGATTGCTTTAAACCCTGCTGCATGACAGCTGCTTACAACTAACGTGGCATGTAATATTAAAGATGTTATTGCTGAACATGAAAATAGCTAACACTTTTGCAAATCTAATCAACATATTTAATTCATTGTCCCACTGTGATTCACAACTCTAAAAGACCTTCAAACCAGTGCAGGACTTAAAAACATATACTTAACCAAACTCTGTTCCTGTTGAGCAGAGCTCAGCATATGCTTAACATCAAGGGCATGTGTTTAATGGGCTCATGAAACATGTCCTGGTTTATGATTCAGCAGGAGCAATTTGCAGCTCTGTTTTCATCTTCCTTACCACGGAATTATGACAGGCCAGTGGCAGGAACTGGAGCTTTGGCCTCCTCAAGGGCCCCACTGGGCTGAGGGAGCCCAGCACCAGCCTGGGACACCCCAACCTGTGCCAGCCCCAGTGGGGAGCCCTGGTCAGGGTGTTCCATTTACAGCCAGAGAACAGGCAAAGGAAAACCACAAAACCACCACGGCTAATTACACACCACAGCTATTTAGCATGAAAAAAATACGTGCTGGAAGAAGATCCTCAGGTGTTTTTATTGCAGATTTACTGTAACTCCATTGCTCCCAGCAGGTGTCAACACTCCTGACTCTGAGAACACACCACCTGCATGTAGTTTTTATTTCATTACCATGATTTTCAGAAATATGCTCTACGGTGCTCAAAGCACAGTCATTAATCTTCAGTAATCTCTCTGAACAATTTCAACTTTTCTGTGCCTGAAGCCCCTCTATAAAGCAGGGGCTGTATTGTCTGAGCACAGGATTTTATGCAAGGCAGTTGCCATGGCAATGTAACAGAAAGGGCAGAACCCAAACATATTTGAGCATCAAAGAATTCTAAGTACAGGGAAAATTCAGAGCTAGATTCTATGTTAGAACTATAGGCTGTCCAAACTGCAGATTTTGAAGCTTAGGAAGACTGGATATTATGATAAGCTCTCTTGGGGATAGCTGTATTCCAGCAATGCATTATCACTGATCTGTTCCCATTATAATCCATCCATTTCACAGAAAACGACATGTTTTGTAGGGGAGTGGAAAAGCAATCTGAAAAGGAACAATTGCACATCTCAACTTTGGGTAGAGAAAAGAGAAAGAGAGAAGAGAAAAAAGGTTATAATCCAAACTGTATTTCCATAGAAAGCCTGGCTGTTATAAAAATAATAATGGTCTTGGCTAGTCACTTGTTGTGAAATAATGAACCTTGTGCACCTTTATAATATTATTGCAGGCATTGTATAGAGCACCCTAATAAAAATGGATGGCTAACTAAATGAGAAAAGGCTGCTGCATTGTTTTACAAGGCAAGAATCCAGTTCCAGAACACATAAATCGTAAACTCCACACCAAAGAGTTTATACCAAAAACACAACATAGCTTTATTGTTATTATTACCCTGTTGCTCTTGTATATGCTGCTACAAATGTGTTTGCAAAATAATTAAAATCCAAAAGCCTTAGCAACGGAGCAGACCGTAATTGTGTCTCAGGAGTGCTGAGTGCCCCAAGCTGTTACAAACCTGCATCTAAGAAAGGGGCTGCTTTTATGTTCACATGGATTGGTTTGCCACTTAAAAATGGGAACATACAGATATGGAAGGTAAAAAAACCTAGCAGAAGGCCTGGGACACAGATGATCTTTGTTCTAAATCCCTCTTTCTTGTCCAATGTTTAACTTGGATGACTCCACTCTCCTATATCTTCTGAGTCACAGAAACAGGGATAGTGCCAGTCATATTTTCATGAGACTGAGTACAAGCTTGCATTCAACTAATGGCTATTTTTTGCAAGAAACATGCTTTTTGGATTAGCACATTTCCAGCAAGAGAAAAGCCACCTCAGTGCTGGGGAAGTTACCAGCTCCTCAACACCACTATGGTCCCTGAGCCTAAGGAGGACTGGTGTCCTTCCCTCCATGACAGTGAGATCTGCAGTTTTTAGAACTGGTCCTGTTTACCTATGGAAAGCCAGCCAAGCTATTTGTATCAGCAGCCTGATCTTTTTGCTCCTGACTACTCGTTCAGCTGCAGGCATTAGTGACATACTTTTAATTCTTTTGGCTTCTTATGCATAACTAGCAGTCCCTAAGGAGCAGACCCAGCACAGGCCAGCTTCCCACAGAGCTGGGCTGTGTGGACAGTCTCCAGCTACATGGAAGCTTCTCCTCAGGGTCAAGCATCTATGAGGTCTCTCAGCCATGTGTGTAGTGTCTGTGTCCATAAATACATGTGTTCATACTACTGCATTTCTTCTAATCAGAGCAAATTATTGGTTGCTCTCCCTTGCCTTATGTGGATTACCACAGAAATGATTGTTGAGATCAGAAGCTTCTGCCAAGTTGCTTAACATTTGTTCAATGGGTATAACAGTTGTTAGAGGGCAGAACACAAACAGATGTGGAAAACATGAAAGAAAATGTTGCTGTCTTATAAAACTAGGTTAAAAAATTTCTCCTATCATAAAGGTAAGGATAATTCTGTCCAGGATTTCTCTACAAAATTGCCTGCCCTATAATAATTCTATTTTATCTGTATCTGTCAACTAGCCAGGTTTCCATTGTTTAATACATCACATGTTTATTTTCTATTGTTCTCGGTTAATAAAAATATCACATGGCCCAAATCAAATGCCTACAAAAGTCTATCACTATTTCCTCTATTAGCTGAATTATAAACTCATAAAAAAGTATCAAGCCAGCTCTCAATTTGATTTTCTATAAACAGGTGCTAACTTGCATTACTTACAAACAGGGTTTAATACATCATTAACTCATGCTCTTTATTTGTCATTTCACTGTTATTCCTAGAGAAAATATACCAGGTTTGCAATTCAGTGGTATTAACTACAAACGAGACAGCAGATTTGAAAACTGCAATTTTATCAGCTGACAGGTGAGGTGGAATAGCTGACACGAATCCTCTTACTGTTTTTATTTTAGGTTAAATACAATTTCTGAAAGTTTCTCAGGATCTTTTGTATCATTTACATCTCATGCAGGAACACAGATACCCATTACTATGTCAGTAGAAACCATACCAGCTTTGCTGCTGTAGCTTTAGACATTCTTGTAGCATAAGAGACCCTGCTATGGAAACTTGAACCGATCTGGAAAGCAGCTCCCTAATGGACATGTTAATTAACATGATCCCTTGTCCTGTTCCTCCTGGACAGGACCAAACTGTCCCATTACATTTACTGTTTTAAAAGCTGTCTTGCAACAGAGATCAAGGATCATCTGTTCCTGAGAGCTGAACTGCACTTTAATGTTAGCCCTGAACCCCAGAGACTGGAAATGACTCAGGGTGGGTATTATCTGCAGTTGCTCAATGCCAGGACATTAAATCAGGTGTAGGTGCATGTCTGATTGCTTGCAGGCTGCAGTTGTGCTCCTTTTTCTGGGCCATGCTAGAAAACACCTGCAGAGCCTCCAGGCTGAAGTGGTACCATCAGCATTGCTCAGTACAAACCACGTAGAGCACTTTTCATAGCTCAAGGATAAGCAACTTCCACTCACACACCACTGTAGTTCCTGAAGTGCCAATGAGGCAGGCCAGTCTGTGGTATGATGGCTTGTTTTATTGTATTAATTTCTGATTCAGTATTATTTGGTTTTACTATAACCATTTGTCTGTGCATTTCAACGTTTAAAGCTGCTTCTTTCCCAATCCACTCCTGGCTGCCTCTGCAGTAATAACAAAATGTGATCTTGGATAGTTTGGCATGTGATTAACAGCTGTTCAGATTGCCTTGGCAGTTTCAGAGTATACTAATTGGGTTAACAAGGTACTAAGTGCTCCAAGGTGTTATGAATATGTTGTATAAAATCAAAAACTCTGCTGTCAAATGCATTCATTACTCACAGCCTGTAATTTGCTTGCAAGGAGCCTACTCCAAAAGGCAATATTTCCAGCCATTTCTCCTACTCATCTGTGAAAAACATTAGCACACCAGCACCAAGAACACCTTTAACTGATAGTCTCATTCTTAGAGAAGGAATCTGAGCCAACAGGCTCCTTGGTATCTTTGGAGAGTGTCAGATTCCTTCTCAGCTGCAGTCAACAACTGGGTCCCACCAGGCCCCTTGCTGTGGGCTGCCCTCACCAGTCTCCTCTCAGAAAAGCAAAACCCAATAGGGCACCTGGACACAACCAGTCCCAATGGGGCATGGACCTGATCCCATCAGGTCCAAAGTCTGGAACACCCAGCCGGTGCCTGGGGCTGTTCCACATGCCTCACTTCCTGTTTATTCCCCAACCCAGCCCCTTTATTCCTGTTCCCATTCTCCCACTCCCCACCATTTGCACTTGAGGCAGCATGCCTCATTCCCACCTCCTGCTATCCAGGCACACTGCCTGACAGTGTTTCTGATTTTTGCAAAATAACAACCTCAGCAATCAGACCAGAGGGCTTTCACAAGCACCCTGTGCTCTCCATTTCCCAGGTAAGATCAGACCAATGACACTACTGTTCAAGCCTACAGAACAGACAAGACATCACAGTATCATTTGTTCCCATTACCCCTTGTGCTGAAACATGCTCAATTTATCCACTGACATAAGAGACAGGTTCATGTGATTCCTTCTCCTGCTAGTTTTTCCCTACTAAAGGTCCTCCTGATTTCATTTCTTTGAGCAACTCATTCTTTATTGTCTTCCCTTTTCCTGTTCCTTTCCCATTCCATTAACATGAAAGCCTCACCCAACAGCGACATTCAAGTTTACATTAATTTCTGCTGTATTTGAAGTCAATATAATAAGATAAAACCTATACAACCTATAAAACCTTTGCCTGATACAACTGAGACATACTAACCTGAATAACTGGGCCAGTTATCCAGCCAGAACACTGGCTGAAATTAGAACTAGATGGTGGGACAAAAACAATTCCTCACCTAACCAACATCAGTTAACAAAGTTCTGGCAACACTGAGGTTGGATCTAGAAGTATGGAAAAATGAAAGATAGGAAACTTCATTTTTTTCTTTAAAAAACTGAAGGTGGAGTAAACCACTACACGCTATGCAGCAGGCAAGGGAGTAACACATGAATATGAGAAACAGGTAAGGAAATGATCACCTAGTCAAGAGTTTGTTTGCAAAGAGTGAATCAGCCAAGAACGCACGTTAGAGGAAGCTGGAAAGGTGTGTACAGAGGATGGCTTGTTCCAAGGAACAGCTGACTGTAAATGGCAGCAGCTCTTCATGCAGCAAGCACTCCTCAATGGAAACAGGTGTGACAGCAGGATGGAAATGTTTAATCTTTGGGTCTAAAAACATGACTCTTCCTTGCTTGACTAAAAGACTAGTGTGGGCTCAAAGCCAATAGAAGGCTCATAAAATTCTCTTGTTTCAAAGCAGTAACCTGCTTGAGAGAGGACACAGATTCAGGCCCCACTAAAATCAGTTCTCATGCGCTTAAAAGAGACAGGGTTTGGCCTGGAACTGGTTTCCAAAAGTGGAGGTGGGAATGCACAGGTGGGATATGCTGCTGAATGCAGACAGCTCATATGTGCATTCTGACACAACACTTCTGACAGGAGAGAATTCTATATTTGTTATATTGCAGTTGAAGAAAAGAGATACTGTCTGTTTTTCTGCACCAAAAAAATCACTGGGACCAGTCACACAATGGAAACATGCTGACCCTCAAACAGCTCCTCGAATAATCACTTGCTTTAGCACATTGCACCAGCTCATAATGGTAGGCAGAGAACAAAATGCAGCATAGCAATCACAACTAAGCACAAAAGGTTCAAATCTGACTGATTTCAAAGGACAGTAACTATATGCCCAGCATGAAGCTTATATTGTGCTAAATTGAGGCTGCCATTCCCTCTCTCTGCCTGCTGCTCATGAAAGAGTTTGGTCACCTACCCTGTGTGGTGAGTCAAGGCTGTGCAATCCAAGCTGCTTCCAGTGACTTCTTTCCTCCTACTCAGCCACCAGAACCCCTGTAACATATCACAAGGCTGTGCAGGGGGAATGACTGCAGCTGGGTAATCTAACACTCCTACACTCCTAACCCCTTTAGCCCCAGCAATTTAAAAGGAATGCTCACAATTTATTTAATCCTAAAATCCATCTTGTCACAAGAGTTAATAGCCAGATAATGCTATGCATAACATTCTAAGCATGGCGCCATAAATATGAAAGCATTTAAATAAAAGAGTTTGCAGCAAACCTTCAAATCCAAGGTTCACTCATTAAAAAGCAAACCAATGTATTAATCTCCATTGCTGCATATTTTAAAGACATGAAAACCAGATCTAAGATGGGTACAGAATATGAGACAGATCTCCCATGCAATTGAAGTCAGTTGCTCTCTTACAGCTTGTCAGCTTATTTGTTAGGACAGGATTTACCATCAAAATACAACAAACAGCAAGTGAGACCCCTTCTGTTAGTGATGATAATGTGAAAAATGCAAAAACTCTTCTTAATTATGCCATCAATCAGGGCTCATTTAAAAATCACTGAACTGCTAATAGCTACCATGATTTTATATCATTTTCCTCAAACATACAGATGCTGTCTTGGGAAACTCAGAAACCCTTGCTGTGCCCCATCATGAGTTTATCTTTACAATTAAAGTTGTTTCTCTTTGCCAGATTTATTTTCTCCTCAAGAGCACAAAGAAATTTAGCAGGAGAGACACAATCTGCTGTGACAAAAATGCAAAGTTAGAAAAGTGTTCTAGCTCTTGCAATGGTATTTTTTATTGTTTCCCATGAGGGGAATTATCCCCATTAATGGTGATTGCAAATCCCTGTATACTGGGACATTAGCTTCCCTTATGCTTGTTACTGAAATGAAAAGAGACAACTAAAATATTACAGAGCTGTTTTATAAAGCACTTATCCTATTAAGCCACTTAGCCATAGTCTTTACATAGGGATGGGGTGCCCAGAAGAGTTCTTTGGGGAATTAATCAGTTAGAACATTAAGAAAAGCAGAGGAATGGTCTCATTCATTAGGATCAATTTCAACAGTTACTGTATTGCCCTTATGAGCAAAAATGCCAGGTTTGTGGATGCAAGTGGCCACCTTTCAGATCTGTACCTGGGGAGCACATCCTGGTTCTCCTGAAATGCAGCAGTGCTGCTCTTTGTCTCTCACAGCAAGCAAGGACTTGGGAACCAGCAGATGGAAAATAAGTTGTATATTTGTTTAAAAGACATCTGCTTCAGCCCAGCTCTTACTTAACTATCTTATTCTTTTATCTCCTCCCTCCCAGGGAAAGTGATTTGTTCCAAGGCTGGAGGCAAAGCCTGCTCCTACTGAAACAAAACCCTGAGCAGCTGATCCTGAAAGGCTGGATGTGATGAGGATCTATGAGAAGCCCAGAGCCAGATATTCACCTGGTGAACAGTGAGGTGCTTTCCTTGACTTTAATTAAATTAAATGAAATTAAATTCATTTACGTATCACCCTGTTTCCTTTGCATTTCTTCAAAAGACTTACCTTTTGTGCCTTGCATCTCTGACCTTAGCAGCTGCCTAACCCAGTACAACAGCACTCATCATCCCCTTTCTTGCCCTTTGCAGTGCCACATAACTAATTGCACTTCAGCCTCAACAATTTTTTTTTTGTGGAAACAAGCAGCCAAGTGCTCATAAATAACACATGGGCATCACACAAAGAGAAGGTCATAAGGCAGGAACTCGATGAGCCTGAGAAAGGGTTGATTTTTAAAGTCCTTTCTCAGTCCTCAAATTTCTCTCCCAGAAGTCTGAAGGACAGAGGTTTCATAAAGGTAAAAGGTACCAAAGGTTCAGTTCCCAGGGAGGGCAGCAGAACTTCAGAGTTGGGAGGAGTTTCTGCAAAATAACTGCACTGAGGCCAGGACCTAAGAAAGAACATGAAACCTCAGAGATTTCAAAAGGCAACCCACAAAAACAACCCCTGGAGGCCTGGTTTACACCTCTGGTATATCTGAGAGGCAGAGGGATGGGGATGCTGCCATAGTCTGCTCAGCCACTGCAACAAAAGCCATTCAAGAACCTCAGTCCCCAGCCTGTCCCTGCAGTCACAGCTGTTTAAGCCAGTACAGAGCTGGGCAAGGCTGGATCTGGTGCTGGAGAGGGTTCAGGGGGCCATCAGCCTTTAAACTGCCCCAGCCCACACTGGAAGCCTGCACAGTAGGGGACTGTTCAGGATGTGAAGGCAAAGATCAGTCAGCTAAATGCCATTCTGCCCATTTTATAGGTAGTGATGGATAGAGAACACAGCCCTGACATTTCTAAGTACAATCAGTTAAATTCATACAAAAAATCAGCTCTCACTGCATTATCTGCAGCAAGCCAGAAAGCTGAAGTTTCCCTGTGTGCATTTCAATTTCCCTTCTTTTCTCTATATAAATGTCACACTTCTAACTGATGGTTTAATGACTTGAATTTTAAAGGAAAATCACATGGGTTGGCTAAGTGCTCCTTCTGCTGGGTAGACTCCTGCTGTCCTTTCCTATTGACTGCTCAGGATCATGCAGTAAATATCAACAATGGAGAACTTCTAGTAATAATGCCAGCTGAGGCCCAGGACCTGTGGGGCACAGCTGGCTCCCACCCTCAATTCTTTCTGCAAGCTGAGAAGGATCAGCACCTCGAGAGATGGTGCCCTAAAGACATAAGAACAAACCCAGCTGACTCTTGTGAAAATAAATAATCTGCAATCAACACAAAGCTGTTCTCCATGCCAGTGGAAAACACGCATGTGTGGTCCAGCCTTGTGCTTTCAGTAATTGTTTATTTGCAACCACGGTCAGGAAGTGATGCTGTAGTGTCAGGAAAAATTAACCCAGGCAGAAAAGGGTTTGTGGAGCTGTGCCATGTTTCACACTCCTCTGCTTCTTGCCTGCACATATTTGAGAAAGGAGAGTTTGATTTGGATTGTTAGTGGGTTTTAAATTAATGCAAGACACAGACAGAAAAATAAAGCTGATCTGGACAACCGCAGCACTCGGATCCTGGACATGGAGGCTTGGGGAAAGCTTTGGATGCCTCTCCCCCTTCTGTTAGCTGCCAGTAGCAAGGCATGCATGTGGTTTACAAGGTGGGGAGAATGCTGAATCCAAGGCAGGGAGGTGCCTCCTGGGGCAGCTTGCAGCAAAAATACTTGGCTGGAGAACAAATACTGCCTCAGATCACTGAAAAGGCCATGAGTTTGTGGACAAGCAGAAGAAACCAGAATAGCCCTTCCCGTAAGTCAAAGCCTTTTCCTACATACTTGACCTAGAGGTGAGAAAAAAAAAGAATTTAAGGGGAAAGAGAAGACAAAATAATGATTTATTGAGTGGTGTGATCGCTTTCTCCAGTCCACTCACATGGAATGTCTCCAGTTCCAGGAAATCTTTCACCTCTCTCAGCTACTTTGTCAGCTCTGTGCTTCCCTGTGGCTTGCCCTCCATGTCCCATGCCTCCTTCTACTGCCTCTCAGTCCAGTACCTGTGTGCCTCTGACACTTCATGGTCACAGCTGTGCTCAACCAGGCAACACACAAAGACTAAGGTTAAAGGGTTAAAATCAATTATCTCACTATCTGGCTGCCCATAACCAGGCATTCCACCTTGTACAAGGGCCATGCCACAGGAGAATGCATCAATGAGTTTTATAAAGTTTTATCTACATGTTTGGATGGAGAAACATTTACCAACAGACAGCGAGGTGAACAGAGGAGAAGTATGAGCTGAGATGGCAGGCTGTGAGATTGTCTCTGGAGACACAGTCTTGACGACTCCCCAGGAAAGGGTAAATTCACCACCCCAAGAGTCAGCCAAATCTGGACAACACCATCAGCACACACTAACATCACTCAGAGGTGAGGCAAGGTGCAATGGGTGCTGCTGCAGATATACACTTAATGAAAGCAGAGACCCTTCAGCAGAATTTCTGAACACCCACCTAAAAGCTGTTACACGACTGAATTAAAGGTGTTCCTGTAAGTATTGTTTGTGAACTGTATTTTCCTGACTTGATCACCTTGATATGAAGAAAAAAGGAATTTGGAATTGTTTCCTTTAGTCCCCCACCTTCACAGACAGTTTTTTTTTTCCAATATCAAACCTCTTGCTAATATTAATTTCGAACTTGAATGATGTCCAGTGTCCTCTAATGTCCTTGATCAATGAAGTTTAGTGTTGCTCAAAGGTCAGTTCCTAACGGTATGTTCTGATCTCACTTAAACCTTTCTTCATTTCTAGACAGTTACTCTGTGTTATCCTTATGTGCCCTTTATAGCTGGAACCATCTTGTTCCAAGGTTTTCTAAGTTTCTTGAACAAACCTGGCATCTCTAGTAAGCATTAACCACACATGAACGATGAATTCTAAAATGAAAAAAAAAATCTATGCCAAAAAGAAAACATATTGTTCCTCCAGAGGGATATATTTTATATTGTACATCCAAATTAAACAAACACACTGTAATCACCAGAATGAAACCCCAGAAACAACTCAAAACAACAGCATAGGAAAAATAAACATGAACTCAAGCTCTTTGAAGAACAGGAGGAGAACAATCAGATTTAGATGAGGAGCAACTTCTTCCTTAATGACAACATAGAAAATCGAACTTGAGATGAAATTTAAAAAAAAAAGTACCCTTTTTAAAAACAAGTTCTGAATACTGTTTGCTCCTTTCTTTCTATGCCAAGTACTTTAGATGATCTACTGGCCCAAGAATGGATACAGAGACAACCCCAGAACACTGATGGACAATTCCTATTCTATTTATGTCCTCATTTGGAGGGGACTCCATAATCTAGCCACTTTAACTATTTTTTTCCTTTAACCAGCAGACTAATTTGGAACACCAGCACAATGCTGAGGCAGGAGTGTCTATTTTTTTGTCAGAGCAGGCTGGTTTCAAAATGGTGTCAGATTTTTGGGAAGAGGGTCTGGACAGGTGCTGTGCACCCCCATTAGAGGTGAGGGCGCAGGTCAGACCGTGGCAGCCCGAGGTGAGGAATCACCTCAGCAGTGTCACTCCAGGACTGGCATCCTCTGCTGTGCACGGGGTGCAAGGACAAAGGTGAAAAGGAATTGCTCATGAGGAGAAAGGGAAGGAACACAGTGTTAGTTTTGATAAGCAATAATAGGAAATGGCCTTTAATGACTTACATTAGTGGATATAGAGGAGGAAGACACTCAATCACTTGATCTCTTCAAATACATATGCTTTTGTCTAACCATTTTTGCTGGAAAAAATACTAATTTTGACTAACATGAATCAATTTGAACTTTTCCCCAATCAAAGACCAGTTCAGAGACAGAAACTCCTCTCCCACCTGAAATCCAACTCTATTTCTAATGCAAGGTAATTGGCAACAAATCTTTGACATCTGATTCTTTGAAAATCACAGCACATTTATAAAAGTCAAACAACAGCTGGTCCCTCTGCAGAGCTGAAAAACAGAATATCCTTTAATTCTTCTGTTCAAATCAATAATTTATCTTAATCCTTCTATTTTAAAATCACTGGGGTTGGTCATGCCTTTGAAATAAAGACAGGGATTTTCCTATACTTCCTTCCTTCATAGTCTGATTGTATCAAACTCGTTCACTTAAACATCCCCCTAACTTAAACATCCTCTTTCTTCACAGCAGGCATCAAAATATCTTTTTTGTTGTTTGCTTAGTAATATGGATTTATTGATATGGAGCTTATTTCCTGTCATGTAACACCATAGTGTTGTCCACAGCTGAGTTTCCAACCATCTTTTAAAGGGCAGCACTCTGCACCATATTCTGTACATTTTAAAATTACATCCTGACTAAGCAGATTCACATGTGCTTCAGAAGTGCCTTGTGATTGAGAAATATGATATTTGCAGTGGATTTAGGATACTCATCATATGAACTAAGATTATATGATTATACAAACTCTGACTGTGTGCCTTGCACCTCTCTGGGGAATGTGTCCATCAGCACATCATTACAGAATCTGATTTTCACACTGCTGGCAGGAAGAGAAAAGAGAGATCAAGTGGGTTACCACAGAAATTACATTTAAATACCCTCAACAGGAATGTGTTGATATTTATATCTATAGTGTTCTCAGGAGACCTCCAGTCTGAAGGAGTTCCATACACTTGTTTTATCATAACGGGACTTGACTTATATTTTCAAGTGTTACTGATTTACTTATTTTCCACCAAAGGATGCATTAGATTTAGAAGACCTAAGACTGAAAGCATACTGAATGCTGATTGTTATGTCCTAAATGCAAAAGCATAATTTATTTATGTCAATAGCAAATGTTCTTTATGAAATGGATAGCAATAGAAATTAAAATTTACAAAACTACACACTCTATAAAAGAAGTGGAGCATATTCTACCTGCCCTGGATGTAACTGCAAGTTCTGCATGGAGGAAAATGCTGAAAAGACATCTTTGAAGAACCCCTTTCTGTAGGGCATCACTTTTGGGGACTTGCAATTGAATCTGTTCTCAGCATCTGATCACCCAACTGAATCTGGATTCATATTTTCAGTTATTTATAGCCACAAAAACAACCTCTTTGGAGAGGTGTTAAGAAAATATCTGCTGTTTCTTGCACAGGCCTGGAAATAAACTTGTGGGCACTGAGCAGTGACCCTGCACCGACCACCACAGGAATTGCTTTCCCTTGGGGAAAGAATTGTGTCCAAGAGTTTTGAGAGCAGAGATCCCACTAAAGTTCAATAGCACTTTGAGAAATCCCAGCTGAAATATTTAAAATGCGTGGCAAATTTCATGCCTGCCTTTTATGAAGTTATTTCCTGGAAATATTACCCAAAGAACAACGTGATTCCTATTTCCATGGGCACTACAGATGTTTTGGCTTTGCTGTTATTTGCACAGTGTGAAACACTCAAATCTCTGGGAAATTTCTTGGTAAAATTCAACTACTAGATTAAAAAAAAAGGCCTTCGGGGAAATTCATCCACTGTCATCAACCCCTTCGTAAGTGTGTGGGAAATTGTCCAGCCACACAGTAGAAGAAAAAATTAATAAGGCTCCACTACCTGATTAGGACTTTCTCTAAAGTCCCCTGAATAATCACTATGAAGTTTGCAAGTGCTTCCAACAAGTGTTATATTTTAAAAGCAGCTGATCATGGTTTATTTTGTTTTCCAAAAGAACCTTTTCCAAGAAGGTTCTGTGAAACAAGACAGCCTGTGCCTGGTGCTGCCTCCACCCACAGCTGCAGCAAGAACTGGCTGGCAACAGAAAGCAAATGTCCTTACACTCAGCAGCACCTGCACCCCTGACAGATCTCTTTTCAGAGGTAAATCTCCTGATCACCTCCCTGTTACATTTAGAACTGGATGCCAGAAAAGACAGATAACATGTAATTCAAGCCAGGATGGAACCTGGCTGAAAATCAAGGTTGGTAAGAGTTACTTTTTTGATTGTTTTGAAATCTGATTCCAATCTAGGGAAGACCAAAGTCCATTTTTTCAAAGTTCACAAGGAATAAAAAGTGCCAAAGGCCCCAGAATTGTCCTGGGAGGTCTGTGCTGTAGGCAGAGCCAGTATTGATACCTGAGCTGGAGATTCTATGTTACATGCATTATAAATCACTAAGAAAAGAGCTGCTCTGCTGCAGATGGCAGGTGGGTAAATTCCTGTACAGCTCCAAGCCACAGTGCCTAGTGTACAGACAAATAAAGGCACTGTAAGACCTATCAGCCAAGTCCCCAAAGCAGAGATTAAGTTACACCAAGGTAGAGCACAGGCCCAACACAGAGCAAAGAATGGTTGTAATTATTTGGGTCCCTCTGAGCTTCAGTTTTCTGAGAGTGCCCGTGAAAGTTTGCACAATTCAAAGTAGGTGTAGCACTTCAGATTTCCTTCATTTGGAAATCTAAAAACGTAGCTTATACCTTGCCTGTTTGAGTGTGTTATATTTCACTCCAAGAGCCTCAAGTTAATTTTCCAAAAGACTGAAAAGCATCAAATTTAGAGAGACAAGTAGAACTCTGCAAATCAAAAGCTGGAACATTTCATGATGTTGGCACTGCTACATTCCTGATAAGAAATACAGGAAGCAAAGGAAAAGTCCTTAGTTATACTTAGGAAAGAGAGAAAAAAAGAAAAATGCTACAGTAATATTACTGAACATCAACTATTAGAAAGGCAAGTTCATGCCAAATCAGGCATTGCCAGCAGAGATAAACCAGTCTCATTTTATCAGCTCCAAATGTCACTTCAATGACTTCAGTTTCAGGGAACCATTCACAGTGAAAAAAAGATACATACATTTGTATATTTTTCTCAGAGAAAAGCTGAATTTACAGGGGTCCTAACCAAGACTCAGAGCCAGAACTGAGTCAGCCTCCCAAAGCCTAAGGAAATGTTAAGAAATTATCATTAGAGAGACAGAGAGATGTCAGCTCCTGGCTGAACAATTTATTTTCTGGTAAGATAAACATTTTGCTACTACATGACAGTATCTTCAAAAGAGTTAACCACCTATAGCTAGTGAGCCCTCAAGAAGGCTAATTAAAGTGCCAAAATGTTTTATGTCAGATTTTCCTTTGATCACTATCATGTTTTCTCTTTTCCACAGGTGAGGGCAGTAGGAACTCAGTGTGAGAACTGCTCTAATGCTAGGCAGCATCCGAGCAACAGAAATACATTCTCTGGGGCCATAATTCACTCCTCTTTATCATACCTTCACAGGAAAAATTCACTTAACAGTCAGCAGTCATTTTCTGTTATGTAAATTTAGTTTTACTTGTGGTCCCATAAATCACCAGTCCCTTCAAGGAAGCAGCACTCCAGACAGTACACTGAATTCTGGCATATTCTGCTGGGACAGTGGCAGAATAACCACAACAGTACTTACAAAAATGAGACCAAATCAATCCCTTCCTTTGCTCTTTAGAAACTCACAGTTGTTTAATCTAATCCAATTTACTGAGAATAAAATATCTTGCTTGGAGGAAGAAAACTCTTCAGGTCAATGCCTGGCAGATAAATTGATGACACCTATCAGAGTGCTCCAGAAAACAGGAAGACTCCTAAATACTCGTGATTCTATGTTTAAGTGACTCCCTGCTTCACCACCCACTCCATATTTTCCTGATCCTGCTCTCCCTTGGCTCTGCCACAGAGTTTCCATTGCACCTTCCAGCTTCCTTCCCATCAGCTGCAGCACACAGCACCCACTAACCACTGGCAGAGAGATTTTTCCACTGACAGGTGTTTGCTGTTCAGGTCAGTCCCACTGCTCAGGGGCTGCACAGACTCCAGGCCATGGTCACACACGTTTTGGCCATACACAAGCACTGCTGGGGGTCAACACCCCCTGTCCCTTGATATTCTCCCAGCACTGCAGTAGAAATGTGTCCCCTGCACGTGACTCAACACAGAGCTCAGGGGCAGTGAGTGAGCACTTCCCACTTCAGCAACAATATCAAAGCTGCTTTACCTTGATTAGAAGCTTCTCAAGAAAAGAGAATTTGCCCCTAAGTGACTTGTTCTAATAAGCCTTAATTCTAAAATCTCCCCTCTTGTACAAATTGCCTTCAATTAGAAGAGTGATTATTCCCAGATTTTATATAATGCCACCAACGGTGAAGAGGTCAAGATCTCAGTCTCATGGCTGTTGAAAGAGGAGCTGAGTATAGTATCTAATGGAAGAGATAAAAGTATATAATGTAGATTTATTTTTAGAGAGCAAAACATTTTCAGTTCACATTTCAGAGCCTTTTTCCACATCCAAAAACAACAGAAGGAAATGAGAACTGCTCTCCTCAGTATTCTGCAAAAGCCAACAAAAAGGAGGCCGTTGGAAGCTGGACCGTATCACCAGAAACAGCTGTTTCACAAGCCAGCAGCTCAATGGGCTTAACAAATGAGAATGCCCTGCATGTAACATTTCCTTTATGCAATTCCCCACTGCTTTGAATCCAAATATAAAGACTGAAATCCTGTCTGCTGTGAATAGGGCAAGGATTTCTCTCTAAGGAGAGGATTTTAGATAGCAAGCTGAAGAGGGCTTACTGTATAGAACAAAAGCTGTCTCCTTTGCCTTTTGGAAAAGGATGAAGAAGTTTTGTGTAGTGGGTTACCTAGGACCTGACCTGGATGCTCAATGGGAATTGCAATTACTGTAATAGTATTCATTATCTATTGATTCTTTAGCACTGAGTCTGGGTCATCAACTCTTTTTTCCCCCTCTATGTAAAACTTACACAATCGAAATGACAATTCAAATAATGATTTTCCTGTGTATGAGGTATCTTAGATTATAGATTGCATATAGAAGTAGTCATGGATTGCAAATGGAAAAAGAAACATTTTATATGTTCTCTCCTTCTTTCATTTTACAAAAGGGCAGAACTTACTTGAAGTCTGTGTTTCTACTACATAGTATTTAATGAAAATGAAATGTTTGAGCTTGCAGATGATTGATTTACATATTTTAGAAAAAGAAAAGCCCAAGGAAAGTAAAGATATTAAATACTCATATCCAGATTTAAGAAGCTACTTAATCATATATTTAAACAGACCAGGACATTGTTTTATTTTATATTTTTTAATCAGGAGAGTCCTTGTATATAATCACCTGACCACTGCCCGCAGTCAGGAAAGTCTGCATACTTAAAGGCTTAATAACACTTCTGGGGTCAGTCACATAACTGAATATTTTCAAAGCAGAGTCTGCCACCATAAAGGCTACAAAATCAGGTCTGAATTCAGCCCTGCATCATGTGCTGGGACAGTGGAGGACAATGCTGTAATTAATGTTTAAATGTAATGTTTACATGAATTTGTGTCTCACCCTGCAAATTCCTCATCTGAACAAGGGGAAAAAGGAAGGGGTAATGTGCCATCAAATGTACTTTGTGATGGCATCCAACATGTGAGTGACAGAGCAGAACCAGGACTGAGCCCCCAGTCAAAGTGCTCTATCCTCTGTGCCAAAGGATCCCCCTGACAAATGTTGTGGCCGCATTCACATGTCTTGAGAGAAAACATTCCTCGCTGAATTTACAGTAAGGCTATTTCACTCCCACTTAAGGACAAAAATGCCTTTTTGTCTTTTTAGGATTTTGAAATGCAAAAGTAAAGTTTAGCTCCAGGGCTGTGCCATGGTGAGAGAAAACAACTCAGGAAGAGTTAACTCACAAATAAGTTGAAAGAAATACATATGACTTGAGGCATGAGGACTGTTGTTAAGCAGAAGTGCTACTTGAAATTGAGAATCTTTGAGAAGTTGTGATTTTCTTTGTCTAAAATGTTGTTTGACATTCTTGTCTGAGCATTCAACTAATGTGTTAGGCAATCCTCAGGCATAATAGCAAGGTTTAGGGAAAGGACAAAGTGTGTCAGCTAAATCTTTGAATTCGTTTGGCTTCAGAGAGTAACATCAACTCTTACATGTTACTTGAGAATTGCTTCTGGGATGGAGTTAATACATAGATGGTCCCAAGGCCCAAGGCAGGATGAATCTGCTGCCATCCTGGCATGCTGTCGGCACTGCAAAGCTCTTGGCACAGCTTTGCAGATGACGCTGCTGTGAACAGCCAGTTTCTAAAGGTAGGAGCTCTTTCCATTGGCTCCTCTGGAAGGAGAGCTTGCTGGGGCACATAGAGAAGTCACCCATGGAGGCTGCAGCTGCAAAAAGCTTCTAGTCTTGAATCTGAACTCATGGGAATAATTCTGCTGACTATGCTGGAGTTAAATAGGTAGGGAAACCCCTGATTGCTGAAGCCTGTACCCATTGGAGCTGCCACCAGCCCCACAGGAGTTAACTATAGCATGTATGCTACATGAACTATGGCATGTGTGCCATGAACTGTCAGCTCTGCCAAGAAAACCTACCTGGAGAGCATGATATGATCCTGCCTTCCAGTGCTGATAACTAGCACCCATCCATTTGAGAATATAAAACCTCCCAGTCCAATCTCATTTCATTCTGACCCTCCTAGAAGAAAAACTCAAAAACTACACACTGAAGGAAAAAAATCCCATGTGGTAAAATGTCACCATTAGGAGTCCTTTCAGAGCTTTGGATCTGCTGACAAGACAGCCTCTGCACAGCAGGGGCCAGCAGGTGAGCCCAATGTCTGAGTGAACACGGGTGTGACTCTGCCAGTTCAGCAGGAGGCAAGGCAGCTCAGCTTCATCTGCCACTAATCTGGGTAACACTGTGCAGAAAAAATGAGAACTATAAGCAGATGCAGGGAGTTCATTCCCCTTGGAGCAAAGACATGATAATGCAGCACTCTAAGAGCTGAATTCTCCATAGTATTCTGGCATTAGCATCAGAGACAATAAGGAAACTGTTCAGCAGGAGCTGCCTCTCTAGTTAAGGATGATACACTGCTACCTCAGGTTCAACAAAGCACATACAGGCCACCTTTAGCCTTAGCTGTACACTCAAATTTGTTTCTATTCATTAAATGTATAACAGGACACAAACCCACACAGTCTTAAGTCAGCAAGTCAAAAAAAGTTAAAAGCATGACATAACCCTTTCCCCAGCGGCAACAACTTTTTCCCTGTACGATCTTTACTCAGTTTATCTCATACACATTTGCTGTTCAGTTCAAACAAGGTTCTGGATAGAAATTCCTATAAACGTTTCCAGTCTTGCATCCTTAAACCAACTCCTGCCATGCTGGGCTGTCTTTCAGGGTACACAGCCTGTGTTGGCACCATAGCCCTTGTATGCAGCTGCAGCATGCAACATGGAGCATCTTACCTGGACGTGGCCACAATTCATGCAACCGACACAACGGGCTGGGGGAACGAGCAAAGCTTAGGCAAGTGCTTAAAATTAAGCATGAGCTCAAGTACTGCACTAAGTCAGGGCCTTTTAGCAGGAATGATAAATGTGAAAAACACAGAAAGTAAGACAAGTCCATGTGGATTGAAGACTTCTCAGATATCGGGCAAAGTATTTGCATACATTACAGTGGCCTTTGGATTGTGAGGCTTAGTACTTTTCTAACGCACATTATTGGACAAAAGAATTAAATCATGGGGACATGCATTTAAGATAAATACAACAGATGGTCTTACAAAGGTAATTTATTTGCAATTAACTTATAGTTCTGAGTCCAGCTTTAAAAACAGTGTCTGCACTGAACCTTACCTGTGAACTTTAGAACCAAAGCTTGGACTTTGATTTTGTAAAGACATCCTTCTACCTTGTCTGAGTGGCAGCATAATTAAAGCCCTGACAAATATGTAAATCCATAAAGGCATGGGAGAATTCAGCTTTTTTCAAGTTACATGTAATTCCAAAACAATACATGAAGAGAATATGGGCATTCTCTCAGGGCATATGACAAGCCCCACCAATGTAGCTAAGGTAATTATTAACTGCCCATTTTCTCCTATAATCAACTGCTAATTCAGTGGAAGAGCACAGCTGGAGGTATCAGGGTGACAAATTCAAGTGAGGCACCCTAGTGGAGCTGGGGATCTGGACTCAGATTGTCTGACAAGTAAAATTACAAGTACATAAGTGCTGACAGTGTGCAGCTTTCCAACAGAACCCAGCGTGTCTCAGGGCCATCCATATGCTCCAGCATATGTCTGTGAGGAGAGGGGTCCACAATCACAGTCTCTGCAAATGGGAGGTCTCCCAGGCTCTCGAGATAGCCGCCAGGATCCCAGTGTTGCTGCAGTAATTGGTGTCTAAGTACCTGCATTCCCTCCAACAAACAAGTGACTTCAGCTCGGAGGGGAATATGTAACATAACCAGCTGTAACATAACCAGCTGCTTGCTCGTTCAGAAGCTGGATCTCACAGGACAAGATTTACTAAGCAAGAAAAGGTTGCTCTGGGCTCTTCCTTCAGAGCCAATTGAACCTCTGTGCATTAATCACAAACAAGCAGCAGGAACAGAGATGTTACTGTGTAGAATAGCACACAGAAACAGAATGGGTTTTAATAACCTAGTGAAGGGGAATACCAGTTTCAGCTCAATCAGTAGAAGACAGGTTGCCTTCTTTTGCCTTCTATTCTATTTTCACTTACATTCTTCTGGGGACAATTACCTGCCAGGTATTTTCACATTTCAGTCCTACCTTATCACTGTCCACTGTGTTCTGTGATGTCCTGGAGGCAATGGAAATGGTGTCAGGTTGACTGCTGCCATCCCCTTGGCTGTCTGCATCATCTATTCCATCTCTGCAAGAGAGGTGATTGGGAATCAATGACATTCCTTAACACACCACCAGTGAGCACAGCGTGAGAGGTGGAGTTGAGAAGTGCTGAGTCAGCAGGACAGGGCTGGATTGTGCTAAAATTACCCCTCTGAGGCAGCCCATGGTGCTGTAGAGCTCTTGCAATTTGGAATGATGTCACCCTCAGCCATAGGGTTTGGATTTACACATAATCACAACATTTGTTTAAATTTCTTGAGGAATTTAATACTAAGCCATAAAGATGCTATTCAAATATAGATAAAGACAGTATAGAGCTCTACCTATCTACCTCACTGAGGCTGCCTGACACATATTCTTCCCTTTGGCTGTACAGATAAAATTGCTTAAATGTTTCTTGGTCTTTCAAAGTAAATACTTAAATAATACAAATGATATACTTAGGGACAAAGAAAAAATATGTTGCCATTCTGTACAAGAAAACTTTTGTATTGGAGCATGTTCTTAGAGGAAATGTCTGGATCTCTGCTTTGCTACAGGTCTCCTGGGTGACTTGCTTATTTATGCTTTGATGTGTCTGTGACACAGCCTGAAGTAAAAGAGGGATAAAATTTGATGAGGAAATGAAGATGCTCAAATTACAGGTGGCCTTTAGGAACGCCACAACAGAAAAACAATTCATTATCTATGATTTCTATTTAATCCAGGATTGAAAAAAATTGACAAAAAAAAATTTATATTACTTGACAGACTGAAACAAGTTTGCATTAGATGATGAAATGCAGATTATTCACTCTGTATTCTTCAATATATTGTTAGGATCAACTATGATTTTGACTGCCAAACAATTAAACGTGCCAAACAATGAAAAATATCTGGTTTCACTCAAATGTGAAGAAGTAAAATCTACTTTAGGAAAGAACTATAACCTTGGACTCTGAAGAATTTTTACTGTTTTTCTCTATACTTTGGAGCATAAAATGAAAGCTCTTTGCACGTGTATCGTAAAAAAACATTTCTAGCTACTTTTGCCAAGACAACATAAAAAAAGCAGCGACAATGAAAACTGCTTTGACTACAGCAGAAACCAGTAAAAAGTCCACAGACACCACATTGCTGTGGGTTGAGAACACACGAGTGATTTCATGTTGTGGGGAACGACTGAAGTTACCTTCTGCTGTTGTTTCTCTGCTTTGCTGGTGTCTTGGGGAGCTGAATGGGCTCTTTCAGAGCTCCTTTCAGATGAATGATCCTTTCTTGAATAACTTCCCGGATATTTTTGATCCATTCCTGTTTCGTTTCAATGCTGGATGCCTAAAGTTTCACAAGGCAGAAAGACAAAGACTTTATCATGTTCTCACCTCCTGTGGAGAGAAGACATGGCCAGCTGATGAATGTCATGATTAACTGTTTGTCCTCTCTGCTGCACTGCAGCAGCTGCTGGAGTCCCTGGTAACCCCAGGGAAGGGAACTGAGAACACTCTGACCAGACCTACTTGGCAAGCAACAGCAAAGCAGCTAAGCTCTGGATAAATACATTTAATGCTAGCAATACAGCATGCTCTGCAGAAGGGAAACAGGTTATCAGTGCACAGCTGGGAATTCCTTAGACAAAACAACTATAACATGGATTCTTCAGCAGAGACTCACTTGACAGAACAGGCTGTCAGCTCTGGAGGTCTGTGGAAGGGGTTGGTTGTTGATAAGCCCAGTGGCAAAGGACTAGGAGAATTACACCTCCCAGCCAAACGCCCTGAGACCTGCCCTGTGTCAGTGAGCAGCTGCTCAACCCAGGCTGCAAGAGGAGATGCAATTCCAGCAAGGCTGCAGGACTGTCCCAGTTGCTACTGAGGCCTTAGAGCTCACCTGCTCCTGCTGCAGGCATGACCCCACAGGCAGATAGGGAAGCCATGTGAATATGACGAGGGAAGAAACCGAGCTTTCATTCAGGGCTCCCAAGGCCTGAACTAGAAGTGCTAAAGGCAAAGAAAACCAACAGAAGACTTACTTTCAGCACTGTTTTATTGTCTGAGGATGGTGTTCGTCCAGACCACAAAGCAAATTTGCAGGGATCTCCTTCAACATGTTCAGTCACTCCCAGTTCTGAGGTCTAGTGCGGAGGAGAGATGATGAAAGATTTCACATATATGAAGCTTCATGAGTCCAGAAAACTTTGGACTTGTAGGAAGAAGTGGGGAGGCTGGGATGGGTAGGGGAATGGGATTTTATCTCCGTTTGCTACACACAGATGAAAGTTTCTGAAAACAGAAAAGCTCTGGGGTGGGGCAGGGAAGCGAATGGCTGGAGTGATCCTGCTCACATTTCCCCCCACCCTTCACATCTCACTACCTTAAACCTCTCCAGACTCGCTGCAGGCTGACTTCCAGGTGAGTCCTGCAGGACTCAGGGCCAGCCCTTCCAGGGGCAAAAGTATCCCCAGCCCAGCAGGGGATACATGAGCCTCCAAAACACCCCTTCTACCTACAAGAAACACAACACAGAATATTTTCTTTGCAGCGACACCTACCAGTAACTTGTTCTTGTAAACATATTTTGTGTGTCCTGAAGAATCTTTGATCTCTTTGCTAAACACCAAAGAGATTTCAAAGAGAAACAAATGCCTCTCACGGCCTTTCCGAATGAGAGACTTGGGATCCCACACTTGGAAGGAATCCTGAAGAATCAGCTCTCCCTGGACATCAAGGTTCTCATCAAACCCTAAAACCACAAAATACAATCACTTGTATTTATTATTGAGACAAGCAATTCAAAGAAACACCAAAGTCAAGACTTGAAATAAAAGGGTCTTTGCCCCAGTGATAATATTTTTAGTTTTTATTTTTTCTACTGCAGCAATGCAATTACTTCATTGGAGGTCAAATACATCATATCTGCTAAATGAGGCTGCTGCTGAAGTCTTGTAATAATTACTCAAAAATAATATTGTGAAGGTTTCAGTGGTGGTTACTGTACACAGAATGGCATTGCAAGAAATCTTAAGCACTTCATTACAAATTCAGTTTGCCCTCCTGCAATTTTAATCACCTGAGCTTATTGAACTGCCCAGCTACTGGCACTGGTTCCTTTTTTCACTTGTTTTAGTATTCTGCTTGTTTCTTGGTTTTCCTCAAGCCAGGCTGGAAATTATTTTCCAGCCAAGAAAATGTGTGAGACACAATAAAGCATCTCAGTTCAGAATAAAATTTTTACATTTCAGAAATACTGCACACAATAATAAGGCAATAAAAGACTTCACTTTGTGCCAATCAAACTTTTTTTTCCCTGTAGTTTTAAAATATTTTTAGTGCTTTTTAAAAAAATCGTTGGCATAACTATGCTAACATTTTTAAACACAAGCTGTTTTGTCTCAGAAAACCAGAACTTTTGAAATGTTGAAACAGTATTATGAAATGTTTTCGTCCAATAATTTTTACAGCTGTCAGCAGCTAAACTGATACTGTTTCAGGAGGGGATTTTTTTGTTTAATGGAGAAGGAATGTTTTAGCTAAATATATATAGGTACACATACATCGCATATGTATATGCATACATACACATATGTACATACATACATATATATATATATATATATATATATATGTACACACAAAAGATACAGATCAATACCTCCTCTCCCCCCCTCCAAAGTTCCTAGCCAGCTTTATTCTTTCAAGACTTTTGGAGAAATATTGGAAAGGAGCCAGGAGTTACCTAAAAGTTATCATGAAAAAGCAGTATTGCTACAGTCAACCTCTACTAACTTCCACCCCAAGATACAACACTAATACATTTCCCAGCAGGTCGCTGCCCACCTTCCAGCATGCTGACGTGCATCGCATCGTTGGCCTTCTTTGGGACACTCAGCATCACTTCCAGACCATCCTTCAGCTCCCCTTTGCCCTCCTCACAGCAGGTCAGCAGTTCCTAAGAAGCAAAGCAGACACCATAAACAAACTCTGATCCACATGCTGCCTTCACACCCACTGTGCCACCTTGTCCCTGCAAGCTGCTTCAGAGACAGGAGAAAGCTGAACTGCAGCAAACCCCACTGTGGATGCTCACAAATAGTGGGGGTCAAATAGGAACAGCTATAAAGATAAAACAAGGTGCTCTCAAGGGAGATTGTGCCCTTGAGAAGGGAAGATCTCTGGGGACTTTGCTTACAGGTCATGAAGCAGCTCCCTTAAGCAGAAGGTAACTCATGAACATGTGAACTTTCTCTGCACGAGCTGCTCTGTGCAGCTCACTGAGGTACCTTCAGCAGGAGTTGGTATTTTGTGATCCTCTGGACAGGCTTGATTAAATAAGAAGAGATGGAGTTGGCCAGCCCGTGTCTTTGCTGGATTTCCTAGAAGGGATAAAAACAGCAGTCAGCCATGGAAAACTGTTAACCCCCTGCCAGACAGAACCACCCATAACTAAAATTAGAGCTGCATCCCTGTATTCTATGTTTAGATTTTTAACCCTCTTTAAGCTCACATTACATAAATGTGGTTTCAGTGAGGCAATAACCAGCAGAGTCCCCCTAAGGCCACTTAAACTGTGGGGTCCCTCTGCAAGTCAAGCTAAAGCTCTGCTGAGTAAACAGGCCCTGATTTAAGTATGACTTACCTGTCATGTCATCTGGTTTCCCCTAGCTATAAAGGCTGAAAGCAGAGTCTTAACATTCAATTAAAATGAAGTGACATTAAATTAAATTGCATGAGTAGGGTGTAATTTAGCTGTCTAAACATAGGCATCGAGTCCCATTTGAGAGCCCTGGGGTAGCAGAAATATCCACATGGGAATAACAGGTCTGACACAGTGCTGACAGACCTGCTCTGCTCTGAGGTGGCACCTGGGGGCCAGGAGAGATATCCCCTCATGACACCTCTAAGAGACCTGCTTCATCACCTGAACCTCAGCCAAAATGTCCTGGCTGATCACTGTGATGTGCTCACAAATGTCTGGAGACATCACAGACCTGCCAAGGGCTGCAAAGGGCCCAGCTGCCTCCCCACAACTGTCCCAGGGCGAGTTAGGAGCTCCTGAAAATCCTATAGGACCCTAATGGACATATTTAGCCATCTAAAAGACTCATGCCCTAAAGGGGCAGGTTCTCTGCTGAAACAGAAGATATTGGAAACCCTTCTGTCTCTGCCAGGCCCTGGGCATACCTTGCCTTGTTCCTGGCTACCAGGAAATCCTTGGTTCCTAAAGAAGCAAATGGAAAAGGGCAATGGGACTTTTCTCCAGCTCTGGATTGTAAATTTTAGACTGTAAAGTGAAGAAGTTATGGAAGGTGAAGGGAGAAGAGCTGCCAAGAACAGAGATGTTCCTTTTGTATACAATCTGATTTTCTGCTGAGTACTAGGGAGGTTACTGCTTCCTTTTAGCTCCAGTGTTTGTCTTAATGCTGGGATGCAAAAGCATCCACTTTTCATGCAATGTGCCAACCGATTTGTGGTTTGTTGGTTTGGTTTCTTTTACTAGAAAAGTTTTTGGTTTGTTTTTTTGGTTTTTTTTTTTTTGTTTGGTTGGTTGGGTTTTTTTGTTGTTGTTGTTTGTTTTTTGTTTTTTAATAGCTCTGGTGCCATGAAGAAGACCCAAAAGGGAAGGGGCTCTGTTTGGGGGTTAATGGAGTTTGCATGAAGCTGAGTCATAGCTGACTTCACAGAGGAACTGTGCCTGCAGAGCACATGGCTGAGACTCAATTCACAACTGCAGGAGCCAGCAAGACCTCGGCCACGTCTGTGAACCTCCTGGAGTTGGCAAAGCATGCTTGTTTTTGTATGATCCTAGTAACAAAATTAGCCCTGCTCCTTCCCCACAGCTCTCTGAACAGCAGGGCATGCTCTCAGCAAGATGCCTCCCCTTTGGGAACTCCTTGCCCTGCCAGGATGCTCCCTGGTCAGGCTGTGCAGAGACACAGCTGGTTGGGGGAGTGACATTTGCCAAGTGCTGGGAAGGGACATTCTCCTTTGCAGCTCCTCCCTCTGGTCCCTGAAGTGCTGGAGTAAGATCCTGTTTGTGCCTCTGCTCATTTCCTAAGGGACATTGTGGCTCAGCAAAGAAACTGTCCAAGAACCCTCCTCTGCAATGCTCCCAAAGCCACTGAGCTTTACCTTGTTCCATGCTGGTCATGCAAATCAAAAGTGCCCTGCGGTTTCTTGAATATAAAACCAGATCTTTTCCAAGATTCAAAGCAAAAAAAGTATTCCAAACAGCAGAAGCATGTACATGTCTCAACCAAACTCTGTCCCAAAGATCAAAACTTGCTTAACTAAGGACACTAAAATCAACTTGATTACTTCAATAACATGTTGATTCTATCAATTGAAGTTGACAGTTAACATATGTTGGTAATCAAAAATATACCTTGCTAGCCTGAAGTATATGGTATTACAACTATTAAAATTTGCTATGCATGGCAAACATAATTTATCTTTCAAACTACTGAATAAAGAACACAGTTTTAAGTAATGATGAACAAGACAGACACAAAACCTGAAAGAGTGAAATTAATAAGTCTGCTGCAGTTAAGTCAGAATAAACACACTATTCTCATTCCCTGTGCAACTTCCAGCTAATATAACCATACCAACAATTTCTGAACTTTATACGCAAAGCAGCATCTGTAGGGAGGTAAGATGGTAATCTTTATGCTTTATTAGAGCAATGCTGTAGGATAAACTGGGTATGTTTCACAGTTGAGAGTTTGTGCATTGTTTTCCACCTGTCTCAACTGGTTCAATAAAATACATTGCTTTTCTCTACTTGCATCCTAAGAACAGCCCAGCTATCAGCACTGCTCAGAATTCTCTTCATGGTTTCAAATGAGATATGTCACCTGTCTTTGCTCCTTCTCTTCCTCAGTTAACCCTTACAGTGAGCCCTGTAGCTGCAAGTTTTCCATGGGCTTGAAGGGTTCAAAAAAATTACTAGGACTGCTTGTCTTTATCTCAGAGGTGGATTTCTATGAAAGCTTATGAAATTTGAGGAACAACTGTGATTTTCAAGCAGGCTTCTTACTAAGGGGTGTTATTCTAGATAATTCACTCTCATCGTCAGGGCTTGGGGAAATTCCAGGTTCTGCCCAGAAAAAAAGAACCAACTATTTTCTCTGTATTCCTTGTGCCAGGCTGTCCTGCCCCTGAACTCATCATTTTCCATGATCAAGGTAAGAAGGATCCACAGGCACTTTGCATTACCTTAGTCACTCACTGAGTGCCTCCTTGAGGATTTTTTGGGGGGAGAGTCAGCTTTCTCTTTTTACACAGGCATCACTGGGGATGGCCCACACCCATGGAAGGCAAAAACCTCCCCCTGGTAAAACAGCAGCTGCTGACACACGAATATTCACTACTGAGCAGTACCAAGCAGCCTTCCAGCCCCTGCAGAGAGCTGCAGTGGAAAAGCTTTTAACCTGTGCAAACAGCCGACCAGTATAGACCATTGTATAAACCATTCCACAGGCTCAAGCGCCACCTCCTGGAAAACCCCTTCCAGCTCCACTCGACTTTCAGCCCATTCGGTAACAAGGCAAAAGAAAAGGTGCTCATCACCTCCTGAGGCTCATGTGAGACCTTTCATTGTCGAGTGAGACTGAAATGCTGTAACTATTGGCATGTACAAACTCCAGAGGAGCTGATTTCTGTCAGCCACCAACTCCAGCACAGCTTGGATCCTGCTGATCTGTTACATTTGCAAACTTTAAATGCTTTGAAAGAGAAGTCTTACCACTTCTTTCTCTCTCTTTTTTTTTTTTTTTTTAAGAAAGATGACTAATTAAAGCTATAAGGTAGTAGACGAGCATGGTGAAATGGATGAGGTTAAATAAGAGGAAGAGCTTGGTTTAAAGGTACTCAAAAACTTGATTTTTTCTCAGCCTACAAAATTGGAATTGGAGCCTAAAAACATTTATCACTGGTTGTAGTGCTTGTATGGGAAATAGTCTAATTGGAGTCAATGGATTTCCTTATTAGCAAAAGGAAGTAAATCTGGAATAGGCTGGATAGAATCTGCAGAACAGGAGGCTAGGAGCTCGTTTTAGATTTAGGGATTTCAGGTCATAATATATAATGGAATCTGAGATTTCCATTTTATCACTAACCCAGAAACATAGATTACATCTAAACCAGATCTTTAGAAAGGATTAGGTCTGAAAAATGCCCAAAGTTTCTCATAGGAATGTGTCTCCACACCTCACCACACACCACACCACAGCCCATCAGTTCTCACAGCACATGATATTTGCAGTGGAATGAAAAACCCAAATGCCAAAGCACAGAAAGGAACCCATAGCTCGAGTGTAAAATAGCACAGAGCTGCACCAGGTGTGTGGAAGGAAAACAGCAATGGCTGCTTACATCAAAGAAAGTCCCTGCATGTTCCAGGATGAGCTGGCTGGAGTCAGGCTTGTTTTTGCAGTAGGTGACATACATCTGAAATTTATCTGCCTGTGAAAACAAACATCAAGGGAAAAGCAAGATAAGCTATTTCTCTGCTCCCACAGATTTTTATTGAGGAACACCAGGATAAATACAGGTGACAGCTCTCTCCCGCACACCCATCCCCACCACCACCACCCTCACCCTGCCACCAAGCAGCACAAGAACTGTAAATTAAGAGCAGAAGACTTTAAGTTTCATACCTTACTTGAGCAGTTCTGAGGGCTGTGGGAGGCTTTGTTTAACAAATATCACAGAGGGAAGGCCTAAAATTTTAATCCAGCTGTAAAATAATTTCTAACAGCTCTATGAATGTTACACAAGAGTTTGAGGGTCTTAAAACTCAGTCATGAAGCGTTGACTCTACCAACTTGAAGATAAAGCCAGTCTAGAAACTGGGCAAGTGACTCACCTAGTCTAAACTGGCACAAGCCAACATTTTTTACTTGAAATTTGTGACACTTGGCCCAGACTTGCCTTTCCTACTTTGGTTCAAACTTCAGTGGCTCAAATTTTATGTTGTTCTACATTTTATTTCCTAATTTGTTTACTTTTAAGCAGAAATTAAAAGCATCTGTGCACTCCCACCTCTTATTAATGTACTCTGGTCTTAAGAGGAGGGAGGCAAATAAAAGAGGAGGATGTTTTCCTTTTTTTGCTATGGCTTTTTTTTTTTTTTTTTTTTTTTTTTATTCCAGATGTCTAAACAACAGGATCCTGCAATTGTGCAGGCAGCTTTGTATGTACATCTGTAACCACACACACAGCTCTGGACACGTACCTTTGTTGAGATGATGCAATAGTACCTTAAAGTATCATTAAGATTTTGCAGAGAATGATACATAAATGCATTCATCTTTCCTAAAGAGATAACCTGTTCTTTGTAAACAATATTTCTGAATCCATTTTATCAAGACTTGTGACATGGTTTTAAATTAAAAACCCCTCTGAAATCATCTAAACACACTCATTTTTTGGATAAGTGAAAATATTCCATCTTTACTCTTAAAATACTAATTCCTAGCTTTGATATATGAATAAAACAATCAGACAAAATACAAAGATGGCTGACTTGACTGGTAAATATTTTGAAAAGAGAACAGCTTTCATACAGATAAATTACTGTAGCCAATTCCCAGAGCCTCCTACACTCACAAAGACTCTCTGCACCAAGATTTCAAAGTCCTGTTGGAAATTATCCTGGCATTGCATAATGGAATGAGTGAGCACAGTGGCTCAGAAATTTGACACTAATTTATGGAGGAAAAAAGTCGATTAAATATTCTTCATGCCTTTGTGGAGTTCTCATGGCATGACTAAAATTCTTTAAGGAAGGTATATTAAGATTTTAAATGTCTGTTCTCTCAGGGACTTTCACAGGGAAATGAATGTCACATAAAATCAGGTTTGGTTTGATGAAGTTGTGCTGAACAGAAACCAGCAGAGGTAAATAGAAGCTGTGTGGTCAGTACAGGACAAGGAGAGAGGCTCTGGAAAGCCTTCACACTATTGCTGAGGAGAAGGATGGAAACTTTCACCCTGGGCAAGTGAAGGACAAAACAGTTGTAGTCCCAGACTAGCTCCTAATCTCATTTATCACTGGGGACATAGCCCTTGCACCTATTCCCAGCTTGTTCCCATCTGTGCTGGAGGAATTAATTTGAATAAATAACGAGAAGCAGCAGCCTCATTACCCAGGTGACAAAGCAGTGGCCCACATCCTCAGGCAGTTGTTCATATTTCTCCAGCTCCTTTAGAAAAATGCTGAAAAAAGAAGACACCAATGTAATTAGTTCCAGTCAAATACCCAGGAGATGCAGGATAACCAATGAGTCAATCAGAGCTAATGATCAATACTTGTATCTTGATTATGAGACTACCCAAGTGTCCAGCCAGCAGGAAGAGCGTACCTTGCCAAAATGTGCTTTGTTTTCTGAGTACAGTCATGCCTAACTCCACCAGAAAGGAAAAAGAGGCAATCCCTAGCAGGGAGTCAGTGTGCTCAGCACTGTCCTATCTGAACACAGATCTTCAAAGAGTTCTTGTGTAGTGGTTCACACAAAGAGCAACAAGGGAAGCCCAAAGCTGCCAGGTTCCCAACACCCAGCACACTGGACAAAGGACAACAACTTAAACAAGCTCAGCATTTCATAGGTAAGTAGTAAACTTTCAAAATACAGATTTTTTTAATCAGCTCTCTCTGAACTACTTGCACAACACGCAACACTTGTTTGCAGATAGAGCCCTGTACAATGCCTGGGTGGAAAGAAGAATATGAAACAGTTTCTTCAGCTAGAGCATGTTCTATGTTCTCCTAGAACATGTTTTCTGGACCATTCACCAGCTTTGCTGCTCTTCCTTGGACATGGATTCTGAATCAGGCTGGAGGATGCCTTAACATCACCAGCCAAAGGAGGAGGCTGTGGAGGACACTGGTGGAGGGGACAGGGAAAATTTATTTTAGCATCGCTAGGAAGAATTTTTAGAGGATAAAAGATTATGTAGAAGCAGCAGGCTGCAGGAGGAGGGGTCAGAGAAAAGAGAAATGTGAGAAGCTGTGGGACATGATGAGGGCTGGAGGGATGGAGCTGGGAACAGTGGAAACTGAAAGAGGAAGGCAATGAGATGGCATCAGTCAGGGTCACCAGAACAAAAATACAGCATCACAGAGAAAGGGCAAGTGGGAAGGCAATCAGGCTGCTATCCTGATATGCTTTGAAGCTGCTTGTACAGAAGTCTGCATATGGCATGGTCTGCTGGGCGGTATTTATGTGATTTATCTGGCTGTATTTATGTGGTTTGTCTGACTGGGCACATTTATCTGACTGAAGCACTTGAAATGTCCCAGAACTTAAACAAGGAAAGATTCTCTGATTTGCTTTGAAAGTGTAACCTGAAGACAGGTTTGGAATTCAGAATGAACTTGATGGATCCAGCATCCCTAAATGTTAAGTTTATAACTGTTGCTGCATTCACATTATACCATGGAAAAAATGCCCTCTAAGCTGATCTGGTACACAGTCTTATCATAATGAGATGGAGTACTGTTTGTTACAGATTAAATACAGAAAGTCTCCAAGAAGCGGCAGAAAGCTACTAAAGCTACTTATTAACCCAGCTCATGCCAACAATTCCACTTTTTCCCCTATGTGTATTCCAAGATCATATTTTTGACACGCAAGTGTCCAGAGTAGATCTTGTGCTATGAGATGGAAAGCATGTATCAGACTGCAAAACACTGGTATAATATGACTTTAACATTGTTAATCAGCTGAAGGTGAAGTTTTGAACTAAGTTACAATTCATTTTTGTAAAAGAAATGAAACAGAAATCAAAAACTATTTTGCAAAAGCAATTACTTTACACTCAGGTGTGCCCTGTACTGTAGGGGCTCTCTGCAGACACCACAGAGATGCACAAGGGCCTAAACCTTAACAGAAGTGGTAAGAAAACCTACTTGTTATGGAAGTCATATATCTCCTGAATATTGCCAAAGATGATGTGTTCTTTATTAAGGATCCCAGCTGGTATTTCTTCCACTCCACTCGTCATTTCCCAAAGGTAAGTCTGGAAAACACCAGAAACTCTTAATTTTGTGAATAAATGCAGTGGAAAAGAATAGATCTCCCTGTTTTATTGCCAAAGGCACAGGCTGAACAGGAACCACGTATTTTGAGATTAAATAAACAAGCTAAAAAAACCCATTTCCAGTGTTACAGAAAGCTCTCTAGAAAAATTCTAAGTGCTGATGAATTGGTGCTTTGAAGTTGTCTGAGGAAAAAGCAGAAGCATGCCAACAACACCTGTCTTTGCTGTCCACCTGATGGTGTCCAAAAACTGCAGGCAGAAAGAGCTGAAAGATAAGCCAGATTTGCCACTTCAGTAGCATTAGATACATAAAAATCTGTCAGACTGAGGAATGTGAAAGATGACAGATTTCACTGAATTAAACTCTTGTTTTTCCTTTGAATATCACCATCCACTTTAGGAACACCCTGCTAACAGCAAGGCAAGGTATTCTCCATTTGATTATGGAGAACAAATCCATAAGTTTCTCTAGTATGAGATGATTCAAGGAACAGATTTGAATCTTTAAGGAAAGGCTTCATGAATCAACGTGCACAGCCTGTGCTGTAAAGTGACCATCCCCACTGAAGAGGACAACACGTGCTTCCAGGAATACTGGAGAGCTCCTAGGCCATAACTTACCTCTAAACATTCATGTAAATCCCTGACATAAGCTTTTTCTGTCTGCAGCAGCTCAGCCATAATGAATCTGAAAAAAAAAAGAAGTATTATAGGTGGTTTGGACATTATAAGCATTCTACAATGAACAGAAAACAAAACATCCTCCTGTTGTCTTAAAGAATAAGGGCATTTCCACCCTAGACATTCAGCTGCCTTACTTTGCACCTTTCAGGTCCATGACCAAAACAGCACTTCATACTCCAGTCCTTTGTAGAGTTATATTATAAATATCTTTTCTGAACAAAATCCTATTAAGTTGTATTCCTTCAACCCTGAGTCCATGGGATTTACCACCTACATGCCCATCCTTAACTATCAGCTGGTTCTCAGAAATTCTTTTCCCCCCAGGGTTAAGGAATTGTGATTCACCAACATTTGCACCTTCGTTGACAGTCAGTGGGAAGTCACCCTAAAACTTTACCTTCAGAGGCAACACAGATGGATTTGGGAGACACCACTACTTTGGAGAGACTTCAACAGCTTGGTATCTGACCAGAGAAAATGTAGATGCTGTGAAATGCAACAATGGCATCTCTAGAGCCTGAGGCTGGGCCCCTCAAAGTTGAATTTCCTGAAATTTGCCAAAGGCAGACCAAGTGTAATATTTTCTAAAGTATAAGTGGTTTCTTATCAATCATGTCCTGTGAAAATTTCAGAGGGCTGAGAAATACTTTCCCAATATTCTTACACAAAAAATAAGACAGAATACTGTGAAAATAGACTGTTCATGGATTTAAGTGCAACAAGCACCTCTCAGCTATTTCCTCTAGTATGAACTATTTCCAGTTCTCTCAGTCCTACACTTGCTGAAATTTGAACCTAAACTTCAAGTGAACTCTTGGGTCACTGATGTTTAGATAATATTTAGACACCTAAAGATGCTCTGTATTTTTTCCTGTTCATGCTACTTTTTGCATACAAGCAGAAAGAAATTAGCAACTCCACAACATCAGGGCTAATCCAAGTCTTTGACCCAGTGCTTTCCCTTTCTAACTTCTGATTAAAACCGAAAGAAATTCAACCTTTATGTTCTGAAATTCTCTATCCCACAAGAAACAATTCTGCCCTACACCTGGAGATTTATCTCAATAGCTCTGCATCTGGAATGAGTTACAGGACTGTCTGTCAGTTCAGGTCATGCAAATATCACAGAATTATTCTTTAGCAGATAATGTGCCATGCAGACAGAGTGTTTGGGAACATACTCTTTCTTTCTGGCTGACTTCCTTTTTTCTTCATTGACTTCATGATTTGCATCTCGCAGCTTTACCTCCCGGTCTGAAAGACTTGCTGGAATGATATCTAGTTCCAGGTCTTTATTATCCTAGGAAAAAAAAAAGTGCAGAGTTTAACTTCATTGTAATCCTACTGTTGTGCAAAGTGCAGCATGTTAATGAGATCAAAGAGGTAAAAAGGGACAAAATAAGATAATATCAAAAAGGAGGCAATTTAGAGAAAAGTAGAAGTACTTTGAGAAGAGATAAAAAGCTGAGAGAGAAATCTTAAAAACCCAGAAATTATATTCATTGTGATCTTCACTGTTTCTCCTAACTAGGAATCAATACTGATTTAAAATGTCTAAATTACCTTACTCTTTCATATCTAAATTGGTTGTCTAGTATGGAACTTCATAAAAACCAGTCTGATAAAGTAGAGCACCATGCAGAGACAACTTTCAGTGGCCATTTACCATGGGACACCTTTCCAGGCTGTGGTTAGAGCTCTCTGTAAACCAGAGGTGCTACAAGGAACAGTGCACTTAAAGTATCATGAGAATGTGAGAGAATTTATTCCTTATTCTTGATACTTAATTCCAAAGAGTCATTGACTGAAAGGTTTTGAAGTGTTTCTGCTTCTGGCACTCTCCCTTAATACTATGGCCAGGGAATAGCAGGAAATTCTAATTTTTACTTCTTATGATGCTCTACTTCACCTAAAAGAATTCAGAGATGAGGCTGGGGATCAATTGTTTATGTTATTTAAAGGATGAGAGAATAAAACTTAGAGTCAAAGTTTGAATTGGATGCAAAATAATGGTGTGGGAACAGGATTTATAGTTCATGCCAAAATTAACAGACTCAATTAAATTAAGGTGTTTTCCCCCCTTTCCTCCTGAAAGCTGTATGGTCTCCTGAAAAATGGTACAAACATTTTTTTAGAAAATCTTTCTGATCTTCATCTGCCTCTCCTCCCACCACTGACCAAGCACAGCAAAACCCTTTAACCCTTTTTCTCCAGAAGCAGTTCTGAGCATGGCCAGGTGGGCTGGCTGAGCTTTCAGTGTTTCTAATGGGCACACAAAAACCAACAGCATTCATTCCATAGGCTTCTCCTTCCTCTGTGACTCTGCTATAAAACCCCAACAGGACAGGGTCTTACAGTACCTCTGGGTTGATTCCAAGGGCCTTTTCCAGGGAGTAACGGTATTTCCCCATCCTGAGGGAGAAGTCCCGGTAGCGCTTGTCTACAGTGGTGACCCACTTCCTGATTTCTGTGGCGTGTATGTGTCCTTTTTCTACAAAGCTGTCAGCCAGCTGGATGAGGAGCTTCACTTTCTCCTTTGTTTGCTGCCCAAAATACAGTCCTTGGTTATGTTTTATTATTATTTTCTTTGCTTTTAACTCACACAGCAGTCAAAAGAAGTTTGCAATTTTTAAACATCATTAAAGAGTGTCTGTATTTCATCTTATACAGAATCAGACACTTCAAACTTTCAGTAAAACATGAAAGAAAGGACATTTTTATAAGGACACTTATTAAGCTGAAGAAGATAGAAAGTCAAGTTTTTGAAACTCTGCAGACACAAACACATAAAACATGTTGGAAGTTACACATGCCTCCTTCCCATAAGCAAGAGCTTATTTTTGGTGAGCCCTGGAGTAGAAGACAACATTTTAAAATCACACCTCATACAGTACACCAAGTTACTCTGACTCTATATCTGGTGGATCTGCAGACCTGTGTAGGAAGGCCATTAATACACTACATATCAGCCCAGGAAGTGATTTTGAGTCCTTACTAATCTGTTTCAAAAACAAACAGAATTTAAATCCAAATTCACGGCCTCCTATAAAATCCTCCATTGCTATTTTAGGTAAGAGATAGAACATTACCAGCTAAAACATGCCTGAACTGCAAAGCACACACTGAGCCCCCAAACCTTCCAGAGGTATTTTCTATTCCACTTAGTGTCTAACTGTCCCTTAGTCAAAACTGGCACAAAGGACCTAGTTGTAAACTCTAGCTCTGATTCCAAACCTGTCCCAGGAAATGAGGCACTGGCAAGCCTGTGGTCAAAGATAGAGGGGATGTTCCCCCATGCCTGCAGCAAGACGCACTGTCAGGTACTTGACATTATTATCAGTGATCTGACCACAAATGGACAAATGCATGTCAGACCAGAAAACATCCAGCAGATTTCAAACACAAAACTAAATTCAAGAAATTCTACCACTACAATAGATTAACAGCTGAATCAGACATTATCCTAACAAATTAAATGAGTACCTAAGCAAGGCTAGATATGAAGATGTAAAAATCTAACTTCCTGTCATATTTAAAGGGTGATTATTTCCCAAAAGCTACTGCTGATTTTGCATTTCAAACAATTGGTTTGGCCAGAAAGTTACTGGGATCAGGAAGGCTTTCAGCTACAGCTTAATTTGAGAATAACATCAGTCTGGGAATGACATGCATTTACCAGATTGCACATGGCAGTGAAAATATTCTACATCAGCAGTAGGAGCACTAGGACAGCCCGAGGGAGCAAGACTTAGATGTGTCAGTGTGAGAAACAGACAGTAATGGTTGACAATGAACAAGGTCTAAAATTCAATCCTAGGCTAAGTCAAGAGTCAAAATGGTTTGGAAACTTCACTATGAATTTGGATTATTCTGATAAAAATTAAATTATGAACCAGAATGTAATTTCAGGTGGACTAATTATGGGTGGTTAGAATTCAGAACTAGTTAAAAGAATTTCATATGTGTCCTGTCTGAAGAAATTACCTTCCATCCACGGCTAGCTATCTCACATTTTCAGAAACATGCAAGCTAAGCTAAAAGAAGGGGACAAGAACACCACAAAGGCTGTGAATCAAACCCATACAAGCATAGGCAGCCTTAAGGAGGAATTTAAGGATTACAGAAGATCAATTTCAGGACACAGTGAAATGCAGCTACCTAATACCAAGGCCATGGTCTCCTGCAGTTCCAGCTCTGCAATTTACATCCTTATCAGAGACTCTTAATACCCCTGTGGATTCACTGTCTATGAATTACCTATGGTTGAATTAATTTGTCTGAACCAGATCCAATCATCATTCCTGTGTAAACCCCACCAGATTTCCCAGAATTGCTCCATATAAATTAATATATTCTTGGTAATGCAGTTTTGTATTCAAAATGTTCACCCCAGAGTTTAAAGACTCATCTATTTAAAGTACTTTGTTGGGATCAGCAGACTATTTCTAATGAGATAAATGATCATCTGTGATCAACCCAGCTGGAATTAGTGAGACAAACTGTGGTTTTAAAGACAAAAGAAAGAGACCAGGATTCCATGGTGACCTTGGATGTGTTCAGATCAATTAGTCCACTCTATTGCCATTCTGGAATGATTGCTTGAGGATGAATGCTTATTAGATTGCTGTGAACTCTTGTATGCAAATGGACTTATTCTTCTTTTCTGATCAGAACAGAAATTTTCTATAACCAGTAGTAACCAGGTGGAGAAAACCTCCTTTTCATGCCTATGTCTTGCTAAAAGTTCTCAAAAATCATTTCTCTTCAGGGCTAGGATTTTTAGAGGGCAACTATAAAAACAAGGGAATATTATTACAGAGATTTGAGGCATTGAAACAAGACCTAAATACAGACTAAAGCAGATGGCATAATTAGATTAAAGTCACTGTTTACTTTGGCAGGTACTCGGAATTCCCCATATTCCTTCAGGAGTTCCTGAGTTTCTTCTGCTGATTCCCCTGTGGAGGTTGTGAGTAGAGAGGTAATATTCTCCTGTTTCTTGGATCCAGTCTAAGGCCTGTGAATGTCCAAAAACACCAACGGAAAAAAACAAAAACAACAGCTTTTGTAGTTCAAGGATTAATTCTCCTGACAAAAAAAAAAACCCTGCAAACAAAGAATATCAAATACATTGGGATTAATACTCTGTATACTAAAAGCTAGCTTTCTAGGAACACATAAAATGAATAAAATAATGAAAGCAGATGGGAAAGAGTACAAAAGGGTACTCCTGTGTTTCCTAGGACAAAAAGGAGTGTAGGGAATTCCACCTATATAGCAGATAAATTGGCAGGGAAAGCAGTTTTCTCATTCAGAAATAGCTCAATTAAAACAAGTTTGCTCTTCTATTTATTTCAAAAAAATGAAGAAATACAGAAATTAATCTGATGTAACAAAAATAGTGAATCTTCTTGGTTTTGGAATTGTCTAAAGTTGTTTTAAAATCTATATTTGCCATGTTTTCCGAAGTTACAGTGTTTAAACACATCTTGAGATTGCAAGAGGAGCCCCACACAGAGGCATTACATGGATACAAGGAGATTTTGCACACTGCCAGGACAGAGGACAAGGTGGGGTTTTCCATTACCTGCTTGGCACGGCGGCTCCAAAGGACACATACTGCTGCACTGATCTAATCTCCTCTTCTTCAGGGTCCCAGAAGTGAAGGACCCGATTTCACCCTCTGCACAGCTCGCTCAGAATGCTGCAGGGGCAAAGGAAAAAACATCTGCATGAGTAGGGATTCCTTGAGTGCATACAGAAATAAGCCTACTTAATCACTTTGCCTGGACCTTGTTCCCAAAAGCAGAGAGCCCAAAATCACACTTTCCTAAAAAAGGCATTGATTCAAAGTGGCTGCTAAAAAAACCCCCAAACCACCACAAAGTGAGCGTAATTTCAGAGGATGTGGTAAAAGGAAATGATGTTAGAACCAACTTTGCCTTCATGAGCACATTTCACAGATCTATAGGAGGATCCCACTGCAGAAGGGGAGGCAAATCAGACCTTCAGTGCTGTCACTTCTCCAACCTTTGATCCTGCCTGCACGGGCCCTCTGGTGTGGCTGGCCACTGCCAGGCATGCTGACGTTGTCCTGTGGATGTACTTGAGGAACACCTACGCGTTCCTCCGCGCCAGGGTACAGGCCTAGGAGGAATCAGGCCCCCTACCAAAAAGAGTCTGTAAAGATGAGCAAAGAAAGCAAGGAGTCTCTTTTCTGGGAAAGATGAGGGACTTCAGCTAAGAGTCAATAAACTCAAGCTAATAAACTAACAGTCTCACAGATCTAATTAAAACAATGAGTAATATTTTAATATAGTGGCTCATTATATAATATTAAGGCAAATTAATGACAGTAATTAAACATCTGCTTTTTAAGAATGGTACCTCCACATTTTCCTGTCTAACCCAAATCTAAGCCATCTCTCAAGAAAAGTAGTCATTGTTCAAAAACATGTCCATATCTAGAGGCATCATTTCTTAAGCCTTGACTGCAAGTGTAATTTTCATGTTGTTTATCAGTTTTAGCGGCTAGGTGGGAGGCTTGGCTACAGTTCCCTTGTCAGCCTGGGAGATCCCCCTATTTCTTCCAAAGCAGCACCTGGATGGCAGGAGAAATGTCTGTCTCCAATCTTGGTGCTGCCTTGCAGAGACAAAATTGCTTCAGTTATTATTAGTTCTTCAGTTATTGGCATTGGAGGACAAAAGATTGTATATTTCTGGATGGTTTGTACAAGCCAACACCAAAATGATGTGTAATACCTGTCATTTATAGTGCACAATTTTAAGAACTGAACTTGGAACATGCACAAACATCTAACAATCCTCCAAGTGCAAACACCACCTAAATGGTCTTGATGTTATCCTTCTGAGATATGTTTGATAATAATGCTCCATTAGCCCTGCTACAACAAAAAAAACTGGCCTAGGGTTTATACAGCCAGCCAGTAGCTGAACTGGAATTACACATCACATCATTTCTCTCAAACTACCAACACTGCTCTAAAATGTCTACTTAATGACAAATTTTTCCTAATTATTAGAGAACCAAATTAACCTGAGAAAAGCCTCCTTCTGTTCCAGATGTTTGCCTGATCAGAGGATGGACATGGTCTATCTCAGCTGCTGGCCCAAGTTTATCTCGGCCTCGCTCACCAGTCTTCATCCCGTCTGTATTCCTGCTCCAACGCCTCTAACACGCTGCACACCTGAAACATGCCCACACCAGCACAACCCAGTTATCCACAATCATATAACCAGGAGGAGAACAATGAGTAAAAGTCTTGTGAGCATTGACATTTCATTTTGCATGGGCCACAAGCAGGGGGGTAACTGGGTATCAAAACTGTCCCTAGACAAGAATGATCTAGGTTTTTCTTCCCCCTAGGGATCTTATACAGATTGGGAATCAATTTATTTAAAGCTGATAAATCCATTCTTCTCCTTCTAATGAATAATGAGAGGAAGCACCAAAGGTTGATCAAGGCAAGAGTCAGTCCAGCCCCAGTTGATCATACAGGAAAACAATCCCTATTCTACGAATGTTGTTTTAAATCCTACTGAAGTCAAGGGACTTAAAAATACTTAAAGAAAAGCACATGCTTAAGTATCTTTCTCTTGAAACAAAGTCTGAAGCTGGAATTAATCTATCTTCAGCTATATTTTAGTTGACCTCCCCTCTACAGCTTTTTTAAAGGCTGATGGTATACCAATAGACTTTGAATGAGGGTCACAATCTAGGTGGATGCAGGTGCTCCACTGCACAGGGGCCTCAACAAACACATGTTTCTATCTTGGTAGAATACAGGGAACAGTGGGAAAAGAAGTAAATAAACCAAACACAGCCTGGTAATTAGGCAAGTTGCCTCAGGACCAGGCTGAGTCTTTATGCTGCAGATCCTGAGACTATTCTCAGTGACCTGTGCAAGACACAGCAAAAGTTTTCCAGGACATTTGGAAGTTTCTTCTTTCTTCCCAAAAGGCTCTTCCTACAGACCTCCACTGTGAGAGGACCCCAGTCAGTTATTGGCCTGGATTCAGGTAGCAATGTCCATCCTTTTCTTGCTCATCTCTTGCAGCTTTAATATGAACACAAGTTATAATATCAGGAGAACCCTGAATTATAAGAACATAATAAGAGGCACATATCTGGAGGAGACCTCCAGAATTACCCCCAATCACCTCCACACATCAAAGGCCATTTTCATGTAAATCTGATCAAGAGCACATTGAAGTCCCCTTTAAAACAGGGGAGTTAGGTGAGCTTGATAACTGATCCTGCTTGCCAGGCTTATGCACGTTGCATTATGCAAAGGGCCTTATGCCCTTGGCAAATCTAAAATTATCTTTTTGCTTGGTGCAAACCAGGCATCACCCTCCAATTTGTAGTGGAGAGCAAGTGCTTCAAGTGTCATGTAGGGCCAGAAAAGCATTTCCCATGTCACTTCTTGAAAACCTTGACATTCTGTTGAACCTTCGGTGGGAATTAAAGAATGAAAATAAATGGACTGCCTTGGGATCTCACATATTTCCAGGAAGATTTTCCTGCACATGGACAAGATTGTCTTTCCTGTTAAGGTGATGAGAGAAGTGCAATAAAAAATAGGCTGTCAATGAAGTCAGAGAAAAACTGGGCTATTTGAAATCCAGGGCTTCACCACTAACATCAAGAACATAATATACTTGGGGAAGACAGGCATGAAAAAGTTTGGCGGCATGTGACTACTCTCTGTGTTCTTTTAGCTCCTTTCTCTGGATACTCAGAGAATTCAGGATCCAGCAAATGATTCACTCCCACTGTCAGGCAGTCACGGCAGCAGACCCTTAAGGACTGTAGATCAGCTGTGCAGCACAAGAGAAGATGACAGGCCTGCAGCATTGAGGTCACATGAGCATTCAAGACTGAATTGATCTTTGCCCTGGCTACATTTGCTTGAATAGACACTAACCAATGATGAGCTGGTGGGCACCTGCAGTGTGCTTGTCCTGAGACTTGGAAACAGGAAGAGAGACTGACTGATAAATTACTGCCAATGCATATTTGTGGCCAGTACATTTAACTGCCTAAAGCTCTAATGAATCCCGCTAACAGTTTATCAATTCTCACACTCCTCCATCAAGCAGTAATTTATTTTGATCTTGAATGCATCAGGGATTGTAAATCTGTTTGGGAAACTCTTCGCAGTGAAATACATTAATTATAAGGAATGCCATTCCTCTTAAACAGTCTTAAAATATCATTAAAACAAATGACACCAAAAAGTGGCCAATGATCATCTCAGCTCCAAGTTAAGGGAAAAGTACACCATTTCCCTAATGACCTATCTATTTGTGTTAAAATCTTCCCATGTCTGGTTCTCTAATTGAGGGCCTAACTGTTGTGGCAATAACAATAGAAAATGTCCTGGCAATCACTGCTGGCCTTTTGTTAAAACCACAGGTCCTGCAGTGTCCCTGCTACAGCAACTGCCTGGCTGCAGTAAATGACATCAGGCTAAGGCTGCACGAGTAAGCCACACTGTGACACTAATTCCCACTGACTACAGTATAAAGGACACCTGCTTGTGCAAGGGATGAATAACCCACCATGCCAGCAGCCAACTGGAATGTGTTTTGCAATTCATGAACACCTTGGAATGAAGTAGAGCTTGGAGGAGCATATAATGGCCTCCTGCTGTAATTATGTAGTGTTGCAGTGGATTTTAAGAGAAATCCCTTCAAATCTTGGGCATCTTTTTTTGCATGGTGGTATTAAAGTACTAGGAAAACATTGGCTCACAAATTAACAATTAAATAATTGCAATCGTTTCTGAAGGAAAAGCAGATTATATTCCTCAAGTATACATGAGAACTTGAACAAAAGTGGTGGGATTCAAAAATCATTCCTGTTTGAAAGGGGAAAATTGAAAAAACACTAACAAAAATAGCACCTTCAAGAATTACACTGCTACACTGAAAAACTAAGATGGAAGTTATTACAAACTGCTTGCTGCTCTTTATTTGTCTTCTTCTTGGAGGGGTGAGTGGGTTATTGTTTGCATTTGGTTTTTTTTTTTTTTTTTTTTGTTTTTTGTGTGTGTCTCAATAGGAGGCATTGACGAGTTTGAGCCTGTCCTCCATCTTCAGCATCAGCTGCTGCCAGTGCAGGGCCACCTTCTCAGCACATTCTCTGATGGCATCAGCATCATAATGTCCAGCCTGCAGCAACACTTCAGCCTTCTGCTGGACCTGCAGGGCACTCTGGTGTGTCTTCTGTAAGGAAGTGGCATGAAAGAGGGACTGTGTATGAGGGGAGGAAAGAGAGGTTGTACAGATGTGCCAGATGTATGGTAGAAAGGTGAAGCGAGGCGTGAGCATGGGGATGTGAGAGAGTGAAATATTTTCAGAGTTATCTTCAGTTAACAGTCACTTTCTGCAGAGCATTTTAGTTTCAGTTACTCACACACACTTGCAACTTGTTAATAAAGCTTGGAACATGTCAGCACTGCTAAGGTGGGTTGGCTCCACTGGTCAGGTACTGCCCCTTGGGCAGTAACATGGGGCGGGGTTCCCAGGGTTCCATTCTGACTGCCCCGTGCAGGCAGCTCTCACTGAGCTCCCACCCAGCCTCAGTGCTGACTGCATCCCACACAATCTGCAGCCCAAAAGCAAACTATGGGCCTAATCACCCCAATTCAGTTTACCTGGCATCAGCAGCTTTACTTGTGCAGTTGTTCAAAACATCAATCCCAGAAAAAAAGATGTCTTACTAAAGGGCATGAACTTTATCACAAGTAGCAGCCCCTACAAGATGCATTTCTGGAAGTCAGTTCACTCATGCTGGAGATTACATTTATGCTCCTACCTTTAAGGTCAGAGCTGGGGAGAGTCAAATCATTCTCTCTACCATTCCCCAGTTTACTCAGTAGCCCCTTTACAGGCAGCACTGAGTTATCTGCCCCATTCCTCAGCCTACACCAGCTCCTCTCAGAGTTACCAAGTGGTGGCTATGTCTTCCTCTGTGGGCTGCTAAAATTGCCCCTATCCCTTCCCAGCCTCCTGAGTAACTGTTCAGACATGGTTAAGCCCAGTATTTGATTTTAATCTTCTGAACAGAAGCCCTAAACTCTCTCAGACTCCTCTGTGCTATGTTCCATTTGTAACTGCTGCTGACAAATTCTCATGTGATAGTTTTATGATCTAAGCCATGAACCTGGAAAAAAGCTTGAAATCATCTGGCAATACACTGATGAATAATGTAATGTAGAGAAAGCTATTAGGAAACAAAAAGGATTAATACCTGGCAGAAACTTAGAAAGATGTTCAAGAATAACTGGTTAAATTTAATATCCAGCTGCTTTACTGATGTTAGAATTGTAATACTTGTTTGAAATAGACTTTGAAGGATTTCAACTGAAAATCAATTCCACATCTAGAATGCTTTTAGAGTACAGTCTGCCTTGTGTGCTTTGCTGATCTATTCCCCGTATTGAGCTTTAAATACTTTAAATATTTAATCTAGTGGTTTTTTTCTTTTTGAAAACTTATTTTCCCCTTATTATGGTGTAACCCTCTTCTCCCTCTGCAATTTGCATTCACCACCAAATGCAAGCACTTCCCCAGTGTCAGAAGCTGTGATAACTCAGCCAGTGGGTGTCTTGTTCCCCACTGCTGTCTGGTGGCGGCTGCCAAGATGTGGTCAGCACAGCTTGGTACCAGACAGCTCATACAGAATTGATAAAAAACTTCTTTCTTTTCCTTTAGGAGCTGAAACAGCTGCTCCTTCATTACTCTAAGCAGAGCTGGATCAAAATAAGTCATTAGCTGAGATTTAAACTCCAGAATTATTAGCATCACTGTAATGTATATTGACTAAATTCAAGTTTACCAGGAGACATCCCTTCCTCTTCCCCCCACCTCCCATCCCCAGTTAGCATCTCTTCAAATCTCCATACTTGCAGAGTTCAAAGTTTGGTTTAGCTTTCAAGTATATGGGTTTTTTTCAGCAGTTCTTTTCTCTGTAAAAACCTAACAATCAATACAATCTGGGAAGCACACACACCTTTTTTAAGCTGGAACAGGAAAAAACAGTGCTAGAAAGCAACCTCTTTCTAGCAACTGATGTGAGCACACCCTGTGAGGGTTTGCTCACAATAACAGAGATATATCAAGCACTGAGCTTAACTAGGAATCTTTTAGTGCCCTGCTTAGGGCAGATCTTAGCCCTTCACTACTTTCTCATTGAAAGGAAAGCTGCTCAGGGCAGGGGCTCTTTCTCCTGGCCCTGTGAGTGAGGCAAATGGGTTGGCTCACAATCAGTTTTCACAGGCCAGCTCAAAGATGTGTTGTTACTCCAGAGCAAGAAGGGGGAAAAGCAGTTTAGGAGACAATTCTTAAAAATTGCCCCTCTTGCCTCTTTGTCAAAATTGAGTATTAGGGTTAGAATGAGTTTCTTTTCTGGGGTTCATGAAAGAAAAGCTGAATGAAAGATTATTATTATTAATAATAGTGTGAGAGCATTATCCAGTAAAAAAACATTCACAAATGAATGCCATGGAATGACCTCCAGACTGTAGATGTGGAAAGAAACTGACTTGACAAACATTTCCCATTTCAGATGACTTTATGAATTTTAATCTTCTTAATTTTTTTTATCAAGGAAATTATCAGGAGATGCCTGAGTGTCATTTTCATGAATGGCAAAGCTGATATCGGCTAGCAGAAGAATTAGCTGCAGGTGATAATTTGTTTCACTATTAGCTGCTGGCTACATTATGAGTTTAATGATAAGTTGATTCTCTAAAGCCTCTATTCCTCTCCTTACTTTAAGAAAGCAGTGATTGATGCCCATGAGATAACCTTTTGTGTGATGTTCACCTGGGAAGGAGAAACAAAGAGGAGTAGTTGGTGTTACCTCTATTGCCAGCTGAAACTGCTCGTGCTCCCGCTGGAGCTGCTCAGCCTCCGACAGGGAGCTGGCATTGACCAGGCTGGCGTTGAGCATCGACTCCCCGTTCCTGATCCAGCCAAGCACCTGCAAACAAAGGATGTGCTCAGTGAAAGGTGCACTCAGTACCAGGGTTTATGAAGTCACTTGTCAGAAAATGCTTCAGCCTGCTTGAACAAGCATGAGCAGAAAGAAGTCTTTTCTGTGAACAGAAAGAAATCCTAGCGTAAGGTCTTAATGACACGCAGTTTTAAGAGGCAAAGATCTTACTGAAAAAAGTTATTGCTTGAAGAATTAAACTCCCTTTACATGGATATTTGGATAGCAAAGAACAATCATTTTCAAAATTTGATCACAAAAATGAATGGGCCCCTATGCAAATACCCCAGGGCAAAACCACAAAGCATAATGAAGGAGATTTGGATTTAAACATCTTTTCAAATTTCCGACAGGAATCACAGATGTTGCAACACCTTTCTGCTTCACTTGCCTGTGTGTCTTTCACACAAAGTCTGAGCTTAGTGGGGAGGAGGGAGAGGACACAGTTGGATTAATTTGGCATGGAGTTAAGATGCAGTTAGAGTTTCCACCTGCACACAGCTAGGAAAAAGTGTCAAATCTTTTATTTTGCAGTTAATCAAGAGGCTTTACTTCAGACATGTTAAAATTATTTGTAGACATGCAATCCATGCTGCAATGACTGCAGAATCACATCCTAAATGTACATAATTAATCCATCAAGCTTGTACTCACTCATTTAAGCAGCAACATTTTCTGCTATTTTAAGAGATGTGTTTAGGAAATTAGCACCCAGAACACACATGCAAGTTCTTTCCTGTGTTGTCTCAAAGCCTTTTTTCTACCTGTGAAGGTATCATATTAGTCCAGTAAAGCCAGAAAGTTGCTGAGTCCAATTCACAGATCCACAGGAAATCCTGATTGCTCAATCACTGCCCTAAATTTAGCTAATGATTTCCAAAATTGACTTTGCTGCAATAGTCTACATAGCAATTTCCCTTTTGTACTATCATTTTCTACAAGTGATCCATTAATTGCCTGGAGGAAAAAGGGATTTTTTATTGCTTTGTTTTTCATTCCTACATCATGCATCACCCTAGTTAGTGCCATTCAGCTCCCTGTAGGGTAAAAAAATGAGTTTTCCCTAGGAGAAAAGAGGGAGACATCTACACATGTAGCTGACCCTAATTTGTAGAAAATTACGTTCTGCCTTAGTACAACAGTGTGGGAGATTTAATTTCATTTGTTTCTCTTTCATCAGCAGGTGTAATTGTTCCTGTGGTAAATGCATACCACATTTAAAGAAAAAGCAGTTGAGTTATCATGTGGAAATTGTATTGTCTGGCATTTTCTACAACCCATCAGACATGAACCTTGTATTATTACCAACTACAAGGTACCAAACTCTGAAGTTACCCAAAGGATCACTGTACCTGGGAAAGGCCTGAATTGAGGACATCATGAGGCAAGACAAGCCTTCATGTTTTACATACTGCAATACACCCAGCCTTGGACTATTTGGAATGTAGAAAATACTGAGTGTGTATGCTAAAAATACAGCATTTTTTTACTCTGTGGAACACCTTTCATTTCAGCTGAGTTTTTCAAAAACTGCCACAGACAGTTTGACCCAGATTTCTCACAAATATCTGAGCCTCCAAATAGTGAAACATCAGAAAAAAATATATGGAAACTCAGCCTTACAACAAAGCAACTTGATTAGGAAGAGGGACCACACAACCAGCCTGCCAGTTTCCTCTTGTGTTCACAACACAGATTCATCTCTCTGTTCAAGAGGCTTGCAGACTCAAATTATCCAGGGGAAAGCAGTTCAGGTGGACTGGTGGATTCCATGTGCCAGCCATGCTGCCAGCACCACTCCTGACCAAGGCTGCTGCCACCCCACAGTAGCTGTCCCCTCTCCTTCCCCCAGAGTGCGGGGTTGGACACCCATTCTGGGGTTCCTACATCCCCTTTTTCAGGCCCAAGGAGCACCCAAGCACTAGCAAATTTTGTTTGGAAGCATTTACACAGTGGCTCCTGTCTACTTTGACAAGTCTGGCTCTTCAATGTTGGAGCCTCATCTGAGATTTGCATCAGCTGCTTTCATAGTAATGTTTCTCTCTTCCTTGTGTTGTTTACATACAGTAAGGAAAAAAAAATTCAGTTGCACAACCAAAGCTTCTTAAGTCTAAGTTCAAAGCCCTTGTAGAGACATTCCTGCTGTCCCTGGTTTAGAACTGGCTGGAAGGGGCCATTTACACATTTGTATCTGGTTTATAAGACCTGCTCACAAAGTGACTTCTACTCCTATAGTCTTTAATACCTTTTCATTAAAATATATAGAAAAGTTCTTAATACAGGACCAAAGCACTTCTATGATTATTTCCTGCATTAATAGTTTCACCGTTATTTTGCGACGTGCAGACAGGCCAACCCTAAAAGACAGCTTTAAAAATATATTTTCTACAAATTACAGATTTTATCAGCTTTGTAGAAGCAATGACCAAATCATTCCGGAGTTAAATCTTCAAAGACTTTCTTATACGTCCTAACAATCTTTTTATAACAGAGAAGCAGAAACAATTTTATGGGCTCTTATATAAAAGCCACTTGTCACTGGAGAACAGTTTTACTTCAAGGCATGGGTTGTTTAACAGGGCAACCACCACAACTCTGAAACAACTCCCACCTTTGACTCCAATTTGCTTTAGAGAGGCTATGCTCCTGTACAGGGATTCTCTGTAATTAAATAATAGTACCAAATTCTTCTAAAACCCCTAATTTTTTCCCTGGAACTCTGCCATCTTCACTGAGCACAGAGTCAGACTCTACAGGAAAAATAAAGACTGATGCACCCCTTGTGCAGCCATCCTTAAGAAATGAGAGCTCTGTACCATGCAGTGCTTTTGTCTACTGTTCAGTTTAGTCAGAATGTTTCTAAAAATGTTTCTTCATGTTTCTAAAACGGACTTAGGGCCTTGCTATGGATACTTGTCCAGTCAGATAACAAAAGATTTTCAAGTTTAGAAGACAAAACAATCTAAGTGAATCTTTTATAACTCCAGACCCTTTGCAGCTTCCTTCAAAAGCTATTACTAACACAGACCCAACCATCAAGGACAGCTTCTGGTAATTTTAACCATTTTTAAAACTTCATCAGTTTCCCTAGGAGCTATTTGACATTAGATTAGGAAAAAACAAATATATTCAGTGTCTCTCAAATGACTACTTCCCGTCATCCTTTGGGCATATATATTTTGAAGCAAATCTAATGCCAAACAGCAAAAATAGATGGATAACAAGCACATCAAAAGGATTAAATATATCTTCAAAACAACCTGGAAAGCAAGTGTAATAGGACACCTTGAGGATATCTTGGAGCAAATTAGGTCAAGTTCAAAACTTATTTTAAAAAAAAGCCCAAACCATACAAAGATAAATTAAGGGGATAGGGAAGCCAAACAGCTGCAGGCACAGCATTAGAGTTTGTTTTTTTAAACTGATCTCCACAAATCTATTCTGCTATTGCTTTTATATAAGCAGTCCAAGCTCTATAGTTTCTGTCAGAAATGAGTAGGTTCCAAATGAGGGAAAATCAGGCTTGGGCAGAATTTTTCTTAATAACAAAGAATTGTGAATTACTGATCTTTTCTATTTCCACTCTAAAGCAGTTCACAGAACATCTCATTTGGAATTGCTCCACTTTAATGGCCCCAAACTTCAATTCATTGTCTTGGCATTCAAACCCTTGGTGCAGATATAAAGCAGAAATCTCTGGTAAATGAAACTTAAATAGATAGAGACAGTTTAAAGACTTTTTATTTCCATGAGCCATTATATCAAAATGCAAACACATGTACACGTAGCAGCTTTGACCAATTTTACTCTGTCAGCAGAACTTAACACAGCTACAGGAGGTGTCTTGCAACAACCACATCTCAACTCATTCACAAGAGAAAGAGCAATTTGGTAATGAGATCATCCATCATCTCAGATGCACTAAACTGAAAGTGAAGGAAACCTGGACCAGACTGGAGATGAACTACAAGCCAAAATCAATACATTTCCCAATTTCACTTAATGGTTGGGAATATGACTCATCTACAGGAAACCAAATAGATAAGACACAGAAATATTTTAACTTGCCTCTTTCTAAGGGAGATTGTAGCTATGGTAATTTATAGGTTAACAAGCAACGGGGTGCTTAGTATTCAGCTGAACAAATAAAATGTTTTTTTTTCACTACTGGTTTGCTGGGAGGTCACATAATAACAAAGGCCCTGATGGTCCCAAGCTCTGTTAAGGAAATACTAATTCAAGGCAGCTGTTCTCTCACAGTAAGTATTAGCTCAGTCCTATAACCATTTCCTTTGGGTAGATTTCAGTTGTAAAATAGTTAGGCAGATATTTGATAATAAGGCAAATAACATCAGGTACCTACAGAAAGTCCTGCACTGCCACTGAATGGCTGCAGGAGCAGCCACAGGGCTGACTGCATTTCACCCCAGACAAGTGGGCAACCTACATCTTCAGCCTTTCTGCTACAGATGAAACTCCCCTCTGCTTTCTGTCATAAGTTAAAATGGCTCTGCTTTACCAGAAATCTATCACATACACCTCCAGGCTTAGCTAAGCTAAGAAACTTCAGGAACCTATAGAAAAAAAAAGTGTATACTTCATAATCATGTTAAGATGGTTGTTATAAATATCACAAAGTGTTTCTGGGTTTTGCTTGGTTTGTTTTCTTTTTTTTTTTTTCAGAGTAAAGCCAAGCAGTCTACAGAGCTCCAGAACTTTGTGAGGAGCTGATCTTCAATAATCACAAATGCAAAATGACCATATTTTAAAAGTAAAAATTAGGAGAGTTCTACGTTATTTTTAGGTAGAGTTGAAGAATATTCACATCAAAGCGGACTTTGAAAGAAAACATACACACTGCTGTTAGTGCTGCCGGTTTGCTGAGTGTAAAGGATTTATTTTGCTGGCAATGATAAAGCAATTCAGATAAAGCATCACTCAGTTATTCTGTCTTCAAAAGTGAATATTTATGATCATATGTACTGAGCATTCAGAGAGTGTGTGTATGTGTTTAAGTAAACAAATGAGCAGATATCTCTCATTAACACCTTGTAGTATCTTTCATGAACACCTTGTCCCAACATCACCCCCCAACCCACCTATTTGTATAGTAAAATGGAAAACTGAATATTCCAGATGTCTGGAAAAACATTCTTGGTTTTCCTGATGAAATCAAGAACATTCAATAAAAAGACAGACATAAACTAGAGTGTGAAGCCACCTATGGGCTAGGAAGCAGGAAGTGTAATGTTACCCTGTGCAGCAAAGGAAAACAAAGAAACAGGAGGCATCCAAATTAAATATTAGGGAAAACCAAGGGAGGCAGAACATGACTGTCTATGCTAGGATGAAATCTGAAAGAAAGGCAATTTAATAATACTAAGAAGTCTGAACAAGTCTTGGGATCTAGAGACCGCTGACAGAATTTTTTAAATCACCAGAAGATGTTAAAGATTCCTGCAAGACAACAGATGTATAGCAATAAATGAAAAGGTGAAACTATCATAATACCATACTTAGGCCTTGCAGCTCAGTTTCCTTTGCTTTGGGCCTGTTTTCCACCTCAGCTTAAATCTGGGTCACAAATTGAACAATTGTTTCCCAGAACACTTGGAGTTTGAGGCCATTTCTCCAGTTGACAGGCTACAGGGTCAGTTTTGCACAGAATTCCAATAACTACTCATGAAGCCAAAAACATGGGAGAGCAGAGCCCCCTCTTATTTGCAAAGGGCCATTCTGTAACCTGTCAGCAAATCAACTACTGTTAGGGAAAGGGGGATTTAGACTGCGCACCTAAAGGTTTGTCCCTTGGCAGACAGTGGCTTAGCAGTGTGAATGTAAGTAATGGCTGAAAACCCCCTCAAGCCCCTCACGTGTGGTTAAAACTCTCACCTGCTTGACCTCAGCCTGGAGGTGCCGGAGCTGCAGGCACTGCTCTAACCTCTTGTGAGTTTGGTCAGCATTCAGCTCCAGCTCGTGCTGCTTCTCATGAAGGAATTCCAGCAGTTCTTGAACCTGGGTTGCAAGATCAATGTCTTTTTCACAGATCAGCTCAATGCCTGTAACATGCAGAGAGAGAAAGATTATTGCATTTCCTTGAAATTTCAATTTTGCATAACTGCAAACTTCAAAATTTTTTGCCATTTAACACATTGATCTGGAACTGTCAGAGTAACTCTTTCTCACTTAAATTTCTCACATGTAATATTTGGCTTTCACAGCTCCCTAATCTTCATCTCTACATTTTTCTACAAAGTGGTGTTTCTCTGGTGGTCATTGCTCATCTGACTCATCAGCATCTGGCCAGTCGGACTGACTTAAGCACAATCTTGCTCAAAAACTTGCATGAACATCAAATTTTAAAAAAGACAGAAAAATCCTCAGTTTTTTTAGGGTAATTAATAAACTTACACTTTAGAAATGCATGTTAAAAAAAAGGAAGAAAAAAACTAGAAGAAAAAAGAGATAAGGAAGAAAATAGAAAAGTCAAATAGATCTACAGTAGTACAGGGAGCTCCGTAGAGAAAACCTTTTTCTATCTGGATGCTTGTACAGGATCATCAACAATGAATTACTTTAAATCAGACTTTAGTTCATTCAGAATTATTCCCCAAACAGACTTTTGTCCTATCCTCACACAGCAGACAGAAAGGGTGTCTTAGTACCATATCTCCCTCTCTTGCATCCTACGTGAACTTGCTACCCTCTCAAAGGCCTGGTCTGATTTCATGGCCCTGACTTGATCAGGAGATTGAAATAGAGACTTCCTGAGGCCTCTCCTACCTCCTGAATGTTCATCTGACACTGTGAGCCTTGTGTGCAGTGTTTACATGAAATACAGTGCAGAGCTTCACACCTTCTCTCGGGGTGCCACTGATGTGATTGGGACGCTGGGTGCGCCACCAGTGCAACTGGAAGGTTTGGCCTGGAGGAAATATGATGTCATCCCATGTTCCTGCAGTCCCTGGGATTGCAAACTAATAAAGACCCTTCCCTTACGAAGGTCTACTGGAATTTTGCCATTGGCCTCAAAGAAGGAAGGATAAGGAACCTAACATAAAAATAATATGATTGTACTAATGCTGAGAAAACACTGCACGCTCCTCCAAAGCCATTTGATTTAACAGAATAATTTAGGATTAAAAAAAGAAATGTGTTAATTAGAAGCTGCTGAAAAAGATCTTGGATACTATTTTTGAAAGCCATTTAGAAAATTGTCTTTACCTCCCTCTTTATCCTCCTCAGAGACTCATGACTTTCATACAGCGGTATCTACACAGTACAGCACACAAAATAAATATGACCTTATTACTAACCCCATCCCTTTTCCTGGTTTCTGGTTTTATCAGAAAAAGCACATGGGAATGCAAATGATTGGCTTATTCCCTTTCCCAGCCAAAACAAAACAGTTCCTTCATTACCAAATAAAGTGGAATGGCCCCTGGCTTCCCATTTAAAACTGGAAATTTAATATATGTTTCTATTCTTGGGAGTGAAGTTCTTTTCAATTGCCAGACACCAGGCATTGTTGCTGCAATTAGCCTGCATATGGTTCTGTATCCTGAGGACATGATGGCTTTTTGTATGCTTGACTTCACCACACCTATTGGATATTAAATGCACAGCTTTGCCTCCCGCACACTCAGCTGGTGCAGCTCTGATCATGCTAACTCATCAGCAGCAACCAGGGAACTGCCTGGGATGCTATCCAAGGGCAGTGTGTGCTCCCCATGATGAATGATCTGCCCTTTCCTGCTTGTCATATGTCACACAGATTTATTCTGCGGTGCCAGCACATGCAGTGAGAGTGCTTTTTCTTCTCAAGTATTGGTTGGCAAAACAGAAAGCCTTGTTTCCCGAATAATTTCATACATATTATCTTTACATTGTGTTTTGACAGCTAGAAAAGCACAGCTGACTTTCTGATAAAATGAACTTGGTTGCCATTTTCTTCTACTGCCTCAAACAGCACAGCAGATGTCAAGTGAATGATATTGAATTGAAAATGTTTTTAAAAAATCCTGCAGGAAAGAGTACTGAGCCACACTTACTGGCATCCTACAAAACATACATTAGTGACACCTGAACTGTTTGCAATAGAATAGAATTCTATTGAGATAGAATTCAGTCTAGGGAAGGGGTATTGCTTTTTAACTTGTACAAAAGTGTTCTGAAACTGCTTTAAATCTGCTTTATGCTGAAATATTAAGAACCTGTGATAGCACAGTTTATATTCTCTTCTTAGCAATATAAACTACAGTTATAATTAACCATAAAGGACATCACAAAGCAAACGAAATGGATTTCTGCTTCCCTTTTAAGCAATGCAACACTTGGAAAAGAGGTGAACAATGTTAGCTTGATGACCAGGAAGCTAAAGAACTTTGAATCTTACATGTATCAAGCAGGTACTGAATAAATATCCCCAACTTCAGCTCTACAGTGTATTTCAGGTTTGACTTAGAAGCAATTTGTCTAAGATGTTAAAAGGAGCTCTGCAAACCATTAGAGATCCCCAGCTGGGGGCTCATTATGACAATGATATTGACAATGCAAATGGACTTTATTAATCAAATAAATTTGCACAATCAATTAACCAACTATTAGAGTGTAACTGCTTTTAATGCCTAGAATCAGACTAACTAAGGTGCATATGCTAATAAATTACCTGAGCATGTCATTACCACAGCTTGGGCCCAAGTGCTGAATTACTCCTGAATAATTATCCTAAACTTTCTGTGGGAAATGGATTTCTCAGAATTTTGTCCAAGTCCAAGTTGTCACTTTTGCAGACACCAGGCTCCTTCAATGTATTGAGTTAAGCATCCAGAAAAACCAATAACAATTTCTGAGATTATTTACCCACATATTTAGCTTTGCTATCAGCAGTAGAGGTAAAATCAAACAGGAAAATAGCAGATAGGTTTCTCGAAAGAAAAAGGGCTGGCTCATTAGAAACTCCAGTCTTGTTGAGAATATTACTATAATATTTCCTACATAAAATTATGTTTCCTGATTGACACACATTTTAGCGACAATTTGCAAGTACTGCAAAATTTCAGGAAATGCAATCTGACTTCCAGATCTTACCTCTTCCCTAAGAAAACCAAACATTTTTAAAAAAAATAATTATTGCAATGGAGAAAACAGTCTAATCCAGGCTCACTTGCACGTGCTGGAGCATTGGAGGGAATCACAGGAACATAACCCTGAGCTGGATGGAACTTTGGAAATACTGGGCTTGCAGAGAAGCCTGATTGTGTGGATGCCCTCAATATCCACAGAGTCTGACCTGGTGCATCACAGAACCACTGGATTTATTGTACCAACATAGGAATGTTCACAGGGATTGCCAGATACTCCATAGCCTAGTAAGGGTCAGTGCTCCAAGTCTGCATCAGACACGCAAAAATCATGGCTGAATGTCCAAGACCTTCTTTTTCTACCTCAAGTCTTCCAAGTGAAAAATACATCATAAATGGCAGCACATGGATGTAATTTTATCTGACAGACTTGCTGACTTAAAAACCTCCAAGACAAACGAGAGAATGATCAAAACCAAGTCAGTCTCCTGTGTGGCATGTTGAAAAGAATAAAGCTCAAATCGATTTATAGGGAAGGAAAGAAACTTGGTCAGTTAAGGGTGGCTGGTTAGGTAGAATGGCTCTGGAAAATCACATTTTTTCTGGCTCTATCTTCTGTGGCTACAGCTGAGGTTTGATTGTAGCAGTGGTGACAGTGTACAATAGGAAGCAGCAATAGCAGCTGATTTCCCAGAACCTCTGCAAGTTTTCAGCTCTGGCAGGTAAGAACAATCATCCCCTACCCTATACTCTGAATGGCTATGATAAAGGACTCAGGAAGAGGGAGTAAAATTCGATCACTTTTTTATGAAGTATAACTGTTCTTCACTGAAGTAAGAAGCAGTAGGCTCCCAAGTACTACCTTCCTCCCTTATTTTTCCATTCTTCCAGCATTTAGCATTCCATGCATACTAGACATGGCCATTACCTTTGATTTACTATAGTTACTCTACATCCCCACGGGACTTCTGCTTCCCTGCTTTTGAGAGCAGTGGATTTTTATTAGGTAGGCTTCATAGAAAGTGGCCTCAGAGAATCTTACAAAAACATTTTACAAGTCAATTCATTGAGTTGCTAACCTTTTGTCAGCAATGCAAAAGAAGTTGTTTCTAACTTCTTGACAAACACAGAATTCATTTTTTATTTTCTAAAACTTAGTCACTGAGGCTCCTGACTGTGCTCTGTTCTGGATCATATTCTTTACCTCACGTGCATTCCTTCAGGATGAAAAAACAGGCAAAAGAGCACAAACATCTTAACCAATGTCTTACGAGGAGTTTCCTAACTCAGAAAGCAGGGAGGCTGAAGCACAGGACCAGGCATCATGTGGGCAGATCTCACAGAGGCTCACAGAACGCACCAGATTATCTACTTCACAACATCCTCTTGAAGCAGTCCTTAAGCCTCTGTTGAGTGCAGCCTGCCAAATCAGGCTGGATACTGCCAGATTGTTCTGAAGGTAGGTGCCTAGAGGTAAAATGTTTGCCAAAGAATAATACCATAAAATCCTTTTTATTTCAAACGAGGGAAAGAACAGGAACTGCTCTTGCTTTGCAATCTTTCCAAACATTTTAGAAGGTTAAAGCACTACATAAGTAACATTCACTTCTGGGCTTTACGCAGTGATTAATCTGAATTATGATCCAAAGAAACAAAAATTTTGACTCTTAGGATGTATTAGAAATTCTCTTATGCTGAGAAGCAAAGTAAAATCAGACAGACTCTCTATCAAAATGAATCAAGACTTTCATTTAAGAGCATATCTCAAAGGGCTTTTTTACACCCAAGTTGGTACCCTTAACTGCACTCTGAAAAGGAGAATTCCAGTATGGTTTATCATATTCCCCTTTTACACAAAACAATTCCAAGTAGAACTGGCTGGAAACAAGAGTTCCATTTCATTACTGGTTTCAAGGCTCTCATATTTGGATTCTTTTGCAGAGGACTCTTGGATAACTAGATTCTTTCTCCCCTTACTCTCCCTCTCTTTCCCTTGGCCATATCTGCACCCTGAAATGGGGAACAGGGAAAAGGCACTCGAGTCTGCAGAGAATGAAGTCAGCCCAGCTGGTCAGTTTGACTCTCACTAAAGCCAATTTGCAGTAAGATTAACAAGCTTAGGAGTCTAGAACCACTAGATTGCATCCAGACCTGAGGTTTGACTGCCCAGCTCAAGGATCTGTAGCTCTTGACTGCAGTGCTTGTTTCTGAGCTGGAGCAAGGACAAGGAGCTTGTCTTGCCCTCCCCTCTCCAACCAATTTGGAGTCAATCACACACTCCTCCCTGCAGCTGTGAAACTTTCTGAATGAAACTTGAAATTTGGCTTCACTTCCTCAATAAGTTTCAGTCTTGAAGAAACAGCAGGTTTTTACTTAAATCCTGAATCAGAATTCTTAAAACTTGTGGAACAGTTCTGGGAGTGGAGAGACAGGTATTGCCTACACTTCTGTTAAAAGCTTATTTGATATATAATGTGGTATTTTGGCTTGCTATGCATTTTGGGCTTTTTCTTGGTTTTTTTTTGTTTCTTTTTTTTTTTTTTTTCATGTAAAATAGAGATCAAATTGTTCTCACCTGAAGCCTGGACCTCCATGATGTATTGGTGCAAGTCTTGCCCTTGCTGGATGACTTCAAAGGTCATGTTGTTCATGGCCAGTTTCCGCTCAGTGTGACGCTGCAATCGCTGCTCAGCCAGAGTGAGATCCTCAGTGTTGAAATCATTCATTTGCCTCAGAAGATCTTCATTCCAAGCATCCAACTCTGCTGTAACCTTCATGGGCAGAAGACACACTCAGGATCAATGAGATATCTTACTCTCAAACAATGTTTGGATCAGGAAATACTTCACGTTTTGATTCTGATCCAGAAACCTTCAAACTCCAGATCCTGCCCACTTAATGGTGACACTTCACATTTTTCTTCAGTGAGGATCCATGAAAAGACTATCAGTCCAACAAAAACTATCACCTTCCTTTTCCCTTACATATCCCAAATGACACTGGAAGAGAATACTCACTGTATTCTCCTTGATGGTAGAACAAATGTTTCTGAATATATTCAAATTAAATGAAAAATTAATGCTTCCAGAATTACAAAACGCCCTGCAACTACACAATCCCCAAACGGCCTGAATGTTTCTAAAACATTCATTTTGCAACACATTATATGTTACATATCACAGATGTAACGCGCAACACAGAAACATCGCACTCAAGGTTTAGGTGAATCATTTACAGATTCACAAATGAAACATGGCTGTAACCAAAGACCAGCCAGTAACTCCTGGGAACATGCAAAATCTTCTTTGCTTTCTCTGCTTCCTAATTGTGACACACAGGTTGATGATTTTAGCAGTCCATTTATTGTATTTTCTGCATTTTACATCTTTCTCCACAGAAGCCAGCTGGTATCAAAGCCCTCCAGTTTTGCCTGTGCAATTAAAGCAAGATCCAGTGTCCACCTAAGCAGCCCAGCCTCACCTCAATCTAGGTTCTGCTGCTGCAGGCAAAAAAGAGGGAATGTGCTAGTGACAATGAATGAGGGAGGGTGACAAGGGAAATGGGAATTAAGTTGTACAGTGCAGAATACAAGTCTTAGAAGGATTGAAAATGATTAAATAAATGACTTGATTCTGATTAATAGGTCAATTCCTCAGCTAAATAGCTAAATTCAGGAGAGCTAAAAGTAGATATCTACATTCCCACTTGTACACATTATGATGCAGTGAAAAGTTCTCTGCTTCTCACTAAAAGTGCTCTTCAGGGCCTCTGTGCAGTGAGATGTTTAACTTCCTAAGGAACCAAGATTCAGAATTTTCCATTCAGCTTTCCTTTCCAGAAAACATACATAATATGCAGCACAGGCTTAGGAAGAGGACTGAAATGGATCAGTTCTCAGCCCTTCTCACATTAGAATGGACAAAAGCACAGAGTTTTGCACTAGAAGGAAAAAGTGCATATTTTAGGCTCTTTTTTGAGAGAAGCAGAAAAGCAGACTTACTCAGTGAAGAACCTGGGACTCATCTGTGGAAGAGAAGGCAGAGTGTGGATATCCTGAGGGGTTTCTATTTTTCTTCAGCTTGTTTCCTTTGCCCATTCCACTCAATTACCTTTAAATAATAGCTATCTCTACACTGTCTTTGCCCCCATTCCTGATTCCAGCAGCCTCTGATTCATTCACATATCACAGCAGGAGACCCTGGACTGTGGAGGCTTATTGGCAGACTTAACTGTTAGGGAAAAATGTCCAAAGTTGATGGCAGAAAAGAGCTTTACCAGATATTTACATTTAGGGGTAGATGCTCAGCTAATAGTAATCAGAACTGAGGTGATCTTGACCTCATTTCAAACTACAAACAACAGAATTAATTCAGAGTGAGCACAGGTTCCTACAGCCATGACAGTAACACAAAGTTCAATGTAAATGTTCAGTTGTTAAATGTAAATGTTCAGTGTTAATGTTGAGTTCCTTTCTGCTCTTTCTATGGAAAAGCACATGACATAAGTGAATCAGAAATTTCTCTTGGTAACTTCTCCACTTGGCTACAGAAGGGACACTGACCACTACTGCTTTTACTGCTTGTGGACAATGGAGCTAAAAGGGGTTTTGCTCCATTATCCACACTCCCCAGATCCAGTCAGTGTTCCAGCCAAGGAGGAAAGGATGGTACAGGCAGTGGGGATGCAAGCTGATAAACAATGTAGGATGCAAGGCCAGCCCATGGTGCTCCATGCCACGTTGTCAGGGCCAGGAACAGAGGCTAAGCCCGTGCCTGAGCAGCTCTGGACAGCTGGACACATCCAGCAGTAACAAAACTGTCAGAGTGAGTGCCAGCTCTGCCAGGCCAAGAGCACAGCCACCAGGGGAGGGAAGTAGCCTTTGAGTGAGGGCTGGTGAAGGAAGGAGTGACAGTCATCCCCTGAAGAGAGGAAGGAATCAGGCACAGCAAGAGGTGGAACAACACCAAATTTCTCAGGCTAAGTGGGTACAGGAAGGCTGGGTACATTGCTCTGAGTAACAAGCAGATGGCTAGCAGGGAATCTAAAGCACTCTAAGGCAAGAAGCAATAGCAGGGCTGCAATAACAACCCAGGTTTCCTGAGTCCCAATCTGGTGCCCTATTCCAGAGACCATGCTGCTTTGAATATCTCATTAGGACATTTCCTTTTCTCTCTGTACAGACAATGTCTCAAAACCCCAGCATTTTCTGTACTTCAAACAGGACCATTTGGAAATAGTGCTAGAGTCTGAATGTATTGGTTTGATTTAAGTATACGGAAAATTATTTTTTTCTTGAGGAAGATTTAATTAGGCAGTTCTGTTAACTACAACCATATACTTTTCCAGTCTAAAAAATGGATGCTTTCACAGATGAGTCAGGCCTTGATATCTCTGATAAAACTTGGACTGCATTAAACAGAAGTGTCCTATCCCCTAAGCTGTGACAAGATCCAATTGCACTGGGCCTCTGTCAGGAATTCTCTCATACATGAGGGTCGCTTGGCCATGAACTTGTTATATTCCCTTTTGACAAAGAAGAATTCCTGATTAGTTTACCCTGTTCATGTGTTTTGGTGGGAAGAACTGACAGTACTTCTTATTTTATTCACTTTATTTACCAGTGTTAGTGATTCTGAATAGACCTCAGCACCCCCCACATGCAGTGAGAGAAGGGAAGCCCTGCTGTAATAGAAGACTGGAGCTCTGCTCTGTTCTGCTGTGGCTTGAGAAAGCAATTTTACCAAAGGAGAAGGGTCCTGAGAGCAGCAGGAGTGCAAGGTCTACACTAGCACAAGCAGCAGCCTTATTTCCACACTGTTTCCACGGTGTTCCAGCCTGGTTTCCACACTGTTCCAAGGAAAGCTGCATGTGACTCATTGTCAGCCACACTTCAGCCAACTCACTCTCCTTTTCTGTGGGTCATATCAGGTCAGTGGCCAAGAAACAGCACCCTATTATTAAAGGAAGGTCAAACAACCCAGGAGTACTGATGGGAGAAAGCCATGACAAAGTGTTGATTCCAATGAGCCTAGGAAGCACATTTTGTCATTCTTCACCTGAAAGAGATGCTCCTGCTGCCATGAGAATGGGAGGAGAAGCAGCACTGGCAGTGAACCCACTCTAGTATGAAGTGAGATATCCTTATCAGAGAAAGGGTGGAGCATGTGAGTAAATGCTGGGTTTGTGTGAGCTCCATGAGACTGTCCCAGAGCAATTATGGATATACAGCCCATGGCAGCCAGGCCTGTGTTCGTGCAGACACAGTGACCACAGTCTAGACCACAAAGCTTTTAGGCAGGAATCCTCCTAAAGCAGCAACTTAATATATCCAAATTCCCACTCCTGCAATACTGCTGCATTTGCTGCCTCCTGGATTTGTCATGTTGCAACATCAGCAGGAAACATGAGCAAATGGAGAGGGACATGCTCTTCAGTCCTGGAGAATACTGACAGCTGTAGAGAAGAGGTACACAGGTGAAAAGCAGCAGCAGTAGTAACAACAACAGGAGCAGCCCAGGCATCTCATGCCTACCTTGCAGCTCGCTTGTGAATTAGGCCAAAGAGCCTGCCAGAGCTGGAGCAGCTGCTGTGCAGGCAACTGTACATCTCCAATAATTTCTTCTCTAAATCCTTAAGTATATATTTTTTATAGTGCCGATGATGAGATTTTCTACAAAAGGATGCTTGAATGCTGCTTGTTTGGCCTTAATTCAGTGTTCAACATCTAAAGTCACGTTTAATGGCAACCAGAAAATTTTGTTTGCCAGTTGAAGGAGGTGGAGACGGGAAGTGAGGAATGAAGTGAAAGAAGATAAATGCTACATGGAGAATGAATCACAGAGAAGCTGATATTCTGAAGCATGGGCTGAGGAAGGGCATATGAGGAGGAGGGAAGAAAGTTCTATCCTGGGAGCACAAGCTATCAACACAAAGCAAGTGGGCTTGAGAGGGATCTGAAAAAGAGTAAAGATGCCTGGGAAGAATAAGCAAATGTAGGAGGCAGGCTGGAACAAAAATGATGGTGCAAGTAGGAAGAGAAGCAAAGGTGAGAAGAGTGGGTAGAGCATGGGGATGAGCCAGGACAGGAAGAACAGTCACACAGGCACAGAGCAGATCTGCACTGAAAAGACAAGATCTACTTCTTTTCAAGGGAAAAAAAGTGACAGCCATACAGCTGGGATTAACAGTGGGGATGGATGAGATGAGAGGTAAGATTTGATCCATGAAGGAATAAAAAAAAATAAAAATCCACATCCTGGATGCAGAGGGAATGTCTGTGAGTGCAGAAAGAGAGGAATTATAATAGAGTTGGTAAGACCAGATCTCTAAGGCACTCACCAGAGATTGGGCAACAGGAATGCCAAGGGTAGGAACATTCAGAGCAGGCTGAAGGAGCAGAAGACTGGATGTGACAGTGTAAGTGGGTCTGGGAGCAGACTGAGACGGGAAAGGGTAAATGGAACTGTCATTTCTACAGATCATATGAGCAGAAAGTTTGCTGTTCCTCTTTCTCAGGCCCTGGTTTTGGCTGATGCTGTGCAAAATGACAACACTGTCACCCCATTTTTTTGACAACAGACAGAGATGCCACACTGGCTTAGTGGGGACCTGAGCCACTGAAGTGTGAAAGGACTGTCACAACGATGATTCTGCTCCAGTGCTCTTGACTCCTTTGAATCCCAAAAATATCTGGAGCAACAATGGATTCAGCTCCAAAACACAGGGTGCCCAGAACAGCTCAGAGCATTCCTTTCCTTAAAATGAAGGGACATGCAGTTGGAAAACTCAGTATAGATGGAAAAGAGAAACAAAAACCCACTAGCAAGAAATATTGCAGGATCCCATCTTATGAACAGAAAAGGTGGAAATTTTTTTCAAATCTATCTCAAAAGCTCTGTAATGCTTATTTCTAATGAAGAAGTTCACATCTGAGTATCAGCTCTTAGTCAGTGAGGAGGCTACAAAACATCTTGTACTTTCATGCAGGCAGCTAATGCTCTTGAAAGGTACAGCTAGTGTTATAAACCTGGAATGGGATGCTCAAATGAGCTGTAAATAACAGTGAAACGAGCTGCTGTGAAAGCCAGCTCCTGTTTCCTCCTAAACTCATGCTCAGGGATTGTTGTGAACAGCCAGAAGAGGCAGCAAGAGAAATCACAGCTGAAAAATTTAATTAGCAGGTGAAATAGAGCCAAGGAAATTGAATGGGGGATAATTAGATATCCAGCAGGTGAAGGTTTTAGTGATCATGGGGTTTTTTGAAATATAACAAACAGCTTACAAGATCCAATTTATATTGTGCAGTGGGAACTCCCTTAATCCCTCTCAGGACTGTCCTGGTGTAGGAATCGCATCACTCTCAAGCTACAGAAAAGAGGTTCTGTCTAGCATTTTACAATGTAGGGAAAGAAACAATACATGCAAAGGAAGGAGCTGAACACTTCCAGCAAAAGGAGCAGTGTCACAGCACACGTCACAGTTGAGACAACCATGACACACTGAGTATCACCACACAATTTCAGAAGACTTTAAGCATTTGCTCATCCAGAGTAACACCAGACCACTGCAGAAGGCTGCAGGCATCTGCCCTCCTCGTTCTTCAGCCCAACCTTTTATCCCCCTCATGTTCATGCATTGCACCTGTGTGCCCTCTGTTCCCTTTGGTGGTTGGTCAGTGCTCCTGGGCACTCCATGGCTCATTGCTGTCAATGCTGCTCACCTGCTTTTCACACCTGTACCCACTGGGGAAGAAGCTGGGCTATCCCACTCCCAGTTACCACCAACTGTGCTCCTACAGGTAAGGAAGGTTTTTTTTTGAGGTAACCAACAAATGTTGCTGGACATGTATTGGCTGAGATCATTCCTGTTCTCAGTCACAGCATTCTACAGAGGCCTACAGGTGAATTTGATAATCTGTCTACAAAAGCTTAACAGGAAAAACATGCAGAAAGACACTGCATGGTGGTAATTTTTTAGGGGTTGCCATCAGTGCATTATACCATTTGGTTCATATACATTTACTCAGCATTTTGCTGAGTACTTTTGCATTCACTCAAATAGTGGTTAAAAAGCCTTTAAATTACTATTTCTGAAGCAAGGGACAAAGTATACTTGACAGATCTTCCCAAGGATATAACTCTGGAGCACACCTGTGCTTTGCATGTAAAATGCACTCAGTGTGATGCCAGCACTGCTGCTGATGTCTGCCAGCCCTCACCCCTCCAGCCCTGCTCCCGATTCCCTCATAGCAGATCAGCTCCCACATTCACATTCCATGAAATCTCCCGAGTTACCTGGCTGGCTGCACAAACTCAATTCAGTCTGTATCATACAGAAATACCAACCATATAACCCCAAGGATCCCATGTTGCTTTGAAACGTGCAGGGGCTTGGTAAAGGAATAAAACCTATCAGGCATCAGAGTTAGACACATTTCCTAAATAAAGGATGGGCTGTCATTTTGTGTGTTAAAACTTAGGGCAGAACAGCTCCCACAGGGATGGCCAGGGTCTCTCATGTTTCTGTTATGTCTCTTTTCAGGTGTTGCCATAGCTTGGATTTCATAACTTACCCTGAGAACCCAGAGTGTAAATATCACTCAATGTAATGAGATTAAGGCAAGAAAGAACAGGCAGCACGTGCTATGGGGCTGTGTGTTTGTACCCAAATTCACATCTGCCAAACCTGCCATGAGTCCAGGGCAACACAAAAGCTGCCTGTGAGGCTTAGAAGTCCTTAAAAGTCCTAAATGAACACAGCTGGTCTGCCCTGCCTAAGAAATAGGCAGGTGGCTTCTCTTAAAGAAAAGTATTTTTCCTGAAGACAAAATGCAGCAATAGTTGACAGATTTCATTGAAGTACACGATCAATAATGCCTAAATGGATGGAAATAAGTGTTGATTGTATGGTAATCATTAATCCTAAAGTTTGTCTGAACTCCAAACCTCTGTCAAGATGCAAAAACTCAAAAACCAGGAGGGCTACAAAACAGATGGGCACAGCATAGGTTTAGGAAGGAGTGCCAGAGGAATGGGTTATGTACACATTTCAATATTTGTGGAGAACAGTCAAAGCAGGGTAGGTTCCAAAGAACAAAAGACAGACACATCCTAAGCAAAACAAAAAGGCAAATCACTCATTTGCCATTTGTTCATTTTAAAAAATCCTACTACTTTGTTCGCCCTATTCATTAGAAAGGAGAGAGAGAGAAGCAGGGAAAATTGACAGAACTGGAAATGTTCAGTACCAAAACTGGATGGAAAGAGACAACATGAGATGTTTTCTGAGGCCGGGCTCTAACATGCAGCTTTCCCTAAAGTTGTTGGAAGCAGATGGGCTCCCACAGCTGCATCCCTCCAGCTTCCACTAGAGAGATGCAAATCTTCCTCTCACCAAAGTTGCCAGGGAAGGGTCCTCATGTCAAGGGATTCCCTGGAGCACAAGAACCAACAGACCCAAGAACATACACCTGAGGGGGGAAAATGGGAAACTGGGTGCTTGAAAAGGCAGAAGTGGCAATGAGGAGAAAATGTTCAAGTTTGGGAGGAGGACCCAGGTTTTGCAGGCAGTTTGTGTGAGTGCAGGAAGGATTAACACAGCTGCAGCAGGTACAGGCCTTTCACTAAGGATGTGTTCAATATGGCACTGCTCTTTGGACAGATGGAAGGGGGGCTTATCTAGACTAGAAAAGGAGAAATTAATATGACAATCAATCATACTGGTACACATTATTTCACAATTCTTAATCTACGGAGGATCTAGGTTATTATGGAAAATTAAAACCTAAATACATTTCCAGTCATAGCTCAAGCTACTTGTCTTTAGTAGAAAAAATAATTTCCTGTTTTAAACATCATCATCTTTTTTCCTTAATAGCTTGGAATAGTCAACCATCAGAAATACAACATGCTTTTAAATTATGGTGATGAAAAAATCTTTTTGTTTCTCAACAATGGCATGAGATAATTCTGTTAATTCTTGTAACAGTTTCCTACTGAATTGGAATCTTCATTATACAGCTGAGGCAACTGACTGCAATCTACTTTCTAAGCACCATTACTGTGTCAATTTGAGCCAATTCAGCTGAAATGCAGTTGAGCCAATTCAGTTGAAATGCATAGCATACATGTGTTATTGAACATTTTATTTCAAACTGCCTTTGTTTTATTATCCATCAAACTGCCTTTCTTGTTTAAGTACTAACTTAGAGAATTTACGATAGTGACCTGGGTATATTTTTCACTGTGTTTTCAGTAAAAATTATCAAAATTATTCTAAAATAAAAAATATTTTTCCAAGAGAGGGAGCTTTCTAAATAAAATCATCTGCCCATAGACTCTCTATGAAACATGCTCTCAGGTTTCCCTGTAATATTAATCTTGCAGAGGGAATTCAGATGTTTATATGATAAAAAAATAGCAAATCTACAGTGACAACTAATGGTGATTTTCTTTAAAATCCTTTCTTGCTAATCTGATTTTAGAAGATTCTGAAGCACATTTCCAATTTCAAGTATCTTAATGTATCACAGCCACTCCATTCTGTGAATATACAGAAGTAAGATCCATGCAGAAACCAATCAAAGGTATCCACAAAGTATTTCCATATTGGTATCCCACGTGAGGGGAATAATGTAAGTCAGATCCTCTCCTGATGCCTTGGTAACTCCATCAGTAAAGTAATGCCTGGTAGTGACACTCTTTAATTGAAAGACTATTTACAAAGAAAAAGAATTTGAGAACAGTGATTTGTTTTAATTTTTTAGAAGTACTTTTACCTAAATCAGAACAATTATAGGTTCAGACTTGAACCTGCAGTGAAACAAGCTGAGAACTTAATGAGTAACTCACATGGGTTCACCACATACTGTCTGCAAACACATTTGGGTGCTCCAGAGGCACAAATTGGTTGTCTCTTTCTTCTTTTTTGAAAACACAGATGCCATTTATGGGTATGTTCAAGTAGAGCATTCACACCCATTTACATCTTTAAAGTAAAACTCTCAATTATTCAGCATCTGCCATGCCACACCAATATGTATAAAAGTATCTCCTATTTAAATATAGGAGATAACAGATGCTGCTGAAAGAGCAGTACCTGACATGAAGTAGATACATTTATATATTTATACACAAATACAAAGAATGCTGCCTCTCCACAGCAAGGAGGCTGCACAGAACTGGTAAGTAAATGAAACTCTTGTCATTTACATCATTAACAAGCACTGTAGGACAGACTGCAGTGAAATACCTCACTGTGCAGTCACAGAAGAGGAGCTCAGATACTCCTCACTGATTCCTATGTCTGGCATTCAGCAATAGAACAGGACACCTTTTAGGAAACTGGACACCTGCTTCCTGCCTTTTATTCCACTGTAATTCATCATGTCATGTCTTAAACACAACATGTAACACACCATCTAAACCTCCCAGCAGTTACCAGCACCAACCTTGAGACTACCTACAGATTTACAAACAATAAATAAATAATGAATAAACCTACAGATTTACAAACAATACCTCCAGGAATGTATCATCCTCAAACACAGGTGCTCCCTGAACTGAACAAGCACCAGGGGATACAGCAGGAGGAACGCACCCCACAAAGGACACAAGCACTGACATCAGTCTCACAGACTCTGTGTACAAGTTAATACACATTTTGTTCCTTTTTCAGCTCCTATCAGTACTACAGAAAGCAATTACTGAGATTGGCTGGAATAGCTTCAAAATTTCTCACTCCAAGAATACCCCAATATTTTGATGAATTTTCCATCCAGTGCTTTTGATTCCAAAACAGAACTGAAAGACCTTTTTTTTTTTTTTTTTGCATGAGGACACAAAAACATCCCTTTAATTTTCTAAGGGACTTTTTTTTTCCTTTTTAAATAAATCCACTGCAGTGTCAAAAAACCCCACCTTTTAAATACCCTTTCCTTTAATGCATAACATGTTTTTCCACTCTGTGGCTTAGAGACAGGTGTGTGTCTGTATCTGAAGAGACAAACCTCACTAGTAAGTGATACAGAACTTTCAAATCCCTGAGTGACTCATGTCAACAGAGAGTTATAACAGGCATCTCATAAAGCTTCTCTGCAAAGCAGGCACAATCCCAGCATAGTCAGGGAAGCAGCCATGCACCTTTTCCAGTGCATTCTGGCACTTTATCCTAAAGCATGCTTTAGGTCCAACAGTCTGAATTAAAGCACACTTGTCACTCTCTGTCCCCCTCACTGGACAGCTGGGCAGAATGAAACAGCCCAAGATGTCCCCTCACAGAGTATGTTCACATGTTCTCTCTCTCCCACAGCTCCCCCCAGCCAGGTCCTGCAGCCAGCTCTTACCTCAATGGTGTACTGCTCAAAAATCCGGAGCTGAAGGAAAATGTCTAGCTTAATCTTCCTCTCATGGAAGAGCTCTTCCATCTGTACCTGGGCCTCGTCGAGCTGCTGAAGGACGGACTCGATGTGGCTGATGGAGCTGTTGTGCGGGGTCTTGTTGTTGGAAACAGCAGAGTCCCTGTGGCAAGGCAGAGGGCAGGGTTAGAGCTGAGCTTTGAGGCAGGCAAAAAGAGCAAAAACTCCACATCTGTGATTCTGCGTGCTGCTGAGGAGCAAAGCCAAGCACAGAGGGCTGAGGGAAGGTGTGTGCAACACTCATCTCCTCTACTCCCTGAAATCCTGCAGCTCCTGAGCTTGGCACAAAGTTTGAGCAGGGGGATCATCCTTTCTTGTGTGGTGACACTGTGACCTTACATACTTGCAGGGGCAGGGGAGGAGATGCACATCAATCTCAAGGGCTCTCTTGAGGAGACTGACTGGCAATCACCTTTAATGCTATAGGGTCTCTGCTCCTGCCTATACTTATATCAAACTGAGATGCTATTCAGCTTCCTGGACCTTTACAAGGTAATTTCCTGCATTTGCCCTATTACTTACAGACTACTTGAAGCAGAATTGTGAGTATTTTAGACCAATGGCTAGTGATGTCCTGGTATCCTCTGGATAATGTAGTACAGCAATGGATACAGAATACAGTGAAAAAAAAAACCCCAATACACCTTTCAGAAACTGCAAGAGAGATCCTGAATTGTCTTTTCACTGGGGGAAGTAAAAGGAGATGTGAATGTGACAGGCCAGATACTGCTCCAGTTACATTTTCCATTTACAGGCAGTAGAAGGGAGCAAACCCTTTACTGGTGGGCCAGGACCAAGGGGGAATTTGCTGTACTTGAAAGCTTAGCATGGGCAGAGGAAAGCTCTGATGGTTCCTTTTCTATTTGTGCTTTCGTGTATACTAATAGGCTCACCTACAGTCTGCTATGTCTTCAGCAATTTTTTTTCAGTGACTGTTTTACAGATAAATACCATTTGCAGACATAAAGAACTGAAATTTATCCTCAAACGCTCTACACAAGGCCCCTCAATGTTCAGAAGGGCCAGAAAGGAAACTCCGAAGCCAAAATTTAATCTTGGCTTTGACACATTGGCTAAAACAAGATTTAGATGTAAGTTCTACTGATTTCCCTTGCTTATATGGGAATATTACACTGATATTTCTCTCTCTAGGTGTTATGGTTTCTGCCCCACTCTGTCTGTCTGCTTTCACATTCATGGTGATCACAGGGTCTCTGCCTCCACATTAGAGCTGCACAGAGGAAGAAGGAATTAAAATAACTAGAGATTTTCAAACTACAGCTTAATCTGAGGCTGCATCCAATCAAGTTCTGCTTCCCTCAGTCAGCACCTGTCTTCTATAAAAGGACATGAAACAAGTCTTCACTCAGATGCAGGATTATTACTATTCATATATTATCTAAATTACTCAATGAATTATTCAAGACCGGTGTTGAATAATCTCTCACGGGATCTACAGACACATTTAGTTTTAGAAATTCTTTTTCATTAAACATTTCACTCTTCAAATCAAGCCACAGTTGCATTTCAGTGACTGATGCAATACAAAAGTTCAAGAGTAGTACTCTGGTGGGTTTTTAAGTCTCCTTGGATAAGGCATTGTCAACCCCTAGCTAGTCTGGTCTGAGAAAGATCTCCCTACAGAAAAAAACATTTCTGAGGTTGCATGTTTCTGTCATGCATTTATTGTTCTGTGTGGTGATGAGAAAGTCTGGGAAAGAATAAATATAAGGCCCTTACTAATCTTTGAAAGGCTATGGATTAAAGTTTTAAAAGAAATTTCAAGTTGAAGTTTAATTCAAAGAAATTATTGGAAAAAAACCCAAAATAAACTCTGGGGAACATAAAATTGGACTCAGTACATTGCTGCTGACTTTGGTTAAAATGAACACTGTTCTCCTAAAACCACTTTCAGTGCTTTCACTGGGAGAAAGCTCACTGAGAAATATCTATTATCTGAAGCTTACATGCTGAACTACTGAAAAAAAGGCAAGATACCTAACTCTTCAATGGCCTTTTTTTACATTCCTGCTTTTCACACCTCACTGGAGCAAGTCATTGTTTTACCTTTCACAGATGACCAGTAATGTTGCCCTCAGCAGCACCCCTGGAACTGCAGTTCAAAAGGTTTGCTTTGAACTGCTGAGAACAACAGCCACCTCAGTAAAGCACTGATAAGGAAGAGAGAAAAGTGTTTCCTATGTGAACCATGACATGCACAGAGTTTCTAGGCAGGTCTGCTTTATTCCTGATGGAGTCACTGAGGTCCTGAAGACCTTGTGTGAAGTGCAGTGTGAATTGCAGTCCCAGGCATGGTATTTAGTTCAGGCACCTGAGCTTTTCATGGCCTATCTGGAGGAAGCAGAGTGCTGTTACACAAATGATCTTCTCTCAACCAAAATCTGTTCTCTCAAAGATAAGAACAAGAAATGTAAAACTTCCCGAAGCTCCAGTAATTTTATTGCTTTTAACCTGTGTTATGACATGTTTGATAAGAGCAGTGTATTTGAATCTTTTCATTGTTGTAGCATTTGCAGTCTTCATCTATTCTTCACGGCAGGTACAAGGTGATCCACACTGAAATGCAATCCTGTGTTAAGGAAAGACTGCAACAATTCTAGTTTTTCCTTTATCTGTGTGTTCTTTACCACTGCCAGCAGCAATGAAGCTGGCAAGAGTGGGCACACACAGAGGCAGCTTCACTGGGTTTTTTTTCCACACTGTTCTGCTTTGAAAGAGTCCAGGATTACATTACAAGTTTTGCAGTTAGTCAGAGCACTCAAATCCAACACTTGAACCAGCTCATCTTGACAGCTCAGCACCCCAAATGTTTGGTATTAACTCCATCAGAACCAGGGGATCCACTTGCACAAACATGTTCATCTTGTTCCATCTTGCTCACTGCTCACAGAACAGCCAGACCCGAAACCCAACTTTGCTTTGTTAAACACAGCTGCCACAAAACTTGCTTTGATACTTGGCAAACATTGGAGCATGACACCAATTAAAAAAAAAGTCTCAAAGCTGAGGCCACAGTCACTTTTCCAAGACTGAAGCTAAGACTTGACTATGTTCACATTAAGAAAAAGCTGAAGTCCCACACACCACCTTGCAGTTCACCTCTTTCCCATGCTCCACTGACTTCTCAGCTCCAGGTATTACCCTGGCCACTCCCCACATTTCCCTTCTGACTCAGGTACAGGCAAAAATTCTTCAGGCCAATCCCACAATCAGAACCAGGACTCCTTGAATGTCAACACTTTCTGCAAACCCAAAAGATACTCCACACTCCACCTGATGGGCTTGTACAGGGTCCCTTTCAGGCTCTACTCCATGAGTGTTCACACTGAAGTGATGCCATTCCAAGAGTTGGTAAGAATAACAAAAAAAATTTTAGCCCACAATTTCACTGCCATTTTTTTTTGGTCTTTTAGAAGTGCCTAAACTTTGCAAACAATTTCTTTGCATAAAAGTAAGTTACCATGCAGACTTTTGACTGACCTGCTACAGCTGGCCACACACACATTCTCAGCTAAAACCCCTTCCTCTCTGGCAGCTCACTTACCAAACCCAGCATGTTTTTATCCTACTGATCTCATCAGCAAAGATGAATAGAAGGATGGAATATCTACTCCTGATCCTTCCTCTCCAACTCTAAAACTGGCAAGTAATACCACAACTCCAGTCCCTCTCCCTCCCCTGTGGTGCTGGCAAGTCACACACAGCAAGGGTAGGAATCTCCATGAGCTCTCTGGTGTGGCTGCCCAGGGCTGAATGACAATCAAAACCTAGAGCAGTCCTTTCAAATCCCTCATTATTATTTTTTTCTGACCCAGCAGAGAAAACTCTGCATGCAGGATGACAGGGAAAAGCTTAGAGGAAAGCTCAGCATATGGCAGTAGGAAAATGCTTAAGGACTCCAGGAGGTCTCTTAAGGGCAGAGCTCCACCAGAGCCCTCACTGTCCAATGTACTCCAGAGCATCCTGGGCTTTTCCTCTCAGGTTCCTATCATGGCTCATGGTTTTCTGTGCATCTCAGATGAGAAGTAAAGGCATCAGATTAGGAAAGCTCAGGGTGAGGAAGATGATGTCACTCTCTTGGACTGTCTGGTGAAATGCATAAAACCTGGGATATTTGCATATTATAATGTATACAGAACATGCACGCTATGTACATGTGGGTAAGGCAACCTGTAACAATACAAAGATCTAAATAATAAGTGATGTATTGGACTTGGTTCAGTGCCCAGCAACATCCCTAAAAGGCAGGAAAACTTCACTGCTGTCAACAAAGCTAAAGGCACAGAAAACCACTTTAACAACAAATGAGAGAGATTTCACAATTGCAGATTCTGTATAAGCTTACTCTGCAAATATTCATTTGACAATACTTGCAGATTAAGAAAGAAAAGGAACAAAAATATCAAACACCCAACAAAAACCCCAACATCCCCCCCAAATTCTTGGGACTAGTCTCTTCATGTATTTTAAATTAGGCAAAAATGAGCTGGTTTAATTCATAGTGCTAGTAGAAGAAACAGCAGTGAAAGAGCCTCTTTGACACTATGAATAAACCCCACATACACAAAGATAAATAGAAGGGTGCTGCATGCAAAATGAAACAGTGAAGACTGTTAAACACGTGTGTATTTTATTAAAAGGAATACACTTACCCTACATCGGGAATAACCATATAAATCACGAGGCCTCAGTTCACAACCATTTAACAATCTTCTATAAATACCAACTAAAAATATTCACTTCAAACACATTTGGTTTCATTCACTTCCCAGTGCCTATAAATAATCTCTCAGTCAAACAGGAAACCAATGCTGATCCACAGACTACTCGAATCAGTCCACACAAATCACTCCCTGTAATTTCAATAGAACACTCAAAGGATCTGAAGAATTATAAATAAGCAAAGAATTAACAAGTTCTCCCAAATGATCCTAGCTTACAGTTCCCTATTTAGGCACCCCTAAAGCACAGCATGCATCAGATTTCTCAACACCTGTGCCCCAGGCAGATGCTTACCTGAGCTGCTGGATTAGATCTTCCCCTTCTTTAATAACATTGAGGGTAGCATCCAGGGTGGCTGTTTGCTGCTGCTGAAACTGCTTGATAAGCTCCTGTACCGCATCCACAGAGTCAGCACAGACATCCTCTAAGAGCTCCTTCTGCAGATCTTCCATCCATGTCCACAGCTGGGAAGAAGGGGAGGGAAATATAAATCAGAGAGGGATTGAGATTTAACCCTTTTGCTCTCTAATTCCAGATCAATAGGCATTCACTCAGGCTGCATGTTTCACAGGAAAACTGACCTAAAATTTGTAAACCCAAAAAGACACATTTGTTATTGATTCCATTTAAAGCAAGAAAATAAGATAAATATAATATCAGGCAGTTTTAAAAAATTAAATTTCTGTTTATTATACAGCGATAACTAATTATTTTATTCTGATTAACTCTTTCACTAGCAACAAATTAAAATCTCCTACATCTGTGTAACCCTTTCAGGAGCTGAGCACTATCAGCTGCTATTAATTTCACATGCAGCTGAAGCCTGTTGCAGGACAGACCTACAATCTTTGGTATGTGTGTATGGTACTGACTGAAGTCTAACTGTGCCTGCTCAGCTATGCCTTCCCAGGGGTTGTGGTTTTGGGGTTTCTTTTTTGTTTCCAGTACTTAAACCCCCTCCTCAAAATGCACTCAGACTCTGCATTTTAACTCTGGGAAAATCCAAACATAGGAGACAGCAATATCACTAATCGACCCCACGAAGATCCATTAATTTTGAATAGTTCTGACTACCAGTTTTAAAGCCACAATCACAGCAACAAATCACTGCCAGTGCTTAGATGAGAATTTCCAGCCAGCTGTTCATCAGAGGTCTGGACAGGGGCAGGAATGCCCCAGCAGCCTCTCACTGGCTGTAAAGGCTTAAAGCGAACAGAGGATTCCCCTTTAAGCTTGTGCTGAAAAGTGAGTGTAAAATTGCACCAACCGTGCTGGCAGCCTGCCAGCACACCCTAATGACTCCACCAGAGACTTTTCTGTGCCACGCCTGCCCCGTTAACCCACATTTTGCTGGTGTGTGCTGGAGGTGGCAGCGAAGTCCCAGAGCGGGAAATGCCAAAGGATGCGGTGCCAGCCACAGCTCCTCCCGCTGTCCCAGGGACTGCAGAGCTTTGTCCCACAGGGACCTCGGGGTGAACGTGAAGCAGAGGAGGACATTGTGTGGGGGTGGCAAAGAGCTGGTGAAAATGTTTGTGTTCAAAACGAATTGCTCTGGATCCCCATCCTGCAGCATTTCCTCTGAGACTGTGAATTCTGCACGTCCACATGAAACGAGAGCAGGATGGAGATGTCTAAAGCTCCAGCTGCCAAAGCTTCTCACAGCCAGGGCCCACACCTAAGGCCAGTCACCAAGTGCTACACTACACACATGCTACAGACTTCAAGGATATTACCTTGCCCCAAATCAAAATCATCAAAACTAGAAGCTGTCCCAGCACACTCATGATCCCAGAAAAGGGAGAGCCCAGTGCCTTTTGCTCTGTCCCCACCTCTGCTACTGAGTCCTTGCCTGAGAGACTTACAAAAACAAGTATTAGAACATATGCCTTACTTGTAGGTTTTTCAGAGTCAGCTTTGAGTATTTTGGGTAAATGCCTCTGTTTATTCATAAATATTATAATGATAACGGCCTGCCCAACTACTAGCCTGAACAGAATGTCTTTGCTTGGGATATTTACATATTTTCACATTCTTAGGAAAAAGGCGTAGTATAAAGAGGAACTATTAATCACAGAAACAAATGTAAGTGAATAGGCATGAGAAACAAGTGAAAAAATGAAAACATATTTAATGAGCCAAATAGAGGGCTTTTTCAGTTGTGGTCTGAGGTCCATGTGCTGAACTTTGAGAAGCTACCATAAAGGAAAATGCATTAGTGACTTTATATGTTAATTATATTGAAAATCTTCCTGGTTTTGATACAATCCCTACACCCCCTCAAACAGTAAGTGCAGCTGGACCAAAACAGACAAGGACCAGGTTGTTCAGGAATATTACTTCTGGTTATCAGATCTTCAAGTAATAGAGCGCTTTGTGAATACAGAAAAATAGCTATGTATATAAATCATCCTTCTGTTTTGAGGTGGGAAAGCCACCAGTAGTTTTTTAACTTCTTCTAATTCTTAGTTCCTTTTTCAACTTAAAAAGGCCCAGGAAATTTTCTTTATAAAAATGAAAGTGAAATCAGGAATTTTGTTCATTGATAGGAATCTGCTATTTTCTTAAAATTATTTTGTTAGGGCAGAGGAGAAATTTTCCAACCTTCAGAGGAAAATCCTGTGCTCTAAAGTGTCTCCAGAACCCAACTTTTCAGAAGGAGCATTGGGCATTTAAGATCTTACATCAGTGTTTGAGTAGGCTTCTAAATCAGTTTCAAAATACTTAAAACATAAACTGTATTGTATTTACCTGGAATCAAAACACTAATTTCAGAGAGCACTCAAATATATTAACTCATATTAGCTTCAGATGTTTCCATTATTGACCTCTGTCTATAAGGATTTGCATATAAAATCTATCAGAATCTAGGTCATCCTTGACTCAGAGGCCTTTAATCCTTTAGACTCCACCAATCCCTGGAAAACCCTAATACAAAGAATCAGTCAATATTAATAAGATTAGGAAGATCTTTCAGGAAAAATTCACAATAGGAATTTGATTCCAAAACCTCCTAGGTTATGTGCTACAATTAATAGCACATGGAATAAATTGCTACCATGCCCACTTGTGAATGCCACAGGAATGAAAGGACCAATTCCATGTCACAGCAACACCAGTCAGAACAGCTGTTAATCATAAAACACATCCTGATTGTCACTGCTCAGGAAAATCAGTCGTCGTAGGGCCTGATGTTTCATTCCAATGCAAGTATTTCATCGATTAAAAAAATCCTGACTCTTAAAGCCCCAAATCACCTTGTGCATTTCCAGTCCGTGCTGTGACCTACTCTAAGCTAGATAGCTTAGACCAAAGAAACTGTTCCCATTAAAATCTGACATATTGCACAGCACAACTTTCATTTCATATTTGCAGAAATTGACTTTTATTCCTAGCCTGAACAAAATTTGTGAGTACTTGTCCCATTCCCATACATATTTCAAGCTATTACTGATGTATCACTTGATCCCATACAGGGGGTGTATGTAGATACATGCAGATATTCAAAATATAGAGGCAGAATTTCCACATCCACCTGTGGTGACTTTCACTAAGTTTTCCAGTCACGCATGTGTCCAGAAGAGGAGATAACCTCTGCATTATGTTACTTAACAGGTACTAAACAAAAAATACAGAATCCTAGGAAACAATACAGAAGTATCACAGAAGTAAGTTTTGTTCTTCCTTCAACTGATCTATGCTTTGGTATGTTTAATTGGATATGGAGAACCTGATGCATTAGTGGTAGCACTTGAATTCAGTCTATGAGAGATCTGACTCAAATCTGACTCATGCAAACTTACATGTAAAAATGTCACATTGTTAGCTATGAGAAGTCTCAGGTAAATACCTATCCCTAAGCCATTAATGCCAAAGGTTCACAGTGCCTCCACTACTGAAGCTTTATTTTATCAAGGCTTTACACAAGACAACTAATTCTCCTCTGATTACTAGAACAGTGGGAAAGAAGAATGACACCCCTCCTTTCTTCTGGGAGAGCATCTGGTGCCCCTCATGCATGGTGCTAACAACTTTTGCATCTTTCTTTGATATGAAACCCAAGCAGTCTCCCTCCATCCAAGAGACAATACAGCTCTTTATTCCCTGCTACTTCATCTGATGTAATACCCTTCATTTTGCTCAATTAGTGAGACCATTTAACTCGAGGCCTGAAGGACACCTGTGCTTGTTACCTAAAATTAATGCTTTTCACTTAGAAAAAGGAACCTTTAAACAAAATCTAAAACCTAAAGAGATCACTAAGAAAATCTTTCCTGCATGATTGGAATAACTATTAAACATCCAATGCTTATATGCTGCTATTTGTAAATGACAGAGATGAGTTATAATCCCCTCAAAAGCAGTTTAAAAGCACTGAGTTATGGGAGCAGTGCAATGAACCAGTTCAATCCAGGAGATTTACTGTTGTACAGCATTTTTGCTAGTCTTAAAAACAAGGGTGTTAATGGAAAGAAGCAACTTCCCAGGGTGCCCCTTTACTATGTCAGAGAAGGATCATGTATTGCAGGACAGGCCCCAAAAGGATGCTCATGACAAATGAGGAAGAGAACATTGATCACAGCAATGGACACTAAAGCAGAATGCACAAGAATTCAGTGACATGCAGGGACCCTGCTGCCACTCCATGAACTGCAATGTCAATGTTCAGGAAACCAAGGGCAGGCTGAAAAAATCCCTCCAAAACCCTCACAAGCAGAACTCCTCCAGAGAGAGTTGTCCATCAATCCTATTTCCCTCTGCTACTATGCTAGGCTTTTACAAGCCAATTCTATGGCAATAATATTTAGCTTTGTCATGATATGCACTAGGAAGCCACACAGATCCCAAGTTAGGTTAATTTATGGCAGAACTTCAGTCTGCACTTGTGTTAAGGCATCTGTTCAAATGCTGTTGTGCATCCAGCTTGACTGCACAGCCTTTAGGAAATTGTCCCCACACCACCATGGTAGTGAAGATAAAACTTTCCAACACAATTAACCTTCATCAACTGGTATTTATTCACACTTAATATGCGTCCAGTCCTGTTTCTGTTAAAAGAACTGAGTGTTGCTGTAAATTGGAAGCATATTTCAGCAACATTGTCAGAAGTCACATTCAAGCTCTCAAGAAAACGTCAACAGAAACACAAGGTCTGTAATGATGAGCTGCAGTGACCTCATGCCACCAGCAAAGTGTCACATAATGGCAGCACACGTAATAAAAGGTGACAGGATTGGATATGACCAGACACTACGTAGGAAATGCCACCATTTCCACGGTAAGACACAACTCATGAGACTCCCTGCTGCAAGACCTAATGTTGTCAGATACCACCAAACCGGCTGGGAAGAAATGACAAGTGGAAAGAGAACATTCTGTGAAAAAACTGATCTCTCCCTAACCTCTTTCTTGCTTTTTCCCTTTTCCTCGCCAATTTCTTGACATTTATCCTTGGTTGGGCTGCATCTGGTGCTTCTGTATGCTCAGGCTTTTTAATTAGTAACCTTGCCTATGGCAAAAGGATTTGCACTGCCTAAACATCTGATGCTTTTTCCAAGTCCTGCATGGACCAGATTGATATAGCACAAAATAATCTCCTCTCAAGGCAAACATGATTTGAGTAGCTAGGCTTACATCAGGGAGTGTGTATATCCCTAGTTCAAGGTCATGTAAATGTAATTCAGGGACTATTTGATGTAGAAGAGAAAATTGATTTAAAAATGAAGAATAAAATGTACATGTTCTATGCTTCTTCTGACACCACTATGAATTATAAAAACATGTTCCTCTTCTAGTATAATTTTAGTATGTTATTTGTGATTAGGAATCTTGTTGTAATTACCTTCAGTAACTGTAATAATCAAATTCTGCACTCGATCACACTGGCTTAGAAAAGTTCTTCCTACATTGTAAGATTTACTCAGTTTTACAGCAGTAAAACTGATACAGGACAATTTGGTGCAGGGGAAGCTTCCCACACTACAAATGCAGCAATCTACTAAAATAAACACAGGTACCCTCACATGCTCCTTATTGCTTATTGGTTCTAAACATCACTTCCCAAATGGAAGCTGCAGCACCTCTTCCCTCTGCTTTTTCCAGTGACTGGCTGTTGTCACTTGCAGTCTTACCCTGATCTGCTGCTTTGAGCCTTTTGTGTAACTTTGTGCACTATGCCCTGGGAATCACAGAAATAAATAATTTGTGACCATTCTGAATCATTCTGAAACTTGCTAAGGCCTGAAAAAACTGCATGACTTTTCTTTAACCAGTCAGTCTGGTTGGATCCATTGACTTGAGCCACTCCACTGACACAATTTTCAGCTAGTGAAATAGACTCCAGTGCATAGACGTACTTCAGGTGAAAGACAGAATGTGTCTTCTGAGTGATGAGTGAATTACAGGAGTGTACCTGTATGGCTTTGATGAAGATTTACTCAGTACTCAGATTATTGCTGGCTGTTCACTCTGTTGCCCTTGAACACAGCACTGAAGCCCACACACTGGAACTGGGAGAAGCTTATCTTCCTCAGCTTCAGGAAATCAGAATGGGCAGAAATGTGTCTAATAAAAGAATGCTTTATGAAAGTTGGCACATTCTATTTAAAGATGCTTATAAAACTTCCTTTTTGCACAAACCACTGTTATTTGGAGAGTGAGGCATACAGGCTCACATTTCCACAACATGCAAAACACATGCAAGGGCCTCAGTTGGAGCCATTGGTCTGTAACAATGCTGGTGAATGGCCTGAAAAATGTGGATAACAAAGTATGAACTTAAATGAAGTCTATAGGGATCCTTTGGCTAGTACATAGTGGAAGGATGGAAAGAACCTCTCTTCCATGCACAGGTTTGACTTCCTGACATTTGGTTTATGTGGCTGCATTTACAAGCATTTGATTCTCATTACTTTGATTCTGTCTCTTTTACCAATCTTTTGCCATCACAGATGGCAGAATTCTATTCAGTAGTGGCCTGGCTGTGCTTCAAACTCCCCTGCTCAAGAGCGGGATGTGCTGCCAGAATACCACAGCTCCTTTCTTTCTCAGCTACTTAATTCTTCATGAAAAGCCCGGCTGTCCTGGTTCCTCAGTCCCAGATCTTTGGTAGCTTTAGAGACAAGATTCAGCTCTACAAAAGCCACCACCAAAGTTAATGACTGGTGAATGTTGGCATTTTGGTCCAGGCCACAGCCTACCCTCTGGAGCTGGAGGGGCATTTGCTTTTATTTTCTGCTTCATGGTAATTGATTGCTGATAACCCAGAGTGGACTTTGATATAGCTCACACAGAAATAACACATTTTATACCGGAAGAGCCCTCTCCACAGCTACAATTATCAGAATGATAATTGGTGATCTGCCTTGTCCAAGGAATGTACCACCTAGACAAGGGACAGTGCACTTGTTACTGTATGGGCACCTCTGCCAGTTCACTTCTACCACATTCTCTAATTTCTGCCTGCAAATTCACCTCTGATGGGAGTAGGAGAATATTTAGGAACTGAGTACTTCTTAAAAATACCAAGCAAACACAACAAAACAGCTTTTACTTAGAATCATAGAACCACAGAATCATTAAAGTTGGAAAAGACCTTTAAGATCACTAAGTCCAACCATCCATTTAGCACCACCACTGCACAGATTCAGCTCCTAGCAAAAACCATGGTCATACTAATAGGAGGCATAAGTCTAAGGTTTGATGTTTCACAGCCCTGCTGTGAGAAGAGGGGCAGGTATTTTCAAAGTTTGATTTTGAATGCTGTTGTGCATCTATTTCAGCTGTTAATATAATCCTAGTGAAGGACAACATTTCTAGCTTTTGAACAAGACACACAGTGCTTCATTCTAACACTGAAAATTCTGGGGTGTGAATCAGTATGAATATGTGAACATTCAATCAGTGAATATTTTATGTGCAATGAGCCAGTTTGGGTAATTTTAATGTTTTATGCTTTCCTTTTCTTTTTTTTTTTTTTTTTTTTTTTTTTTTAATCTGGACATACTATGAAAAAAGGAACAAAAAGTGCTGTCCAGGACAGGAGCAGTGTGTAAGACAAACACATGTTCAGAGAACAAGACCTTTTCAGAACTTCCAGAAGTTGCCAGCAAGTGGAGTTGCTAAACTGAATATCCCCTGCATCACAAATCTTTATTATCCAGTGGGCAATTGCTCTGCAAAGTCAATATTAGCAGTAAAAGTCAAGCAACACATCTTTAAGTTCAGTAACATTAACTTTGATTCCTGTGTCAATTCACAGTGAGTGACAGGATTACAGGATATATCCCAGAACCACTGTCATGTTTGCTCCATGATTAACTTAGATACATTCTGTCAACTCTTCTGATGGGAGTCAATAGCAGCTGACCTCAGTCCCCTGAGATTCCTGCTCCCTGTGTCCCAGCAGCTCTGCCTCAAAGTGAAGAACAAGCCCTGTCAGAATTAGTGATCTACACTGAAATAATCTCCTGATCACAATATTGAACTCAAGCAGAGAAAATTTAATTTCACAGGTCTTGGTTATCAAGCAAAATTAAGTTAGCAGTGCCTGCAATAAAACACTGTTACCATTCCTGACTGACAGGGCAGCCCCACTCCATTACCTGGCTGAGTAACCCCACCGATGTCAGTGGGGTGACCAAGGTGACCTACTGACCACAAATAATACAGGTTATAATACAGGAAGCTGTCTGACACTTAATGGTCCAGGACTTAGCTCTCACTTTCTCATGGCCTTATCAGACAAGATTTTCAGAGTGAAACTCTCCATACCAGGTGTCTGCCTAAGGCTGAACTTGATGAATTTTGAGGTGAAAGGGCCAGAATGAGACAAAGGGATATAGAATAGGTACTTTGCCTGTGTTAGTTTTATTTCTGTTCAAATGAGATGCTCCAGACCCTCCATGCTTTTAAGCAAGGGTTTGAAATTTTGCAGGGCTTAGCCCTGATGTCAAGAATACACATTATGTCATTCATATGAACATTTTCCCAAATTTGGTCACTCAGAAGACCTCTGCCAAGTTCCAGTTTGCACATGTTCATAGTAACCTGTTAGGAATCTGGCAGTTCCTTTTTCTCAACATTAAATATTTTCTGAGTATATTCATCCACCATTCTGTGGGCCAGGTAGGCATGGCAGGTTCCACATGGAAGTGCCTTCCCTGAGTACCTCGTCCCCCTGCTCTTCTGACCCACTAAACAACAAAAAAAGCACAGGGCACATGATCTGAAAACACAGTTCTCTGCCTCTCTGGTTTTTTCATGCTGAACTCAACACAGAACTGGTAATCTCAGGCCCATTGAAAAATGAGAAGCCTAGAGGTGGTAAGACATGCTTCTCATGCCCCAAAGAACTATGAAACAAGTGCAGAACTGTTTTATAGTTTAGTTAAGGCCCATATACTATAAATGGATCTAAATTCAGTGAAGTTCCTTCTCATTCTTTTGTTAGCAACTGCATCATCAGCCAATACAAGTAACACAACCTAACTTATGTAGTAACACAACTTTAACTATTCAAGAGTATTTAAAATTTTTTAATGATATAGAAGTGGTCACAGTGCTCTTTCCTGTCTACATTTTAATACTTGGAAATGTAAAGTACACTGCAGAACCTTAAGTATAAAACTGAGACACTAAAATGTTAAGATTCAGACAATGAATTGCAAGATGTTTTTCTTTTGTCCTTGAGAGTTTTGAGTCTTCAGGGTGTGATTTTATGACATCTGCAACCTCTTCTCCAGGAAGCTCAAAAAATATTCTCTTTTAAACAAAATCAAATGCCAGCCAAGAATCCTCAATCATCATTTGATCCTAAAGCCAAAAGTTCACAGAAAAACATCAACTATCATGAGATTTGTGATAAAAGTGCAAGATCCAACAATCCTGACAATAATTGATTCAGATTTGAAGAAAGAACCTAAATTCAATTACACTTAGTCCTGGGAGAAATTATTCAGGTATGAGTCTGTTGAATGCATTTATGCCAGTGATAATAATTTATAACTTTACCCTGCCATAAAGATAATTGGATTTGATTCCCACGGTACCAGGTTTCTGCTCACATCCTCAGAAATGCCTTGGTCCAAAAGGGTACAAAAATATTGACTGCAAACTAGAAAAGCATAAGGAATGCTATAGGACAGTGGGACACACAAAATCTTGTATACAGACATGGCAATAGGACACCTACATTAATTAAGAGTGAACAATCACTCCAATTTATGCCTCTAAAGTGTTATTACCACACCAAAAGGTTCTCATTTCAGCCCATTGTATATATTGTTAAATAAGGTCACTAATAGAACGTATCAAAATTATTGTTATGCTTAATTGACTGTAGTTTTGATATACCTTCAACTGTATGAGTCAGTGTTTAGCAGAAGGGATGCTCTTTAATGCTTTCACATGAAATAAGCAGAGATTCAAGTCTACTGTAGTATAAAAAAGCCATTCTGAACTTACATTACCCACAGGGATATCTACATTTAAATGACTCCCTAATTCAACACTACCTATTGTCCTGAAGAAAATACAGGAAGACTGACTACAATAAGGAAACATTTGTTTGACAAGAGAAAAAAGGTAGGAGCAGTTAAAAGTTTCTCAGGTGGTAAGAATCTGAGCAGTTGCATGTGGAGATGAAGAGGTGGGCAGAGTGCAGGTGAAGGAGTGGGAAGATCACAGTCAATGAACTCATCCGCACCTGGGCATTAGCACATCAGAAATTCACAATTCACACAACCTGTGCTAGGAAGACTGTCCGAAGAAACATGTTCATTGCAGGAAGATCTTTAGAATATTTCCAAAAAAACAAACAGTAAGACACTTCTTTCTACTTAATTTACCCTTCTTTCTACTTAATTTACCCTTTCACCAGTTGTGTTTCAATAGATTAATACAACATGAATCACAGAATAGTTTGTGTTGGAAGAGACTTTTATAGGAGAGGGGCACCCAGATTCTGCCCACTCTGGATCTCCTTCAAAATGGCATGAATTAATCACTGAACTTTCCAAAAACACATCACAGAACCAATCTGTCTCACAAGAAAACATTAATGAGGCAAATACTTAGCATTTACTCTTAACATCTAGAAAACAGCATAGATGCTAGCATAGAAAAATATTTTTAAAATAATCTTTTGAAAATGTTAATTTTTAATACATCTGCATTTTTATTCACCAAAACAGAGCTCATTAAAACCAGGTGTGTAGAGCAGGCAAACTCCCTTCTTGTTGAAGACGATCAGGAGTATAATGCACTGCAATCCCAATTCCTTCATACAGGGAGGCTTTATTTCCCAAAGTCAAATTAGGCTACACAATACCACTAACTGTGGTTTTTTTACTAATCATCACCTGCATAGGTGAATCAAGGTTAATCACAGCAGGAAACTCTTATGAAATAATTTTTACAGAGGAAATAACCAATTAAGTTTCCCCAATGGCAAACCAGCATAGCTGCAAGTGTTTGAGCAACTCTGGGAACAACAGCATTATCCACAAGCCGAGAGTTAACTATATTTTATTATATTGCAGAAGCAGGATGTAAAAGGAAAACCTTCATGTACCAACAGTGATAATGTACATGCTGTAAACTCCATCTTCCATACACATAGAAATAAATGGATGTATGTACCTTCTACTTCAGGGGCTCCCCAACATTCTGACACCTGATACATGCAACTTGTTTGCAACATGTAAATCAACAAGCAGAGGCAAAGCTTTCAGATTCTCAGAGTATCTTCCTGATCAAGTGTGCTTTCACAAACAGATGCTGCAAGCATGAAAACAACCATCCTGACTAATTCCATCTCTCTCAGCAGAAACCCTATCTTTAAAAGTCACTCACCACTGAATGGCCTTTGGACTGCAGAAAATGTGAAGTATGCTTTAATTACATCCCCAGTGGCCTCCCATTTGATGTCCTGTCCACTGTATCTCCTCTGGCAAGTCAGCCTTATCTCTGGATATTTTTCAATTACACTAAACAACATTTATTCAGGTCCTCACTGATTCAGTGTATCAGTATGTGGCTGTTTCTTCTTTAACAGTTGTCTTGAAAAGTCAAGTCTGCCTCATTAAACAATGTAAGATTTCTAGTAACACATAATGATATTGGATACATTAATTAACAGTACATTTAAATAGAATCCTCAGAGGATCCTGCTGCTGGCATATTTGTACTTGAAGTGTTAATATCAACTCACGTTCTTACAAGAGAATTCTTGCTTTCTAACAATACATTCTAGTTGTGATTAAGCACCATTGGAGATGGTGTTGCTATGTTTTAGTGTACTGCAACATTCATATGTTTCATTCACATTTTATTTCCTCTTTACAACAGTTACTCATATCCATGAAATGAACTGGATAATATCAGCCCTGTGTGGTGAAAATGCCTTTTCTCTGTTATCTGAGTTTTCAGAGACAGCCTCTTGCAGCCCTCCACAATACACAGCAAAATTCCCTCGTGCGCCTCTTACCTCTTTGGTGTGGGTATGGAAGGAGACTGACATGTCCAAGAGAAGTTTCCTCTGTTCCACCCTCCGGACAAAGTCCTGAATCCGAACTTCCAGATGCCGGGCTGCTTTATAGATCTCTTCAGGGTCACATTCCCCAGTCTGAGCCAACTGCTCTGCAGCCTCCAAGAGCTTGTCTGCATTGGTGTATGTATTCTACCAGCAAACAAAGCAAGAAACACAGTATGAGTAATACAACTGTGGCAAGTAAACCCCTGAAAGAGGCTGTTTATCCTTAAGGCATGAAAGCAAGTGATTACCGGAGTTTTAAAACAATCACAATATTTCTTAGTGGCACTGCCGTCTGTGAAAGGAGAACATATAAAGCCACATACACTAATGCCCGAGTACACATGAAATTTTTTCTTATTTGAAACACATCACCTCAATCCAATCCTGCCAGGCACAACAATAGGACTTCCCATTTGTTTATTTCCAAGTTCCCTGCAATTTCTCAAAGATAATGGCATGAAGCAAGTGGGACTCACCAGCTCAGAAGGCTGCAGTGCCTCACATGACACTCAGCCACCAGCTCACTGCACTGGCCTCCCAACTGCTCTCACATTACAGTGTGTAATCATGGTAGCCAGAGATGTCTCAGCCCCAAGAAATATTTGCCTTTCACTGGCTTTTGTGAGATAGACCACGTCTTCAAGCTCCTTCTATGTATTTTTTCCTCTTGTCTACTGTTCTGCATCCCATTTCCAGGTGGACTGAGTCCATGTGATTTGCTTGCAGCTGCCAGTATGTAACGCTCAGTTCCAGTTCGCCCAGGGCATGTACCTGCCTTGCATTACACAAGAATTTGAACACTGCACTATCCTGAATACATTTACCTCACAGCAACAGCCTTTATCATATGAGGTGTAGGACTCCTACTTCACAGAGAGGGAACAGAAGAACCCAGAAGCAAATTAATGTACCCAAGACATGCCAGACTGTCAAGTAAGAGAGGGGAAATCCATCCAACTTGCCTCAGGTTTCAAGCTACCTACCCATCCTTTCTCTCTTTTTTTCACATCTCTGGAAAACATTGCTCAACTAATACAGCAAAGAGTCTCATGAATAACAGGAGAAGTGGAAAGTGAGTGCAGCCATCTTCTCCAGAACCATGGAACTATGCCTTAGTCAGCTTAGCAAACTAAACAGAGCCAGCCCTTGCTGTCATATAAAAGCTTTATTCACTCAAGATGAGGCCAATAGCTCTTTAGTGTTCAACACTTAACAAAAATGAGAGACAAAGATATCAACTTCAGGGTGTTTCCATTACTGGGCTAGATCTTTGGAACTGCTTGGCATTGGCTTGAGACTGCTCTCACTGGGAATTTTAACCTCTGCTCCAATAGTCGAATTGTAGCACCTTCCTTGTCAAAATCCTCCTCAGTTTAAAAATGCATTAACTTGATGCATACACACAAAATACCTCTAACACTGTGGACACACACGTATTTCTGAGCATTACACAAACACAAAAATAAAAGCCATGGATCAAGCCATGTTGTTCCTATTTGGATAATGTCCTGCTGCAGTCAACAGTTGTTGTTTGAGAAAATGTTCAGTACAGAGATGGAGCTCTGAGTGACCTCTGAGTGTTTAATGGAGGAAAATATTTCCAGTTATAAAAAAGCAAAAAGAAAACATCTCATTCACTGTTCATTTTCTGAGGGCTGACTATAAATATCTGGTATTTGCATTTCTCCTTTTGGACTGTGAAGAACATACTTGAGACAGTTTTGTTACCAATAGTAAATTTTTATTCCCTCACTTTCAGGCTACTGCTATAATGGTTAGGCTGTTAACAGCAGCAAAATTTTATGTTTTAATAATCATTTTTTGGAAACCTCTTTAGCTGAGAGTTTTGTAAAAAAATGTTCCATTTAATGTGATCTGAATTAGGGTCCAGTTTCACTTAGCAGTATCCTTTCTGAATGATCCCCTTCCAATAGTATTTGGAGCACATGCCAAAGCTAGCACAATTTTTTCAAAATCTAGTCCACACCAGTGTTTTTCACACATTACCACTACAACAACTCACACACCAGTCCAGCTCCCTGAGCACAAGACTGTTCCTGCTTTAATAAAATATGTATTATTTTGTATACTTGTAAGTACCTTCCCTCTCTCCTTGTGGCACAGATTTGGGACACAAAACAGTTTTGTTGAAATACAGTATGGACCCAGATTTGCTGCATTTGTCCCTGAGATATTTAGGTCCATCTCTGCTGAAAGCCACACAGTTTACTGACTCCAACACGTGCTATATTGAATTACCTGTGGATGAGATGAGTTCACAGATACATTGACCAGATGTGAATACACTGGTGAAAAGCATGTAGGCTGGACCCTAGACTTTGGGGGAGAAAGAAAGCAGACTGGCCTCAACAGAGCCTCTGGCCTCACTGCACAGACATAAAAGGATGTAGCAGCACCTTTGCATAGCACAAGGTTCTCCAAAGGCAAAGGGTATTTTCTGCAGGGAAGCTGATGGGGTGTGGAAGGAGCCACTCAGTGTTTTCCCTGGGCTGTGACAGGCACTGTCAGCACACAGGGATGCTTCCCTGAAGAATGCATACCTAATTTTGGATGTGTTTGCATAAATGTGTCATGCACAAAAGGCTTGAACACAGTGCATTTTGAGTATGGAGACATTTTTCTTCACCTCTTTTTCTATCTTTGTCCACTGAGGTCACAGGTAAGCGTCTGAATTCTAAAAGAGGTGCAGTTTATGATAGGAGAAAAAACTAATGGTTATATTCCTGCCATTCTAGAAGGAAGGCCTGGTGCTGAGAGATTTCCAGCTCACTGTTGCAGATTTAAGAGATTTCGATACATTTCAGATAAGCAGCCACATTTGGGAGCTATCCACCCTCGCCTTGAACTCCTGAGCTTGATGTGCTCATGAAAGGACTGTCCTCCCCTGTCAGCTGTCGAGATGTACACACAGCACAGGCCAAATAAGCCAGAGGTTACTCATTTGCTGAGGGCTTGCTCTACTTCTCTTCTGTTTGTTTGCTTAAAGTGCACATAAATCATACCAGATGTTGTTACACATATCAAATATTTTAATCTACATCTATTGCTCTACAAGCATTGAACCAAAGTGCTGCTGAAGCTGAGAGCTTCATTCTGGTTGGTGCTATAATGCTGCACTGCTTCCCTGCTCCCTACATTTTCATCCTGAGCTTGCTCTCTTGTTAATAAGCTCTTTGGGGTACAGACCCTTATTTTATTGTTGGAAGCACTTTATATTTTTTGGTGTGACATAGCCCTAGGGAAGGCAGGGTGAGAATCCAAGAGAGAATTAAGTTCTACAGTGAAGAAAAGCATGAAATGCCTCCCTGTCCCACCATCCCCATCCAAAAGAGGTTAGTTCAGATTCCCAGCCCTTCTGAGATCTGACAAAAAAAAATAAAATAATCCGTGAGTTATAAAATTATACACTTTCTGAAGTTTTAGGGTTGTGTGGCATTTTTTCTTAACGTTGTCTTAACCCATGAGAGAACTGTCATGTGCAAACCCTTGAAATTCTCGGTGAACTGCTAACTGGCATTCCACACTTCTGCATCATTTCATAGACAAAAACAACTTCCACCTTATATCTCTTAATAATATTTGTAGACCAATCTTTGCATAATGACCTATTTCAATCATGAAACCTGCAAACACAAGGAAATATCTATCTATCTATCTATCTATCTATCTATCTATCTATCTATCTATCTGTCTGTCTGTCTGTCTATCTATCTCTTTGTGAACTTCCTCACATTTTTAAGGTATCAATCAGTTTAGCACAGCATTTTGGTTTTGGCCCATGTGCATTTACAGAAAATTATTCCATGTAGTTTTTATCTACTGCTAGGAACTGCACATGTAAGTAGTTTATTGCTGCATGTTTTAAGGCTGATTACATTGAAAATAGCTGTGTCTAGTGATAGTCTAGGGTAAAGTTCATGTCCTTAATCTGGACAAATTTTTTTCCAGAACAATCTGCCCCGGCACACTATTTTGCAGCTGTTTATTTTATTTGAGGGATTTTCATGGTAACTGTCTCCAAGTTCTCCAAAGTGCAGAGAGCCATTCCCACCAGCCAGAGAAAGATGTTTGTTGTAAATATCAGGAGAAACATGGAGGGGGGAACAGGACAGGTGATCAGGTACATGATCACATTAAACACAAATTACATACCCCAGTAGATGTTGAGATAAGGGGGATGAGGTAGCACTAGTCTGCACTGACCAAGTTCTGGGACTGTGGAAGGCAGTTCCAGGTAAAGGCTCCTTGTATTGATTCAGAGAGCTTTGGCACCTGGGTTTTACCATGAAAAAGGCATGAAAGAGAAGGCATCTCTGGAGGGCAGGAAGTACCAACTAGAGAGAGAAAGAGGACTAGCTTCGACCTGATATTCTAGACTAAAGACTTGTGATGTGAATGCCTCATTATGCCTGCAGGCTGCAGTTTAGGAGACTTATTAGGCTTTCTCTGATGTGATATCTCCGTTATGTTCTTCAGAGTCGTGAGTCTCCAGTAACCAAAGATGAAATGTCTGTATCAGCACTCCTGCTGGGAACGCGGGATGTCGAGACAAAGTTCAAAGCCTGATCCATCTCTTACTGAAAACAGTAAAGAGGATTTTACTGACTTCAGGGAGAACTGGGTCAGCCTTCTAACCATCTCCCCAAGATCACAGGAGAGAAAAAATGGCAAAGGGCTAAAAATAGAACTCTGGTGGACTGGTACCTGTTCTGTGCATAGACAGTGAGTAGAATTCCTGCCCAATGAAACTACAGCACAATTCACTTTGGCAAAACTGTAATTACAGAGCTGATTCTGCAGTTCTTGTCAAGCCTTATAAACTATTGTTATCCTTAATTATAAAGCTCAGTTACTGCTATCAGATTCTTTGCTCAAGCTACTTCATTAAAATTAGCTCCAGTATTTGTTGAGGTTAAGTGATCTCACAGTCAGGCCTTTGTGAAGAATTGTGTCTTTAGTAACTTGATATTCTAAAGCTAAAATAAGTGACCACAATGAAACATTTCTTTGATAAATAAATCTAGGGTTTAGAAAGCATCCATCTTTGTCAAAATTCCTCCTCCCTTAAGAAGGACAAAGGCTAAGTGCATATGATGATCTAATATAAGTTGTGATTTTATTCCATTTGAATTGCACATAATCAAATCAAGACTTATATTCTTACTTGTACTCCGTGGCTGTAATTCAAAACAGACTTACCAGGAATTACAGTTACAGAAGTTACAGGCAGAATATCTCTCTGAGGTAATGAAGGCACTCACTCTGTCAGTACAAGATTGTTCCCTACTATAAACTAGAATGGAAACTTCTTCAGACCTTTCAAAAAAATTTCCAGGCTAATGAAATTTCCATCAGCACCTTCCTCTTCAGACTGTTCTTACCTTAAACATGGCAATTCATCTTTAGTTTTCCCTGTCATAATTTCACCACAGTTCTCCATGCACTGATATCAAGCTGATAATAATGACTACTTTGCACCTCCAGTAATTCCATTATTTCAGTGAATTGTATAAAATATTATGTATAATATATTGTGTATATACGTGTTTTAAATATAAACATAGGGCATTTTTCAGTATTTATTAGATATGAAATATTCCCAGGAATGACAAGGTGGATACAACCCAGAATCCTCACTGACCATCGTGAAGGACCAGATATTTTTCTGTGTATTGTTACTTTTATTTATTTTTTCCCTCAGGGTTCACATACAAACCAAGATGAATTTATTATTTGAATTTAAAAGGGTGACACTTATACATTACATCAACTGCTGAAATGCCAGACAAATTGATGAAAAGCTACCTCATACCTTCAAACTAATAAATAAGCAAGATTAGAATTAATAGCTAGGAACACATTAGCTAAAATAATTCATCTTTGTGCTATTTCACATTGAGTGCTTACTTTAGATTAAAAAAAAAAATTGTTGGCTATGGTATAATTCATCCTACCAATTGTTCATCTCAATCAGTAGTGCACTCATACATCAAGTAGAAAACACTCCCATTACCACAATCATGCTAATTAACTCCAGTGTGATCACAACCATTATTCAATGAAATGCTAGTGAAATATAGAGAGAAACAATGGTTTAAATTGCATTTTAAATCACACATCTCATCCGATAATAATAAGTATATAAAGACACATAGATGCACGTCTGTGTGTACATAGTACCAGTACACAAAGAACAAAAGCTTGCTTGGCAAAGATATCCACTTCTCAACCATCTTCAGTGTCATCCTGAGACCAAGAGAGGTGGACAGTTGGGAAAAAAAATTACATGTAGGCTCATTTTGGGCTTATACGGATATTTCAGTTTTTATTTTCTGCCACCTTACTGGTCTTCTGGTAAAAGCATATCCAAACAGAATATTAAAATTAGATGATGAAATACTGCTGTTCCAATATTTTATGGTCTTTACAAGGATCTATAAGAATTAGGGAAGATATCTGAAATTGATGATTATTGGCTAGGTTTTATTCTAGTATTCTATCTTTGGTAATATACATGAAAATAGCTTGGTCCTTGAACTTGGGGACACCCTTTTACAGGAACAGGAATCTGAAAGGGAGCAGAAGAAAGGAAAGAAGGACAACAAAGATAACAAAACAGTAGTTGTGGTGGCAAACATGAAACCAAAGTCATACTGCTTGGTGTTATCCAGCACAGTGAGTGTACCACTAAAACAGAATTATCACTGCCCAATTTCATAACTGAGTAACTTACAGAGTGTACAACTGAGAACTGCTCAAGCAACTGAATGGTAACTGAGCCTTTGAAATTCAGCAAAAATGAGGAAAGCATTTTCTTTTGTGGAAATGACAAGGGAGCACAAGAAGGCAGACTGACAGGAGTGAAATGCAGCTCCTTTTGAAAACTTCTTAAATGATTAATATCATCAGAAAACCCAGGTGGTTCACAACAAAGCTCCACAACTTCTTTATGATAGGGGCAAAAGAAAAGGCAGGTGGAGAAATAAACATGGAGCAGCTCCAAGGTGAGCAGCAATCCAGGAGGGCATGGTATTGTTTTCTGTCCCAAAAGCTCAGATCACATCTTTCCTGAGCCCTACAGACATAAGTGCAATCATGACAGCTTTATCAAGTCTGGTTGGTCTCTGGAATTGAAATAACTCCAGGCACTCTGGGTTTAATATCAGGCTCATGGTTTGGAGATTTCAAAGACACTGCCACAACAGTAATAAAAGGCTTTGGACTGTCAGCAGCACTGGGAAAAGCCAGCACCAAATACAACTGGCATCATAGTTGCCTTGAAAACAAAAGCAGAAATAAACTTGTGAGAATGTGAATTCTGTGCCTGTATTTTTATAAAACCCACTTTAAATAAGACAGCAAAGCATTTCCTCTACATTTCTTCCACAACCACTACCCTGACTCAGCTATGCTCTTATTTCCATTAATGTGAAGATAGGTTATAACACCTTTCCTGAAGCCCATTCGGAGTGGCATGGAACTGTTCACAGCATGAGATAATGTTTAACAGAAGAAAATTTGGCAAAACTTTAACCCACATTCTCCTGATCTTTCAGCTTACGAATTCATACACAGCTGAACATTGAGCATATTGCAGTCGTGCATATAAATCACATAACAATCATTCTTTTTCTCTGGCAATATATAAAAAAAAGCAACACAGGCTTCTGCAAAAAGGTAAGTGTACTACTAATGCATTACAGGACCTCCAGATTTGCAGCAAACTCTTTTTTTTATTTTTTTTTTTTTTGCCAAAAGTGAAAGGCCACCTCTGACAAGCAAACTGATTGTTGGCAGAAAAAATACAGAGGGAGATACACCACATCATTTTAGCACGGTCAGTGCACTCCTGCTACATGAGGAAGGATGCAGAGATTTAATTAAATTTTTGCTGCTGCTCCTTTGAAATACAGGTTTCCTCCTCCCTGACATGCTTCATTGCATCAGCTCCCGTGCACCAGCCCACGTGGGAGTGGCGCAGGAAATGCTCTCAGTGAAAGCATCACATGTTGTGGTGCCATCTCCTAGCGCTGTCTATACTCCCTTGAGATTCAGAGGGAACCCCTTGGTTCTTCTGGGTCCCTCCAATTTGCCCTGTTAAATTTAACTTCCAGCAAAGAATCACTTAAAAATTCATCACCTTAAAAAAAAAAAAATCAATTTCTTTCCAGAATAAACCTCACAATACAATACATTGCCTGCCAGAGAAAAACACACAATTAGAATAAAACACCAACACTTCTGTTCACAATTTGGGTATTTCCATTTGGCAGAAGGAGGTTTCTCAACATACTCTGCCAACAAGAAACACATCACCTGCCCACCACTCAGATAACATCCATCCCCATCCCCCTGCCCTCTGGACCTCAGATAATTGCATGGAGAATGCCCCTCTGTTATCTACAATAATAAAACAGTCTCCCCCAGCTTCAATTACAATTGAAGTAACTTTTTACTTTACCTCCTTGTTCTAGCTGAGCATCTTTAGGAGCAGGTCAGCAAGACAGTCCCTTTGGATTCAGAATCTCTTCACTGTCAACATTAATTCATCTCTCTGTCATGGTTTACACATTGGAATTTGTTGCAAATGAGTAGAAACTATTCTCTGAATCCTATTAGATTTATAAACCAATTTTTCACCACTGTTACTTCCCTGACATGTGAACTGTCTGTATGGCTTACCCATCAAATTAGTTCCTCAGAGGTGCCACCAAAGCAGGATGGACTAAAGGCTTTATCTTCCCTAAAACTTCAAAAGATTAAAATCTCCTGTAATACCTAGGAAGTATTGCCTATTTATATTGAGGAAAAATGGAAGGAGGTTTCCATACTCTAGAAGTAACAGACATTTTTATTTATTTTATAACAGACATATTCCTATACTTCAGAAAAGTTCCAGACAGGAACTAACATTTTTCATGTTGGCCAGAAAGCACTCATATGGGGTGCACTATAAAAATGTGTTCTACTGTGTGAATGAAATCCAATTCAGCTTATCCATAAGCAAAACAAAGATTTAGAAAGATATCATGGTTTTATTTCTGGCTCTTGTTAGGGGGCCACACATGATCTGAGATAAATATATCTTAATAATGACTTACAGTGAGAGATCTGGTACAGAGGCATTCCCACCAGAAATTTTCATGCTGTATAACATACTGGTTTCTGGCAAGTAGTAGATCTCCATGAATATTGCAGGCATATGAGATACTGCCTCTATAGTCAAGATCTGCCATATTTTTTACTATTTAAAAAATCCTGACAGCTTCCTAGAGTATTCTTTATTTAGTGTTGCTGAGTCCTTCCTTCTCCCTATCCAATCCCCTTCAAAAATCCCAAATCATCCCCCAAAGGATAAGACTGGCCATGACATGAGACAAAAGGAAAGATCAGAGAAATTCTCTTTGAGTTGTCTTTTGATCTCTCTCTGCCGGCTGTACCTTTGCCAAACCCCACCCTGGAGGCATGTCCAGCAGGTCCAAGCAGCAAGTCTCATTCCTCCCAGCATTCTCATTCCAAAATAATCTCCTTTTTCACATCCCGATGTTAGCACACAAATCAGATTCTGCTCTGTGCTCTGAAATATTTTTTTTTCCTGTCCCACATTTGCACGTGCCTATAAAAAACCTAAATTTGAATGGTTAAATGACCTAGTGACCCAATTCCCCACCCCAAGGGGGAGCACACTTGGGAGAGACGACTGGCATTTCAGCGTGGCTGCACAGCCCTGGCCGTGCTGTGGGGCTGCTTCTCTCCTGTTTGGTTTCCAGGGCATGACAGAGCAGTGAAGCCTGAGCAGTGCCCAGCACTCAGTGTGCACTGAGGGGCTGTGCTGTGGCACAGATAAAACTGTGAATCCTTTGGGAAGAAGCCTGGAACTGGGAGGAGCAGCTCTCCCCCTTGAGTAAGAAAAGGTTATTTTTTTGCAAAGGACAAATGGTCTGAATGCATTCCTGACTAGGTAGTATTTATCTGAGCCACTTTTTTTTTGGTGGGAACAAACACCTACCTTTGATTTTTAAGAGGTTTCAATTAGGTCTATTTTAAGCCTAAAACAAACCCAAATAGCTCTATTTTAAGCCTGAAACAAACCCCAAAAGACACCTTTGATTTTTAAGAGGTTCCAATTAGGTTTATTTTAAGCCTAAAACAAACCCAAGAAGACAACAGAAAATAAGCCTCAGATGGTACCAGACCCTTCCCCACTGTGGAGCACTGCAGGTTTCCAGTCCTTCCTGCACTCAACTTTGATATGTGGGCATTGACAAATCCAAACACTGGCTGTCAACATAAATCTTGGCCACTGGCAAAATAACCAGGAGCCAGAAGCCAAACCCCAATGCTTTCAGCCATCTCTCCTCCCCAAGCAGGAACACCCTTCATTCCACCCCACAGCGCACTCACTGCAGCTGACACATTTAACACCAAGGCTGCACATCCCATTCCCTGATCCTAAGGAGTCACAGCCACCCTTTTACTCTGTGCACTTCTGAACTGAGCCTTGACATTATTCCAGAGAAGGCAACAGCAGGCTCAGAATTCTGCTTGCTGAAAAGCTGTGGATCTCACCAATGTCACAAAGACTCACCTATGCTGCACAGAAAAAAAAAATGGCACTGACAAAATCTGATGAATTGGAAAATACAGCCTGATAAAAATGAGAGTTGTGTGTTAATAGGAGCCAGAGCTATTGTTCTGGAGCACAGAGTGGTTTCCATTCTATCAGCTGCATACTAAAACAGGCAGTCATGCTAAACTAACACGTGTGCACATGCTCACTGACAGGTCAGAGACACCTCTTGTCTCAGTTCCTGACTTCTTGCAAATTCTGCAATTTCTTTCTCTCCAAACAAGCTTCATTTCAAATGTAGAGGCAGGAGAAGGCTGATTCTGCCTGCTTTTCTCATGTCAACCTTAGAATTTCTCTCCCCAGCTCAGGAAAGCAGGAGAGAGCTCTGTGTTTCTGCATGTGGTGGTGCTCTGAACCAGACACTAAACAAATGTGCCTGAATGCCTCAAACCAGAAGCCACTTCCACAGTGACACAAAGCAGTGCTTCCTTGGGATTTGGTTATGCAAAACCAGACCTCACAGACCACAGCTATGGAGGGCAATATTAATGGCTGGGTTACAAGCACTGAATCAACAAGTGAATTATTTATATGCACATTAGGATTTTTTGTCCCTATTCACACATGTAATTCCAAAAGTACTCTGTAAATCCATTGAGGTTGCCCTATCTTTATACAGGGGAAATTGAGACCTGAATACTATCACGGGAAAGTAAATTTAAAAAACATGTTTATATGCAATAAAAAGATGGTTGAATACTTTCAATTAATATATAATCAGTATAAAACCTCTGCAACAGTCTCATAATGCAAGTGTAGTTTTTAGACAATTCAAACACCTCATGAGGGACTAAGATAACATCCTTCATCTGGACAGTTAGGGATCCATGACAGGGAAATAAGAGGCACAATCACACTGCCAAACAGCTTCTCTGCAGTGTAGAGCCATCAGAATGGAGTCCCCACTCTTCAGGACAAGTTAATTATATGCAATGTATCTGAAATTGGAAGTGTGATTGTGTTCTAAATCTGGTGCAGCAGAGTGATCAACGGAACTCAGTCTATTTCCAGAAAACTTGCACAATGATAATAAATACTTAAAATCTGTCCTTGAAAACTGTTTTGCTCTGTTACCACATACAAGTCCCTGATATTGGATTAATCTACATTAAATTTCCTCTTTACCAGTGCCTGAAAGCAGCATATTTGTGATTGGCAGCACTTGTGCCATTCTCTGGAAGCCATCACTGGCTGGCCCAGAGGCAGCAGCACAGCCTGGGGCGGCTCCTTCTACTGCACTAGAACAGAATCAAAGAGTAAAAATGCTGATACGATTCACAGTGTCACTTCTGTCCCCTTGAGCCTTCCCATTATCAATAGCTACAAGAAATTGAAGAGTACCAGTCCACCATCATTACAAATGAGACTTGGACATTGCTACAATTAATCTTCTGGAATCGATAAGGTACAGTTTGATAACCCACTGACCTGCCAATAAGAAGAGCACAAAGAAAAATGACCAGAAAGTTTTAAAAGCCTTTAGATGATGATGGTTTTCATCAACACAGACAGGTCAGTCAGAACAGCAGTGGTTTTATTTTAAGTGGGTATATTTCACCGAAATTTTCAGAGGTAAATACCTTTTGTTTCAGCTCTAGGTTTATTCAGTTGATACATCAGTACCATACTGAATATATTTATAGTACTTGCTTTATATAAAATACCAGTGCTATAATTTTCCAGTGTTCTCTTTAAGAACTTTTGAGCTTTAAAAAAACGAACTCAAGGATTTATCTTCTTTAGGAAATGTTGGCTGTCTTCTGATTCAAAAAGAAATTAGTTCAAAATCTCAGAATTCACCACACAATAGAAATTCTGTTTTCCAGAACCTCCAGAATTAAAAATATGTAATTCTTAAATAGCTTCATTGTCTCCCTTTCTGCCATGGGAACAGCATTATGCATTTACAGGGAATTAAGGGATGATATTTTAAAGACACAAAAATAAACTTACCCAAATAAACCAGTGATAGGAAGCTAGCTCCTGGCAATTGTAAAAAAATGCACTTTGTAGACGAGACTTAAGATTTTATAGGGAGCATTTAGATTGTGAATCATGCTGCAGGAGGTTTAATGAAAAGATCCAGCTGTCAAGTGATTTTGGAAGAGAAGAAATAGGAAAGAAAATCACCTTGAGCTGGAGGAGAAATACACTGAAATGCAAACTCAAAGACATGGCATAATAGATACAGCCCATCACACTGCCAGGAAGATCTCTGTGCCATTATAAAGCCTGTCTAAAAAGAGGTTCCCCACTACCGATAGATCATGGAGTACCACTACCAACAGATTATGGAGTACCACTGGCCACCAATTCAATTCCATTGCTTCCACAAGATTTGCCAGGCTGCTGCTACTGGAGTCTCCATGGGACTGAGATCCACAGCATGCTCTGAAGAGTCCTCCCTTCACACCTCCTCAGGGAAAACACATCTCATATGCCCTGCTTCTGACTTAGGTGTGGCAGTCAAGTCCCCACAGCCTCACATCTGACCCAGGCAATCTGTCCAACCCTTCCCAGAAAGGCTCCTGGCCCAGGCTGTGCAGACCCATTTCAGTACCTCTGCTCTCTCACTGTAGATCAGTCCTGAGTCACCCAGAGGCTTCATGCACAGAGTGGTACCACAGCTCCCATGATAAACTATCCAGCCCCTGGGGACGCTGTTAGAAGCTTTTGGATCCAGCAGGGCTAGGTAACCTCCACAGACAGCCCATGTGCTGGCAGTTCCACTCATCTCTGCTGTCTGTGCCTGCCAGATGCAGCCTGATGCCAGCCAGAAGGAGAATCCAGGAGTTCTGGAGCTCCTGCACCATGGTACAAAGGCCTGTGTAATCTGCTGCCAGTGGGCATTTTTCCCACTTTGTGTAGAAGTGAATACATTTACATAAATTAAGTGAACAGGAAAATGCAGATTATAGCTTCAGAACTTGCTAATGGCCATGTAAAGGATGATGAAAATAAGAGTAGGACTGATTTTTTGTTGTCTGTCTCGTGCTTTTGTTATTTTAAAGAAGATTTGGTATTACTGAAAGTACAGTTATTATTGCCAATTTTGAGCATATTTCTCAACAGGTTTAATTGTCTGCTTCTCCCTGTTTTGGCTTAATATTTCATCCTTCATAGGATTTTAGCCACTCAACCCAAAGGAAAAAACCCAGTATGCCCAGCAGGCTACTCATTTCCACAACCACATAGGTTGTAAAATTGTAAAAAGTGAAACAAAATAAAAATTAAAAAACCCACCCTAGGACAATGCTTCCTAAGTGCTCATTATCAACAAGGACTCTTAATTTATTCCTAGCTGTTTTATATCAGTACTGAACTTCATGCCAAACTTTAGAACAACAACATCCAGCAGAGCTGGAATTTGTATGGGAAAGCACTAGGTTTTTATCCTGAAGGCCAAACAAGTAGCTGTTTGCAATTCAGCTTTGGCCTGATTATTCCATTACTACACATAGTTTTAAAGCAGTTTAAGTAAAACTATGTGGGACTGAGAGGTCACAGAATACTATTTTTACCTGCAAAATTTCTTACCGGATCCTCTGGATATTTCACGTGACAAACAACGTAACTGTATTTTTTCAACATATTTGCACCTAAAATTCTTTTTATCTGCAAGGGCTTTTCAAAAACTCTGAACTGCCAGTATTTTAGGAACAGCATAGTGGAGGAAGGGAATACTCTAGAAAGGAATACTGGAGAACAAATTGCTTGTTAGATGAAGAACATCATCAGAGCTTTGATTTCTTATAGCTGATTCAGGTCTTTGGCTTTCAAGGTCCCTGCTGAAAACTTTCACTTGTAGAAAATACGTTTACCTCCCTGAGATGAATAAAAGGAAGAACTGAATCTTAAAGGAGTTGTGCATGTACACAAAGGTCAACTTTGATGGTACAAAGCCAGTGTTCAGGTGTTTAATCATCATCTTCCAAAGCTGTCTTGGAGGAAGACAAGCACAGACACCCAAGAACAGGAACACTGAATGGCTTCCCAAATGCCAGAGTGCAAAGTCCAGCATTTTCCTCACATTTTGTCTGGCTCTTCTTCTTTGCAATAATTCAAGAAGAGTCCACTGCACTGCATTTATGCCTTGGCAAAGTGGATCCCATAAATTTTCAAAGTCGGGAATAGAGGATCCAGCCTTGTACCTATATCAAATCTGTTCTAGACACAAGGCCTGAACCAAGAGCTGCTGCTCTGGACAAACCCCAGGAACTCTGATGGCCATGCTCAGCCTCCAGTCAACCATCTTACTGTGTTTGATAAGAAGGGAGAAGCCCACGTATTTTGAGCCAAGGCTGTTCAGAACACGTGCTTTGTTGTGATATTTCACCTTGTAAACATCAGTGCCTTTGGATTACCATGAAAAACACACCAACTATTGCATGCAAACACACACACACAGAGGTACTAAATGCAAACCCAGTTGTAGCTGTGAGCTTAATGTGGTCCAAGAGCCTTGAGAACGGCTCCAAAGATCTGAGAGCAGCTTATCCCATAAACACATATGACAAGCATCACCTTGACTTAAACCATGGACCGCCCAGCTTTGCATTTAAAAAAAATAAAATATTAGGGGGGTTGTTTTTCTGGCTGACCTTGAACATCGTGAGTTTTGGCAGGGGTGGGAGAACACCATGGGACAGGGAGTGAGCCAGCTTCCACTTCTGTTTCATTTCACTGCGAGACAGTGTTTGGTTAGTTTGGATGAGAAACACCGGCTCTGTTTGCCATTAGGGCTCCAGGCTCTGCAGCGCATTGCGAGTGCCATCTGCAGGTGGAAATCTGCACCGGCTCCCGGCCGAAACGGAGATAAACCTGAACCGCAGGAAATCCCAACTGCACTGGAGGGAAAAGCTCCTAAAGGCAGAGAGGCTACAGAAATGCTCCTTTCAGACCATTCACGAAACCACCCAGACCTGTGGCAGCAGAATGCCAGAGATTGTCAGAGCAGCTTCCCATGACATTTCCTCATTCTGAGCAGCACAAAGGCAGCAAGGCTCTCTGTGAGCAGGGGAGGATGCTGAGAAGGCCACCTTAACCTCTGATTGTCAGGACTGCCAGAAGAGAGGAAAAGGATACTGGGAACAGGGTAAACGCTTCCAACACGTGCAGTTCAGCTAGATAGTGCTGCAGTGCTGGGAGACTTTTCCAGCTGGATGGGCATGCTGTTCTCAGGATAAAAGCACTGAATAAGGAAAAGTTACAGAGCCTAAAAGGAAATTATCTTTTGATTTGCAACCGTAACTGGCTGGACTACAGTTATCTGATTTGCAAAAAGTCATTCCAGCCAAGCAAGGAGGCCATCACTGGAACACTGTAGCTACATCCAGAGCAATATTCCTTTGGTGATGTCTTGATAATGCCTGGCAAGAAAACCTCAGTGCACGGCAGGCACTGTGCTGTGCCCAGGTTGGCACTTGCACAGAGGCAGCCTGCAAACAGTACCAGCACTGACTGAGAAACAGTTGCAGGTATGCACAAGATAACAACCTCCCTCCCAGGAGCTCAGGCTTTTTAATCCAAATTCAAACATTTGCCATCTGTGCATTCCATGTAGTATAAATACAGTCAGAAAAATTGCCAGAGCTTTGGCTAAACAGCAGTTATGAGAGAAAGAGACCCCAAATTACATTTCCTATTGCCCGCAACACAGCGCTGTAAAATCACTGACATTTTCTGAGCACAGCTGTATGCAGGAATGTGATCTATTTGGGCCATGCCTGATTGAATCATTACATCCAGATTTATCAATCTGCAGTTTCTAATCAGACATAGAGGGAGCATGCTCCACCTCTCAATCTAGTGCCATGGCAGGTCAGTCAATCAGAGCATTGCTCAGCACAGCAATACCAGACACAAAACTCTGGTTTACCCACAGTAAGGCAAAACTAGGAATGTTTTGCCTCCTGTTAAAAATGTCAAGAAGACTCCTGAAAATTGCTTCTAGTCTGACCTTTGCAAATGCCCTCCTGAAACAGCAAGAGATAAGAACAAATATGTCAGAGCCAAAGAGAGGGGATTTTTGAGAATAAATTTATACTGTATGGCAGGCTAAGCACTTCTATCAGAGAACTGCCAATAGGAAATACTATTGCTTTCATTGTCAAGCTCACCAAGTGTGTCAGGAGAACACTTTATATATATATATATATTCTTTTTTTTAAAGAAAAACAATCATAACAATTTTTATTATTATTAAAGCTAGTAATTAACATACTGATGAGGGGAATAGGCAAACTCAACAGCTTTTTTAGGGTGGTGGCATATCCGCTTTATTACATGGTTATATTGGGAAAAAGTCCTGCCAGTTATTCACCCTTAGCTATAGAAAAGATGTTTGCTAGCTTGAGAAAAATAACAAATATTTAAACTTAGAATTAATTTCCAACCAACTGTAAAGTGTTAAGCATCAAGAAGGGAGTTAGGAAGAATAAAAATTGGTCATAATCCAAGTAGAGAGGAGATTTATTCCCAGCTGTAAAATCAACCCCACTAGAAGCTTCTGCAAGAGAATTCCAGGTGTGATAAATTTATGGACTCTCCTCTTACCCTCACTATACTCTGTCCAAAGCAAAGAGTGTTGTATTCTCAAGTCCTTGAGCTCAGATAAAGCCTGAGATTCCTTTCACTTCCCCTCACTGTGTGTCCCCATGTCCATTTGCCAGCACCACATTCCTGTGTCACACTGCAGACAGGCCTCATAAATTAGCAATGATATTCTCATGTGAATGCACCAGAGCAAAGCGTTCCTGTCAAAGCTTGTTGAGAAGGGATCAGGTTCAACTTGTGTCAATTATTTGTAATTAGGATGCACCATAAACTTCATGTTCACAACAGTCCAGGCAGAGCAATGGGCTGCTCAGTGATTCCAACCATCAGATGTAAAGGAATCAGATTCAGAGGAACTCAAGGGGTTCTATAACCTCAGAAATGACAGTTTTTTCTTTCCTCTGCATCCCCCTTTGAAACACCCACCTTCACTTGAACACATCTGGCCACCCAGTGAACAAGATTCGTTTGCTCTGAATTTGGCCTTGGGACGTGAAAGGAAATGTGTTTGAAATGATGCTCAGAGAGATGTGCTGAAGTGATAGAGAAGGAGGCCTAACAGGAAGGTTAGAAAAGTCTTCAGCAAAGTAATTATATTCTGACTTACCCTAGCACCTACAGGTGCCACCTGCAGACTGTAAGGTTCCTCAGTCCTGATGAGAGGATGGATCTCCCAATTCCATCAGCCTGTGGAGCTTAATGTTTTGCAGAAAACCAAAGCCTTATTGAGCTGCTGCTGCTTTCATGTGCAGACAGTTACATGGCTTGCTTTCACCTCTATTGTCAGGACTCTAATTTTTCCGTCTCTTCTCACCTGTTCTTAATGTGTTTCCTACATCTCTAGTTAAGTACACAGAGAGGAAGTAGAAAAACATACTAACTATGATCCAGAAAATGTGAGATGTAATGGGAAGATAATGTATCAAGGAGGGAGATTTAGAAAATATTAATGACACAAAGGACATGAAATCACCTCATTTCAGCTCCTGTATATTCCATGATCCTACTTTTCATTTGCTAGCCCAGTAACAGCTGACTTGAGCACTCATTCTGGAAAGGACCCTAATACTGATTTTAGGATTAAAACTAGCACTAATTTGTGCTTTTGGATGAGGTCTTGCAGAACCATGCTTTTCAACCTCCAGCCTATAATCCATTTTAATAAATTTGCAGAAATTTAAGTTTTTAGAAATTCAAGCCTATTACCAGAAATCCTAATTCCACAGGTGGTTCCATGAAATTTTAGAAATTTAGAAACCAATGCAGAACTGCTGCTTTCAGTCTGTGAGATTTGTTAAAGTTTGTAAGGATTTCCCATCACAGCTGAATGGTAACACTGAAATTCATTAGCAAGCCAAGCAATGGGATGCTCCATCAAGAGCTGAACATCTAATGAAAAGAAGAATGTTGGTAATTTAAATTTCCAACAACATAGATAGGAATTGGGATTGGCGAATAAGAATAATTAGCAGAATTAAATATGTTGAACATGGTTAAGAGGCACATAGCAGAAGACATGACAACATTCTACAGATATCTAAGGTTTGTTAATTCATCCCATTTCCTGGGATTTATCCCCTTAAGGGAGATAAATAAGACTACAGGGATATAAACAAGGGAATAATAATAATAATAAAGAAAGAGATTGAGAGAAATATAAATGCAATATGAGGCAGAGCAGAAAGAAAAATCTTGTCAGTAGCTGCCATCAGGCAGTGAAATATTTTCCCTGAGGAAACAGTGAAAGAGGTATGTCCCTGTTACTGGAAATATCTTAAACTAAACTAGGCCAGCACATGAGAAATGTTTTGCAGAAAACCAAAACTAAATTCTAGTAAATTTTTATCTTATGCCACATTGAAACATTTGAGCAATAACCTGCCCTGTGTGTATCCGGGGCACAAAGCATCTGATACATTCTGCTTTACATGGATCAATCAGGAATTTATCCAAAATACCCAAAGGAGAAGTAACTTTACAGATCATCAGTTACAGATAGTAGATGTTTCAAATCTACCCCAAAATGGTGTACATGATCTGACAGTCAGAGCTGAGACTGGGTGATTTCTGACTGTGGATACTTAGGGCAAAAAAAAAAAATCTACTAAATCCATGGAAGAACTTACAAAAAGTCCTCTTTCTGTTAAATTCTATAAATAAGGACAGGATGTATCACCTACTATGATTCCACTTTGAGAAATAGTTGTAAGATTTTAGCATCAGACCAAATTCCTGGAAAAATCTTGCTTACAGTGTTCGAGGAGGAAAATTAATAATAATAACAATAATAATTTCTACCTGTAATTACTGCCTCTTAGTCCAAACCAAAAAATCCCTTCCACACAATGCACTGAAGGATGGGAAGGGTACTTGTCCTTACTGAAAACTCTGATGTTTCCCCTGCTAATTGACAGCTGCTCCCCACCTTATGCTCAAGGCCCTCAGTCTCCACCCAGGAGTTAGGATTGATTTTTCCATCACTCTCACTCATAACCATTCTCCTCCATGTCCCAACAGAAAGTGCTAGTTTCCTGTAAGCTGCTTGTGATTTCTCATGGCCTTTGAGACCTTTCATCAACCCAGTGTGGTGATTTTCTGATTGTAAATCCTGCAGTGTGTGCGCTGACTTCCGGAGCTTGGAGACAGGACCCTGGGCAGCTCCAAACCATTGAAGAGAGCAGCAGAAGTGTGTGTCACCAAAACAGTGATAACTTTTTCTCAATATGCAAAAGGAGCAACAAAAATCAAGCCAGCAGAAGTGTCTGGTTCAGACTCTTACCTGTGCTACCTCTTCAAAATCATCATGTCTTTTCTGCAGTGCTCGTGCTCTGTGTAGAGACTTTCCCACTCCTGTGTGTTTGCTCAGGAAGGCTTCCCCATGATTTTCAATCCAGTCCAGAACCTGCCAGAAAAGAAGAACATCTAGTTACCTCTCCTGCCTCAGCAGCACAGAGAAACCCTGTGAGGATGGAGGAGCTGCAGAGGAATGCCTTCTGCTTGCTATGGGTGAACACAAGCAGCTCTGTCAAAATCCATTCTAACTGGAAAGAAGATAAATGCTCATGGATGCTACTGCTAAATTAGGTTTATTGAATTTTTGTTATTCAATTTATTTTGAGGTCTAGCTTAGTTATTGGAGCCTGGCAGATATTAAGTATTTACTTTCACATAGATGACTTTTGGGGAAAAGGAATCAGAAATCTGGAATCTTTTACCAGAAGTACCCTCCTCTGATGAGCTTGTGTAAACTGCAAGACAGCAACAGCTGATTTTACATCTCAGTGTGAAACTCATTCCTGAGTTGTCCCATGAAATTGACAAAAGACCAGATGTTGTTATGAGGCTCTGATAACCTGATAGGCCTAGTTAACAAAAGAATCCTCAGCATTTACCAAGATGCTAATAAAGATAATACATTTTTCTGTATATAATGCACTTGGATCTAATAAGCTCACAATAATCTGCAAGCATAGAGAAATATCACATTTTTGTTTCCATCATAAAAGACAAGAAATCTGGCACTTTAAAAAGCTGAGATATGGAATAACAGAGTGAATAAAGTAACAACATAAATATAAATCTGTGTGGACACAAAACACTTAATCTGACATGCAAACAATGAGAAATATTAAGCAGTTGGTCTATGGCAAATGCAGGAAGAACTCTGAAAGGTCACAGTCAAAGCTGAAATCACCAGCACTTGTAAACATCTATGTGTCAGCATATTTGGAAAAACTCTCCCTTACCCTGAAGAAAGGAAAAGTCTTTAGAGCTAGAATAACTGTGTAATAATTCAAGATAAACATTTAACACTTTAATTGAGAGCACGGACTGTGTAATTTACTCTACTGTCAAAAATTAACATCCTGAGATACAGGTAGACATTAAAGTTACAGTGACTTATTTGAAATAATTTAATTATCTCTTAAAAACTTAAGAAGCTTGAAGATGCCATTAAAACTGCAGTTAGGACTGTTTTCTAAATTAAATCTTCAGATTTCCTAATTGTGCTTTTATTGCCAAGCTGTATTTTATTCTAGCTAGGAAAGGACTGTAACTCATGAGTCCTTTGGAATGAAAAGAACTATTCTGTTCTGTTAAAAGCTGTTTCTGTTCACTGGGGTAGCTATAATATGTCAATATCTCCTTTTTAAAAATTATTTTTATTTCACTAGCTTAAGATAAACATTGATGGAAACATTATTTTCTATTATGATGTGCATGTCCTGTCTCCTATCTCCTCAAGGGCACAATTACACACCCAACAAAGTAAGCAGCAAACCCAGGTCATGGAGAAAATGAAATAAAACTCAGTACAGCTACAGCAGGCTGACTGTGCCAGCTATTACAGTCATTATATGGCTGGATAACCACAAGATTCAAAATGCTACCTGGAGGAAGAATAGCCCTAACTGTCCCTGTAGAATGATCTCTGTAACTGTTAAAATAATAATAGTGGCAATTCAGAAGGGTTTCATCTGAGCAGAGCATTGGGAAGGAGGTATTTGAAGAGAGCCACTTCCAGAGCCCTTTCCACGCTCCTTTTTGCTGAAGATCAAGCTCCTACCTACAGCACAATTAAACTGGAAAAACAAATCCTGCCCAGGTGGGGCCAGGGAAAAACACACTTGAGAGTCCACTGGCAGGGAATGCTGATAATTTGTATGGGATATACTAGGAAATCATGGGAAGAAAGAGATGGAAGAATGGTTTGAGAGGGAAGAGGTTGAAGAAGCAATCAGGCAATAATTTAGCAAAGTTCTGGGATGATAATTGCTCTTCCTCTAGACTAATTTGTATGATGGGAATATGGCAAGATGATTACATTAGTGAAGTTAAGGTCAAGCCTTTTAAAAACTTTAAAAAAGTTAATTTAATTTTTAAATAATAAAATAAAAGCAACGGGACTATTTTAAAAGGGAAAACAGACATTTCAAGGCAGCACTTTGAAAATGAAGTCTTTTTCTATAGGTATCTTTCCTAATCAGAAAATGTGAAAATTAAGAAACATCTCATAACTTTATCCAATTTAAATCAAAATCTCCTTGGGAACCAATTCTTTCCCAGCAAATCCTCTTGATCTGCACCCATTTTACATGAACACAAAATGTCAAAGGAATAGTAAATCCATTACTTTAAGGAACTATATCTGTCCTTGAAGTTAGTTGAAAAACTTCTGTATTTTCACATCTTTTAAACTGTATTTCTTTTAGCAGAAATGAATGAAGATGAAATAAGGATGACTTGGGTAAGAATGACAGTATCATTAAAGTTGGAAAAGAACTTGAAGATCATTGACTCCAACCCAGCACTGCCAAGCCCACCACTAAACCAAGTCCCTAAGATTCTGCATGTCTTTTGAATACCTCCAGGGATGGTGACTCCACACCTTCCCAGGCAGCCTGAACACTGAGGGATGCCCAAACTCAGCAATCACTAATCCCTGTCCTGTGCAACAGGAAGAGATGAGAAGGGTGAGCTGGTGACTCAGACACAGCATGTGGTACCAGCAGTGACAGAGCATCCCGACTTCTGCATCTGACCCAGGCCATGTCCAACAGCTCCACTGCTCCTGAGTGGGTGACCCACTGAAGGGCCTTGGGAATCATTAATCTTTGTTATCCTGAGACCCACTGTTGTTGCCATAGTGACTCTTAAAACGAGGTTATTCTGAAAACTGAACATAAATTATACCATTTTACACTTCAAGCAGTTGAGAGTCAGATCTTTTTGTCAAAACAGCACAAAGGGGTTAGTTTAACTCTTTGGTAACAGAGTTGTAATAAATCCAGAGCAGTTCCTAATTTATTCAGCTTTAAATGGGGCCCCATTTCAAATAGGTGCATAAGCACTGCCTAACTTTAAACACATGGACAAAGCCTCTAAAATTGTGTTATGAAAGGATGACAGGCAGTGTCAAGCTGACACTATGAGCACTTTCTTGCTTGCTCTTAAGGCACTATGGGCTAACTAAATTCTGGTGAGATACTAGGAATTCATAAGGCACTTCAAAATTCACAAGAATGAAACCTTATCTTTACTTTCCTGTGGCTGCTGTTATGAATACTCAGTAGATCGAAGGCCCTGCATGTCTGAAACTCCTATTCCAGAAGCTCTGCCTTTGCCAAGCCTGCTTTTTGTAACCAAGAAATGCATTTCAAAGGTTCATGTTTCAGATCATACTTTACATCCAAAGCTTATTACAAATGTTTGTTCCACTGCGCAGCAACAAAATCCAATTTTTCTATCAAAGCCCTTCAAAATTGTACAAGCCTAGTTAGTAATACTGGATGTACCAGATTTTGCAAATACAAGACAGAAGCTCTTGATACTTCATTTTCTTCTAGCAGAACTAGAAGCTACACATCATATATGCATTTATGAGTGACATAGTTCAAAAAAGATGTGCTCTCCGGTCACCCACAAACCACTCCTTTATTGGGAGGAAAAAGCACCTTTAAGAGAGACTTGGCACATTGGCCAGGGAGACCACTGACTGTGAGGAGAGGCGGCAGCCAGTGTGGGATTGCCAACTTCTTTCCACTGGAATTCCATCTAGTGGATAATGCTGATCTGTGCAGGGTGGCATGGCCAGCCCAACCCCTGGCCTGCTACCAGGCCCTCCAGGAGAACTTGGTGTCAGCAACAGCACCAGGGAAGGCAGAACAAACACTGAGAATCAGAAGAAAAACAAAATGAAAAATCCTCCCTAACTCACAACAACTCAAGGAGACTTAAGAAATACTAATCCTCTGTAATGAATAAAACGCACACACAGTCTGATTTAAATCAGTTTCTTTTGGTGTTCCAAATCATTGCTGAAAATAGATTCCTTTTCCCTATTATCCCTGGCCCTGTCACAGCAGGGTAATGTCAAGTAAAGGTCTAGCTGAGAAAATACACTGAAATACAAAGGAACTTATCCTCTGGCTTTTCCTGCTATTATTAATGGTTTATAATAGAACCCAAAACAAAACACAGCCATTCTCATCTGTGGTTTCTGTTTCCTAATAAAAACTCCCTTTTTCACTTCTTCATTATAAATTTATGTTGGTGGCACAATAAAATATTGTTACAAAACCTTTTAAAGATGGGGATCACACCTCATGTTTAAACCAGAAACATCAACTTTGGTTTCTACAAAATGATTTTTATTTCCAGAGGCATCTATATCTGACTTTAAAACTCAGATCTTGTTCCCACCAAAAGCCACAACGAAATTTCAACTGCCTTCAGCAAACATGGATCAAAGACCCCACATGTGTCAAGTTAAGAGGCAGGAACTAATTGTGCATCCAGCAGGATCTGAGCCTCTGGACACACATCTCCACCCCATGTTCTATTTTCCATGTAGCAATGTGTGAACACGTGTAGTTCATAGGTTGCAGTGCACAGGTTGAAGCAGTCCCCAGGGCCAGGTACAGCCCTGCAGATGCAGCTCTGGGAGGGAATAGGGCCCTTCTCTGCTCACTGTCTTTGGTCAAATATGTCAAATCATGAAAGAGTTTCAATAAAAAAGTAGAAAGCAACAAGGATTTCATATCAAAAGTAGACTGGAATTGGAATGATTTAGTTCAATGCCCAGCATGGCAGTTGAGCAAATGACTCAACGTCCCTGCCTCCATTCACTTTTCTAAAATGACATAAATCACACTTGCAGTTGAAAACAGCAAGACTGACAGAGAAAGTGGAAAGCTGCCTTCCACTTTAAGTTTTTGCAGCCTCTATATGGTTCCAAATTTGGTTGGGGATTCTAGGAACCTTTTCCACTAAAGGAACATACTGAAATATTATAAATAATAAGCAATGCGGTGGCAGCTGTACAAAAGGGAACAGGCAATCCATTGAAAGGCAGGGCTTTAAAATCAGGTGCAAGCTGCTCCAAAACCACTCAGGTACAAATGCCTAATTGCTGAACGTATACCTATTAATCCTGAAATACCATAGCTTGATTTGCCCATGCAGCAGTGACTAATTCATCTTCAGAAAATAATATAGCCAGCCCACCAAGTTCTTTGTACTTAATTCAGCTCAGATCCTAAGTAATAAGAGTCACTAATTTCAAACTGTCTTAAGACATGGTGTAGCCCACTATCACCAGACAAGCAATCTGAGGTTTCAGAGGGAGTTTTTGTTTGTTTTAAGGTGGAATTGAGTGAACAGAGCTACACCCATTACCACAGTCTGAAGACTGGACAAGAAGTATGAACTTTGATACTTCTTCAATCCTTTTTCAAGAAAGAGCTCTTTTAAAACACTACAACAGACAATGTTCCCTCAAGGCAGTTAAAAATTTTTGACCACCATTTTGCCTTTCCTTTTCAGCACAACTTCTCCATGTTGTATGTGTGGACTCAACTGTGCCTGGGTCTCTTTGAAAAGCCAGAGAACTAATACAGCTGCTATTAAGTAGGAGTTTTTAATCATTCCCTGCTTTTGCCCTCTAATTGTAGCTATTCCATCCAAATACCATGACATAATTAAAGAGGTCTTTTGAAAAGAAAAAACATACAGTCCCATTTACCCTTGGAGGGAAAAACAACCTTACAGACCTATCAGTATTTTGCTGCATATTGCAACTAAATTAATGAGGGGAATTAAATGCAGAGCCAATTAAAACATTTTTTTTAATTTCCTTTATTCCCTTGTCTAAATTCAACCAAAAAAAGAAGTCCGTATGAAGTCAGATTGTAGGTGTTTTTATGAGCTTCCTGGACACTATGTGAAAGTTTCACCTCTGCACAATTTTTCATTTGAACAACAAAAATCTAACCTTTGTAGTTTAAAGCCCCACTAGTTAGACAAAACAGAACATCCATTATTTGTTCTTTGCAGTGGGGGTGGCCTCACAAAGCAACAGCTGACACTGCTGGACACATCTGAGAAAACCATACAGCTACAGCTACAGACATGTGAGTCCAGAGGACTGTCAGCAAGTCCTAGATATGCAAAAATACATGCAAATAGTCTTATTCACACTTCTCACTGCTTCTAGCACCCACAGATGTCCTACAAGCCCATCTGGAAACAGGTCTGTAGGAGTTTATCCAGAGAAGACAGTCCCTGCAGCAGGATCCTTGCTCATCAACAGCTTCTGCAGTGGAAAACACTACAGAATAACAACTCCCCCAGCAACCCCCTTCTTAGAAATTTCTGTTGCAAAAATATGCAAACTGGTTATGAAAGGGCTGCAGACTTAACAGGATGACTAAGTGAAGACATCCCAAATATCTCCCATAGCAATGGACTGCACATCAGCGAGACTGTTCACAACTTCTCTAGCAGAGGCTCGGAAGTCCATGGGGACTTGCTGCAGCATTTCTCTGCCATTCCCCACCCATCTCCAAGAACCTTCACATTGTTGTAGACCTACAATTTCCCTACCTGGGAAATAGTCACAATTACTCATCGGAGTATCCCTGATTACCCCAGATATGCCACCCTCCATGGGCAGCACAGCTGCTCCACTGCTCCCACAGAGCTGCTCCACCTGAACTCCTTACCTTTCCACAGGCTTATATGGCAAAAAATAACCTTGTGTCTGCTTTCTGCAAATGGCTCCTATGTACTTGTACAGTTCTTCACATCTATAAAAGCATCATGATGGTTTGAAACTGATAGGAGTTTGGAGAAGAGTGAGAATACAATGTGTTCTGGTCCCATCCACCTTCTTGTAAAGAAAAGAATTGGTCCCAGCTCCATTAATTAGCAAAATGTAGGATTTGGTTATGTCTCTCCTGGAAACAGCACGTTCAGTTCTGGGCTCTGGCAGAGCTGGCTGGGTGTAGGCTGGGCATTTTGAGAGCAAGACTTGTCCCTTTCCTGTGGGCATGGCCTGAGGGCACGCAGCCCCAGCCTGCTCCTTCACTAAATGCCATCATCTGGGATGTGAGCTCCCCAAAAGGCAGTGGGAATATACACCACATGCCTCTCTTACCCTGAGAAGGAACTTCTTTCAACTTAACATTGCTTTCCTTTGGTAAAGTTCACATTCATCAAATGTATCCACTTATCTTTCATTTTCTCGATTAAATATTTTACTTCATAAAATTTGGCAACTGCCTCTCTAAAAACATTCCAAGTAAGAGAACAATAGACAGACAAATGAAGAACTAATGTTTCTTCCTTAATGCCTGGATTGTTACTAATGTTCCCAGATTACTGTTTTTTAAGGAACTCAAGAAAAGGAAAAACATATATTCAAGTTAAAAACCTTGTTGTATTCTTTAAATGCTGAACTTCTTTTAGACAAAATTTCAAAGCTGAGTGTAGGTGGAGAAGCTATAAATAACCCCATTTGTGCATGTTCCTTCTGTACAAGACACAGAAAATGTGCTCTGCATCAGCACAGAAAGATGCTGCTGTGCTCTGCATGAAGCTTCTTCAGGCTGACAGGTAAATTATTTCTTTTGCAGTTATGCTGCTGGGTTCCTATTTGTGAGTCTTTTCTGCAGCTCTCAGGAATCGTACCTGGCACTTGGCTGCAGGGCAATGAATTGGCAATACAATTAATCAAGTCTGTCAGACTATGACCAATGATAATATCCAGAAATTGAGAAATATTTTCTTACTTAGAGCATATAGACACTTTTAGTTGTTGCTGTCCATAGCACTAGTTAGAATGGTGATTTTGCTCCTTCTGAGACCAAGACATTTTTTCCCAGGTCTCCCTTTCTTGTCCCATATTTGTCCTTTCACATCATTTTTCCAGAAGCAGCTGCTGGGTCAGACATAGCTGTGGCCAGCTCTAGTCTAGGTCTGGCTCCCCCCATCTGGGCAGTTTGCTTGGACATAATCAGAGTTTCCTGAAAGAATGTCACAGGTCTCTCACAGTTCAAGAGGATGGGAAGAACATTGTCCAGGCAGAGTTAGCACTGAAGCAAAGGCAGCCTGAAAAGCTCTTGATTTTTTGCTCAAGCAAATCTCTATTTCATTTTCCTCTGTTTCCACCACCTTAGCTTAAGCTTTGAAATTCCCAGGAAGAGAAACACCTGAGCATGCCCAATGTCTGGCCCAGTTTCTTCCTCCTGTGCACTTAGATAGGGGATTTCTACAGCCCTTTAGAACCAACAGATAAAACAATATCCTAATTTAATTTAGAAACATCTTTGACAATGCCCAGACTCTGCTATGACCATGCACACTTGAAGTTTTATTAATTCCTCAAATAATTATTATTATTCAGACTTATGAAAACCCTTTTCAGCAAGAAACAACCTTGAGCCGTTCAGAGAAAAGAGGAGACATTTAAATGATTCCAGGAGTGACACTCATGAGAAGAATGAAGGGCAAAAGTGTTTGGGGACTTTCCTTGAGCACCTTTTTAAAGAAAAGCTCAATTTTCCCCAAACCAAAATTTTCTGTGAAAAACTTCCTTTCTTATTTTTCTTCCAGTTTGATGGCTACAGTATCCCCTCATCCTGAGCTTCCTTCTCTTGTTGTTTCCTAATACCTTGTGGACATTGAAAACCTGAGGAGGTAAGCAAGCACGAACCATATCCAAAATACATTTTGATTGTTTAAAGTTACGTTTTGTTGGAGGAACGGGAAAAATAATAATAATAAAAAAGATTCATTTTGTGGTTTCCCTCCTACCCACAACTTTTTCTCCTTATTTGGGAAGGGAACCATCTGAAGGTCAGAATGTTTTATATGTTGCTGAAGCCGAAATAAAAGTAATTTTCTCCATCCCTCAATACACGTTCCATCTAAAAAAATACAAAAGGCAGGGGAAAAAACCAAGTCAAGAGCTTTCAAAACAAAGGGAGTGGAAAGGTGAAAGACCAATGGATAGACCTGAAATGTGTTTGGTTTGCATATTTTCACATTTGAAAGACATTTTTGTTAAAGGGAACCACAGCGTAACATAAAAGAAGTTTATAGCTGTAAAAGTATACAGGAGTTGGAGCCAAGCAGCTCTGTCTAAATGTGCCTGAAGGGTTACCCCAGCCTAGGCAATAGCTTCCAGAACTACAATCCAGGTTACAGCTTCTAAAAACAAGCAAGAAGCTTTGTCTAAGAGTTCCCTGTGAGGAATATGAAACAAAAGAAGTTACCTAAAAGTCTCCTGTGAGCTAAAACTCTACATTTAGTTCAAAATAGTGCACAACCTCTCTTCCACAGAAAGAAACACCAGAACTCTTCAGTCAAGCTGGTTTGGTAAGGCAGCTAGCAGAACCAGGCACAACCCACAGGAGATGCTACCAGAGCAAGGAGCTGCTGCCTAGCACAGCCAGGGAAGGAAGTTTGTGGCATGGAGCAAGGCAGAGCTGTGAGGATGAGCAGCAATAACAGGATTGACTGGAATGGAGAGCAGCAGTGGGCAGAGACAAGTCATGGTGCCAGAGCAGCTCAGCCTAAGTTGGCTCTTGCTACCCAGCAAGACAAATAATCTCAAACCATGAGTGTAATTCATTACAGAGGGGGAAAGTAACCAGCTGGCTGAGCAGCTACTCCATGGAGGAAAACACAGGGAAAAGTGTTAGAGTTATACATTAGCAAGTAGCTTTCATTATGCTCTTTATTGTCTGGCAAGGTTTTTTTCTCACATCAATGAAAATACCTTTTGTTGGCCATCAGTCAAAAGCAATATGAAAGAGGATTGATCACTCTGAGTGACAGGACCATGAAAAAGCTGGGAGGCCATATGAGGAGATAATTGAAAGAAAATATCAAGGGAAACAAATGGAGTAGAAAAGAATTACTATTTTGGACTCCTAAACCAGTGCCCAAAATAGCATATTTGTTTCTTAGCATAACATACCTTTATTTAATTTTTAGATAGTCCCAATAAATCCTATAAGATCTTTCCATAAGGGGTAAAACTGGAGTAGCAATGACTTTGTTGGTTTAGAGCAGGGATCAGACATCCTGACATGAAAAGTTCTAGTCATGAAGCTTGAAGTGACCTTTGGCAGGTTGCTCAACATCAACCTTTTAGCAAACCCATAATCCTGAAATTAAATAAACTTTAATAAGCAAGAAACACTACTATTATTGTTACTTCTTAAAGTTACAGGGCAGAAAGTTTTCTGGCATTCCAGTCTACATCTATTCAAAGACCTTATTTTTCTCCATGTCCTTATGGCAATTACTCATTCTAGCAATTGCTTTCAAAAAATATACATATAGCTGGAGAAAACTCTATTTTATTTCTCTTTCTTCACCACTGCAACCCTTCTATTTTTGTAGGGCTAATCAGTAACAGACAAGCCTAATTCTCTCTCCTCCTTTGCCATGACACTAAGAGCCAACAATGCCTTTCAGAAACAATAAACTACACATGATATTTTCAGGAATCCTGACATGCAAACAATCCTGGGACAGAAATAGATAATGAGGACAGGATACATAATGACTACAAATTCTGTTTAAGTGTAACATCAAATTTTAGCAGTTTGCTGAGGACTGACTTCCCTGAAGAATGCTGCAAAACAAATCTGGGATCAGGAGGACACTGAATGCCCAGCAGAATGGCATCCTACAGGATTTGGGCTCCTGCATCCTAATAAATCTCACCCAACATTAGGTAGTGAAATGAAGGTCTTGTCTGAAGAGCCTACATTATCATTATTGGCCCGACAGTCTGGAATAAGAGAGGGAAGTATCCAGGGTAGAATGAGAGTCATTCTCAGGTGATGCCAGTGTCTCTCCATTGCTATAAAAGGAAACTCTGCATTAGGCTCCTGACTTGGATGATTCAGTTATGCTTCTAAAGACAGGCAGGATAAATACAGACCATGGATCACTACACCCGCCTACAGAGAAGGAACTGCATCTTTATATTGCCTTCTCCATTTCTCCATGCAATGACTTGTTTCCTCTTCATCCACGGAAAGACAGACCCAAATCCTCAATGAGTCAGTATGATTTCAGAGGGTTTCCACAAGAGCTTCTTAGCCTAATAGCCCAAACATTTGCCATTCAAGAAGGAGCAAAACAGACCACCTGAGAGGAGCTAGGTCTTGAAGGGCAGACAGTGCTCTAAACAAGAAAAACACTTTTTGACAGACACAGGAATTTTTTTCTGTTCCTCTTCTCACTTCAATAGGTTCAGAGATCAAGCTGGCTTGTTCAGATTTCTTCAGATCTTATCTCCCAAGACAGCTGTGAAGCTCATCAAAGTGTTCTTGCACTGCTCATACATCAGTGCTAAGAAAACTTCAGTTGGTAACTGAATCTGGCCCCTGGAGTTGGATATCCCTTGCACTACTGCTCTGTGTATAAATTAAAAAGTGATCATTATTATTTTTTCATCAGTGATTCTTTAGGAGCACAAAGAACAATGGTCTGCTTGTCTTAATAACTGTGTAAAGGAAGAATGAGACAATGGTTGTTTCCAGATAATTTCAAGTTACACTTGAAGTCAAATTATGAAGAGGACAGTGTATTGTTAATCAGCAACCTCTAAAGGATTTCCAGATTAAATATCTTTAAATAAAAAGTTAAACCTGTAGTTCTTTGTGAAGATTTCTGGCACAGAAATAATGCAAGATAATACTGGTCTAAGCTTAAGAGCATTGTCAGACGTTAAGAACAGAGCTCCCTTTCTCTAATGTGAGTTTGAAGTATGTAAAGCAAGTTACTTTTTAGGCTGATAGCTGCAGACATCTGAAGAGTTCTTATACCATAAGTGATGAGAGGTTAGAGGGTGCAAATGTCGCAGGTTCTGTATGGACAGAAACACAGAGCCTGCCTCTATACCAGCAGCCACTGTCTGAACGTGCCCAAACAGCAACATGCCACATGACTGCACCCTCCCTCGGGAAACTCTGCTGTGGCCCCTCAAAGGGAGCATTTCCTAGACAGAGTCATTGATAAAGAGGAAAAATGCACCTTACTTCTTTAAGTTGTGCTTTTTTTCCAAGAACCCCTGTCCTGTTTGTGTTGCACAACCCTGAACACGGCCAATAAATGCCCCATGTCTTTGCAAGCTAAAGGAGCTAGAGAAACATCCCTATGAAATCACCAGAAACTGAAGAAATATGTCTGCAATATTCTCCTTCCTAGTGTGGTTCCTTGTGCAGCAAATCCAACACAATCTGGTCGAGGAGTAGCAGGGGCTGTGTAGCTGGGCAAGGTGCTCTTACTCTGTACTCTATCACCACTAGAGCTTAGAGAAACATCCATAGTCATGGATGAAACTCCTGCACAATCCCATGCCACTGTGGGTTCAAATTAAGGAATGACAGCCCTTTTTTAACAGATCAAAACAAGCAACTAAATCACTCAGCAATGCTTGTTATTTAAGTGGCCATTTTCACTATATTTGCAGGATACTAATCAGCACAAATAAACCACCACTTTACTTCCAGCACTGGCTACTTATAAGACCTCTTCAGAAGATGAGTGGGGCCACAGATCCCTTCAATGCCTGGGCTCACACTCACATTGCCTGAAAATGTTCCCATTCCTTTGGCAGGAACAACAGGAATGGAATGAAAATTGCTGTGAAAAAGCAATTGACAAAATGTTTAATTGCACGGTCTGTGATGCGGATGGAAGCAAACAGAAAACCCTTTTACTACAACTGTACATCCTTTACCACATAAATAATAAAGCAGAGAAGTGCTACATCAGAAGTGTTAGAGATGTACGTGAGTTTGGAGACACGTGCACATAGTATTAAGTTGGTCCTTTAAAGCTGTGTAGGTAAAAGTTGTATGGTGTTCTATCAGAATTGTCTGGTGAGATATTAATATCAGATAATAAACCAAGGGCATCACCAGCTGTTGGATAGGCAAGGTATTTATCTCTTAGCCATGGATAACAAAATGTTTTTTCTCCTGTTGTATCCCATTGGGAGAAGGTTGCCAAGAAGTTTTACCAGTACTAATTCATTTTTCATTATTTTTGCGGGGCAATACAACCATAATTAGGACCTCTACTCACTATCACTTATGGCCAGTAAGGCCACACACACCTTCTAAGCTCAGAGAAAGCACAGCAGTAATACTCAAAATGTAAACATGTAAGTGACAAACATTAAATGCATCTCATGACCACATCAATTTACCAAAGGAGCTGTGAAAATTCTCTAGGATGCTTTGAATTATAATGTTTTAATTAATGACTGACAGTGGGAGCTATTTACAGGCTAAATCTGTTCAGATGGCACACAGAGCATGTGATGTATTCTTGCAGGGTGATGTGGCTGAAGTCATCTGGTAGTAAATATAATCTTTACTTAATTATAATGTTCTTTTCTCTTCCTTAGCAATTGTTTATGAATAAATCTCTAGTTTTACAAGACCAAGTGAAGGTATTATTGGAAACAAAGCATAAAGGCAGATATATTCTTTTATTTCCTTTCATTTTCTTTGTCTTTGAAACAAACTATGACAAGTTGGAAAACTACAGAATGTTGGAGAACTCTTCACTCCCTTGAAGGGACCAAAACAATCAAGTGTACACAGGCAAATGGGGGAGTAATACACAGACCTAATCCTCCAAAATCTTGTGTGAGTGCTAAATGAAACATAAACTCAAACATCCAAGCATTCTTCTGCAAATGGACTACATAGATCACATGTATCACACGGAGTGCTCAGCATTCTCAGATAGTGTATGGAGACAGAGAGATGTTGGCAGGACATTTTTCCATATGAATGATGTCAGGATCATGCCCTGATCTGTTTCCTCTGCCAGTAAAAGCCAGACACATTACAAGTTAAAGTGCTTGGTTATGAAGAGAGACAGCCTTTTCTCTTCAATACTCTGCAGTCTCCCACAGCAATGGCAGCTGGTAAATGTAATGATATCAGAATGGCCACATGGCCTTTTTATCCATCACCAGAAGGCAGATAACCACGTAAGGAAACCAAAACTATGTCCCTTAATGTATCTGGGCATGAAGCCAACAGAAGGCAAATCCCAAATTTAGAGAAATCAGATGAACCTGACACTAGTCTAGCTTGACCTTCTCAGTAACCAAGAGGATTTGAGACATCACTGCAGCTGGAAAGGCAACAGCTCCAGCTTCCTCAGCACCGCCTACCCTCTCACCAGTAAATGTTTGTCAGCGCCATCTTGCTGTTCACCACTGGTCTTCATCTGCCATAAGGTCTTCATCTGCTCAATTTTGCCATGCAGAGCTACCACAGCTAACTCAACACTTTTCATAGCCAAGAAACCACCAGCACACACAGTACCTCTACATCCACCTATTCTCCACTCTTTATTTACAGGCAGACATCCCAACCAAAGTGAAGCAAGAAGAAAGTAGCACCAGCAGTGTTCTTCAGAGAATCATGAATCTGTGGAGAAACAGGCTGCCTCTGCCAGGCTGTGTTGGCATGTAGGTATGGAAATGATGGAAAGACTGAGAATTTCCATGAGAAGCAATGAAGGCTGCAGAATGACAGTATCAGTGTGACTCTTCTGACATGAGTGTGCTAAAGTATCAAGTTCAAGGTTTGCCCAGACCATTTCAATAATGCATCAAATGGGTCTCCTTTCTCCTACTTTAAAGGTGCGCTTCACATGAATGAGTTTAGAGTGGAGAATTCAGACAAAAGTCTTGCCTGTGTGAAACAAAGGGGGTGGGGAGGCAATGGGGTGAAGAACAGCCTTGTAAACTTACTTCAGCTATTTCTAAGGCTTTTTGATAACATTTCATGTTACAAGCTTTTTGCTGCCCTTGCTGTTTCATGGTGTTACTGTTCATGGGGCAAAGGGAACATGTTAAAAGTGCAGAGATGCACAAAGAGGCTGGGAGGATAAATCGGGACCTAACAGTGCAAAGCAGTGCGAATGTGAGAAAACATGAGAACAGTTTGAAACCTCAACAGAAATGGAAATGGTGCTAATTGGACAGTAAATTGTCTGCAGAAGGGGAAGACCCAGAGCAGAGAGGAGCAAAAGGGAAAGGTACCAAAAATGAGCCAATGCATCTGCAGCCACTACAAAATAACGGCATGAAAGTCAAAGGGATTTTTCTTCTCCCTTGCGGGACAGAATCTCAGCACCTCCTCCCACAGCTGTGTTCTAAAAGGATCAAACAACAATGCAGTTCTTCCCTATCTGAAACCAGAGAACTTCTAAAAAACAACTGAAGCAATGAAGTATTTTACACACTCAGCAACCCAACATTTTTATAATGATCCTAATACTTTTGGTGTTAAAAGAGTTTCTTGTCAGTTCCTGCCTGTGTTGAACTTCATGGCAGCTCACAAATTTTCTTAACTGCTGCTGCTTTTGTGTGAATGGTGCTCTATTTCCTGGGAAGGCTGCAAATGCAGTTTCACACCATTTATTTTCTTTCCTTCTTTAAAACACTATATATTCATAACTCAGCATCCTCAGCACATCATTATTTATCTTGGTTCACATGTGCAAATGGATGTAATTGTATTAATACATAGATGTAGTAGCAAATAGTCTTGTAAAATGTCTGATGGTGTGAGGTAGTGATTATTTCTACTGATATTTTATAGCCTAACATTTCTTACATTAATATTGTAACTTGTCAATCCACAGTGTTTACACTGTTTTTTTATACAGCACAATGTATTTCAGTTATGCTGTAACCATAGGGATTTTGTGCAGTTCATGCTGAAACCCAGCTAGAACCAGAAGTATTTCCTTGACAGTGTGAACCTCTTGAGAACACAGCCCTGACATGCCATTAGTACATACAGCAGGCAGTCTTGCCTTCCAAATGAATTTCTAGATAACTAGAAATTACATGAACGAGCCCTGCTGAACACAGTTTAACTCTCAAATCCAGTTCAAATGGTACACACTTGGCCTACACAAAGCCTTTATTCAGCTAATCAGTTCTGCAAGACTTCTCTATTATCTCTTGATATTCCATGCCCAAATACTCAATCCCTCTGACAAGACTAAGCAGAGTAGTTAGATAAGCAATTACTGGTCTCTCAGGGTCCATAAGAGTCTCTTCTTGGAGATGTCTTTACCAAAATCTATTCATGTTGTTAGTAGCAGACTGAGAGGATGCAAAATAATCTTGCAGTCTTTATTAAGACATGCAACACAACAAAACCTTTCCCTATTAACATCCACATGTGAACAAGATTGATGCACAACAGGTGACACAAGAAAGGTATGGATGAACAAGGGAAGGAGTGCAAGCTCTGACACAGAGGTCATATTCCACCAGAACTTTTACTGCACTGGGCAACAGCTGGAGAGGGTGAGCCACAGCATATCCTGACAGAAAAATGGCACCTGTGAGAAACTGTTTAATTCTGAGCTGTGTGAGAGGAATATCTTCCTTGGAGAACTATGCTGTATCATTACGTGTTTAGAAGACAGAGAAGCATAATAAACTCAGGGCTCTCTTGTCAGGATTTCTTCTCCCACATCTTTTCATTTTAGACTTGAACTAGGAGGAACTCAGTTGAAGGTTGTTAAATTTTGACAAGGCAAGAGATTATTAGAGATAAGCCTTGCTTATGATCATGACAATATACAGGTAGACAGCTTCATCTATCAACTGATGGGCTTTTAACAAAATAAGCATAATAGGAATTGCATGACAGATATACAGGAGGTGATTAGTTTCAAAAAAAAGCCCTCATCAACATACTCAGATATCTTCCTCCTCCTCATGGAATCTACAATTCATATTTCTGTTTAGCTGATAATTTCATTTATGAGTTACAAAGCATTTATCTTGAATAGTACAGATGTTTAGTGAACAGAATGATTCATCTCTTCCTCTCTACTTTCTAAGTAGGACAAAGAGATGCCTCCAGTGTGTGCTAGGATGGAAGCATGTCTGTCATTAAGTTGTTGCTTCCCAGATAATAACTACCCATTAAGAGAAAAATTTGGAAAGACTGCTGCCAACAGAACTCACACAGAGTAATGCTCTCTCAAGTGATTGTGCTCCAGAGACTCTTACTGCCTGTTTCTTTTTCTCTCACCAAAAGCCGCAGTACATACAAAGACCTGCTCCTTTTGAAAACCAGTGACACAGCTTCATTGCCTTGCGTGTGTGGGAAGTAAAAGTCTGAATGGGTTTCATGAATGAACCTCATAAACACCTCTACTAAATTCAGAAGATGTAAGAAAGAAAGTTTCAGTTTGGAAAGACTGAATAAAAGTGGAAATCACCCTATGGAATGAAGAATACCTAAGATTCTTACTGATGTTAAATACCACCATTAGAAAAAGTATAAAACCATCAGAATTTAAAAAACACTTGATTTTTCAGATTTTAGCCCTAAAACTGTATTAACTTCATATTGTTTGCTGAAAGTATTCTAACTGAATACCAAATACATGCTCTGTTTAATATATGGCTTATGAATTTCATTACCATGCAGTATGTTTGCTGAAACATAATGAAAGAAAAGTTGCTTAAATTAAACATCTGTTACATTCAGTCCTACTTTTAATTATATATATCTCATGAATATTTTTGTGGTTTTAGAGGAAAACCTGAGTAGGTAGAAATACTGACAAATTTTTCAAGACTGACAAAGAAATGGTCAGAAATATTTGCAAAGAACATCTACAGCTACAGTTCTGTCTCTGCTGGTGCACTCCAGTTATGGCACTAATAGCACCACAGATTTGCACATTGAATAACAGTTGCCTGTCTCCTGTCCTTGTTGGTTCATGTCTGTTTTGCATGTGACAGCTTTGTTGCTCCATCTCTGCCTCATTTTTCACTTGGAGAAAGGCAGTGGCATAAAGAACCCCAGGGCCATTAGAATGCTCTATAAACATGATTAGAGCATTCAGCCTCTTCATTTAAAGCAAGGACCATATTGCTCCCAACATCTGCTTTGGGCTATAATGGGGCCCTTAAGCAAACCACACCACCCTGAATGAGCAGAGCCCTGGAACATCTGCAGGTTGTGCCTGCACAGTTGGCAGCTACAAACATGGCATCTCATACTTACTGTCATTCACACCCTTGTGCTGGCACTCACGTGGACTCCTCTGGGAGAGAAAAGTTATCCACCTGGAGCTGAGGTTCTCTGAGACAAGCCTGTGCTGTATAAACTGTATTTCTGTGAGGAGGGCTCTGAGCATTGGGGTGTGCACTTCACTGGAACCAACAAACTCATAGTATGGGTATGTGGACTTCATAAGTGGTATAGTGCTAAGACCATGTAAACAGCAACAGTAAACTGTCAGTTTATGTTGTTTCCATACTGAAAGGTGAAACACACCACAGTTCAATGGCTTTTTACACTTGAAATTCTTTTTTCTATTAAACATCACTCTCTCAGGAACAGTAGAGTACCTACCTCTCTCTCTCTCTCTTTATATATATATATAAAATTGCTCACTTGTGACAAATTAACCACTGTGTGACAGTGTCACATTCTTACAGGGAATGGACTGATCAATATTCAATGGACTGACTGACATGAAACCAAGAGATACTGAAAGATGCATTAGGATTTTAGCAGATTTCTAGAGCTGTGTGTGAAATCTTGCTTATGGCACCAGCCTCTGGGTGAGTCACTAACCTTTATGGCTGCAAATAAAGAGTCATTTTTTTATCTCTTTATTGGGGATATTACCTGTTGAACATCCTGCTGGAAAACACAGAGCTGCAGCCTTTGATGTAGCCGGACCTTTCTGTGCTGCCAGATGCTTTCTAGGCGCCGCTGGTGATGCAGGACCTCATGTACCACATCCAGCACCTGGTGAACAGCCTTGGAGTAGTTTGCAGTAGCAGTGAGGGATTCAGAATTCCCAGGACTCAAGGGACGCTGTAGGACATCCAGCAAGGCTTTTCCATCCTGGCTCACCTGAATGAAGAAATAGGTCTGCTTCACTGCAGTGGTACTTAAATATCTGCCAGCTGACAGAGAACAGCCTAGCTCATTCTTTTTCCGCTGTGTGTTTTCCTTATTTCAGTCAAAAAGGAAGAAAGAGCTCATAACATCTCTTTTTGACTTGTACTTACACATGCAGCACTTGCCTTTGCTTCCTAGTGGCCCTGCTGTGTCACTCAGCAGGAGCTCAGGTACAGCACTGCTGGGGCTGCACACAGAGACCCCAGGGCTTTATTCCATGGTGACACTTGGGCACTGAAAATTCCTGACACACACTGCCTGGTGACAGGTGGCATTTGCAAGAGCAGGCCTATCTTTGTGAGGAGGTGGCATTTTAAGAAAACCACAGATGGCAGAGTCATTCATATTCTGTATAATAAGGGAGAGTCCTTCTTTGTAGGATTACTAAGTATGTCTATACATTGAGAAGTGTGACATTCCATTCTGTATTTCATTCAGTGGCAGTGAAAAATAAATTCGTATATGACTGATTCTTTTCTTCCCCAGGAACAGCTCAGAGGGACCTATGGTCTCAATTTTCAATAGACTATGAAGTCTGCTGGGAAATACAAAGCCCTCTGCACACATGTAACCTTTTTCAAACATATTAAAAGATATTTACAGATGCAAAGGCATTTGGGCATTAAAAAAATCAGAATGCCTGGTTTTTTTTAATGTCAGATTTTTTTTCTGGAACATTCCTGGACCATTTTCATATTTCAGGGGCAAAATGACAAATTTAATCATAAAAACCAGATTCCTGCTAAAAAATGTGTGCATGCACTGATTCTCAAAAAATGGCTTTTTGAAACAACTTTTCCATTCCACATTACAAAATTAAAATATTTTGTTCAACAGAAATGGTAAATGAGGACACTATTAGAATCCCTCTTTTGCCAGCCTTCTTTTTGCTTTTCCCTCTGAAACAAACTGCAGTGAAAATGACAAGTTTTCCTGAAAAATGTATTTGTAAGCAATCACAATCACTAATCCTGACAGAAAATAGGGTAATGAATGTTTTTCATCCAGTTCAAATTTGGAATATTATCAATCAAAGCTAAAACACATGTCCAGGATTTCCATGTCTCATTTATTCCTGTATTATAAGTTGCTTATTCAAATGTAGCAAATATCCTTTTAATGCCCTAACTTTGGCAAGCCATGCCACATCCTGGTCTGTGGTAGCACTGAGTATCTGGTGCATTTTCAGAGAAACCAAGGGACATTTTGAGATGCATACTGGCAAAAATTGGAGTAAAATCTCATCATATTTATGACTATTTGGTGGCCTTAGGAAAATTCTTGGGGTTTTTTAAGTATTCAAGGTAATTTGAAACTAGATCAGGAAATAACTGCAGAGTACAAAGGGAGTGGCTTCCCATACTCAATTTCAGTTGCTGCTGAAGATCAGCTGGAATAATTTGCACATGCTGGAGCTCTTTAGGGTCACAGAGGGAACAACAGCAGTGGATAGTGCTGATATGATAGAGGATTTTGGGAGGAAACATTGAGGCACAGGTGTTACCTTGACAAGATTATGGAGATGGCATTAGCTGCTAGTCAGGAAGAAGCAGCTTCCAGAGGAAGAAGATAAGGCACACTACATCCTATTTTATCTGTGGGAAGACAAGCAGCAACTACTTAATTGCTGGGAACAGGAAACCAAGGCCATGGACACATGTGGGTACAGATTATTGGACCAGAAACTCATTCTTTGCACGGGCTAAGCCCACTGTGTAATTCACTGTGTTTCTGTTACTGGGATTTGGGCTTAGAGGTGGTTTCAATCAATCCCTGGGTGGTATTCCAATGGTTTTAATAGAGTCCCTGCTGATTTACACTGCTACAATCACAGCAGAACTGGGATTAAAAATAAAGGTTCAAAAGTTTAGCAGTAAGAGATGTGATTGCACAGAAAATATAACACACATGTTTTACTCAGGAAAACTTTCTTACAAAGTTTGTGCTGTAATACAGACCTATTCATAGCTACACTTCTGCATTGTCTCTTACTCCTTTCTCTTCTATGGGATGTAGGTTTTTATCTGTTCCACGGCAATTTGTTTCTGTTGTCTGTCTAAAAAGCCTCAGAGATTACAAGTTATGATTTTTCCCTAATGGGGATCACCTCCTGGTTATTTTCTGGACAGACAGAGACAAAACACCAGATTTGAAGTCATTGTGTTTTCCTGTTAATAATCATTAATACAAATCAGAGGCTATTAGAAGTGTTCTTCTGCTGTCCAATTTACACCCCTGTCCCATCACACTGGACTAAATAAATGAAAAGGAGCATGGTGACCATCAGGTAACCAGTGGTACTCAGTATTCTCAAGGATAACATAGATATTCCAGGATTTCATATCTACAGCTCCGAAATTTCCCAGCTTAAAAAGTTTGTTTTCCAAAACTGTGACTATTATTGCATTCCCAATCAATAGCTCAAAGTTCTGTGCTCTCAAGAGCTCCCCAATGAGCAGATTTCAGAAGGGAACTGCCTCACAATTGGAGAAGCCACCTACTGTGCTCTTTTATTCATTTCCATGTTCTCCTCATGACTGCAAAAATAAATCAACAAAACTCTTTTCATGTGAATCTTTTTGAATTGTTCAAGGATTGTGCAAGGAGACAAAACAACCCAGGTTAGTTACATCACTTCACTTACATTTTATTTAGAACATATTTTTAAGTATTGCAAAATCTTCAGCTGAATAGACCCACACCCCATGACTTGCAATCCCAGTAAGGTGTAAGATCCACTGTTGCATTTGTCAAAGCAAATTGCTGCTGGACTCTGGGAAAGTTTAGCTCACCACCGGACACAGAAGACACACACACTCCTATCACCTGTTGATATTCCTGGCTTTGTGGTAGGGAAAGGATGGGCAGAATGGAAATGCTTCTGAAAGAAGTTATCTGACCTTGGGTGAACCAAAGGATAGATTTTGTTGTGCTAGTGGAATCATCCCATGGCTGCTCTATACAAAGATAGAGAATAAGTGAAAATCTGCAGATATCCTTTATATCCTGAGGATATATATATCCTCAGGAAGACCTCCAGAGCCTTGGAAGTGACAAGACTAATGGTGCCATCTGTGAAACATCTAAAGTTTGCACTAGGGAAAAAAAATGGGGTTTAGAGAAAATATATCATTCCTCTATGATGACCAGAGCAAGGCATGAGCAAGTGGGAGATACATAGATATGTACATATATACATACATACATACATATATATATATATATATATATATATATATATACACACACATATATATATATTCTGTCCTGAAGCCCTCACTTGGTAACTTACTAAGTATAGCAAACACTACCACAGTCCTCCAGTCCAGCTTGGAAAACCCTGCAAGGAGCAAAATCCCTTCACAGCCAGAGAGACACTCCAGTACAGCACAGGGAAACTGTCTTTTTGTCAGTAGCTTTTACTTTATGCTGTAGCCTGAATGGGGAAAAAAAGCAAGAACTTCATGTGGGTTTTTTTTTTGACAAAATTCCAGAGAATTTGTCTCAGCATTCTTGGCATCCTCTTTTAAAGGAAAAAAGCACATACCCTATTTAGGTCGGAGATATTTTACAACAGTATATACAAATACATCTGAGATGGTGCTTAGGGACAGGATTTAGTGGTAGATGATAGTTTTAGCTCAGCATCTGGACTCAGGATTTTAAGGGTCTTTTTTAGCCTAAATGATTCTAGATTCTATCTAAAGCAGTCTTTTGAGCATTTGTTGCAATTAGGACTTTATATCTCTTTGACTTGTACATTGAAGGAAAAAGCCTTTGGCATCCTTTGAGCCATTGGCATATCTGTGCTAGAGCAAGGACTCATCCACAGAAGGAAAGCAAAAAGGGTGGTGGCAAAAAGGGGTTCCCAGTTCAGCAGAGACAGTGAAATGCCTCTTTGGGGTGCCAACACTGTTTCTAGATTTTACTTCTGTATGATTTCAGATTTGTCCTTTGGTTCTTCCCTTACAAGCAAATTGCTGGGAAGTCATGTACTACAGCCTGGGATTAGGTCTGATTCTATCTTTGAAAGAGGAAATGCAGGAATGGAAAGGAAATCCTACCTCATATAGAAAAGCTCAGCTCCTAAATGCAGCCTTGTGTCCGTTATCACTTAGCAGACACTCACATTTGCTCTGGGAAGCACATACCTCTGTGTAGGCCTGGGTCACTTGCTCATAGAGGGTCTGGTGATGGTGGATGGCCAGTTCCAGATCTTGCATTTCTGAGGGGAGGCCTCCATCACTGCACATTTTGCACCAGGCATCCACACCTGAAAGGAACTGAAACAATTCCAGGAACAATGAGCAACAGTGACACAAAACACCTCATCAACATTAGAGACCTTTGCAGAGTGCCACACATGACTGCAGCAATGACCGAGGAGAACAGAGAAGTTACAAAGGAGTCCTTTTGAGCACCTTGGAAAGGCACATTCCTGTCATCTCCTCAGTACTCAAAGGATGCCTAGATCCAAAGGAATGTTTTCTGTTTCTTCTGGATTAAAAATAAATGCTTATTTAAGCAGGTTCAGCAAACACCCATTCTAAAAGCCTTTGCACACCATCAGGCAGGCTACAACACTGCAAAAGGGAGGCTGAAACATGTTTAAAGAAAAAACACCAGTGTGAAGCACGGGGAACAGTGACAGCTCCAGCTGCATTTGGCGTTGTCTCATCTGTCTGTCTGCCCTCATTTACCTGTCCTTAAAGCTACTCACATGAGAAAACTCCCATTTAAAATCACTGCTGAGAATAATTTCAGTGAAAGGCAAACAGTCTGCATCCAAGGAGCTCCATCCCAGGTCCAGCTTGGTGGGGTTGCTATTAGGATGCGAAGGCTTTAAGCCTCTGTGTCCCATGTGCTTCTGGCCCAGGTCAGCAGTGATCAGATGCCATTACCATCTGATGGCTGCTAGGCAGCCAGCACAAAATGAGCTGCTGGTCTCAGTCCAGTTCCTGGTGGGCAGATGTCCATGAAGAGGGAGGGAAAAAAAAAAGCATTGCCATTGCAATTGATATGGTTTAGCACCTTAGTTGGAAGCCTTAACAGACAGCCAGAAACTGAACACTTTGGGGTGCAAAGGGGTGGAAAAGAATATTTTTCTACTCTAAAGGCCTCCAGAGCAGTGCTGATGCACTTTGGCAGAACAAACTGAGGAAGCTCTCCTGGGTACTGCCTGCTCTGTAAAAGAAAAGAGGAATTTAGTCTCTAAGACTCCCACCCTGTTTTTTCTTTTAAGCAGAGCTTGGTTCAATGACACAGCTCACATGTTCATATTTTGTCCATATGAGCTGCCTAATGCCACCTCGTTATTTCTCATTAATGCTTTCTCTTCCTCCATCTTTCTGTTAAACCAGCCTGCCACACCTTAGGCTATTTATAAAAAAGAACAGCTAATTATATAACAGATGTAGTGCCCTGTAGGACGAATGTATAATGCCACAAAAGCACCCCAGGATCACAGCTTTGTCACCTCCTGAAGTGTTCACCTGCGGCTTGTTAGTTAAGCGCTCACTCACAGCATGAAGGGCTGTGAGATTCAAAGCAAAGAATTCCAATTCAACCCTGTCTCTGGCATCAGCACCCTTTTTTATTGGTAGTGTAAAGCTATTCACCATGCTGCTGTGTAATCAAGGCTCTAAAGTGTTTGCACTGTAAACACTTCTGTGCACAAAGATTTGTGACAAAAGATGAATTCCTAAGAGTTCGTGTCTACAAAGTACAAATCTACCAGTAACAACTGTGCTTTCTAGAAAGCTAGAGGCAAGGATGGAAGGCTCTCCTGCACTGGTTTGACTTATGATCTGTTGAATCTGTTCAGATGAAATCCCCAAACATCCCTGTATAAAGCTGAAGTCATCACATTTTGTGCCAAAGTAATGGAATTCACATGATTTCTGATGCAGTTTAAGAGAACAGAGCTGGGATCAATCCCTTTTGGGGCTGTTCCATGAACCTCTTGGTCAAAACAGTGAACAAAAGACCTTTACACCTTACAGATGAGTACTCCTGCAGCTGGAATCACACTGTTATGGTTCTTATCAAAAATGCTGAGTTCTAACCATTTCAGTAAAAGCTCTTACAGTCATGTTACTCATCTATTGTCACATCTCCAGACTGTGATTTGCACAGTACATGGGAGAAGGCTCAGGAAGATCCACTGCACATGTCCACCTTGCTGGTTTGCATCTATCTTTTGTATATAGACAATGTCACAATTACTTTGTTAATTTTGCTTCTGCCACTAGCAAGAGCAGTTGACATAATCTGTTTTAAAAAGTTTAAAGAGATGCAGCTTGTCAGAGTTTGATATTCTGAAAGAGTGCAGAGTGGTCTGTGCTGTGTGTGCAGAGTCATGCAGGAAGAGCAAATAGGATTTTTTTAGGGATTATTGCAAAGTGTTAGTTCAGGCCATGGTGCTGTTGATTTGGATATTTTCAAAAGAGCAGCTTTGTTAATTTTTATTATTTGTCACACACTATGGCAGACAAAAAATTATTTAAATGTAATCTTTCATGCTAGAAGCAAATTCTTATCACAACACAAAATCACCATTTGACTGAGTTGCAAAAACTTGCATTTAAAATTGTAAATTACTGTTAGTTTGGAACAGGAGTCATTACTGTCAACTAGAACTCAATACCATTTAAATGAAATGCTTACATTTGTAATTAGTTTATTGACTAGAATATCCCCTATTGGGAACATAAAAACCCCCTTAAATATGATTTGAAATGACAGACTAAAAAAATTGTCCATGCTTTACAAGGATTTAGGAAAGATTAGGAAGAATGTCTCTCAAAAATGAAAGAAGTCCCTACAGTACCTTTGTGTCTCTGATCCAATCCAAAAGCATCTTTAAAATTATGACCTAAACTTACTCCTAATTCTCAACCTGAGTTGCAAATTCTGTATGCAAATTCTAACAGGTAATAAAGAATTCTCAGACTTCTTACTAATTTTCCTCAGGGACTGCTCTGCTGCAGCAGGTGGTTGCTCCAAAACAGAGTTCAGACATTTTGTACTCTGCATTTCTCTAGATTTTTTGCCCAGTCCTTGCTCACTGTTTGCCTCAGTGTGGAAGCTGAAGGATAACCAGGGTGGTTCACCAGGACCCAGAAAATCTAAAAAAAAAAAAAATCTAGTGTGCTTTCATGCCAGAATGGCTGTGGGGAAAGATGGGAAGATATCTTTCCTCAGTGACTCTTAATACCTCTTGCTAGCCTGAATTTTTCAATTTTTTGTATGAAGCTACTTGTATTTTTCCTGATGCCGTTTCTGGAATTTCCCTGTATATCTTGGTCTTAGCCTTGCATCCTCTTCTCTTCTCTTCTCTTCTCTTCTCTTCTCTTCTCTTCTCTTCTCTTCTCTTCTCTTCTCTTCTCTTCTCTTCCTCTTCTCTTCTCTTCTCTTCTCTTCTCTTCTCTTCTCTTCTCTTCTCTTCTCTTCTCTTCTCTTCTCTTCTCTTCTCTCTCTTCTCTTCTCTCTCCTTGCCTCATTCAAGGGAGTTGAAGATGTGCTTAGAGAGACCCAGGCAGAGCTGAGAGATGAGAACAGTAATCTTCCTGGTTGGGGAGTAAAGTAATATGAAACAAATGGTCAGGGGTCACTTTTCTGAGAATCAGCATAAATATCTAGAGTGTGCATTTAACACCTACTACCTTAAACAGTAATTCTGCTCATGTACTTCTAAGGGTAGACTCTGAGCCAGAATTAAAAGATTGAGATCTCTTGGCTAATTCCAAACATTAATTTGTTCATTCTGACAGGACCTGTAGAGTGAACATTTTATGAACACTTTAGCCCATTCAGAGATTACATCCAAAATGGGGAGGACACCTGTGTGGGCGCTTCTCCCATCTGGTGGTTGGTGAGCTGGAAGCTCATCTGGAGTAAATCAGCAAGTTCTCTTGAAATCTCAGTGAGATAAGACATGTTCTCTTACATCCTCCTGACACTTTGAAGAGCTCCAGACATACATAAACCTAGAGAAGTAGATTCTCTTTTGCTCTAGAATATCTCCATGTTAGCATGAGAAAAGGATGAGAAATTTTAAAAAAATATGAAAGAAGGAAAAAAATCCAACAGAATTGAGAGATTTGTAGCAGGTGGAATCAGAGGACATTTGGGAAACACCTCCCCTAAATCTGTTGAATGGTGCCTTGACCTGAACAAAATGGTTGTTTTGAGTGCAGTCTATTGGCTTTTGATCAGACACTTGGGTTAAAGATTGCCTAGCTGGAGGCTATGTAGTTAGCAAGGTTTGTCTTGTTTTCTTTCTTCTATTTTTTTTCCTTTTCTTGATGATGGTTTAGTACGTACTAGTTGTGCTTAAAAATTTAAGAAGGACAAGTATGTGCACACACACTAAAAAAACAGGAAAATAAATAAATAAAGCATCCAGGAATGAATTCAGCTGAGTCCCATTCATAAATGCCACATGTATCTGCAATAAAAGCCAGGAAAGCACTGTGATTCTGAGGCACATGAAGACAGATGTGAGGTTCAATTCCCAGCAGGGTTGACTTAGCCTTTCATCCTTCCAAACCAGACAAATTGCATTCTGTGCAGTTTTCTGTGTGGGGTCTTTAGGAACAGACCTTGAAAAAAACAAGTTTCTTCCTGCTCAGGTTGCATATTATAGATATTTCATAAATCTCTGTCCCCAGCCAACAACTCCCTTGCAGGCTGGGGTGTGCCAGAGGCTGAAAGATGATGGTCCTAGAAGACTGGCTTCCTGTTGGCATCACAGAGACCTTCAATCAGCAGGAAGGGATGAACAAAGAGACTGCAGCAGCTTATTGCACCAGAGAAGGAATGACAATCTGCACCAGAGATCCGGAGAGGGAAGCAGGGATACGCTCTGGGAGAAATGGCTGCATCTGCAACAAGATTACCCTTACTGAGAGAACAAAGGGAACAAAAATAGATTAGATCTGCAACAGAGGAAATAGTGGGTTTATCTGTATCTTTGCTTCACAATAAAGCCCTATTTGACAGTAAGCCCTATTTATTGTAAAATAATGAAGCCCTGATTTGAGTAAAAAAAACCTTGGCGGATGCCAAATAATAAAGAGTCACATTTGGAATGAGTATTTGATAGACAACAGACTTAGTTACAGACCAAATCTCAAACACCTCACTATTTATACTACACAGAGGTTAAATGACCAAATTATTAGCTCAAGGCATTGGTTTATGCCAGAGTTACTAAGGCGGGGATGAAATTTTAGTCGTGGCTCATGGACAGTGTGACACTCACATTTCTTTTTTGTAGCTGAGTTCACAGGTTTCACTTCAGCATTTCTCTTCCACTGAGTTTTCTCTTACTGCAAGTGAGGAGCAACTGCTGGCACAATTAGCAAATTTTCCTGTCTGTTAATAATGAGAAATTGGCTCCTGTGAGACAGCACAAACTTCAGTTTGTTGGGAGGAGGTGCCAGGCAGGTCAGTTTACTTTTCTGGTTTATTACCTTTCATGCTGCACAATACCTCAGCAACTCCTCAGAAATAGCAAACAACACTGACACTTCAGAAAAATAGAGGGTCACTAATGAAAAAAAAAACCAAAAAACAAACCAAACAAAAAACTATGAAGTGGTAAAAACTACCCCAAACATAACCAAGCAAACAAGAACTATCTAATTCATTAATAAACCCCAAAACATTTTAATTGTGACTACAGCCTGCCTATATATCCTTGGATTTTCCTTTATGAATATTGGATGATTGACCAATTACTAACATGAAGACCACACCTAATCACTACAGTGCCCATTGTAAGGAGATGAAAGGTTTTGTACTGGGCATCTTCATACATTATTAGTCCCATCAAAGGCACTGAGTGTGCTTACATGAGTAAGTGCCCAGTAGGGTGAGTAATTGCTCTATGCTATTGCCTGTTGTCAATAAGAACCATGGAATAAAGAAAAATCCATTGTAATTTCACAGTCAGAAACAAACAATGGGTAAAATCTTTACTCTTTAAGATAACCTTTTCAACACATTTATTCTGGTTTAACAGACACAGTTTCCTTCTTAGCTCTTACAATTTCTTCTTCAGATGCTTCAAGTATGGGTTATTTCATAAATATCAAGCACACCCACTTAGTAACTTTGGTATTAACTACTTGGAAAAACAAGCACACAACAACACTGAAGAAAGCCCAAAGCAGTGTTTGTCACTGGAAAATGAATGTAATCAACATATCATCGATGTTGAAGCATCATCATTAGGTGAACCTGGCTTAGATGCAAAAAAAAAAAAAAAAAAAAAAAGGCACAAGGTTTATTCAGTGACATTTTAAAGCTTTATTCTAGCTATGAACTATGGAACCATTCTAGTAGTTGTTAAAGACACAAAATAGAGTTCAGGGGTATGGAAAATTTTCTTTGATGTTCACAGCTATCTCTGAAATCTCTGCTCAGTGAGCTCTAACAAAGTCTGGGGCTATGGAGAGCACTGTAAGTGTTGGAATTAATTATGTAATACTCATTAACAATCATCTTCTTTGGCTCCCAGAAATTGCCTGCTGGTCTACACCTTTGTCACGTGTGTTATATTCCTCTGCACATGGCACATATACATGAGTGCAGATACTGTTTTTCTGACCATAATAATCCTGAACTTATTCACAGCACTAATGAAATATTAGAAATAAAACAGCTTGTTAATGCACCAGTGTACTTCAGTTATGATCAGATTCTTTCTCTTTACTAAAGTGAAAAGATGTCTTACCCACCAGGAGACATGGGGAGTTTTTAGGGTGGAAATATTACTGTTTGTTTTTGGGACACTGAGCCCCCAAGAACAAAGCTCTCAGCCTCACTGCACATAACCCAAAACCCATCAAGCAATAACTGCAGCATCATCTTTATCGAGGTAGCAGGGAACCATTCTGCCTCTCCCCAGAGCCACTCACCTGTTCAGCTTTCTGGTGGAAGACAGCAGACATGGCTAAGATGGTGCTGCGCTCATCCAGAGCTGCAGCAAAACTCTTCCACTCCTGATCCAGCTGGCTGGATATTTGTTTGATTTGCTGGGAGGCATAGTGGCCTGCCTCAGAGAGCCTCGACGCCACAGACATGATTCGATTGATGTTGACATAGGCATTCTGAAAATTAAAAAGCACACATAAATAAAGAGAAGGAAGAACTGTGACCACCCTCTGCATTCATTACACATTCCAAGTGCCATCAGTTGGAGTAAAGCCAAGCAGTTCAGTGAGAGCAATCAACCACCTGCTTCAATATGTGTGAATAGCAGGCAGAATACCTTCCACTCTAAAAACACATCCCTCTGGATTCTTTCTGTACATCTATGCCATTATCTAACACTGTTATCTCGCTCTCTCTCCTTGAATTTATTTATAAAACTAATTTGCCATACTTCAGCTACTCACTCACCTGTTAGGGGTGTACTTATTGCTTCTGTATTATTCCTGATATTTTTGTTGCATTAATTCATACTTCTGGATACTATGTCCACATATTCATAAGTAAAAGGTTTGCTTTATGCCCCTTTGAGAACTGTCTTATAATCCTTTATAGACATGTAGTGTCAACAAATGGAAAAGTCTTACAGAATTTAAAAGAGCTCATAAGACTATCCTATAGAAATATAAGTGTTTCCATAGAAATGTCTATTACATTATGGTGTTCAGTTAAAATGTTATCTTTTCTGCAGGCTATTTTAAGCTGTTCTCCAGCAGAGATATTATTCAACTCTATTCAGCATTTAGGAGGATTCAAAAGCCTCTAAAAGGGTAATATTTTCTGTTCTTTCATAAGAATTTTCCATTATTGTTTTTATTCAGCCTTGAAGAAGTGGAAGAATAGTTTTTTTCTCAAACTGAACCTCAGACAGCAATGTAATTGCATTACAATACCCCCATTCTGCATAGGAATGTAAGCTGAAAATAAACAGCCATCATGACAGTGTCCCACACTGATGCACCATCACAAGACAAATGACAGCTGTCCTGCAGATTCCTGGAAAGTCACTTGATGTAAGCAGTTTTCCTTTCTCCTTCCTCCTCACCAGAGGAAAGGAACATCTCAGAATTTGAGATGTTTTGCTAATGATGACTTACTGCTGCTTTCTTGTCTCTCTAAAATATTTCCAAAGGGCTTTAGAAATTTCTGGGAGTACAATCTGTAAGACCCTCAGGCACAAGGACAGACACAGCCCTGATGATTTTAGCAGCATTACTCATGGGCAAATAATAAATCAGAAATGGAAGTGTTTGTTGGAGCAGGATCTCATCAGAGTGAGTGGGAGCAAAACGTGGAAAGGTATCTGCCAATCCAAACATGAAATGCAACAGAGCACTGCCAAGGTAGGCACAGGTCCAAACTAAGTTGTAAAGCAGGGCAAAATATGTCTGCAAAGTGTGTGGGATAACTGTGAAGTACATTCATCATAACTCTAGGTGCTAAAGGGGAAAAAGATTGGGCCCCAGCTCTTTGAGCCACTCAATTCTCCCTGGTAGAACCATGACTGTAACAACTGTCATATAAATAACATAGATCTAAAGCAATACCCAGCCTTCAGTCTTGTTTGTCCTCTTATCAGAAAGCCTTTTCTTAAAATTTGGATTTGGCTCAAAATTGTTAGATTCATTTTTAAGAAATAGCCATCTTTTTTCACTACAACTACAGAAACCAATCAAAATTGTTCCGGAGCTTAAGGTATACTAAAAAAAAGACACTATGATTTGAAATTTTGACCACCAGCCACAGTCCAACATTTCTTTGGGTCCCTCTAGGTTAGAAACTGGAAATCATACTAAATGTTTAAGTCTTTTTCCCAGAAATCCTTCATGAGTAAAACCTCAGCCAAGATAATTTTGCAACATTTCAGGTCAATCCTTTTGGTGGAAAGTAGTGCAGCATCACTACAGGTGCTAAAACTTAGATGAGTTGTGCCAAAGTCATGGAACATTGCTGTGTTTGAAGAAAAAGTTCCCAAAGAAGTTGCGATTTCCCATAAAAAATGGTTATTTTCATCCTGATTTTGTTTATTTCTTTTTTTATTTATCTCAGCCACTGCAATGCAATGGGCATGGAGGGAACAACTGTGAATTCTGTGGGTCCCAATGGCTCCAGTGCACAGCCGTCTTAACCAGCAGGAGGGTAAGGGAAAGTTTAGCTGAACTGCAGCAGATGTTCTGAGAGTCTAATTCTTTAGTCAGATAGATTTATATATTGATATGTCTGTTGTATTTTTATACAGGGATAAGCAGGAAAATGTCTCTTTCCTATATGAGAATTTTTCATGGAAGGATACCAACCCATTAACTCCATAGCTTTTTCAGCAGGAAGCAAGGAGCAGTTTGGGAATCACCACCTCACACCTTCATTCTTTGTGCACCAAGTGGAAAAGGCTCAGAAACAGAGACTCCTGAGCTTCTCCTGCTCATTTTTGAGCAACAAATGCACTCATATGCAGTATCACCTGTGATGGGCTCTTCTGTATTGCTGTAGCAGATTGAAGTAAAATGCAGTATGGCCTCAAGGCAGTCCATAATTTACTTTCAGGAAAAATTCCCAACATTTAACTGACCACAATCCACAAAATGCAAGACATTTCTTTTCCACCTTGAAAAAGAACAAACATTGTAAGCCAGGTTTTTTCTTTCATCTTTATCTGCCAATGTGTAATGTTCTGAAGTAAAATGGAAAATCTATGCTGACGAAATTCATCTGTTGACATTTCACAAAGTTAAATTTTCCTTTCCCTCTGGTGTTTTCACTTCTATAAACTGAGTGAATTGAGATTTCTTCTGTGTCACTATTATATAGATCTTTCAATCTTAACAGGAAATAAATTCAATACAGCAACTAATGTCTGTGACTTTGTTTTTCCTTTAGGCTTGGAAAACCCACAATAGTAGATGCATGGAAACTCTCACTTTAAATTTAACATAACCTCATCTTTCTTTCAAACCTGAGAGGGGTCCTTGAAGAGGATCACTCAGGGATCACTCATCTATAGCTATATAGCAGCACAATAGGTCAAAAAATGAGGAAACAATATATTAATGCCCAGAATTAAAAGCACTTCAGTTGACATTCTGTAGTCATGACAGTAGGATGAACTGAAATTTTGGCTAATAAATACCTTTCAGCACTGAACAAAGTTTATTTCACATGTACTTGCATGCTTTCCAAAGGCACTTCTCAAGTTAGACTTAATTTTATATTTTCAATATTTCATCAAAATCAGGATGAAAACAACCTTTTTTTACAGGAAGTCAAAACTTCTTCAGGAACTTTTTCTTCAAACACAGCAATGTTCCATGACTTTGACTCAACTCATTATTTCAACTGTGAAACTTTAGTCCAAAAGGGGGGATTTTTGCCTTCTAAAAATCACTGGGCTGGAAAACAAAACAAAAATTTCCCTGCATATACATGGATGTCATGATAGGTAAGAGTTTCTTTTACAGTCGACAAAAGCCTTGAGCAGTGCGTTATAAGCTCCCATTCCCCTCTTTGTCCACCAACTCTCAGCCCATTTCTGTGGCCCAGCCAAAACCCTGATTCTGGTTCCCAGTGTGTGACACAGCTGTCCCACACTGATTCTGGTTCCCAGTGTGTGACACAGCTGTCCCACACTGATTCTGGTTCCCAGTGTGTGACACAGCTGTCCCACACTGATTCTGGTTCCCAGTGTGTGACACAGCTGTCCCACCTGCACAGCAAACACTGTGCACGTCCAGGTCCCTCCCCACATCAGAGCCCTCAGTGTCAGCAATGAGCACTGACAGAGGTGGAGCTGCAACTGTGGAATGATCTCCCTCAGGGAAATACAGGCATTCATCCCTGATCACCTCGGGGCCATGCTGGGAGACCTCCCCTCTAATTAAGCCCTCCAAGCCTGGCTGGGATGACACTTCCTTGTGACACACTTCTAAAAAGAATGCCTGGCATTCACAGAAGAAAAAGGAGCAGTGGAAAGCATTAAATCTGCAAGGAATTTGGAGTGTTCATCTCATTTCCTAGAGGACTAGGTGAGATACTGTGATGGCAAGCAGCAAAGGTGGGCTACAAGAGAAGGGTTCTGCAGATTAACTGAAAGTGAAATTTGATTGCTGAAGGGTTTTTCTTTAAAATAAAATTTAAAAATAAGCAGTTTATACTGTGCTACCATGACTTTAGAAGCTATATGTGAAATGAGCCTAACAAATAAATCCAAAGCAGAATATTTCAGTGACAAAAAAAACCCCTCATGAGACATCTTTAAGACCTTTAAGTTTCTATAACAAGACCAATTACATGTAGCCTATGTAACATTGGATGGCATTTTAGCTCAGCCTACATACAGAAAAATACCATTCATTGAAGTAAGATATTGGGAATTCTCAACAGGCATTATTAGTCTTTACATGACAATTGTAACATATTAGAAATATATTGTGATTTGGGATAACATAGATCTCTGTGCAGGACAGGTAGCAGTATCAGCACTGAATACTCTCATTTTTGTGTGCAGAAAGCAGGAACTCATAATTTAAGGAAGTTATCAGATCCAGGCATAAAAAAGTCCAGGCAAGGGAAATGCAAATAACTTTAGTCAGAACAAATGGCTTGTACACCAGGTATCCAAGTGCAGAGCTACACCTATTATGCTTTGTGCCTTACCGGAACACTGAGGATTTGTTTTCTAGTGAATTTATTAGATTATTGATATTGCTTGAAAAAGGTCTGAGTTAAATATTCATCTTTGTGAAAAGTATTATTGCTTCAGTATAAACATTATACAGCTGTGATAAAGAGTAACAATTTATTTTGAAACTGAAGTGAAAACAAGCACCGCCTCGAATCACAGGGAAAAAAAAATAATCTATGCTCCTTATTTGAAAGAAAAATACCACACTACAGTTTATTACCTCAAATATATGATTTCCCACATCCCACATTGATCACTTAGAAGGAAGAATTATTGTAACAAACAGAGAAGCAAATTGTTTTTCCAAAAAGGAGCTTTGGTCACAGCGTGCCTATGAAGATGTACAGGAAGATCATGCAACAAAAGGCATGACCCAGTAAACATTAGGGATGTGCATTTTCTAGAGGAACTGAAGACTGTATTTTAATTATTATTAGTTATGGCAGGCTTAAAGGACAGAAGGCACAATGTAAAGAAAAAGCACCTTAGAGATCCAAGATGTGATCCAGCTTTCACTGAAGTTTGTAGGCTTTTTCCCTGCTAAACATGCAGCCATCTTTAGCTACTTTGTCCTCCTCCAGATCTCCAATAGATACTGATTTTAATGTATTAACAAAACAAAACAAAATTCAATACTATAATAAAAGCCTAAACCCCACAACCAAAAAAATTGCCTCAAGATTTCATTATTTTATTACTCATACTTCTGAGCAATAAACAGCTGAGCTATTCTCAATCCAACAGTTGCTGATGTATTGCATGTAAAAAGATCCAACTAAATTATACATCAAATTTCTACCAAAATCATTAGTTTCCTGTTAACAGCAATGATCTCTTTCCAAGCCTAACTCCCAGTTATTTTAAGAAAATAATACTGGACAACATTATTTTACATTACCATATTTTGTTGCATTATTAGCACAAAAAAGGGTAAAGGGAGATCCTCAAGCCTGACTCTTCTGATGGTATTTCTGAAAAATTATGCCTGAATTTGCATATTTTACAAGTCAAATGAATTTTAATGCACTCACCTCCAGGACACATTTACTTATTGGGACTCTGAGAGCAGCAGTTATATGGAAGCAGTATTATCCTGGATTTTGCTAGATGGCACTGTGAGGGCAAGTTTAACTATCAGGTGCCTAGAGCCTGGTTTTCAGTGCTCTGCTTTGACATAATCACAATAAACACATTAATAGGCATTACAAACATTTCTCATCTCCCACTGTTATGCAATGCCCTAGTGAGGCACAGTGCTTGAAGTGGGGAATAGCTGGCTAGCTGGAAGTGGCCTGTGGAATTCAGGTCAGAGAAGTTAATTACCTGACCTGGAATTTGGCCAGAACCCCAGGGTTAATGCCTGTGACCTGATGAAAGCAGTGTGGGGTCCTCAACTTCCTGGGGTAGTCGGGATCTCTTTTTCCCATTTCAGACAGCTGCTCTCCAGTGCCTTACACCACCAACTTCAACCACCCCAGAGGTGTCAGCCCCTTGCAGCTGCAGCCTGACCCTGCACAGCAGGAGGAGGTTTCACCTGCTGGAGTGCTTCACTCAGAGCAAGCTTTGCTGGAGCTGACAGTGTTCAGAGAGGGCTCATCTCTGCACTGCACAGTTGCAGCAGGGGGTACACATGCATTTTGCCATCCCACTGCAATGATCAAAACATCAATGCATCCTGTCCTCATTTCTGTGCTGAAAGCAGGGCAGTTTTCAGGACAAATAACCTTATGTCTGGAAAGAATAAGAAAATGACCAAAGCACTTATTAAAGTATAGTGATGGGTTTTTTTTGAAAAAAAAAGGTAAATCATGAGTTGGAATCAAAAGTTCTGACCAATTAACAACTGAAAAAGGCAAAATCCCACTGTGGCCACACCTGACAGCTTGGTTAGTGTCTCCTTTTCAAGGTTTTGAAAAGTACCTTTTTAAGGTGTATACCTTCATCCTCTGTGGAGGGAGAAGTATAAATTATTAAAGTGCATCCTAAGCTCTCATTAATTCCCAGTCAAAGAAATGTCGAAGACTTAAAAAATATTGTATTTGCTCCCCAAAATGTAAACCAACTCCACAGGACTGAGCTGCTCTTAAGTCATGGAGTTACCATACATCAGTGTCTGGCTGGACAGAGCAACACTGCTGCTGCCACAGCCAGCCTGACCTTCCTTACATCACCTCTCACCTCCCTCATTCCTTGAGCACTGGAGATGTGGCCTCCTGTGCTGGCCCTCTCCTCCCTCCTGTGCTGCTCACAGTGCCCTCAACTCACCATGGAATTCATGGCAAAGTGGTTGTGCTGTGTCTGCAGGTCCAGGGCGTGTTGGTAGCTCACACCAATCTCTGTGTGGCTCTGCAGGAACAACTCTTTGTTGTGGCTGATCCAGTCGAACATCTAAAAGGGTTCACATAGAGAGAGGAAAAAAAAAAACAGAGTTAGACAAGGAGGGAAACAGTAAGAGACAGTGCAAAATATAAAAATCCTCTTCTGAGATAGATGTGTATGCAACACAGCAAAATAATCTCACCTATGATCCTCAATAAAATAAACTGTAGCTGAGCAATGGAAGCATTGAAGTTATCACTAAATTTCACTATTAACAGAATAATAGGTCAGGGAAAAATAATTTATTAAACATATTATTCAGTAAGTTTGATCCCACAGTCTTGTCCTATAAGTAATGGGAATTTCATATATAGAAAAATGTCAGCAGAGGGAACTGTAATCAGGGATTGCTTCATTGACCAAAGATATAGCAGTTGATAAAGTACTTTTAATTCATAAATGGCCCAAAAATTCAATAAATATTAGTGATGCAATTTTCTCAAACAGCTTTCTATCTATATACAAAGTTTCCAAATATTACATTCAAATAGCCAGCTGAGTTCCTGCACTTTTATTTCCTAGATCTTTTCAAGTTCAAAGTCAGAACCCAGCCCTTCTGCCACTTATTATTTTTGGGAATAAAGTGAAAAAAAAAGAAAAAAAAGTATTTTATTAATATCTATAGAGAGCACACATTTCAACTTCCTCCACTTCCAAATGTATTCCCAAACAAAATGGATTGTTCAGTACTTCAGACACAGATAGAAATATATTGAATAAAGCTGATGAAACTCATTTCTTATTCAGAAGCACGTCAGTGTGACATTTCAATCTGCAGCCCATTCATTCATTATAAGCTGTCACAAGTCAGCTAAGAGATAGTGCATTTATGTTTTAGCTTGTTCTGTGTTGTGCTAGAGACTAAATGTATTCAAAGCAAGAACTTTTCATTCCTTACTCCTGACTGCAGCTCTGCAGGCAATTGCAACCTCAGATCTTTTCTGCAAATATTTTTTTTGCAGAATCCCTTTAAAACCATGTTTTCTTATCTCCATCCCAGTAACCTGGGGACTGTCCATTAATAAGGACTCTTTCATAAAAATAAGAGTAATAATAATAACAACAAAACCCCCTTAACTCATTAATTCATTGCAAAAAAGAAAAACTAATTATGGAGGCTACACAGGTCAGGTCAGCGCAGTCCCTGGTCTTAGACAGTCTTAGAGAAAGTGTTTTAGGTGTAAAGAGTTTAAGTGTTTTAAGGTAAAAAGGCAGTGATGCAGCTTCAAAGTAACCATGTTAGGGTCAAATATCAGTCCAGATCTTTGTTATATCATTGACATATCCTCCAATAAAAAGCTGGTTTGTTCTTTAGCACTGCATAAGAACTTTTGAACTGTGACAGCTGAAGAACACTCAGAGCCCACTGCTCTGTTGCTGTGGTTGTTCAGGGTCAGTTCCCCATTCCCTGTGGAGATGGGACTCCTGGGAGGAGAGAAAAGGCCCTGCATGGGTCACCAAAGATTCCTGCAGGAAAAACAGCATTTCATGCTGAGCACTCAATCCAGCTTGGGAGTGCTCTGCCATACAGAGGGGATTTGCAAAAATAACACTGAACATCCCTTTCAACAAAACAAAAATAAACATTCCAAGTGTCACCAGACACACTACGCTGACCTGGTCCCCAAGAAACTGTCACATATGCCTGAGTTCTTAATCTTTTATTTATGAAAATACACTTGCAGCTAGAGAGTCTACATCAGCCTTGTATTTTCTGTTGATAAATATCCTAAAAGCCAAATTTGGTTCAAGTTACAAAGATACAAATCTAAAATAATATCAATGACACAGATACTTTGTACCAATGGAGCTGATCAGGCCTATCACCATTTTTTCAGGAAATATAAGTAACAAAATTTTTGCAAGGATGAGGTCAGAGCTTTCAAACTTTACTGCCAATTAAACAGAATGAAACTACCTGCTATACCTGAAGAGATATTAAAGTTTTCCCATCTGATTCCTTTTTCTCACTCTATGAAGATTTAATAAGCAACATTAGCACAACATAATTTGCCACGCTTGTGGGCTTAAAGGAAAAAAAAAAGAACAGGAAAAACATAAAGGTAAAAAAGAAAGGAAAATTCCATAATAGCCAAGTTCAAGTCCTGACAACAAGATTTTATGTCTCTGTGGAAAGACCAACAGAGATTTCTAGTAAGTAGATATATGTTTGATGAGAACATTTTTTTTTTATGTTTTAAACAATCTAAAGACAGTCAGGGAAAAGAAAATTGGCAGCAATCCACTAAAAATAAACAGTAAATTTAATATTTTATGCTCAGCAAAGCCAAATCAGGATCCTTTTAAGACAAGTAATTTAAACAAGTAATCTATTGTTCTGTGGATAGGGAGCATTTCCTTTATCTAATCTATACACTTATTTCAGGATGAGAACCTAGTTTAAGTTAAACCATGCTTCTCCCTTTTAATGTAAAATAATAAACTATTAAGAAAAGGAAAGGAAGTTCAAGAGATTATTTGCCTTTTTATTGGTCTTGTTAAATCAGCTGACATATTACAACAACAGTTTAAAGGATATCCTTCAAGAATTTTGAGCAACACTGAGCAACAGACCTCAATGATGAGATATGTAAGTATTGCACAGTACCACAGATCACAAGATTTCCTTAACAATGATGGGATTCAAATAAACACCTATTTACTTTTGAGATACAATGGATTGTGTTTTCAAACTATTTTCTTTGACCAAAAACTCTAAAACAGTCTTAAACAATTTTCTCATAATAATGTGACTCCAAGTTGAGACTGAAAACAGCAGATGAAATGTGAGTTGTGATGGTGCTGTGAGAGTTTGCAACACGTGGCCAGGAGGTTTTGATACGAAGGTTTGTCAGCATTGTCTGGCCTGGCCCATATTACCAGCAATATTTCCTGAAAGCTTTCAAGTGAAACCTGTTTTCCACATGAGAAACTCTGATGCTTCCTGTGTTCCTGAAGCGAGTGTGCTGCCTCGTTTGTTTAATTAAAACGCACCATTACGGATGTGAACATGGCAGTGACCCAACAATTGCTGTTTCTCTCAACCCTGCAAGGACTGCCCCAGTTTCAAGGGGCTAATGTGGGCTCCTGGAAAAATGTTCAAGATCCTTTGACAAGTCAGTTTCCCTGTCAAAGGAATGAGTTTTTAATACAATAAATATCAAAGAGTGGAGAATGTGCCCCGTGAGATCAGTTTAAGCCAGATAGAGTGTCTCAGCAAACAGATTCTCTGTGTCATTCTAACATTGCTATACAGCACTGTATCAATTGATCTCATCCCATCCATGAAAAAGACTCTCTTAACAAACCTAGTCTAGTGATCACAAAACGAATGGATCTTTTATTATTCCTCTGACTTACTTCTTAGTTGGAGTCATGCTGACTGCCAGTGAAATAATTCTTCTCTCAAGCCTTCGAATCACTCCTGCAGTCATGAATTCACACTAAACAGCAGCACAGAATAACTAAGATTGGACATTACATCACTAAAAACACATGAACCAACTGTCCTCAGTGTCTCCCAGACTGGCACTTCTCCACATTGCTGTAGATAATCTGGAGACCAGTTAAGTACTTAGGAGTTTTCCAGTGACTGAGAAGCAGGGGGAGGGATTAAGCACACTTTAAAAAAAGATAAACTTTCAGTGTGATTAACTCTTGTAGTCCTGTTTCTAAAAATACATAAAGAAAATTGAATGCATGTGCTGAAGAATGTGAAGTGCTACATTTAATTAAGGAAATTAGTCTTTTATGAGAGCCAGAAGAACTAAGAATGTTCCAAAGAGTCTCTTCCTTAAGCATTTTTAAGAATATAGCCTCACTGTCACTAGTGATCATAACAGCACCAGTAATTTTTATAGATGTGGTCTTGAGGCAACTTCACTAGAGATTAGGGTATCAGATCACATCTCCAGCATCAGTCCTGCTGGCAACAACAAGTTCTTAACCTCATGTTTTGTCATCATAGTTGATGAGTTACTAGAAAATCCAGGTTAAGTGTTAGACCAAACAGCAGGTCTCAAGCTGGTCATGGATAAGTCCTACAGAGGGAGAATGTGACTCCATATTTTCCCTGGATTTGTAACATCTGGCAGGGCAGTGAGTACAGGGTGAGAACAGCTGTTTGAGAACAGACAAGAAACACACGGATATGGAACAGCATGTATGCAGGCTGTGCACAGTCCAGCTCTACATCAGCTAAAATGAGATTTATAACATAATTTCAGATAAAAACCTCTGCTCTCTGGCTTTTGTCAGGGCTTGCTGAGGAGCATTAGCACTGGATTCTGAACACAGTGGTGCAGGGTACCACAGGTTGATGTGCCCAGTACATGGCTGGCAGCACACCCCATGCCAGTGGTATTGATGGGAGGATTACAGTCCTCATGGCCTTGGCAGCCAGAGAACTGAACATATTTATTAATGAAATTGTTTATACATGCTGGAAATAATAAATCCCAAATCACTATACTATATAGCCCTAGTATAGAACACTATACTAGGGCTGGAATTAATTATGAACTGGCTTGTAGCAAATCATCTTCTCTCTAAGTTCTGAGCCATAAATATCAAACTCATATGGTTAATTAAGGGCAGAATGATAACCATTATAGCCATGTAATATTGAGGAACAATATAGGCTGCATATAAAGAAAACAGTTCCAAAGGGACATTCAGATCAAGTCCAATCACTGCTTTTGGCAGCCAACCACAGGATAAAATTTCCTTTCATAAAGGGATGAAGCTCCACCTGAAAACTAGTGAAGTGCTACAACCCAGCTCATCCTATGACAAGTAATTCCAAAAACTTTCTGCTCCTGTTACTGAGCTTTTCACATACTCTCTGATCTACACAAGCCTCATGTCCAGTTTATACACATTTCCTCTTAGGTCAACATTTCCCTACAAGTTAAAAAACTCCTCCCAGGTGTTAAACTTTTTCCAGTGTGGACCAGATGGGGTCATTGTCTCTTGTGCTGTTTGTTTTACTACAGTCCAGCCCTTTTGTAGCTTCTTAAGATACACTGTCTTTCTCTGCACTTGTTTTAGTTCATGGATATCTTTCAGTCCCAACTGAGATTCTAAGGACTAATCCTAAGGACTTTGTGAAATGTTGATTTTATTTCTTTTTTGGAAATACTCCAGCTGACATCATTTAGGATAACTTGTGCAGTGCTTCTGGCACCAGTTCTAGAAAAGGAGATACAAAAATGGGAGAGCAACAGCTGCTGGATCAACGTCAGTACCTTCTGCTTTGCCTCACTATCTTTTCTCTTGGTAGTTCCCTGCACAAATACTGACAAAGACCAGTAGTGTTTATGTGATTTGCTCTGACAAGCACAACTCGGATGATATTCTGAATAAAAGCAAGCTCAAGAGCACTTAGGGAAAATACAAGACAGGGTTCTGAAATCCAGGTAGTCATAAATGCATTCTTTCACCATGCCTCCATATGCTGCTAACAAAGAAACAAAAAATGTTAATCTAAAAGAATGTCCTGCCTGTAGTTGTGGAGAGGGTAGATCTGTAATTTTATATGCCAGATGAAACCCTAACATCTCTTCCAATCTCTGGACCCCATAATTTTTTTCAAGGCAAGCACTGTAGCCACTTAAGGTCTTCAAAGAACAAATCTGTTTTATCAAATACCTTTACCAACCACTAAGGAACTCAATATCCATGCTTCACAGGTTGGGAAATGCTAGAGGTAAGCATATATTGCTTATTAAAGAGAGGTCCATTTAAGAGTCCATGTGCATTTTGTATTTTCAAAACTGTCCAGCCAGTGTTAAACTGAATAATCTACAACAGAAAGTGGAAAGTTCCACTCTCAGAGCATCTACAGCTAAGCTAGTTCATTTTTATATATTTCCACAATATAAACAATAACACACATACACAACAGTAACTGCCAGAGTCCCTCTCTTGAGGTTTACAAAGTTTCCAGCTACAAGTCTATTCCTACCTCATTAAGGGAGTTCAAGTATTCTCAACAACTCAATTAAACAAAAATCAAGGCATATTTCTTATATCTTTTGCAATTGAATTTAGCCAGTATTTGAACAAAAAGAATACTGGGTAACAGATTTGTGGTACACACACAGTCCACTGACATGCAAGGGCATGATCCAGGAAAGATTTGCATGTCAGCTAACTTTATAAGAAGCAACCAAGAATCAAAACTACAGTTTAATTGGAACCAGCCATATGTCTAGGTCATCAAAATGTCTGGGAAAGGCCATCAGAAGTGCAGCACCTCTGTGAAGGAGCACATGGGAAATGCCAACAGTCTGAAGAATCAGGACCTCTACCTGGAATACAGAAAAATCCCTCCAGTCAAGCCTCTGAGCTAAATTCAGCTGAACAGAGCACTGATACTGGCTTTCCAGGCAAGCTGGTCCCAAAGGAATAAGGAGCCAGAAATAAAGACTCAGCAGGTAGAACAGGGGGCTCATTAACCAGAGCCTGCCCCACAGCCCCTGAAGTTTACAATTGACAGCAACAAGACTTAAGCAAGAGGACATTGCACAAGTTGTGGTGACAAGGCAAGTCCAAGCTTAAGCTATGAAGTCAACCAGCAGGCCAGGATCAGGCCAGTGAGGGTAACCAGGCTCAGATGCAGCCCCAAGTCCACAGCAATGAGAGAGGTCCCAGGTTATGCCACAAAATGAGTTGATGGATCAGTGTCTGGCTCAGCAGGGTCTGTGGCCAGGCAGAGCAGGGCTGTGGCAAAGCTGTCAGTGAGGTTGGTCATTAATGTCCACCAATGCCCACAGGGCCCTTACAGTGGGCTGAATACCTCCACAGTCACCAGGAAAATGGAGGTGCTCAGGTAGGAGGGTACTAGCTCCAGAATAAATTTTGGACTTAAAAAAAACTTTGATAGCACATCTAATTTTTTTTTCATTAATCAACAAATTTTATGAAAATTGTTTCAATAAAAAAAACTCCAATCTGCTGTAATTCCTGTTGCCACTTTATAAATACAGCCTTAATTAAATCAAAGCACTTGTAGGTTTAAAATAGAACTCTGCATACATCTAAATGCTTTGCTAAGCCAGGGCCTAAATGCAACATTGTGTTTGTTTTTGTGTTTGTCTCGTGTTTACAGACGGTGACGGACAAGCCAATCCTTCTGCCAGATCTTTCCCTTTCACATGTGTTCTGTGCAGTCCATGGCCAGGATAAATTGGTGTCGTTCCAATGAGGCCAATTTACACCAGCTGAAGATTCAGACCCGCAGCTGTATTTGTGTAAACCTCAATGCTGCATGAACACAGTTTTTCCATTATGAATATCTGTGTATATGATTCATAGAGTACAGTAAGTAAGGCTACAGCACATTAAATTATTCCAGACAATGGGCCCAACTGTCAGCCCACTAGAAAATTAGCGAGATGTGTGACGTGACAAATAGCTTTGTATTTATAGCAGAGCACCACTTCCAACATACTCACACTGAATGTTCCCACTAAATGCCAGAGTAAGAGATCTGTGTATTTTTTTCCTGACACATATCAAGCCACAGCCATGTACAAAGTAAGGCATCTGATTCCTACAATGCCGAATAGAGAAGTAGGAGTTTTATTGTTGAAGGTGGGAGAAAATTACAGATCCTGAACATATAAATACAACTAATGACATCTGGGTGTGTTTTATACATCTGCATTGTTTGTTTGCTGTTTAGATTTTGCACCTTTCCACCACACTTAGTAACATCAAACACTCAGGCATTCCTGGAAAGGATTTTCTGTTCCTTAAAATGGAAATGGCCTTTTCTGGGCACAGATCGTCTACAGAGAACTGCTTGCTGTCTTGGTGGAAATTAATTCATTGGTTGGATAGGAAATGTAATACTAGAAGATATAAACAGAAAACAGCCATATGAATGGAAAACACAGTGTAAATTATGAAAATTTCCCCCCCCCAGATGGGGATCTTCCTTTCAGTTTTCAGAAGAAATTTTCATTCATTTGAAAATGCTGTAGGAGTTTGGCGACTTTGTTGTAGACCCTGGTTCTATTCCTGGCTGAATGTGTAACATTCCTGTGACTCCAAATAGCTGCCACTAAGAACAAAACAGCCTGACAGATGTTTGCTGGTTTGTACCAGAATTGTGGCATTTCCTCTACCAAACCCACATGTATCTGAGGCCCAGAGATGCAGCTGAGTGTAACCACAGCTTTAAACACCTGACTGCCCCCTCAGCAGTGCCCCTGGATCTCACAAGGTGGCCTTCAGGGGGTCCTGAGCTGCCACCACCCATTTCCTACCACCTTTGGCACCAGGGCAGGCCCCATCAGGGAGAATCACCACATGCCAGTGCCTGACCGTGCTGCCAGAACATCCATCAAACAGGGAACACCTGGAGAGAAGCTGTTGCAGAAAGAAAATGAGGGTTGCTAATGGACACTGTGAGGGACACTGTGCTGGAGACACACTGTGGGGTCACACCTCAGGGACAAGTGGCCCATGTCAGAGCAGGAACTCTAAGGAACAACAGCAGAAAAAAAAATAAGAATCAGAGAATAGCTGTAATAGCAGCAAAAAAACCCTTATGTGAATATTATCCCTGACATGCCCTGCTGCCCACCAGTACCAAAAAACTTTTGATGGACTGGGTATAAACCAAGACACAAATGAGGGAAATTTAAGCCGGTGAAAAGTAGGTGTTTATGGAAGTGTGTCCTGCTTTTTCCTTTCAACACCCAAATCAAGATCAGAAGTTTGTGTTCATAAGCTTTAAACTGAGCAAAATTCCTCAATTCAAGACTGTTTTGTCTGTGACACCTCTTCAGCACCTGTGCAGGACATGAGGCATCCAGGACTCTGGTGCCAAATAATACAGAGGGGTCTTGCAAGACATGAGAGTTCAAGAAAATATTTCTGAATTGCATTCTCTGTAATGTGCATGATTTGTAAGAAGAAAAGTCAGAGCCACCTGGTTTAAAATTACACTGATACTTCTGGAAGCTATCCACAGACCATGCTCCTGGTTTTTCCTCTCAACCCTCACCAGCTCCAGAGAAGACAATCTCTCAGCTGTACATCCACCTTTATCTGCTCTCTATAAATAGATATAAAGGGTAATTTAAGACACACTTTTCAGACCCCAAGCTCTGCCAAGTGTGGGCCATCGAAAACATTTTAGCCGGGCCAGGAAGACATTAATTTAGAAATAATCACATCGCTACATCTGAAAGATGCTGCACAATAAGTCTGTGAACCTCATGTACAGCTTAATTACATTATTTCCTGACAGCTAGTCTCTTGCCACCTAACCTTTTTGAGGATCAAAGCAATAAGTTAAAAATAATCCAGCTTTCTCATCTTTGCCTAGATGTGTGGGCTTTGTTACCCTCTAGAGCATTTGGGTCTTCTTATCTTCATTAGTTAAAGCCAAAGAACTTTGTGGTTAAAACATGCTATAATCATCCTTAAAAATGAGTTTTAAGTCTGTATTCAGGTGCCCAAACTGATTTTTGTGCCATACTGATCAGGGGAGCCTTCCTGTGCCTCCCAGCGGTACCAAGTCGGAGACGCTGAAACAGTCTCAAAATGCTCCCTATCAAAATTGGCAAGCGAAAGAAGGAGGAAATTTCTGCAAACGCAAAAAATATTCCATCAGAACATACTGGCTTCAATTATTTTTGGACCCATTCTAATGTTCGAGGAGGAAGCAGGAGGAATAGTAACTGCGTATCCAGTGTCGGCAGCAGGAAACTACAAATAGCAGAGCACACCATGTTCCAGTTCCAGACGCAGCGGCTGCGGAGCTGCTTCCTCATGGGCAGCAAGGCGGCTGCTGCTGGAGCCTGGAAACAGAGCAGGAACAGAGCCATGGCTTGGGCAGGGCTGCCTGTGCCCTTTGCACTGAGAGGTCACGAGTTGTGCTGGATGCTCCAGTGTCAGTGGGACAGATCGGCCCCAGATGCTGTAACTTGAGGGAACCCAGAACATCCCTGTGGCTGTCCAGGACGGCCAGGACCCCTGCCAGGGGGCTCAGAAGCCCAAAACACCTGTGGTTTTGATTATGACCTGTGGAGCAAATTACCAACCTTATATGAAGATCAGCAAGCCACAACAGTTTAGGTAGAATACTAGTGAAGTTATCACGGGGTGGAAAAGTAGATTTTGGGGTTTCTGGAATGGGGGTTCAGGAGGCAAGATGGAGGGAACTGGGCATGTCCAGCCTTTCTCCTTCTTGGCCTCCATCTCCTGCTGTGATGTTGGCACTTACAGATTGGTTTAGAGTAGAAGCTCACTGTCTAACATAGGTGATGGGTATTGGAAAGTAATTGTAAACATTGTACAGGTAGTTTTTAGTATAAAGACATAACACTGCCCCGGGGGCAGGCAGAGTGCCTGGAACTGTCGTGCTGGATGGACCTTGGCAGGACAAGACAAAGAATTTTATAGGTAAGATACAATAAACAACCTTGAGACTGAGAAATGAAGAGCTCTGACTCCTTCTTCGAGCACCGGGCTGGGAAAAGAGACTTTCGAACTTTTCTCGGGGTCACTGGCAAGCTAAAGATCCTGACAGTAACTGTGCTACAGGGCACCTCAGCATGAAGGAAACGCGCAACTCTTCCTCATCCCGAGCCGCAGCGGCAGAGTGAGGCATTGTTAGTGTTTTCACATTGTCATCGAAAAGATCAGGTTCAATTCCAAGTGCTGTGCAGGCAACATGTTTATCTGCCAATAAAAGAAAAAAACCCCACCGGATCTGGCAGCACAGGGCAGAATGAATTAACAGAGAAAGAAGGAAAGCACTGAGATGTTTATTTTACACATCAGATCAGAACTCCCACGGCAGGACAGGCTTCCTGTGCAACAGGAGGCAAGGCAGTTAACCCCTGTGGTTTTTAATTCCCAATTTCTAGCTTTGGACTATGCATCCTTTGCACTTAATTTTGCTGCTCCAGTGTCAATCAAGCTCAAGAGAAATCAGTGTCCGGCAGATGATTGCCCTTCCTGATGGACAGCTGTACTCATCTGAAAAATCAGTACAAATGCCTTGAGAAGATTCTTGTGTTCTTTGCTTCTGGAGCCTGAACTCGGGTCATGGAAGTGTTAAGGAAGGAAGTTTGTACCCTCAGAACTGTTGAACCAGCAGCAGACTTGTTGCAGGAGAAACAGAAATGTCAACAGGAGGCTACAAAAGCATACTGCCCCTTTGTCACAGAGAAAGAAGTGATGGTTACAGAAATGGAAGGTGACATTCACCACTAGAATCACAGCCACAAGGAAGAGAATTTCTGATATATATATATTTACCCTGATCCCTGTATTGCTCTGCTCAGCAGGCAAGGCGATCCCACACTTCCTCAAGCCAGATGGCAAAATGGGGCTTGTAGCTGCTTTCAGTTGTAGGAGCAGCACAAAGCATTTGGTGTGCACTTGTGAATTTGTCCTGTGGTTATTAGCTCTGTCCCCAGGCTTTCTACTGATGGATGGAAAGGAGGAAAAGCAAACGTTCACAATGCTATTGGCATACAACGGAAGACCCCCCCTGGTCTTGACTGATAAATAGGAAAGTATCAGGCTACAGGCTTGACAAGGTGGAGAAGCTGCAAGCTCTTTGGAGCATCTCTAATAATTAAGACTTTTTTCTTTTACAGTCCAATTAGCAGAAATAAGCTCTGTTCACGCTTTGAGGAAAGTTAAAAACATCTATAATAATCTCCTGATCTTGCAAAAATCTATTTATTTTTTTTTCCCCTACAGGTACCAAGAACAGGATCTTATTAAGTGTGACCAGCAGTGGTCAAAGTAATGAATGCTTCCCACAGAGCCCACCAGGATTACTTCCCACTCTGACAACTCTTCACTTTACATTGGGAGCAACAAATTGTGGATGGCATTAGCAGCCTGTCAGAAAGTGACTTCTGATTAAAGAGAGCAGATGTCAGCATCTTTCATTGAGAACTGCAGCCTGCAAAGACAGCAAGTGCCAGCATGCAGGTTCTGAACTGAGAGATGCAGGCTGGGCAGGATTCATCCTTCTCTTAAAGATGAAGGGGTTTGCAAGTCATTTATTGTTATAAATGCTGAAGATTAGCCCCCACAGTTCCCCAAGGATTCTTTGGTGCCCTTGGCTAGGTGATGAAAATGGCAGATTTGACACAGTTTAGCTGCCACTCTGAGAGCCTTCCAAAAGGGAAGGTGCAGATTCCACTATGAAATCTCTTTAGCACATGACATGTACGCTCACAGTATCACAACGAGCTGTCAACACGCACTCTGTGCACAACCACCCCTTGTTATAATGTTTTTTCTGCTTCTAGGCAAACCTTGTTCTTTTATTTGGTTTGTTTAAAAACAAAAAATCTGAGACCAGGTAAACCCAAGTAATACAGGAAATCCATGAACCTGTTATGCCAGCACTGAAGTTCTAAAAAATATCAGTAAAGATACATTCAGAACATTGTGCTGTTTATCCAGCTGCATTAAAACACCTCATAGTGGCCTACCTATGACAACAAGTACTGACGCGCTTCAAGACAAAGCAGAAGCAGTACTCAGTAGCAAAAATTCAATTATTTTAAAATGCTACAGAAAAAACATGATAAAGAACACATTTGAATAAACGCTGAAAGTTAATTAAAACCTGCTACAATAGAGTTATTGCTACATGCTTTCAATTCTCACCTGTTTATTAGAGCCTCCTTTGTTCTAGGAAGTGTGAAGTAATTAAATGCAAGTGATTAGAGCTGGCATAGGTTCATCTGGGGAAATACAGAGATTTTTAAGAATAGATGTACAGCTTCCCCCTTTGATATGAACTTCCCGTGTTGGTCTTTTGTCTGTCCTTGATTGATGCTATCAGAAGAGTTATTGCTCAAAACAGCTTAAGTGAAGCAGAATATTCCCAGTATGTGCCAAAGCAACCCAAATCCTCTGTGGGTATACATATGTGTTCCATAGGAATGTTTTCATACCCTTACATCTCCAAGGGCCATTCTCAACTGAAAATCTGCATTTCTTTTTTGGAAAGAACCAATATCCCAGTCAGATTCAGGACCTCACTGTGCTAGATGTCATACAAACACACACTCAAGTATTTATTGTTTATACACCAGCTCAGCCTCAATTCAAGCCTCCTCTCCATATCACCTATGTAATCATCTTTCCAACAATTTATGATCTGATACTGTAAAATGGTGTCTGCCAATCCAACAATTTAGGGACCTATCTGCACTTATTTTCTGTGTTCTGCCCGTATTAGAAATGATGTGCCAGAGAAACACTTCATGTTGAATATGGGGCCTGCCCTCTGCTGTTTTAGTTTCAGAGTGGGCTTAAGTACAAAGCACGGGATGACATGATGACCTTCTATCCACATGGCAGCCTATTTCAGCTGATAGCTGACTTTCCTTCCCAACACTGCCATCCCAAGCCTGATTTTATGAACAGTTGTCTAGTGAGAATCTCTATAGCAAAAAAAGGCACCATATGCTGAGGGAAACTTCAGATTATAAAATAAAGCATTTGTCATTGGCAGCATGGGAGAGAAGATGCCAGATTTGGAAACAAGGTTTCAGGATATAACAGACACATGCTCTGTTCGTGAGTCCGTTGCATGAAAAAAGACAAAGATGTTAAGGCAACTTAAAGTACTTTGACTAAATTCAAAGACTCTCGAGCAATGTCGATTCCAGATCCATAAATGTAGAGATCTATATATTTATTCTCTATAATAAAAATAAGAACCATTTGTGTCAGGAATTGGTTTCAAAGCTCGTTATTTATACATCAGGACTATTGCAAGCCCTGGCAAATGTTGCGGATGTGAACTAACATAACTGGAATCCTGGGATGGGGACACCAGCATGGACAGATGGAGACATGGTCTCCTTACCATAAGTGGGTGGCCATGGCTGACCCTGCCACCAGCAGGGCTGGAGCCAGAGCCAGCAGCTGGGACCAGGGAATGCCACACTGCTCCAGCTCACTCAGTGCTGTCACTGGGAGCTCTGAAAGTGACCTTGAGTCCCTCATAGATTTCAATAGCAGCTGAAAATCTTTCTGCTTTACAAAACCTGGCCTCTGTCTTTTTAGCAGACAACTCAGGGAGACTCGAGCATCAAAATGCAACTAGATCAGGGCTACAGCTAAAACTAATCTGAAACTGAGTTGTTTCACCTGAAGGAAGAAGCAATTGCTTTGGGCTGAGAGGGATAGGTACTACCAACAACTTGGTCCTCTGAGAACTCTTTTTCTGGAATTATGGGTAAGAGATTTCATTTTTGCTTAGCAATAAATTCTTGGTCACTCTTCTTATAAAGTTCTCTGCAAACACGTGGATGTTCAAAAACATAACAGCCAGTATTCCCAGGCAGTATCTGTACCCCAAGGCCCTATCCTTTTTCTGCAAAGACATTTTAAATAGGCTAAGGATGACAGAAACATACTTAAATGAGTCTCACTTAGACCCTCAGTCAAATACCTCTGCAGAAGACACTAAGCTTATTGAATCCTTTCATGGCGGAAGTCTTACGGAGCTTACCTCAGGTCTAACAACATCCCCCGTGCTCAGAATCTCCAGGAAAGCTCCTTATTGCAATGCTCACTCACTGTGCTGTTCTGATATTCATGGTCTAAGGACTTAGATGGAAAATCCAGAGCATGCTGAGTTCTGCACACCAATTCAGTGTTCACGTAACTTAAATGAAATCTAAATCCTATACAAAAATCCATGTCTAATCCATTATTATTATGCCTGTATGATTATTACTGTTAACTGCTAAATACTATTCATTCAGTAACAAATCCTTTCATAGTCAAACAGCACATAGGGCATATGTACTTCAGATGTGCTCTCATTATTAATCTTGACTGCGGTTCTGTCCCCTCTTAATGTGCTTCCTGCCTCCTCCCCAGCCCTAATTAACCACCTCCCCAGAACTCCTTCATTTTTTATTCATTTCACATATGAAAGGTTCCTCTGCCACCTTCTCAGAACTCTCCTCACTGGCTTCCCATTCTCACTCCCCGGGACACATCCCTCTCACAGTAATTGTAAGCCAATACTTCACATGAAATCTTTGAGGTGATTGTGTATATGGCACATAGCACAGATCAAAGAAACCAAGTGCTTCCAGCAGTGAAATAAGAGAGAGGAAATGGTCCTTCACTAAGTGGATTTTATCTCAGTCAGAGAAGCCTATCCCAGGTGCTGTGCCTGGTGGAATTATGCAAGTCCTTAAGGGTTATTATGACATGTTGCAAAAAGGAAAACTCTATACACTTGCTTTATGCATCACTTCAAGGGTCTTTTGACACTGCTAAAAGAAGAAAACTTAGAGGTGATGTGGAATGTAAAAGGAAGCAAAGTTGGTTTGTAATCTTTCTTATACTGCTTTTCCAGAAAGTCAGCTAGGACCATTTCTAGGAAATGCTTCCCTTGACTAAAAGGGCAGCTACAATTGCTCTACTTAATGGACTGTAATAAAATAAACTGACTCCTATTAGCAAGAAGGATCATATCATCAGTTTTGTTATGCATTTTATTACAGAACATACAGCATCAGAAGTTTCAAATGCAGTGTGGGGAAGTAATGTACAAAACAGTTGAAGTGGATGTCATATGATCACAAATGTACTGATAGTTTCCTTTCTCTCAAACATCAAGATATCAATGTTTCCTCTTTAATGCCATCTTTTCCCACCTAAATCACATAATGCATTTCCACATTTTGCATTCTATTATCCACCAAAGCTATCTTGCATCTTTTTAGACAAAGAGTAGCTTGCAGAACATTCCTTCCTTCTGAGGAGCATGAACCCTTGGCAGGTGTAACACTCCAATACCAGTATGAGCATGGTTCAAATACTTGGATTATATATTCTTGGATATTCCTCTCTCCCACTGACTTTGCTGTTGAGCTAGAGCTTCTCTGTAGTTTTCTAGACTAACTCTGCCCTGCGTTAAATGACTTTCTAAATTAGGAACTCCTAAATTTCATCTGGCACTTCAGAATGGGTAACCTTTAGTTAATGGGTATAATGTGCACACTTCTGCTGACAATTAATAGGAGTCTTCCCAATACTTTCATTAGGAATTGCAACTGTACACTGGAAAGGAGTCAAGTACAGCCGACACATCTGTGACTTTCTTCCTTGAGAAACCAAATGTCACATTATTTATTTCACTCAGTGGAATTATTATCCTGAGTTTAATAGCATCTACTCATTAGAATAACACATCAGTTCCGTTATTCAAGTAGACCTGCCTGAGGAAGGGGCCAGAGGTAGGTGTGAGAAGGGAGGAAGGCAGTGTCTGCTCAGTGCTGTGCTCTCACTGCCCACACTAGCACAGGGAGCGGGACGCAGGAGAACTGCTGCAACTGTTACTGCACACTATTCCTCTTAACTATTTGTTTATACCCCCCTCCAAACCAGTCTCCTATCTATGAACTTTGCATTGTTAATCATGTTCCCATCACTCTTACACTCAGTGAGCTCTTTCTGTTGTTCCAGGCTGGTCACATCACCTGGGAAATGGGACCTACAGCTGCTGTGGAGTTGGAGCTGCAAGTTATCCTTGCTTTCTGCTCTCTCTCCCTGCAGAGCAGCAGCACCAGGGCAGCCCCAGCAGCCTGCACAGCTTCCCATCGCCTGCTCCACAGGGAAAATCACTGGCAGAGCTGTGTTTTTCAAAGGGAAGCCTTGGTTTACACGGACCTGATGGTTTTAACTGCAAGCCTGCTACTTCACTGCTCCTTGAAGACTAGATGTGGCCTGTGGTTTGCCACTAGACTTTCTACAAAGCTGGCCTGATCCAAATAAAATGTTTCTCCCACCGCAAGCTTCCAATGAAATTCACTTGTGGCATTTTCTAACTCCTTCCTTTGGAGTTCTCCTTTGTGTAGTAGACTGAGTGGAAGTCAGGAAGCAGAAGGGGAGGTGAGGACAGAGAGAACATGCCAAGCCCCCTCTGCCTCCCGTTGGGGCTGACCCCCACAGTGTTAAGAGGAGCTCCTTGCTCTGCTGTGAGCAGCTTACAGCGCAGACCCTCAGCTCAGTCCAGCTGGTGACTGTATTGTTTATACTTAACATGGACAACGCTGATTACATCATGATAGATGGTTTTCATTCACATCCATGTTGGGGTAGTAAAATCGGTGTGGAACCAACAGAAAATGATGTGGAAATTCCTACAAAAGTCAAATTGGGTGCCAGTTACAAATGATTTCCAGAAAAGCTGGAAAGTACTGAGTGTAAGTATAATTTTTTGTCTTTTTTTGGTATTTATTCAAGTGTAAAACATGTGGACTCTTGCCTGAATTCTTCTCCCTGTCCAGATTTCCACCAACCAATTATCATTTCTCAGATAGTTCCAATACTTGGATCTACGTTGATTGTGGGGGTTTTGTTTCAAACAATATTCAATTTAGACTAGGACGCATTTTTTAATGTTACTGGTGACTAAAAATATTTTCCCTGTTACCCAGTAAAACACAGTGAAGCCTCAGTTCTAGTTTCAAAATTATATATATCTGTACATATGTATTTCTCCATTAGCTGGAGAGGAATAAATTTGTTGAACAGTGAGGGTCAGGGCTTCGCCAGCAGCTGAAATGTGTTATTTATCAGCAGATCATTACAGTCAGCACTGCACAGCATGTGAACTTCCTCACACCCCTCTGCCAAAGCTCCCCACATGGCTGACCTGCCTGCTGACTTGAGCTTCAAGGAGCTTCCAGTCTCCATCTGGAGATTCAATCTCACTGCACTGCTTGTGCCTATGTGATAGCCCCACTTTTCCTTTCCCTTGGCCCCAGCACAGGAAAGTAAACCCTGAAGGCCTGAATGGGGACAAAGTTTCTTTACAGAACGCCCTGCTCTCTCTCACTGATTCAAGAGGGAGAAGTCCAGGCTGTGACTGCCACCCCCTCTGTTTATTTTGGCAATAATGTGAGTTGTTCAGCACACAACTATACAGACTTCTGTAAGTTGTAATGCCTGTAATTTAAATATTTTGTGTGTCCAGGCAGTGTCTGCCATTTCTAAATGTTCTAATACGGGGGATCTCTAGGAGGAAGAAAAGTAAATTGATTTGCTTTTAAAATCTGGGGTACTGTAATGCCAAAGGGTTCAAAAATTGCCTTCCTTAAAATACTGTGTGTTTTAGTCCTTGTGTCCCTATTTTTTACCTATCCCATTTTTAAGAACTTTTCAGGCAATGAGGACACCTGAAATTTTTGAAATCAGAGATGTCCAGAAAATGAAAGTCCTTGTCTATTTCCTTCTTATTAGAACAGGTTTCCTGAAATATCATCCAATGAATATAGAGAGATATTTTAAAAGACCCTGAAACCTTGTTTACGTTCAGAATTTTATCTTGGACTTTGAGCTTTCACAGGTTATTAGAGTTATCATTTGATTAGAACTAAATTACATGTCCAGGTTATGCAAAAAGAGCTGTCAAGTAACTGGGCTCTGCTACCACATTCTACCTGAGTAGAATGCAACTGAGAAAATGAAGGTACCAGGAAACTCTAAAATTCAATACACAGACACATTGGTGAGTGGATACAGCACTTAAGCTGGATTTAGCTCTGGACATTTTATGAAACAAATACTTTCCAGTCTGAGGTGGTGAGACTACTTCAAAGAGACCTGAGAAAGGCAGCTACTGAGGAAAAGCACATCAATGTTTTACATCAGTCTGTACATGTGAAATGTGATGTTAAATGGTCTGAAACTCTTCCAGGAAGAATTTTAGGGACTCACAAACTGAGAAGATTAAAAGCACAGATTTGGGAATATAAAACAAGAAAATACTTTATATTCTTTAAGAAAATGTAGAAATCAAGAAAAGGCAAGTAGAACCTGAGCAGGGAGAAGCTGATTGTGTGTTTAGTTAATGTGACGCAGACGGAGAAGAGAAGAGCAGAATCCTGGTTTTGTCAAATTGGAATTGCTCAAGACAGCCAGTTTTACAAAGGCAGAAATCACATTCTGTTTCTTCCTTCATTTCAAAAATTTCATGTATTTTCTTACTTGCCTAGACCTTACACATATCAATCTCAGAATAACACATGCAAAGAGCTTTGCTGTTGCATTGCCTAGACTTATATCACACCATCCTTTCATGCCTGTGCAGGAGGTAGAAAGGAAACTCCCTGGAGACTTCCTTCAATGCCACAGAACAGTGCTTGGGCAACAAGGACTTCTCAAACACTGACTTGACCTGGGAGCCTTTCAGCTTTTAACATTATTAATTATATTAATTCACTAATAATATTGTTGAATAATAATAAATTATACAATGATATTAATAAGCAGTGGTCATCTGAATAATCCCAAAGAAACTGAAAATCCGAAGTGATGCACTGACCAAAGTACAGCCACTGCTGAGAAGAACAGAAGTGAGAGTCCTGCTTATAGCAAATGACGAAGGAACACAGAGAATGTTACTATTGTAGCATTTGGAATTAAACCTCTGCTCTTATGCATCCCTGAGTGGTTCTGCAGTGACTCTAACTTTAGAGGGACTCATCTGAATTCAAGGTTTTCCCAACAGGAGGATTGATTATACAATGATGGAGCTTTTTCAGTCCTAGCAAGTCTTAGAAATATTTAGCAAATGCATTGAAAACCAATGTCAAGTATCTTGTTCTGCACTGCTGAAGATTAAGTTTGTTTCAGCAATGTGCTTCTTAGTGATGCTTTAAAATAACACTAACTAGTAGCTGATTAAAAAAACCATCCTCATGAGATCCCCTGCTCACGAGTCTGCTTTTCTTCTGCAATTCCTCCTGGGTCTGTCCAGGCAGACACATTAGTGAAACAACTGGGTAATACATTAAGTAGAGAAGATTCAGAGATTGGTGCTTTTGACAGATATACAGACTAGATAGACACGAGTCTGAGAGCTCAGTACCTTCCACTGAGAATACCCCACCTCTGTGGCCTGGAATTTTAAACGTACCAACAAAGACTTCTCACAAAATCACCTAACAAGGTGCCAAGCAGTTCTGCATTAAGAATGCCAAGGCTTTAGTACTACATAGTTTTCTAAAGTAAATTTCCTGAAACTCATACTTGAAATTTCCCACAGACTCCAAGAAGTGCAAACAATAATCATAGTGAATCAAACCACAAAAACATTCTTATTTCGGTGCTCTGACAAGTAGATAAATATATTCATAAGCTTAGTAAAAGAAGCTTAAAAAAAAGGCCAGGTTCTTGTGCTAATGTCTACCAAATACACTCATTATATTACAGAAAAGCAGATTAACTTTCACCAAAAGCAACACAGAAAAATTAGTCTTGGATATTACTATGCCTGCTACATACAACAGTTAGCTGGGTGAATTTGGTTTATGAGTGTATCTGCTGGCAACATGAAACTTACACTGGTGATGAACACCTCATGTTAGCACTTACAGAAAAAATGGTCACCTTTGCAATAGAGTCTTGTTTAAAGCATGAGAAAAGGAACAGATTACTCCTTACCTTCTCTGCATCTTGCTCAAAAAGCCGGAGTTGAAAGCACTGGTCCAGTTTCAACTTGCGGACGTGCCACATCTGATGCAAGTGTTGCCGGGTAGAATGCAGCTTGTCTAAAAGGCTGGTGATCTTTGGCACAAGACTTTGAAAATCTGCACTTCCAGGAATGCAGTTCCTACCAGAAAAACCATCACTGGATCTTATGCATTGTAATAACCTCTGGCCCTCACGATCCAGTTCTTCCACAGGAGCTTTAATCACTTTTTTCTTAAGCTGTGTGTGCTCATCAATCAGCCTTCTTGAGCCCTCAACATCAACTGGAAACTCTTTCCTAGCCAACATTTCCTGGAGATCCTCCAGCCTCGATAATAAATGGATGGCACTGTTGAAAAACTCTTCCAAGGAGACACGCAGCTCTATCCATTCATCGTGGTTGTAATCCAAGGACCCTTCAAACTCATCTGTCAGTTGAGAAGGATCCACAAGCTTTGCCAGGCCTTCCACAGACACCATACTTGTCTAAGGAAGGGAAAAGGACAGCATTTAAATCAGGGACCATCCAATCAGAATTAACAGCACGACCCGTAAACAGCATGGAGTATTTTCCTCATCAATCCATAATTGAAGGAACATTGTAAAGAATGTCTAGGACTGTGTTTAATTTTGATACATTAATTGGACAGAAAACTTTGCTTCTAATGGCATTTATTTATTAAGTTACTTATTAAAAGATGTGATATTTACTGGAATAATGTCTATCTTTTTCAGCTGGCCTGACTATCAAAAACATGGAGTAAAAATGTTTCTGCCAGAGATTTCCTCAGCCCAGTCGGACACTGAAGACTTCTTACTGCAGCTTTTGGGTTTCTGGACATGGTTGTTCACTAAATGTGTACATGGCATTGCAGGCACTCTGCTACTTGTGTTACATCCCAGCTACACAGAAACAAAAGTTTCAGGTACATGAACTGAAGCAGGTATTGCAAACTGCCTTAACAGCTGGGTTTCTTATTCCAAATTATTCCAGTTGGCTTTTTGCCACTCTTTCATATTAGCAATTTCTAATGTAATTAAGCCAAAAATCAATGTGAAAGTGAAATGTCATTGAAGTTTTAACAACTAGAATTTATTGCCGATAGAAAGTACTGCTCACGAATCATACACAATCAATGAGAAATGGTTTTAATTCATTCAGACTCTGTAATTGGTGATAGAGAAAAGCACTGGGTTTCTGAAAGCAGATTACAGTTTAAGGACACAGCAACTGATAGCCTTTCCCACTTGTTTTAGATAAAATACTTCTTTCTGAAATTAGGAGCATAGGGTTTCATACATAACTAGAGATTTCCAGTGCTCTAATGTTAACACCCAAGCTGGTAGCCCAAAAGGGTTTTCTCTTCATCAGTGACTGCACATCTATCCCCTAAAGATCAGGCCTCTAAAGAATGTCAGGGCTTGTGCTCTTCAGAAATGGAGGCACTCAATAATCACAGCACTCTTGTAGAAGTCATCTATAAAGAAAAACACCTAAAATCCTGACCACAATCCTAAATTATGTCCAAAATAGTAGGCTAGCCACTGGTTAAAAGTTAACAATAGGCTTTTTCTTCCAATTTGTATCCTTCCAAAAATATCAGGCATTCTGCAATGTATTAAAATTGAGATTGTATTGAACTGAAACTCAGGATAAAGATTATTTTAAAATGCTCTTGCAATATTCCTTGCTTTGAGGAAAAGGGAGGACAGTGGGAGGAGCAAACAAACATTGAAAAGGTAAGTATGCTGCTTCAGAGCATTTTCAGATTTTTATACCTCCTGACCTGGACACTAAAACCTTGAAGATAAGTCAGTTTAGAGTTTAACTACCTGTCAGAGAAATACTTCTCTTCACGGCTAACACTAGAGCATCCCCCTGCAGTCTGTCAGGCTAATGGAAACATTAATAATGCAGAGAATTTGACATTATGAGACAGTAGAAAGGCTTTTCATTTCTCAAATTCAGCAGAAATTTTCTTTATTCAGGTTTGATTTTTTACGTAGTTCTTCAAACTTTAATGAAAACAGTTTTAGTGAGGCCGGTAGGTGCTTATGGTTTCCTAGGCATTGCTCATCCTTCTTTCTGAAATCAATTTTAAAAGTGCCGTCCACTGTTTAGCCTCCTTCTGCAGGAGAAGGAAAATAGTCTTGAAGACACCTCTGAATTAATGCTAAATAAGCTGCCTGGTCCATTCCTCAAAGTGACAGAAAACTTTGGAATCCACATACATCAAACAAACACTTTTCTTTCTCTCTCTGGGTGAAGATCTATGTACATGCTTCACTCTGGACTGTGACACAGAAACACTGTGCCAGAATCTCACTCCCCAAATCCCAGCTCATCAGAGTCCACTAAGGGTCCCACAGTGCCCTGGCACACACATAATGCTTCCTTTATATCAAAAGAGAAATCTGGCCTTAAAAGAATCCTTTCAATAGAAGTTCCTTGACTGTGGTGTGTATATTGCAGGGTGGACCACAGCTTAGGAAATCTTTGTTTGAATCATGGAATTGAAGGATTCAAACTATTCTGTGATTCTGAGTGTCTGCAGGTGGTCCAATACACAGTGAAAGCACTGACTCTCCTCCTCCAGCCCAAAAATTTGTGAACCATTGGACACCAATGTGAACAGCCCTGCAGACAGACTAAGGCTCAAAGGCACTGATAGCACACACAAAATGAAAATACCCTTAATGCATTCCAGCAAATGAATCCAGAGCTTTTTAAACAATACAGACTCAGAGCTGTAAACAGGAAGCATAGCTTGGTCACAGTTTACTCTTTGCTATCATCACAACAACTCTGTATAATAAAAATATATGACAAGCCTCCAGAAGGTATTTATTAACTTTAAAACCAAACAAATCTTCTAAAAGTACATACTTGAACTCTTTTATTTTATCTGTCCTCAAAGGTACCAAGGAGTGTAAAGACTTATTGAATAAAGCAAAATTTATGAGTTGACTGGATTTTGTGGAACAGGGGTGAAAATTTACAAGCACTTAAAATGTGATAATACTGTTAAATTGTGTTAATGAGTAACACCAATCTAATTCCCCACAGCAATTCATGGGTCCTTGCAAGAACAGGTTGAAAATAAGGGCACACTTATATCACACTGACTTCAACAAAACTTAAATATATAATAAAATACAGTCTTCCATTGCACTAAATGTTAAGAGCTATAGCAAAATTCTCTTCTGCATTCCAGAGATGCAAAATCTCTGTGTCTCTGAAATTAATGGATTGGTAAAACAGCCAACAATATAAGTGTTTCTCAGTGAATTATTAAAAAACAACACAATGACTAAGTCATGGTGTGGCATGATTGATATATGAGCACTTCATGCACCCGAATTTCAGCTTCTTTTTGGGCAAGAAGCTGAAATTCACAGAAAACTGAAGTGCTACAGAGAAGACAGCTGTTTTGTCTTCATCAACAACAAAGTTAGTAAAATCCCCCTTAATTATGCAGTTATATACTGGTTACTTCTCAAAGGACATGTCTGAGGCACCTTATTCACACAAGTTGTTAATGCTATCCCTGAACTGTAAATCTAAATTAAATGAAAGAGGTGAAATTTAGCAAATGTCTTTTACCAAAAAAAAAAAAAAAAAAAAAAAAAAAAAAAAGCCACTAGTGCTGGGTAAACTAACAAATGCATACATTTGCATCTGGAAAGCTGCATCTTTAGTATTTTGATGGATTTAGAGTTGTGGTTTTTTTGGGCTTTTTTTTCCTATGAGAAACAAAGGAAAGACTTAATGCAACATCACCAAAAATAAATACCACCAAAAAACCCCTCAGCAAAATGAACTATGTGAACCTCTGGGATGAAATATGCAACTAATTTCAACAGTGTGCTCAGAAAACAACCTGATGCCAGGGCATCAGCCCACTCCTGCACTCAGATGTATTTTTTGCTTTCAGTCACAGGGGGCTTTTACCTGAAGAAAAGTTCTTGTCAGAAATGATGCTTTACAATTCATTTCTACATGGCTCTCACCTCAAAGATGAACTTGGAACTGCCGAAGTTTGTTTTCTGCTTCTGCCAAAAATTATCAGGTTTTATAATCAGGGCAACATGAATCTCAGCAGGAAAGGCTTCTTGAAGGGTTTTTAGGAGAGGCTTGATCAAATCCCATTTGGATCCCCGCATATCGATAATAACAGTGAATCCTCGTTTGCAAACATCCTCACTGCAAGAATAAAAGCACATCATGATAATTAATATTGTGGGCAGCCACAGTGAAACATGGCTTTTGTTGTTGGTGTTTGGTGCTTCAGAGCAAAGGAAGGAATGATTAACATAAAAGACAAGAGATAGTACAGTATAAAGGCTATAAGAAAGGTCATATTAAATTGACTATAATGTAATTTACATGAAATGCAAGTGTCTAGATTACAGTTTAATCTCTAATTTTCCAAACATGTGTAATTCAAATATTCACTAAAAAGCATACATACTTTCACACAATTGGAAACAGAATCAAACACATCTGTATAGAAGCTCTTTATGTGTACATACAATGGATTCTGCTTTCAACATATTGAACCCAGCCAAAGTCAACAAGCAGGGTCCTGTGCCTTAGCATTACCAGCCACTTTTATATTTGTGTGCCTTCATTTTTAGAGGCCCCTTTAAAAAGTTTAACTTCCAGAAAAGTGTCATGTCCAGAAAAACACCTGGCAATTACTCCTTGTCAGGAAGGTCCTTGTGACTCAGCATGTGCACTGTTATCATTGGGGCCCTTTTCCCTCATGACCGATCTTCCAAATGCTGCAGGACCTTTTTCAATCTGCAGTCAGACTTCTCCCCCAGCCTGTCCTCCTCCCTTCTCAGAAGTCCAAGGCAGCTATCTGGCCTGGTCACTGGCAATGCATGGGGCCCAACAACGCCACAGCATTCCCTGCAAACACATCTCTTCTTCCTCACAAGGAGAGGGGAGAAAGAATAAAAGGACATGTCAAGTCAAGTCTGTGCAGCTTTTACCATAACTTTTCAAGGGATACAGTAATATTAATCCTCAGAAAAAGAGGTTTGGGTGTAATGCAGAAATTGTACAACTGTTAGGACTCCAAAGAAATATTCCCAGTGCACAAACACACAGGAGGATTTTTGCTGCACTCTACCTCTTTAACATCTTAAAACACTTCTTTCTGATAATAAGATCCATCTTCTACATATTCAATGGAAAACAGCTCTATAAAGCTTACAACTAGGTTTCTGGGCTGGAACAAGGACAGGAATATACTTCAGAGGAGGCACACTGGATGAACGTATGTTGAGAGTTTGCTAACGTGGACAGTCTCAACATAGTGCCAGACAGGAGCACTCGGAGACAACAAGCTTGGTCCTCTGCCTTAATATTACTGGCACATCCAGAGCACACTACAACAGTCAGTGCAAAGGAAAACAAGGGAGACCGGGCACTTCCAAACACTGTCAGGAATATAGATATTTTTATTCTCCTTTTGCCTACTGCTGAAAGGTCAGACATCTGATCCTTTCATAACTAATGCCAAAAAAAGGCTGTAAAAGAAGCTTTGTTGGGGGTGCTACCACCTCTTGCCTTTTGGAACAAGAGTTGAGACAAGGAAGCAAATCAGAAAACAATGAATAGAAAGGGGTTTGTGTTTTGTGTTATTTTTCCTTTTTCTCTTGCAAAGCTTTAGAGGATACTTCAGGAACTTCTGCCAAATCACTGATCCCTGTTATCCTGAACACACTTTCCCAAGGATTTCTTCAAACACTTGACAAAGAGATGCAGGAGCCATACAGACACATGGAGAGCCCCAAGAAAGGACAAGTAACAGCTAAGTGCAATCTGTCTTTTCTGATATAAATAAATAAATACACCACCATCCATTGCAACCACAGCAAGGGATACACAGTATCAGCTTCATTCCAACTCTCCTCACCACTGCCAACCTGCCAACTTCCCTAACTTGATGTAAAACAGTAAGTTAATACTGATTGATAAAACCTCTTTCAGTAAGCAGAGAAGGAATGTCCTAGAAGACTGAAGTCTTTTGTTTATGAACCTGAACTAAAGTTTTAGACACAAACAGATGCAAAATCAAACTCTAGCTGTAGAGTAAGGGCAGCGTGATACCTTGGCACCCTTGATTGTATACCACCATGACTCGAAGTTCAGCCTGCATTAAAACAGATATTCCAGGTAGGGAACCAAGAAATGTCAATACAGGCTGAAGTCTGTCTGCTGAAGGTTTGCAGCCTCTCCAGGCCTGTGAGGTGCAGAGAAGCAGTGCAGGGAGCAGGCAGTACTGCCACCCACTCCCATCAGCACATGATGCCTAAGCTCCAAAACACCCCAAACTCCCACTGTACTGCCTCTGGAGACTTCACAGCAGGTCTTCAGTAGAAGAAGAAATGGCAATGATTCCCCAGATTTTTCTGGTGGACATAGGAGAATGGTCACTGATCCTAAGGACCGGGCTGGGTCCTGATTCTTTCCCTGGAACAAGCAGTTATTCACTACCAGCACGGTCCACAATCCTTGTAACTAGACCAAATTTCCAACAATCTTTGTACATTTTCAAGTATGAAACTGATGGGAAAGAGAGATGGAAAGGAAGGAAAGGAAGAAGAATAATCACAGAATTCTTATGTTCAAAACACATCAACATGTAACCACTCTTACACCAATAATATGAAACTCAAAACAATGCTCTTTATTATAAAGACAATTTCCCTACTTCATTCATCACATAGGCATGTAAACATCTGTATGAAATATAAAAGTGCTAAAGTGGATGCCCCTTTTCAATTGTAGTGCAGGAAACATACAAATAGACAGCATTTATCCTTTTGAGAAAATCCAACTCTATTTCAAGAGTGTTGGTGACATTCTTGCAGAAATAATTCTACTTGCAAATTTTTTCTTTAATGTGATGAATGATACTAACTTGTACTTGATCTGTGGGTTTTTAGTCTCATCTACACAATTTGATTCCCCCAGCACAGTGATAACTCCACATTGCTCTGACTTTTTGCAGAAAATTAGCACCTGATTTCTAAACCCGCTTGTCAAAAGCTATTATTTAATGGTGTTTAAACTGTTGCAAGACAGAAAGCTGCCTGCTCATCATTTCTACTTCCAGTTGCAGAGCTTGCTGCAGAGAGGGTGCCTTAGAGAGCACTTACCCTGCACAAACAGGTAGTCAGATTCTAATCAGGTACTAATATCTCAAAGAAAGACTTGTGAGATAAGAAAACTATTTAGAGTGTAACCTCTTCAGGACAGGGACCATCTGCCATGCTGTGTATGTTTAAGGAGCCTGCCTTGCTGGAGGTCTTCAGCTAAATCTATTCATAGTACAGTCTTCAGCTGCCTGGAATAAATTCCAATAAATTACTTTTCAGGAAACCATAAATGCAAATCCAGGGAATTAAAAATAATGAGTAATAATGGTCTGCAAAACCAAAACTGAATACGTATGTGAAAGCACAAAAGGCTAACATAATTGTGGGGCAATTTATATAAAAAAAAAGTTGCAATATCAAAATATTTCCAGCTACTGACAGCATCCTAAAAAAGTTGGCTTAGACATAATGAAGCTCTGATAAACTCTGGTGAGGCAATCTGGGACAATCTGTCATCTCTGACAGTCAGTCATTTTTCTTCAGTTACCTCAGCATGGATTGAGGAAATGATGCGCGGCTCCTTTTGAATGGACCAGCCATGCTTATTAACTTTATTGCTTAAAAGCAACAACTCAAACCCTTCCCAATTTAGCAATTGATCGGGAAAAGCATCAGTAGCAATCAAGCTTCCTCCACATTTCCCAAGCAAGACATGCCTTATTCCTGGCTCCTGAGATGATACATCAATACACATATCTATTACACACAAGTAACCACTTTAGTATGGCAATTAATGTTGATTGTGCTGCTCAATTTTTTCCGGTATTGATATTTGACCAGAAACTGGAAAAACCACTCAAATCAAGGTATTTGGACAATCCATCAGCCTTTTGGCTGTGCTCATCTGGACTAGATTTGCAATGGTGAGCAGAAATTATTTGATAGTTGATAAGTCATTTCAGTTGCTCCACTGCTTTTAAACAAAGACCATCTTCTAAGTCTAATAAAAATACCCAAGAATATTTGTGAAAATAATACTTATGATCTGGATTAAAAAAAAAAAAAAAAAGTCGTACAATTGAAACTCAGATGCAGATGTGATAATTTTGTAAAAATAAAAGCCTCTATTTTGGTTTCTAGGTACTTTCATAAGGTTATTTTCTCAAATTTCCTCTTTAATTCAGGCACGCTCTAAATTGTATTTTCTTTGGCAAGAGCTGGGTCACTGGGTACCAAATGAATTTAAGGACTTCATGCTTTCTGATTAATCTTTCAGATACCTATTGATTATGTGTATTTTTCACTCTTATGGTTTGGCCCAAGCTTCTGGCATTTGGAAGCTTCAGCACTTGATTAGCTGAAATAACATAATATCTCCATTCCCATTTTGCAGTCATGAGTTAATGATGAAGCAGCACATTTAGCATTCCTGTTGGACCACTAAAAGCCCAGATCTGACATGTCCAGCATCTCATTCTAAATATGATTTGTTAACAGGGAAAGCAAGGTCTCTTTTAAGGCAGGTCAGCATAACCTTGTCAGGAGACACTGTCAGAATAACAAGTAGCTCTTCAGGCATCAATACATAGGAGCAAAATCTGCAGGAAATTAATTATTTTTGAGATCACCCTTCCTTTGACAAATGTGGCTGTAGTCAGCCAACTGGTTCACAAGCTGAGGGTGGAAAAGGGGGAGGGAGAGGAGAAAAGCAGGTATGTAAAAGCTTCCAAGCACAAACCGTTATCCCAAAGGCCTCATTTCATATGAGAACTTACTAACTCTGCTGCCTAGCTTCCATATCAAAATGCACCAAGGATCACTTCAGTGATTTATGTGTTAATATTTTTGATTAATTGCAAATTTTTATTCATTTTGTGTGTGGTTTATTTACTCAGCTTAGAAATAAAAGTAGACAGAGAGGTTTATAATCAGCATCACTTACAGACTTTCATTCTTTGGTTTCACATCACCACATTGAGCTTGAAGTTCACCTTGTCAATAGAAACAGTCAGTACCTGTATTCATAATTTACTTTCCAGTATATTTAAAGGACCAGATAAAGCAATTTTTAGTAGACCTGTTTGCCAAGCACTCCTGAACCAGCATTATTTATTAAAATCCTTTTCACTATTTAATACTGCTCAGCAAATGGTACCTTGCTTATTATCCCAGTTAAGAAATGTGTTCCTGTGTGTCAGTCTGAGCTGTCACCCACATCCCCAGTGACAGTGGCTGCTCAGCAGCATGAGACAGACTGTCTTTTCAAAGATCCTGGGACACTCGTGACTCCTAATCCTCACATCTCCCTTCTGGGCTGCTATATCAGACGCCAGGGGAGGAACTTAGTGATGCACAACCCAAGAGCACCATCACTCTGGATACAATTCACAGCAAGCTCCCACCAGAGAACTTCAGCTATCTAAAACACTGTAGGTGGACAATCATCATCCTAGATTTTCCTTCTTACATTTTTGAACTTGATTTCACAATGCTTTTTTGCAATTAGAGAAGAAACAGCCACCCAGACTCCACTTCCAATTAATCCTTTCTTCCTTACTGTGACCTAAATTTGTTTATTCTCTTTCAGCACTGGAAAGGAATTACTCATTGTCACTTTTCTAAAAAGAGAGAAAGAAATCAAAGCCAGTTTCACAGTGGCTGGAGCTGGACATAAAGCAGTGATCTAGAGAAATTTCAGTGACATGTTGTAAAAAGACTTGGAGCCAGTGAGCTCCAGGCAAAGACAAACCTCCTGTCTCTGGTTTCCAGCCACTGCTCTTAGGGGACATGAGGTGTGTCTGTGAATGGCACAAGAATGCAGATGTGTGGGCTGCACAACATCCAGAGTCAACCCATGCCTCTGGCCCCAAGACAACAGGAAGGGAACAGAAAGGCAGAAAAATCCCAAATACTGCAGCAGGAGCTAACTGGTGCCAGATGGGTTCTCCTAATATTCTCAAGCAACTCACTCATTTTCGTATTCAATTTTTACATCTAAGAAAAAAGTCTCTGAACTCCAAGCAATTCTGTTGTAAAATGATGTAAGGTAGGAAGAACAGACACCAGCTAGGTGTAAGAAAAGCTTTTTCCAATATGCAACCATGATTCTATGAGGGCCTGGGGCTCATTCTGAGAGGTGCAGGTCCCACTGGCATCTCTGTCAGGGTTCAGCAGGGCTGTGTTGAGCTCTCTTCTACCCAGGTAAAAATCCTGATCTGCATTGTTACAACCCAGACCAGAACTGGGACCCAAAGCTCTGCAGGCATTTGGCCTCCTATTTAATTGAGCAAATAAACACTATTTGAGAAGCTTCCTGTCTTCATTCAAATAGCAAAGATATAAAACACAGCTGTGTCCAAAAAATGCATGATTGCAGCTGTTAAAGCCAAATCTGGAGGACAAATGCTATAATTTTTCAAATTCCTGTGAAGTTTTCTGTTGGTAAATGATGCCTTCATCTAAACCCATTTACCCTCTTCCCCTTTTGTTGCTGCAAGTCTACTATATTTGGATCAATATCTGGCAGGTCTTCCTTGAAGCAGCTGCTGAGATAAATATGAAATTAATCAGGGCTTTGTTTTTTGTTAAAGCAGGGCTACATTTAAAGATTTGTTACTACAACAAAGAAATATTTGAACAGTAAGTACCATTAAACTCTCTCTTGAGCATTTAAAGTCTTGCATTTGAGATGATTTAGCAGAAACAAAACGAAAATGCTTTACCAAATGAAAATTATATGTTACTGAAATTTGCTAGAAAAAAATAAATATTAGGGTTGTGTTGAAATAGAAACACACCATTCTTGAAAAGGTTTGGATGAGCAGAGGCTATTGGAAGCAAGTTTGAAGATTCAAATCCATTGGATTCCAGAGGAGAAATAGATATACAAGGCTGCTTACCACAGCCAAACTCCTAAGATTCAGAAAATAAATGGATCTTTCTGCCTGTACTATGAGTTTTTTTCACAGTTCAAGCAAGGAGACCATGAAGGTTGTTTCACATGCAGTCACTGGGAAGTTTAGTCTATGGTCAGCACTGCCAGATTTTCACATGAGGAAAGGGATACTTCATCTGGGCAATGAGTGCTTGGGTCCTCAGACAGGGCATCCTCATTTATCAGTTCTCAACATCAGTGACTTAACAAGTGAGTGAATGGTGCAGGGTGAACAGCTCCAGGAATTCCAGTCAGTGCCATAAAACAGTCACCCCAGAGTGGAAAGCCTCCAGATTGCAAATACATACATTTCCTTGAAACATGCTGTGGGAGGCAGAGAAACCCACAGGGGAAAAACCTTTACAGCATAGAGAGGCCTGCAAACATGTTCAGCTCATGCAAAGAGTGATTAATGTAGGTCTAGACAGTCAACAGCAGCACCTGGTAAAATCCAATCATGTCCACAGGCAGACATCATGCCAAATTCCTTCCTGATGCAGGCAGGTATGACCACTCTGGGACTTGCACATTTCATCCAGAGCTCAATTGAGCTCAGAGATGACAAGAGGAAAAAAAACCTCTTCAAAGATGGTAAAATCACTTTTTCTACATAGTACTGACATCTCCTGCAGTAAGCACTTGTCAGTTCCCATACCTTACTCCTGGCAGTGAAGGAGAGCAATGCACACCCATTTAGAGAAGAACTATAATTAAAATAAGGAGCTGGGAAGAGAAGATGAGATGCTACACGTCAATTCAAAGTAAGATATTTCATGATGAGTGCAGGTTCTCATGAAAGTATTACTGAATTTAAAACTGAGAAAAGGCTTTTATAGGAGCAAAATATTCTGGTTTACCTTTTCAGATGATTTTTTTCATATTTTCCTTTTTTTGATCAAAAAAAAGGACAAAAACTTTGAATTTTATCAAAATATTTTGACTGATATAACATTTTAGAGGTATGTTTCTGGGAAATTTCTAAATCTTTTGGATTTTTTCCTCACTTAAAAACGTGCACTTCAAACTAGCAGATTCTTCCGCAACTGTCTTAGCTTCTGCCCATTTGCAGTGCAGAGTTCATCATGAGATTTGCTTTGCACTTTATGTCTTCTAAGCAAAAATGGCATAACTATTCCTTAAGACTTATAGGATTTTGCCAGAATCCACAGACATAAGGGCAAACACTGGATTCCAGTGCATCTGTCAAGAGGCATGGTTGAAACCCAGAAACACTCCATGGTCCATGGGTCTGCTTAACACTCTACAAGAATTGCAGTTCTCTTTAGAATTGCACAATTAAAAAGCTGATGCCTCTTTTTTCCTGGGCTGGACACTGAGGACTGACCATGACTAATAAATGAGTGGTACTCTTTTTTTTTTTTTCTTTTTGAGCTCCACCCGTACACAAACAAAGCAGGTTTTTGTAGGCACAATGATTTACCTAAAATAGTTCACTTATCAGATTGATGCTTCCTGCCATGCCAGGCTGGCTGAAGACTGCCTGTTGGATTACATCCAGAAGGACTTGCTCTGAAGCTACAAAATCAATCTATGCTTTAAGATACACTTGCAAAATCAATTTTTGTGTGTTCATTCATACAGCAGACTTTACTCATTCTTTCAAAAGAACATGATGGCAGTGAGAGTGGAAAAAGTCCTTTTTACAGAGTCCTCAGGAGACAGGGGAAACTGATGAGTTATTCCCAACCCAGCTCCAAAACCTGTAGCTCACATCCAATTTATTCTGACTCTGCCTCCTAGAAAGGCCAGGCTCTCTCACTGTGTCTAGCAAGAGGGGCAACGCATGCCAATGAAGCCATGGATGTGAGGTATCATCCCTTTTTATGTGTGGAGACATAAATGTGGAGGAGATCAAAATCACTGGAGCTGACTGAGCACAAAGAGCTTGATAATTCAGTATTTCAAAGGTAGTTGAAGACCCAAAAGACATTGTTGACACCCAGAGTGAGAAAGCTGAATCTAAAAAGCTTCTGGAAAGCAAAAATGAATCCAACAGTCAAAACCCTGGCAATAAATGTGCAAACCCAAGGTGGGTCACTCTCTGAGCTAACATTCTCTGAGTGTCTTCCCAAGATCACTTGAGGTATTTCTCCAGCCTCAGATACTCTCATCTTTGCAGGAGACTGAGCTCCTCAGGTGCCAGTGCGTGGTCTCCTCAGGTTTAGCATCCATCATGCCAGGCACTACCCCACACTGATGGGAACTCGCACATTGCTGCTGTCACAGCAATGCAGTTTTAATGTTGCATCCCTTACAATCCTGAACTTTCAGCACAATTGCAAATAATTTCAGTTCTCCATCAGTACCTCTGCCTATCAGTCACCAATAACTGGAAAAACCAGAGGAATTCTTTTACCAGCTAAAGCAGGTTCAGATAAATGCTCTGAAAAGTAATTGCCCAGTTTCAACTGCCTGCTCCCTTTTCCTTATTAGCTATATTGCTTCTCTATCAAAAGCACAATAAAAGTTCACTGGCAAATCCATCTACAAGCGCCACACATGAATGATCATCAACCTATTCATCTCAGGAACTACATACCCTAGGTGGTGCTTTTCCTGCTGACAGACCTGAAAATTATATTGACAAATTAACATATGCCAGATTAGTAATGATAGGAATCTGCTGGTCAGAGAATTTACAATTTATTGTAGATGTCAGCAAGCCCACAGTAATGAAAATCAGAGAGAGCAGATTTTTGAACTACTGCACCTAAGGATATTGGCCTAATACTGAGCCACTCATTTGGCCTGGAACAGGCGCATCAAACACACATCAGGCCACATCTATTCCACCAGACTAATGGGCTTTCTACCTGTGAGTTCAACTAATGCCAGTATAACATCCTGGGCAGAAATGGGCCCAATGTGGTGGGTTTCTGTAGCAAGTTGAACAACCATAGCTACCCCTTCCCCTCTCTGCCATCAGAAACAACGGATGAGGATCAACAGAATCCATTTCACAGCTGCTCTGCAAGCCCTTAGCCTCACACTGGACACATCCCCCAGTTTAAGAAAAGCCTATGGCATGTGAGTCCCTGATACTGAGATAACACAAATATATGTAGCTATTTTCCTTGCAATTATAGCTTCACAAGTTATGCATTTTTTTTTTACACTTGGCTGGAGCACTGTAGTCCAAGGGATGAGACTGAGTCAGGTGAACCTCGTTGGGTTTTTCACCCCCTTGTTGTGCATGATACCACACTTCTCTTTGTTGAAGCCACAGCATTCTTCCATTGAATATATTGTATCTACCACATCTTCAGACACAGGGAAGATCCATAATTGCAGAAAAATTACAAATAGTTGTGGCCACCTCTGAGTTAATTTTAAAAAGCTTAAGAGAGATCAGTGAATAATCTAGCCATGTGCTTATTTATCCAGGCTGGGATATATTCTCTGTTACACGTGTGCTGATTTTATACAGGAATCATTTATTGCTCTATGCATATGCTTATCTAATTGTACTGAATACACATGCTTTATTAAACTCACAAATGAGCCCATTTATGGGCCTATGTGAAAGTAGACCACTTCATATTTTATTTATAAGTGTGACAATAGAATGGCATTGACATAGAACATCCATTTAATTCAGAGGATTTAGAGTTGTCCTACAGAATTTTCTATTTTTTTGCCAGAATCAAAGCTTTTGGGTTTTTAAATTAGATTTCTAGCCCATCTGCTTGCAAAGATAGCCCTGACAATATAAACTAATGTACATTTGTCTTGCTGAGTCTGCAGCCAATGGAAGAAACAATGAGACTAGAACATGAACTTGCATTCTCCATCTTATTGGGGTGCTAACTGAAAACCCAGTTCTGGCCGCCTAAATACCAAAATTCTTAACTATTTCATTACTACTAATTTTGCCACCAAACCTGCAGATACAATGTTTGTCAAAGCCATGAGTTATTCACAAAAGCTCTTGCCCATTTTGATGACCATGCTGCACAATTCAGGTTGTCAATTACGACTGGGCAAGTGCCTGGCTAAATAAACATGCCTGCAATTATAATCAAGGATTTTGCTCCTCTTGTATTGTGTGGAGTAAAAGCAGTGATCACAGCATAATCAAACTAGTACTCAAAGCCTCTAGTGGAAAAGACTGCAAAGGACAATTACTGGGGATTTGATGTAGAACCCACCAGAGCATTAGCTTAATGCATAATTTTAAGTGGTTTTTAACATAAAAATAAGGAGAACAAGTTAAAACCTTTGTTGCTATAACAGACTTGACAAACAGCAGAGAAAACAGCTCAAATACACTCAGATTTCTTCCTACCACTTGAAAACAAAAAGAACACTGCACTGGTCTCTTATGGGGGTTATGTTATGCAAACTGCTAAAATCATCCACAAAACTAATGGCTCAAAAAAAAAAAAAAACCACCAACCAAAACGAACCAAAATTCCAAATGTAAAATAACTGTCTCAACCTTCTTTTATATAAACTCTTCTAAAATAATTGTCAATGTGTGCTTATGTCCCTTAAGCAAGTTCAAATTGTTGGTATCTGAAAGGGGAGGTAAGATTGAGTCTGGGTTTATGACAGTGGCTGCTGCCTGAATTTTCACATTGTGGGGAGGATGCATGGATGCAGTTGTATCCCAGCCCTGGGGTTTTTAAGGACAGCAATGTTCAATGACCATGTTTCTTTAGTCCTATGGCTCGCCTGATAAAAATATCTTCCATCTGGTTTCTGTATGGTTGTGCCTCACAATAGAAGGAGCTTGATTAAGCAATTAAGATGGTGCATGAAGCACATGTTTGCACTTGCTGGACGTGGATGGACACATGATCACACTTGACTGCTTTTCTGTAGGAAGAACACAGGACTTAAACAAGAATTAGAAAAAGGACACAGTAAGTAGAAGCCTGCAGGCCAGGCAGGCCTTTTACTGCTTTGGTTGACCTCTTGCATCAGTTTCCAATCTATTGTAGTAAATTATTGTGTTAGCCTGAAAAAGTATTGATATCCTCCTTTCATTTGAGACTAAGAGCAGACATGGTGAATGCATGTTTCCACCTTGATGATTTCCTTCTTATGCCCCTGGCAACGTACACAGTGAATAAAAATCTTTATTCTGTCTTAAGATGTATAAGCCTCATGGAAAAGTCTGAGAGCTTGGTAATGGCTGCCTAGAAATCCTCTCTAGTCTGTTGTCTTGAGATTCATTTGTTGCCTGGTTCTGTTTGCAGAGCAGATATATATTTCAAGTTCATTCAGATTCTGTTGAAGTCAGCTGTAGCCTGGAAGAACCAACAGGGGAATCCTGTAATTTTCACAGGAGGCAGACATCAAAGGTAGGAAGAACTAATGGTTTGATAAATCAATTGAGACTAACTCATAAAATTACCTCATATATTAATTTGCTTCCAAATACCTTAAAATCCACCCCAAAAATCCTGTTACATCACCTGGTGATAATGATTTCTTTGATCTTCTCTCAGCCCTATCTACCTAAAATAGTTTATCATTAGCTTTTAGAACTTGACCAATATTTGAACCTATGGGATATAGAACAGAAAGTGTCCCAGCATTAGAAACATTCAATTTTAACACTGCAAGAACAAACCTCCATTATAAGAATGCTAAAATAACCTGTTGTATCATCTTAAAATGTAACATCTTGTGAAGGATTTAAAAGAGATTTTCCATGAGTAACCATGTGTTAAATAAAACAGGGTCAAATATTATGCTTTAGAGTATTTCACTCAAAAACAAAACTGGACTTTGACAAAGAACAAATAACACCCCAGAAGGTCTATGACAATTTCATCTAAAAAAGGAACTCAGTCCTTGGCCAAGAGAACAAGAAATACAAAAAAGAAAGCAATGATACAAAAAGCTATCTGCCAAAAAATATGTTCACAGGTATAGGAATTAGATTTTTAACAGAAGTCCTAATTACACATTTGACTTCTGGCATCTTTTCAAGGCAGCATGAACACAGTTCAAGTTCTTTGTGCATTTGTATCCTCCCAGAAAAAAAAAGGAAAAATATGCTTTCATTGTAAAAGCAATTAAAAGTCAGTTTCCTCTAAAAGAGCAATGTGAGTACAGTATTGACAAAATGGACTGCAGTTTCTGGAAATACTGACTTATCACCAATTTCAAAAGCCCAGAAAGGGAGATCAAGACAGACTTGCGCTGGTATTGTATCCAATACATTAATTTGATTTATATTGCTCAAAGTTCTGTACATTATTCAAACATTTCTGTTTTAATTTTCCAAGCGCCCCTGGGAATGTAAAAAATATATAATGAGGACAACTAGCATCTTATTTGCTAAGGTGAACATTTCTAAATCTAGTGTCCAAGTTAGAGCAGGTGCATTCTGAAATGTCCTCTTTCTCAAAGGTATTGAGTGGATTTTACCTACCTAAAATTTATGCCTTCTTTATATAATTTGTTGTGCCCAACAAGTCATTGGGTAATTGCTGCTGATGCTAATACACACAGATACAGTTTAACAGTCCCTAAAACTACTGTGGTGAAGTGTCCTACAAAATTCATTCCCAAATGAAAATCCCAGGAAATCCTTTTAGCTGACCCTATTTCCATGTTACCTACAGTTTACGATCCAACACTGCAAAATCATTAGGGTGGCTGTTCTGGAAAGTGAAGAGAAACTGAGATTTCCAGTAAGCCTGCAAGTGAGGAATGATGTAACAGTTGAGGTTTGTCTCAGGAAAAGAGAAGAATAAAACCCTAAAAAACCTGCACATACTGCTTGTGAATTTGATTCCTAATCTAACAGTTCATTAAAAAGCAGAGCTCCCATACATTCTTCTTATGGGTAAGATTTTTCACTACTTTCCAATGTACCTGATTTTTAATTAGATTTTGGAATGGAATTGCAGCTCCTACCCACAAATCTCCAGTGGGGAGCAAAATCTTAACTAATCTGTGATCCCAGAAATGTTTACTTCTCCAGATGCAGTTTCTGAACTAAATTACAAATGTTGTAGAGAGAGATGAATGGAGAAATAAGGGGACATAACCACAAAATTGGATGTCATTAATCAGTGTTGTAAGAGTTTAGTTCTGTCTTTAGAACAAAAAGAAAAAAAAAAAGAGGTCTTAAGGAAAAAGAACATATTGCCTACTTGAATCATTCTTAGACTAACAGTTTATTAACAAGCCATGCTTCCTACATGCAAGATCACCCATTAGTTAATCAGATATCTTTGCAATTACTGTTCTCCCTTAAATTCTTCCACTCCCTTGAATTACTACATGGTGAAACGGTACATTTCACAATGAGAGAGGTTTTTCAAGTGCATTTTCTAAGGTCAGGCAGCAACACAGTACATGGCCAATTTCCTACAGAGTGCTCCCAATTCAGGATTAGGAAAGGCAGCTTTAAGACCCTGCTTCCCAGAAATTAGGGGTCTAATCAGTGCACAGTGTTAAAGGGATGTGTACTTCTGCCTCATGCAGCATATCTATAAAAAAACACTTAGTCTTTTTTATCGTCAGGATGTAAGATATCAGCTAATATGGTTTAATATCAGTTTAATATGGTTTACCAAGCAAAAATAACTTTTAATTAGTAACTCTTTCAAACTAAACTTCAAAAAGCAGTATTTATTCAATCCTCAATGACAACATCCATAGCACAAGCACCTGGCTTGGCAGACCCTCAAATAAATAAACAAACTATAAAACTTACCCTTCAAGTGAAAGTTTTCTAATAATACAGCATTAATATTAGAGACTGTCAATTCTTCCTGTATTCCCATGTGAAACCAGGGAAAGAGACAGGAAAGCCATATGAAAGCAGACTGATCTGGCTGAAGATGAACTACTGCTATGATTTTTGGAGAGAGATGCAATTATTCTACAAAGCCCATGCTCTATTACAATTTCTATTCACTAACTTTAACCAAAAGGCCAACTAAGTAAAGATGTCCCTTGTAAATACAGCATCAAGCTTGCAGCAGGTTCCTACTTTCTCATGTTTGCACAGTAGTGTGGGCATGTTTAAGAGGTGGAAGATTTCCCTGAAAACAGTTGCAGGACAAGGGAAAGCTGTTTTGGTGCTTTGCCTTGTTGGTGAAGTACCACAAAGGATCTTTCTAAAATATTACATCACTGGAAAATTCTCTAGAGACTAAGGTTTCTCTTTAAAGTTAGACATAAAATAAAGCCCTGTGTACACAGTCAGGGAAACCAATCCTCCCCTGTTAATAGCAGAAAAATACACTGTGGCACACGTTGCTGACCAGACAACGTTTGCCAAGCCAAAAGCATGTCTGAATTACACTTTGCTGCCTTTTCCTGGGGGGAAAGGAGAGAGTCTAGAATTATTTCTCTTATTTATGATTTTACTTTGCATTAAAGAATTTCTTTTTCTCTTTTTTTTTTTTTTCTCTTAATCTAAGTAGCCCAGGAGTTGCACCATAGAGTTACAATTGCGTTTTGCTGCACGCAGTGCTGCAGGATCCACAGGGAACTCTGAAGCAGTGCCAGGATCCACAAGAAAAGCATAAAACACCACAGACTTGGTTAGGAACACCTTGTGGAAAATGAGAAGAAACCATTGATGAGATTTACTACTGTCTACCCAACTTGGATACCAATTCCCTTTGCAAACAGCAGGGAACTGAGCATCCCAACCTCTGAGACAAATCTTGCCAATCCCAAGCCATACTTTCCATGCTATAAGAACATCAGCCTGCTCAATCCCACATGTTACCATGAACTGGTCATTGTTCTATTTCAATATGATCAAATTTTCTCATACTGTAAACTAGCATGTGCTTTTATGAGCATGGGAACTGCCAAACCCTTGGTAGTGGTTTGCACATCGACTCCCTAATGGTTAACAACAAATGTGCCTCTTACATGATCTAGGGATACCTGCACACCTCCAGTCTCTGAGAAGGGCTGAGTCCACCTTCTCCTCTCTATGGACACTAATTAGGTCTCTTTCTTTGATGCAGCTGGCTATTCTTATCAAATTTGTAGGGATGTAATATTCTTGAGCATTTTCACTGACAGATTTGGTTTAACAGTGACTGACAGCGTGATAGCATCAGCTTTTTATTATTCATTTGGAGATATGGCTAAAATTATATTCCTGAAAACATACCCTCAGTCCTACCCCAGCCGTGCACTGGGGAACCCAGACTTTGAAGCAGCATTCCCAACATTTCCACGCATCCAGTGAGGATAAGGATCAGCCTATCTAGGCTGAGACAACTCCACTCCTGTGTCTCCCATTACTTGCTTCATATTGGCACACAGTAAATGCCTCATCCATCCTCCATGGGAGTCTAGAAGAGCTTTCCACTGACATTGAGATACCTTGGACAATATGCCCATTACAAAGCAGACTGCAAAGCACAGCAGTTGTTTTCCTGCTTCTAATGACATCCATGAAGAGATGGCACAAGCCACTTCCAAATCGTAATAATTTCTAATAGTGAAAAGGATATAGCACATACTGGAGTTACTGATGAGGAACACAAGCATCCATAGTGGATTGAGACAAAAACTATTTTACAGTCCCTGCAAAAACTGTAGGAAAGAGATCACCTAAAAGAAAATTCAGGATTGGCTGAACTGCTGCATATTCCACTGACAGCTGCTGACAGCTTCAGGAGGGAGCTGAGCACGGCCTGTGCCAGCTCTGCTGCCAGCGAGACGCTCCCACAAAACCTCTCTGTCTGCTAATTTTAGCTTCTCTGAATTACTGCTCACATTAGCACATGCCTGCCTTCTCCAAGGAATTCTGCTAGTCACTGCTGCCTGGACCTCTTGCAGCATTGTGGAGCCACAGGTCTGATGGTTAAAAGGCCCATGAGGAACATGCAAGAGCTTTACACCAGCACTAGCATGGCCAAGGAAAGGGACAGCAGCATGGGGAGGTGTGCTGCAGAGGCTCACAAAACACTTTGCAGAGAGCCACTGAGGAAGAGGATGGAGAAAATGAGGCTCTGCATAAAATTTACAGCAGGCTGTGGTGCCCACCAGCTCCCTCACCAGTGAATGGGTACAGGATATATCCTAGTTTACAAGTTTCTGCCTTTTCTCCATCACCTCAGCTCCTTCTTCAGGCAGCAGATGCCGGTACAACCAACATGCAAAAGCCATTTAGGAGGAGGAACAATGCTGATCTAATCCCCAGACTGAGGGCCTGGACAGAGCTCAAAAGCAGAGTGTGCAGCACAGCTCTACGTGAGACAACTCAGGGGACGGGACCAGCCCCCAGACCCTGCCAGCACCACTGGGTGGCACTGGGCCATGGTGGACAACCAGCAGTGGTGGCATGCATGGTGACAGGGGTTGTTTTGCTGTTGGTTCCAGATTTGGAGAAATCCAAGCAGAATCCTTCCCAGGCAGAATCTTCTGTTGGAAATGCAGTGAGGTACTATGCACAACATTGCTAACAGAAATACAGCAACACAGGGAGTAGCTGCACAGGATGGGTACCCATCTTGTGTGAGAGAGCCAGAATCAGCATCCCACAGTCCCTGCAGGCGAGTTGAGTAGCACCTGAGGCTCCCCTGAGAAGACAGCTGAGGTCTTCTCAGTGTCTTAGCAAAGCTCAAACCCTTGGCAAAGGCCACCAAACCTTGAGAGGACCCAGGTGATGCCACTGCATGGAATCATCACCCACATAGGAGGCAGCTACCTCCAGGTCAGCCCTCCTAGCCCTTGCAGGAAGCACTGCCAGAGGCAGCTCTGACTTTGCTTGGAGGGTTTTAACAGCCCTCCAGTGGTTCTTCTCCCAGTAAGAAAGAGAGAAGCCAAGTGTGGCGGCACAGCAGAGCTGTGTCTGGGCAGCAGCATCTTTTGGCTATTTTCAGGACAGAGGACATGGGAAGATGAGGGCTGTGAGGAGGAATCCACTCACTGCCATCCTTCTGGCTGCTCTGAGCTTGCAGCCTGAATGCACTGCCTGAGAGGGCAGGGCTGAACCAAAAAAGGCCAAACCAGTAAAACCAAAAGGCATTGGACCTGAACTGGGGGGTAGAGATGATTACTTTGCTGCCTGGGAGGAGCACAAAGTAAAACAGTGACCTTTTATTCCATTGGACACGTGCCCTCCACAAGCCCTAGCCACTGACTCCACTGAAGGTACAACTGAGCTCCCACTTGGCTGGAAACAGCCAAGGAAACAGCCAGTGCCAGCAAAGGCAAATTCTCTTCCAGACCTGTGCATTTCCCTTCTATGCTAAACTTGGCCTGTAGGGCTATCCTCTGCAATCCTCAGTCTTCAAATTATTAACCCATTGAATTTGTGTTGGAGATGTTAGATGAACCAGAAAGAACCCAACATGACTTTGAAATCTCAGCATGAGATTGGCAATAATAGAAAATTAAACTCCTTCCCCTACACTGTAAAATATAACAATTGCCTTGGAAATAATTCAGACATAATAAATGAGGGATTCGTTCATATTAACTGTTTTCAATTGCAGATTTATAGCCTAAAATTAAGCAGATGTTGAGTGTTGAATACAATGCTTAAGAACACAATGACAAGTTGAAATCCCAGTTTCTCTGCATGTGGCAATCAGTAGCTTCAATTATTTATTGGAATACAATTAAAATATAATTAAATGGAGCAAGCTATACTTAAGAATAAAGAAATATTGTATAACTTAGTGGGGAAAAAAACAGTAAGAGATTTTCAGGTCTTCCAAAACAGTACAAAATGTTTGGATACAAGATAAACAACTTAAAAAGTACTTTGCAGATCTCTTTGGAAGTACTTTAAGGAATTTACTTTAAATAAGGAATTCACTCTTGTAAAAACATCAACCTTTATTTTATTTATTTCAATTCTAAAACAAGATAATGAAATCTTCATAAGCTTATTTCAATATTAAGTTAATCTCATTTCTTCTATTTCACAATGAACAGAGACTTCTGTTAGACCCATATCGATGATTACTGGTAAAGGGGAGATGCAGAGCCCAGCTTACCCTGCCTTTTATTAGTCTTTAGAGGGAAAGGGCTACAGGAGCTGTGCAATTCACAGTACATCAACTGCAAAGCTTTGTATCACGCTCTTTGTGCTGCTCATCACAAAACCAGTCTGAAAACACTTGCACTGTTATGGAGCTGGACAGCAGAACAGGGCATAGCAGGTAACCAGTCTGGAACCACTCAGAGAGCACTCTCAGCTCCCACTGAGGGCAGAGAAAAAGAGGACATCTGCTCCAGGTCCAGAGCTGTGCAAGATGGGACTTTAAGTCGCTAGCCAGAAAAACAGCAACAGGCAATGAAAGCAGGAAATAATTTGGAAACAGATAGCACAGTCCTCCCATTTACCTTTGGTTTGGGCTGATTTAAAAACAAACATAGGAAATTGTCTATCTGTTTAAAAACCCCACATCTTTATACAAAACAGTATCACAAAAGCTGGAATGACTTTTGTTTTCATGCCTCTGTGGCAAGACAGGAGTGACAAGACCTGGGTCTCTCCTGACACACATCCCAACAGGGTCTCCAAGATGGGGAGGATACAGAAACCTGTTCCAGTTCTTCAATCTGTGATTTTAATCACTTTCTTTTTGTCCCGTTTTCCATGTACACTGAGACTAAATTGTTTACTTTAGCTCAGGCTTGCAGAGTGTATTTTAACAGATCACTTTACTTTCCTTCTCTAACATAAGCATCCCCAACACCTTCAGTCTTTTCTCATAACTCCTGCTCTCCAGGCTCTGACAGCTCCTGTCACTCTCTCTGCACTTCTAGGAAGTCCACATTTTCTAGCAGTTTCTGGTAAATGGGAGTTTCCAAGGCTGCAGCTGTAGACACTTGCTGCAGAGTTTCAACATCAATTATAGCCACTGTCCACTCAACCCAGGAATAAAATGCCTCAACAGGTTATTAACACAGCTGGAAGGAGATCAGAGATCCTCTTCTGAAGTGCTGATTTCCAACAAGCAGTGAACGTGTAACTTTGCCCTGAGGTGGTCAGTAAGGGGACACGGAAAGCAACACACAGCAGTGAGTTCTGAAGCCTCTGAGTAGGACAAAGTAAGAGCACCAATATGTCAACCGAAGTCCCCCAATTCCTAAAAGAGTGATAAAAACATAGCACACAAATATGGTAGAGGCTGGATTTGAACTGGCTACAGAGTGGCAAAACACTCTCAAATTCACCAGCACTCAAGTCAGTTATTTACTTCTAATGAACCCCTTTCTTCAAAATACCTAATCATTATTTGTTAAATTATATCTGAAGAAATTATTACATCTCCATTAGGCTCATTAGCTTCACTGCATTTTTTTCTGCTGTATTTTGAAACAAGTGTATGGTGGAATAATTATCTTATCGATGGCACCAGATATTTAGTTACTAAAATTAGTATGACATCCCTGGTGCTATTTTTTTAAATAGATGGCTATTTTTGTAGATCTACAATAGTCTCCAGGAAAAAAAAAAAAAGCCCTCAAAAGCTCCTTGTGTGCTAAGATCACATAACAGAAGGCAGAGCTCTAGGGTTTAATTCCTATCAATCAACAAAATGAGTTTCCCACTACTCCCGGCCAGAGAAGCTAATATACGCTGCACCACAGGTCACCAGAGAAGAGCTTAAAATCCAAGAGTGGGTGAGTATTGATACATTCTGCCATCCCCTGTATTGTTCTTCTAATTTTACAAAGCCCCCATCATTAAACTAATTATCAGGGGCACTTCAGTTGTTTTACTGCTCCTAGCACCTCTCATCCAGGTTGGGCAGCTCTGAGGAGCTGCTCAGACACACAGGGCTGCCCCTTGGAAACACTTTGCTGCTGTTACACCCTGGATGTCCCCCAGAACAGGGAAACATTTGAGCAGCTTTTTGAACAGAGCACAAATAAAAAGTAGATGTCTTTAAAAACACAGGCCCCTGAGGCATCTCGGGTTTCCCCTCTGCAGAGAGCACAGAAGATTGCTTATCTTGGCTCCAGAACAGATTGATGTGTTCAGCCGGAAGGTTCACTCTAGCTGACAGAGAACATTTCCTTCATCGTATTGCTTCACCATGCAGGGAGATAACTCAGCCTAATAATATTCTGTCTCCTTTTTATCCTCCTATAGCCTACGCATAACTTAATTCCTAATTCCAAAGGGCTCGCAGAGGAGATTGGCCTGGTGCTAGTTTCATTTACACACACATAAATCAAAGCTCAGTTTACTGGAATAGATGGCACTGCACTGGTGTTAAAATATAAAATCTTCAGCAAGGCCAGAAAATTCTCCCTCGGCTCCCCTGATCATAAACACCATTTTATCCTAGATTCAGTCACGCCCCCCAAATTTCTAAACATTGCATCCATTTAAATTTGCATGTAAATAGAAGCTATCCTGAGTCACAAGAAATACAGCTTCGCCTACCCAGAAAGCATTAGTGCAAATGTAAACCAAGCAGAAAATGGCAGAGTGGTAGCAACTTGGCATCCGTGGAATTATCTTTACATCTAATGAATAGTGTCTTCGTTCCTTAGTGACTAATTACAGTGGAATTGCTTAGAGAAAAAGACCTTGTGATATGCCTGAAAGAGCCAATGTAGGACACCGAACCAGGGCCACATTAGTTCACAGCGTCAGATACCCACTCACAACCTCCTCCTCCTACCCAAAACTGCAGGATCAGGCTTTTGAACCTTTCAGGAGCCTTAAATTACCCCAGGCACTGTGGACTGAAAGGTTACCATTTCAGGATAGGAACAAGCTGTGTTCCCAGAGCTTCACCCCCAGGCAGTAATCCTCAACCACACAGGAAACCCCACTGCCTGCAGGCACCTGCCTGACTGTGGCTCCCAGCTGCATGAAAGCCCTCACTATTCTGCTCTAACTCAAGCACACATAGCTGCTTTCAGAAAGCCCACATTATTATTCTGGTTTTGAAGAAGGAACTGCAGAAAGCTGAATCAGAAATTTTGAAAACTGCTAGCAAGACCCTGGTTTCACTTACCCTAATCTATCATCACATTTCATCACCAATCTCATACCTGCTCCAAGCTCCCAGCACTGCGCCACCTCTGCCCCCTCCATTAAGATATAAAACAAGGGTTAAGTGACAGATAGTATCAATGTGGAGAGCAATCTGTCTCACTCAGAAACCAATGCACCAGGAATAAAGAAAGAATTATTATCCTGGTGTCAATATGATAAATTACAGTCTCTTTTTACTAAAGAATTTCTACTTTTTCAGCTAGCACAGAAAACTCTTCTCCTTGTAGGACTCAACATTCAAGCAGTTTCTTCTGACATCCTGTTCAGAGTTTCTGCTAATGAAATTGTTTATTTTGGTGGATGGCTGATGTAGTTAGTAGCTACAGCACTCATCTTGGAATAAACATGAACTGAGAGCCAGTGATAGGAATTCCAACTGTTCCTTCCATATATTTGTTTCCAAAACATAAATAAGTTTGAAAGCTCTGCTGCTTGCCCTTGTTAAAGTGAACAAAATGTTTAGGCAAAATGAGTTTTCAGTGTTTCCTTACACCACACAGGTTATACAATCCCACGTGCCAAACCCATGAAGTTTGTGGTCACATTTCCCTCCTAGAGCAGCAAATTCACAGCTGTTGCACCAGACAAAACAGAACTAGGAAGAACTGGGAGAAATAACCTCCTGATCTGCCATACCCTCTCCATAACATTTATATCAATGCCAGAGGCTTGTCTATACAGCAACAGAAGGATTTAAGAAAAAAAAATTGTATGTCTTATACTGCTAATGGGAATCCATTAGAAAACTTTTCCTCATATCTAGCCTAATCTTTACATGCTTTGGTGTTACACATTTGTTTCTCTTTGCCCTACAAACCCTCTCCTTTTGCAGCACCACAACATGCTTGCATGTGCTTTTGATTCTCTAGACTGAAGAACCTCTACCCTTTTAATCCTTCCTTGACAGGCCACATTTTCAAGACCTCTGATCACTCTTGCTTTCTGTTCCACACCTCTCAATGTGCAATCATCCCAAGAAGGAGACAGTACTCCAGTTAATACCTCCAGAGGTCCAATCTGCAAGGATCCTTGGGAAGCCAGTGAAAAGTGCTCCAGGCACAGCCAGTCCCTCACTGCTGGGCACATTTTCATGACAGGAGATTGCACAGAGGAAACAATGTTCTCTGGTATAACTCAAGAGACACCCTCCAAAGGCTTCACACACCAGGACAGAACAAGGCTTTGTAGTGACCACCAGGATGAGAATGGTTTTTAGTGTTTCTAGGGACACAGGCAGCCAGGTCTTGTATTGGTTTCTTCATGTAGCTGTGACCCCAGGTTCTGCATCATCACAGAAAAATCACTGCTGCACTCATCCAGAGTGAGGCAACTAAAAGCAGCATCAAAGACTGAGCTAATTGATTCAGTTGTGTGACAGTAGGGAACAAAAAGGATGCATCTTTCTATTACTGCCACCTCCATGAGGGAAGAGCAATTAACAGAAAAGGTTGACATGTTAGAAGGTCATTTTTGCTCCACAATTGCTTGGAACCAAGAGCAACGTCATATCTTCATACTTGCAACCATGCAAAAAATGCTAAGATGTAGGGCACCAGCTTCATTACTGCAGCAGCTGAGGGGGAATTGCCAAGCTCTGGAACACACACTCCCAGGGAGTGACCTACTGCTCCCCTAGCCCACAGCATGTCTGTAATCTCTCCCACAACATGGCTGAAAATGGAGCTGGCTAGAGGATGGAATGAGAGGAGGCAGGGAGAAAAGCAAACAGACTCACTTATTAGTAAAACCTTGATGACCAGAAGTTCAACAGAGCAAAAAGTATATCACCAGAGGACTTACAAAACCAGTATATCACCAGAGGACTCCAGGAAACAAGCACTGGCAGATCTGGTGCACATGGCTGCATTTGCTACTCACTCTGCATCCAAGTGATTAAGTCTCCAAACAGCCCTTAGCCCTCTTCCATACCAAACACAAGTCCCCTGCACATTGCATGTTTAAGGAACAGAGTGCATTTCCAAGACCCTTACCTCCTGACTTCCAGATGCAGCCAACCCCTCTGCCCTTCACGTCTTAACTTCACACTCTTTGCCAAAACATGAACATACATTGTTTAACAGCTCATGTTCCAGGAATTTAAAAGAGAAGGAGCTCCTGGGTGGCAAAGGATGTGTTCCTGCAACCCTGAGCATCCCTTCTTAGTCCCTCACCTGCCCTGGGGTAACACTCACCTCAACAGCTGAGGGTTTTGGGCAAGGATATTTGATAAGCTTTAAAATAGGAAAAGGAAGCTGGATGAGGGCATATGTAGGCTCATTCTCTGAGGCTAGATCTGAAATACCTCCCTGGGCACTGAGCCTTATAAACCATCTCCCAAGGCTTGAAAAAATAAATATGCTCTAGCAACACACCTTTCCTCCAGCATCCCTGGGAAAAGGATGGGGACTTGCTTGTTGGAAAAGAGCCACAGAGACTAATGCGGGGAAAGGTGGTGGTTTACATTCAGAACAATCTGAAATTACTTTCTTTGAGAGCTGCCTCTTAAGTCCACCCATGTTCCTTCCCCAGCCTGGAGAAATCTCTGGAAAGTACAGGAGCAGGAAGATCTGCCTTCTTGTACAAGCACTTTCTCCTCCCCAGCAACTACAGCCCCCTACCCCAGCTCTCCCAAACCTCCCACAAGGTATTAAAAAGCAACAACAGACAGCAGGCTCTCTCCAGCTTGCTATATTTAACTGCAGACCTCTAAGCATTCCTGCCTTTGCACTCCTTTAAAAGAGTTGCACAGAAACATGGAGAATGAGAGCTGCTCCTTGATGCTGTGAGGAGCCTGAAGCCCAGGTTTGCTCCCACTGCTTCCTCACTGGGGCTCCTGCATTGCCTCGTGTGCCATAAAAACCACCGGAGCGCACACAGGAGGAGGAAGGGAACACTTTTGTTCCTCCGCCCCAAGAACTCAAGGTACTAAATGTTAATACTTGGAAATCAGCAACTGCCAAGAACAAGTTCCCCACCCACCCATCCACCCTAAGCTTTGAAGTGTTTTCTTTCTAGCTTTACCTTGGCACGCTGGCCAAATAAGTCACAAGTTTACGAAGGTCTTCCTGCCTTATTCTGTCATGATTGCTGCGGGCTGGGAAGGTCAAGACTGGACCACCTCGTTTATCACGGCCACCTGTGGAAAATAAAGGATTGTTAGAAAATCAGACAGGAAGCACACATCAAAAAAAAAACTACGTGCACTGAATTGATAAATATAAATTACAGCACATTTAAGAGTCTGCACACCCGTTGTAGCTTTCAGACTTGCCTAATTGAGCTTGCATTTGCTGGAGCTCCAAATGGGGGATACAAGAGGGAAAAAAAAAAAAAAAAGCCCACACAAGGAAAATTGCTACTAGCACTTCTTTCACCTAATCCCATCAAATCTAATGTATCTGCCACTCCAAGCAGGAGATGCTAGTGAAATCCTACTGTGGGGATAGTTTTAAACTGCTCAGCACCAAGAAAGTAAAAGCATTTTTCACTGTTGCTGAGTGTGTTGCACTGTTCTTTCCAAGATAGTTTACCCCATCCTGCCAGTTTGAAGTGATGTATCCCAGTAACGTTTATGCAGCACAATGTTCTAATCTATCTTCTGAATTAAAATTTTGATTAGAAGTTCATGTCTTCTAAGCTTTTCATTTATAAAGTGTTGCTGGCAATCAGAATATTTGAGGGGGGCATGTGCGTTCCTCTAGCTTTCCTGTCTTAAAAAAATCACTTATTTTAAACTGTCAGTGTCTGGCCCTTTGTCTTTTACAACGATTATCTAAAGGATTAGCCTTAAAGGAATAACTGTACCCTGAACTGTACAATCACAAATACAGGGGCAAGTACAATCTATTCTGCAGCACCTTATTTTATTCTCTCCTGTAAACAAAGTTTAAGAAGAGTGAAACTGAAATCTAGTACCTCATTCAATGTTTAGTTCTTTCTTTACATATTATCTCAGGATTTCTTCCAGGAATTGTGTTGTTAGATACATGTTTGCACTGTTATCTAGGGAAAAGTTACAGCTAAACTATTGCTCATAAAGCTAGTACAGAACAGCAAGGACCTCACAAACAAGATGCAAAAATGCACATGAGTTTGCACTTCTCAATGGAAAGTATAATCCCTTTAACAGAAATATCACTTCTGAGAAAGGAAACCCATGTGCTTTCTGAGGTAATTTACTTGGCCAACAAGAAGAAAAAGCTACACAAGGACATGAACATCTCTGGCACTGATCCACATTTGTGCGCTCATTAAGAGATTGGGACACCTGCAGTCTGTGCTACTGGCACATTCTTGTTACTATATATAAGTTTTCTTAAAATACAGATAATTTTTAATTGCTAAGACCTGTCTAAAGAGTCTTCTACAGCACTGCTGCCTGTACAAGACAGTCTCTTGCAAAAACTTCATCTATACAGAGATGCCACTGGCATCCATGGTTTTCAGTGGATGCAATGCATCTGAAGGATTACATTGTGCAAGTCTCCATTGGAGCCAGGTTGTGTCTGATTTGTCCAGAGATACAAATGGAGAGGCAAACAACAGATGTCATCTTTATTTTGAGCCCTCATGCAGACAGGGGTACATATGGAGTACAAAAACTGTCCTGCCTAATCTCCACCAAAACCTCTGTCCTTTGTATTTGCCTTTGGCTTTACACCATGACGACGAGGAGGGTCTACTGGAATTCAGTGTCACCTTGGCAGATCCATGCCTCTGCCACATAGCATGAAAGTGGGGACATAATGTAAAAAAGGATTCCATTTACAAGGAAATAAACTCACCTAAATGTTCAGACCTTTTTATGAAAAAAAAAGCTTCCTCATTTTAAGTACATTTTCCCTTTGTTGAGATTATTTCACACACCATATCAATGCCAAACCATTATATCATGCATGATATGTATCCAACAGAAAAGCAAGCCAGCCTATAGAATGGCAAACCAACACAAATAACTAAAGCTGGAGGGAAATATTTTTTCAACACAGGAGGCTTTTCAAGGTTTTGAAACATTTCCCATCATATCTAGACGTAACCAAGGTTTTCAAAAGCTTCCAGATATTTGCTGAAGCAGAGACCTCAACTTGAACTGCATCCCAGAAGAACACGCTACCCGCTACTCATTCAGGCTCCCTCTCCTTCATTCACAATCATTTAAATATTTGTACAACGTGGAAAAGCACTAAGATTGGAGATCAGAAGACATCCAAGCCCACATTTATAATTCTCTCTGAGGATATGAAACACCTGGAAAGGGCCATGAGCTTCCCACAGCCCAGCAGCACTAATCACTCTGATGCTGCTCATTCACCTTGGCTTCGTAAACCAAAAATGGTGTTTCTGGTCAGGGACTCCTTTAACACCTACCATTCCACCAAAGCGAGCTCTACAAAATAAATAAATAGAAACCTGTGCAAGTTTTGGTAGGCTGAAAACATTAAGTCAGAAAATTCTTGATCCTTTCAGTAACAGCAACCCAAAGATTTCAGCTACAGAAAAGAAAATAGGATCCAGAACATTCCTGTCCTGTCTTTGCTTCAGGATAAAAACTATCCGTCAACAGTTCATCTAAACTGTTCATGTCCTCAAGGGAGCAGGATAAATAAGGCTCAGGCACAGGGTCAGAAGTTACCAGGACAGACCAGAAAAAATGGGTTAATTCTTGTTGGAGGAGGAAGGTTACATGCTGACCCAGTTGGATGTTTCTGGATGATGGAAGGATAAATAAGCACCCAGACTGATTCCTTCCAGTCTTACAGCACACAGAAACAAGGAGACTTGGGTAAAATATCAAGACATAGTTTAGAAACAAATGTTTCTCATTTGTGATAAAAGTGCAGCTCTAGGCTTTGAGCAATAGAGTGAAGTTATTACAAATACATCATACATATTAGAATCCTTCAGTTGCTTCCTTCAGTCCATGCAATCCTAGTTACTGAGAAATCACTATTTTTTATGAATGCCTACATAATTTACCATTTTACCAAGAGCCTGCATAAAGAAACATCAGATTTCTTCTAAAACAAACTATTAAACACTAATTAAACACTGTATGTTCATTTCACCATTAGACTTGCAGAGTTCAGTAACCGTAGTTTACTCTCTTAAATACTGATAACATGCAGAGTTTTTGTTACATTTTGGAACTCAAAATCGCTGCTTTTCTAAGAATAATGAAGGCGATATTGCCACCATCAAACATGCCTACATAAGGATGCTCATCTCCTCTAATGGAGCTTGCTAAGTAGCAACACACAATAAAAGAGAAGAAAACCTTCTGGCATTGGCTGTGCAGGGAGTCTGTCTATATCATTCCTTTTCTTCATTATCTTTTTACTGAAGGGAATATTAAAGTACTAAGAGGGGAAGAAGTTCAGCCCAAATACCACAGTGAGTCACCTGAAGAACCAGGAGAAGAAATGAGATTTTCTGACTTGATCCACTGTGTTGGAGCTTCACAGTGCTTGAGACTCTGCTTGTAACTAATCTACTCAGGGAGCCAAAGCCTGTCCCAAGTCAGCCATGATCTCCACACCAATTGCACATGCAGAGTCTTCAGAGAGCTACTCAGCACATTGTTTAAAAAGACAATAAAAACTAGAAGGAAGCCAGGAGTCTCAATTGCTCTAATCAATAAGTCCCATCTCCTGCCTCCCCCTGGCCTAGAAGAACAGTGATGAAATAATCAAACATGTCATTAGGCTTGCTAATTACAGTTATTAAATGCTAAAACAAACAGCTGATAATTTCTTACTGTTTTTCAAGTTGGGTTTTCATGAGCTTTGCTCTGATTTAGAGAGGCAAACAGATGGTCTGGTTATTAGTGCTCTGGAAAAAAAGAGTTAGAAAAACACATGCTCTTCAGGGCACAGAGTACACTGAGAACAAATATTTAGCCATGTATGCCTTGCATTTCTCTTACAAAATCCTTTGTTGATGGCCTTTCCTGTCAGCGGCTTCCTTGCCAGTTCTTCCCATCTACCTTTCTTCTATCCAATAAGAACCCATGGCTAAATTTAGGGTTTATTCCCAGAAGTAAGATCACATAATTCTTCCTCCACAAATCATCCAGGGGACATTGCAGTGACGGGACAAGGCATTGTGATGCGTACCACATTAAAAGAAAACCTAAAAGAAAGCTCAGAAAACCTACGTGCAGGCAGGCAGCACAGTTAGTGGCCTTCTGATGACCACTTTTCCAGTCAAGCCTGCGAAAGAGACTCCAGTGACAGGATCCCTGTTCTGGCAGCTGTCTGAACACCTCTTAGTGGTGGCCCCAAATATTTCTGCCTACAGTGGCCCCAACTACCCACAGGTAAGCCAAGAAATTGGCCATCCCAAAGTGTTAGTGGTGTGAACTCTGTGTATAGGCTTTACCAATCTCAAAATCTCTTGTGTCCTGAGGCACAGCCATCCCTGTTAGTACAAAATAAACTGAAATTCCAGCTATGTGTAGTCCTGTTGAGTACAGGAAATTATTAGTTTCCGTTAATGCAGACTTCTTGTATACAGCAGATACAGATACAGCTTGATTTTATCAAGCTCTGTTTTCAAGCTGCATCTCTCCAGCTCTATCAGCCCTTCCACCACGATCCTTACCTGCCTGCAAAGATCCATATTTAAGGGTTTCAAACCCTCTGCTTCCTTTAATACTCTCTTCATAAGCACGAATTCACAAGGATTAGCCAGAGACACAGGCAAATGTCCACACATGTAAAGGTTCCCAAGAACCTTGTCTAACATCCTGCAGCACAGCAGCAACGGAAACAGGAGCAGCACACGGTGTCTCTGGCCCCTGTTCAGATGTCTACTGCAGTTCAAGTGAATGCACCACTTCATCTGACCCTGCAGATCATAAGCTGATCAATCTTGATGCTGTAGACTCTGCTGAGACCATAAGTGAGTTTCCAGAGGAGCTGAAATAATCCTCATCAGGTATTTCAGTCCAAAATATGGTGAAAAAATGAATTATAATGAAGAGAGCCAGGAGACAGACGGAGCTCAGTTGATGTCAGGCACTTCAATACAGTGATAAACAATACACTCTGGATTTCTAAATCTAATTGACAGACTTCCTAGGAAAGGAAAGTATCAAGGAATTGGTATCCAGAGTCTTAAAATAACATTCCTTTCTCTGTCATAGCTGAGCTCTGTCAGTTTGCCTGCTACTGGACTTACTGTGAGCAGACTTCTGTACTAAAACTCCTGCAACTTCAAGACAGACGAATTTGTTGTGAGGGTCATACACAGGATTAGCTGTGTGATCACCCTACAGTTCAGCTTGTTCTAATCAGGTGATTCTAGTACAAGTGGTGGAAATTTAAGCTCCCACAACAAGGCAATTAACACAGCTGTAGCGCAATCACCAGGGCCTGATCATCCACAGTGCTGCTCTTTGCAGCATCCATGTCTCAAAGTCAATTCCCCAAATCAAATTCTAATGGCAAACTTTCATGACATTACATTTAGGGTTAATGACTCCAAAAACAAGGCTAATTGTTCTCACCAGAAGATCTCCTGGCAGAGCAGGTCAGAGGCTATGGATGTGATGCCCAGAGCAGCCACTGAGTGATCCCTTTTCCTATCAAGTAGATTTGTTCTGCAATCACCCAAAGCCACTGCATGGACTTGAAGAGACAAGCTGTTGTGTCTTGTAATTCATGTTCACTGCTTTATGCAAGTATTTTGGGGTACTTCTTTAATTTTAAATGTATACTGGCCAATAAGCCACAGCACATGGCAATGCCAGTCACTGCTGATAGTGGTACAGACAGACACTCCAAACCCACACCACAGGGCACAAGCTGTACAGAATAAAGAGAAACAAGGAGAGGACAGATTTACCCTGATAATACACTCTTTCTCTTCCTCATTTGAGACAAGAGTGGAGAAATAGTCAAGGAATGTCCTGTTTTTCTAAGAGCAGATTTCCCTTTTTCAAACTCTGCTGATTTCAAACTACACCAGGGAATGGTATGAAAAGGAAGATATTTTTCTGTAAGAAAATATAGAAGAACTGTTGATGTTTCATTTTAAATTTCCATTCCAGAGGAAAAGGAGAATGGAAACTTTTCTTTTAAATCAAAACTTTTTGTGTAAATACAAAATGTTTACATCACCCAAAAATTAGATATTTTGGTTAATTTTATTACCAATCCAATACAAATTCCAGTGTCCACAAATCAGCATTTGTGACCTCCTGGAACCAGGATGTGAACTCTTTCAGTTCCCAGAGGCACTGGGGTCTCATTTCAACCCCTTCTCTGAAGACTGAAGTGCATCTACTGCAGAAAAAGAAAAACCATGCACCTCCACATGTGGTATCTCACTAAGTGACCTGTGGTGTCCTTGGGAAGGTCAGTGTCTTCTTCTCTAAGCTTTCCTCTTTCATTAATGCTGCTGGCCTCAATTTGGTGGAACCTAATTGTAAAGCTGTCCTTTCTTTAGATCTGTTTACAGTGAAATTCCTTCTCTGAAAGACCTTTCAGGAAATCTCTGCTTTTCCTTAAGGCTCTCAGTCATGTTCAGAGGTTGCTGTGACCCAGAACATGAGGCTCCTCCCAAGATGTGGGGTTGGGGACAGCAGGCTACCAAAGGATGGAGATGGCTGAGCTGTTAGTGCATCCACTTCTCCCCGCCCTGTGCCCTTTGGTGCCCAAAGCATGCAGGAAACCCTCCTGCTTTGCAGACACAAGCTGGGAGCTCTGCTTGTCACAGCTGCAGCAGCTCACCAGCTTATTACACCCTTCTGCTGCTGATTCCTCTGTGCTCAACCACGCTCTCAGAAACCTGGCCAGCCTCCTCCTTTGTACTCCTGCCTCAGCAGATGAGTAGACAGTACCTGGGTGACAGCGGGAGCCCACGCGCCACCGCTCTGCCGAGCCCTCCAGGCAGCGGAAATACCGGGAAGGATCCTGAGAAACTCTTCTGGGTGGGATGTGGGGAAATGCTTTCAGCAAGACCCATGACATCAGTCAACTACCAAGCTTTTTATAGCCTAAGTGCATGAAAATTTCCATGCATGGGAAGGTAACATGGCAACAAATTCCCTTCTCTTTCCCAAAAGTTCATACACTTCATTCCATACTGCCTTGATCAATAGAAAATCTACCATAAATATAATCAAGCAGCTGAACAACGCCCCAATTTACACCACTCTTCTAAAACGGCGTCTGTTTCCCAAGAAAGACTATAAGCCCAGTTTCCAAAATATTTCACCACCTCTCACTGAAAAAAAGCACCTAAAATAATCTACAACCTGTTTTATTTCTTCTCCTCAGCATTCATCTCCCTTTTAGAATACAAAAATCAGTCTCTGGCTTGTAACTCATTCCCTAATGGCTCCCAAAGTCATTCCATTGCTGGAAGCAACACACTGAACCACCCAGGCAAAGCCAAGATTTTATTAGAGTTTAGACAACAAGCAGGTGGCCAAAGCCTTCCCTCTGCCAGCCCCCTGCCTAATCTGCTTCCAGGAGGTCAGCAATGGAAGCAATCAGCCATGGCTGGGATGCACCTCACCCACAACTGCTCAGTCCATCGCTCTGCACAGGAGCTATGGAATGGGATTTTCAGGTATTCTTTGGACACACATGTGAACTTTGTTCAGGTTCAGTCTAGCTCATAGATGAGATCACTGGAAGAAACCAAGAACCAGTTCCAGGAAAAAGTCTTGATATTATCCACCACCCCTCAACTTTCCTGCGGTGCAGGGATGCAGATGCAGAGCCCCGTGCCTGCTGGCTCAGCTGAGGGGAAGTGCCAGGCACAGAGCCCCAGACAGCACTCAGGCTGGATGAATCCATGCCCAGACAGATCTGTATGTCAACTCTGAAATTAAGTGCACTTGTGAGAGCCTGAGTGCTCCTCTGAGATGACACGGCTGTGCAGGCAGGTCCTGTTGTGCCTGCTCTGGAGCAAGCGGCAGCTGCTCTGCCTTGCCTGCCTGTTCTGCCCTTCTGCAGGGTCCAGGTGTGGAGCATCCACCACACTGGAACACAAGCAAAGCGCAGCCCTTGCCTGAAGGGTCTTGTGTGTTTTCTGCAAGTTTCCTGTTGAATCACAGACAAACAAGCTTGTGAGCCACAGCTGATGAGAAAAGCAATAAACTCTGTAACTGACATGTTCAGCTGAGAGTTTTTGTGTGTGCTGATAAATTCTGCTGGTGTAAGGAGAATCCCCTTGACAACTTTACTGTACTGTTATCATTAAAATTAACTGTAGTATTAAACTATGAAGAAGATTCAATAAAACTCTCCCGTTCCTCAAGGAAGCATGATTAAAACACAATGTGCTCCCAGACTCCGTGCTAACTACAGAACTTTTTTGTTGTTGTTGAACTTGGAAAAATCCAGGTATTTGATTTTGCTTTTTTGTCAAAAAATTTCTTCTGTGCTCAAAGAATACTCCAGGAAATTATTCCATTTTAATTAAAAAGAACCTAACCATCAGCTGAAATGTTAAAATAATTTCCTTAATCTGCTTTATTACAACAGTCCAGGGGAACATTGGGCAGTACTTACATTGTGGGCTGGAAAGGGATGCTGGGGCTATTGCAGTGAACACAAGCAACTCAAAGTGTTCTGTCTGCAAAGGGAATTGCTGCCCATAGTCATTGCATTTGGAGACCATGAAGAGGAGGTGTAAATCCTAGGACCTCTAGCTGTGTCAGGAACAGCACATTTTGAGCAGATCTAAGTCTGGAGGCTGGTGAGTCTATATGGAGCAAGCTGTACCCTGCCTGCAGCGGATCCTGGTGTGAAAGCCTGCGGGATTGTGCTGGCACTGCTTATTTAACACCCCCCTCCGCAAGGCAGGCTTGGCACAGGACAGTGTCTAACGAGCTGATGATTTGATGTGAGACCCTCTGGCTCAGAGCTGAACACAGGCACCATCAGTGGAAGGGGCTGCATAAACAATCCAGACAGGTTGTCATTAATAAATATTCCATGAATTACCAAATGATCCTGCAATCATTTCCTTGCAAAGCAACAGCAGGAGCCAAGAACTAAATTGCAGTACAGTCCCTTTATAAATTCCTCCCCTCCACTTCCCCAGAGCACCCAGCTCTTGTGTCAGCTTTTGTGTCTCAAAAAAGTGTGCAGGTACACTGTATTTTTATGACTATGCTCCCCTCTTCAGAGCAGTGAAAGCTAGCCATGTAAAACATTTCAGGACATTCAGAATGAGACTGCAGTGCAAGATAAAGTGCTCCTGCATGTTAGTGCTGTTGGGATAGTCTTGGGTTTTCACAAAAGACTTTTCGTGTTTCAGAAGCTTCCCTCAAACTCCTGGATTTTGATGTAATTGATGAAAGTTTAGTCAGCATTTATAGATCCTTGAATTGTTTCCCCAAGTCACAGCTGGACTTGTCATCTGCAGGCTATTTATTAACTGTTAAAATATGGGAAGACATCTCACAGCAAGTATCAGTAGAGGGGAAAGCTTTTCTTGCCTGGATGACACATCCATGGCACAGCACAGTGATGAACCCTGTCCTTCTGGGACTGGGGGCTCAACTCCTGCGGAGAGAGCCAGGGAGCAAGAGCCCAGGCACCAAACAGCCTTGCTGCAACCTCCTCCCTTCTGCAGTCAGCACTACTGTGGAGACAAAGGAAACAAAAAAGCAGACTGCAAACAAGAGGAGCTGGCTATTCTTGATGGAGGTGTTCTCCTTGCAAGCAGCCTGGATGGTTTGTAATCATCAGAAACGCTGCCACTGGAAATACCCTGGGTTTATGCTGCCAATTTGAGTGACTTCATGCAAGATTCCGATTGCTTCAGACTTTCTCTTCCCCCTCTCACTGACAAGTTGTAATTCACACCAGAAGCAATATCATCCAAGCTATTCTCAAAGCCTCTTCCATATTGTCTAGTCCTCATCCACCCCCAGATCCTTGAGATTTGTCTTCTGAATGAAGGCTGTAAATCTTTGTACAGAATGGTAGGAGAAATTTGAGCATCTGAGTTATTATGTAAATGCAGCATCAACGGTACTTTTAACTGCAAGCTGATTGGGATTGTAAATGGAACACCAGTGATTTATAGGCCTGAGTGCTTCCTACATACCAGAACTGAATGCTATTCACTGACCTTGAACCAAAAACAGGATCCCTAAACTGTCCTTCATGCTGAGACAACCCACATCTGGGCAGGAGCTAAGGAGCTGCCTTGCATCCTTCCTGTGCTGCCCATTTACCCTTGCCTCAGAATATGAAGAAAATGAATGTGTACCAGTTTCCAGTGCTCTGAGTATTACTGGATAGTCCTGGTCCACATACAGTCCATTTCTTAGCAGAAGAGCTAATTTAGGTACTACCGAGTTCAAACATGAAACCAGTTCCTTGAGATTCTGCAGCATCACAAGGACCAGGATGTGGCAGACAGTGCTCATGATGGGCTGGAGGGATCAAGGAAAGATGTACTCACCTGACACAAAGGCCACTTTCTCCTTCAGTATAGGAAGGACATCAGCAGCTTTTAAACCATCATTTCGAAAAGAACCTGCAAAACAGAAAAACAGGAAAGTCACATTAAAAGAGAGCACATTCTTGCTCCCAGCTTCATGGACATACCATGCTTCTCAAAATCAAACTCGACAAAGGCTATAAAAGACATAAAAGCACCAATAAAGAGGGCCAAATGGCTGCTGAACAAACATTAACATCAATAGCGATATATTTGTTTAAAAAATTAAATACAGAGAATCAGCTCATTGCTCTGTCACTCAGAAGTTCTGAAAGATTAACAAATTTTCTGTCACAGCATACATCACAGTTGAGACAGCCACGATACACAGAGTATCATCACACAATGCCAGAAGGATTCAACCCATACAGAGTAATAACAGACAACTTCCAAAGACTTCAAGCATAGGCTCTTCTTGCTCTTTAGCCCAACCTTTTATACTCCTCATGTTCATGCATTGCACCTTGCTGCCCTCTGTTCCCTTTGGTGGTTGGTCAGTGCCCCTGGGCACTCCATGGCTCATTGCTGTCAGGGCTGTTCACCTGCTTCTCACAGCTGTACCCATTGGGGATGAGGCTTGGCCATCTCACTCCCAATCACCACAAACTGTGCACCTACAATTTCCCACCAAGTAACCAGATTAATCCCTGCTGCCTTTTTTCATAACACTATCACCTGGGAGATCCCCATCTTGTAGAGCAAGCCAGGAGCCTTCCTCCACTGTTCTGAACATAGCCAGGTAAAATTGCAGGGAACATTATAGCATATACACATCCATTTAGCATCAGCCTTTGACACAGATTTACACAGGGGCTGGCCTAAAAGGAGCTTTTCCCCTTTGCCCCTTTCTGCTGTGCATAGCACAGCTGGGATGCAGCAGCTCGAGGTGGGACCACACTCAGAGGGAGGACACGCTCCTAACGAGTGGTTCGAAACCCCAGCACGTTCTCAGGGAATTCATGCTGTTTGATTACACATGAAGCATATCTGCACAGGCCATTTGCTTTCCCTGAACTGCCAAATTACTTCATGTATCCTAAATATTCACCCAAGAAATCAGTCTTTTACTCTCTTAGGAACAGAACTGCCCGCAGTTTCAGGCTTCAGCAGCATCTCTCTGCTCTGCAAAAGACCAGCCGTAAGGGATCATCCCAGAGCAAGCCAGACACGGCCATTCCCAGAAAAGGTGGGTTTGAAGGACACCTCTGCTGTTCCCCTGAAAAATAACTCATCCATCACTGGGTAGTGAATAACAGCCATCAAGACAAGTGATATTCCATATAGCCTTAGATTTGTTGCAGCTCACCAAAGAATATAACACGCTTGAAACCCTGTATTTTCACTTTCTGCCTTTCACAGGCAGGCAGTAACCACCATTCTCCTGAGATGGTGCCATGTTAAGAAAGTCTTCACACAAAGCAGTTTTCTAGAATCAGGGTAACATTGCTGCAGCCATCACACCCTCCTTCTTGAACACAGCAGATGGTACCTGACCAGTTGGGTGTGAAAGTGGGACTGGGGATAAAAGCTCCCCCTTTACATTGTCATCTTTTGTTGCCAACATGCAGCCTGCAAAGGCAAAGTGGTTCAATCCATGCAGACATTTAGAACAGACAGGAAGAAGACCAAAATATCCATTTTCACCTGCAACAGATCTACAAGTGTTAAGTATTATTATGGTTGAGTCACAGTCATTATTATGATTTTTGCCAGTCACAGTCAGATTGTGCAACAAGGCTGTCTTGTACATGTAAATTTGTCCCTCCCCAGTGACCAAAGGCTACAGCTACCTCTCTGTGTCCCCACTTGCTCTCAGGTGTCACCTCTGTGACACTCAGCCCCAGGAGATGTGTAAGCTCACCAGCTAAGCTTTAAGCTAGTGAAAACTAGCACTCAAAGGAGTGAGGTAATTCAATGCAAGGCCAAGACCAACGTAACTGAAATTTGAACAGGCACTGCAGCAGAGTCCCAGAGGATGCCTAAAGTGTGCATTGTGTCAATAAAGTGTTTTGGGACCAGGGAAACGAGTCCTGATTGCTGAATTCTTTCTGTGTTCAAGTAAACAGGACTTTGTGCACTCTGTGTTAAATATATGAGACTTTGCTATTAACTTATCCTCTTAACAAGAATAACCCCCAGATCCCAGGCTATGGCTAGTTCTCACATCAAAGGTAGGAAGTGCTCAGCCACAGGCATCATTTGGAATTTAAGAAGCTTTGTATATAAGGATCTCATCCAGCCACGAAGCAAATGGGAACAGCCAATGTGTGAGACACATCACAAGGGTTTGAAGACACTCAGGTGGAGTATGGGGCCAGATTTATCCAGCTGCACGATCTGCAGCATCAGTGCAAGTTGAGTTTTCCCCAGTATTCGTTAAATTTGTCAGGAAAATGGCAAAGTCAATTCTTAGGCACCCAACTGTGCAGCAGACAGCGTACAACTGAAATCTCTGTGAACACTGCTAAAAAAAGCCAGTGGGTGTATGTAAAGCACGCCATAAGGACTTCTTAGCAAGAACCCACTATACCAAGGGCTGAAGGCCAGTTTCAGACACTCTCCTGCAAGGAAGGACTGCTTTTCACAGAGGAAATACATGGAGACCAAGAGAAAAAGGTATGACTTTAAAATATGGTCATCTCCTGAGCTGTAGCAGGGCAGGCTGCAGGCAAGGGGCTCTCTGGTAACAGCCCTGATGTCCTGACTGGGCACAGGAGAGGCAAGGAAAGATTTAAGTGGGGACAGTGCTGCAGAGCCCCTTTCTCAGTACTGCCCAGGACAGGTCAGACACACTCCAAAGTAAATGATGAATTAATTGAAAAACTGTGAGCCTGTCCTACAACCAGGAATAAACACTAAGTCCCAAGAGCTGCAAAACTTCCTTCGAGATGAAGAAGGAAGCTCTGAAAGGCAGATCAGTGCCTAAAGCAATGCACAGTACTTAACCAATTGCACCTCATGACCTACCGATGCAGCCATGGCCAGTGTTTCCAGAGGTTGCTCCAGTTCCTGACAAAATTCCTGCATTGGAGGCTATCTCTCAGAGCATGCTGTCAGGTTTCCAGCAAGAACTGGGGCAAGGTATGCATAAATGGGAAAACCAATGGCTCTAATAAAGACTCCAAAAGCAACAGCCAATCTGTCTCCAGGAGGGGCCAGCATAGCAATGATGCATTCCCCAGTTCATAAGTTATTATAAGCATATCCCTAATGATGCTCATTTTCATCCTCTTCCCCAGCTGTTTCTAATACATTTGTTTTGTTTGTTTGCGTGCTGGATCCAAGGCCATGTCTGCAGAGCACCATCTCATTTTGCTGCAGAGCCCCATGCACACAAAGGCTTTGTAGCCTGCCCTACACCTCTCTGCTGCTCCTCTCAGACAGCCCTTCTGCAGCAGATGGACAGAGACTGACAGCAGGATGAAGAAAGGGCAGACTGAGCCATCCTACTATTGTCCATGCATTGTTTTGCTGGTTCACCATCCTCATAAAAGTGGCACTACACAACAGAGCCCCTCTTGCTTTCTACCTGCATGGTCTGCCAAGACACTCGAGCACTGCAACCACCTCTTTACCAAAAGAGAGGCACAGAGAGCATGGTCCTGTGACCCAGTCACCCTGCAGCCCCTCACACCTTCACCACATCCTGGCTTAGTGTGCTATCCATGGAGCAGGGACACCATGACTGGCCACAAACTTTTATTACTCCAGTGACCCAAGAAGAAAGCACACCATGCCAGCCTGAGCAGCTGACAGCATTACATGTTCTTTGAAGTCCTGAAGAATTAAGAGTGGATCCTCAGCATGGCTGATTCACATTTCAGAGCAGAGCAGCATCGCACATGCACAGAACATCTCCTAGCAGGGATTCCCTGGGTGGCAGAAGCAGCTCACAGTTTTAGATGAGATGCTGTAATGAGAAGCCAGATGGGCGAACTGAGAAGCTTAAAGCATGCTTCCACAGTAAATGCAGCAATCTTGAAATTGAGAAAATTTGTTTTTCCCTTGCACAAATGCCCCAATTGGCCTGGAGAGCTTGCTGCCGAAGGACAGGGAGGTCAGCAGCTCAAGGGGCTTCCTGAACAGGTTGGAGATCAGCAAACAACAAACATCTCCAGAGAACTGTAAAGATTAATAAAATAAGCAAGAGTTTTGGAAAGAATGTAAGCCTACAGACTTTGAAGTGAAAGCCAAGCTCTAACTCTTGGAGTGAAAAATAAATTATCCCCAGAGAGAGCCCTGTGAGCTTTAGCATTTCTTTCTCAAAGCAGAGCACAGGGTCTCTGCTGGAGATACCGTCTTGGGCTAGATGGATCAATGGTCTGCTCCAGAGTGGCTTTTCCTAGAAAAGCTTCAGTTCTAATCTGAAAAATGCAGCTCTTGGCTTCAAATAAAGATCAGCTGCTGGAAATATGGAAATACTTTCCATACTTAAAAAAAGTATGCGTAGGCAAGAAGAAGGCCTCCTGTCAGAGCACTGCATGGGGCTTAATCACTTGGCTCTTGATGCCTTCAGCTAGAGTTGTTCATCCCAAGTCCCATGCAATGTTTCAGGAAAGGCAGCCCACATTCTCATAGTTCTCAGAACAGATTTGACTATTTAAAAACTTTGGCATAAAGTGTCTTTAACCAAAAAAAACTGAACTCCTTGGGCTAAACCCATCCCTTGAGGAACTCCACTGGAGTCCAGGATGCAACAGTAGGATTAATCTGGTCCATCTTTCTTCTTCCCCCAGCAAAGGCCTCTCTTGTGTTTCTATACCCCCACACCCCAGTTTTTGGGGCATTTATCTCCCAGGTTTATCATAGCCTATTGCCTTCCTACCTTTTTGTTCCCCCCCCGCACCCCCCTCCAAGTCTCAGTGGAATTTATTTGTCTTTGCAGTACTGTAGCGTCTTGGCTTTCTACAACACACAAACAGAAGGGACATCTGATGTGAGCAGAGAAGCAGAACAAAGGAGACTTTAGTATTCCCATTGTAGCCTTTGCAAACTGAGACACAGAGAGATTGACTTGTCCAGTGTCAGACAGAAAGTTTGTGCAGAGCTGAACCCGCATTTCCCCAATGCTTTTCTCATACAAACATCCCTTTGTTTTCCAGCAGAATATAATCCTCCTTTTTCTACTCTTTACACTTCTGGTTTCCTCCTCCTGCCCTTCTCTCTCCATTATTCTTTCCTTCTGCATTTATGCTTCAAATATTTACTTTGTGTGTGTGCTAAACCCCCTTTAACCCCTTCCTCCCCTTCCTGCAGGCTATTGTCTGTCCCTGCAGGGCTGTGAGTCTTCCCAGTTTGATTTCTCTGCTTTTTCACAAGCCACACTGAGGGGCTTAGCCAAGGGCTGCTGGGGCCTTTTCCTCTGGGATTTTGCTGGCTGAGGCTCATTGGTTCAAAGGCAGAGAGGCCACAGCATGGCACAAGCATTTGGTTGAATAGAAGCAACATGTGCTCTGGACTAGTATTTTAGCACCATCTGGCAGAGATAAATGAGGCTGGACACTCTGCATCTGCCAATCGTTCCTCCGTGGACAACAGCCTGATCCTTGATGCAAAGAAAGAGCATTTTGGTGCCCTGAGCTCCCCAGGAGCCTGCAAGGCTCTCCTGCCATCCTTCCCCACTGCAGGCAGCAGAAAAGCAGGCTTTGATTTCACAGAGGAAGGAAGGAAGGATTAAATTCAATTGAATCTAAAGACAGCACCAGAGAGAAAAAAACCACAAAATTAAGCTGTAAATATTATTACCAACTATTACTGAAGACTAACCCAGAACTATATACTTCTCCTTAATAACCAATAAAAGGTAATACCTGGTCTCACAGGAAGCATTTAGGACTGTAGATTGGGGTGTGGCAGGGACAGGGTGAAAGGCAGGTTGGATTAGCACCACAGCCCTGGGGCAAGGACAGTGGCTGTGCCCCTCCACGCTCCTATGTTTGCTTTCTCCAGCCACCAGATCCAGCGTGCAGACCGACACACAGATCTATGCCATAGCTTCAAAAGTTGCAAGAACCTTGGATACCAAACACATAGTCTGCACAAAAGATTAATCCCACTGCACCATATGCCACACGTGGTGCCTCTTTATCCCAGCTGAGACAAAAGTCACATGCATTACATTGTTGCATTTATTCTAAAATTAAACTACGATTGTTGGGTTTATATGTAATAGTTAGGCTCAGTCCAAGACTAATATTATTTTCTCTGTGTTTCTTCATACTGTCCTTTTTATTAATTACACACCACTCCTGCTTGCTCCAGAAATATCCTTCTGGTCACATTTAAGGGGGGGCAGTACTAAAGGCTACTTCCCCTTCCAAGTTTTGCCTGTGTATGTCAGAAGTCTGGCTGGTTTTCTCCCCCTCTACACCAACAGGAGGATCCCTCTGATTTCCCACTGCTCGAATCCCCGCACAGGGACAGCCCCTGCCAGCACAGCCCCTTCCCTCCCCTGCCCCTAACACGGAGAGAGGCAGAGCTGGGGTTTGGGGGCCTTGCTAATTGCTGAGATTGTTATTCCTTCCACGGGGTACTTGGCAGCACTGAGCCTCCCAGCACAGCCTTTGAATGTCCACACATTTAAACAGTAGCCTCAGCTTGAAAGCAAGCCAAAGAATGGGCAAGGCCTCAAGGAAGATAGAGGAGCTTGCAGCAAGCATGCAAATTCATTAGCATGCAAATTCATTAGCCTGTGTGCTCGTGTGGCCTCTAATAAGCCGTGTTCAGCATCTGAAGCCCAAAACATCCCACCCTGTGCATCCCACCTAAGCCATCAGCCAGGCTTTGCCTTTTCATGTGGCACAAAACCATTCAAAGCATCACAAGGATACTGAATTTATGCACAATCTGCAGTGGAGTCTCTGCTTCAACTTCATCCATGGAGAATTTTACTCATTTCATTTAAGCATACACTAATAGAGATGCCATAATGCAATGGCTGTGAATCAGTCTTTTGCACATTTCCTTTTCATTTTCATCAGGACTTTGGAATCAGGCTGAGATCTTTCAGTTCTTACACTTAGAAAAATAATTAGACATTATAGGTAGCCCTGTGGACAGCACATCTGACTGCTAGTCAAAAGACTTGGCTCTATTTGTGGTTCTGCTCCTAAATTGCTTTATGATCCTGAACAAGATGCTTTAACTGTGCCAGGTCTTGGTTTCCCTCTCTACAAAACGGAAATAATGACTGCCCACATTAGTAAAGCACAGTCAGGTTCACAGACCTCAAAAGCACCTTTCAAACACGAATTAATTTTGTCTGAAAAAAAAAAACCTCTCTGAGTTCTCTGAGGCAAGGAACTGTTGCAGTGCACTTTTATAGACAGGCAAAAATGAGGCATCGAAGTAGGAAAGACTTGCTCTGGAGATCACAGAAAGGACTTTCTGGGAAGGAATGGGAGATGTTAAGAGAACTGGAAAAATTAGATCATCTGACACAAATCCTGTGTTTTATTTCTTAAGTGTACAAGGGATAGATGTGCTGCCCTAGAGGGAAATATTCAGCACCTTGAGATTTTAGTGGTTAAGTTTCTTGCCATCTACAGATTGCTCTGCACATCAGTGACCACCCAGATGCAACAGTCTTTTATGGTGTTAATAAACAGCTATGGGCCATTTGTAATCCGAAGTCACATTTTAAACACGGCCATGGTCTCTATCCAGACCAAGTGTGCATGAATATTTTCTTTTCATTTCACTCCCTTCTCAATTACAATTGGGTTTCTTATGGAAACATTCCACAGAATTTTATAATCCAGTAAAAAGTTTAGAACTGCTGATGAATTCCTGCATGAAGGATGCAGGCCCGCTTTGAAGCTGCAGAGGCTGGGTACCCCAGGTCCCATCCTCTATTAAATCTGTAGGTTAGAATAATATCCTTTAACTGGCACTGGTTTAGTCAGAGCAGGCTTTTCCCAAAAAGCTGCAAAAGGGCATCTGCCAGCAGCTGTCACATAGCAGTGACGGGCTTAGGGTTTTCCACCCCTATCCCAGAAAGCCTCCTACTCACATCCTGGAGGTCCCCAGCCATCAGTAACTTCCCCAGGACAAAAAAATAAAATAAAATAAAATATCTAATTATGTACAACATTGAGGAGGCACTTTGCTGAAACGCCAGCCATACAAAGGAACCATATGCCAGTGCCCCAAGTGTGCTTTGCAAACATCTGCCTCTCAGGGGGATTTCATGCCAGACACTAAGAAAGCAACTTTAATTAGAGGCCAATTGAAATCCTTGTCCCAAAGCCTGTGACTGCCCTAAAAAAGAAAAAAAAAATCCTAAAAAAACAAGGCAATTGCATTTCCCCCCATGTTTAAAAACACTCTGCAATTTCTCTTTTTAATTTTTCTGACACAGTTACACATGCCCCATCCAAGCAGATTGACAAAGTTCCCACTGCCTTCAGAAAAATCCCTGTCCAGGAAGGATGGTTGTGTCAAATATGAATGTCAGAGTGGGTTTTAAATTAGTCATTTTTGACTGTGGTTCATTCAACATTCACAAACCAGCACCTCACAATTAATTAGGCTTACATTTCCCCTGTCTCGCATCGCCTCAAATCCCTTCTGACCGGATACATTTCTGCCTTTGCTCATCTCCTTTGGACCCTCTTTCTTTCTGCCAGGGCTTATGATTTCAGCTTGCAGCTATTGTGTCATCCTGGGAAGCTGATTTAAAAAAAGAAAAAAAAAAAGGAATAGAAGAAAACCTAAATCTGCAATTCAAAGGGGAGTTTTCCCTTCTTGTGCATGAATTCCCTGGTTAGGGATAAAGCAAGATCCAGGCCCTAAGCTCTTGACACAGGGCAGGCAAAAGTAGAAACCGGCCCTGCAGAGGGGTACAGGGAGAGTAGCCAAAGCCCTGGTGGGATCACAGAGGCTGCTCCCACCCTAGAGCAGAACACAGTTCATCCAAACAGGGCAGTTGCAGGTCTCTGGGTAACGCATCTCTGGACAAACCCAGCAAAACCAAGGCAGCAAGAAGAGCAGCAGCAAGCACTCCAGCTGACATCAGGCAGAGCTCGGGGGCACATTAGGCAGCTCCATCAGGAGCCAGGGAAAGGCTCGGGTGCACTGTCATGCTGGGCTGCTCCAAGAGCTGCCTCCACCTGGGGAGCAGGACCTCCTGTCACACCCCATTCTTCTGTCTTTATTACAATTTCCCAGGGTCTGCTCCTCTGCAAACCAATCCACAACCAATGCCAGCCCACCAGCAGGGTCTGTGCACAGCCCACTGGCAGCTGGCTTCACACTGCCCACACCTCTTTGACCAAGTGCTGAACTGCGAAGTGGCAGCAGCAGCAGCTCCTCTGAGGCTCTGCCCGGGAAACACTCTGAGTGTAACAGCAACCCCTTAACTCCCTCACCAGCATCCCACATCCAAACAAAACCAGGGCAAACATTTTACATACATCAGCGGGAGGGGGAAGGCAAGACACTCGCAGGACTAAATAATTTATCTGCCTCTCTTATGGATGCTGACATTTTTGACACACATTAAACATTAATGAAAATCATTTTATGGATGGCTGAGTCATGCCAGTCAATGGATAATCTCCTGCCTCTCCACCTGCCCCTTTCACCCTCATCTGGCTCCTATCTCAGAATGCAGCCACTTGTAACTCTGCCCTCTGAAAGAGGCCAGGCTCCCCCAGATGCCAAAGAGCAGAGCAAAATCACCAAGGGGGCTGAACAGACCCCAGTGATTGCCTGGATGAGAACCAAGCCCACGGAGCCCTGACCCCACTGCAGTTAAATTCACAAACCTGCTGTTTTGTTAATTAGCTAACACGAGATGCTGTGAATCATTTTGGAAAGCAAATTACCTCCCTGATTTCCAAAAGCTTCCTAGCCGCATTTCTTTTTTTAACTTACTATTTTTTCCTTCTCTCAACGTATAAATGCCAATTAAATTACTGCCTGCCTCTGTTTAATCTAATGTTAGCCTACTCATATTTTCAGCTGCTCCCTGATGCCAGTATGGCCCCTTATGCCCAAATCTCTTTAGCATGCTAGTATAAATGTTTATAGCCCTAAGACTTAGTGCTGTAAGAACCTTGACGTTTTTGTGCTAAAAACCTGTGATGTTATTGTAATGATTAATTTAAAAGGATCAGCAATAGGTTGAAAATGCAGCTTTCCTTTAGTTTGTTCCAGCTAAGGACACATATAAAGAGATGACTGGGATTAAAGTCTCATGAGCTGTCGGGATCTCTTTCTGGACAAGCAGCCCTTAAATTTGCTGAAATGATGTAACTCACCAGAAGGCAGAGTACAAAAATCCACTGGGCAGGTTTCAAACACAGAGGGTATGCATTCAACCTCATCTATCACAGAATCATAGAACCACTGAAGCTGGAAAAGACCTTTAAAATCATCGAGTCAAACTGTTAACCCAGCACTCCCAAATCCACCATTAAACCCATTGGACTGCGATTCTGGATACCAGAGTTACCAGGAATATGTTCTCCATCCCAAACATACCTTTCTTTATGGAACAGGCTAAAAGATAAGCACCTAAATTCAGCAAATTGCCTTTTTTTCACTAAGGGGGAGATCAGAGCTGCACAAATAACTGGCTACAGGTTAATGAGATCTGACTGATCTCCAGAGGGTACAAGCTGCTGCTTTATAGATCCTGGACAGCTGGAGTCAGATGACCATCCAACTCCTCCCTGAAACGCAGGGAAATAGTCTGGGGCCCCTTTCCACTGCCAGGTTGCATTTTTTCTTTCAATGGAGGTGACAGAAGCGCAATATATTGAATTATAAAATCCTTTTCCCACACACATTTTCCCTTCTGAACGGATTTTACTGGTTGGTGGTTTCACTGAGCAGCGTGCCCGGCAAAAAATAGCAATTCCAGGTAGGACGAAATTGTCACATTCAAAGTGTCAGTAACAGTCCACCAAGTTTATTAGATAGGTTTCTAAAGATAGGAAAATTATATTTTGATCTGAGATGACCTATTGCAGCCTCGCTACAGGTGGCTGTTGAGCCTCCCTTGAGTATAACATTGTGGAGCAGACCCCAATCTAAACCAAGCTCAGTCAACCAAAGGACATTTAATACCTTCAGTAGATAAGATATGAGGAGAAAACAGTTTCTCCCACATCTCCTAATGCAGCAGTTTTAATAATCAATTTTTGTATTTTTCCCCAGCCAGGAGTTCATTTTGCATAAACATCTCATGCCAGGCATCCCTGCTCTCCCACACAAACATGCAACCACACACAAACCTTCCTATATTTGGCTTCTAGCTTTGCTGACAGAAAAACAGACCATGTATTTCCAACCTACAACTCAGGCCACGGTTTCCATGACCTTTTCCTGCAAGCTCCAGCTCTGCTGCTGGAATGACTTGTTCATTATGTTAGTTGTTCAATAACTCTTAGGCACTTAATGCTGCTTTGAATAAACAAGTCATAGTCAGAAGTCAATGAAACATTAGGAGCGATGACAAATCAGAAATAGCAAACTAACTGCCCAAACTAAAAGAAAGAAATACAGTGATGTTTTTCTGCCTGCTTACAAAGAAAAGCAGAGTGAAAGATGGACTGGAGAGAACAGATTCATCATGCTTTGGCTTCATTACTATAATAATTAATTTATATTAGCAGGTGCATGTTAAGAAGATTTGTTTCCACCCCTCTGCCACCACCAGCTGGTGCAACATGCGTGTGTCAGTCATGGAAAAGAGTGGTTGTGCTGATGCCCTCACCATCTCTTACGTCTGCATCCTGCAGCTTTGTCATGGCTCCAGTCAGCAGCACTGGCAGGGATGCACAAACACATCACAGAAAGCAGTTTTACCCCCAAAGGGCTTAAAGTGACCAGAGCCAGCTATGCTGGGACACAACCAGATGCAGAACTTCATTTCCCTTATTTCATGGGAGCTGACTGATGGCAGAGTGCAGGGGTCATGGCCAGGTATTTGATACAGGAAATTTATATTAGCCTTTTATAAATGTGATATTTATAAAACTGCACTGGAAAGATAGCTATGACATTCCACCAGAGCTTTTGCTCCTGAGGAACATTGCATGAAAATGTTCATGAGTCCTCAGATCTCTGGTTTATATCTCACCCAGTGGATCCCACTGCATGATTTGACCCAATATCAGAAGTCTCAAATATTACTTGGGACTGAGAGGTCCAGAAAAATATCCTCTTGATAATGCCTACTTACATCTTGCGATCTGATGGAAATTCAGCCTGTGGAAATGCATCTACCCCCTCTCTCACTTTTCCTAGGAAGCCCTATCCAATGTTGTGATATCCATTTGTAGCAACTCCAGAAAGCTGAGATACATGACACTGGCTACTAATGAAAGCTGGAGAATAAAGCAATAATGACATCTTGGGAACAAAAAATGCAGACTGAAATATTACAGAAAGAAAGTTATCAGGCAAGAGATATACAAAATTCAATTTTCTGAGTGCTATATTGGCTTAAATGATACAAACAATCTTTTCATGGCCATCAAATGAAGCTTTTTTGAAAATGTTTTGTGAACTCACACACAGATAAAATAACAAAGAGATAAATAAACAGTGTCATCTTCCCCTGCACTGAAGCGCTACAGTACTGAGTACACTGCCTGCTCTAAGACTACTGACAATTAAGGATGTATCACCCTGAGCAGTATCTCTGTCTGCACGTATCTGATCTGCTCGTTACCATCATCCTCTGCCACGCAGCACAACCATGCACTTCATGGAATAAATATCCATTGAAGCCAAAGTGGCAAGTCAGCTGAGCACATAAATTGCCCAGGTTCTACCCAGGGACAAGAACAATTATCTTTCCAAATCCACTTTAAAACCCTGACTAAAGAATACTTTCTGAAGAGGTCAAGCCCTGATGATAGCTAGTACTTTCAAATGAATCTTTGTTATTGCCCAAATACAAAGAGCTGTTTTAATGCATCATGACAGCAGAATGCCTCTTCCCAGAGCGAGCTAACCCGCATTTCTGCAGATCATCACTTAAGTGTTCCATAAGTCATACAACTTTCTGGCTTTGAAAGATTGCCCTTTGATGTCCAACAGACAGATGTCAGCATAAAAAGACAGGGAGGGAAAAAAGTCCAAGCTCTGCACAACCAGCAATAATCAAGAGAACTGCAGTGAGCTTGTCTGTGGAGACCAAGCAAGCAATAGCACCTGAGCTATCTCCTCACCCCTCTGCTTCCAAAAACTGTTTATCAATAGCACAGCTACAAAAATGTCAGTAAGGTGAAGTGACCTAAGTCACCAGTCCTGTCAGTGGCTCTGCAACCACTTAACAGCACCACTAGCTCAGGAGCACCCACCATGGATAGAAATACAGCAAAATAGCGCACTTGAAGCCATAACACAAGTCAGCCCCTTGGGTGTCAACTGCTTGGGGAACACTGTGATGTAGCTTACACTACCACTGTCACTGCTGTTCCAGGGATAAACAGAAGGCTTCTGTCATCACTGTTTTCAATCCAGTCCTTTTCATAAGCATTGCCATTCAACTATAATGATTGTTTTGTTACGTGTGGTTCTACTCAAAAAACTGACTCCATAAAAACAGAATCATGGAGTTCATGTTTATTGCATCTCAATGATTTCCAGATCAAATGCAGTCAGTTTACAAATAAAAAAGATGTTTGGTTTGCTTTTCCAACTACCAGGTCTACAAACTCATGCTGGGATCTAGAAGTTAAGTTGTCATCTTTTTGGCTTGTACAATTGCAAGAGGAATGAAAAAGAAATCTGCTTGCCTGCTCCTGGAACAGCTGTGTACTTCCAGCTTCAACAGAGATAATAAGGAATAAAAATGAAGACAATATTTTCAAACTCACTTATCTAATTCTGTGCTCCAGGGCTCTAGAAAGGTAACCTGATTTTAAAAGCTACTCCAAGGGCAATTCAAAGTGACAAGACTTAAGTACCACTTAAAATTTTACTGCATATTTAGGTACATAAATAGTATGTACCTAACTTTAGACACCCATTTTTTAAAACTGTTCCCCTTAATTTAGTCAGCAAATTAATCAGATTTGCATGTGATTACACATAGATAGAAGATCTTTTCTGTAGGAAGGTGTTATTTTTATATAGACACTTGTCGGAGAAGAATTGCTTGTTAAACTAAGATTTATGAGTCCGCAGGCTGAGTCGACATTTAACTATTTGACAGCTGTAAATTACTGCATTACAGACATGGCCAATTTGCTTACAGAAACCCATGTGCTCACATGTAACTTAACCATTGCTCAGCTGTCTGTAAACCCCAGCATTGTAGGGGTTAGTAGGTTTCTCTTACAACAATTCTGACAGGTTGCAATCAGGTTTCTGAGCCCCATTATCCTGCACATGAAAGAAACAAGAAGTTCAAGGGGCTGAGGAATAGATTGGCTTTCTACCATGTTGACATACAGATCCTCTAACTCTTTGTCATGTCTTCTATGAGTTCCCTATAGCAAAAATTTTCAGCCATGCCTTGGCTTCTCCTCATTTCATCCCCCAATATATTCAGCTCTTTCCTCTGGGCTCCTGTGCCAAATGGTTTTGGATGCCACCAGTCAAACATATATTATACCCATAGGGCTGCTCTGTGGATCCCAGTGTCACCTCAAGCCTTGTAAAGGGTTTGCTGAAGAATTAGCTTTGAGGCATTTGTGAAACACAGATTCATGGAGGGCAAACTGAGGGAACATTGGCTCTGTTACCTAGTTGTCACAAAGCTTTCCTTCATGTACAGGTGCACTAATGCTGACCACCCCATCCAGGTCTGTGCTTTGCCTCCTCCATCCTTGCACCTTAGGGAGTTAACGACAACATCTGATGGCAACCAAAGAAAAAATGCATAAGAGCTTACAGGAGAAGTGGGCTGAAAATAAAAGCTGGGAACATGGCCAGCATTTGCAGATGTACTGAGTTAGCGAGTTCTGAGGAACATTCCAAAACATTAGCCAGTGTTACACACCCGGCCTTTCCATGCTGGTTTCATAAGCTGGAGGTGCCTGCTTGCAAGGGCAGTCCTGCCAGGCCCTCCCTGCAGCTTTACTGCGGCTTTCCTCCCTTTGCTATCTCCCTCCAACAAGGAAGAGCAAGGATGTTTAATTAACTCCAAATGCTAACATTTTTAGCTAAGTGTAAAATTGTTGATTTGGAAAGTAGCGTGCCTGGCTTTCATCATTAAGGAGCGCTGTGATCAATGTAACATCAGGCCAATTATGGCTGTTATGGTGCTGAGAGATGTATTTCTGTTCTCTGGATCTCTTTATGTATTCAGGTGAAAGCTAAGCAAGTGCAGCATCAAATGGTAATTGTGCTGCTTAGGACATACTCACTCCCAAGGAGTCCCATCAATCACACAACCTTTTAGTGCTAGGCAATTGCCAATCCTTTCCCAGCCAAGGCCTTGCCGCCCATGATGATGAAATCTGCCTGCAGATTTTAGAAGCTCACAGTCACACAAGGCAAGGCTGCTGCTCCTGCAACAAGCCACTGCTGACTTGCCTTCATAAACTGGCAAGGGAACTCTGAAACAAGCACAGTGAGAAGGAATGGGTGTACTTGTGGCTCACTCCGTCCTCCAGATGATATTTTCCCAGCAGCAGTCACAGCATGTGCTATTTGAGTCATCCTCATCTGAGAATGCAAATAGTTCCCAACCGGTAGCACAGTGTTTCTGCTTGCAGGCTGAGAGCTCAGCTTCTCCCCCAGTGCTCCAAGCTGAGCCCAGTCCTGGAGAGCTACGGGCTGCTCCACGTCAGGGGAAGGACCTTGTACAGATGGCATGGAAGGATGGCAGACAATGAAATGCTTGGGGCTGGAGGGAAAATTGAGCCCTCACAATACCAGTGGCTTTAAACTTTGGATTAAACCCTGTCCTTTGTTATGTTGATGCAGACAGGAGTAGCACTTGACAATATTCAGAGAATTGTGGATTTACCCCACTGAAACCATCCTTTGACACTTCTGTGCGACTTTAATCATGGTCTCTTTGCAAATTATTTTAATTCTTTATAGGAAGAAATGGATTTGCCTTGTCATTTACAGCACAGAATGTTGCATAGTTACTTGAATTTTCATGAAAAATAACATTTAATTGGAATCTAAGTTGAGTAAATTCAGATATCTGAAAGCAAAAGCAGCATTTTGTGGGATGTTGCAATTATTCCAGACAACAAAAAAAAAAAAATTCAGAAAATTCAGAACTGAGTTAAATGTAAAAGCAAACCGCTATGGCTGAAGTATGAAAGCAGTGTTTAGGCACACTAGCAACAATGCAGAGCCTCCAGGGATATCAAGGAAGGAGTACACAGCTATGGGTAGGGCACAGTACTACTGATAGCAGCAGATTAAATTGATATTGAAAGCCCTTTCCAGATTAAATTGATACTGAAAGCTCATTTCATTTTTTATCTTTCCCTTATTAAATTATTTTAGGATGAGGAAAGAAAAGACCACATATCTGTCTGCTAAGAGTAACACAGAGGTATGCTACATTAATCTGGCAATAAAGCCATCATGGACAATCCATTGGCTAAAAGCCTCAGGATGCATATCTTACTCAAAGTTGCTTATAAATTAATTTAGCCAAAGAAACAGTTATTGACTTATAAACATGGGATGTTTCTAACCATTCATTTAGCCATTATCCTGCAAAAAAGTAGCAGATGATGGAGATACCCAGACATCAGTGCAGGTCCCAATCCAGTTTTGTGGCTCATTTCAGAAAACTCTCAAGAAATTAACACTGAATCTACACTTGCATTTTACTCCTTGGAAGGAAACGGCCTTTCCTTCCTTGGTGTACCCTCTCTGAAAGCCTGTGAAGAACATAACCCATGTCACAGTGAGGCAGAAAAAAGCTGCAGGTGGCCCAATATGTGAAATCTTCCCCCAGTGCCATGCAGCTCTGCCTGGGGTCTTGCTGTGCCAGCTCTCATCTCCAGGAAGCTCTGACATTTTCCTTGGTGGTCCCAAGAGGAGGAAGGATAATGGTTCTCAGGGTTAGCCAGAAACATTTGGTTTTTAATCCTGGCCACTGACATAACTTGTGATCACAAGCAAATCATTCAGTCTTCCAGCATCTTGGTGCACCCACATGCTGGGGACAGTGTGTTTCCTTGCCTCCCAAGAGCAGCCACAGAGCCTGGAAGCAGCATCTTGTCTTTCCACTGGCCAAGAAAATTTCTTACCATCAGTGCTAAGTGGGTGTTTTTTCTGTATGGTTTGCTCAGAGGCAAGTTAAAAGGCAGAAAGCAAAGATAAAGCTGTTCTCTAAAGAAACTGTCCACCTCTAAAAGTGAGAAAGTATTCAAGTGCCACACATTAGCACTGCTGCCAAGTGAAGTCTTGAGCAATTAGTCTGCTGATGGCTTGAACTTCACTGGGTGTAATCTAATTTACCATCAGTGCAAGCCAAGTATGTTTCCAGCACATGGTGGTCAGAGAGAGCTACTCCCAGCTGCCCCACTGCCCTGTTCTGACCCAGTGAAGACCTTCAGTTGCAACGCAGCACTCAGCGCAAATATTTAGTGAAGGAAGTGAGACATCAGAGTGGCAAATACTGCATTCAGAAATTCAGAAAGAAAACCAGCTTGTCTGAGTCATCCCTGAGCTTTTAACACACACATCTGAGCAGGGTTGCTCCTATTCTGGAGCAGCCGCCATGGAGAACAGTAAAACAAATCTACTGTGTGGGTGAAGGGAGAGAGGCATGGCAAAGCCAAGTCCCTCTCTGGGGTCGTGCAGGGGGTTATCACAGGCAGGGATAAACCCTTATCCCTTGCACAGAGCCCTGTGCCATGCACTGCCTGGCCTCCCCGACACAGACCAGGACCCAACCAGGCACTTGCTTATCCTCCATGGTGCAGATGTTTACGGGTGTTTTTACTAAACACTTCAAAAAGGTGCCTGTCTCAGAAGCTTGTTTATACATTCTCAATCTTCTGAGCTTTGAAACATTTCATTAGATCTGAAATTCCCACCACAGCAAGTGGTGATCCTCAGAAGGTACAGAGTCTAGTTGGTAAAAGAGGTATTTAAGCACAGAGTGGGTGTTAGCCTAAATCTAATCCTCCTCATGCCTTCCTTATATCTGACAAAATCTGCACAAAATTTCTGAGTACCAAAGTCAGCAGATTTGAAAATAAAGCATGAAGCCACATACCAAATTGCCTGGATACTGGAGCATATAACTCCCCCATCTATGAGCTTAAAGGCTGCCAACACAGTTGCAGAGAGGAGCTGCTGTATGGGGCAACAAGCACAAGTCTCTTGTAAAACAGTGTTTGCAAAGCAGGAACACTTGGTCATCAAACCCATCACCTTCAACTTTTAAGGTATATGCCCCAACTTGGTATGGCATATTCAGTGAAATGGGTGAAAATTTAGTCCTCAATAGGAAAATCTACACACTGAAATCTGGAGTAATCAGTTGTTTGTCAGGTGAACCAGAACTGATGCCAAATTACCTCTCACTTAAAATGCCTGCCCCATATGGTTGCATGTGACTTCAGTAAATATGTGGTGCTAAGCAGGACATGGAGAGGGAGATGGCAGTCAGAAATGTTTCATGTGTGGCTAAAAAACAGAGAGCTTCAAAAAGACTCCCCCTGCTCCCAGTCTTCCAGCCAGAGAATCACATCTGGACCAAAAGCTGAAGAGAAGACTCCTCAGAGGCACCACAGCTTCCTACTCTGGAATACTTGGTTTGTGGAGTCTGTAATTGTACATTGAGTAAACTAACCAATAATGTGGCTAAAGAAATTAAAAAGAAAGGCATACCAAAAATGAGGGAAAAATAGCAATGGGCAGAAATGTTATATGATGCTATGAATGACTAGGTTATCTTTTGCTGCATATAGGTAAAACCTTACAAAAGGAAGGCCTTGTAAAATCATGGCTCAGGTCTGTTACTTCAGAGAAGTAGAAAAGGACTATGGGAAAGGGACTCTGCTGAATAAGAGGCAGAAAAACAAGTTATGCAATGACTGTGCATTCACATCATAGAGTAGGGTGGATGGTAGAATTATGTTTGTTCTGTTTTAAAACTAGGTAACTGATAATAAGCTAACTGCCTAAAAAGGCCCTGTTTTTGCAATAAAGCAGCTGTGCTTTGTACTGCCTGGGGACTCTGCATCCCTATGGACCCTTACCCACAATCTCTGTCCTTCATCCCACTGTCCTGTGAGGGAAACCAGGTCTCACACATGACTTGTAGCTGTGAGTCAAATCTGCTCCTCCAGACAGGAGATACATCCAAAGTCTCATATGAATCTCCATTACAGTGGGTTCCAGCCACATGTTCTTCTGGCATAGAAGGCCTAATTCCAAAACCTTTCCAGGGCCAAGACCTGGATCTTGTTATGAGGGGACTTGTGCTGAAGGACAGTCAAGAAGTCATAAAGGGATGTGCTCATCTCCAATCTCTCCAGGCTGAAGCCAAATGTCTTCATAGAAGCTTCCTGTTAGAGAACTGGTGTCATCTTGGAGACAATGCTTATCATTTCTTCAGGCTGAATACATATTTATTCAAGTCACAGATACATATTATTTCTTGAAAACAGGGCAGTCTAACTAGCCTATGATCTTCCTTTAACCTAACTGGAATTTCTAAGAACTTAAAGAAATATCTAGGACTTTTCTAAAAGAAAAAGATTGTGTGATAGCTCAGAACTGCCAGGCCTTTCCAGATGAAAGTGAAATGGAGTAAGAACAGACAGATAATAAGTGAAAATGAGGACAATGAATTAAAAAAAAAAAAAGAGAAAGGAAGACAGAAAGACTCACTTTTAAATGAAAATATTATCCTGCTAAATTGCATGATTAGAAGTCAAAAGAAGAAAATTTGAATGTGGCACAAGTTTAAAAAAGTACATTTCATGCAGATTTTTTTTAATCCTGTCTTCTAAATAGTCAATGATCTGTTGCACATAAAGCTGTGGGATAGTAATTGGAAACAGAGTCTAGTCCCATGACAGGAAATAAACTGTTATCAATGGCCTTTGCAGATCTCAGTCAAACCACTGGGAAATTGGTAGTCTTGAAAATTAATACGCAAGACCATGATCTTAGGGATGGATATAGCAAATACACTTATCTGTAATGAGTTCATACTGGTTTTTTGCCATAAAGATAACTCTTGAATAAGAAATCCAGCCATTTCCTGGCTTGGACTTTGTCAGGGTTCATGGTAACAGCATTGAGGAGAAAACCCACGTAATTTGCATGGCAATCTGAGACAGACTCCAGCTTCCAAGCAAGCACAAACAAGAGATTTTCTAGCATCTCCTGGGCTGAGCTAAAGACAATAACAGAGCATTATATAACGTGGCAGAAACCCATTTTCACCACAATCCATTACTGCAGTTGAATCACTCAATTCTGCAAACTGCACTGATCATTCAACATTAATTGGGGCAAATTAAGTTATAATTTATGACTGTTCTACTTCATAATTATTTATGGAAAGAAATGGTGAGGAACTAATAATTAAGATGATGAGGAAAAGCTTCAGAATAATTTGTTAAACAAGAGTGCCCTTTCTTTTCTTTCTCCTTTCTACCTGCTTAGAAACAGCCTAGTAACTTACCTCTTGGTTTCCTGGGCTGTCATTTATAGCTGTGCCTCAATATCCAACTCACAAGAAACAGAAAATTCATAGCCCACTTTCTCTGGATGCATGGGTGGGACCTATGTCCATAGTGGTATTAGAGACACCCAAAAGCCAGTGGACATCCTCGGATGATACAACAGCGGAAAGTGTTTTTATAACAAAAAGGGAAAATAAAGAGAAGAAACCAGAATAGCCTGGAGATCTGGAAACCAAGGGAGGAATCCCTGAGTTTGAGGCAGATGGGAGGAGTCCATGAGTCTGAAGCAGACACATCGTTAGACCAACAGTCCAGGCACAGTGTGACTTCTGCACTGGGCCTGAGCCTCTCTTTTTCCAGAATGATTTGGACCCTTAATGAAATAAAGAAATCATTTCAAACGAGATCAATAACTACTGCTTATCTTATATACACAGAAAAGGAAATTTAACTTAGGCTCAAAGTTAAATTAAAAATAAAAAGAAAACATCTAGCTGTGTAACCTCATTCCTTTCATAGCCTATTATTCCTTGCATATTGTCAGTCCTCTTCAATTAAATGCCCTGTGCTATTTTAAAGACTATTAATCAGTGCCAGTTCAAATAGATATTGTAAATTCATGCAGATGAGGAAGACAGACCTCCAAGCCATAATTATTTATTTCAGGCTAAGTTGCTCAAGTTATAAACTGCCTTTTTGAACATAAAACAGGCCTGAATGATCCATTTTTCCATGGTGATCAGAAGACAAGGTGTGAGGTTGATAAGAACATCCCGATATTTGGCAGTAAAACCTCATCAAACCTTTCCAGACAAGATAATATTCAAATCCAGAATCTGAAATAAAAGCAGTATGCAATTTCTTTCCAAGCTGAAAATCCATGATCATTTTGTTCCCATTTTTCTCCTGTCAGACACTGTTTTCTTAAACAGAAAATATTTGTTGTAGAAAAAACCTAAAGGAGTTGACATGCATAAAAAGACTTTGGTTCCCACCCTGCTTTCCTGTTTACCAAGTAGCAAATCTTGCCTGAATTTCTCCACAGTACACAAAGATAACTAGCAGCTAAATAACACACTGCCAGCAAACATATCATTACAAGGCCAAGTCAGTTCATACTATCCATGCATGAAACACCCACTGAAAGAGATGGGAAATCTTTACACAGAATCACTCTAGATTCAGGACCAGGTGGTAGCGTGGAGCGTATAAATCAGAAAAGTTGGACCTGATTTCTATTTTTGAAGATGATGCATCTTTAAACAAAATAATGGAGCAAGCTAGAGACTGGTGATAGGCTCAAATGATGGCTGTTTTCCCAGGGAAGAACACAAAACCATGTTACTGTAAAGGATGATGATGGCTTTTCACTTTGCTGGAGAGACAGAGAAGGATTTTGAGGACAGCTCACAAGAGGATGTGTTCATGTCAAAGAGCAGCGGAATGTACAGATAATCAAGCAGTTATAAATGCACTTGATAAGCCACCACACTAAAAAGCTTGGCAGAGCCATTACCCATCTTCTAGGCAAGAGAAATGTGTGCCCCAGCCTGCTCAAGCATTCACTGATGCTCAAGCTGGCCCCATTTGAGTCAGCCTCTTGGTCACCCTGCCACTGTAACCACAACAACTTCACCATCTGGAAATTCTTCCTGGAGCCTATTCTCTGCAAGAATTTGGATCTGAAATGAAGACACGCAGGCAGTGAAAAAGCAGAGCCTGAACAGCAAAAGCTGGACATGGCTTCAGGACAAATGTGCTCCTTATTCTGTCCCCATGGCCCTCCCTCACCTGTATTAGCCATTCAGGCTTGGAAAAGAGACCTCAGTGAGGTGGGATTGTGTTATGTTGACCCTGTGTACATGGACCAATTTTCTCATATTATAAAAGCAGCATCCTCCTAAGCCCAGGGATGATGAACATCCTTTTATCTGCCAAATTTCTCATGTCAGGTGTCTCTATGAGAAAAGATGGTTCTTTTTGTTCTGCCCACAGCAGCAAGCCAAAAATGACAAAAATAGCAAAACCCCCAAACAAACGAAAGTCCCTACACACACATACCAAGTCCCTCCCAAAAAAACAAACCAAAACAACACAAAAACCCTATGCCTACCAAAAAAAAACCAAAAACCACCAAAACAAAAGACAGAACTATTTAGCATTTTTTGCCTTCTTTGAAATACCACAAATACGTCTGACAATAAACCAGGATTTTCAAAGGGATGTCCATTTGGGGAACCTAGTTTCTTAGCAACTGCAAGTCACCTCTTAAGGAGTAGCGATTTCAAGAAGAGAAGCAATGAGCACGCTCTAAATCTTGCTTCTTTTTAGGAGGTTTCAGAAGGGAAATTTGAAAATATAAACCCTCAAAACATCTGCTTCCACTGGCAGAATTTCATCTCAGTGTCATATCAGACACAGCCTGCAGGATCCCCTGTGCATCTTCCTTCTGCTCCCACTAAAGTAAGGTGCTATTGTCAGTGCTGTAAGCAGGTCCTGTTTACATTAAGATCAATCTTTCAACATGCTTAGGAAGTTCAAACAAGCACTTGGCTGTAAATCTGAGAGGTTTACCCAGACAATGTTGTTAGCTGTTTGTGTATGTAGGAAATGCTGCAGGTTGACCTAACACTTCTGAATAGGAGTTTTACTACGTCTCCTGTGTCAGTCACAAAAGTGACGGGAGGAAAAAAATGTTCATTGCTATTAAAAAAGAAAGTCCATTCCCAAAATAAGATATATCACACTCCATCACTCCTCTGCCAAACACTCCTGTGTACTTAATGACTCCACTAGGAAAAGAGATTAAAGAGAATTGTATAGATTGTCATTTGATAATCCAATCTCTTTCAACCTGCAATTCTGAAAGCAGAATGTTCTGGCATCCCACCCCACGCTTCAGCAGCCAGAATATCAGATACAACCAAGGCTTGCCTAATCTACTGCTAGTAAGAGATGAGAGTTTCCTTTGCTGTTGGAGCAGAGATTTTCTATTAGTTTAAAACAGAAAGCAGTGCAGATGAGCAGAACACAGGGCAGTTTTGTCCTTTTCACTTGTCATGCTGAATGGACTGTCAGCAGTTCAGTCTATCTATCATGAATGCTAAAGCACTGCTTCAGAAGGGAGTCCTCAATAGAGCTGCTGTGGTACCAGGCAGCCTCCTAATTCCCACTGCTGCAAGAGCAGCACAGCACACTAAAAAATCCTCTCCCCACAAAAAACCCAAACATCCTCCCTTCCCCCACATTTAACAACTTTTTTGCTCTCCATTTCTGCATTGCTGAATATACATCTGGGATGGGATCAGTCACATTTCAGTGCTGCACACTTTACCCCAGCTCTCTACTGGGAAACAGGAATCACTTTAGGTACCTCTTCAGGCAAATTTCTTTAGTGGCCTCTTGTTTCCCCCCTCTCCCCTGCCTCCTAGCCTTTTCTGATTTCTGAATAATTTGTTCACACAGTATTGCTTCCTTTGCTATTAGAAGCCATAAATCAAAGCACCATTATTACAAGGTCTTACACTTTCAGAATCTATTAATATTTTGTTTCTTTGGAAAATAAAAATCTATGTGACAAGTATGAGGGAGTTACAATTTCTCTTTTAACACAGGCTGATGGAAATGGAATTTCATCCAAATTTCTGCCAAAACCAAACATTTTTTCCCTATTACTTTAAAAACAGAAGAGTTCCCTGAACCTTGGCTCATCAGGCTTGTGTTTGCAGATGCTGCCCAGTACAATGTGCTTACATGTTGGGCTCCTTACCTCCAGGGTCCCACCCCAGCCTCTGGCATCCCTTGACCCCAGGACAGCAATTTGAGGAGGGTTCTCCCAGGGTCCCAGCCTCTCCTGTCAGCTTTGCTATCTGTCACCACCAAGCAGCATGGAGTGACACTGTGCACGAGGAAATCACCACTACAAGCCTGGCTCAGGGGACCTAAAATCAGGTTCATATGGCAGGACAAAATTACCATAGGACAGGGAACTGCTGAACCAGGCAGCAGAGATATTTGCTCTGGTAGAGCTGCTCAGCAAGAGAAATGCTTACTGTCCCCTAAATTGTTTTTCCTGGTCTTCTGGACAAAATCTCCTTTTGCCATTAAATTTGTAAAAGTCACATTACTTTGAAGATGGCTGTTATTCTGGATTGCTTTACAGATGTCAGGATTATTTACTACAGAAGTTCCTTTCATTAAGAAAAGAATTTTTATAGTTGAATTTCACTAGTTGCAAATAAGTGAGACACCATTTAAAGCACCAAAGAAGGTCTTTCACCACTTCAGAGCATTGGTTTTTGTAACCACTTTTGCAGATCTGCAGAATTTATGGCTGAAGTGTGTTTGTATAATGTGATCCCGGATTCCAAGAAGCAAGATTCCAAATAATTCAAAGCTAAACAAGGTCTCACACAAATTATAAACTGTGAGGTTCTGTAGTGTCTTTTTATTCGGGGATCTTCTGAACATAAAAGAGAGTGCAGCCAGAGTCATTAACAGCTGGCTGTCTCTTCCCAGGAACTCACTGGTAGGAACCACTGAGGTCCATAGTCGCTGCTGGAGGATGCCAGCACAGCTGAATGCTCCATTCATCATCTGGAAGCCTTTAACAAAGATTACACACACACAGACTTCAAAAGGCCAAAGGTTTAGCCAATCTGTGAAAACTGGGCAATTAGTGCAACATCTCCTGTTAGAAGCTGGTGTCCTCAGCTAACAATCCAGGACAGATCACTGAAAACAATTAGGGCTGTTAACACACAGGACACTAATGACATTTACAGTGTGAAGTCACGTGGCACCTCAGCATGATGTCGAGATTTTATATCAGAGGATACATATGCAAGCACAGGTTATAAAGCTGCTCATTAGAGACTACCAGAAATGTCACCTTAGAATCCCCACTCCTCTGAGTAAAAATGTAAAAGGAGTCACATGTTTTTTGCTGGTGATATATACTAAAGATCACTGGAGTTGTACATTTACATACAAGAAAAAGAGAGAGACAGAGGTTCCCGTCCTTATTCCTTATTTGCCACATTTGTAGGGACAAGGAATGGGTCTTGATGGGTTCTGAAGCTAAATGCAATGAATCAACAGCAATAACAGGCCATGGAGATGGATTTAAAATTCTGTTCAATCCCACTACTTGTCTCATCTTTCATAAAATAGTAGAGCTCCCTCTGTGCTGCCAATGATGGGGTTTGATTACTGTAGCCTTTTTGAGCTCTCTCACACTTTTTAATGATGATGGAAAGATGTATTTCACCTCTAGCTTTGCAAATTCTGTTCTAATAGGAAATTCAAACAAGGTTGGTTTTAGTCAAGTTTTGAAAGAAAACAAATTTTGTAATGTCAAAATTTTTCATAAAACAGACTTTCAAGTGCTCACTAACTGCCATCCTGATGCTTTAGTGGACATTTAGCAGAGCAAATTTAAAACAGCTGAAATATCTGGAAAAATTAAATTACAACTCTTGATCTAAGAAAAATATAAATTGATGGAGTAACCTGCATTGGATGCAGAATTAAAATGCACATGGGAAATAAACTGGAATAGCTCACTCAATTTTTGTTCATCACAGGTCATCAAGTTAAAATGAGAAAAGCAAACTTACAGTGTTTTACTAACCTGAATTATGGAATAGCAAGTGGTCTAGGACTGCTCCCATAGAAGTTTGGAAAAAATACACATTTTAAAAAGACTGATTCTTCTGACAAATTCATAACACAGTATGGCCATGGGCCGTAAAGGACAGACCACACACACACTTTCTGGACAATCAGTGACTGGACAAAAATTTTCCTTCTGACTTCATGATATAAACTTAATGGTTACCAATTATTTACTCACTCTGTAAATAAAGGTCATGGTTTGGTGATGTTTCTCTGCTCTGCATATGCTTAAACAATACGAAAATCAATGCACCATAAGGGCAGGGCCATGGCCTTTTTTCAAGCAGGAAGTGTTCTTTGTCACATTTTAAAAGCAAAAATCCAAACCCAGAGGAGCACAGATGAGAACGTCTTCTGCTGTCATCTTATTTCAAAAGTTCCATACCTTCTTGGTGATTTCCCATGGGCATCTCCTCAGAGCACTGACTCCTTCTTCATCACAGCACATCCAACAAACTCCATCTCTCTCCTCAACCACCTAACCCACTCATCTTCTTATTGGGCACAGCTGTGGCCTGTTAAGGGCAGGCAGGGCTGTTCCTACTCTTTGGTGATTAGTACAGCTGCAACTCCTCAGGTGTGAGACTACCTTCTGCACTATCTTTATTTTCTTACATTCTATCCCTCCACAGTCTTCAAAGAGTTCAAAGTGAACTGCAGCCCAAATGCAAAACACAAAAATATTTTCTGTCAAGGCTTGAAAATGCATTTTCCCTATTGGCTGGTGGTGACTCGGTGGCTTTGGCTGGTACTAACATGTCATGAAGCCATCACACATTTCTATACTTTTAGGATTCCACCTTTAAAATAACCACCAAAATTGCGAGAAGCCCAAAGCACAATTCTCCAAACTGACACATAATCTTAGGCCTTTTATGTTTCTTCCCTTTATCACATGAAATGCATCCACTGATTTGCAGAGTGTGGCTTTGTCAGAAGCTTTTTTCTATAATCACTCTAGGAAAGCAGAAGACACCTTGCAACACCCACCCCATGCCACCCAGCCTTTTCTTTCTTCCTTTGTTCCCTTCAATGGCAGTAGCAGGAAGGAATTCCATACAGCATTGAGGATGAACAATTCAGTTAATAACATTGCTGGAAATTCACACATCTGGGATAAAAGTAAGCTTCAGCCTGACAGCTGTTTGAAACATACAGATAGTCTCATCCTGTTGAACAAGAGCTCCCCAGTACAAATTTTAGATGACTCAGACAACGTTTTATTCAATTTTACTAACTTGGGATTTAACACTTGCTTGTGAAAAACCTGCAAGGTAATTTGCAGAGGCCTGAAGATCTGTGGAGATTAAAAGACCTTCAACTAACCTGCAGTTAGGAGAGAGCACACCTGAGCAATGTGAGTGTCAGACAGGTTTAACTGCCCCAAGAGCTTTGGGTTTGCACCACCCAGCAGAGGACAGAGCCTGGCCCTGGCACTCTCCTCTCATGCTCAGCTCCACAAGGGATCACATCCTGTTAACATCTGCTGCCTCAGGATCCCTCAGGAGGCAAACTGGAGGAAGCCATCAGTCATTCACTACATCTGTCACACCTGTGTTAGCCACCGCTGTCCAAAGGAGTTTCTGTACCCGCAGAAATTGGGTATAAATTGGGTATAATGCACTTGCAGATCCTTGTCCTCAGCGCTAATAATAATAATAATTGTGCCATGCACAATCTGCTGGCCAGGAAAACGCTTTCATTTACGATATGAATAATAATAAGCCAAGAATTTCCTCTTCTCTGCTAAGCAAAACTGACTTCTGCTCACTTTTGGCTCTGTCTACCCAATGTTTTGAGCATTTCCTGCATGCTTTGAGAAGGCAAAAGCTGACCATTCCACTCACAAGCATCCCAATACAACTTCTGGTGCTACAAACCCCTCCTTTAACAACAGCCAACAAAGAGACGTCTCCAAAAACCTCTCAGCTGTCCCATCAGCAAAAATGATGCTTTCAGGAGAGATTTCCACCCTGTTTTTAAAGCTAGAAAGATGGATCAGATCAAACCAAGTCATTTCAGCACAGGGGAGGGAGTAGGCAGGAGGCAAATGTGAAGGCATACAGGGAAAATACACACACAACCAGTATTTCACTGCAAGGACCTATAATCTGGCAGTTGGACACGTCCAGCTTTTTTTTTAACCTTTTGTTCATTGTTTTAGTAATTTTATCTCTTGATGACAGATGAGGCGGATATTACTAGGAAACTAAATGATTTCTTTGACTCAGTGTTCTGCAGGGAGAATGAGGGAAACATGCCAGAATTGGAGAGAAATTTCCCGGGGGCAGAAAATGAAAAATTAATGAAATGCTAGGCAACATGCAAGTATGTCAAATGACCGAAAAAAAGGAATAAGAACAATTAAAATCAAACAATGCTCTGGAGAGGTCGGAAGGATCAGCAAGTCAGGAGCAAGAGCCTGAAGAACCTTTATGGAGGAAACCCTTTAACTCCCCATGAGGAGCAGATGAGAGACCAAGCAAGCTCAGGTTCAGGACAGAGAGTGAGGAACATCAGGCTTTCTGAGCCTGGCCTGAGCTCTGGGAAAAGTTACTGGCAGTAACTTGAATAAAAAGTGACACACATTCACAGGAGGGGTGTCAAGGTGAACAGACCTATTTTTTTTTCCTGTAGAGAGGTGACAATGAGGACAGATCCAGAATGAATAAGCCAATCATGCTGAATTAGTTTTCAGCAGACAGGTACCTTCTCTATAGTCAACAAGCAAGTGCAGAAGACAGTATAGATATGCGATAATTTAGCAGGTAGGAGGAAAAGTAATATGTGGGCTGATTTTCCTTTTTGTACATAAAGCTGTGCACATATTATTGCATATGGAGGTGTTCTGCACCCATGACCCAGTGATTGAAAGGCTGCATCAGCACCAAGCCCAAATTTGCTGCTCCTATCTTGCAATCACTCAGTTGCTTGTGAGCTGAGCAGTCGACAGCTCTGAGTCCCAGCCTCAAACCCACTCCCATTGTCAAACTGGCTCTGTGCACTGATCCTGCAGTGGGCCTGCATTTGTAACTGCAGTCTCAGCTTGGAAACTGCTCTCTCTTGGTGGGAGACACAGGAGAAGGCTATGGATTTAGTTTCAAACTCAAGAAGGCACTTAGGAATATGGCTATGCTACTTTGGGACAGGGCTGTTCTCCTAGATTAGTGAGTGACACCTCAGCCTGCTGATTAAAAGACTGATGCAGAAACACAAAAAAATTAGAAAATAGGTCAATCACTCACTTCTGAGAACAGAAGAGAAGGGATAATGCTGGAAAACAAATAGTTGAAAGGAAATCTGACTAGATGATGGTGTAGGATATTGATCAAGAAAGAATCACCAGTGACAGCAAAAAAAAAAATCAAACAGGTCAATGATGGAGAACAGAAAGCACCTGCTTTACAAAAAGCAGAAAAAGCTTTCTTGTGGTGCATATCCCAGAAAACCAACATGCTTTGCCAGGCACAGTGCCTCCAGGCTCCTTAATTATTTTTTAAAAGGATTAATTTTCTATCAAGGCTGCTTACCAACAGGTCACATGCTGAGCATAGAATATCTGCTGCTATCCACTAGGCTGCATTCCCCTACCACAAGCAATTCTGTTTTACAGAAGCAGAGTGAGGAGAATTATCAGATGGTGAAAAAGGTGCCAAGACTTCTTTGATGGAAGGTGATAGACAGGTCTCACACTTTCATACCAACTGTTTCAAAGCCTGATTTTTCAATCACTTTTAATAATTTCTCCTGGATCCAAAACGAATGTGGACAGATGACATGATACCCAGACAAAACCTGATTCTCCCACTGGGAAGAGGAATATTCCTGTGGTTTGTATGAACTCAACTTTTAAAGCCAAAGAAAGTAACATTTTTCCTATATGCAGCCATTACATTTCCTTTCTATGCATCTCCTTCTTCCTGTAAAAGAAAAACACTCATGAATAAGTGAGATTCAATATATATACATATTTATGTATATATATAAAGTGTGATGCTGGAAGAAACCTGCTGCCAGAAACCCTGCATGCTTTGGGACTGAAGCTGTGCTGAAATCCACTGGAGCCCTTCATTCACTTCTTGGTGGGCATCTTTCAAAACCCTGCACAAAGCTGTACCCCAGGGCCTCTCCTGCAGGTGTGAGGAAACTCACGGATTTTACATCACAAATGGCACGACATGAGAAACATCCCCATTCCTACCAAACTGACTGGCAGGCTTTTCTCCACTTTTCTGAGTGTTTCACCAGTTCAACAAGAATAAACACATTGTAAATGGCTGTCCACCAGCAGTGTGTGGGTAAAGTGATGCTCACCAAACCCAAGCCAGACAAAAGGCAAAGAGCCAGCTGGCACCTGTCGAAGAAAGCCAACAGTAGGCAGAAAAAGCACAAGGTGGAAAGGGGGAGTGCCAGGTTTTTACCTCAGGTATGTCTGTGCAGCCTTGTGAGTCCCTGGGTTTGGAAGTGGATTTGTGCAGGTGTAGCCAGCACTTTCACTGTATTTATTGCAGCATCAGGTATAAAGCACTGGTTCAGTGGCACAATGATGAGCAATGACATCACAGCCCAGATTTGCTTTTGGGTCTACAGCTGCTCATCTAAATTTTTGGCAGCCATCTCCATGAGCTAAGGTTTTCATTGGGCTCTTTGTTTGGTACCGGCTGGATCCTCAGCAGCTGGAGTCAGCAGCTGTAATTTCACATTGCTGCAGTGAAACCCAGGGGAGCTGTTGTGATTTGTCCCAGCTGAGGATCTGGCCCACAGAAGGAGAGAGATCACATCATAAGGGAAGCAGCTTCACCGAGGAGCCATCCAGTCTGCCATCTGGCTTTGCAGCACAAGGGGCTGACACTTTACCAGAAGGAGAGGAAGGAAAGATTCCACTGAGCCCCTGTCTGGATGTACAGCCCTGCACCAAAGTTGGCTGGGGATGTAAATCCCTGCATAGGACCCTTTCCTACCTGGAAGCACCAATCTTTGCCCTGAATATTGCTATGCATTTTTCTGCATATAAATCAGCTGCATCACCACGACGCTAATTCATTAACTGGCACAAGCGACTCCTAAATAAAACTCAGCACTTTGCAGATTTGAATTACACACACACACACACACACACACACACACACACACACATGCACACACACATATAAAGAAAAAGAAAAGCCAGACTTTTTTGCCTTCCTCCAAAATCCAACACAAAACAATGACCAGAGCAGGCTGTGAGCTACTTGGGAAGTAATGTCATGGGGAGAGATGAACCTCAATGAAATGGCCATGTGGGGAGAGGAAGCATTGTGCAGGGTCTGGCTACCAGGCTCCTGGGGAAGAAGTGTCTCCAAAATCCAGGGATGAACCCACCCACAGATGGAGCCCTGTGATTCAGGGCTCTTCAACAAGTGGAAGAATGTGTACAACCCACAACAGTTTATCCCTGGGCCCCTTTTCTGCATTTACATCTCAGATATTACATCACCTTGTGATGCACCCTGACCTTGGGGTGTCCCACAGCTTCTGTGTGGTCCTGACATCCTTGCTGAGTAACATTAGAGAAAAGGCTCTGAAAAACCCCAGCAAGAGGCTGGTCCATCAACAGACATGTCTCCAAGCATGCCCCAACCCTCACTGTGCAGCTCACAGGATTCCTTGGCTCACTGCATAATTACAGAGAAGGCCAAAAGAATTTTATTTGGATAAGAGGTGTATTTGGCGGCCAATCACTGAAATAATATTTCAACTTGTCAGACCATCTCCTCACGAGAAGATCTCAATATTATGAGGTTAAGAAAATCTGAATGTGAAGCAGAGCCACAACACAAAAGCTGTGCTATCTGTCAAAGTCATCAACAGCCTTGTCGGTAGGATTTAACAGTCAAACTCCCAGCCTAGGGCCTGTCAGCTCTGTCTCCCACAGCAGATAATACATTCAGCAGCAAAACTCTTTCACATGAGACAACAAATTATTTGACCACAGAAGTGAACTTTGGATTTCAGATTCTCCTTCTCTTCATTGGTGATGAACATGTAAAAAAGGATGTGAAAAAAAGAACTGCAAAACAACAGAAAAACAGATGTAAGTATTTCTGAATTAGACTGGAAGTTTTTTTTCTGACAGAAGATTATACACACCTGATCTGCAGTACTTCCAGGACTGCGTCCCTAAAAAAATTCCTAATTTAGCAAGTAGGTTTGAAACTTGTACAAACTAATAGCTGACCTTGCTAATCATTGATCAGAAAGCACTTTAGTGTGGAGTAATCCCCTTGCAATCCATCTACAAAAGCTCTCAACATTGCTGAAATGGTGGGGCTGGTATGGCTAGAAGGAAACAGGACTTACGCTCAGCCTCCCTATTCCCATGCAGGAAATGACAGCAGAGTGTAAAATCAAAAATTTGAATTAGCCAAGTCTGGGAAACCTCTAACTGGGGAATTCAGAATGTCTGAAATGGAGGGGAAAATTGCTTCCTGAGTGGCTGCACTCAGTGCCACAAGCCACAGGACAGCCCTGTCCTGAGCTGAGGGTGGTGAGCAGCAGGTTTGCTCTGATGACAGTGCTCCAAGCGCCTGGGCTGCATGGTGACATTCCATGCTTAACTGAGGGCACATGGCCACCTCCAGCTGCAGAGAGCTGAGCCTGAATTCCTCCCCTGCCCCACTACAGTCAGTACAGAAATTCAAACTCCAAAGACACATCATCACATGTGATTTCGCAGACACACATCTGAGTTGCTACAAGAGCTGGTGTCCTGCCTCACCAGCTTGCACACTCCCAGTGCTGAATGCCTCAACGCTGCTCTGAGAGCTTTTGTAATCACTGGAATCACTTGTTACAAGCAAAGGAGTATCTGACCTTTCTCTCCAGAGGAACTAGCAAATTAGCCCTCTAAACCTGCATCAATTGGGCTGTGTTAAAAGGGAGAGCCTTCAATCTCTGCAGTAAATCTGTAATTCAGACAGCGTGCAGAGCACTGGGATAAGGGGGGCATCTGACACCAAACAGATGTCAGATTTTATCCTTTTTTTTCTCCTCTCTGCCTAGTCTAGACAGTGGGTCTCACGTGCTCCCACTTGGGGACACATCTGCTTGATCAGATGAGCAGTGATCATGTGGATCATTCAGAGAATCTTCTCTGAGAGATCCAACACCTACATCATTGAGGGGTGACAGTGACACCCCAGCACAGGCTGCAGGCAGGGTGCCCAGGTGAGAATGAGCTGATCTGCTCTGCTTTTCAAACCAAGCTGACAAATCCAGAGGCAACACACAGCAATGTTCAGTGCTGGAGGGCAAGTGAACACCTCAATGCCACAACACAGGCAGGGGAGTGTATCCTGCACCAGGCACCCCAACCAGCCACTGTGATCCCGTTAATGAGGACAGGGAGAAAACAAGCCACAAATCTCCCCTGCCATCTCAGTCTGAGACATTTGAAAGACTGTCCTAAAATTCTTTGTTCTTCTCAGTGTTTGCAGGTCACATCTTTGATAAACCAGTTTCCAGCTAAACTTTAAATGACAAGTGAGGCACTTGTCATTAAGGCACTTGTCAGTGCTCCCAGGGCAGGGGAGGCCCCTGGGCTTGGGCCACTTCACAGTGTGGTGCTGGAAGGGAGGCTGCTGGGCTGGGGGCCCCAAACCTCCACCAGCACCCCCTGCTCAGCTTCCTGTGAGTACAAACATTGCACCCTCAAGCACAACAGTAGGAAAGAAATTTAAGATGTTTGAGATGTTTAAGATAAGTGGGTCAGTTAGCAAGGCTGCACAAATGGCATTTCCAGAAGGGTATTGTTATTTATACAGCACCATAGGGGACTCTGGAGAGTCAAAGACAAATAAATCATGACAGACTCCTTCCCTGAGGGACTTTGTAATCTACAGCTCCAACCCTCAGGGATGGTAAATGCTTCCTGTGAGGTGATTAGTGCTATCAACTCCCACTGACTTTATAATAGACACAAGGATGCTTAACACCTTGAAAGATAGCACTTTCAAATTACTTTCATCTTCAGCACTAAGGCCACTTACAAATAAACATAAAGTTTAAACATAAATCAAGTAGCAAACGGTAACTATACCAAAGAACAATATCCTGCAAAGGACAGGTGGAGGACAGGACTTCCTAGATTTTCACCTCCAGCTTCTACACCACAGGGATTTCCTGATAGGAGACTGACATCTCTGAGGGGTTGAACAGAAAAGTGACCTCACATGAGAGTGCAGCAAGACTCAAGGGAAAACATCACAACCAAAGCTGACCTTCAGCACTGCCTGGGACAAGACACCTCACTCCTCTAAACTGTTTCTGGGATATTTCTTCATTTGGGGTTTTAAAGTTGGGTTTCTTTACCATTTCCATTTCAGTTGCTTCATAAATGTTAGTTGTATAATACTAAACCATCTACAGCAGAAAAATTCCTTTCCTAAAAAATAAGTGATCCAGATGGAAGAGATGCAGGAGTGTCCTAGATCTTCAGACTATAAATCTGATTCAGCTGCTGCCTCCAAGTTCAATCTTTTAATTAAATTTTCTCCTTTTATAAGTAGTTTTGTGTTTGGGAGGGGAGAGGGGGATTGGGCATTGAATCTTGCAGCAATGAGGTTGCTTTTTTCCCCCCCCAAATCCTACACCTCCAGGTAATTTAAGCTGCTTCCCCCATATAATGATTGGCATGCTGCAATTCCATAAAAATTTCAACAGAGAGACAGGTCAATCCTTATTATGAACCCCTATCTTGCTGAAGCTGTATTATTTGAGGCAGATAATCAATGTAATATTTATGTGCTCTATTTATTAACACCTTTGATGACTAATGGTGAAGGTTATTTGTGTTTGTTGAGGGGTTTTTAATCACATTGCCTATATTTCTGTATAGACAGGGAGAGATTATGATCCTGTTCCAGCAAGTGGTACAGAAAACACTGTACAGAAACCCTTCAAATCACTAAGAAAAATGAGGACATTATTTTACATTCAGGAGGGAAAATACTGTTCACCTTTTTAGCACGTTTCATTTGGAGAACTCAAAGTGTTTTGAAGAGATGAAGGATGGGGAAGAGACCGTGTCCATTAGAATCAACTAAGTTACTCTTTCATCTTCAAAGTGATCTATGTTCAAGTCTTACAAGCAGAGGGACAGAGAAGTACAGCCACTGTGGGGTTTGACATCAGAAATATCCCACAAGGAACCTCACTGTGAGCAAGGCATACATGTGGAGAAGTGGACACAGGCCCTGCAGACTACATGCCTCAGGAGCAGGATTCACTTTCCTGTGCTTCCCTCTCAACTGCAAAACTTCCCCAGCACACATACATCACTCATATTACCCTGTTCTATAAGCAGTTGAAGATGTGAAATACATCAGGGGTTTAACATCCAATTAACTCTAGAAAGGGACAGGACAATTTTTAATTTTTAATGTCCACAGCTTCAAAAAGTTTCAAAAGTAAATCCTGTTAGTATAAGAACTTCTTCTAGTTCCAGAGACAGTAATATAAATACAGGTAGTATCCTAAAAATAAACATCCCAGGTGGATAGAAACAGGAAGAGACAGAAGAGAGGTATGAGTTTATTTACAGACCAGTGTGAAACTGCACAAGGCTTTCCAGCCTTGTCATCCTCTGCTTCCCAAAGGACTCCTTAAACATGCTATTGTTTTCACTGGGATTTCATTCCAATGGGGGGAAACAATCAATCAAAGATATTTTCTGCTCTAAAATGCTGCTTGTCTTTATGAGGTAATAATAAACATATTCATATTAAATTCTATTCCTGTGAGAGATGAACAGCAGCAGCACATATACGAGCAGTTCCTCTAAGTTTCACATTTTCCCAATTCACTGAAAAAAACAGATTTCCTTTCTGTCTTGCATTTCAGACAGGGCTAGATTTTAAATGAGGAATGTCTTTTGCAGGTGTAATTTTTGCATAATTAGGGCACCCTCGTTTCTCTGGCAGCCTTGAGAAGAGAGACAGGCTAAATCTTTATGTCTCCTTCTGCCTCTGTGTGGCTGCATATCAAAGACCTAGAAATACTCTATACCCTAAATTCAGTTAGAAGGCTGAAAACCTCAATAAAGGCTCAGGGCTTCAAAAGCAATATCTGAGTGCTCTGCATTAAGCACCACATCTTCCATTCAGTAATCTCAAATTACTTTGACTACTTCGTACACAGATCAGACTCAGATTTTTGCTCCTATCTTGTTAAAGCAGCCTCTCTGTCACCAACACTGCTCCAAACAGCAGTGAGAGCACTGCTTAGAAACTCATCCAGATAACAAGGAAAAAATACAAAAGAACATAACTTGTGTTATATATGCATTGCTCAGCATAAAGCAAAAGTCAAAGAGTTGTGAAAGCCAGAGAGAGAAAACTGAGCATGTGTGTGTATGTAAATGTTTATACCATCCATTCCTAGACAGACAGTGATACACATATATAGATGTGGATGGTATAAACCTGTCACATTAGCAGCCTATACAAAAGAAGTGCAACACCACTAGCAGTTGAGATAGACAATTCTTGGAAATACTTTTTGCTTTGCCATCCATATCTGTGAGATACACAACTTTCTACAAGATGTGGCCTCACTGTGTGTTGCTCTGGCTTCCTGGATGCCATACGTTGTTTGTCCAGGTCACAATGCATGCATGGCATGGCTCTTTTTGGCTGCCACCTGGTTAAGATGTTGTGAGTGACATGGCTGATTCCAGGGGATAATGCTGTGCTCTTATACAGCAGATGAAATGTGTTTTCCATTGTAGCTTGTGAAAACTTCAAAGTCCCCAGTGCACTTTCACTTAATGCCTCTACAGTGGAATTACCATCCCAATTTTACAATGGATTTGTACCTGAATACAAGGCTTTCCTGTACACTTATTCCTCAGTATGTGACAAGCAGCTGAGGAGCAAGCAGCTCTTTGCCACCTACCTGCCTTGTGCTTGGAGAATGACTCCAGTGCTGTTTCACAGCATCTGAACTGGGCTGAGTGGCTGCTGCTGTGACAATAATGGAGATGACAACATTTTTATCTAATAGCACTTGATTTGTTTCTATTACATACAGTAATAAGGCTCCATAATACAGGCAGTTGTATGCATGCTGTGCCCTGCCAAATAACCCAGTTTAAATTTCTATGAAAAGACATAATATATCCCATCTCCCTGTTCACAGAATTCTCCCTTTGTCCATAATATGCTTTTGAACAGTTTTTATTTGCAAATGAAAGTGTTTGAGAGGCATCATCTTATTTAGTTAGGCCCTGCAAACAGCAGATATGGCTTGAACACTGGCTGATAGTCATCTGTCTTCCAAATAGTAACCACTTGCAGATCTAGGAAAGCTGTTTAAGTGGATTTGGCAAGACACACAAGGTAATATTTACACTTCTTTGTACAGAGATCTATCCTTGATGTATTTAGGGATTTTTTTCCCAAGTCTAAGAGTTCTGTTATTGATTTGGAGACTCAAAGGTCCCCTCTGCTGTTGAGTAGGATCAAAAGCCACTGTGCCATGGGCTCTCCAGTATCCAAATACCCCTGCCATGATCTGCAAGCAGTTGCTGAGTGCTCCAATTTAAACTGGAGAAAGAAAGAGGTGCTTGCAGAGCACCCACCTGCACAGACAGAGGTGGAGATCCTTCTTGGCTTAAACCAGTGCAGAGGATTGAAATGTAGCAAACATCAACTCATCTTCACCTTCCCTTCCGAGAAGAAAAATTCAAAGGAACCATCTATTTGCTGTTTTCCTATGTTTTTGGTCAAACCTGGCAACAGGAGATGCTTCCAAGCCTCCAGCTAGCAGCTACTCTCATTTCTGAAATGATATCATTCTACAATAGATTACGCCAAAAAAAGAAACTAATCAGAAAATATAAAAAGACACAAAGATCAATGAAACCTGCTTTGGAGTATCCATCAAGTGATGTTTACTGCCATGAAAAGGTGCTATTTCTCTAAGAGCATTACAGACTGAAGCAGTTTGTGCTGTGATGCATAGGAAGCATCATGGATGTTGCAAACAATCCGCAGACTGGAGAGCAGCCCTCCACCTCGGGCCATCCAGGGCAGGAGGACAATAAATCCTCCTTTAATCCCATTCACAAGTCTTGGCACATCAGACTGAATCTGACTGGTAAGATTGTCAGGAGTAATTTCTTCTAAACCTCCTCTGCTGCCCAGCTTCTCAACACCCTCAGCAGGAGACTCTGCACATTCACCTGGGCATCGACCAGTGACTCTCACTGTCCTAAGAGATCCTTTAAATTTCGGAGCTGAGCTACAGGAAAAGGGATAAGCCTCATGAATTAAATGGTGCAACTCTGAATGGTTGGGTCAATTCTAAGACTACCTTGTGAAAAACAGAACCAGGGACCTCAAGACCTGATTTGGTCCATGCCACTCCCACAAGTGGCAAAAACCTACTCTTTTCATTTAAAAAGTCACATGGACATAGCTCTCAGTTTAGGAGAAAGCAGTTGAAAATTAGTAGACTCCCCTCCTTGCCTTTCTCTTGTCTAGAAGAAAAAAAAAATCCCTCAACTTCAACACAGAAAATTTTACATCAAGATCACATGTATGTGGAAATGCCAAAGTTTTCAGTGAGGTGTACACCTGTCCTTCTGCCTTCTTACTATCTCTTGACTTCCACAAGAATGTATCTGGGTTTGGCTTGTTCTGCTCAGGGAAAATGTAATTTCTCTTTTAACTACAGCAATGAAATGTTAAAGAAAAACTAAGGTACCACTTAGACCCCTAATCCTCGCTGACATTCAGGGCTCCTTTGTATTGAGCTGACTTCCCTTATTTTCCTGATTTCCAGGCTCAGAGTTGGCATTCAGTGCATCACAGGAGATGCTTTTTGTTGCTTATTACTGTTGCCTCGAATCCATTACAAGATGACTATAACCTTGCTCCAAAAATAATCACAAACCCCAAATCTGACTGTGTATCTGTAGCCACAGAAAGCAAGAGGAGCAGGCAGTAGCAACACAGGACAGAGTATAAGAGAAGACCTGGCTGGAGTCACCAGGGCATGTGCAATTCCTGGATTGGCGCAGCTACAGCCCATCCATAATAAAATTTCCAGAATCTCTGACAACTGAGCCCAAAGCATAAAAGAAAATTTTTTGGTCCTAAATAAGGCATCAAAATGCAAAAGTAGAATTCCATTCTGCCATAATGCATGGGAACATAATATATCTGAATAGCCAAGCATCACTTAAAAATCAGGCACTTCTAAGCATATCAACCAGGTAGAAAATATGCCTGGATTGACCGAAAGGATGTCCACCCTTAGTAAGACTCATTTATTCACTTAAAGAAATACAATCTTAAAAAATTTGCTCTAGCCTTTGATCTCCAGTCATCAGTACAAAAGGCATTTGGAGTACTGCTCAGTCTTAATTAGCTTGCTTCTTTTTTATACACGATCTCAGTCACACTCTAATTAATCCATTTATGGTTTAAAATCTATCAGTCAAATCCCATACTTCATTCTTAAGACAAGTTCAGAAAGAGATCCACTCCTCCTCCTAATTTGTTGCACTACAAGAAAAATCTACCCCTCCTCTGGACAGTCCCCCTTTCCCAGCCAAGGAGAAAACCCAGAAAACAGACACCTCCAAGGAGCAGTTGAACTTGGATCACCCGGAAACGGGGCTCCTCAGTACACAGAACAAAAAAGGAAACATCAGCCTTATTTTGCAAAAAAGGAGCATGATGAAAAGCTGAACTCCACCTCCTGTATTGCACTGAGCCACTGCTGCACATAATGCAGAGAGCTGTCAAGAGATTTAATTAGGGTACAAAATCCAGCGATTTAAGAATTCTCTCTCCTTAGAACATTCTTAGGGATTTGCTCAGAATTAGAGGATGGTTTAAACATTAAAGGGTTTTTCCCTTTAATGAGATCAGCTGCATAGTGGAAAATGAGACTTTATTTATCTAAATATCACATGAAGAACTGAATAATTTAATAACCTCGCTCAACTAAATCCAACCCAATATATTTACATGTCTTTTCTCTTCTGCTTATAAAATACTTATCTTGTGTTTGATTTCCAATGTATAAACAATGCTTAGCTTTACAAACCATAAAGATAAATAATAAGAATTCTGTATTAAAAAATCATCATCTGTGTTTGGTAACAATAAAATCTCTTTCAGTTTCTACTTATATTCAACTCCAAAATCACATGATTATTCATTTATCTAGATATCAGTGAATATTTCTGGACACAAAAACAATTTCACCTTGTTTAATTGTGTTATGTAGCATTCTAAAATCAATGGTTGTCCATTTTAGATCAAGAATAGGACTGGGAATCAATCAATAACAATCAATTGCTCAACCTAGGACTGACTGAGGTATGCATTTGGTTAAATACAGTTTTACAGAAAACTTCAACATTTCAAAGTCTGGAAAATAAAATCTAGTACTAGTACTTCTATTTCCTTTTTATACTGCTTTATCTATCACTGGGGCCAGGTTGGGCCACCCTTGCAAACATTTACTGTCTCAATGAAATGATCCATTTAGCTTAGGTTTATATTTAATTTTTAGTTCAGTAAAAGCAGTGCAATCAGTTCACCCAGCAACAAGAGAAGAACTGAGTATTAGGGAAAAAGAAAAAAGCACAACAGAAACATTTCTTTTCCCTTGCTGTTACATGAAAAATAAATGAGAGTGGAAAACTGGGATCTAATAACATGGAAGGTTGCCCAAAAATAATCAGTCTACTTTATTACATAAAAATGATATTTTAAACCTTTAAAAATACAAGTATATTTAGAGTACTAAAAAAAACCAAACCTCTTCATCCAGCACAAGTAGATTTACTTAACTAATACTAAGGCAATTTCACAGCACAGGTTCTCTGCATTTTAACTGAAATCCAATTTCCATTCTTAGCAAGTTTAGTATAAACTATGAAGGAAAAGTAACTGGGTAAATAAGAATAAAATTTTTCACTATTTTCTAAGTGATTAAAGCCTAAAAGATGCAAATAGGAGAAAGAAATTTGAAGCTATATAATTGCTTATGTTTGAGTATAATGTATTCTCTGGCTGGCAAAACTGCCAGATTTGGTGTAAACTAGGTACTTTGGCAAATCATCATACCCTAAAGTTTACTAAACCAGACCAAGTCTCACTTGTAAAAAGATCAAAAAAGTAAAAATAAAAACCAAAGCCACTTCTGATGTTAATTACAGAGACTGGATGGACTCCATGATGTGATGACTTCAGGGTGCATCTGCCCACTTCGGTGCATCTCCTCTCTCCATGTAATTTTGTGGCTACGCATGAGCTCAGCAAATGGAAAAGCTTAATTTGTGCACAGCTGCCAGTGTGCACTCTGCTCACCAGACACCTTCTTAGCAGAAAGCACACACTTAAATTAATATTTATTAAGGACCCCTAATGGCACTGGCTGATTTGTGTGCTTCCACTTCAGTCCATGGCAGCCTCACAAGAGCATGGTATGAAATAAACCAGTGCCCCCTATGCAATATCTGCTTCCCTAGCTGTAAGATATGGCTGGGGGGGTCAAAATGCAAGTGAGGAAGTTTCCACCTCAAGTAACTTCCCCTTTCAGCTGCCAACAGCATGGAGAGTGGTGGAGTGTGGATTGCTGCTGTCTCTCACTGCTCCCTTCCAAGTCAATGATGCTTCTCAGTCAAGTAAAGCAGAAGAAAAGTAAGAGAGAGAAATAGAAGAGGTTGCAAAGACACCTTGCACAGAAAGTAATAAAGCCCTAGAGCCCTGTGTGAGCTCAGGAATATCTTCACTTGTGGGTTTCAATCTCTGATTTTTCAGGAAAGAACACTATGGAGCATTTCTAACTCCCTGGTCACTGCTGATCCTTCACTTTGCATAGGGTTGGGGCAGGTGCAAACTCTCCCTTTGCAGCACAGTGCTGGAAGACAACTGGAGAGGCCAACATTTGGTGGTTTCGCTCTATGGGCTGCAAATGGCTTAAAACAGAATCAAAGGAGAGAACAGAGAAATGGCATGATATAGGGGAGAATTAATCTCATTTGAAAGACATCTAAAAAGAAATGGAATGCATCACTCTCTAAAAGTGTCTACATCTCAAAATTAACAACAAAGAGGTTCATGATTAGCCCAAATGAAGGTGTAAATGTTGTAAACTTCTGAAGTAGGATCTATCAATCCCACCCACAACACCTTCAGAGACCTGAGATCCCTTGTTGCCTTTGAGTTTCCTCAGCACAGAATTTTGCCATCAGTAGCAAACCAACATATTTAGGCCAAATAGCACCATACTCTCTGTTTTACAGGGGGAACACTTTGGGAAAAAACCATGAAGGAAGATTTTCAACAGTTTAGGCAAAAGCTGATGGTGTAACTACCATGAACACATTTCAAACCTCTGTGCTGACTAATGCAAGATCCCAAACTTTGGGTGCCTGACACTCAGGAGACACCAAAGTGCACTGTGCATTGCCTGGCTGTCTGGCTACCAGCACAGCAAGAAGCTTTGCTCTCCAGCAGGCTCACATCTAGAGGTTTGTCTGCAGCAGAACAAAACCAGGGATGAGGGACATGCCAGCCCCTCCTTTGGCAACTTCTGCTTGCATTAGCTTGGAACCCGAGGAGGTAACGCTTCCCGAGGACAGGACAATCTCTAAAGACAATGCACACAGCGTAGGAGAAGGGAAGGTGTAGAATCCTATTTATGCCATGAACAAACTGAAGCATCAGAGAGAAGAAAAGCTGGGAATGAAATCATCTCAATCTAGCATAGTCAAAAGTTCAAGTAAAGGGCTGTCCTTTTTCAAAATAAAAGAAAAATATGAAAATTCTAATAAATATTTGTTTTTTTTTAAAGAGAGTGCATGTATATAAGATTATAAGCAGTAAGAACACAGCATCAATATTGGTATATAGATGTTTAGAAGATTGATGTTCTCAGGATATAAGTAAGGAGCTGACACTTTCCCAGCGCTAGCACAGCACAGTCTGAAGATGAACTGAGACTATGCTATCAGTAGTTCACTTCTGATGCCAGGTTCTCATAGTCTGCTTTTCATTTTCATCAAGCCTGCTTCATTACCACTGCCTTGATGCAAATTAAGATGAAGTCATCATTCTCTAGACAGATACACAATTTTTGTTAGAAAGGCGATGAACCCAGTTCCTGTTCCTGCAAACAATTATGCAGTGAGCAGTCTAATTCTCTACAGATGGCTTAATGAGGCTGCATATGCATAAAAAGTTACCCATAGGCATATTTGCAATAGAAAGGCCATGGTTATCTCTTAGCTGCAGGGTCTTCCAGAAACCCATGTGATTACCATTGTTGAGAGCAACAAAAGCAATGCTATGAATGCATCATTAGAACAAATATTTCTTAACTTGGATTTACTTTTACACCTGGTGCTAATATTCTTCATGATGGAGTAGCATTCGGGGGGAAAGTTCCTGCACACTGTGTGGGGATGGATAATGAACATGGACACAGCCAGTGCCGGCCTCTGTGATGACCAGAAGTTCACAGAGAGTTCTGATGCCAGGATGGCATTGGTGGCTGAGCTGCAGAGCTGGCACCGTACAGAGGTAGGCAGAGCACCTTAAAACCCTTCTCTGAGACCCAGGGAGGTATGGACAGAACCAGGTCCCTTCATGGACCAACTAAGTTCTCAGCTTCAAACACATCTCCATGCTCTTGGCTATATGAAGATTTTAGCACTGAGCTGCTAAGGAAGGATGGCCACCTCTGTGGGATCAATGCCCCCAGGATGGTGGGCTGAGTCCAGGCAAGGGCAGTGTCAATGTAGGGGTGACACCAGACATGTTTTTGCCATGGAGATGGGAGCAGTGCTTATGGGGAAAGCTTCAGCAGTCTGGTAATAACCCCAAATGCAGAGGTTATTACCATGCCCAGAAATGCACCAGGGGCCAGTCAGAACTTTATCCTAGCAACCACTTAAGAGTTTTCCCCTGACCACAGTGGAATGTTTCCAGGACCAAGTCCAGCATTACCACTCCTACATTTCTTCAGTGGCTGCTCTCGGCAGGTGTTTTTAAACTCCTTGGAGGCTGAGCACATTTTATCTGCTGTAACCCTTTACTCTTAAAAAGACCAGCTGTGATAATTTCCACCTCTCCTGTGTAATTTTTGTCTAAATTCTGACTGCAGATTGCATATGAATGCATTTTCTCACTTTGCTCATGTTTTGCCTTGCAGCTCTTTAACATGGAGGCACACCTCACAGGGACTGAGAAACAGGGATTTTTATCACTGACAGTGACACAGATGTCATGTGCTTTCACCATGGTAGGACTGGGATGACCAAGTTGCCACAAGTGAGAGACAAGTCAGCTCCAGGTACTCTTGGGTGAGACTGAGAGGCTGGAAACTGTTCCCTTGCTGTCTGCATCGAGCACAGACCCTGCAGCTACCTGGGAGCTGAATAAGGGCCCAGGGATCTTCAAAGAGATCTTGAAAGGAAACAGCTGGTGTTTCAAACTCCCCTGCGTGTTTCTGAAAAGCTGCATGAAGCATGTAAAAGGAAAGGAAATATTTGTCTTTAAAAAGAAAACAAAAAGTCATTAAAATCTTGGAAGATGTGACACCATACAAGAAAGTAGATAGAAGTAGTTCTTGGAAAATATATAATTCAATAATTGTTCCATAGGTTTCCACATTAGACCAGGAGCCAGGAAGACACACTGCTTTGCTCAAACACACACCAAAGACCTGGTAAGGGCTAATGGAGGAAGTGGTAACTCTGAGCTGGAATACACCCATGTAGGAATGGATAACAAAACCCACCCAAAATCTGGGGGAATCCCATAAAGGAAACAGTAATGATATGAGAAATGCTGCCATATTTGTATATGCAATGTAATTGTACTGAAAATACCTACGGAAACTGGAACTGAAAGAGACTGATTGGATAAGTCCAGTGTTAACAAAAATAGCACTGTAAAGCACACATAAATTGGACAGTTGTTCTGTTATGTAGAACAAATAGATCTCCTGGCTCTGGACCCAGAGCTGTTGTCGAAATAATTATGAGTGAGTGAGGCAAAATCCATGGTCTGTTACACAGATGGGAAGGAACCTCTCAGGGCCCATTACCAGCCCAGGGTTAGACCTCATTAACCCTCGTTAAGCCAAGGCGGATTATATGTTACAAACCAGATCTGAATTTGGCTTTAGATTTACTGCTTGTTTACACTAGCAGATCAAACAGCCTATTTCTGCTTCCAGACACTCTCACTGACCACTCCACGCTTCCCTGGGAAAATTCTAATAAAATAACTGTGCTATTCTGCATTGGTGCAGCTCTTTCGATCCCAGTCAGACTGGTCTAACTCCCAGATACTCCTTAGACAACTGTGCTCTCCCTCCCCATCTTGCAGGATCTTCTGGGCAAGTTTGGCCTCTTGGAGTCTGCATGAGTTGAGGAGCAGCTCTTCCCTCCTCCAGAAGCTGGAATAGATGGTCATTTCTTTGAATTGTGACATCATGGGTTGCATTTGATGAGTAAACTGAATGCAGGTGGGAAGTCCATGCTCTCTGCTATTGTATAAATGGCACCTGGCAGGATTTTAGCTTGGTCTGCTCCTAAGCGATTTCCTAGCAGGGTAGCACAGGCCATGTACTATTGTCAATGAGCAATTTGCATGTAGCCACCCTGCTCTGGAGGCTAAATTATGGTGTCAGCACAGACCTGGCTGGCCCATGCCAGATGCCCTCACTGCTAGAAAACAGTCTGAACCACATTCAACTTGTTGGTCCAGATGCACTCCCAAGTCCAAGTTCAGTGGCTTTCTCAATAAGATGGTGATTAATCAGCCTTATGTTGTAGTATGGGAATTACTTCTTGCTATATCTTGTGAACACGCACAGAGATGCTGGCTTCTGGTCATGGCTCTCCTTCCCCATCCAGAGATCACAGCATGTAGGGTGGAGAGAGCAGCCCTGCACAGCCTCTGGGTCCAAATAAACCAAAGTCTTGCTCCCATCACCTTGCAAACCCTACAGCCCTCTGGGACAGCTGAGACAAGGCAAAGAAGAGAAGGGACAGGGAGCATGATGAGAACAGAAGAGTTCAGGTGCAAACCAGATCTACACTTAAGCCTCAGGCTCCACTGCTGGGGAGCTCAGTGCATTTCTAGGGTGACATATATCCATCTCTCCCTGCTGTGCAAACAGCCAGTGACTCCGAGGGTAGCAGCAAGACAATCAATCTGCCACAGCTGAGAGCATCCAGGTCTGCTGCTGTCACTGGGGGATTCAAGCAGTGGTGCTTTGGGAAACAAAACAAACAGCAGCACACTTCTGTACACACCAGCTCAGACAGCTCATCAAAATCAAACCAGATGAGAGAGGACTGCTCGACCTGGAGGATTTAATTAGAGTTGCCCCCCCTCCCCAAACCATCTGAAGGATTCAGTTTTATTCTTACTAACTTGCAAATTTACTACTCTAATTCGAAAGGAAAATTCACAATCTCAAATGTCAAGAAGTTATGTTCAATTTCCTTATGGTGTTTTGACCTTCTCAACATGAAGGAAGTAACCCTTAAAGAGCTAGTGAAGCAGGGCTGCAGAGAACATTTTTGTTGAAAGGCTTCTGTAGGCCTGTCAGGACAAGGCTCCATGCTGGGGACCTCTCATCCATCTCAGATCCAGGAGATACCTCCTCATTTCAATGAACAAAGTGGAACAAATATCAACATTTTTCACAGAATTTGTGAACACAGTGAACAATCCAACCAAGTTCAGTTTAGATTTCAAAATGGAAAATCAAAACCAGTTCTTTTCTAATTTAAATTATCTTTTTAATTTACTGTAAAAAAAAAACAGGAACCAGGTCCTCAGTTCTTCTGGTTTGTAGTGAATTAGCATTTCATGAAGCTGAGCAGGGCTATAACATAACTCTTTGAGAAGCATTCTGACATTCCTGGGTGAAATTTGGATAGCTAGCAATTCCTAGAAGTAAATAAATCACTGAGTTTCACTTTGAGCATTGCTGAAAATGTCTTCCAAGTTGAGAGGGAGTCCATATTCATTAAATAGTAATCCAGTTTGTGAAAAGGAGAGGGGGATTTTACCACACCATTTGTAGAAAGAAACTTAGCAAGAAAAATACAGAAAATGTGAAAATCTCATCTTGTCTTGTCAATTATGAATACACTCTAAGATGAAGAGGACAGTGTAACTGCCACTGGAAGTGCATTTGTTTGCCTGCTGGGAAGCAGCAATCAGCCAGCACAGTGCTTCTTCCACAGTGGTCTAGTTCAAATCCAGCCTCAGAAAATTATCTGCATACAACATCTAGCTTCCATGAACTTATATCCATCCATCCATCCATCCATCCATCCATCCATCCATCCATCCATCCATCCATCCATCCATCTGCATTTGGAATGGAAGGCTGCCCACATGCCAAAAGCCACCATCATAACCTGCATCTGCACCTGCATCCCCTGCTGCAACGCTAAGGAAGCGAATATGCATGGAAGATGAGTGTCTCCCTTCCCCTTTGATCCCAACAGGCTCACTTAGGTCCTCTGTTGTGTCTCAGCCCAGAGGTAACACTGGAAAATGTGCCCAAATGTCTTGTGGAAGAATGTGAAACTGCAGACATTGCATGCCAACAGCTTGCAGCCAGTCTAAAGTGTCTGGGGATTTCCACAGAGATAGCATAAGCCTCACTTCCCAATCTGTGCAGAGTTACTTCTATGATTGTCACCACCTTTGCATGTTCAGCCATGTCAGCTATTCAGCCTTCCTTGCAGGATGTGATACATGAACAGAGGATCTCAGTGCTAAGGAAAACCCCCTCTTCCTGTTGCAGCTGTGGTACAGCTGTGGTATAGCAAGAGGGGAGTGAAAGTCAGCTCCTACAAGAGATCTGTGGCACCAATTTGTGTTGGTTTGCACTCACTGCAAGAAATCAATGAGGCGCAAGAGCAGAAGAAAGATGGCCCTCACTGGCATGAAGTTTTACAAGCATCCTCCTGCCATTTCAGCCAGCTTGCACATTTCATAGCATTGCGAAGCTTAAATGCCATGGGATAGATCTGTCTGGCAATAAATTCAGCCAAAGGCAATCTCTTAAAAAGTCATAATTACGTAAGGGTGTGCTTGCTCATTAAAATGAAGGATGGAAAATACAGTATGCATCGCACAGCGTAATTCAAAATTGATTTCCTATCGTGACACACTTTACAGAGGCTATACTGCACATGGGTTTTGCCATGGTCCTTTTGCTAGGATTTTTCTTCCCTTTCTTCTTCTCCTGTTTGCCCAGTGCAGGAGACTATTTCAAGGCACTGCCTTCATCTTTGCTGCACATCAAAAGCAAAGATAAGGGAGGAGTGCTGCTCCTATCCTGGCAGTTCTCCATCACATTTAAAACTCCTTGAACCAAAAAAGCACATCACTCATTTTATTTTGCTACTCGTCAAAGAAGAGCTGGTTGCTAACAGCAAAAAGAGCCACTTGTGAAGCATGCCAGCTCCTGGTCTCATCCTGCCAGGAGCTCTGTCATGTCAGCTCCCACCGACGCTCTGCTTCCTACAAGAATCTGGACCATGCAAGATTGGCCTCTCTTAGAGACTCAGATGGTGCAACAGTTATATGTTTCTACGTTGAAGACTGTATAAAACCCTGTCACAACACCCTCAGTTTTTCTTTCTGTTTATTTAGATTTTACCTTTTCAGATGCTTAAAATTTGTAATCTTTTTTGTGCTGATGCTACTAAATAGGTCCTTATATCCCAAAACTCACTTTAACGACAACACTGCTTGGCACCCTTGTATGCAAACTCACCAGAGATGCCAAGAGCTATGGTGAAACCTGTATTTCTCACATTTGATCTTCTGTTGGATGCTGCTCTTGACATTACTGTATCTGTACAACTTCACAGGTTTGTCAGGTTGTTGCACACCCAGCCATGGTCACACCTACACAAGGAATAAGTTTCAGCCAGTGTTATATAGGTACAACCTACAAGACTTCAGTCCCTGTGGAAATAAAAGCAATGAGCTGCCCATGAGAAGCAACTTGGACAAGGCCACCTGGTGCAAAACCATGCTATGCCCATACAAAATCAAACAGCCAATGGGGCAGAGCAGCCTTGGGCTCAAAGCCCACTTTGCCCACTCCAAATCGCAACACCTGGGTGCTGGAAAGGGCATGGGCATCACTCAGTGATGATTTTTCTGTGTCACAGCCTTTCCTTGAGGCTGCCCTATGAGGAGCTGTGGTTACACTGCAGTATGTGAAATACACAATCACATCCTCCTTTGTAAATCCAGGTTCCTTATATGCCCTTACCTCCTCCTGGCACACTTCAAACACTTCCTGCAGGACCCTGGGGAAGCAGCTGGGTTCCTAGGAAGAGAAAGATCTGCCCCAGCTGAGCTGAGGTACTGCCCTGCTCCTTGTAGCAGAACAGGGCTGCCAGGCCAGGACTGAGCAGCTCATACAGACACTTGGGCTTCACCTGCTACAAAGAAGCTGCAATTCCCCATCTTCAGAACTTGCATAAATCATTAAGAGATTATTAAATGCCTGGGGTCCAATGAAAATTGGAATTTCTATTATTTCTATTTTTAGAAATAATAATTGAACTATTATTACTTCTATTCTGTAAGACAGAAAGCTCACAAACTCAGTAGTTGAACTGGAGCAGCTCAGGAAAACAAAGCAGCCTGACAGCCACACAAAGCCTGTTGGGGTGCAGCTCTTGAAATCCTGCCCTGTGCTTGAGCTACAGCACCATACTTGGTCCCTTTTGTCTTCCCAAAATAGCAGCTAGCAGGGCTGGAGAAGAATCAATTCCCAAGTAAATCTCATGCAAATTGGAACCACACAAAGGAGGCTATTAAACTGCAATGGACAGCGGCAGGCAGCGCCACTCTCAGACCTGCATGACATGTTTTAAAAGAGGCTGATATTAACTAAAAATGGGTCTCAATTAATTTATGTTTCTTTCCACTGTGCTTTGTTATTTTAATCACTGAAATACTGGCCACTCATGACCCCATTCCATTGTACAGTTTTATCCATAATTAATACATGCACATAATCTGCATTAAGTTACATAAAAAATAATAATGGAGTCTTACCATCAATATAAAACTATAAATTAGGTTTTGTTTGTAGTTACAATTTGTCCAATAAAAATATTTAAACATACCTGAAATTAACCAGCAGAGTTGTTAATCAGATAGAAGGAGGTCTGCAGTACCTTTGCAAGAGTAATGCCACGTGAAATAATTGAAATTTCACATTTATGCAACACCTCCCATCTCCAAGGGATCCCAGAACTGATTAACAAGTACCTCAGAACAGACATATTTTGCAATATGTTGCCTTCCCGTGACAACTTCCTTCCATGGATTTCAGATCACTTAACAAACAGCAATCAAGCCTTCACACCCTGTGCTGCTGCACAGAAAAGGGGATGGGCTCTGCTGAGGGCACCCAGCCCAGAGCATGGGACAAAGGCAGCAGGTCCACAAGGAAGCCTGACATGGCACTGACTGCCCCAAAACAGCAAAGATTTCTATTGAATAAAGTACTTAATCATATGTTTAAGAGAGCTTTAATGGATGTAAGTATGGCCTCAAGCACCTTGCTGAATGTGAGTGTGGGGAAAAAAAGTGTGGAAAAATGTGTGGTGCAGAGTGTGAATACCAGTGGCTCATGAAGGCAGCTCCTGCCTGCCAGCTCTTTGTCATAATTACTTCAGGCTACACGTGAATAATCCCAGTAAATTATTTTAGCTGTGTTTTACATGTAATGAAAATAACTAAATACCCTCAGACCCATCACAATTTTTTTCATAGATCCCCACATCTTCAACAGGTCTTGCAACTCAGCTTTCTTTTCCAACTGACAAATTTTCCAGCTGACACTTTCTAGCAGGGAGTACATTTTAAATCAAGGATTGTTCTCCAAAACTGGCTGCACTGGATATTCTTAACAGCACTGTGTGTCATGGATAGACACAGCTGTGTGAAGCAAGGGGAGAACGTCCCACCCAACCACTCTCTGATAGATCTTTCCCAATTTAAGTTTTTGCTCCACTGAGCTGAACCCACGAAGCACACCAATGTACGGACACAACTTTGGCAGCTTGCCATGGCAGCCTCTCTTTTATGCATGAGGAGGAACTGACTAAATGCAATTCACTTTAATATCCTCAAACTTCCTGTATCTAAAATAATGATTTTCTTTAAAACATCATGGTTTGGGGATCATGATAAAAACAGATATTTAGAGGAAAAGATTTTCATATAAACTGTTTGTTACAACACCAAAATAACTCAAAGCTTTGTTCAGAAGCCTGACAATCATATTGATTTGTGGGCAACATAATAGCCATTGGATTTTTGTTTCCGAGGCACTAACTCAACACTGATTTTTCTCCCATCATGTTACAGAGGATGCACACAATTCTGTGCAAGGCTTTAGCTAGAACACACTTTTTTTCCCTCCCTGTGTTAGGAGTAAAGGACCATATTAAGAGGTCTGGGAGATTGCAGCACACTGAAAAAATTATTATCTTTGTCCTTTAAGAAAATGAGAGCAGGGCCTGGGAAGAAATGCCTGATAAAGTCCTTAAATGTCCATCAAGTGCTAAGCTGAGGACCGTAAAACCTTCCTCCTTCTAAGTTCTGTACTGACAGCAAACCATGTCATCCATCAAGTGCAAGGATTATTTCAGGTTAAGGTTTTCTTTCTTTTTTTTTTTTTTACTTTTTCTTAAGAAAGGATGGAAGTCTATGGTTAATTCTTCACCTGCAACCAGACTCAGCTGAACTCAGAAGAGGAACAATTACATTCTGAATTTTTCTGCCTATTATTAAGTGCTGGTTTCCAGTTTTGTTTAAATGCCAGTTATCAGGATTCAATTTACCCCCTCCGAGGGGGATGTCTGGTATCATTCTGAGAGTAGTAACTGCAATATATTATGTTAATTGAGCTCTAATAAGCCTCACAGTGCTTTTGCTTCCAAACAGGAATGGAAATGTCATTTTTTAAACAGAGTGCACTAAGCAGCTGCCTATACCTGCACCACCTTATTTCTGAATCTGAGAATACGGGGCAGCAGAACAGATTTCCTGGGCATTACAGAGAACATAAGGAAAACCCAAAAGGTCTAACCATTATTAACACTTCTTCTCTAAAGCCCAGACCTATTTAGGAAACTAGGAAATACCACATGAAGAGTTCTTTTCATCGAGAAGGCCTCCCCTGTCAGCAGCCTCCAATGAACTTTAAATAATGAATTTTAAGGCTGTTGTCCCACGTAGCATCAATCTTAAAGACAAGGAGTCTCCAGCAGTGAATTTCTCTTTTGTTTAACTCTCAGCAGAACTGTATTTCATGCAATTAATGTCAGATGCTGCTTGTGCATTTTGATCATTTCATTTACTTACAGCACAAGAAACGACCATGACCACAAATCCAAGGCATCTTTTGCACTCACTAAAATTTGGCAGCAAGCCTGCAGGGTTATGCAGGCTTTAGCAGACTGTCAGGGATAAACGAGGATTATACCAGTTACTCTAATTAATATTTTGTTATTAGACAGATTAGGGACAATGACCTTTAAAGATGAGCAAGAAGAATTCCCTCCTGTTTCCAAAAGAGATGAATATATGCAACTGCATGCATTTGTCTCAGTATCGATTTTAAGACATTGTGGCCACCATATAGTTCTCATTTTGGCATGGCAAAAAACAAAGAGGAAAGTTATAACACTGCTTCAGTTTGAATTTTTACACCTGAACAACCCCCTCCCACCACCCCCTGCAAAACAAACCCCCCAGAATCTTCATGATTTACACCGGTTTAATAAAGACAATGAGACCTTGAGAGATCCTCCTCCTCTACCACAGGCTGCAGGAGTCAGTCCCAAGCAGACAGCCCTGGGGGAGCTGTCCCATGTGCAGAGGGGCCCCCAGCTGCAGGGGCACAGCTGCTGGAGGCCTGGCAGCCTCCAGCCTCCCAGCACATCTGCCCTGCTGCCCACCCTGCTGCCTCGCCAGCTGGTGAGGCCGAGCTGAGCTGTGCCACAGGGTTCCACACCATCAAACCCTTTCAATTTTGGATTTTGCATCTGCAGTGATCAGCTGTTGGCATGAGGCCAGTTTCCAGCAGCACACATTTTCCAAAAGCTGTCTCCCTCTATTAGGCCCATGTGCAGTTCTAAAAAATGCTCTTCCTCTAATATCCTGTCACCCCCCCAGCCAGTCCTCACCCTGCCTGTCCACAGTGAAACAACACTTTTCCAAGGGTTTTCTTATCACACCACTGGAGAAAGCTTCCAAGAAGTTTCCTGTTCTAAAGTAAACTAGGTTACAGCTTTATGGTTCACTCTTAACCATTTAAAAAATAATAAAAGTATGTTATCTGGTCCTTCACTTTTCTCAGAAATCCTTCTGGGGACAATACTTTGAAACGGGTCCATTTATGGTTCACCAACCCCATTGCACATTCAGACAAACAATGAAAGGGGGTTTCCCTTCCACACCTGGAAGGCATTATTTAAAAAGATAAAGGTAAAAATCTTACTAGGGTAGCAGAACTTTTAGGAAAGTAGAAAAAAAGTTTCATCTTTCCCCATGGAGATCCCAAACTAAAAGCTCTACTGGTACAAATTTTCCACCTGTACATATTTAAAGTGCTTTACCCAAGTAACAGTGAAACCTGGACAAATCTGACATGTGGTAGCTCTAGTCCTGCTTCAGTGTTAGTTTGACTTTGCTCCAAATCAGAGGGGCAGCAATGAACCCACAAGCATCAAAGCATGCTCATGAACTTCCTGCTGAAGGTAAGAACAAGCTCAAAAGCTTTGCTGAACTAAGTCTCTAATGATCAGCCCAATCCACACCTCAGCATGGGGGATGATGGTGTTCACTAGGAAGAAAAATGTACAAGACATCTCTCCAAAATCCTGCCTTGCTCCAGCAAAGCCACGCTCATGCAACAGCCAGGATGTTTTCTGCTGGGCAAAGCCAGGATGTTTTCTGCTGGGCTGGGGCTGTATGGTGGCATCTCATTTGCAGAAACACACGCGTCTTCTCCTAATGAATAAATGTTACTGCTTGTTTGTTGTCAAAGTTATACTCTGGACACTGGGAATGTTGCCTCTTCTTGTACACATCACGCCCAATCGCTAACACATCTTATCTTGCAGCCCGATATAAAAGATACAAGCTGTCATTAAAATAATTTAATTTATTATATAGCGCACTCATTTAGAAATGACCATTGATTTTTTAAAACCCCAGGAGGAAGTAATTAGATTTAGTAGGTAGCAAAGCTTCTGACTGATGATGTGGAGTCCAGGTTTTCAACACTCTCTCTAAAGAAAGTTGCCGAAAAATAAAAAGAACTTTTCCTTCTCACCAAGCACAAAAATAAATAAAACAAAATCAACATTTCACCAAAGGCATTAAATTAAATACGTGTTTGCTGGCATGTGCTCTGAAGGTGTCACCCAAGAGAGCATTTAAACGCATATGCTTGTACTTAATGAGTTTTATAAGTCTTAGGAGTAGGTTTAACTTTGAGCATGTGTGTCTGTGTTTTGCTGCACAGGGGAGACGTGGTAAACCAGAGCCTCAGGAGCCGAAGAACCCCAGGGGAACGGGGCTCAGCAGTGAGGAAAGCCAAGTGTGCCTTGCTCCTGGAGAGCTGCTTGGCCTTTTTCATGGCCCATCCCTGGTGTTTCACAGGAAACACGCACATCAGTGAGCTTCAGCCAGAAGCAGTCACTGTGGCCATGTGGTGTTCTGGCTGTGCGAGGAACAGCCCTTACCTCCTTGTCTTGCAATAACTCTTACCCCTCTAAATCAAGTTGACTACGATACATAAATCCCCTTTTTTTTCAGGTCTGTGGACAGGTTAGCAGATGTTTTCAACATCCAGGCTGAAACCGTAAATGATGAGACAAATTTAGACCTCTGGAGCTTCGTGGGAGGCTCGATGTGGGAGCAGATCTGTCTTCACCCGAGCCTGTACTGCTGCCCCAACTCTTGTCTGCAGCTGGGAGAGAGGAAGCCTAAACCCAAGGGGGAAGTGGCAGATGCCACAAAGGATAAGCCCCCAACTCCCCTGCACCCATTCTTGACTTCTGGGCCATCTCTTTGGATATCTGATTAGATAGGGAAAGAAAAAAAAAAAAAAAACCAAAAAAAAAAAAAAAAAAAAAAAAAAAAAACAATAAAAGACCAAACCCAAAAAAATAAAACAAAAAAACCCCCAAAAAATAAAAAAGAAAACCACAACAGCGATCTCAGTTTCAGCTTTAAAAATAAGTGAAAATTATTTTTTTATTTTTAAAGGATGATCCATGTAAGTAAAAAGAGTAAATTCCTGAGAGATTATTTAAGGCTTCTGTGTGCAGCTTCCCTTCATGATCTCAGCATAAAGTAAAAACTTTACACTGGTTGATCCCTCTGAGTGAACCTCCTGTCCCAGATGATGTTTGTTACTCAGATGCACAGAACTGCTTTTCACAGAGCAGTTGCACATGGAAGCTCAGACAAAAATCAGGAGCCAGCACAGACACTGGCATGCAAACACAAAGAAAAGCCTGAGGAAGAGCTGGCAGCTGTAAATACCCGCAGTCAGAAAAGGACAGGACTGGAAGGGCCACAGCAGCAATGCCAATGCTGGCTGCTCAGAGATGGCAGGGGGACAGAGTGATGAGGCATCCTCCTCCTGCCTCCACATGGAAACATCTTCATTTTTCATTTTGGTTGTTTTTTCCAAGGAGTTTTGTCCTACTAAAAGTTCTTCAGTCTGGACACAGCCAAGGAAGGCCCCGAATGGGCACCAGAGAGGTGGCCTTGCTACCCCCAGCAGGGAACCAGCAGGAGCATCTTTGCAGCTTTTATTGCAGACTGGTAATGAAGGGGGGGGACGTTTTCTGCTCATTAAGTGGCAGAGGGAGTGGGACCACTGCTGTACTCCTTCCATGCACCCAGCACTGGGCAGCTACTGAATGACACAATGCTCCCTCATTAGGGAAAGGGTCAACAAACACATCTGTCATCCTTCTGTTACTATTTCCAAATGAACTCAATTAAGTTAATTAATTTTTTTAGTGCAAGAAAAATGCCAAGGAACATTAAATGAGAATAAAAATAAAAGACCACTCCTCCTTCTCGAACCCAGATCTCAAGATTGTTTGCTTTCAAATGAAAATAATTTTCAAAACATTAACATACTTTAAGAAAATCACTAAGTGTTTTTCTCTGTGGCTGCTTAATTTGAAAAGTCACACCCACACTTCTCCCCACAACCAAGTATGATTAATGCAAAGCAACTTTCCTAAAGACGAATTACTGTCACACTTTTGTAATCTCAATCAATTATGGATACATCAAAAAATACAATGAGCTTACACGTAATCACAAGATTTTAAAGGAAAGGTTATGTTGTGCTTTAGTTATACAAGGATATGGGCCTATAATTTTCATGGGGACAAAACCTTCTTTTGAGGGAATCCGGTAGGTAATCTACATATAAAGAAACTATTTCGTAATTTACTATTTCATGTTTGTCTCCTGATGGGGTCTTTAAAATCATTTAAGATGCTAATTCATTAACAGTTTTGTCCATGTGCCTATATGTTTTGCCTAACATACAGCTTTCTAAAATGTGGAGAAAGAAGAAAGGCTTTTGAGTTTTTGTGATCTGCCATTGATTTCACTCAGAAAAGGAAAAGACAGACAAACAGTAATAAGGCATGATAAATGTTTAAATATGATTCATTACATTATTTCCATTCAATTTCTGTGATATCCTTTTTTATGTTAATGATTTGATGATAGCACCATGGAAAACCACCAAACTTGTTTTTTCCATTTTGAAGAAATGACAGTGTGAGAGAACTTCAGTGCAAAAAAAACATGTACTCTAGAAAAAAATATTCTATTTGTTTTTACTGATGCATTAAAAGAACAAAACGACAGGAGAGACTGCCTTCTGTTTGCAACCCGGATTTAGTTATCTTGGTAATAAAAACACAGATGCATCTGAACTTCTTCAAGAAGTTCAATCAAGAGGGAACATTTTAGCCAAGAAGCACATTTATTACATGCCCAGTGACAACACAAGATCCTTTTCCACAGAAGAGTCTCACTGCACCATGCCCTGTATGAAAACCAGATATTCAGTGCTTCAATAAACTTTTCAAGCCTGTCTGAAGTTGTGTAAGATTTCAACTCTCACGACAGAAACTGAGTGACCTCAAGCAGACAAAAAGCCTTGCTTCCACTTCCTAACACACCTTTATGCAATCATTTCAAAATTAGTATCATCTCTACTATGTTGCACATGTTTAAAGTCAATATCCTCATCATCTCTCCTCATCACATACTAATTTCACCTCATGCTTTGTTCCCTTTAACGTCTAACCACCGCTCTTCTTGCTGAGAGATAGTTAACCAGAATTATCCTCCATCTGGTTGCAATTGAGTCAGCCACAGTAAGACTGAAGATGTTTTTTATCTTTTTGTTCAAGGTCTCTCAAAACAGCCACTGAATGAGTTCTTATAAGACTCCTACAATGCACTTAAGGAGCATTATTGGATTGTTTTGGTTTTAGAGAAAGACATGTAAAAAACCCTCCCTTTAGAAGTTGCTTCTAATTTGATACTTAGAGGCTCTGAATTGCCACTGGAGACTCCAGTGAGTTCATACAGATCACCTAAGCTGGTGATTGAAGTACTCTGATCAAACACATAAAAGTGGGGTGTGAGTATTCCCTGCAGGAGATGGAGTTTCAAAGGTACTGCTTAGCATTGTAGAAGTTTATCCAGGTGACATCGTCAAATAAATCAGGAAAAGCAGACAGTGTTTACATGGGCACATCTAAACCATCATGTCTGGGAAATTTTTCCCACTCCTCTGGATGTATACTCTGGCCAAGTCCCAACTTAACATCAGGGAAAGTGCTAAGTCCCACTGTCTCCTCTCCAGGTCCTGTGTTCAATGGAAGAAAACGAGGTAATTCAGGAAACCCAAGTTATGCTTTAACACATTGAATGACTAGGACTTAGCACAGCCTTCTGTGCTTTGGAACCAATTAAATCATTTGGGAGTCCTGATTCATGGAAAATTTAAAACACTCAGCACCCAGGAAGCTTATAAAGGTCTTTAATAGCCAAACTGCCTTTGCTCTGCCATTTTGTAACCTTATCCCCCTAAAAGACACATTATTATTATTTATTACTGTTGTTGTTTACCTGTGACCCTTATTTAAGGATCAAACCTCTGGTGTCTGGTGAGGGCTGCTGCTCCTTCCTTTTACACACAGAAGCTCACAGGAGATCTCAGCAAGTGGCTCTGCCCTGTGCCAGCAATAGCAGCCAAGGCAGGCTCTGGTTCTCAGGCACTTCAGTTTCTCGTGTGGGCAGGGGGTGAGGCTGGTGCCAAAGTGCCTGGTTCATCCAGGAAATGGCCCATAACAAGCCCCTAACGCTGCTCATTACAAGGTCAGCCTTTTGTCTCACCATTCAATACTTTCCTGGCAATTGATGCCCCCATCCATAGCATGGCTGGTAATAAGCACAGCATCCTGCCAGCAGCTCTTTATGCTGCCTACCTACAGGCTGATACCATTCCCAAAAGCTTCCCTGAATGTAAGCTTAATGGATAAAGCAATCAATGCAAACAAAATCAGACGCTGTCCAATGTTTCTACTTCAGTAAGTAGAATCTGAATCTTGGGCTTTTGTCCGAGCTGCTCTTGAGTTCCAGGATAACTAAACACAATATGGATATTTACAATTAGCCACAACACTTCTAATACAATTATGACATGGGGGTAATTTCCTCAACTAAGTTTATTGCCTAGAGAAAAGTGTGGTGCTGTAGTGCTGCAGATCATCAGAGGAACATGGCACAGCCCTTGAAACCAGTATTTCAGGTGTCAGATCTCACTTTATGCCAATCCAGTGAAGCACAGATCAAGAATTCAGAGTTCTAGCAAAACTGCCTTTTAGTATCTGTTAAGAAAGAGATTAAGATAAACATCTACATGCACTTGCTTGCTATCACAGCTCTCCTTAGGCTTTCATTCCACCAGTAAAAAAAAAACAGGGCTGTAAGCCAGGTTTTTGTTGGAAATTCTGGGTTGTTTTGATCTACCTGTTGCAGAGAAGCAGAGTTTGTTGCCAGTTATTCATGTTTTAATGTACTGTGTCCCAAGCTGTGTTTCGCCAGGAACACATTCTCCACAAAGGAAAAAGGGTGAAAAGATGAGGTGAGCTTGAAAAACTCAATAATATCAAGTCCTCAAATACCTATAAGAGTAGCACCAAAACACTGTGTGACCATGGACTGGGGTTTTTTTGCTTATTTCTCTGTATGCACCCAGGATATCATTGAAATCTGGTACAAATGCTAACAAATAATTTCATATTTTGCACTCAAAAGATGTCTCACTCCAGAGTTTTACCCTGCAATACACAACAAGGTTATAATTACCAGGAGACATTTGGGAAGCTCAGTTTTTTGTCTCCTTCAAAATCACGAACATGTACAAAATCCTGCACTGAGGACAAACCTGGCAATACCTTGCAGCCAGCCAGACCAGTGCTCAGCTCCCCCCTGCTCCCAACTACAATGCTGCACCTCTGTGTGCTCTTAGGGAAGTTCTGATAGCCCTGTATTTCTGTCTTAAAACTTCTGTTTGCTGCCTCTGTTTGGTCTGAAAGTTTTTCAAGGCAGAAACTGCTTATGCCAGAATTGTGCTGCACTCTCACTACCAAAACTGTCCAAGACATGTTTGCAGTTTTGACACCCATTTCTCTGCATTTTAAAGCTTTTCCTTAGTAAGATTTAGATACTGACTACAAACTACATGCTGAACAGGACTGAAACACTTAGAAAACCTGCTGGTGCAATGGGAGACTAGCCCAGTGCAGGCATTATCCTCAGCACAAATGTGTGAGCCTAGCAGGGCAACAGAGAAGGCAGGAGCTGTGTTTTGTGAAGAGTGCAAGAGTTATAATCTTACTGATTTATGAGACACTAACTGCCTTGCAAGGCAATAATGATTTTCCACAGAGGTCATCACAAATTCCGTTTGTCAGTCTGCTTTGAGCAAATCCCATTAAGAAATAGGTGGCTGCAATGTTTATTAAGAAAACCATGAGCCACATGACAGAGCTATAACATTACAATATCAGTTCTACTGGATGGCCTGTAAATACAGAGAACTTGATGAAGCAGGTATTCCCAAGAGAGGAATACTAATTAAAATAGAGAGAAATGCACTGATAGACTGGCACATTTGTGTGCTTTGCACTGCTTGAATTACTTCCACATGAGCACACTTTATACTTTCCTTTCCATACATCAAACTCTGAGCTTAGATTTTACCTCCTCATCTCTGGCCATCAGCACATAAGAAAGATTTACAGCATGTTACACAGGGTGAAGCTGTGGAAAAGTAGTTACCATGGCAACCCAGTATTTCTTTTGTGTATAAACTTGAAGTACCGAAGCAAAGGAAGGGCAGAACTCCATACCAACTTCAAGCAGCTTTTTGTTTCTATTGTGTTGTTTTAAAGCAATCAAATTTTTTAATGCCATAAAGCATACAAATTAAATATGTCCTTTAAAACCTTTTACAAGAAAATGGTCAGTCTTTGCAGAGCACCACTACAGATATGACTTGCCACACATTCAACACATTATTGTTACAGAAGTACTTCAAGGGATGCCCTGACCATGCACAGTTGTGGAGAAGCACGAGAAAATACAACAGTCACTTCATGCCACCACAGGAATTCAGTATGACAAGTCAATTGTGCAGTATTAAGACACATTATGGTCAGATTCCTACACATTCCTCTACTGGATCACAAACAAACCTTGACCCATGAAGATGAATCACAGCCATATTTTCGAAAGGTATAAACCCAGGCTCTATTTCACTGAAGTAGCATTACACCTTTGCCCTGTCATTTATCACAGACTACTTTATCTTTATGTACTTAGGCTCCACTGCCCCTAACTTTATTATTTCCCTGTAAATTGCATCTTAATTCAGGGCCCCCACACATTTGCATTGACTTCAGAGAGCTTTACTGCAGAAGTCATCAGCAGATAGCTTGGGGTCAGGTCGCCTGACAAACCCTCAATCCCCCTCATGCCTCTACAATTAGCCAACACACAAGGAAAAAGAGAGAGAGAACAAGAGCAGAACTGGGATCCTGTCTGCACCATGGAGCAGAGACTCTCTGCTCTCTGTAAGGAGAACTTTTCTGCCTCAGGTGTTCAGGATCTGTGGGCCACACAGAGCCCAGCTGACCCAAAACAAACAAATGTGCACCAAGCTGGCCCGAACATCTGCTATGACCATTATGACCATTTATCCAGACCTTTTGATACAAAACACTTCTTAAGAGGGGGAGAAAATATCCAAGAGGAAAAAGTGTATACTTTCAGGGAAAACCAGATAAATGTTGCAAATAGTGCAACAGTAACATCTTTTTTTCTCTACCTTTTTTCGTATGGGGAAACAAAGGCACAAATGGTTTTGGACACAGGATATATCATTCACCTTGGAGTACAGAGACCCAGATTTATAATTTTCACTGGGGAGATTAAAAACTGCAGTGTGATGCCAGCAACGTGGTGCTGTCATCTTCATGTCTCCATGAAGCATTTCCATAGAGCCAGCTGGCCTAAGCAGTCATCCCAACTGCTTCATACCCTGGGACTGCTTTGTATTTTCCCTGTTGCACTGTGTTTTCCACACAACCACAGCTCTTCCCAATGGCCACTGCTGCCCAGCTCCCAAATCTTCACATCCCTGTGGTGGAACACTGCACACTGCACTTGTCCTGAACTCCCTTCCAATTGAAATCACTAAGTCTTTTTTTATTATTAGCAAGAGCTGAATTTCCTGCGGTGCTGGTAGTGTGGAAACACAATCTCTGATTCACAATATTAAAAACACATTTCCCAACCAGAATGGAGTAGAAAGAGAGGGAGAAGGGTAGTGGGATACACATGCATCCCATGGAAGACACATGGGTCTCAGGAAATCACAGATAAACTGGAGACATTGCCACCTTAGAGAAAAGAACAGTGGGTTTTTTCAGTTACAGATTGGATGGATATAGCACATACCTGATTTGCTCTGTAAACTGTGAGGTGAATGATTGTTTTTTTCACCTGGTGGAGCACTCCTGCTGCGTGTTCTCCAGCATTTTGTGTACAGATTGAAAGCAAAGCTTGGGCATTTTCTTCTCCAGTTATTAAGAGAGTCGAATAGTGTCCCCAGTGAACCCAGCAGTAACACAGTGTTATTAAGTGGAGGCCCACTGCTGATCTCACTAAGACTGGTATCAGAGCAAAGTCATTCCTTTTTTATGGCAGAACTCCATTTTAATTTTATTTAGGGAGGCAGCATGATCTCATAGGCAAGGCATCAGGAGATCTGGGTTGTGTTCCCCACTATACCATGTGATCACTGGCAAAACATGCAAGTGCTTTCTGCTTTCCTTGATTTTTTTAATCATCTGCCATGTGCTGGAAGTGATCATTATTTATTGTCACAGAGTGCTCAATGAATGATAAACCCTGAAGAAATGCTGAGTGTTACCAATGAAGTGTGTGATTTTTATATGATTAGAACAATATAAATCAGGACTAAACCCACTGTCACCGACGTAATGCAAAATCAAGCCTCCAGGTGATCTGAATGGGTATAAAGTTCTTGGGAACAACAAATGACCCAGGGAAGCACAGGTTAGTACTCAGCAGATGAGTGAGGTAATGGCAGAATAGGCTTTGACAGAGAAGACAAAGTGCCATAGAACAAAAAAGTGAGTTCATCATATTTTGTTCATATTGTGTCAATTTTCCTTTCCTTTTACAACTGCATTCTCTTACAGATATATTCTACCTCCTTCTGTTCCTGCTAAGCTTTGTCTTATGGCCTCCTCCCTTCCTCCCCTTTTTAAATTCATGCTGTGCATAAAATTGTCTCACTGATTTAGAGTAAGATTTATTCTTTTTGGCCTAGTGCTCTGTTCCATTGTAGGCCACCAGTCCTAAAGCAGGGAGATTTAGCATGTGTTTCATAAAATATCTCAACTCTTGGTTCATGTTTTATTCTTTTCCAATTCTTTCATTTTTCCTTTTTATGGAATTTCATCAACACCACAGGATTGGTACCTGGTGTCTAAAACCAGCTGATTCAACAATGTACTACCCTATCATGCATCATGATAGCTCATACAAATGATAATTCTCTTTCAGCTTTGTCTCTCATTAGTCTGAATTCTCTAAGAAAGTCAGAAACCAAATAAGCATTGTGGGCTGTACCTTGAATCTAATCTAATCCTCTGAATATCATCATTATATCTATTGTTAATAACTAAATTCCCAGCATCCTATCACATCAGTGGTCTGAACACTTAAAAGACCAAAGAAAACAGAAATATTTATGTATCAGACATTTAGACTTGCACAAATAAACCTCACAACTCTGGCTGAAATGAGTTTTTAAAAAGAAAAAGGTCACCACCTAGAACCAATGTTGTTGGTAAGACAGAAAATAAGATCATATAAGGTGCTTCAATGGGCCTAGGATCACCCACTCTTCTGGGTACCCACTCTGGTAACCATTCCTGTCCCAGGAGACAAGAAACTGGAAGAGAATATTAAGAATATTAAAAAAAAATTGGGCAATCTGACTAGTTATGATTTTTAAATACCTGGAGCCATGCTGACTGCTGCAAATATATTGGAAACTGTTATTATCAGGAGCACAGCTATGATGGAGGGACTCCAATTGAAATTCTTCCATTAAATGCAAGAGGCTTTCTGAAAGCCAAATTTTTTTTTTTTTTTTCTGTTAAACTTGATGGCAAGGTAGATAGTGCAATATCCATAAGTAAGCTCAGTTCCACTCTGTATTCCCTCTAACATCAGTGGAGCTCTGTGGAATCACAGACAGCTTTTCCTATCTTTTTGGAGAGGGAAAGATATTTGAGAGCTATAGAACAAACACATCTTCCATGGGCTATAACCTCCGAGAGGATGGTGGGATGTGATCTCTGCAAGAGAACTGCCAGGTTCTCAGCAGGATTCAGCACAAGCTCTACAAGGCAGACCAGCGTCAAACACCTTAATAGACTCAGCTTAAAAAAAAAACAAAACAGGCCTCCAACTCCTGTGTGGGTATCTCACAAACTGCCAGCCTAAACACAGGAGAGATTGAAATGCCCTCTTAATGAAAAGAAGTTTAAAATCCTCCTGGTTTTCTAGGTTGGGTAAGGAATTTCATTTGCCCAGATGGAAGAAATGAACTCCTAGAAAGCTCAGCTTAAATGGCCAGGTAGCACGGGTAACAACAAATATAAACCACTTTAAAATACTGAAATCGATCTGCTTGGTTTTGAAAAAGACTCAAAAGCATTTCCAGCTTGCCACTGCCAAGTCAAGTTTGGCCTGTAACAAAAAATCAAACTCTTAACAAAACCAGAAAGCACAGGCATATTCCCATAACCAAAAATGATTGAGCTATTACAGCTCAGCAGCTGATTGCCCATCCTCTGAGTTGCAGTAAGTGTGTGAGCACCTGAAGCCCACTTTAGTACTGAAAGAAAATACATTTGCTGAAAACATGTGTGGGGGATATCTGCAGCTGTTTCACAGAGGTATTAACCACCAATCTAAGAGCACACAAACAGCAGATTAGCATGTTTTGGCTGATGAACTAGAATTTGTGAAGCCACTGCTATGTGACTGCTTCCAACCATGCAAATTAACCATTACTGTTAGCTGAAAGACTGGGTGCTCCCAGTGACACCAGCTCAAATTAAAACTGCTGCTGATTCAGAACCCATAGAGATTGACAGTCATAGATAGACAAAAAGCCTTTGAGACAGATGCCCTATGGGATACGTAGCATAATCAGACATTGAAGCCAGCAGAATTACATGGATCATGTCAATCACAGTTTTTTAGGCTTCTTTTAAACACATATATCTGAAAATTTGAAAACAAAACATGTTTCTGCATGTATTTTTAGAAAGGAATGATCCACTTTGTGGTGTTTCCTAATGCTCCTGTATGCAAATCTACATGTTAATCAGTCCCAAGTCACTCTCTGGCATACGATAAATATTTAATTCTTTGCACTGACATTACAGGTTGAACACTTTTATATTCCTACCACATTACTAACGTCATGAGCAGTGAGGAAATGTCTGAAATAATAAATTATATTTGATCATTCTCTGCCATAGCCACTGCACAGATAAATCTGCCAAGGGAAAGGTAAATGTGACAACACAAGAAGGTGACAAAGAACTTGAGAAACTTGTTCATTTGGCATTATGTGACAGTGGCAACATGCTGCCTCATGCCTATGTAGAGAAAGAACTTCTAATAGAGTAAAGAACTTTTCCTTGGCCTCAAAGGATTTAAACTTCTCATCCAATGTCCATGGAGAAGCATGGACACAGAATGAGACATTAATTTTTCAACACTTTCTGAGAAATAATTAAACTATCAACATTAACCCAATCATCACTGGGCATGTGAAGCATAATTACTTTTCCAGTGCATGCATAAAGTCTGAAGCATTTGGTATATTCTCCAAAGGCAGGACTGAGACTTGGGTTTCTCCTCTAGCAAACATCCAGGAGATTTGACAGCAAAGTTCTGCTTTTCCTCCTGTGCAGAAATCCCACCCAAGGAAAGAAGTGTTTGCATAAACGCGGTCCCGTGGGAAGATGCAAATCCCCTCCCCTCTAGCCCTGCCTTGGACTGGCTGAAAAGTCCCAGACCTCAGCTTACTCCCAGATCTCCCATGCCCAGAGTGCCCCAGGCTCCCACCACCACCTCTCTGCCACCCACCCTCTGTGACCAGAGTAGCAACTGCCAATTTCTCTTCCAGCTCTTCTCAGTCCAGAGAGCCAGAGCTGTACTCACAGTGATTTTTCCATCATTTTTAATTTACAGGTTATCCAGCTGCATTTGATCAAGACAGAGAGAAGAAACCAATGATATAGCAGAGCACTTAGGAACACTAATTGCAAATTACTCTTAAATAATACATCATCCCTCTCTTAATTATAGCAACTTGCACTCTCCTCAGAAAAGTGCACATCTGCTAATGTATTTTTCCAATAATATCAATATGAAGTTGCAGAGAAAGTGTAAAGTAGTGGTTGCTTTGTATCTCGACCTGCTCTCAGCCTGAGTTTCCCTGAATGTCCATAAAGCTTCTCTATTTTTTCCTTTCTGACTTAAAAAATTCATTCTAAAGATCCATTTCTTGAGCCAAAGACTGCTTCCTAACACTCCTTTCTGGAGGAAAGGGTACACCAGGAACCTTGATTGCTTTAATAACTAACTAAATATTGTATTTCCCATTCATTTCCAGAGGCATTTGATGCTGGACCACTGTAAATCCTGGAGATTTCATGTTTCTACTTGCTTTAGGGCACCAAAATCCTTGAAGCCATTTTCTCCATTTAATTTGCCATTTTCCTCAGTACTTGTATGAGATATTCAAAGATGCTGAAGCTTGGCTGCCATTCCAGTTCTACATATGTCCATTGCCACAGACTCCAAAAGACATCCATGACTGAGTTCTTTAATGTCCTCTGGTCAAATGTGAGGATGACCATGACAAATTCCCAGCAGTGGCAAGCCCTAAGCACCAACCAGTCCCTGGCTCTGGATTTGAAAACCAAACACACAGCACATTAGCTTCTGCACCCAAAGAAAACAGACACCTTTGTAAAAAGGTAAGAAAAACAGTTTTCCTAGCATTGTCTACTGTGTAAAGAGTGGAGCTGCTCTTCTTGATTGAATCCCCTGGATGTTACTGCTTCTTGGCAGGACCACAGTCCAAGTCCTTTAATTTGAATTTCTAAATAATTCAGAATGTTGATTACTTGATCTGTTCATATAATTCTGTTGTCTAATATTTCCATCAAGTTCCAAATAAACCTATAACCTGCTGTTACTATAACCCAGTCTTGCTCTGGGACCATCAGGTGGCTGCATTTAGCTGGTCAGCTGGCTCACCACACCACCATCACCAAACTAATCATCTAAATGAGACACCCTCCTCACTCCAGCCAATTAATCACACATCCAACATGCACAGGCTTGAAATTATTGCTCTGGGCAACCAGTTTTCCTCACCACAGAGAAAACCAAGAATAAATAATGAAAGGGAAAGTAAAATATAACCTCAATCTTAGTGAAAATTGTGTGGATCTTAAAAGAGATTTTTCAGCCTGCAGTACACAGGGCGTGCATCCTCTTACTGACTAAAAATGTAAGATGGCTCTTTAGGTTCTCATATGTACTGGCCTATGAATCTCCTTGCCGTGACATAACCTAGGGCTGAAAAAAGGACAATTTCTTTTCTTTTGTTAGAGTTTATCATTCAACTGAAAACCTTTTTCAAATTTTACACGAAAACCAATATAGTCAAAATACCTGTTTCAAGGTAGAAAAGGTGAGAGGTCTGATGGAGACATTTCTCCTTCTTTTCAGAAGTAATTACAGTCTACATTGGTTCCCAAATAATCCCTTTAGAAAACATCCCTGAGACCAGTTACCACAAAACATTTCAGCTTCAATGCACAAAGTGTGGCCTCTGCCAAATTTTTCTGACCACCCCTAACAGAGCTGCAGCCCCAGCAAAGCTACTCTTCCTAGGCACCCTTGAATTTTCCTGTCATTGGCAGAGGGAGCCTGTTCTTATGTTTCCTCAAAGAATGCAAAATAGGAAACAGTCCTAATGGTGACATGTCTCTCATAGATAATTAAACAGAAAACCTGGCAGATTTTCAGACAGGCTGCTACCTGCCTATGAATACCAAGTAGCTTTCTTGACAGTCAACTAATGCACCGGGCCCCCTGCCTGGGCTGGGTGAGTCTCCTGGAAGACTTTAAACAAATGTTTATGATAGATCAGCATTACACTGCTCACTTAGTCTCTTCCAAGAGACATGACACCCACATCAGTCTATGATGACTCTTGTGAAAATCCCACCCCCTTCCCAGCAGCACTGTGCTTGCTCCTACTAGGTTTTCTTTCTAAGCAGTGCCCTGCCCATTTCTGGGTATTTTCACTGGCAATCCCCTACATCCAGCTATTAACAGCCAGGCTATTAACTGGTGCTGCTCAGCTGCATTTGTGGTCGGATTTCCACTTGTTCCAGACAATGATTTTAACACTGACTGTCCTAGCGTGGGGTCTATTAACCCCACAGTATCCAGGCAGGTAAAAATGAACGACTTTCCTCTCCTCCCAGCAGCCTAACAGCTGAAGTGTTAAGAGCGTACTGAGGGCAATGCTCTTTTTAACAGCACTTGGCACAATTAAGCTTTAATTCAGAGCTGTTATTTTACAGCTTCATTTGTTTCTGCCAATTTTATGTTTGAAAGGTGGGGAAAGCATGAAGGAATAACAATTTAAGTGCTCAGCAGATGGAGAACGAGTACCTCTTATTCTCTCCATCACTGCTGAAAACAGAAGTTTTCCACCTCGCAGGGTTCCCTTGCCAGAAGGAGGGAGTTACACTCAGCAGTTACCAGAGTGTTTGAACCATCACAGACAGGTATGTTTCTTTCCAATGCTGCACAGAGAATGGAGCTGGGAAAAAGACAGGCACCTCAGCAGCACCACAAACAGCGGGTTGTCAGCATAGGGAAGTGCATCTTCTAGAGGTCCAGGCACTTTTCAGCCTGTCTTTTTCCCCCTAACACTATGGATATGATACAGAAAACAGTGTCCCTGACATGCCAAGTTGCCACCAAGGGTGTGGGCTGGTTGTGCTTCTACTTTTCTGTGCATGGCTCTTTGCCCATCCATGTAGCTGGCAGCAATTCATCTCTGCACCAAGGAACAGGACAAAACCCACTCTCCTCCAGGTACTTCACATATGACACAAAACACACACTCAGGCCTCGTGACTAAATCCTGGCATGGGCAGACAGCACTGCAATTAAAAGATCATATCAGCTCATGAGAGGGAAAAGATAAAGACCTTGTAGAAGAAATGTCATGGTTCACAGGTTGCTGTTCAATCTGGAAAGGGAGAATTCCAGAGCACAAATTACTCTAAAAGAAACAAGACTTTAAAAATCACATCACTCTGAAATGGTCCAAAGCAGGACACATGCTATTGCTGGTGGGGGATATCCTGGTTTGTAACTCAAGGGTGCTATCTGGGCAGAACTGCAGTAGCCCCACCCCAGTCGATGTCATTTCAGTGTGTTGGACCCAGAGGTCCCAATGGAAACCCCCATACAGGAAGTCCTCCAGCACATGGTGGTGGGACAGGAACCACAGCAAGTAATAACCACCCTGGTCGGATACAGAAGGTACAGAAAGTGGATGGCAAACTCAACAGTTTCCCCACCCCCAGCACCTCCATGGAAAGAGAGAAGCAGAATATGGTGCAGGACCCTGCTGGGGGGTTTTGTATTTGACTCTGCTCTTCAGCTCACTGCACAAAGTGCTCACATACCACAGTAATGAGAGCAGTAGAAATGCCTCCAGAGGTAGAATAGATTAGAGACAGACAAACAAGAATGTGGCAGCTAAAGGAATAATCAGAGCTTCCCTCCACAGGGAAAGGGCAAGTCTCGGCACTTCTCTCTCTGCCAAATCACTTCCAAAAATAAACTAGGGAGACAGATCCAGGCCTAACAGTGTGACAAGAGTTAAAGTGCAGCACTGGGGGCCTGTCATGCCTCATACAGCTACAGAATTGATCCACTCAGAGAACACAAACACAAATCTTTCTCTGGCATCCTTCACTATGGGCAGGGGTCAGGTCCTGGCCAGGGTACTGCATCAGCTACCACCCCACACTTTGGAGCGCAACTTTTACTTTTTCTAGGAAAGGTCAACTTTTTTATCTTTTCCACCCCAGTTTCCAGTAGAATAAGCCACATACTGAGCACAGGCTCAATAAGTTTTACTTGTAGATCATTACCCCATGTTTTTTTTTTTTAAATCTACCTATTTTTTTGCTACTACCTTAGTTTCACCTACGAAGGCAGGACACAAACTTCCCCGTGAGCCGAGGCTAGAGGAATGCACAAACCTTGCTTGATTCCCCTTCAAATGAATTGTAGCAAACACATTTTTTCCTGTCTATGTAAGAGCACAAGAAAAATCAATGCTGCAGCTAATATACTCTTCCATGGAACCACAGTAACCAGTAGTAGATGTCTGTGCTACAAAATAATACTTGGAAAACCCACAGTGCTTTAGGGTCAACAGAGAGATGTCATTCCTTCCTGCACAAAATCATTAACACTGACGCCACAGATATGCTACTCGTAATGCTGAATAAATACTCCAGAAAGATTAATAATATTTTCATTGAACTCTCTATTTAGAGGAATATAGAAGAACCATTTCATTCCTAAGCTGATAATAGGGTCCACGTGTGAAAACAATAAAATAATAAAAATGACATGAATAAGACTTCAATGGAAAAAGCTTTACCCAAGGAAAAGTTTCTACATCAAAGCATGCAGATAATCTGACAATATTTTCTTCTACAAAACTGGATAAAGTTACTTAAAGATTTAAACAAGATACCGTATTATAATTTTTATTAATCCCTGAAGAGCTACAACTAAGCTGCAGAGGAAAATTGTCTGCCTTATCCTGATAGGAAATCTAAGGTAATCATTCTTTTTTCTGTTTTGCATGATCACAACCAAAAATGCAAACAAATAACAGATTTTCTAGAATTATGACTGCAAACATTTGTGGGTTTGGTGCCAAAGTACTCAGAGTTAAAGTATTCAAGAACTTGATCAGTTTTCCAAACCAATAGGTGCAGGAGACTCCATTCTTTCTCATTCTTTGTGCAGCTGTTGTTCCTTGACCAGCAGCTCACACCAGGGGCATAGGCAAGACATGCAGGATGTCAGAGAGAACAAGATATTTCTCAGCAAGATGCGTCTGGACTCATAAAATAGGGAGGGACCTTTCTAAACAGAAGAATTTCAAGTTATTCTCAAGTTATTCTCTCAAAACAACTAAATACTAACTGAATTATATTCAAAAAAGCAGAAGAGAAAACTAATGTACTTTCCCTTTTGCTTAAACAAGTGAGATATTCATGGTGTAAGGGATAAGTACCAGCAATAATAGCTGTAATAAGCAGCTCAACTGATATCAAATGAGACACATCCTTGTCTCTCTGTTGGGCCATTGGATTTTCTCCAGTGCATCTGACACTTACTGCAGCAGCAGAGATGTGCGATTGGTACAGGTGCTGCAAATTTAGGAGCAGTAAACTACACATTAATTGGTCATAAGTGAAGAAACCACTTATAAAACCACGGATCTGCTACCATTTTTGTTACATTCTCAACAAGTTTTTTCCCTCTCCCATTTTTCACTTGCCCAACCCTTGCCACAGTCAGTATTTTGTTCAGTGGGATATGTAGAGCATGGCATCTGATGACAGCCTGGCCTTGAATCTTAGCCTTCCATCCTAAGTCTTCTTAAGACAATGAACCTAAAGATCCCCAGGTTAAACAGCTGCCAAGATGAGAGGTAAAACAACAGTAACTTACCAGGAGCAGAAATTGGCGCATTAGGAGCATATTTCTAAAATGAACATGCTGTCACATAATTCCTACAAGATTGGAAAGATCTTGCTGGTTCTTTAAGCATGTTACAACTCTCACTTGGCTCTCTGTGTGTATGTAATCCTGGTCATAATTACATGCATATGTTTGGTATTATTTATAATTCAATGACAAGAGACAGATTTCATTGTTCTGTGGTCACTGCTGCTCTGTATGTATTACATATAGCACAGATTTACTTTGCCAATCAAAATCTGATGTCTGAGATCCTGTGGTGGACTGACCCTGACTGGACATCATGTGTCCAGCAAAGCCACTCTATTGCTCCCCTCCTCAAATACAGAGGGAACAGAAAATACCATTAACAACTCATGGGTCAAGATAAGGACAGGGAGAGGTCCTTCAAATTACCACCATAGGCAAAAGATATTTGACTTGGGGAAATTAGTGCAATCTTAATTACCAATAAGATTAGAATAGGATAATGAGAAATAACCCTAAATCTTAAAACACTTTTTCCTCACCCCTCGCTTCTTCCTGGGTTCAACTTCACTCCTAATTTCTTTCCTTCCTCCCCTCAGCAGTGCTGTGGGATGGGGAATGGGGGCTGTGATCACATCATCACGTGTCTCTGCTGCTCCTTCCTCCTCAGTGGAAAGACTCCTCACACTCCTCCCCTGCACCAGCATGGGCTCTCTCCCATGGCAGTCTCCTGTGAACTGCCCCAGTATGAGTCCCTTCCATGGGGTGCAGTCCTTCAGGAACTGACTGCTCCAGCGTGGGTCACCTGCAGGTCTGCAAGTCCTGCCAGGATCCTGCTCTAGCACTGGCTTCCCATGGGATCTCAATCTCCTTTGGGCATCCCCCTGCTGCAGTGTGTCCCAGGGGCACATCTGCCTCACCACAGCTCACATCATGGGCTGCAGAGGAACCTCTCCCCCAGCACACAAGATGCTCAAACTGTTTTACTTCTCTTACAGGTGGCTTGGGGACAGCTCAGTATTTGGAAAGTCTGTTTGGCCTATTAACAATGCAAGTGTGCATTGGTTTATACCACTGATGCTGCTCATTGCACAGCCAGCCTATAAAAACTGAACCAACCTGCTGAAGAGATACTTGAGACAAAAAATATGTCAGTGGATTACAGCTGGGATTGCTTCCCTCCCCATTTTGTTACTGAGCAGCCTATTGCCAATGCCTCTGCTTTTCGTTTTACTCCTTGTAAATTCATGATGCAGAAATCAAATATACTGGGAGATTTATAATTTCAGTTGTTCCTGGAGGAAAGATGGCAAACAAGGTATGTCCATAAGAGGATTGCTAGGTAAACAGCAGGCAAAGTACATACAACTCTGGGAAATCCAACCATGCTAGTCTAAATTATTCAACCTGACCTAGTCAATAAATATTGCATCAAAATTCAGAGTAAGAAATAGAAAGTTTGTACATGAGATTTATGTTTCACTCTACGATTCACATTTAAAGTGGTTTGATTAAATATTTATTCTAATATTCACTTGGGTTAAGAATTACACCAATCTGTCTATACAAAGCTATGCATAAGTTCATAGGAAATTTTACAAATACAGCAGAAATGCATTATTAACCTCCTAGTTTTATTCTAAAACCAATTTTTTTCCTTTCTCAATAAAAAATCCCGCCAATATAACTTATTCCTTTCACCAGTGGGCTGTTGATCTTCACAGCTGTTGCTCATGGGCTAAATCAAGAGAGGTTTCTGTTAAAAGAGAATTCAAGTTCTCAGACATCTCACATACCTTCAGAAGCAGAAATCTGGTAGAGGGAACATTAAAGGAGAACTTTCATAAAGTTCAGGTAAGCTCTGCTAAATCACTTCAATCTTTGATACATTTGAAGATTTAGATCAAATTCTTCAAAAAGCTAAACTTCTTCCCTCTGATATTTCAGATAACAACATATTCTTTCTGCTAGAGGGAATGATTATGACAGCTTGGCTTTTCTCAGCAATCAGCCTAAAAGTACATGTTATTTTCTTGAGAAGACAAAGAGATCAGCAACATTTATATGAAAACAGATCTGAATGTTTAAAACTAGCAGGTGATATTGAGAGACATTTAATAAGACTTGCTCTTAAAATTGTTTATGGCTCAGACTCTAAAAATGAGCTCCAGTTATGTATGTCACTGTCATTACTCATATCATCAAACAGAAGCCACAAGTCATGATTGAAAGTGTTGATTATTGGTAGCTGACAGCTGCTTGTATATGGAGCTGAACTTGAGGAACTTTGTTGTAGTTACATGGTGCTCGACTTTAATATTCTTCCTCTGAAGAATTGAAAATGTTATTTACCTGTTATGTGTTCTAAAGCTGAGACATAAAAGGCACTATATTACCATTGTGTTGCACTTTATTAATTAATGTAGTAAAAAGGCACAATTGTGCCTTTTTCTTTGTTTAGAAACAGAATGGGCAGCCTGTGAAAGAGCTTCAAACTTCACTTCTGCTAATTTGATAGAGGGAATATCACATCATTAAGTACAAAAATGGCAAGCACATTATTATTCTGTTGGACTGTCTTTGCCAGAATCTATCAGCAGACCTGCTTAGATGGTCAAAAGTTATATGTAGTGAAAAATATTCAATGTCTCTCATCTGCTTTTGCTATAACTTCTGTCAAGGTTCTTTCAGCCAGCCACGTAAGAGAATCTGCTAACAGTTATTTAAATTCATGAGCTAAACCTTTCTTTCAGCCTAGGAATGGGATGCAAAATGAATGAGGCTTGTCTTGCTTTCCCCCCCATTATTTTTTAGCAGTGGACAGAGAACTCTAATTCTCCAGATCACCAGACTAAGTATCAGTATAACTGAGCTAATTTAACTGAAGAGAATATACCAGTACAGATGCTATGGGCTCGCCTCAGTCCTAGAAAAAAAAATTGTATTAAAAAAATCATGGTATGTTTCCCATTTCAGTAATGTCACTGGCCTCCTGTATGCCCTTAATCAAGGAACTTTACTTCAGCATGTTTTTTTTTCATTAGCTAAGGCATATATAATAAATAAGCCTGAGACAAAAAGTGTTTTGAAACTCATCCTGAGGATTCTTTAAGCCTAAAAATACAAAGTAAAAAATTGGTGTTAATCCACTGCCTTGTCAACCCCTTTAATTTCCCTGCTTAGGTATATGCAGAAATAATCAAAGCATGAGTACCTGTGTTCTGAAGCAAGAAGAGACTATCACAATCACAGGAATTTAGATCCACCTTTCAGACAAGCTGCAGATAATTCCTTAACAGTTCTTGGAAGCAGAGCTACATGCTGTGTTCACATTAGATCATTTACTACAGAAAGCTATCAAATCTTTATTGAAGTATTGCAGGTAATTAAGAACTTCCAACATCTGCTGGTAAGCTGCTGCAGATGCCATAACCCTGATGACTGAAGCTTCACCCGTCTTTCCTCTTTCAATTTAGTTGACTACAGCTTCCAGAGAGGGGATCTCAGAATGCCTCTTCCTACTAATTAAACAACTGTTTAATATGCTGTGCCTTCCTTTGTTTGAATATCCAAGGGGCATTTCTGAGCCTTGTTTTCACATCAGGTCTGCAAGGTCACTAAAACAACACTCTCAAGGATGTGCTGTCTACAAGCAGTTGAAGCTCCTTGCACATTTGTAAAGGCAAACCCATGGTTGCTTTTGCCTGGCTGGCCCAAGGAATGTGTCCTGGCACAGCCCCATTGCATTACTGATAGGGCACAATCACTCAATGCATCCAAGCACTGGATGGCATCCATTCCCCAGTGTCCTTGTCCAAGCAAACCCTTTCACCACCAAACCCAGCAGATACACTGCAACCTCTGATCCCAAAGAGACAGAGCCTGTCATGGGAGAAGTTTGAGTGGCTCCCCAGCCTGCACAGGAGTGTCTGATAGGATCCATGTTTCAGAAGAAGACAATCTGACTATACAATCCAGATTCTCTTTTTCCTTATTTCTCTAGTTCTGTGTTTGATCAAGCAAAGAAACTATAAAAATAATAGAGTATTATTTTACAGAAAATATATTCAGATTCTTCTCTCTCTCAATTAAGTCTGTAAGGCCCTCTCCCAAATTTGGCTGCTCCTGAAAGCTGGCAAAACCATCATGCAGCTGTTTACTCAAAGCTCAGTGCTCGGTATTCACAATGCACAGATTCTTTACTCTGCATTGAATAAAAGGAAGGTTGAGTGAAGAATGGCACTACCAGGAGAATGCAGGTCTCAAATTCCTTCTCCTCGAGGAAGGTGTGGTAGGCAAACAAAGAGGACAAGCCCAGGACAACCCTGCCTGTTGTCAGCTGTGGACAGGACAACCACAACACTGAACACACATCCAGGTGAACACTGTCACTCCAATATGTGAAATCATATCAGATGTCTTCCTTTTCAGCATCATTTGATCAACTTATCCAGTACTGCCACGTCAGCATTTCCTCCTCAGCAAGGAGCAGACACAACAAACTGTCCCATAGAACTAGACCTGTGTAGGCTTTACCACCATTCTCCCTTGACTGCCTTTCCTAGCTGTGAATCATGCAAGTGCCTGTGCAAAGCACTAAGGTTTCTCCATTGCTATGGGAACACAGTACTCTGCAGCTACTGAAATATTCAGCCCACCTCCATAAAATACCACGATTCACAGATAGCAGCCAAGTACCTGAGCAAAGAAAGGTTTTCAAAAGCCAATGTGCTATTAGCATTTAATAAGGACAAAGGAAGGTTATTGTCTCTGAACAGCTTGAGACTACTCCAAGCAATGGAATTGCTGCTGGCCTGCTGCACTCAACAACCCTTCCTCCCCCTCACCTGAGATGTTCATAAAAAAGCAATGTCCTGGCAGTAGAAAAAACTAGAAAGAAACACCTACACTCAGAATAACACAAACATCAGCCATCCAAATGTGACTGAATATTTGTGGTCAGTATCCAGCTATTAGGCACCCAACAATTTGGATCGCCTCTGGCCCGAAATTACCCTCCCACAGACCTGCAGGATAGGTACATAGACAGCATTCAGACATCTGGCCTGTACCTCCTTATGGGCTGAGGCTAGATGACATTTCTTTCCAAAGAGCTGAATTTTTCCTATTTTCTTTTACCCGCAAAATAAAAAGTTAAATATAAAAAGAAAAAAAAAAAAAGAGTTTGTTTCCCATCACTGGCTGGCACAACTTTTATGTATTCTGGAACAATAAACAAGGACACTTGCATGGGATTTGGTTTTTTGTTAGGCAAGGATATTACTGGGATTCAGTGGGTTTATTGGGCTATCCTGCTTTAATAAGCCAGTTCTTACACAAACATATTTTGCCTGTCAAGTGGTAAGATGAGGCATAAAAACTAAGTTGCAACAGAATTGAGTTCAGTGGGAAGGGAATTAATTATTTCTCTTTGAACAAAACAAAATAAAAGACAAAAAGTCTTCCACACATATTTTCAGGATCATCCTGAATCTATCAAATTACTGATCAGTCAGAAAACACTGGGGGGAATGGAGATGATCAACTCTATGACAATTAAATGCACTGTAAAGCTGGTCTCACTGGAAATTTCGTGCCTCTTTTTTTCTGTCTTCCCAGTGGTGATAGTGATACGCAGAAAGACTCTACAACTCATATAATTGTAAAGTAGGTATGTATTTATTTATTTGATGTAGGAGCTGTAGGGATTGAAGGAGCACAAGAGGAGTTGCCACAACCACAGCCTTGCAGAGCCACATCCATCACACTCACTGAAGTTCAAGTTCCTGGATGCAGAGTCCAGCAGCATAGGAATGGGAGGACCAGTCCATGAGGACTGGCCAAAATCCAGAATTTGCCTTTCCCTGAGGTAATAGCTAGCCATGGTTTCCAGTCTCCCACTTTTCTGTACAGGCTGATTGCAGCAAGGGTGTGAACACAATTCCAGCTACGCAGTGCCATACCTGGTGCATATGTGACCTCACGGGAGCCTGCATCTTCTCCTTTTGGCTATTTGTGAAAGTATTCACATGATACTTGCAAGTCAGAGGAAACTAAGTTATCCCAAGACATCTGATCCAGTCCACCAGGCAATGGCCATGATTTGAAAGGATCTATCTGGACCTTAGAATAAGCTCACAACAATCTCACAAACGATGACAAACTTTAAACTTCTATTTCCTAGAAAACACATAGAAAATTTCCAGCTACTAACCCAATCTAACTTGACTTGCAATTCCGATACATTCTGTGTTGAACAGTAACATGGAGTTCAATCTCTTTTAGTGGTGGTGTAATAGATTGTCATCCTTTATCTACAAAAAAAACCCTTATCTCCCTTAAGTCTTCATTATTCTAGAGAAATAAACAACCACATATTGAGTCTTTTTTTAAAGCAAGTACTTATATAGATATTTTCTATTTTTTTGATCATCCCAGTAGCCCTTATGGGCACTTTTGTTTAATAGACATATCCAGGCTTCTGTACATATTTTATTAATATCATCTTACTCTGAGCTTGGAAGTACTGTGTGTTGGTAGTTGTCAGTTAGCCATTAAAGCACAGTAATTATTTCAGCTGTGGTAAATGCTGTCATGTGTTTCAGCTCTTCAGTTTGCCTAATGCACCACTGGAGGACAGTCAGCTCTGGATACAGTGAGCAGAGTACACATATGTCAGACAGGACAGGATACAACAGGACAGGAGGAAACACAAGTTACCAGCCATGCTGCTACAGATCACAATAACATCAAAGACTAGAAGTTCAAATAGCAAAAAGAAAATATAATACAGGTCACAATAACAGAGGTCTTTATAATGAAAAAGTAGGTGGCTTCCGTTTATGCCATGCACAGGTACATGAAATGATGGTGATTTATGCTTTTTAAACAAAAGAAATAAGTATTTCGATTAGGCTTGTGGGGGAGGGAGTACAGGGCTTTGTATTTAAAGCTTCATTTTAACCAGGGAAAATTACTGACTGCTGCATGAGGCAGCATTCAGCTTCTTTCGCTTCCCCAAGCAGGCGCCCGGCTTGCCTCGGGAATCCAGAGCCGGCAGGACGCCTTCCTGACATCTCCCTCCTGAGCAGCCGTGGGTGTATCTGCTGACATTAACCAGCAGGAGAGCTTCTCAAGGAAGAAAAGCCCTATATGAAAAGGTTTCACAGCAAAAGGAGGAAAAGTCTTTAAAGGGAAAACTACACAGCATGCTGCTCCAGAAGCCAAGTTGAACTTTCATTTTAGATCTGAGCATTCTGAAAGAGCAGAGTGCTCATCTACTTCCTACAGTAAATTATTCTTCCTCAGCTATATTTCTGTGCAGTTTAGACTTTTATATAAACTTCTATAGAAAAAGAAATCACAGCAATTATAATCCTAGCAATTATGTGAACCCTTTTTGCTAGATGCCAGAAGTTGAATTGTTACCAGGGAAAAAAGCACTGTGCCCTGAGAGAAATGGGGCAATGAATTCTCATCATGCAAAGATGATTAACTCCTCTCCAGGTAATCAAAACCTGAACATATTTTCAGTCAGAATCTATGGAAAAGAAAAGCAGAACCAAAAGCAGCAAACCCCAAAGGTCTTAAATCCAGCTAAGAAGTTTGGCCTGCAAATTAAGCCAGGGAAAAATCTTTAGCAGACAAATAATGCTGTGCCAACATTGAAAAAGTACAAGCACAGAGTTAGGGCAACTATAAACTATAGAGTCTAAAATCAACCACAGGGAGATGAATATAAAAGTTAATACAAAATGCAATTGATAAAGATCAATATAGTCAATACCTCAATGCATACTTCAGTCACTGAAAAATCTTGTCAAACAGACCTGACTTGATACTTTAATGAGCCAGCAAAATGTGGCAGCTTAAGTCTGGTTTTATTGGCACAATGCACTTATCTATTTATAAAATTTTAAAATTAGTATGGTGCAACACTCATATTAAAAATTAGCGTGATAGTTTACCAATGAAGTATGCATTAAATTAACTCAGACCTGGCTGAGATCTCAAACAGCACATGAAGGATGGGTGTTTGCAGAGGTTTTTTCAGGAATTACTATTATTATTATTATGCTTGAAGCCACTGAACATTTTCACCACTGTTCAGGGGGTAAAAGTGCTACTACTGTAATGGCTGATTCATACAAGGCCTGGTGAAGCAGCAAAGAGTGCAGGACAGCAGCAATCTGGGTTGCTTGGGAATCCATTCCAAAACTCTTTATTTCTGTAAAGCAAGGTGAAAAATGATACAAGAAACAAAGGGCACAGGAAAGTAGGACTTGTCTCTGGAAGGCAGCAAGTCTGAAGGAATTTGGGTTAATGAGCTACAGCAGCTGACCCCAAGTTCTTCACTCACTGATGTTACAAAAGGGACCTGTAAACAGAAGACTGCTAAAGGAGAAGAACTGGAAAACTACTGTAAATTATAATCAGTATTGCTACAGTGAAATTGAAATTGTGAAAGTGATGCAAAAACTGCCATAAAAAAACCAAGTATAGAAAACAAAATCTAAAATGAGATTTTAAAAACTTAATTTACATAGTTTACCAGGCATCTGACTGCATCACAGGGTCTAACTACTGCCAGTTTTAGAAAAAATATTCAGATGAGAAAGCCTATATAAAAAGCATGACCAACCATATGTTTGATTCTAGGAAGACCTATGTCAGTTCTCCATTTGTTACTATCTTTGTATCAAAGAGGATTTTGTTCCAGAATAGAAAAAGAAGGAAAAAAAAAAAAAAAAAAAAGAAAGAAAGAAACAGGAAAAAAGAAAAAAAAAGGCCAAATTAACTCAATTGCTAAGCCTCAGATGGCTGAGTAAAATATTTTCTTTTAAAAAGTTGTGCACTCAGCATGACAGTCAGCCCTGGCCCACAGTTCCCTACTTAACCCAGCACACAGCAGCAAAGCTCAGTGTCGTGACCCACTCTTGGTCACACAGCAGATGCCCTGATGTCCTGTTGGGAACTCGGTGCACTTCTGCAGTTCAGGCCTGGATCCCTTACCTGGGCAGACCCACCTGCCCTTCAGCTGGTGAAGGCCCAATGAATCTGAACTATTTAAATGAAAGACAAAAAGAGAGAAAGCAGTGAAGATTTTTCAAATACAGATATACATATGGAAAGGCTAAAAAAAGAGTAAAGGAAAATGCTTCTAAATTAAGAATATTTTCCACGGTCTTTTGATGGGTAGAATTAACAACTCCACAAATAGGACAAGCAGGTCATCAAGGAGTTAGGACATGCTATTCTCTGAACACCCTGTCAGGTGCCTTAACTACCTGTCACAACTAAAATGGGTTACATGACCTAGAAATAAATCAGTATTTGTGGATACCAGACCACGGCATCTCAGACAGACCATGGAGTCAGTTCATGGGTCTGTTCCATATTATGTTCAATTAATTTCATGTTTAGCTTAATAGCATTTTTGTGCAGTTATTGCATAATAATAACAACAGAGGACAGCCCATCTGCATGTTCAGTGCTCATATACAATGTCTTGGGTGTCAGCCAGGCTGCACTCCAAGCCCAAGACCAGCAGAGGTTTTCTGTGAGTCCTGACCCAGGCAGGGCAGCACATCCCCTGTGGCTGCTGCCCCCCCCTTACACCTCCAGCCCCAAGACCAGCACAACCACCAGACAGCAGGGCAGTAAAAACCAGACCTCTGGGCTGCTCTCCTGGGCTTCTTACAACTGGCCCAGAGTGACACTGTGTATATATGCACAGCTGAAAAGTCTGCACACATTTAAGCTGCTAAGTACTAGGTATGTTACACAAAATATTCACTGACCTCTTGCTGAATGTATTTTAATTGAAGTAATTATTCACTCAGCTCCAGCTGCTAGAACTCCAACCTGATATGTCTGAAAGTAAAGAGCTCTTCAGATTGGTTGCTCAGAAAGCTGGAAAATATCTGCAAACTGATATGCAGCTGGGAAAGAAGTCTTCCCAGACCCATCTGTTTGCACAGCTTCTCTCAACAATTTATCAATAAGTTTTTAATGCTCTTATCACTGAGTTCCTATCAGGTTAACAGCCTGAAGTGGGGATGAGAAGCACAGCCAGGGACAGGCTTATTATGCAGTTGACTCCAAACTCTTCAACATTCACTTGTTTTCATCAAAGTGTAAACTGAGTTTGAACTTTTGAGGTAGAAAGTGTGCTTCTGGAGTTTCCTGGTGAGGATTTTTTCTCCTTAATTAATCATTTTGCTAAAGGCTGGGTTTTTCCAAAGCAATTGGCAAAGCTTTCACTGATTTGACTTGGAATGATTTCATCCTAACCTTAACACTGTTTGTGCTTCCCTAGAAATAATATGGCGTCACAGAAGAGCATTTTTTTGCCCCCCAGTCTCTGAAACAGCCTTATGCTGATTCTAGCTCAAGCTTCTTGAAGGGTGAAATAATTTGTAAGTATCCAAGTTCAGTAACAGTGCCCTGCTCCTGTGGTTGAATAAGAGCTTCCAGAAATATCCCCATTAATGAGAATATCTAAGTGTAGTGAAAAGTGGGTCTGGATGACACAAGGGCTGAATGCCTTTTCTCAAGGTAAACCACAGTGTTACCACTCAGAGTAGAATAGAGAGAAAAACATTTTAATCCTTCTAAAGCTTCTCCAAGATGGTAAAAAAAAAATTACCCAAACAGTTAAAGCAAGTCAAGGTCAGAGTCAGGAAAAAAAAACCCAACCAAGCGACAGATTTACTGCTTCCCAGCCTCATGCTCTAATGAAACACAATCAACACTGGCATTAACAATGCCCATTTCTTATGGGTTTCTGTCTTGTGGAGGAGTTCCCTGGGGTTTAAGATGCATTTTGATCCAAAGCCTTCTCTACAGCACACACCCTTTGCAATAGGACTTCTCTACAGTCTAATAATGATATAACTCAATTCATACTCAGTCTTTTCCCACTGGGCTCAAAAATTACGCAGAGAACTGTCAGTATAACTCAATCACCACAATGTGGTGGTCTTTCACAAAGTGGGCTAAGGAACAGACTGAATTTGTTCAGCTGCTTATCAAAATGTTTTGCAAAGCCTGTTCTACATCTTCTGTTCTGTTTAGATATCACAGTTTGCACGTCTCATCCCAGGTATTTCTAAACATGCCAGAGGTTTAGCTGAGCTGATTATGCTTTGTGATTAGCTAACTAAGACTATATAAACAACTGAAAACTTAAACTTTCAGAACATCTCTGTCTAGCAATTGATACCAGATCCATCACTAGGGATGATGGTTCTTGACAGTGTTTGGTAGTCTAGTAACAACGAAAGAATTAAAAGATCTGTTTAGTTATCTAGTCAGAATTCCAAGCATTGTTTACAACACAAATGAACTTATTTTTATACATTAATGACATTCAATTTTAAAAATTTAAACCCATGGCGTTGCAGGAGAGATTTATAGTGCGAATGACCAAGGCAAAAAGACTGTTTAGAGAAGGCAGAAAATTAATTACAAAGATTTACACAGTTAATAATGGCTTTGCTCATAATACGATCATGTTTCTATTTCATAAGTTAAAGCTAGAAACTGACTGTCATTATCAGAGGCCTCAGCTTTGTTGATTTTGTTAGACCTCTGGCAATTGCACTTTTACAGGTTAACGAAGGCAGAAAATTACTCTGTTTCACATTATCAATAAAAATCTGACACTTTTAAATGCCTGGAAGTGTCTCTGCCGTGAAGAAATCTCCCCTACTAAGAGAACACCCTGAAAATGCTCTACACGCACAGAGTAGGTTGAGTCCCTCCTGGTTAGGCAACTGCTCTTTGTTAGTCTACAGAAGGATTTATTAAGACAGTGACTCCCACATGGTCCCTGTAGGCACCAGGGTTCAAGTAAGAAAGGAGAAATTTGAAGTAAGCTGTATGAACGACAGAACATAAAAGTTTCTTTAAATAAACATAACTAGTGCTACTTAGACACTGCAGACTGCGGGAGATGGCACAAAAGCAAGGAGAGAGATAGGAGAGAGTTTATGTATCAGCCACGTAAACAACAGTCACAAAGCTATCATAAAAATAAACCACTTTCAGCTTCATAATCTCTCCAACCCAGCCCTTCTCTGTTTATAAAAGAGGGCCTCTCACTGGAAGGCACAAGGCTGCAAATCCCCTCAGAGGACCCTGAGCTACACACAAAGAACTGCCCAAGGCAGACACCCAGTGCTGGCCATGGCCACCCTGTCCTGGGGCTCAGCCATGGCCTCCTCCCCATGACCCACCATCTCAAGGACACCCAAGCTTGGGCATCTCCAGAGGGTTTCCCACCAGCCCACTGTGAGCTGTCCACTACCACCTTGGCTTTCAGTTCATGTGCATGAGAACCTGCATTTACAGGTGCCACCTCTCCTGTCCCAGTCTGCCTACCTGCCTCACACTCTGCAGCTGCTATCAAAGAAAAACCCAACACTTCCCTCATCACCCAGACACTGGCACAGACATGTTCTCCATTTACACTGACCCCTCCAAAAACATTATTTTTTTTTCCAAAAACAGAGCACACATTTCACTTAAACATTTTTTTATAGAAGTGCTCTGTCCCCTTTGGTTAGGCTGGGTGACTTCTCAGTGTCCCGACTCAGGTGCATCTTTTATTTTTGCATTTTCTGAGTTGTGAAATATCTGAGGAAGGGACTATTGTAATATTTGCATCTCATACAGTCTTGAGAACATTATGAGTGCTTAACAAATACACAGCACATCCACATACATGAGGGAACAGAAACAGAAGAACCAAGATGGAAATATTGCTTCTAGCAAGGAAATGAGATATAGTACAGCAGAGCATTGCATTTCTCATACTCTATCCACTGTGTGTCTCCAAGCTTACTTTGGCAGAGAATTACTACTTTTTAGGGGTTCTTTGCTGGTACTAGCAGGTTTTAAATGAATATAAAATGAAGGAAAAATATTCCACATTGAAGTAGTATGTGACACTGTACTCAGATGTCATATTCTAAGAGACATCTTGTCAACAGTACTGATATAAATCTAAAGGTATCTCATCTAAGAGACTGTACAATATTTTCGCAGAGCAAGAATTAAAACATATATAAATCTATTCTAAACATTCAGTTCACCCCTTTGATTTCAAGAATCCAGATTTCCTGAAACAAAGAAATTCTGCAAGATCTGTTTTGTGTAGACCAGTGGAAGCCACACATCTGTTATTGCCAAGAAGTTTAGTTAAGCACATTCAGAATAGATTTGCTGCACAATGTTAGTGGCGCTGAACCTGAAAGCAGTCATTAAAGAAAGAATTTATTCTTGTGGTAACCCCAAGCAAGAGTCACCATTCAGCCAATTTAATATCAACAGCAGTAATTTCAACAATATGATATTTAACCACAATCCTAAAATGGCTCAGTCTGGAAGCAACACAATGTCAGCATTTGAAAGAATGCATCCCCAGCAACATCTGAAGAGGGAGGAAAGACCCAAGGCCACAGAGGCTTTTGCATGGAGTTGAGTACACAGCTCTTGCTTGAACTTTTTCTTAATTGAGGTTGCAAAAGAGTAAGCTGAGGAATGAACGCAAATACCGTTCTGGTTGGCAGCAGAGTGTTCAGAGAACAGCAACAAAGGACAAGTTCTTTGCTCTCAGACTGTCTGGGTACAGTGCTCCACCCCAGCCTGTGCATATGCCAAGTGACACGCAGGTACCCACCAACCCTTTACAGTTTTTACAGTGCTACCCCTAAATGCATCATCAAAGGAGACCACAAAGCCCATAGATAAACCCTTTTTCCCTCTTGCAGTTCTATCGCTTGCTTTCCTCCTCTCTTCTCCAGCAAATTTCCCTTCCCCATAGACAAATTCCCTTCTACTCCTGCTCCCTTGAAAATATCCACCAATGGAAGATATTTTCACTTTGCCCTCATGACCTCTAAGCAACCTTGACTCAGTGAAGCCCAGACTCCAGTCCCTGAGCCAGACACAGTTTTTCATGACAAATCATTTGGCCTTGAAACTTTCCTGTGGCTTTTGGGAGGGAAGATGTAAGTTCAAAAAAGTTCAAATTGCTTAAATTCTAACCCAAATTGACAATGGCTCTATGAGGCTGTCCTTATGAATCCTATCCTTGTGTCAATGTATTCATTGTGCGCCTTACCAGGCTACATGATCAGACCTTTCCGCAACACGTGAGGTGAAATTCTATTTCCACTAAGATCAAGTTCATTTTACAATGAATTTCAATGGAGAGCATTGCAATCATTAAGGAAAAGAAGTAGATATAAAAGCTAATAGAAACGTCCATTTCACAATATCTGCTGCAAACAAAGCGTGCTATGAAACTGTTCCACACAACAGACTGAAAACAAGGGGACAAATGTAACATCCTGAAATGAAATAGCACCACTGCTTTTGTAACGTGTTTCATACGCACTTCCACCTCAATAAGCAGAGAGAAAATAAATAAAAGGACAACTAAAAAAAAAGAATATTAATAAACTTTTTTTTTTTTTTTTTTTTAGTACAGAAATTTGCTCATCTAGCGATTACTGGTCTGATCTTTATTAGTCTCCATGCTCCTACAAGTCCCGATGTTCCCCTCACTATAACTGAAGAAACACTGTTTCATAGCTGGAGTTTCTTTGCAGCATTCTTTGCCTCCTGAAGTTTATTGTACTTCGAGAAAGGATAATCTCAAGATGTCACAGACAACAGAAATGTAAGGATTCCTACTGATAGCTCCTTGACTAATTGCCATGAATGCGTCTGCCATACCAGCGGGGTTTTCTATTGGTGTCAGCATCTATTTCTCCTCCAAACCTCAGTAAAATAAGAAAGTTTTGCTGCTGAAGCATACACTTCTATCAGTTTTTCTGTACTACCTGTGGATAACTTGAAAGGCTTAAAGTATTTCAATAAATTAAATAGGATAAGTAGGCACACGTTCTCATGAAGGATCAGATAACTTTAGGGCATTAGGAGAGACAGTAAGATTTAATCCATTTTTCTGTAGAGGGTCTCTTGTTCCCTTATCACTTATAAGAAAACAAATGTACTGGTCCTTATAAATCTTAGATTTTACAGGCTCCAGGAGCTGGTTGTGACTAAGCATTCCCATCTGTCGGCACAGTTGCCTTGACTTAGCGTTATCTAACCTCTGATGACACAAATTAAATACACCCACTTCTCATTCAAACAGTGAACAGAGCTCTTATCAGACAACTCACTCTAAGTAAACTGATGTAGGGAAGTGCATCACCACGAACAAAGAAGTTATCCACTGGCTGGATGTTTTCTGCATCTTCAGTGTCATTATCTACAATGAACTATCCTTTACCAGACTCCAACTGCTCTGTCTGAAGCAAAAGGGTTACTGTGCTGTGACCAAAACAGCTTCTAGTTATCTCCTGTATGACATTCTCTTAAAATTTCTTTTTTTTTCTCACGCACATACACATTGTTGAAGTTTACCATAGCTGATTCTGAGCCAAGAACACAGTCTTCATTTTTATCACATAATATAGTTGAAAGGCATTAAACAAGCATACTCCTCTAATAGATCTCTGGAGGGGAGGAAAAAAAAAAAAAACAGAACACCCCAACCCCCAAGATTCATAACCAAGTGTTAATTTGATACATCACAAAGACATATTTTAACTTTTAACAGTTCTTGTCATTGTTTCTTTGCATCTGTCACCAAAAGAGGACACTGAGGAATGAAAAACCCAGTCCAGACAGACCACGGACTTTGCAGTTAGGAGCACTCTGGAAGTACCAGGCACTCATCCTGGGAGGTGCTGCTCTTCTGAACAGCCCGTGCAGAGCTCTCATGTGCCACAAGCTGTCTGGTGAAAAGGATTTCTCCAAAATGCAACTTGAGCTGGGCTAAGATTACCTTATGCTGACACAGATACGTTTTTTTTTTAATTATTATTGTTGCAGCAGGTGGAAAAAGCCAAGGAGTGGATATAAAATGCATGTCTGTATAAAATCCACTGTACTCAAATATCCTGTAAATTCAGCTTTTCCATTAAGTTCTCAAAAGAATATTGATGGATATATTGGCCAATTTGGATGGAATTCTGAGATGACTTTTGATAGAGATCTGTGAGGTCTCTGTGTGATATATGCATACAAAAGACTGGAAAGGAGCCCTGCTGTTTAAGCTTTGTAGCTCTTCCATTTGACTCTGAGAGGAATGGAAAGAATGACGACAGTTGTGAAATTCATCTCAGAAGTCCCATCAAAATTGAGTTATAGGCCCTGGAAGACACAAGTTTCTTTATTGAATAGTTCAAACTCTTATCTTTGCAGGAAGCAAAACCAGACCATTTCTAAAACAGAACTTCTGGTGATCTTGTTGGGAGGCCTGACTCCTCCACTGGCAGGCTCAAAACACCTTGGCTCTGTGCTTTGGATAGAGACAGAAGATGTCAGTGAGCCAAACTGAAATCCTTTTCTACCTTGCCAGGTTAAGTGCTCATAACTGAGCCCTTTCTGCTGCTGGTGAGAATGCCTTGAATATTTATGTGAGCTCCTTCTTCCAAAACAGCCACTCAACATGTATTTGGTGAGATGGAGGGTGCATAAAAGGATGGAGAGAAAATGCAAGAAATAACCAGCATCTGGCGCAATGGATAAAGTCTTGTGCAGTCAACATCTTAGTCCTGTTGCCACTCATCTCTGCATCAGCATCAACTTTACCCTAATGAGTTTTTCATTAGCACAGAATATAACAAGATGGACATAGGAATATCACATGAAGGGACAGGTTTTAGCTGGACATCACACTGTATGTTTGTGTACAGGTGTCTGCACTTCTCATCCCAGAGTAGATGTGTGTCATGGGCACTAAAGAGAGGTAAATCTGTTATTTGACAGTGATACATAAAGAGGATGTGAATTAACACCATCAGACAAGGTTTATTTGATAAATACAAAATCATCAACCAGCTCCAAATACACTGTTCAGTAGTCTGGCATGTTGAACTACCCACATATGCAGGGTGGTGTGGATCCCGGCCAACCTTGGCAAGATCTGGCTACTGAGGTTGTGTGAACTTGTGAAGTGTTTCACAGGTTTCAGAGGGGACTAAAATCCTTTCTGAGGAGCCAGCTGGCTGGTGACGCACAGTCAGCACAGACACCATGTTTCACATGATAGTACCAATTTTTCTTTGTCTTACTCTGTACACAGCTGAGCAAGGAAGAATTGGTCCAGAGAGATTCCTGACTTTACATTTTAAATTCAGTGAAGCACTTGAACACCAGCAGTGATGAACCAAGACAAAACTCAGAGCATTCCTTTCATTTACAGCATTGGAAAGAGGTAAAAAGAGGTCATCAACAGTAGCAGTCCCTGGATGCAAACACATAAACTCTTCATTTTCTTAAAATCCCAGCTCACTCAGCACTCAGAGCTTCGAATCTTCTCATGATGAGGCCAACCATGACTCAGCTCTTCTCATCTCACAGAGTCAGAAAAGGTTGCAAGGGGACAAGCACAGACCAGCCTTGGACACAAATGGATGTGTTCTGTCGTATCAGTGTCACCTCTTTGGGCCAAGATGAAAACAAAGGTTCAGCATTTCCACATTTTATTTTGCATTTACTCTCATGAGCAGCAGCTTTGACACTTAACCCATTTTGGTTTTCCATCCTCTACAGTGCCTTATTTGCATTCCCTCTGCTCACCAACACTTGCTCTCAGCTCTGTCATTCAATGCTGCAGGTTTGGTCTGAAGATTGCACAGCCAACTTCTCCCAAGTTTTATTTTCCCACAGGCAAACAAACTTTAAAATTCTATTTATAATTTTAGGCCACTAAAGACAGTAAAGAAGAGATACAGCTTTCGGATGAAGTAGAAATAACAAAAAGAATGTCACTGCTTATTTCTGTAAACAAACTACATGAAGCAAATGAGTGTGTTCTTTCTCTTTTGAAACCCTTAACCATCAAAAACAATGATCTCATGTTTCTGAAAACAAAGAGGAGTTTTGAGACATTTATTTTAAAAGGATGAAGACAGATAGGCTGCAAACAGATGCAAAAGGAAAAGCAAGAGAAGTGGAAGGTACTGGACGGCAGAACTTTAAATTACTTTAGTGGAAGCTATGAATGTCTTACGTGGCTCAGAGCCTGGCCCTCACTGAATGCTGGTATGAGGACCCTGCAGTGTTTCCATGTGGTGTTTGGCTCTCACCAACATGATCCCATACCCCTTCAACACTGTGTACATTGAAATAAAAATAAGTTAGTTTGAGTGAATACAAAGACAAACTTTTCCTACGACAAATAAACAAAATCAGTTGAGTAAGATAAAACTGATATGGGTTTATAGCATTTTGAATTGGGTTTTTTTTCTAAATTCAAAAGCAAACAGAAAATTACTTTATCTTCCCTTCCTGTTTTGTCTGTTGCTTTTGTTATTGCTTTATAGTGAGTTTTTTTCCACTCATCCCTAAATCAAACCATAACTGCTGCTTGGAAAAGCTGTAGTTTTCACCCTCTCTGCTCCTGGGTTTGGGGCAGAGCAGAAGCTGAGATTACTAATGGAAGAGTTGAATTCAAGTGATGGAAATTGTTGCAGAAGGCCTAAAAACTCTCTGTAATATTCTATATTATAACCTATGGCAGCATCATTTTAGCCATGTCCAGAGCAGAGAAGCTCACTCTTTGGAGGCAATGCTCTGCCACCCAAAGCTTTTCAAGACCACCTAAACACAGAGAAGTCTGGATGGCTCCCAGCACTCAAAACAGCTTCCCCAACCACACCTGCTCTCTACATCCTGGGGCCAACAACAGGGAGACAAAGCCTTGATTTGCACCACGGATATAATAAATAAGAATTCACGTTTTCTTTAAGATCCTTTCTCTTGTTGCTTCCCCTCCAAGCACAGGACAATGTGGTGCTGAGTAAGAGAGAAGCATCCTCTGGCAGAAGTCCTGTTTGTCTGGAGGTAAGCACTCTCCAGGGCCAGAAGGGATAATCCAACACTAGTGGAGACATTGCTCACAGATAGGAGTTCCAACAACTTCAGTCTCAGGCTTACAAAGCACTAAGATGGACTTAACACCCTTAAAGCAAATAACCAGGAAAGATATGTTGTGATGGCCATTGTGCAGGGATTTAGCATCCAAGGGTGCTTAAGGAATTTCTCTCTTTACCATTAATACTGAAATTGCACCATAAACAGGCAGTTAACCTAAAACTATCATGGGGTCAAGTCCTACCTGGCTCTCTCTCACACACACACATATACACACACAACTTCTTCTGCTCCATGAGAGTTCAGGGACAGGGAGTTTATGGAATCAGACGCATAAAATCTAAAATTCTTGCAAGTGGCCCCTGCTGGTGTCCCCCCAAACCACCATTGACAACTCTGCTCTCAGCAAGAGAAGTGGCTCCTTCCCGTGGCTCGAGGCTGGCCGGCTCCAGTTCAAACGTTCAAGCTCTGCTGCGCTGGCTCAGGCAATGTTTATAGTTCAGTGGTACGGATGAAAACTTACACAATGCTTTATGCTGTCAAAGCAAAACGTGATCGTTCCAGACTGTGCACTGACATTATTAAAAATATCAATTAAGGCCAAAAATGCACTTTTACACTGAGCTGCTTGGATTAGATTGTAACCAGCTCAAGGATAAGAAACACTGCTTGTTTATCTTAATCACATTTAAAAATCCAGGCCTTTATATTATCTCCCCCCACAACAGCCATTTCAAGTGACAGTAGGAATTCTCCAGTGGCTTCAAATGGATTTTTTTCTGCCAACAAATTCCCTCTTCACTTTCAAAGTTTTGTCTCTCCTATTTTTATAACTTTTAGGAAAATACTACCAACTGGTGATTCCCCAAAAACAAAGACACAAAGCGGAAAGAATAAAAAAGTCAATGTACATCAAGAAACACACAGGACAATTTGCAACACAGTGTCAAATAAACGCTCATTTGCCTCCATTGGAGGTCAGTGAGGCAAATCGGTGGGAACTACTTGTAATTACAGGTTGATGAGATACAATTGAGGCAGTTGTGTGGCCTTTTAATGATGCCTTTTGCTCTAATTTAGCTTTGGAGATCTTACAAGAAATGGAAAACACCCACAGATCTGCGGATTCCCAGAGTGTCTATTTAAATGTGTTCAGATAAGCCAGACTAATTTGTTTCCAAACTCCAAAATTTTATCTCTGTAAAATCTGTGAAATGTTACTGCATATGATCAGTGCATTGTGTTGGATGAATATCAACAAGTCCCATTTGTGTCACATCTGGAAGTACATATATTACACATACAAGAATATGATCTAAAACTTCAGTTCTCCACAACTGTTCCTAACAGACTTAACATACTGTAAAACAGAGATTGGATTGCTCCTGATTTTACCACACACCTCCTGAAACTTCCCTTGAAATTTGGTTATCAATGTAAACTTTAAAAATAATAGATCCTCGAAGCCTAAAGTCCAGGATACATATACAAAAAGTTAGCAAATATATACTTCTTGCAAATCTCATTTTTAAGGCATTGGTGAACTCAATCCACAATTTTTGAAAGCCTGAGGTTCACAACATTGCCTAAGGCTCCCAGCTGACTACATTGATCAAATGATCCCTATCATATGCAAGAAAGGAAGGAGAAACGTTGCACCCCTAAACAACCTTGTGCCTGGTGATACCTTTAGCTGATAGGAAGATGAGAAGGTACATTCACAACTATAAGTACAGAGCACTTCAGATTGTTTTGAAGTTTTCCATTATTGGGCATCTTATTCTGTTACCACTACTGTTTTTACCAGGACACTATTGATGCTTATTAAGTTTATGCTTAATCAAACTTTCTGCCTGAAGCCCACTTGCAACACTTCTCTGGGAATAAACTTCCTGATGTGCTGCTTCTTCCTACATATCACTGACCAAAGGAACCCTTGCTGTTTCCCCATTTCTGAGAGATTAGGTTTTTGTCCTGTTTAGGACTATTTATAACAATGATTAGCAAAAGCAGGCCAGAAGGATGGCTACACTTGAAGAATGCCTGTCTCACTGACAGGATATCTGGTCTTAATCCTGTGTTACCAAGGCAGATATTTAATGCAAAAAATTACCTTCTAACATGGAGAAAACAGAACTCTTGTGCTGTAATCAACCACTAGTCCCAAGCAGGGCACTCACATATAGAAAAGAAAATGGAAACTTGTTCCTCACCACCCCTCTGACTTCTCACCCAGCTTCCGCAATGGGCACTGGGAGGGCATTTTCCAGGTGGGACGGAAAAACCAGAAAACTTCTGTGCCTTTTTAATAACACCTCTGTCCACAGCAACAGTCTCTATGTACATACAGACTGCAGAACAGTCAGTTGGACTCTTGGCAGACATAACCTGGTGGAGCAGCCACACATGAAGCTGTTACCAGCAAGAGCAGCTCTGTGGCTACAACTACACCAAGATCTAATGTTATTTTTACTGCACACTGGCTGTTTAGTATTATTAATTATGTAAATTTCTGAGATTTCCTTTCTGCATGAAAAAAAACAACCCTTAACAAACAAGGCAAACACTTAAGATCCTGCAGCTTGAAATACCAGGACACGGACCGTAAGGGCTTTTACAACATCCTGGGTGAGATCCATTGTGTAACACTGAGATTCTGTTAGAAAGTGAAGGACACTCCTCTCCTACAGGCATGGTGAGACTATCAGACACAAGGATGTAAAACAGAAGGGACATTAAAATAAAATTCTCTTTTTTATATTATCTATGATTCTTTCCTCCATTTTGCTGACAGCCTGACACTACATGAATGCAGACATCCCTTGACTCTACGCCTTCAAGAAGTTAGCTAATGAGCCTGTGGTTTAACCTTTAATGAGCAAAATAGGGGAAGCTTTCTGACATATTCACATTCATTTAAATCAGTACAACTGCACTCACCTAGATCCACACCACACTGATATAGTTCCCTCCCTCCTCACACCAATGTTTCTCCTGAACAAGACTCTTTGCCCAAAATATATGCCAAAACATTCTTAAATTAAAATAGAAAAAACATGAATTCAGCAAAAATCTATTACAGTCTTAAAAACTGAACGAACTTTGTCATCTACTGAGCTCTAAGTCAGGACTCGCGCAATGGGGAGGAGAAGAGAATTATACAAGAAGTCATCAGCTTTTCCCCACCATGGTGTCATCGCAGTGCCAAAAAGCTCATTCTTGGAGGCTTAATCCTGACTTGTAGCAACTGACTCTATTTGTCCTAAATATTCATCTGAAAATATGTTCTACATTACAGTACTGCACAGAGAGTCTTTTAAAAGTCGTGCAATCATTGAAGTTAAAAGTCTGATGAGTAATGTTGTTCTGTCTAAAGTATATGTCATTCCCTTTGCCTCCCTGCTTTATTTTGAGACAGATATACTTAAAATAGTTTTAAATAAATATGGAGATTATTATCCAATCTAAAAGATTTAATTTAGCATTTATATGGGTTTTAAATGCATGCCAACACTTTCCTTCATTTCAACCTTTGGCAACTGTTCACTATTCACAATTCCAAGGGCTGCAGACTCATGTCTGATCATTTTAGGATATACGCAGTTGTAGCCAATAAAGACAGTGCTGATTTTAATTAAAGTTTTAATTGCTTTCTGAGACAACAACAAGAAATCCTGATCACGTGAAATTGTGACTGGCTCCTTTAAGAGCTGGTGAGTGAGGATTGCCAGAAACAGCACTGTCCATCACTTCCTATTGGGTGAGTATAAATAAATCCTAAATCATCGCTCCTGATAGCATCAGTGGCAGTTTGGTAATCCAGCCCAATTGTAAACATCTTTCTTACCAGAGAACCAGAATATGGACTGGACAAAGCAAAAAAGCAATCCATAAATTAACTGTTCTGTCAGTCTGTCCCTGCCTTAGGAAATTCTTTGCTGAGGAAACGAACAGCTGTGACAAACATAATATATATTACAGCAATTCCTGAGGTAGAGTGGACAAATCCGGGCATAGGAACTCATGCTCAGTCACTTCCATGTCACCAGTTCAAGTCTATCCAATGTCTCCTGGAAGGAAAATCCCTGTGCTGCCATCAGGTTGTACTACAGCACCTATGCTTCCCAGACTTTCCCAAGCCTTACTTTTTGCGCTCATTTGGAAGACACCTCCCATGCCATTCACTTACATGCCCGCTGCAGCCATTACTGATACAGAAATCTCCTGCATTTTGGAAGCCACCCTTTCAGGTGCTTGGGCAGCTGGAAGCATGGCTGTGGCTCAGTTGCTCACCGGAGGGACCACCAGCAAGAGTCCACCCAGTGTGACCCAGGCACCACGGGTGGCTGGAAGGAGCTTTAGTGGCCTTTGGGCAATTTCCCCAGGCGCACATCCATGTCAATTGCTGGGATGCCCAGGACAGCTGGTCCCATGCAGGCAGCCTTGGGAGCTTCCCCACGCAGGGCCAGGCTGTGCTGCTGTGTGCAGGACACTGCGTGCATAAATAAATGACTTCAGCCTCGGAGCTCTCTCCAGCACTAAACTGCTGTTCAGGAACATCCATCACCCACTCAGCCAGGCTGTGACTGGACAGACACTCCAGAGCCATCAGCTGCCACGGTCCCTACCTCAGAGAAATGGAGGTTATGCACCAGCTCTGCACCAGCCAGGGCTGGTGACCCACCACCCACAAGCACGGGTAACCACCCCGAGCACACTTTGCCACATGGAAAGCAAAGGTAATGTTCAAGTTGCTTTTTATAGGCCTACTTCAAGTCATTTGGAGAGCCACTTACAAAGTTTACATATTTAAACATATTACATCATTCTGCTGGGAAGATTTTATTTCTTCTTCATTATTACCACTGTATTCTGGAAAACAACAGCAACTTGGCTATATCATTAGTATTTTGTGACAATTAGACAAAACATTGCAAGGTCTCCCTGTACAAAACATTTTCAGGTTCATCAAACATAACTGTGTGGGCCATGCCAAGAAACAGGCTTTTTATGTGGTTCTTGATGGGAGCTGTTAGTCTGTCTATAAATGCTTACCAAACCATCCCCATATAATTTTTCTCTGTGCTGAAATGTAAATACATTTTGTCTCTTCTGGGCAACACAAGATATAAGCTCCTAACCACCAGCCAATAACAACTCTGAGTTTTTGGGAGGGCAAATATGCTTACACAGTTATAACCAACAGCTGGTTAGTGAAATGACCTGCCAGACATTAACACCGATGGGATGTTTTAGGTGTGATTATACAGCTACTTCAGGCAAGCAAAGCCTTGCCTAAGGGCTGCAGGAAGGAGCTTTTATGGTCAGCAGTGACTGGTGAAGACAGTCCCACCCACATCTCTCAGTGATTAAAACCTCCCAACCCTTTCAATTGCTGACAACCTCCCTAGTTCTCCTAAAGCGCCTTAAAGCTGTTTGGCTGCATTTCCCACAGACTATTAAGTTATTTAACACTGACTCCTTGCTCAAGACCTGCTGTTTCTTATTGCATGTAAATCACTCAAAATTCCACACTAAGCCTTTTCTGACTTGCTGTAGTCCACTTCAAGCGCTCCAATGCACACTGCAAGGCAGTAGCAAATATTGCCTGCAAAGACCTACAGGTTCCAAACCCCTTATTTATTAATGGAAATGCTGAAAATCCCACTCTTTTGGTCAGAACAGCTCACGACGGAACAGAAGACCTTTTGTAACTGCAGGCAACTGCATTTCCTTAGTGATACCTGAGAGCATTTAAATGCAAGAGAAGGATTTGTAGAGCCACTCCTGTAACACAGATACATTTTTCACTGTTCAAATGCACTGGCATCTGAAGATTACCCGTGTGAGGGAGCATCCCTGGTACAAACAGTTCAGCAAAGTATTGTCCAATCCAGTTGAGGGAAGAATTATTTTGTGACCAAAAAAAAAATTCTCAAGTCACAATAACAAATCTTTATACAGCAGAAAAAGAGGACAAATATTTATCAGTAAATTATCCATCAAATGCTGACAAGGCTTGATCAGTTATTCCCAAGATCAAAACTTGTTATTTCTTATATAATTTTCTTTTTTTTTTTCCAAGTTCTGCCTGCAGTTAAATTCCCCCATGTAGTTAAATCCCCTTCAGCCTGACTGATGTCAGTTGGTTTACATATGTTTTACTGGGAATGGGATTCTTCCCCCCATGTTAATGCCAGCAGAATGGAGTACTGATCTCCTGAAAGTCAGGAAGACCCCTGGGATGCAGCACCATGGACCCCATACTTGTTCTGTCCATGACACTGTTGATTTCAATGACTGCTTCATAGCTGGGGCCATGTATTGGCTGCAGGAATCCAGGAGAAAGAGCAAAGGCTAATGTTACTCTCTGTTTTCAAATCAAATAGGATATACATCAAATCAATACTGTATTCTTCATTTGCAGAGCATTTAAATTAGTATTCTTCAGAAGCTATTGAGCTGCACAGGGCATGTAATAAAATCCAGGCTAAGTGATTGATAATGTACCACGCAGACCTCAAACTCTGGTGCATTAAATTGAAAAGTCCTTTAATTACACCTCACCTACTATTATCTCCAAACTCCCAGCACTGTAACACAACATAGAGAATCTGTGGAGGATCTCCTTAATTAACCTGTTCATCACCTTTTCACACTGTTTACTGTATTTTCATAAGCTGCTTTGAGAATTATTCATATTTTATGCTTCTGAAATATTGGCATATACTTGCAGCCAAAAGCAAGCCCTAGGTAATGCAAGGAGAATCATTCCATCAACTTCAACAGACTTTCAGGCAAAGCCTGAAGACCTACAATTTCAAGCTGTTTTTTTCCAGACATGTAGTTTCTTCCTATATTTTTTAGGAATATATTTATGCACCTTTTTACATCCTCAGCTTCTTCTGGAGATATCATTTAGCTGGTTTTGTATTTGAATGAATTTACAAATGAGGTATCTGCATGTCCAGATTAATATACAGGTATAAACGCCAGAGACTAATTTTTCCAGTTCTAGCTGCAAATCACACTTTAGGTTCTGCATCAGTGAGAATTGCTGGCCACAAAACTACAGCCCCAGAATTGCAACCCTTGGAAATGGCTATTCATGTATTAGTAAAGAAAAAAAAAAAAAAATCATGTGATTCACTAGCATTCAAAAGTTTTAGTGACGCCTTATACATTATGCAATGGTTTTTTGGTGTTTATTCCCAGGGCTGAATGTATATTCATGACCTGGTAGCACTGGGATCATCTACAGGTTGGCTGGGTAAGAAGAAAAGGAACCAGAGTTCTTTGTTGGTCAGGCTTTCCTTCAGATATCACTTGTAAAGCTTCAACAACCAAAAAGGCTGAGGTAGGCTGACAATAAGGATATTTGGAAATTCCTTTTCTATACCTTAGCAATATTTAAGGCTGAAACGTGGTGCAAGATTTACAACGTATTTTGTCTCTTTTGATAAAGAGACTTCTGGGACAGTTCCAGGATAATTTGCAAGGACTCAAACAAAAAAGTCCATCACTTGCAGCTTCTGACTATGAGTGATGTGTGGCTGTCATTTTACATATATTAGGAACATTTTTTCTCCACCTTAAATAATCTTATATTTAATTCCTTCTGGTTCTTTTCACTTAACCTTAGTAATGCCATGTATCTGTGTCAAAAATGCAAACAACTTTGGCTGATCATAAAATGTCATCTTACTCCACTACAAAGAAATACTGATAGTATAGAGATTAAAACACAGACTTCCACTGCAGTTCAAATAATTGATTAGTTCTACCCAGTGAGTAAATTTTTCCATACTTCCTGATTGATTTGGAAGCTACATCACACTGAAGCTGAAATGTTGAGTGATGAAGATGTGATTTAAACATAACCTCATGCTTTCTGTGTTAATGCACAACAGTATTATGACAGCACCAACATCAAGCAAACAAATATAATTTTATAATTACATAAAAATATTAAAATTATTACAAGATGGCTTTCATTCTTTAACCATTTCCTTTGAACTTACTCTGTGGTGCTTCTAAGGTTTGTTTGGGATTATTTACTTTCATAGGCTAGGTCTTCTTCAAACAAAATTAAATAAAATTGAGATGGGCAATCTCACAAATTACAAGGGCCTATTTTTTGTTCACATTTCAAGGTCAAACCAAACAACAGTAGCTTGGTTCAATCCTGCTACACAGGGACCAGGGAAGAAGATATGCAAGTCAGATGTCCTACAGAGTTATACAGCTTTAGCACACTGGGTCCTAGATCTGGTTAATATACGTAGGAGCTTCTAAAACAAAAAATCATCCTGCAATTTACAATAATCATAAAATTATTACTGTAAATTATATGATTTCCTAAAAAGATATGAACTACAATGTTCTGTCATTTTTATTCATTTGGAAAACAAAAAATTACTCTGCTGGCTTCATTCCTTTTGTGCTACTGTTGCCCCACAAGAAGTGATGCGGTTTCCCTAAGAGATGCTGAAGTTTTCCCTGCTCCTGCTGGTACCACTGTGATGACCTGCACTGCTCAGGGCTGCAGGGCTGGACACAGTGCTCCATGGCTTTACCTCACCCAGGGCCTCATCGAGATCACCACTCAAACTGTGTATGTTCCTCCACAGAATTTAAGTGTGATCAGTATGCCCTTTGGTCTTGTTCAAAATGCTTTTAAGCATGAAATGTCATTATTATTTGAAGTGAATATTACGTGGTAAAAGTAATTAGTATCATGTGTGGAGTTGTAAAACAGATGATTTTTCTTTTGTGTATGCATTGGACAACATCTTTACGTTTCTAAAAGTTCCGCCTTAAGGGGAGATTTGTTTGTAGGTCTCATGGTTATCCATTGCCATGGTTCTTTATATCTAAAATAAGCTCGTTTAGATGGAAAATATGTGTTTAGATCTTGGGATATGGAAATACCAGCAGCAGTATTAAAATTTTTTCAGCTTTTTGACATTGGACTATGTTCTGGAAAGCCCAAACTCTGGATATGCAACCAATGGGTAAATGAAACATGAAGTAGAAAATAGAGATCTGAGGCCCACAAAACTTTATAGAGATTTGCCCATGGTCCAACAGGACATTTATAGCAAGGACAAGAACTTAACACAGACTTTCTGTCACGTACTATAAACACATTACCACTCTTCCTCCATCATCTTATGCCTCTACTTCAGCTGAAAAATTGACTGTAAGCTTAAGCCAAGTTACAACAGCTGGAGAGATATACATGTCCCAGTTACTACAAAGCCTTGTGTCACAAATTTGACAGACATCAGTGACTTGTTCTTTAATATGCCAATAGCTTTCTTGTTTACTCCCTCTTCTTCCAGATTTCCAACATCTAAGTTGCACACTTGGGCTGGTTCAGTTCTTTAATATTATCTGCATTCAAAACTGCTTATGCAAACAGTATTTTTAGTTAACATGCAATTTGGATAGGACTAGCATTCCAAATCTAACATTTATCTTTATTACTTTAAGCTAACTGTACCCACAGGTTCTAAAATGCCAGTTTGGAAACTGCTCTGGGCACAAGATAATATGAGATCACTAATTAACTAGGAAGTTTTAAAAGAAGATCTGATTTAGGCCCTGATTCAGCAAACAAATAACATTAAGTGTGACTAACCCCATGGAAAACATGTGAAGTCATTGCATAAATCACACAACATTAAGTGCAAGCTGAAAGCACCTTGTTGAAACGGAGCCGAATTAAAAAGTCTCGTATTCTCTTTAATGGAGTGTACTCCAACGAAGTGCCTGGTGTGTTGTGGTTTTCTCTTCTCAGTTAGGGCAAATGGTCTGAACACAGGGCCAAGAGCCAGGAATTCCTGCTCTCTTAATCTCCTTCTGAAACCGTCTGTGTTTTGGACGAATGCACTAACATGACTGCATCCCAGACTCTCACTTGAAAAATGGGGAAAAAAGTTTCTACTCAGCAACTTCCTCTTCAAAATCATGGTTAAGATCAATTATTTATTTAAAGATCTGTGTGATTCACTTTTAAGGTCTTCTAATATAACACATTTTTTACTGTCTCTAATCAACTCTCCAAAGTTATGCACTCTCTGTATCTCTTTATCTATTGGATTTTGGGGGTTTTAATTACTAAATATTATTATTTAAGCACTGATATCCAGAAGAAAAGCAACTGACAAGCTGCTTTCCCACTGCAAAAATCCAGCACAAAAGGTTGATGAGTCCCTGAACTGGGTAGCCTGGCCAGGAGCCCTTTCAGGCAGACCTTGGCACACACCTGGTACCAACCCCATCACATCAGCTCCTTGTTCTGCTGCTAGACACCATAAATTTAGTACTCATATTTGCCTGGGAGTGTCACCTCCTCAATCTCCCTGATAGCACCAACTTTCATTAAGCCTTACAAAAATAAGAAAGTGGAAATAAAGCCAATAGGCACCTAAGGAGATCTGACTTGCAATTCCAGTGTCATGTTTTATTCTTCCTCAAGTAAGTAGTTCTTAACCCTGCTCATCCCTCTGATTTTAATGGAAATTCTCAGGTAATTACTTAACTGGCTATTACTGGATTCATGGCACAGCAGGAACTACAAAGAAAGGAAAATGAGGGAAGCTAAAGATCACAATGGGGGTTTCTCTGGTTTCACCTATCCTGGTGCTCCTCATGAGGCTGTTACTGAGAGCTGTAACTTCATGGAACTGTCAGAAAAGGGGAGGCAGTGGGAACGGAGGAGGAAGAGCAGTTTCTGAAGGAGGCTCTGATGTGAGGGATGAAGTTTAGAAAAACAAGAGAATACTGTAGTTTTTCCCTTTAGCAAATGAAGAACAGAGACTTTGCTGTTCATATGAGCTCATGGCATGGATTGTGCCACAAAAGAAAGGGACTTTGGGTAAATAGGGGCCAATGGGAAAAAAGCAAGTGTGGTATGTATTAAATTATATCTCTCACTTAACTCCTTTCCTGGTCTCTCATATTCTTCAGGCAATGATACATTGAAAACTTTCAGCAAGTCCCCATTCCTTCTCACAGCAGATATAATGATATCTGACCACTGCATTGTTACCTGGTAATAAACATGTTAAGAAAATGGAAGAATAATCTCAGGCTTTGTGACAAGACAATGCTGTCTTCTTAGCCATGACTCAGACATTTTCAAACAATATTTCCTATACCATTCAGCTGATGCATTCTTTTTCTTACGGATTGTACCTTGACAAATATTTCAGGGTCTCTGAACAGTGTAAGAACAGTAATTGCTGGTACTATAATTACCAGAAAATGCATTCCCACCACTTAAGGTGGAGGCAAGATATTTTCTTAATTGAGTTCCTGGGATAAAATTGTTCAAAAGCACAAAAATGTTCACAAAACTACAACCTGCAAATTATATTTTAATTTGGAGCTTTACCAAGACCTAACACTTACACGAGTGAAGAGGGACAGAGAGAGTGAGACAGGCTTCCCTCCCATCCCTGCCTTTGAGGCTGACTTGAATTTATTTTGAATTCAGAAATCTGTCAGCTCACTGTCTCATCCTGAGCCACTGGGAGCACAGGCATGTGAGAGCTCCTCTGTGTGAAGGCAGTCGGGTGAAAATATTTTGCCTGATCTCCATATTTAGGGCTCTGTCATATTCCCTGAACAAGCTACAATTTCACTCATGACTGAAGAAAACTGGTAGAGCCACACAAATGTAAGCAGCTACATAATGGCTGCATCTGTTTTAATTTTCAGTGGCTTTTCAAATAATGATTGTTATTAAAACAAAGTGTATTTTGTCACAGATGCTCACAACAAAGACTAATTGGCTGCACAATTACCAGGCTTTGACTGAATGGGCACTGGTGCAGAAAACTGGGTCTGCCCAGGGTCAGTGCCCTAGTGCCCTGCTTGGGTTGAGGAAAACCCAAGGGCCATGATGAGTTCCTGGTTTAATCCCAAAAACACAGGGTCAGAAATCCACCCTGCATAGCCAAGAACCACCAAGGAAAAGATACTTTGATTTGGCTCATTTCTGGGTTAAGATCTGAAGCCTTATGGGTGTGATAGAAGACACTCTCCAGGTTCTGGAAGCTTTGGGAAGCGTGATGCCAAGGGAGTTGGCCTTGTGAACCCCACTTTACACAGCCCTGTAGAGCAACAAAAACCAGGAGCTGCCACGAGTCACTTTGCCTTGATCCTAAGGAGAAGACAGAATGAAGCTGGGACCCTACAAGCCATTCTTCAGTCCCACATCTCCTCTGTTCATAGCTTAGGATTAAGGGTTTTTTCCATACAAATCTTTCTTTTCTTGTCTAGCTTTTAAGTAGTTATACCAAAACCTGTTCTCCCCAGAAAGATCTCATCCATTCTGGTTGCATATGTTGCCATCTTATTGTGAAAGTTCCGTACCTTCTCAGTAATTTCTCATGGGCATCTCCTCACAGCACTAACGACTTCTTCGTTGTACAGCCAACAAACTCCATCTCTCTCCTCAACTACGTAACCCACTCTTTTGTAGCACTCATCTTCTTATTGGACACAGCTGTGGCCTATTAAGGGCAGGGCTGTTCCTAATCTTTGGTGATTAGTACAGCTGCAGCTCCTCAGGTGTGAGACTACCTTCTGCACTATCTTGATTTTCTTACATTCTATCCCTCCACATGCATATGGTCCACATAACTGGAAGCCAATATTTTTTGCACAAGCATTGATCTTTGGAAGCTCTCATTACTTCAATGAATCAGACTAAAACCCAACATGGTTCAGAAAAGTTATGTTTAAAAAGGAATTTTCCTTATTTTTAATGCAGTATGATTTTTTCCTCTTTTAAAGCAATTTTAATTATATTTCAGTTTTGAATTCATTTCCACAAGATGCATAAGTTATTATTCTTCATTTATACGGTGTCACTGGAAGCATGTCATTATATGATAAAAAGCCCCACAAGCCTGTCTGGCCTCAGGGTAGAAATGACTGGAATGACATCTCTGTATTTTTAGTTCAAGAATCAAATGTGTATGGGCTGCAGCTCCAGTCCCTTGTGGCAGGCATCCTCCAGGAGGAGATGGCACAGCAGGCATCATGACAAAGGAGAGCAAAGTTGGTGATGGAAGGCAGGCAAGAGACTAATGACAGCCAAATTCCTCTGAATTTTACAGATACGTGGAAAAGACCATGGAAAACTACACTGAGTCTAAAAAGAAAAGGAGGAGCAACCACCTGGTACATCTGATGGAACTGCAATAATCCATAGGAATATATAGTGTCAGATAATTGTTAAGCATTTCTGCAACTGCACCAAATGGACTTGGATGGTGGGTGCACAGTCCTGACAAGCTTTAGCTACCAGAGCTGCAGGGCTGTATTCTCTGCTCAAAGATCTACATGTTCAGGTACAGAAGACACTTCCCTCACTCAGCACTGATACTACTTTGAGTACAGATTATTCAGCATCCAAATTATATGCTCAGCAAGATCACCTCCATTTTTATAATTGCCTTATGAATGCATAACACAGCAGTGTGGGGATTTGTATTCCCAGGAATGTCTGCTATCAGGCATCAATCATTAGTCTGCCAGGGATGTGGCTCACCAGTTGATAAAGAAAAGGCACAGAGCACTCTTGGAAAATTATCAGCAAGAATCTTATTTAGGCTCAACCCTGTGTTCTATGTAATACAACAAATTTCAGAGGGGCTATGCAGGAAAAGGTCATGTCTCTGAACAATTTCTGCAGGTCTGGTAGAGAGCAAAGCCCTGCACTCTTCTCATAGAGGATGCAGTGTGCAACACTCTCTGCCCTTGCTGACACCTCCAATCAATGCAAAGGGACATTTTGGAGACACTGCTAGTATTGTTGAGGAAAAAAATATACTCCATCTATTATATATTTTTACTGAAAGCTTGCAAATTACTTTTCTCCATTGGGTGCACAAGAAGACAGGATCTGGCATCCCTGAAGTGAAAAAGACCTCAATTACTCATCACTCCCTTAACCTCAGATACCCCAGTAATTGCTGTGAGTCAGTGAGGCACTTCCAGTAAGTGCTCCATACAGGGGCTGATATCCTCTCTGCTCTTTTCCAAAATAGAAACCACTTGAGTGGGAGCAGTGCTGATGTGTGCACACAACTCCCTGGGAGAGAGGGAGGTGGAGGAGGCCAGGCAGGGGAGCTGGGTGCCTGCTCTTTGCCTAGCTGAGAGACACAGCGCAGCCCTCAGGGACAGCAGGAGGGGCTGTACTGCCCCTGCTTTACAGGAGCTTTACAGATGCTGCCAGAGACAAATGTGTCACATGGAGGAAGGAGAATGTAAAGAAGGGGATTTTTGGATGTGCATTCATCCTTCAGAGCCACAGCAGTAATCATCATTGATTAGAGAAAAAAGGAGTGAAAAGCTGGCCCCTCACCTCACAAGGGTGAGAGCAGGTACAGCTACATCAGCACCACAGCACAGGTCCAGAACACACTTCTGAAGCAATTTCCCAGCAGCTTTTATGTGCTGCCAAGGGGGCTTATGGACAGCCAAAGAGCATCTCTTTGGATGATGCTCAAATGACCGACACACACACACCCAACAAATGGATGCTCTGGGCATCCACAGGGCCGGTCCAAAGTGCAACAGCTGAAATACACAATGTGCAATGAAATCCTTCACACCAACCATGTCTCAGGTGCAGATTTATTCCCTCTTACATATTATTTACTACTGTATATGTAGCAGCATGTACCAGCTGGGGATTCCGCAGCATTTCTGAGTGTCCTGAGCTCCAAATGCAGGAACATTCAATCCCTCCACGAGATGTATTTTTCAAGATTGAAGATCCAAGCTCACTATTCTCTGTCACTTACATGACTGTGGATTGGAAAGTGCTGAGCACAGCTAGTAAGTGAACAAAAAGATTGGTCAGAGAGATGGTTTCCTTCACCTATAAAAAGAGGACATTCAGATCTTAATGTACTTGAGGCATGCAAAAATATTCTGCTCTAAGAATGATAGGCCCAGCCAGGAAATGTCTGTTTTCACCACACTGCACCATGTGGCTACTAAACTTGCAAAAGAGGGGACAGTCATGCACAGGTTTCCATCATTCATTTCATCATCCCAAGATACACTGCTCTGAGTTTGGGAAAGTTCAGTGCTCTTTATTCTTTCATTTTTTTCTGCACACAAATATGAAAGAAATTTATTTTACAGTATTAATGAAAATTTCTCTCACATTTTGCTCAAAACCAAGAATACTTGAAAAAAACATGCAGCTATCACAGGAGGTTGTTTCACTCAGAGGCTTGAACAACTGCTATTTGCTGCCTCCCTCCTAAAGGGCTGTGCTTTTTGAGATGGTTTTATTCATAATCTTGTTGCCTCTTACTTAGGTAAGAGCTGTTCCTCCAAGCCATCTCAGCATGACTGCAACTCGAGCATTTTCACTGCACAACCCCAACTTCTGGCTTCCAAGGGACTCCATCCAGTTTGGCTGCTTCCCCTGACAGAAAAGAGCCTTCAATCCATATTCCTGCAAATATTAAGTCTCTACATGTGGCCCTGATTTGCAACCTCTCTGCAACTCCAGTGCTGAATCTGGGCCATTTGTTCAGTGGAAAGGGCCAAAGTTATTACTGCAGGTAACCACAACCCAGAGCTGCAAATCAGCATAGGAATGATAAGTCAGTAGAGGCACTAACAGTCAAGAACCCTGATACAGACCCCATAAAACCAGCACTTTGCCAAACTGCTTAGGCCAAAAATCCTTCAGCAGATGCCTTATGAGTAACTTTTTAGAAATCATAATTTGAAAACCATTGGACAGATCAGCAACCAAAAGATAATATCACTCAAAGTCCAAACTATGTGGGTTTTCTTTTTTTTTTTTTCTATAAAGAAGCAGGACCATATTTTGTTCTCATTTACAGCCATGAGGATGGCTGGGGTCAGCAAACAGCCAGTCAAGATTTACATTCACAAAACACAAAAAAATTAAGTTCAGGTTATTTCTGTGGCAGAATTTTTTGTTTTTTAACACAAAGAAAAAGCTAAGATACAATTTTAACAGTCTTAGGATAGCAAGGAAACTCAAGAGAAGTTTTCTTATGACCCAGACTACTGCAACAACAGCAAAGAGGTCTGATTCAGAGTTAGAAGGAAGAGAGGGTAGCTGGCTTGCAGATGAAGAAGGAGATAAATCAGTGTGTGGCTGGGATGGAACAGAGCAGTCAGTAAATTTCCACTGTCTTGTGCTGGATCTCTTCGTTTCATTCTCAGTTACCCAAAAGTTCCACCTGAAAACTAGCAGCAAGTAGATACTATAGAATGAAGCAAAAGAGAATAAAGAGAAAACATTATGTGAATTACAACATTTGGGAAATTAAACCATCCAAATCACTTGCATCAGAGTTACAAGAAATTCATTACATTGGCATTGGGCCACCTGGAACAAGCTGAATTAGCTGAACAATGAAATGTTAATTCTTTAGCTTTGTCTTCTATTTTACTCAATTAACTGTTTGAAAACACACTGTAACTTTGACACTAGCCAAAAAAAAAAAAAAAAAAACCCAAAAAATGGGGAAAAAACCCTGCCCAGAGATACGAATGTGCAGAGGTCCAGAGCACACAAACTCCTGGGAAAGACTGAAAGAGCATAAAGGGTTTTCAAAAAAATTCATAAAAGGATAGCTTTAAACTTGTAGATACCTGCTTAAATTTCTGCAAATCAGATAAAGTTTTAGGAAAAAACATTTACAAACAGTGCATTAATGAAGTGCTGGAACAGATGCCACTGCAAGGGCGCCAAGCTGCCAGGTAAAATACAAGAGCCACTGTCTCCACCATGAAGTAGGGGATAAACTGGACAAGGGCAACCTCTTGAGGTCCATATTTTTCATTATTTGTTTTGCACACAACATGCTCCCAACTTTGGCAAGCAGCATCTCAAAAGGTGATCTGTTGATGACGAACAGTGAGCCACACCAGTGCTGCCTGTCTGAAGCACTGGGCCCTCGTGTGCCTCTGGTGAGATAAAACATGGGGGTTGCAGAATCCAGCTGTGAAACATCAGTCACTTGAGAGCATCATTGTTGGGACAATTCTGAACCACAACTAAAGGATCCCAGGAGTCTCTTCATCAATATGTGTTTCCTTTAAATTTCCTTTAAAATATCCTTATAATTCATTTTGCAGCAGTGGGAGAAAATGGTTTAAACATGCAAAGGGTCATTTTAGGTAACTCTCCAAAGTGTACCCTCCATTACCTGCAAGTTTGAGAAATATCTATTACAGATATCCTTTAAACTTGATAATGAGCTATGTTAAATAGGTTGTGGGATTTTTATGTAAGTAAATTTGAAACAGATTCTCCAAGTAATGAAACAAAGTTGGCGAGCTAGAATTTCACCATGTGGCTGAGCGCTGGCATCACGAGTACGTGGGGGTGCTCAGGGCCCTGCGTCTGTCCCAGGCATTTGGCAAAGAGCCTCTATTCTGTGTCTACTGCCACATAAGGCATTTATGTTCAAAGAATTTAAATGCTTCCTGTTCCTGCCCATCCATTTATCATTTTTCTCAATGAAAATCTATCAGAGATTTTAACAAGCACATATTATTTCAGGTATCTCAGTTTTAGGCACCAGCTAGAAACAAAAGATGCAAGAACCTGAAATATACATTACTCATTCTGGCACTTGAATCTCAAATTAAATCTGACTAACCAAAGGGCAAGTTTAACTGCATACTTGAATGAAAACATTGGGAATAATTCTGGACAGGACTGTATAGCACTGTCTCTGCCATGATGTAGCTATAATCTGCTTTTCCCCTAGGTATCCCCCTGGGCACAGTTAGAACTAAATAGTATTTTACTGAATTTTGCAGCTCTGATTATCCTGTGCTTTATCAACCTTTGCTCTTCTAGATTTCCCAGTCTGCAAAATTAATTATAATGAATTGGCCCGCATGTGTGAGCACTGCTGCCCTTCACTGTCCCAAAAAGGGCTGCCCAAACATGTACTACGGGTCAGATATAAGCTAATAACCCCAGACAAATGTGAACAGATGCTGCAAGCAGAGGGCTTGTGCTCTTGGAACTGGGGATCAATGCTCCATCCTTGCTGCCCTTTTAGAAATTGACTCATCTCTTATTGCAGATACGAGATCTTCTATTTAGATATATAGAAAGGTAGAAAGATAGATAGAAAGATAGAACTATAGATATCTAAGGACTGATTTTTTAAATTATTACTATTATCATCATTAATCATAGTTGATCTGCTGTATTTATTCCCATTATTGTTGGGGGAATACTACAGACATCCCCCAAGCATGTAATGAATAAATGTCTCCCACCATCCAATTGGTAGGGAGCAACAAACTACACTGAGTTTCAAAGTAGATGTGCACAGACTTTACAAAGGAAAATCTATGGTGCAAAATTGCACTGCTACAGTAAAGCACTAGAGTGAAAAAGCCTTACATTCAGCCTTGCAGCAACACTTAACATTTTTACTCTACAGAGCCAGATATCTGTCCTCAAGTATTTTTGCCTCTCTCATCTAGATTATAACTCCCGCAGAATAAAAACTGTCACCATCAACATAAAAAGATCCCTTGACTGTTGACCTGATTTTTTTTGTCCCCTAGAAAACAGCCATTTGAAACTCTGATTAAATGGGACATGCAAGAACCTACTCTCATCTCCCCAGCGGTGACAAAAATAGCTTTTCTGAGCAAGCACGTCAAGAGTAAACACAAACTGCTACAATAAAAGAGAAAGTTTGATTTCATAATTCTTCCTTTTGCAAGGAAGCCTTTTAAAGAGAATATGAGGCAGGACCCTAGACAAAGCAGGGGAAGTCCCATGGCAGGCACACAATAAGTGGCAGCACCATTAACATTAGGTCATAACCTCGGTGTCGCTGAGCCTTTGTGTGCGCTGAGCCCGCTGCGCTCAGAGCTGCCGACAGCTGTTCCAGGGCAACACATGGCCAAGGAGAAAGCAGCAGCCAGCAAGGGGTTAAAACCTTGCTCTGGGGTTTTTTGCTGTAAGCAGCAACCCCTTGAACTTGCTATTATCTTCCTGCCAGCTCCTCCAGACCTGTCCAAAAACATGGGTGGATGATGTAGGCCTCTGAATTCAATGTAACCATGCCAGGTGCTTTCCTTTCCAGTATAAAATAGATTTTCCTTTCCTGTGTTGCTTTTATAATGGTCACTAGTTTCTAGCACTTGTGTCAGAAATGAATCATCCTGACTTATTCAAGGAAACCATGAGTTTTGCACTGAGATTATCTGCTCTTCTATTTTGAATTACTGAGATTCTCTTCTTCAAATTAAGAAAAAAATGCATTTATAAATCCAAAACTTTGAATCCCTCTATTCAAAACAGCAAACAACAGACCAGCATGCTGCTTCACACTCCAATAACAAGTTTATCTGAAACATCAGATGTATCATAGACATTACCTTTAAAACCTTTTTTTCAACAAGAACAAGCATTCTTTAGTCTCGTGGCTTTTATCAAGGGGCTGGTAACACATTATTTCTGAATAGAATATATTCCTAAACTCCAAGCATTGCATATAAAAAAAAGATGCAGCTTTTTTTGGACCATCTTGTGGCTACTGCCAAAAAGTATGAAACCATCTTCCTGTTAGGAGTTCATATTTATTCCTGAGAAACAGCATTCACTGGACAGAGCTGATAAATAATTCAATAGGGAAATACTCTTTTCCTACAACTAGTAGAGCATGCACTCAGAATGGGAAGTACGGGGGGAAAAAAACAGGAGAAAGGAAAAAGTTGTGCTGGAAATTAATTCTTCAGGATGTCATGATGGCATTGATAGGGTAAAAAGCCTTCCCTTCATAATACAATTCTACATCTTCATGGACTGCAGGGATTCTTACATCAAGGGGCCTTGGTAAAGTGGAGGGACATAAAACGAAGAGTAAAACTGTAGGGATTTCTCTAATTACCAAAGCCAGGTCTGTACCCAGTTTTCTTCCATGAGCAACTGGTGATCAGGGGTGGGATTTTATACCAATACAGCTATAAATGCAGCCTCACAGAGTAAGCTCTGCTACAGCATCACAGGATGATTACAGTGCTCACCCCTGTCCATGCAGACAGAATTTCCCCTGAGCATCAAGCTTTTCAGGGAAAAGCACCCTTAACTATCCAATCTGCAGCTACATTAGGGAGTGATGGATTGCTTCAGTAGCACTGGTGGTGTTAAAAGAGATACAGCTCCCCAAGAGAGAAGGCCTTAGAAAACCACCTTAGGTGTCTGATGAGCTCAGGTGATGTGTCCTGCACCAGGAAGGAGCTGTAATCAGAGACTGCTGTTGAAACACCCAGACTGAGGTTACTGCTGCTCTGCAGAGCATAATGTCAGCACCAAACACAGCCAGCAAAGATTGCTGAGGGCTTGAGACAAAACAGAAACTTTTTTAAAATTAAAAAGGCAAGAAAAAAGCAACTCACATCAACCTTGCATTCATCAGACATAAAAACTGTTTGGTTTTCTATCAAGATCTAGCCTTAATCGGGTAAAATCAGGTCTCTTGCTTCATGAAAAAGGCCTGGCACAAGCCTTCCTGCCCTGTTCCATAGACAGGACAAGGTTCAAGACTTCACAGCTCTTCAGTCATTCACTGTTTTCCAAATAAGCTTGCCATTAATTCCCCCATTCTCTCCCTGGAGTCCTACATACAAGATGCACAGCCATTAGTGTTAGCCACAACTATTAACTGAGTCTAATCAAATACTTCAGCTGAGTTTGAATGTTGCTATTCAGTTTGGGATGTTTAAACATAATTACAGGCAGCAAGACTTTTTGACATGACAAATATATTTTAATAACATTACCAGAATAGTTAGTTCTGTTTTCACTGTGAAAGCAAACAGAGCAATTCCAGCTGGAAAGTTAACATTTATACTTGCAGTAGGGTAAAAAAGACAGACTCTGGCAGCCATACAGCCAAGGAAACTGCTTCCACTAACCAGGGAGAGATGGTGCTTCCAGGGACACTCTCCTACCGCCAACTTTTCTGCAGTTCAGAGTAGTGAACTGTTAAGAACTTCATGTACTAATAGTTCATTCCTTCTACCACTTTTCCCCCCAATTCCTTCACAACATCCAGCTTCTCCCACACCCTTTGACATGTATCAGGTTGAGTTTTGATGAACATTATTATTATTTCTTCAGAAAAGGAAACACTGAGTTACTCAACATGGCAAATCTTCCAACACTAAGACTCAGCCTAATGCTCAGCACAGAAGGTTCAAAAGGAGGAAGGTGCAACTAAAAACCTTTGCAATCAGAACCAACAACAATAGAAGTTTTTTCACTTGGGCTCATTGTTTAAATTATATTCTACTGCAAAGAGTCTAGGCGCCTTTCAAATGTAAATATTTTACAAGAGAATACCATATGGGAGACCCAGCTGTTTGTTTTTATTAGGAAAAAAATTAAATCCTTTCATTTTGCAAAGATTTTTTTTTAAGCTCAACTCATAGTTACATGCCAACATTTGAATTATCTTCATTCAAATGAATCCCTAAGTAGTTGCAGGAAGTGTTTGAAGTTGGGGTTTTGCAGTTGTTAAGCGCTTAAAGAAGTTGTAAAAGAAATCAAGATTGCAATGTTTATGCGTCAGTATTTTCCCATGTTTGATAAAAAAATAAAACACATTGACTCCGTACACATTACTATAGGTGACACATTTAGAGTTCAATAAGGCACAATGACAATTAAACAGGTACATAAACAATATCAAATACAAAAATAAACCTACCTAGTCCAAAATCAGAGACCAGCAAAAGTTTCAAAGTAACAAATTCACCTGCCAAATTAAGTGTCTAGTTTTCTTCACAAATATCTCAAACAGATTTTCTCAAATGTGTTGCTGCCTAGAATAATTTGCCAAGAAATACTCATACAGTGAGTCAAGGCAGAAAAAAATTGTTTCTATACCATCTTTAAAGCTCAGTTTGCCCCAGACACACCAAGAGCCATGAGTAGGAAAACAGCATACAGATCTCAAGCATTTGCGCTCATGGGTCCCAGGACATTACTTGTTTTTTGAGAAAGAATTTGCTGTGCTGATCTCTAGAGACCAGTGAGGATATACATGCATGTCTCACCTTTTTTTATCCTACTAACTAGAGTTCAGGAAAACATATCCATGTCCCAGGCAGGCAGCAGTACAGGCTGCCCAAGCTGCTGCAGGTGAGTAGGCCCTGTGTTGTCCTAGGAAGGTTATTTCCACAAGGTACACCCATTTGGCACTCTCTGGAGGAGGCTGTAATTCAGCACAGCACTTCTGCACTGGCCTGGAAGTAAGATATGTTATGGACTGACCACACAATAAACATTAATTTTATCTCTAATTATGACTGGCGCTCATGGGTCAAAATGGGGAGTCCTTTTCCCAAAATAGGCTTGCTGCAGACCCTGCAGGAGAGCACATACTACAAAGCAATGACAGTTTGCCTGGGGTGTGCCTAGATAAGGTGAATCTCACTGATGCTCATTTATCTCTCCACATGTTCTCTGGGATTGTATTTTCTCCCTGATGCAGGCAAATTGTTCCCACAGAACCAACACAGCACACTCTTCTATGAAGTAAAATTTCTTCCTGGGGGAAAGCTGAAACCCAAGTCACTTGGGCAGTACCCTTCCACCTCCTCACACCTGCAATGCCATAAACCACTGCTATAGCTCACCCTGCATGATCTTCCTTATCATAGCACCCTCCCAAAGAGCATCTGGAGGCTTTTCCTGAAGCAAGTGACAGTGGCAAAGCCTTTTGCTGACAAGCTGGTAAGACCTAGTCACACTACAAACACTGCATGCTAACACTGATTTACACTAACAGGAAGAAATCCACATGTTACAGCTTGTTTAGTAATGCCACTGAAAAGCCAATCCACATGAGAGCCTTTGCCTTTTCAGTGGGTTTGTGTTTGAAATTCAGTGGTAGTATTCAGCAGAGAAAAGTTTTGCAATATAAGGGAGAAGGATTTCTCTGGACAATTGGCAATGGAGGGGTTACTGACGTTCTAACGTGTGCTCCAGGCAAGAGCTGACTTTCTGACACTGTGCCCCAAACCATGTTGTTCTTATAATAAAATCATTCAGGCATCAGTCGTGAGGTGGAAGATTACACTGAAATAGTACTCCCCACACTGTATCTTTTTCATTTGCATCACTTACTGCTGGGCATCTGAAAAGAAAGGATGGCTTATGTAAGAGACTTACCCATGTCTGGGAATGTTTTTCATTTCTCCTCCAACACAAAATCTTTCTTCTTATAAAGGGAAAGCCAATGTTTTTTCAAAACTGGACTATACAAATTCAGATATTTCCTCTTTCTGGTTGAAGTATTTTGTAAGCATAAGAGCAGTTATCACTTTAGCCCCATGTTCAGGTTGAGAAGCACAAATAATCCTTTAGATACTAATAAAAAAACATCTTCTGTGGAAACGAGACGTCTCCAGAATGATCTCCTTTGCCTACAAATAACAAATCTATTCATAATGACACAGGTACTCTCTAAATTTAGTGCACACAGGAGTGATGCAGGACCTTACAAGTCTGTTTCTCCTGCCAGCACAACTGGGCTGCACATTTGAGGCTGTGCTTGAAGAGGCTGCCCCAGTGTTCCTGACAGGTGTGGCTACCACTGCCCTGCTGTGATGGCACCAGAACGACCACCAGGCTTTGAAAGACATCTGATGGCAGCACAGGAACCTATCTGAGAGCTACTGTGGGTTAATTTACACTTCAGACACAGAAGAGATTCAGTATGGAACTGAACTGCCCTCCTTAAGCACTGAACTGACTGCATTTGGGTATCAGCCTACTTCACTGAGCACACTTAGTTATTATTTCCCTTCAAAGGTGTCAGGCTGTATGCTGGCTCCAGCTCAGTGCCTCCCATCAGCACTCTGAAAAATCGTATTCAAGTGTTTATTAGGACTGAAAAACATCAATGGAGATTTGGCAAGGTTTCTTAATTTCATTTGCAGCTCAGGCCTGCTCGTCAATATAAAACATCAGTTCTGTGTGCAGACCACATCTTCACTCCCAGCTCAGGATGGATGCAGGCTGAAATTTCCATGAAAGCCAGGGGAAGGTAACCAGCATCAAGTTTCTAATGTAACAGCTTCAAAGTCATCACAGAAAAAACTGTTATCATGGATTCCAAGTTCCTACATAGGCCATTGCCCCCATATCCACCAGTATGCAATGAGCAATCAGAGGAGTTACTCCAAAAGTAGAGAAATACATTTGCATTAATGATAAATTCACTACAAAATATTTTTAGTAAATTATTATTAATAGCATGTTCTCCACTTAGGACTCAAGTACCATCAAATAAAAATAGGCTGCTGTTGCCAATTGGAAAAGTAGCTCCATATGTGTTTATTGGAGCTATAACAGCATTAGTGTCCAGGCGTAGGGGTTATGATTTTGGCAAGAAAAGCCCTAAAACTTCTGGGAGTACCTGATAAACATAAGCACAACTTGGTGTGCTGTCCTCCTGATACCAGGCCACTGTACACCTCAGCTGCAGCAGTTAATGCAGTAAAGCACAGATTTCAGATGGCATTTTGACATGTGACTCATTAATTTAAGGGTTTACTCATGGACAGTTATAAAAATACTCACAAAGCAACAGCACTCCATAACCTGCATCCAGACAATCTACTTCATGCTCACTGACTGGCTTAGTAAGCCTTTATTTATCTGATTCTGGCTACTGAAATTAGTGGAAAATAAAATTCTAATTTTCTGATGCATTTAGACCCTTAATTTTTACTCATTTCTGCAGGGAGTTAAGAGCATAAAAAAAAGTTTGGCACGTAAATACATTCTCAAATCTTTACAGGACCTGGGAAAGACTTCAGACCCTCTTTAAGGCTTTTGGTGTCACAAAATGATGAATAAATAAAATTACCATAATTATTACTTTGCCTGTTGTCATTAGCTCATTTAGGATTGATCTGAAACACCAGGAATGCAACAGCACTGAAATTATAAAGGAAGGGAAAAAGAAAGCTTAAGTTGATGCTTCAAAATAAGGCAAGGACCTGGGAAGTATATTATGCTAACACGTGACACAGCATTATTCATTCAAATGACAGAAAGAAGTGAGGCTGGAGAGAGAAATTCCCCAGTGTGCAATACTTTTTCTGTTAGTTCAAATTATACATGAAATAGGTAACAGTTATTACTTCAGGAAAAGAGATGCCATGAGGCCACTCTCATGAGCTGGTGTAGTACCAAGCCTTCCCCAACTGATTAAAGAGATGATAAAAGCTTTCTTCCCAATCCCTAACGACTTTTTTTTTAATTTTTTTTTTTTAAAAACCTTAAATCATAGATTTACAGATCTTCTCTATTTAATCAGTGTAAATGTCACTGAAATATCAGACAAGACACCTGTATGACAAGAGGGAATCAATTTCACCTCTTTTCCCAGAGTGTCTTTGGTTTTCAGTTTAAATTGTCAAGCTGGTATCAACCCTCTCCTGGCCAGATGATGATATAATTAAACACTCTGTGATTCTCAAGCCCTCACAATGCCAAACTGTCTCTCCTTTCCATGCAGCATCTCAGTGACAGAACTGGCATCGAGCAGGACACAGCTGATGCTGGGAGCCCTGCACAGGCACTAGGCATGTGTATTTGCTGCCATGTGACCAGAGGGGTGCTTGGCTCTCCCCAGAATCACCTCTTCATCAGAACACATTCACAAAGGTAACAACTAGGACACAATCTGGCTCAGTGTTTAATAACTCCATCATTATGCTGTGAATTTGGTAGTTTACATCTGAGTGAGAGCATGACTTGGGCACTGCAGTTATAATGATTCCAATCTGTAACACTCTGCTGATGTTGATAGTTGATGGTAAAGTCTTGGGAAAAAGTTTCTTTACTACATGATAGAGTTATTCTTCTGCCATTAATATTACACCCTTTGACAGTTATGGTTTACTGACAATAGCTTCAGAGTTGACGTTTTGACTGATCCTTTGTCATGTTTTTATCTTCACAAGGTGCAAGCACTCATGTAATACAGGTCTGGCAGCTACAGGTAATCAGTCAGCAAATCATACTGCTAGCCAAGAACAAACAAGGAATATTATGCCAGTAAATCTCATCCATTACAAGGGAAAGCATGGATGTGTTATACTGCATAATTTTTGCAGTAAATTTGCAGCAGTGAAAGTGAGGAATTTGACCCCCATTGAGAGAGGCTCTTAAAAAAAAAGAAGTGAAACATCCAAAATATCATCATGCCTTGTGCACACAGCTCCACCAAAATCATACAGATCCTTGATCAGAAGTGCAAATTGGGAATACAACCTGGAAAGCCTGTGCAGTGAGACACACCACAAACTGTTAATCATTAAATGAGCAATTGCTGGACTTGTTAATTTCTAAAAGAGATGAAAGGAATCTCATCTTCTTTATCCACAATTTAACACGCAAAACAAACCTCTGAGCATTACAATACTAGGTGTAATCAACCCACCAGACAGCATTAAGTTAAAACAATAGCTCAGATATCACTAAGCCTCTTACAGGAGTTCAGTCAAATCCAGACTTATTTGGATTACATGGTAGTTTGGGAAATACTGTAGTGAGGATCATTTAACTTCAAACCAAATCCAAAGAATACGAATTTTTTCTTCCCTTACAAGGAAAAAAAAAGAAAGAATTGCATCAGCCTTCTATAAAATTGCTCAACTGAACAAACTTGTAGCCAGCCTGGAAGCTTAGTGACTGCATCTCTGTGCCAAGCCGTGTTTGAGTGATGGTTCTTGTCTGCTGTTCCTGAGGCTGAGGACACTCAAGAGGCAAGAGAAGCTACTTATTTCAGAAAAAGGAGCATCTCATCCTGTTCAGCAATAGCTCACGTTGGCCTTGATGTTGGGGGCTGGAAGACAGAACCTAGATGATCAGGGAAAGCACTGCTGAGACTTGAAAAAAGTTTTGTCATAGTCTTCTGTGCTTTCAAGCCACTTGCTCACAAGTCCTTCAAAAAGAGAGAGAATGGCAAGCCCATCCATCCCAGAGCTGGGAGCTCAACATCTGGCTCTAAGTCCTGGATGCTCCAGTACTGGGCATGCACATGTGCAAAGCAGACCCAAAGCCTTCCACGAGCATTAGGAACAAACATCTCGATTTCCATTTATGCCAACAAGGACTGCTGAGATTCAGCATGTCTGAAAGTAGGCATGGGTAAAATACATGTCCATATATGGATTTAAATGTCTAAGTTTTTTAGAATGCTGTGCTGAAAATATTGGCCCTTTCTCCTTGTAACTGTTAGCACCCGATAATTCTTTAGATTGAAGTGAGAGATTCCTCTTTTACTTCATTCTTATGACAATGTGGCATTGCTGGCTTCAAATGAACTACAACAGCGTAAACCCAAGTGTTAACAGTGAAAATTTAGGCCCTAAAATTATATTTAGTAACTAAACACTGCTGAAGTAAACAAACCAGAAGACTTGCCTAGGAGAACAACTTAACCAGCACTGTCTGTGCTTTTGCTGGGCCGTAAAGGCCAACTTGTGGAAGTTGTGACAAAACTCAGCTTGAAGCTATTAATTTTCCAACATGACATACTATGATGTTGATCTAAAAGTTGTGAATTAGGAGATGGAAAGAATTCCTGACTTTCAGATTCCATCACGTATTTTCATGGTGGGGTGAAAAAGAAAAAAGTTTTGTTCTCCTCATCAGAGGGCTGTTGTGTTTTTAGAGAGAGCTTTGCTGTTGTTCAGGATTGCAATCTTCCCTGTGCAGTATCAGTCAGCCTTGCACTGTGAGTCTGTACAACAGGACTACACAGCTTGTACAGCTGCTAAGAACCATTACCAAATGACACTGAGGTTAAAAGCAAAACAGCACCACTGCAAAACTTCACCTCAAGTTGAAAGTCAAATTCTTTTTGTTTTCTGGCTCATGTATCATCAGTAACAATACAAATCCTTTCAGGTCCAGTGCTGTGTAAATCCATTACTCATGTCTCCCGTGTCATCTGGCCAACACCATTTCCTTTCTGGGGTTGTATATGTGTCACTGGGAGCATAATTTGAAGACAATAAGTTTATACAGGTGGCTTTGCAAGATAAATGCAGGTACCAGTAGTTCCAATAAAGCAGAAACAAGGGAAACTTTCAGGATTTTTGGCTGGACTTGTAGAGCAAAGTAACAAACTCCCAAAACCTGACTTTCACTATGTGCAGTGAGCAGATATCCAGGGCAAAACTAGTTGATGCCATTTCTTTACAAAGAACTATATCTTGATCACTGGGAAAGTCATGGCCTGAAGGAAAGGAAACAAGGAAGGCTTAGAGCAGCACAAAGGAAGTGTTGAAATACCCACATAATTTTGCCACTGTCTGCCAGGGATGTGTCTTTCATCCAGCTCACAGAGCTGTGCCAGTTGCAAGGGTTTCACATCAATGTAATTAAACCAGGACAACTGTGCTGAGGATGCAGCATTTTTAAGTAAAAAAGGTAAAACTGCTTGACAAATGTATGCTAGTCTTTTCTAGGGCAGGGTGAGCACAGCTGCTCTGGTAGAGGTACATCTGTGCAAGGGCCTTTGGTCAGAAGAGCTTTGATGGATACAGGAGTTCAGCAGTGACAACCACATGGCATTGAGGCTCTAAATAATCCATAAGTGACTGAAAGCCTCACATCAAAAAATTCACATCTCTCCCCGCTGGCTTTCTGAGTGATGAACCATCACCTCCAAAATCAGTTTATCCTCAGGCCCTGCTAAGTGGGAGTGCTGGCATGACAAGTACACGTGAACAGCTCAGAGCTGCTCCCAAGGAAGTCAGTGACAAAGTTCCCAGTGATCTTGATGGAAACAGAAGATGGCACAAAATGCTGCAAGTCATTGCATGATCTCACTGTGACAGTACTCTGAACAAATCAATATTTAGGTTGAATTTCATTTTGAAAATTGAATCAAGGATTCAATTATTCTGTCTTGCAGGAATTGTCCTTACCTTACAAGATACCATAAGAAGAAGAATAACTCAAATGTGCCTCATAATCATTTGCATGTATTCTAGGATCACAACCACTAAAATTCCTTAACCACACATTTAACATTATTGCAGGACATTAGTATGAAGACTGATTAATTGTGCATTTCCTATTTTATCATAGTGATTTATTTTAAGTGTCTCTTAAACTTTAAACTCACTGTGATTACAGCGCTCAGATTTGGGGAAGTTATGATAAAATACTCCCTGCCCTCCCCCAGCCCCAACTGGGAGGAAGACCTGTCTGGGATTCTATAAACTCAAATGGTACTCTGGGTGTTTACTTCAGCAATTTGGCCCAAAGCATATAGTAAAGCTCAGGATGGGAAAAAGGAACAGCATGTTCCAGCCTGGAAAGCAGGTCTGAAGGACATCGAACCACTCCTTACTTGTACTTAGATTAAAACAGCTGATATTGGGAGTGTCCTGAGCACTTTTGCTCACTCTACCCCTGCTAGAAAATCATATGATGTGCTGGGAAGGAATGTGAATTTTAAATCACAGTACAAGCAAACATTTTTAGAAAGAGATCAGTTTTAGTGGGTTGGACACAGGGCTGCTGAAAGCCATTAACTCGGTGATGGAGGTGTTACCCCAGCACTGCACCCCAGCACCCCTTTGTAAGGTTTTTACCTGCTCTCATTCCTCATGTTCCAAAGGGCAATGAGATTTACTGAGTTTAATGGTCAAGAGGAATTAATTACTGACCAGGTTCTTCCCTTAGTTATCTTGCAACTCTGATCTCAGTACCAGTCTTGACTGCAAACATGAACATTTGTCTCACTGTTCAATTACCAAACCTCAGGAAACCAAAATACTTTCCCTAACATTAGAAGAATCGGAGACATAATATTAAAAATAACCAGGACCATATTTACTGCTATCTGATTTAGAGCTAGCTCTACCCACCTGCTTCCTTCCTGCTCCTAGCTTCAATAAAACACTTCATTCATCTTTGTTTCCTCGAGGTCCCCATACATCATAGGTTACATTCCAGTCCTTGTTTCCTTGGTTTGATTTTTATGATTACTTATCAGCTATATTTTCAGATGATTCAGTGAACTTCACTGTTCTATCTTTTTAGAAATTGATGAGAGCTAAAACAACTTTTGCTATTAAAAGCACAGCAAAAAAAAAAAAAAAAAAAAATTTTACTTTGGAGAGAATCCATTTGGATGCAGTCACTCCCTGCTAGAAGCCCTAAACAGCTTGATCCAGGAGACCTGCTAAAAAGAAACCTAATTTCTACTTATAGCAAGCTGAAGAAACTTTTCCCTTGGAGATTACATTACTTTGATTGGATGTTATGTTTTCCATCCTGATCTCTCTAGTAAAATGAAACTGTAGGAGAAACATATTGCTCAATGAAAAGCTGCATCCAGAACTACTGCAAAATAGGGAGAAAAGGAAATAGAAATCACTTGAGCAAAATTCTTCTCTGATTCACCCCTACATGGCCAGACACAGTCAGAAAGAGCTGACTTCAGTACAAGAAAGGCAAATTCTAAAACCTTTTACTTTGAATATTAACTGTTAAAAATGTTCAAAAACAAACTCAAAAGACAAAATAACTCCTGCATGAAATCAAGAACAAATAACCAGATGAAATCCACGACTAACATTACAAAACATTTATTTTTTGTTTATACCATGTGCATATAAATAGAACACAGTGCAAACACCACTCCAAGGCAAGGAGAAGGTTGCACAAAATAGCATTCAAAAATCAGGAAATTCCAGAATTAAGGTTACCCAGGCAACCTTAATTTTACCCCCCGTGCATATGCATTTTTACAACACAGCCCTTCAATGCACCATAGCATTCCATTTCTCAAATAGTATCACACACAGAAGAAAGCTCATAACAGCAAATGCCAATTTGCTACGTTGTACATATTGGTGGCTTTTCCTACAGGGAGGGAGCAGATTTAGTTGTAGTATTTCTTACTGCAACAGTGAATTAATTTCACTCAAAATTTAGCACAAAAAATGTACCTTGGAACACAGAAGATGATTTTTATCCTGGCATAAAGTTTGATACAAACGTACTTAAAACAAATATACCTGTGTGGCAAAGTAGTCTTTTTTCACAGGTAAATTAATGTTCTTCTGAGCTAAACAGATACCATGTTTGCCCTGTAGTCAAAAAAAAGAATGGCATATTGCCCAGAAGAGATTGGATGAATTGGCTGGGATAAATCCAGAACTTGTGAAGGACTGTTCCAAGGAATAAACCAGCCCCTGTGAAAGAATAGAAATCTCCTTTTCTGAAGATGAATGGCTTTAAAGGAAGAGTAGGTTTAGATTAGATATTAGGAAGAAATTCACTGTAAGGGAGGTGAGGCATGGAAACAGGTTGCCCAGAGAAGTTGTGGATGCCCCATCCCAGACAGTGTTCAAGCCAGGGCTGGATGGGGCTTCGAGCAACCTGGGATAGTGGAAGGTGTCCCTGCCCACAGCAGGGGGCTGGAATGAGATGGGCTTTAAAGTCCCTTCCAACCCAAACCATCCTATCATTCTATGACATGGAAACCATAGAGCTGTAGAGAGAATAAGTACAACTACAGGAATGAAATTAATAACGTCACAGCAGATGATAAAATTAAGGAACCTTCACTAATAATGAACCAAATAAAAATACACATTTCCTTCTCTCCAACAGAAGCTGATGAATAAAGAAATGCAAATGAAAACACCTAAGACTGACTATAAGGGTGCATTTTTTGTTCCACAAGACCTACTTCACTCCTGTTTTAACAAGGATTTCGGGCATTTCTGAAGCACCAATAGGAAAAACATCAATTAATTGTGTTTCCCTTATTAGCACACTTAATCACCCAGCATCAGGACAACTTTCCTGAGAAGGTAAGTGGTTATTCATGGGAGCAGATAAGCCAAAGAGAAATGCTGTGTGTGGCTGCTATTCCCCATGATAATAGGCACTGTAATTCCCCAATACACAAAAGTCTGTCCCTTCTCCTTCTGCCCTTCAACATCAAGGGGCAGAGAGTGCTCCAGCTGAAATCAATTTGAAAATTCCTTCAATCCCATCAGAATAGATCCAAAATTAGTCCAGCACAGAACAGAATACTGTGCTTGGGAGCACTGAACCTGAACCAAAGAGGCTTGGCTGCACTCCTCATCCATGCCTGCCACTCCAAGCAAGCTGTGTCCCCTCTGCACAGTTCTCTTTCTTTGCCTGCCAGCTTTCCCTTATCTTCCTATTTACATTACAAGCTCGTTGGGGCAAGCTTCCTCTCTGGATATCTGCTTGTACAGTGCAGAGCATACTTAAGCTCAGTCAAATAATAATGAAAATATATTGTATAAATAATAATGGAAACCATAGCAATGAGGAAAAAAACCCAAAACCACAACAAAACAAAAAACAAAGACCTTGATTTGTGCAAAATAATCAGCTCTGATAGGCACAGCTTGTGACAGATTCTTTCCTACTCCTATGAAGTTGATGGCAAAGCTCCCATTAGCCTTAGTAAGAGCAGGATCAGACCCAGGCTGTGTATGCTGAAAACTTTCAGAAGGCCAAAAGTTGTGTAGCTTGAATGACATACTGTATTTAGGTTTTCTATGGAAATGTGAAATTCCTACAGAGTGTGGGATGCAGTCAGTCCTGAACCACAAGATATATCCACTTCCAAGCATGGAGGCTCCTCAGGGACAGAGGCACCTCAGAAGCACTGGATCTTTTATGAGAAACTTCAGTCACCCAGCCAATAATGCTTACAACAAAAATAATATTTTCCATTCTCACATATTGCTAAGTTGTAAACTGTTCCTTAGATACCTGCACATGGAGTTTATGAGAAACACATGTAAAATCCTGACAAGCAAACCCTGTTTATACCTTTATACAAAATAACTACTGAAAGGACCAATTTTCAAAAGATGCCTATTGGGACCTGTCAGTTATGCAGCGTGCCAAAGTCATCATCAAGCAATGCACTTCAGATGCTGCTCTGCCTTCCCTGAGATGCCAGCACCTGTAACATCCCTTGCTTTCTTCCAGCTGCAGGTAGCACTCTGAGGGTTACCTTCAAATGTCACTAAGACTCAATAAGAGCTTGTTGAGCTTTCCCAGTAAAACAGGGAAATCCTCAGGTTTAGAGAATTCCTCGTAGGATTCACTGTCTGGTTTAAATCATGCCTGGGCGAACACCGCATCTTTGTGATGTTCACTGGCACATGACAAAGACTTTCCTACTCAGAAGATGCAAGACCTGATAAACAGCTCCACATTCACAAATCAGCCAGAGGACTCTGTCACATCCTTCTTGGGCTACATCTCTGTTTTCAATTATAACACCAAAATAAGGAAAAGTCAGCATAAAAAGGACTTGCTGTTGCTAAAGCCTGTAATTCCCAAACACAATACAAATTAATCTGATTGAACTGGTTAAAAAGTTGGTGAGAGGGGGGGTTGTGTTGTTTTAGTTTGGTTTTTAACCCGTGTGCTTCAACACAACACTGTATGAACAGACCTCAGGCACAGCACCTTTGACTGTGTACTAATGACATTACTCCATCCCTCTCTCATCACTTATGAAGTGTATGGGAAAAAGTTACCTGTATGGGAAAAGTAACTGTTTTCAATTCTTTTCTCCTACTGTATCTTTCCTGTATCACCTCATGACCTCCTTTAGTTAACTTGACCTTTGTACCTCCCAACATAGCAAAGATGTGCATTCAAAATGGGGTTTGTATTTCTTGTAGTGATGCCTCAATGTGACTAAACTGGTTTGTATCAATTCTAGGATGACAGAAAGCTTATTTTCCCTACTAAGATACACATATCCATTGAAAGCACACTCCTTTCAGCTTTGTGCCGTTGTGGGATTTTAATCCCCAGAGCGGTAAATGTGGCTCTAATATATCACTCGCTACTATACTGATAAAACTGGGTTCACTGTAGATGAGCAATGCTGAAACAGAATAAAATGTGGTGCTGAAGAGCCTGGGTTTACTCAGCAAGAAATCTCCATTTTCTAAATTCATCAAAATGTGACTCCGCACCTAAAATTAGACCAAAATACTGGAATTTCACTTCCAGTCTTCATCTCTTGCTTTTAGCTACCAGCTTCCAAGCACCAAGAAAGTGCTGTGAAACTCATTACCTGGGCAACACAATCTCTCCAAAATTATGATCAGAAGAGTGGCTTTGTTTTATGTCATTTTTATGATCTTATACATTACCATATAGACCTCTACATCACCTGGTATCACCATCTAGTATACACACTAGCTGGCCTGGCATTCCCTGCATTTTTAGAGAAATTCAATTCCTCAGCCCATTTTACAAGTTGTTTGTTTGTTTAATTATTAGTTTGCAGGTAGGAAATATCCTGAGAAAACAACTGTGCTCTACAAGAACTGACAGATGTGCAAATAGAAGTGTCTCTTTTGTTGCATACAAATAATATTTTTAGCATGAAACCAGCAGTGCAATGTCCCCACTGAATTTATGATACAATTAGAAGAACTGTGTTGTCTTGGACCTTCGGTAAATTCTCTTTGAAGATTTCTGAGGCCCTTTGTAAGATGAATCTGTTTAAATCAGCAGTTATAAACATAAAAACCTAATGAGGATGCTGTACAAACCATACTTTAACTAATTCCAAATTATAAAAATGAAGCTGGGAGCTGACAAACAGGGGTATTGAGTTTATCACACACACAGAAAAACAACAAACTGTGTATCTCTCTGCCTGGCTTTTCGAATTATGCACCAGTACAATGGTGAATGAGAAATCCAGCACTGCCTAAAAGAGAAATCTAGAACTACAACTTGGAGAATTTCAGCTCTTTCAAAAAATTTTGAAGAGCTCTTAATTCACAAGCTGTTTAGACATGTAGGTAATCTTCAGCTGTTAAAAAAATCACCTTCTGAAACTGTCAGTGTTAGAAAGAATGCCCAGGGTTCAGAGAAACTCCCTACATGGCAACAAATAAAAGTAAAGTTAGGGGAGTCCAGGGGAGATTGAGGGATCACAATTATCAATTATCCCAGATAACTGAGGAAAGGATGAAAGCAATGGCTTTAAATGGAATTTCAGAACCTCAGTCATGCCCTCCAAATGCAGGAGAAAATTGGATCCATTTCTGTTCTCTCAACCACTGTCAAATCCTACCATTGCATCCAACTCTCCATACTTTGGTGCCATCTGTAAAACAGAGATGCTAATAATCCCCCACATCTCACAGCTGTTCTGTGAATTAACTCGCCAGGGCTCCGTGGTGTTTCCATCCTGCTGATGGGCACTCACAGGACACGAACAGTCTCACCTCTTTTCTTTGTCAACTTATTAATTACTGCAGTATTCTCCAGGTCTTGCAATTGAGTATCTTTGAATTGCTGAAATAAATAAACAATTGAGAGCCAATAACTTTTCCCTGACTACAAATCAACCATCTGTCACACTCCTGGGTATGACAAAACTTTTAATCAATATATAATTTTCACCCAGTTTTAATGAGTGTTCCTGTATCACTACCTTTTCCTGATTGTAGTTCTGGCTCCTGTTGGGCTGGTATTAAACACTTCTGCAATAGGAGGCAATGCCAGCCCAAACCCCTCCTCTTTCAGCTGTACCTGATAAGCCTGCACACTTAAAGTGCATGTTTATATTACATATTCCAGTCACTTTCCTAAATGGAAGACAGCAACAGTTTAATAACCATAGCAGATCCTCAAAATTGAAAAACCACTCTTGGTAATTTTTGCAGAAATATTTCAGGGAATAACCAAGGAAGTTTTCATTGAGTTTATTTCAGACTAAATGAACTTCTCTCATGCTGTCTGGGCTGTATCTCCTTCTGTCAGGATCTGAGGACCACATTTAAAAATACTTAAATAGGAAATATCCAAGGAATAGTTAACTGTTGAGAGAGGGGGATTTGTGATGGTTCTCTTCCTTCTGGGTCAGGAACAACAAGAGCTGGGAAGAAAAAGACTATTGCCTAATGCAGCATTTTAGTATTTAAAAACCTGGTTTTCTTCCAAAAGAAAAATGGGGCCCTAGTGGCTTGGCAGGCTGCTCCTGAGCCACAGATCCTGTGATGCCAGGATCCTCGGCCCCACAGCGGTTTGCATGCCCTGGCACCACATCCCTCCCAAGAGGGCACTGCCAACCCTCACGGTGCCTGGCAGAGCTGGCAGGCTGCACAACTGGGACTCTGGGAAAGGTCCAGCTTCTCTCACGGTTTCAGCAATGGCAAACCATGTAAGCAAAATATGCAGTTCCTTTCAAAGCAGGAAGTCCAGTGAAAAAAATTTTTCTTATCAGCTTTAATGTAAATCTTGCAGCTCAGGATGGTGTGGGGTAAAGTGAGATCTCATGATCTCAAGTGAGATGAGGTTTGGTGGTTCTTGCAGCTTGTGCAAGAATAGCCTTTGCAGTCCAGTCTAGGTCACACTCTGCTTCAAAGAAAGCATGACTGGAGATTAAAGAATTTGAAAAAAAAACAGAACTGGGTTTTATTGGTAAGAAGAAAAAACAAAAACAACAACCAAAACCCCCCCAACCAAACCCAACAGAAACAATCCACAAAAAAACATTAAAAGGCCATAGTCAACAAAGAACAACCACCAAATAAATATCATTTCCATATTTCCATATCATCACTTTGTAGGAATGTGATTTAAAATTTAAATTCTAGCTTCCCTTCTATAGCCTCCCAGTCCAGCACAGAGCAGCAGAGAGGGAGAAAGCACTGCAGAGCAAGAACAGACTTTTTCAGCCCTGGCACTCTGGAGGATGAGCAACACTGCAGATCTGATGAGAGGGACAGACCAGCAGCCCCTTGTTTCATGCACGGAGAATGGACTCGTGTAACATTCTGCTTTGTTCTCTGGTCCTCAATTGGTTTAAAAAGCACTGTGGGACTTGGTATGAAGACAAAATTAGAGACAGGAACAATCAGTCAGCCCAAGTAAACTGACATAGGCTGTTATGCAGGGGCACAGCTGTGAATAAAGTGCAGTGGATGGAATGGGATGAAGGGCAGAGTAGATGTAGGAGCACAAAACATGAAGAGCTCAAACATTTCAGCTGCCTTCCCAACAGCAGCCACACTGTTTAGGAGGATCCAGGGCTGGTGTTGATCCTGGATGGAGCAGAGCCACACTGAGCTTTCCCTTTCCTGGCAAGAGCTGCAGAGCTGAGGGGCTGTGGCTCACAGCACCCAACCCATGCCATGTGTGACTGAGCTCAGGCCACATGCACCAGGAGCAGGCAGCAACAGGAAGGCCACATAAAACCCCCCACTTCACACACAGATACACAAAGCCCAGATGGTACTGCGGAGAGGCAGAGGGAAGCCTCTCTGTGTGTGCACACTTTATAATTTTGGGGAAACTTGCAGATAGCAGGGCACAGAGCTTTGCTATGTCAGCAGACAGATGTGAATTTAAGCAAGCCTCAATATTGCTGCTACACTACTGCTTTTAATGTCTGCTAGAAAAGCAATGAAAGAAAGGATCAGGAACTAGAGAAAAGGGGAATTTTTGTTGGTTGGAGCAGACCTGCTTTTTCAGTAAATCACTGAATCTCTGTTTCTCTCTGCTGCAGAATCACCTAAGTTTCCCAAAGGCAATGGCAAAGCTCTCATTGACTTTACTGAAAGGAGGATTACTGAAAATAGCTAACAAGAGGTGTCAGGAGCCTGATTTCTAACATTTTAAAAACCTACAAAAGTATTGCTACTTGCTTTTTTAAAGTGTGAAAACTTCTTACACCACTGACAATTTACAGTTTGTGAATTCACCCCAAGAAGAGCAAAGAGAGGGGCAAAAAAGTGGTCTGAGACGCATCACTGCCAGAGCTGCATTTAGCATTCTAAGCATTCCTAATTACACTGTTTAGAGAAAACATATTTTTCCTTCTCAGATTTTCTCTGCTCTAGGCTGCATGTCTGAGACATTAAGTGAACTGCTCTATCACAGCACCTGATCACCAAAATAAACAATAAAAGCAACCATGGACAGCAAGTCACATAAAAATTGACCTTTTGTTGCTGCCACAGCCTTATTTGGTGTGGAAGCTCCAACAAACCATTTTTAATAAATCAGAACAGAAGTATTTCTATCTCTTGGCTTGTTCAGAACAGACAAAATGACCTCGTTGTTTGTGCTGCATGAGCACCACCACAGACTGCTCTTCATGGGTCCAGCCCCTACCACAGGTGTAAGGATGCTCCAGGTAAGCACCAGTATGAGCTGTGCTGAAACCCAGAGACTCTGAAAGCTACAGCCAGTCTTGAGCAAGTGCTCAAAAGAGCTGTGTTACTGCTCTTTTCCAAAATGCAGTCTCAATTCATATCCAAGCCCAAAATGTACTTATATGTCTAATATTAGGAGCTGCAGTTGGAACTTTTAGCATAAGCATCCCCTAAAGCTCTCCTATCAAAACTCATTTTCACAACGATGGAGAAGACAAGACCCTTTTGTGTTGCTTACAAATTGCACATTTGGTACATGTAACAACTGAGTTGTTTGTTTGTGGTTTTGTTTAATGAACTAATGATACTTGGAATATTAGTTACTAAAGGCTCAGCAATACTGTGATTTTTTTTCAGCATCTGTACATTTCAGCAGCTTAGTGAAGGAGGCAACAAGGTTTCATATTTTACTTAAAGGTGTTCAGATGTTAACAACTCCAGCTGGTCTAAAGGATAAAAGATAGATAACCATAAATTACATACTCCAGGTAAAGCACACGTTAACTTGCAGAAAACGAAGAACAAAATACTTTACCCAAGGCACAATATAAGCTGATGCTGGATTGAACCAAAGGCACCAGAAGATATTCAACACATTTTCATATTAGGTTTTAAACAAAAGACCTTGATAAATACAGAGGTGAAAAGGAAGAAAAACCATCTCAAGCTTATTTTCCCAATACCAATATTTCTTTGTGAAGTACCAAAACTATACAAATAATGAAAAGAAGTGAGTATTGCAGTGATTCAATTTCTGGTTTCTCTGTGGGCAAAGCAATTAAGAAATCCATTCACTAAAAAATGGAGCAAATGTCAAGATTTTCTAAGCAATCATGAAGGTTATATTTTTTCCTTTTTAGGACATCTATCTTGGACCAAGACAATGAGTTTCTTTTTTAGATGACTATCAGAAAACCAATATCATTTTATATCTGTACACAGAGCAGCTTAGTTGTTGGGATACCAAGATATATGAGGTAGAAAAAACCCCAAACACCTGGCAGCAGTTCTCCAGAATGAAGTTAAGTGTTTCAAAAGACAGCTCACAGCAATACATGGTGCCAACCTGGCAACCTGGTAAATACAGTACCTGCACTAAAGCCAAGGTGTTCCAATGTGCCAGTGTAAGTCATGCCCAGGGTAGACCTGGCTGTATCTATTGCCAGCTCTTCTAAGCAATCCCAAAGGAATCACCCCAGCATGAAGGATACACATTTTCTGGTGCTTTAAGTCACAACCAGGTCAATGTTCTCTCTATGGTCATGGCCATGTGACAAGTCAAAACCAGGCACAAAACAAATAAGCCCAGTTTTCCTAGATTCATTTATTTTTCTAAAGAACTGGACAATAAATTAGACAAAAGTGTGACCAGGATGTAGGAAGAAAAGAAAAAAAAAAAGAAGACATTTGCCAAGAAGTCTCTAGAAACTTATTTTCCACTAAGGAAGTAGTAAGTATTTGGAATCACCTGCAAAATTTTTAAAACAAATCCACTGGAACATCCAAGTGTCACAGGGATTACATTTTTCAAAGGAAATACAGTAAGTGGGGGAGGAAATTACATAATGAATGAATTTTTTCCTTTTAATTCTTCACATTTTATTTCAGAGACAGAAATACACTCTATATAGAGGAAAATACCCTTTTCCTCTTAGACATCCTAAATCACATACAGTGGACAGGTTATGGGCATGCAGATCTACTGTGAAGGCACAGAGAAGGAAGCCCCGACCTTTATTTCACTACTTGGCTTGCTTAAGGCAACAGCTTCTGACACAAACAGTCACATATATAGTCTCAAAACATAAATACTAACAAAAAAAAACCACAAAAAACCAAAACCAAACACTACAAAAGGCACATGGACCAGCCCCAGTTTCTAAACTCCTTTTCAAGAACTAGCAGCAGGGGCCAGAAAATTTAAGAAGTTGGTAATAACTATTCAAAATCTTGGCTTAAAACCTAGTTTCCAGGTTTTTCCCTAATTGCTTCATTTTCATGTGGTGTAGCACATCTTCCCTTGAGAGCAGTCATGTGCAACAACCTCTCAGGGAGCCCAGGCTCAAGTGGCCTCCTGCATCAGGATCAGACTGCTCTGAGAAGTTACCCAAGGGAGGATTTTGACAGCTGCTGGAGGGAAGACAACAATTCACACATGAAAACAATTTCAATAAAATTGTGATAACCCATTGCAGGTGAGCACTGCTCACATTGCCACAAGTGAGGGCTGGGATTCTATCCCCAGAATGCTGGAGCTGGTGCTTGTCCCTGCCTTGTACCTCATCCTCTTCTTCTGAATCACTTAGCTGAGATGATTTTTTAAATCATCTCTAATCAGTTACACCAATAGGAAAATTAGGCTCCCTTTACTCTTAAATATCCCTTATTTCTGCTCAAGTTTTGCACTCTGTTACAAAATAAAATAAATAAAAAACAGCTTTATCTCACCTAAACTGCTATGAGACATGACAGCAAATCTGTCAGTCTCATAACCCAACACCACATGTATCTGTCTTTCCTTGCCACAAATTTCTGCTCGAGCAGCAGGACTATGACAGCTGTACCATGCACTGGCATATTCACAACACTAAACCTCTTCAGAGTAGCTTGATGAAGGGATGAAAGCTCCATACCCCTCAGTGAAACAAAGCCAGCCTGGGAGATAAATCCCCAAGAGCCTTGGTGGCTAACAGCCCTCGGCACAGTTTGGTGGATAAATACTGCGCGAGAGCAGAGCTTGCAAACTGCAGCCTCTGCTGTCCTTCTGGAACTGTGATACTTTTTGACTTCCAAATAGCATGAAAATTGACTGCAGCTACAATGCAAATTGCTGCTTTCCCACACACACTATATATTCTCACCATATTCTGCAATATTTGTCAACAGAAACAGATAATTTTTTTTTTTATTCCAAGACTTATCTTTGAAGCAAATGGGAGTGAGAGGGTATTTGCAACCTTGAAAGAATTACTTACCCTAAAGGTCTACTGATTTCCAAGCATCCTATACAAGACAGCAGCCCTGGGACCACTTTGACCCACCAGACTCCCAAAATAATTTTTTTTTACAATTGTAAAATTTTGGGGGGAACTGTTGTGGTAGTGAGAATCTTGCCTTTCCTACTTCTCATATACCCTCCTCACACACTGGAATCACACAGCAGTAGTTGATGCAAATGTCTTAAGGTCTTTTGCAGTGTTTGAATCAATTCCATATACACTGGTGGCAGACGTCCCTGAAGCCCCCTTCCTCCCATACTATCAGATCTCTAGTCTCGGCCCATGCGATTCAGAGTATCAATTGACTGTTCCTGCTTAAATTGCTACACCTAACCCAGGATCTCTAAATTGCCCTTGTCTTTTAAAATATTTCTTCTTACTAACAGTGTAACCAAGGGCTTGTAATTTAATAACGTGCTGAGCTGGCCCGACTCTAAATGCCCATATTAGAAACAAGAATATCAAGTAGGACAAACAGGAGGTGCATTGCAGCAGGGAGCCTGCCTGCCTCGTCCCACAGAGAAGCGAATAAAGAGTGATCTGGACCATCTTTGTGACAAGAAAGAGATCTGAGCTCTTGAAATCCTAAAATCATACAGTTATTTAAGTTGAGAAAGAGCCTGAAGATTAAGCCCAACCATTAACCCAGCACTGCCAAGGCCACCACAAAACCATGTCCCTAAGTGCCAAATCCACACATCTTAAACACTTCTAAGGATAACTCCACAACTTTCCTGGGTGGCCTGTTCCAATGCTTGACAACCCTTTCAGTGATAAAATTTTCCCTAATATCCAATCTAAATGTCCCCTGGTACAACTTGGGACCATGCCTTCTTGTACTATCACTTGTGACTCAGGAGGAGAGACTGATTCTCATCAGTTGCTAGAACTTTCTTTTAGGAAGCTGTAAAGAATTAGGGTTGTTCTGGGGGAAAGGTGGGGAGGGGTGGGGGGGATAGATTGCTTAAGCTTTGTTAACTGTTTTCCAAACTATCAACAGAAACACACAAGGATATTTAAAATTCATCGAGACCTATTGGATTAAAATCTTTTTTACAAAATACTGGCAATCTATATATTTGACATATGTGACTCATGGATAAATATAAATCACCCTTCTGGATAACTTCCCACAAGGAATCATGTCCACACAGTGAAACATTGCTTCTGATGGTTAATGTAAGCTTCAGATACCTGTACAGAAAGTGTAAAGACAAGTGAATCCATCATGTAAGGTATAACTCAGCCAGCACATTCCCAAGGGGAACCACATACAGCTGCACTGGTTGTGTCCACACTGGTCATCACAAGTGTGGAGACAAAAGAACAAGATGGGCACAGGTCTCTCTGTCTGCAATCTTCTTTCAGGAGTGTCCCCACAGCTGCCTGGCAAAAGTCCTGCAAGAAGCTCACCAACATCCTGTTGAGTGCTCCTTCTGCCCTCAAACACACACCTCTGTCACTGTGAAACCACCCCAAAATGTCAGGCATACCCATGCAATCCAAGATAAGGACCTCATCTACCCCTGGTACCAAATCTGCAAGTTCACTGAAATATCACATGGCACTGTTTTACTGGTTGGTGCTCCCATAAAACAAGCACATTCTCATCTCCAGGTAAAATTCCTCCTGGCCAGAAGCATAACAGGTGCTTCAGAGAAACACAGACATTACCCTGGCCCTGACAACGCTCAGAAACAAAAATAAGACAAATCTGTATTAAAGTGAATCATTATTCAGAGAGTGGAGACATTAACATGCAGACAAGACAGAAAGAGAGGGAAGAGGCCACTCCATCAGAGCACCCATCAATCACCATGGCAGGAACACAGCTGACAGCTCCATTAACTCTGGCACATGCAGGTCACGGGCTTGCCTGCTTGTTTGTTTGTTAAGATGCTATTGGACCTCATTTTGAACAAGAATTAAAAAGATGGTAGTTTACTGGGGACGCAAACAATGGTTTTTTAGGAGGTGCTTAAGGGAATAGCTGGAGGAGCAGGGCTAAACAAGTTTTCAGCAAAATTTTCTTTTCACTATGAAATATGAATTTGACTCAGAAAAACAACCAAAGTGCCCCATGCTCTCAAAGATAATGTAATATTTTTGTTGGAGAATGTACAGTACATACTAGCTAATAATTTTTATTCTAATATTCTAGGTAGTTTTCAAACAAAATTTTTCAGTTATTAGTGTTTTTGTCCAAACACATCAAATTATCTGATTTGCTTTTTTTTTTTTTTTTCCAAAAAAATCTGGGGAGATTTCTCCTCAAATCACCCACAAACATTTTTTTTGTTACCACCAAAATTTTCAGGACGAGATTATGTGGAGACTATTGCACTGAAAGGCAGAGATAGCATGGAAAAAGCATGGGAAATGGTAAGTGAAACAGCCTGCATACCATGAAATTGGACTGAAATTCTACAAAAAAAAGACAGTTGTTGCAGAAGAGTAGTGTTTAAGGCTGAAGGTAGCCAATTCCAGCTCAAGCCATGAGCTCACAGGGTCCTAGCCTCCAGGCAGGTATATGATTTGAAGGAGACCAGACAGTGCTATAAATGCCAAGTATTCACAGAAAACACTACCAAATCATAGCAAACGCATCTGGGATGCAGCTTTTCCTGTGTTTTTGTGTCAATCAAGCTCATTTCCAGATGTACAGATAAACCATTCATGCAAAGAGGTTTCCAAAATGCTGGAGACAGCCTGTAGGCTGTATGTAGACTTGTTTCTGCACATAGCACTGCAAACAGGAGACTGGAGACCTGGGAGCACGTGCTGATAACACAGGAGAAATTCTAAATTTGCCAGATGCAACCACCTGAGGTCAGACTGTTTTGGGACAGCTCAGCCCCCCTGGTATGCAAGTACTGCTGTAGGATTTTGTACCCCACCCCCTTAAGAGATTGCACAGCACAGGAGCTGACCCTCTGGGTTGGATTCATGGCTGCTGCCTCATGCTAGAACCCTGTGGGAGTGTGTGCATGAGGAAGTGTGCTCCCAGTATGAATCAATTTGTTTCTCCCATATGAATAATGCCTATTGACAGAACTACAGAATAAACTGAGATGGGATGGACCCAAAAGGACCATCAAGGCCATCTCCCAGCCCTGCACAGCACCATCCCCAAGAGTCACACCATGGGCCTGAGAGTATTGTCCAAACACCTCATACAGCTTCCCCTCAAGGCCCGAAAATGACTGGGTTTAAAAGACTAAAACAAGCTAATGGGCTGAGATGAAAGATGCTGTGTTTGTTCTTTGAAGGACAAGCATACAATGCTTTCAATGACCCAGAAAAACATTCTGCAACATCTAGGGCTGTTTGTTATGAGTAAATGTCACAGGAGGTGAAAAAAGGAGAGGTCAAGTTTTTGCCTCAGACAGCTGGAGTAAGCACGCGTTGTGCTGTGAACGCATTTGGAAATAATCGCCGACAAGGGAAAGTCTTTTCTTTCTGGTTGTCCTGAGCCTGAGGGCTACAGGACATGAAGCTGTCACAAGTCATCATCAACACACCTGCAACATGCATCAGATGGGATTACTGAAGTCACTCACATGGGCCTTGGTGTTTGGGGAGCACCCCATCCAATGGCCCAGCCATCTCTCTTCACCGCCATGTATGATACACCTCACTGCACCATGGCTCCCTCTGTTTGTTCATATGGATGCTCAACTCTCCTGAACGAGTTTACACACAAAACAAGGAGTCTCCTATTGTTGCCTCCATCAGAAACTGAAAGAGAACAAGTCAAATGATGGCAAAAACAATGCCCTGGTGAGGAGCTGGACCACAGCATCCAGTGTGTGTGCTATGGGAACAAGGGGATTGTATCTCCTGGGGAGGGAAGACAGGGTGAAAAAAAGATTTTTTCCTAGCTGAAAGTATCTGAAATATCTAAAGCCAAGTAATAGAGTGGTGGCTTGTTGTGCAGACAGGTCATAGCATGTGGACATGACCTGCATAACCATGGCCAAAAGATTCCCCAAGAGGAAAGAAAGAGCATCCATACTTTCAGCAGGCCTAACTCTACTCTCAAATGCACTGATGTTAAACCAAAGTAATTGAGTCTGAGCCCAGCAGAAATCAATGGGATCACTGTCAAGTCCAATGTCAAACACACACACACTTACAAAATTGCCCAAGAGATTTTCATATTATCCTCTGTGAACTAAAATCTCAAATGTTTTCATTCAGTTTCTGCAGAAAGTCTTGCTCTATCTGCTTTTTACCAGCATGCTTAGAATGCTGTGAAAACCCACAGAGTATCTCTCATGTCAAGTTTACATGTGTGTATCTCATGTACATAAATATCTGAAAATTACTGATGTTATACAGAAAATACTGCCTGGGTAGCAGCTTCCTTACAGTCCAGGAAAACAAGCACCTGGGAAAACAAGTTTAGCAGAACCTTAAAGTTGCTCTAAACTACCTATAGGGAAAAACCTAGCCATTACCAGGCCCTTTCATGGCGGGGGGGGGGGGGGGGGGGGGGGGGGGGCTGGTATACATGTCCCCAGATGTATGCAGGGACATACATCTACAATAGATGGCATCAGGCAGCAAACTGGCCATCAGAGGCTAAAGCTGGGAAACACCAGCTGCATTTCTCTCCCTTAACCTATTCCATAATTTCCTACAAACAAGACTATTGCATAGGACAAAAGTCAGGGCAGCTTCCTGAGCTCTCACAGAGCAGTGTTGCTTGGCCTGTGGTCCCAGTCAGGGTTCAGCTGCAGCAGAGCTGGGTTCTGCCCCTCCAATCTGTCACTATATCTGCACACAGTCGCTCCCTAACCCGGTTGTGTCAAAATGATCCAGGTTGGCTTTCTATTTAAAAGCATGGAGGGTTTTCTTTAACCCAGATCATTTTGACTGATTTAGGCTAGAGAAGGACTACATTTGCAGCTACGCTCGCAGACACCAACCCCCAGAAGTGGGGACAGTGCCCAGGCACTTTAAGCCTGGCTTGGGTTCAAAGCCTTTGAGCCCAGCTCAGCAGCAAGCCAAGTAGCACATCTGGCCACAGCTGTAGATGCTGTAGTTCAGGGAAAAAAATGGCAAATGAGGCTATATTCAGTGTCCCAGATAAACTATGGAGTGTAAAAAGTTAGGATATGATTCACAGGAAACTCAGAAACTCAGCTTCAGATTCCATTATCACAATTTAACCTCCCCCTCCTTTGCCCACCCCCCCCCCCCAGATTCTGGTACTAATGGTCTTCATCTTTCAACTAAATTCTTCATTTTTGAATAAACTTGTTAATACTACAGAGCCACACACCAAGACAGGCATCCCACAGTAATTCAATCACCTCTCAGACTAGAGCTATGTGGGTATTTCTTTCAGCCACCCAACTCCAGAAAAGTGAATTTTAAAATGGAACCACACTAGAAGAGCTGAGAAGTTTGTCACCCCCAAGAAAAACTCTGTGTGTTACCTGCATGGTAGCAAGGCAGTTCAGATCTTTCTCTTCCTCTATGCTGGCTGTGGCTACACACACCAGAGCCCTTGTCTGGCTTCCCTGGCATGGGCAGAACTCATAAAGGACTCATGTGCAAACATAACCTGCAACCCAGAGTGGGAGACAAACAGTTTTGCACCCTTCTTTTGTTCACCCACAAGAGGCACCAGATTTGTGACCATGATCACATTTGAGCCAATGTCAAACATAGCAAGACTCCAAGAATCTGTTACCCAAGTTTCTCACCTAGGCATGCAATCCCATATCATCTTCCAGCAATCTCTGTGACCAGCCTGACTAAAGAGTCAGATCATGTCCTGCTGCTGCCTAACATAGCTCTAAAATGGGAAATTACATTTTCTTGTTTCACACAAGTTTGGTTAAACTGAAAACATTTGGCTTTGTAAAGTACATGAAGATGAAAGATGTTCCTTAGGTGCAAAATACTAAATGTTTCTCTTCAGTTAAGAACACAAGATCTAGTAATCCAAAATATTTTTGGGGATATTCTGAAGGATTAGACTCTTCAGAATCATTAAAAAAAAAGGAGAAAAACTGGTTGCACATATGCTTCATCATAAAAGTATTTATCTGACCTACAGCCAAAACCATTTTATCTCTGTAAGCAATCCTTAAACACTGCAGAATGCATTCACTACTTTCATTACCAAATTACTTTTTAAGAGTTCAGCAGGTAATTGAAGTTCCAAATGTCTTAAAATGGTTTGGCAATGCTGAGATTTCCTAGTGGACTTGCTATCCAAGAACTTTAGAGGGAAAAAATCAGCTGGATACTAAATATATACCCTAAAGTAAGATGGATTCAAATTACACTAAGACACAGGCTTTTAAAGCGGGAGAATGTTTTATATGAAGAGTAAAGCTCTGCTTAGAGGAGGTTCCATGATGTTGAACTTCAAACTCATATTCAAAAAGTCCTGTGAATTTTTCAAAGACACTATATTGGCCTAAATCTATTCCTACTGTTATTTTTTTTTGACAGAAAACTAATTAGGACAATGCTGTCCCATATACTTTGTACTATTTAGCAGATGACTGTTAAAAACAGAGGGCTCTCAAACCTTTTTCCTAGATAAAAACCATTTCATTACTTTTCCAATTTACTCAGCAGAAACAGTGAAAGGAATGGGCCTAAATCTGTTGCCCACACTGAAGTCCTGTGCATTCCCCAAGGCTGCAGTGCTCGGTGGCAGGGGCAGGAGGGCCATGAGCAGCACAGATCCTGCAGTCTGGGCAGGCAGCCCCCAGCTCCAGAGGTCTAATGAGGACTCTTGCCCCAGCTACATCAATAGCTTTTGGCAAACCATTTTCTGCCTCAGTTCCTCACATTTATGGAGTGGAGATGATGACAGGGTTCTGTGTTTCTAAATTCTATATGCACGCCTTTAAGTGTTATTATTTTACAGAGCTTTTTGTTCACAGCCAATTGCCCAACTCTCATAGGGAAACTGAGGCACAAAGCAACACTAATTGCCTAGTGTCATCCAGCAGGCCAGAGCAGAAGCAGGGTCTTCATCTACAGAATTTTACATTATCCTCTAAACTTATTTACAACCTTGGTATTACACAGCAAAAATAAGCTTGCTGTTTGTCCAGCACTGTCAGATGGCACAATACTTGTTTACTTCTGCTAACACTGCTGTTTAGCTGGCTTGTTGTTGCTCTTGTTCCTGCAGAGAAACATAATATTAGATTTGTAAAATCACACTGTATGTGAAGACACTGTGATGGTAAATGCAGGATTACTGTCTCACTGCAGGCTCCAGCAGCAGGGAGAGCTGGTGATGATGTGGGCTGCTCACGGTCTAACACAAGAAGCTTTAATGATGACAAGAGGAACACAGAACAAGAACACCGAGAGCTTTACTTTTCACAGCAGCAATCTTTTCTCTTAGGATTACTCTAAGGCAAAAAAAAAAAAAAAATCCTTGTTCTGCAATGGATCTGTTTTACAGCAAAGGGATAACTGATATTTAAGATGAACATGAATAACTGAGGAACCTTCTGGTCTGGCATAGATCAGAAGAAGTGAGATGAAGAAAATTAGAAGCCTGGATTCCCCTCTCCAGATTATGGCTCCCATCCAAAAAGGTACAACTGTTTCACCTTACAGGGATGCTGCACTCCTTACCACTTTATGCCCACTTATTGCCTTACTGCTGAGGCATTTCTATTGCAAATGTAATAGAATTCTTGTAAATGGAACTTGCGGATATCCACACCTTTAGGGTGAACGTTCCTGGCTGCACCTAGATGCACTGACACCAGGTAAGTAAACCTTTATAAGTATCAGTTGAGCTGTCTGTCAGATAAAGCATGCCAGACTTTTCCTTGAGGAGCCTCAGGAAAGTTACAGATGCAGAAGCTCAAGAGCTCTTGTCAGAAGAGCTTGCCACTTGGCTGCTGCATCCTAATTTAACCCTGTAAGAACATGACACACAAAAAAAGCAGGAGAGTGCTGAGATATTGGAAATTCAATTCCAGTCAGCACCAAGAAAAGCACTCATTGGTTTGGGATGCTGGAGACAATCAGTACCTGCATTTCCCCTTCTTTTCATAGCAGGTTTTCTCTCATAAGCCTCTTATCAATCAGCATAAGTAGGGAAGCTCTGTCTGACCAACACGTGGTGCTTAACCATTTATTGAGCTCTTCAATAACAATAACATGATAGTAAAATAACATTTTCCAGCTCCTCTCGTGCTGCAGAGCGCAGCACGCTTTGAGATCTAAAACAATGAGCTGTGACGTGCTGGAGCCACGTGCAGCTGGACAGGAAGAGCTGAAGATCCAAGGAGGTTTCCTTTAGGCACAGAGGCAGGGCCATGACGCAGGGGAAGCCCGTGTGTTCCCGGACAGCTCTGGTAGCAGCCGGGAAGGATGGGGTGCCTGGACACGGTGTCTGCATGTGCTGTTCCTGACACAGCTGCCAGACACTGTGTTTATTTTACCTTGACTCAAGCAAGGGACATTGGGCAAAGACAAGCAGAGGTGCTAAAAATATGATCTTGACGCTGAAGCCCTATGGAAGCGTCACACATACAAATCACCTCTCAAAATGAAAATGCAGCAATTCATGCAGTCAAATTCAGCAACTACTCATGTACACCAACACTGCAAAGCATAACCAGAGTAGAAATGTGGAAAAGAAAGAGAAGAATATAGCTATCCCAAGAGGAATTTGGCCAAGACACAGAAATGCAGCCTTCCTTTCCAGAAATTGCTCAGAATTGCCTTATTTGCACCAACAGCTTCAAAACTGTAAACCTTGAGCCTTAACTTCAGAAAGAGCGCACTTCTAATATCCAAGTGCCACTTAGGGGCTCAAATGGATGGGTGCCAACAACAGAGCCATTAGCACCTACTCATCCATGGAGGCTTTCTATCTAAAAATCCCATTTGTCAGCAGAGTCTCAGCAGGACTTCGTATGATAAAAACCTCCATGACAAGTTCTAAACTTACAAATTAACATATTCATTTACTTATCCATGTGTAAAAGTATGTCACTTAGCTTTCTTGAGCATCAATACCTAATCCAAGGCCATCCATCACGGCTTTCCATTTGTTCCTGGATTGAGAATCAACTCAAGTTACTTCAGTACAATTGAAATATTGTGTAGAATTATACAACAGAAATACTGAGACAGTTTCAAGAGACTGAATACAAGGTTTATATTCACTCCTACATGCTGAATGCCTCCTACAAGGAAGTACAAGCCCAGGCTGGTGCCCGCCAAAATCCCACTGTAAAGCTCCCGTGCCACTGATGTTAAGAGGAGCTTTGCAAGGACCTGTCCAGACAAGGCATCAGGGACTGATGCTGCAAGAGCCCCTGGCTTTCTGGATCAAGGTTGTTCAAGTTTCATTGACTATAGTTGAGAGGTCTGGATGTTTGGTGTTTTAAGGTCTTAATATAGTACCTGTATCTGTAACTCTATAATAAACTTAAGGATGAATCTTATGTAAACTCTTGCATAAAATCTTTGGTCATAGAGGATTTTAAAATAATGTTTTAAAGATAGTCAAAATAGGCATAATAATGTTTCATAAAATATGACAGACCCAACCCCCGAGTGCCAGTGCTTCAAGGGAAATAGGACAGCCAAGAAACTGCAACATAGCAAGTTTTATTTTCCTCAGCAAAAGATCTGCAACTTTCCACCACTGGCACACAGGACCAATAGGACTGAGACTGGAGACAATAATTTGGCACTGCCTGACACAGCAAGAAAATAGGATTGCAGTGGCAGGATAGCACACATGGACACTCCTGTGTGTCCAGGCTGCAACAACATAACACGTGGGTGCTCAACACCAGTGCAGATCAGGTCATAAAATCCAATTCATCAAAATAACCTTTTAAAAATAGATTGCTACAGTTGGTTTCCTCTGGAATCTAACTGCTTCAGGCTCCTGCCTGGGCCACTGTTTGCAAGGTGTCCTCGTACCAAAAGGAAAAGTAATGTCTAGGGAGGTTTAAATGCAGTTCCTGGAACACTTCTCAGGGAAGTGTTATTTTTACAAACTCCCATTACCACATGGATCAGTTTCAATTGATTTAGGCTCATCCAATCAACAGGGTTTCCCCTCCAGTTTTTAGCATCAGAGGTGTTCTAAACCAAGACACTCTTAAAAACTTTCTCCTGGCTCAAATAGTTCAAGACAGTCTCATTAGGGATTTGACAAATAACCTGAAGCAGCAGACAGATTACAGACTAGCAGGAATATGTAAGAGATAGGAGACCTATTTAACAGTCCAGCACACTTTGGAGCAGGACTGAGTTTAATGGAGCAAGCTGTTAACAGGAGATTCGCACACCTAAGATCTAAGTCCTTCAAGCTCACAAGATCATTACTATTTACCAGGTAGGCCTGAGTTTCTCCTTTGGACTAAATTTATCTGAATGCTTCAGACTGACTCAATTAGCATCACTCCTGAACTCTCTGCCTCAACACAGAAAAGCAGAGCAGGAAAGTTAAATTGCTGCAAACAGAATGGCAGTCAGATCCTAGGAGCTCAGCTCTCCATGACATGTTTCTGTGAACAAGAGGCATTAAACATGAAGCAGAACATGCAAGGATTTTGGCTCTGTGTCTTCATATGGAAATGCCTTCTCTTCACAGCATCAAAGCAAGGCAGGCATCTGGTGCACCACTATTAAAAGACTGTAGTGTGATAATAACAGTCTTCAATGGTGAGGGACACCCAGAAGATAAAACCTTGCTACTTTTCCTGTGCTTTGTCATAGTTCCTATGGCTGCCTTACCCAGTCTGAGCATGGAACAAGCACAGGCTTTGCCTGTTCCTTCCTTTCACTATGTACGCAGGCAATCTTGCCGGTTTTTCTCTAGTGTGTCAGAAAACCTACCTTTGGCTTTCTATATCCCAAAAGCTACAATTCCAATCAAACCTCTTATTGTCTCATTCCTGTGATTTCCTCCAGCTTCTGACCTTCCCCACACTGACAACATCTGCTTCCCTTCCATGGAGGATGCAGGCTGTGATCCCTTTCTAAGCCAAGTGCCCTCCAGTTCTGAAGTGCTCTGTTAGGTAACTTCATGGCATTCTTCCATGCTTTCCCTCCAGTTTTCTCATTTCTTCCTTATCTTTCTGCTTGGACCTTATTCTCATCCATTTCTTCTGCTCTGCACCCAGTGCTTGACTCTGTAACTCCTCAGACTTGTCTTTCAGACATGTTTAAAAACAAAAGCAAAACATGAATCTTTGGTTAAATGAAATCGCAGTCTACTTGACAGCTTTTGTCATAAGCACTCAATGGCAAGGATCACCTTTTGTTCAGTGTTCATGCAGGATCTGCTTCAGAAGGAGCTGATCCGTGGCTGAGACAGCAATACAAATAATAAACCCTGGTAGAGAACCATCATATTATGACAATATCGTAGGTCCTACAGGAGGACAACCCAACTGGAAGTTTCATTGCATTCACTCACAATCTTTTGAATATTCTCAAGCACCTACAACTTCAAAAGCTGTGCAGACTGACAGGTACAGCACTTGAATGGCCTGCTGAAAACCAAAGGCAACTCACTGAAAGTTTTCATCTGGAGTCTCCACTAAACTTGTCCCATGAGAAAAGACAGTAGTAAACAGCTGAAAAGAAACACAGTCCAGATATGTCCACAGAAAGTAAATCTGCTTCCACAGAGAACTGCATATTTCTTGCTAGCTATTATTTTTAACCTCTCACAGATTTATTTTTACTACAATTTAAATGTTATCTGTTATATGCCATAACATTATTATTATGGGAGACACTAAAATAGCAAAGTATTCTAGGCACTTGATACCATTTTACAGAACAGGGAATTACAGCCAGCAATGACTTGACTGCTGCTCACTGCAGCAGCCACCAAACACTCATGACCCCCCCCTTTCAGCCTTACTGCCTATAGCTCCTCTGTGGAGTTACTCCCAAAGTTGTTCAACTGGTTGGGGAGAGGGAGGGAGCAGCAAGAGGAAAAAAAGAACTAAAAATAATCTAATTATTAGGATGAAGTTCTGATTTCTGCTGCCAGGCTGTGGACACAGCTTTGAGCTCACAGCCCACAGCCTAAAACTACTGAAACCATCAGCTATGCCTACACATCTCATACCAAAAACTACCTGGGATACTTTAGAATCAGAGAACAGTTTGGATTGAAAGGGCCCTTTAAAGGTCACCTAGTCCAACACCTCTTCCACAAGCAGTGACATCTTCCACTGCCTCAAGTTACTCAGAATCCATCTAGGCTTACAGGGAGGGAGCATCCGCTACTTCTCTGGGCAAACAATTTGAGAGTTTTATCATCCTCATCATAATATTTCTTCCTTATCTCTAGTCTGAACTTACCCTCTTTTACTTTAAAAATTATGCTCCCTGTCTTATTGCAATCGATCCTTTTCTGAGCCTTCTCCAGCTCTCTCAGCCTTTCCTCACAGGACAGGTGTCAACTCTTCGGCATCAAATCGGAACCAAGGCTTTAGTTCCAACTTTCACTAAACTCTTTTAAATAAGCAAAAGTTCATTTGCAAGGGTCTCAGGCTTTGCCTTTATAGTGCATACTCTAATAAGACCAAGAAAATTTATTTAAATAAATAAATTCCATCTTTGATAATCAGCTTAGCTTTTCAGTGCTCCAACACTGAGGAACATCTCTTCCTATTAAGTCAAGCTCTGGTAGATCACAACTTTCCACTCCCAACACACACAGCTGGTAAAGCTCTTTGTGTTCAGCTTGGATGCTGTTTGGCACAACAGTCTGACACTGACTTACAAGACCAATGAAAAATATGCACTGCTAATTTTCCTAAGTGCCATGCCAGCACCTTTGGGGGCCATGCATTCACCTACCTTCCCATACAGTAACAGGATTTGCTCTCAGCTAATAAAGCAGGCTTCACATCAACCGAGGAAATGCTTTAGTTAGGATGTCCTCCTTCTTCATTACTGAATGATATATTCATGGCAAAGCACTAAAGTTGATGACATCTTTAAAATACATTTTTTCCGTAGTGTGGGGGATACAAGCCGCTAATCTCTGCAGATCTCCTTTTTCTCCCCCATTGCCCCCGTGGTTTATCATGTCCAATTAGCCATCTGCCATGCCCGCACTGCCACACAAAGGAAGCCCCCTCTCCTGCGCCGCAGCCCATCAGCGGGGCTATTGTCCCTGCTGACAAACAAGAATCAGACACTATTGTTTCCAGCTGACGATGCTGCTCCCAAAGTAGGCTGCCAGTTGCCACTAAAACAGCGGGAGCACCAGGGTCCGCTCCAGGAGCCAGGAACTGTGCCAGCAGCACCGATATTACCAGGGGACCTGTACAAAGCACTTTTGGAGATATATACATATATAGAGAGAGATCGATATTTTCTGATTTCAGGTAACAAACCAACTCGGGCCAACTACTGCCCTTTTGTTGCACTGGAGCATGCCTGACCTGCTGCCTTTACTGCTTCACCAGGCAGTCACCTGGCAAAGAAAGGGTCACAATCCCCAGAAGAGACCAATGTCTTCGAGTCAAATCTTTCTGTGCTATGTTTTTATTATTATTATCATTTTAAAGATAAGGCATGTCTTCTACCACTTCAGCACAGCTTATTCCACACACCAAAACTACCCTCTCCTCACCCAAAAAAAGTATTTTAAAAACCTGAAAACTCCACCGTGTCTACATGGGTACTAATTATGTAACAAGGTTAATTTAATTTCTCTCACAAACATACATTCACCCTTTTTCTCAAGGCCACTTCACTAAAAGGAATGACCAGAGCAGCTGGTCTGCCAGTCACCAAGATGTTAAATTGAAGATCATTTCCTCTTATTATTCTCAGCAAAGCATGATGTGACCTTACGCTAAAAACTACAGTCTGCCTAATTATGGTAGTTTTGTTCCATCAGGGAAACTGAAATGCTGGTTCATATAATTAGGGTTATTAAAAAAGGAATTTCATTTTTAGTTTTAAAGGTGATTTGTTGCCTTGAAGTGGAAATGTAACAAATTAGACCTATGTACCTGAATGTTTTCATTTTGTGCAATTTGAAAGAAACAAAAACCACTCCTAGATTTTAGTAAGAAAGCCACACGTTGATAAGAGACAAAGAACCCCTATAAACCACAATTTATTCCAGGCATTCATTAATGAAGATGAGCTAACAAAATGAATATTTATATTTAAAAGCAGAAACAGAATTATCTTCTAAGCCCTTGATTAAGTAACAGAAATTACTTAAACTTCAACAAATGTTTTAAATTATATCAACACTTCAACAGTGAACATATATAGTTTCAAAATATCACTTTGAATGTTCCCTGAATAGTTCAAAATAAAATAAATTAAAACCAGCTGAAACTAATGTGAATCCACAGTAATCACATAGGTTAATGACTTTCACAATAACTTATAAACAGAGGGAAGTCTTTGCCCTGGATTCAAACACAAGGATCATTCTGAATCAAATATGAAATATGACATGAAAACTTAGATATTTTGCTGAAATGTTACTCCACTCCTAGCACGAAATGCTCTAAATCCCATTTCAACACACTGCAGGCCACATATCACACAGGTGACTGACTTAAACCTAGATTTACGATTGCCATTGCAGTGCCTGGGCCAAGCTCTGTTTTCAGTTACATCTGTGAAAACTCCCAAGCAATTCCTCTGAAGTTCTCTGGATCTGTACAGTAAGTAACACAATCCATCCTAGAAGCAAGTGGGAAAGAAATAATTCAAAATATTATGACTTCTTTTTTTTACAGTCCTTTACACTTTAAGGCTCTCCATTCAGACAATCATATTTGACTTCTCTTTTCATATCCAGCTCTCTTTTGTAAAACATGTATTGGAATATTCCCTGTTATTCTTGCCAGATTCTCTAGGCAAAATTCCCCAAGTGGCAGAGTCCCTTCAGTTAAACACAGGGTGTGTGAGCCATGCAAGGCTGTAAAACGGGAGTTGTTTATCCAAAGAAATATTAAAAGCAGGACACCAGTCCAAATCAAACAAAAGCACAAATACCTCTAAGTCGTTTCATGACTTTAAGTTCCAGCTGTAAAAGGCACAGCACTATGGGTTTATAAGGCCTAATACTCCCTAAGTATTTTCTTTGATGTAACTATGAAGTACTTAAAATACCACTGGGTACTGTATGGTACATGTCACTGTGGAGCAATAAAGCTGCTCTACATCCATAATCAGCCCTTCCAGAGACCATAAGGTCACAGCAGCTGAAACAACAGAATACTTCATTCCCAACCTTCAAGAGGCCCAGAGCACCTGTGCAGCCAGAGGACTCCCTAAAAGGCTCTTAACGTGGGGGTGTGCCTGGAAATTACAGCAAAGAAAACCCACCAAACCCATCAAAGACACTCCCATTTTTCAAACCTCATGTTTCCCCAGCAGGTTATTATTATAAGACTTGATAAAATACAGGATGGGAGGCAGGTGGTAGGAAAGACTGATAGTTACATTTGCCTGGCCACTTGATGCTCATGTGTATCCAAGGCACTCATCATTCCAAGACTCACACGGCCATCTAAATCCACAAGTAAAAGGGTCTACACAAGCACCAGGAGGGTTCCTCTTTTGTAATGACTACAGGATTATACTTTTCTTCTTTCAGAGTTTCAACCCAAAAATACAATGTAGGCAACTCTGGAAGCAATGATGTTCAATATTAATTGAATTAATATCAAATAGAATAAGTATCTTCCTACTGGCCTATACCACAATGCAATTTCATCCAGAATAAACACATTGTAAATAACTATCAGATATCATCCCTGTTGCCTTGTACATACTTCTATGTGAGAAGGAAGGAAGCAGTACGGGAAAGAAATGCTCCTCTGAACATAAATCATTCATTTAAATTGCTACCTTCCAGCATCAGACAGAAAGACATCTTTCTTTTTTGACACAAGACCCCACAATCCAGCAGTTTCTGCCCCATTTCTTGGCAGCATCTGCATGGCAAGACAGGGAAGAGGACAGTCATTCAGTCATTCCCACCAAGACCTCTTGAGTCACCTATATGCCCCTTCCCATGTCTACATGAAAATTCCTGAACTAGCAGATCTGCCTGAGTCTGAGATGGAGGACATGGGACAGACACAGGGCTGAGCCAGGTTTGGGGGGACCTGGGTTCCCACCTGTAGTAAAACAAGCAACTCCTCCCCCATGTCAATCACATGAAAAAAATAAAAACTACCTACATTAGACAATAAAGAAAGAAAACAACAAAACTCATATTCCTGATAGGGTCAGAGGTCAAAGCCTCCAGAGAATGGTACAGATTTTGATTAAAAGCAACGCTGCAAAGAACACAAGAGCTTTCCAAATGGGAGGACAGACCTGACCGTCTTTTCTGCAACGGAGCCTCCTTTAACAGCACACATTACCAGACCAGGCCTTACGAATTATAAAGTCTCAAGGTAAGGAAGCCAGGCATCACACAAACACCTCACCCCAGTGACAACTCAATTGAATCAATTTACCTTCTCTACAAGGAGACACTTGAGTCCATCAACCTCAAGGAGCACTTCTCTGCTGACATCATTTCAAGCACATCTTTTGATCAAACAGCCTGGCCAATGCCAATCATTTTAAAGTTATTTAACAGCAGAACTGCCAGTCACTTGTGCACAAATGAACAACACTAGAAGTATAGCTGGCTGAAAAGCAGAGAGCAAACAGAATTATTCATCGCATCCAAAGGAGATGGAATAATGTCAATTTTCACCTCACAGCAAGTATCAATGACAAAGTTGGCATCTTCATATCAGATATAATCAATGTTATACATAAGTGACAGAAAAATAAATTAGAAAATAAAACAGTACCTACTAGCGCATGAGAAATATTGATGACTACTTCTGTTAGTAATTGGTAGTTTGCTAAATTGTTCTGTCACTGACCTCGATAAATATTTAAAATTTGGTCACCCCTGTATCCAAAACACACTGCAGAAATTACTGCACCTTAAGCAGGAAGTTAAGCTTTCTCTGTGTGTCTGTATTCAAGGCATATCTCTTATTTGTAGACTTTAAAAGGGACTTTGTGTATGTTTGAAACTGTAAGTATTTGGATTCTTTTCCACACAATAAAAAAAGTTTCAGTACACATTAAATAGAGATTCCATTAACAATTCCAGAGAACCTGGTCATATTTTACCTGTCAAAAAAACCCCAGACTTAAGAAACTTGGTAAAGCATACCTAGGCATAGGTTTGGGTTTTTACTCAAACAGAAGTGCTAGACATCATGCAGAAATTGCTGCTACAATTCAGCAGATGGTGTTATCCTAGAAATCAGAGCTGGAGATGGCAATAGTAATTTCTGCCCTTCACGTCCCTCTGCCTGCTAATTTTTATCCCAATTACATGGGATTGATTCTCTAAAAGAGTATTCCTGAATTTCTTACTGCAAATATCAGATGGTGAAAATTAGAATAGTCCCTTTCCTGCCTGACTCCAGGGAGGTTTTAACTGACTGCCAGCATCAACTACATAGTTGTTAAATCCACCCTTTTCTTAAAAGTTATTCCTAGTTCTCATCAGTGTAAGCATCAGCACAGACCTTCCTTTATTACTTCATGTTAATTTCTTCAGTTTGCCTTTCCAGGTACAGCTCAGAAATCTGCTGTCTCAGGTGTCCCTGCTGATAAGGGACGGGTACCTCGAGTGTTTGGGTGCTGCTGCAGGAGCTGCTCTGTGACGGCGCCACTCCCAGCATCAGCCTCCTCTGCCGGTACCAGGGAGCAGCCTATCGATCCTCCCGGCTCAGTGCAGAGCCCAGCTCGTTGCTAAAAGCCTCGGAGAGAGCTTTAGTTGTTTCGATTCTGTTTTTTTAACAAATGATGAGTTCATGCTTTTCCATGTGGTAACTGTGAATCTGGGAAGAGTTTAGGCTGTTTAGTATAAGCTTGGTTTATCAGGGCAGCAAATCTCTAAACCATATACACTCATTTTTTATTTGATGTGAGCACGTAAGACAATGGTTATGCTTTACAAATCCAGAACACAAATCAGGACAAGGTATGTAAACAAAAAAATCTAGTATCAAGGGAAAATGAATGCTAAGTCAATGCAGGTCTCTGTAGCTATTACACATCAGACCACATCTGACAGTCCTTGCCCAGACAGGATCGCTATTGTCAGCCTGAGAGGTGTGGGAGTCACTTGTATCCTGGCTATGATTGTTCTCCCAAGCCCCACATCAGCTCTTCTCTCCAGCATCCACTGAACCCAGCTTCACACAGCACAACAGCAGTGCACAAACCCACAAGTAAAGGGGCCCCAAACAACTCAGAGAACCAACACTGTCATTTCACAGAACTCACCTGTGCTCATGCCTTCCCCATTTTTCAGGGATGTTGCCAGCACAGAGCCAAAATTAATTACTAATAGTCTAGGGGTTTTTTTTATACATCATCATTTTGGACACAAGATGCTACATAATGGTGCAGAAACAAGATCTTCCTTGTTGAAGCTTAAGGTGAAGCAGACAACCATCAAGGATGGCCTATGCACACATGCTTCAGCGCAAGGATAGGACTGGGGCACCTCTCCCAAGCCCAGGTTCCTGTCGTTTTGTTTCCTCAAGAAGCAGAAGTGTTAGGAGACTCTCTGAAATCTCTGGGCTAAAGATATAATGCAGGTTTACAAGTGTGTTCACAGATCTACAGGTGAAATTTAAGGTGATGGAGGCAGTTTGGGAGAAATGTCTAGCCACATGGCTCCCTGTGCTTTCCCCTCATTTAGGAATACTTTTTTATATAAGCTAGACACATTTGACTCTCTCCAAATTCAATTCTGGTAACGTGCTTACATTGAGAAGGCAGTGTCACAGAGAAATGATTCAGCTTTGGGTGAAGGAGGGGAGAGAGCGAAAAGGCAGGGAGGAACCTTAATTAACACATTCCTTTTAAAAGGAAAATTGGTGGGTTGTTTTTCTTTTCTTTTTCCTAACAAATCTGTCATTGTTGAGACTTTGGAAATTATCTTGTAACCAGGTAGGCTATCAACAGGCAAATATCCTATGGCTTAATGACTTGTGGATCATAAGATACACACAGCCAGACCTTATTATACTTATCCTCTAGATCAAAGGGTTTTCACATAAATGGGGTGCAGTCTACCATAGCAGGGAGCTGCTGCAGGCCTTCAGGATTTTACTTCTTTAAAGTTTTGGTGATTACATAATCGCTTTTTTGTAACCGGAGCTCAAAGCATTGTGTGTAGCTAATGAGCAGGTAGAAGAAGGAAAACAGCTGAAAAGCAGTCTTGACAAACAGCTGTGGCAGTGTCAGTCCTAGCCCAAAAAGGTCAATCCCCTTATGAAACAAGTACTTAATCCTTTGCAATTTTTAATTAAAAATCTACCAAGATTATAAAACTTTCTTAAGATTTTGATGGGGGAGGGAGCAAGGGAGAAGAGGGGGGTGTGTCATGCAGACCGCAAGTTGCTTCAGCTGAGATGCTCATCCTGTGCAAAGCCATGTTTCAGAGCTGGGGGCTCCCACACAAACACCACCTCACAAACGAGCGCTGCAGTGGGGACCCCAGCACGCACCTATTGCCCACAAAATTTAATTAACCACTGCTTCATTCGCAAAAGCTCCCTACGCTCTGTTGTAGTCCAGCTACACTTTGGCTGCACTTCAGCATCCTCTGAATCGGGAGAGTGAAATGCAGGGCTCTCACCCAGCCCTGAGCTACTTAGCGAGCGGTCTCCGCGCGGTCAGCATCCCCGGCCGGCGGCGGGCGAGCGCTGCCCAGGGCGCCTCTGCGCTCACTCACTGCCCACCCGAGGGCGGCAGGGGTAGCGCCCGGCGCTTCGCCCGGCTGGAGCGGGGCAGGCAGCCAGCTCCGCTTCCAAATACCAGCCGGTACCCGGGTGGCCGCCGCCGCCCGGGCCGGGGGCCCGGTGGGGCCCAGCCGGCGCTGCTTCCCGCGGGGGTGACAACGCGACAGCTCTCCCCGAGCATCCCCGCGGGGCTTTTGTGCCTGCCTGGGGCGGGGGCCTGGCCGGTCCTCTCCCGAGGCGGTGGGAGCGCAGCCCTGCGGTAGCATCTTCCCAGGGGCGGGAGGGGCGACGGGGCCACGGGCGCACCGAGGGGCTGCGGCGGACAAAGCGAGGAGGCAGGCGGAGACCCCTCCATCCCCTCTTCTCCCCTCCCCGCGGCTCCGCTACCGGCGGTGCCCGCGCCGCAGCCGCCAGCCCCGCATCCCGCGGCGGAGGCAGGGCCCGGCGCTGCCCTGGCCCCTTCCCCGCGGCTCCCCTACCTGTTCGGAAGAAAGCATCCACCTCGGAGTCAGGGACAGCGCCTTCCTCCGCCGCCCCTTCGGCGGGATTCATGGCTGGGGGAGAGGCGGCGGCGAGCCCGGCGGCTGGTAATATCCAGTGAGTTAGGGAGGAGGAGAGCCGAGAGAGAGAGAGAAAAAAAGAGGGAGGGAGAAGAGGAGGGAGGGAGGGATGGAGGCGCGTTCAGCTGCGAGCCCAGCCGAGCGCCGTTCGGATCATCCCTTCCGCGGTGCCTGCGGGGCGGCTGCCCCGGGGCTGGGCTGCGCTGCCCCCGGGCTGCGCTGGGCGGTGCGGCCGGGGCGGGGTGCCGGTGCCGAGCCCCGCCGCCGCCGGCCCCCTCCCCTCCACCCGCTATTGTTCCGACCTGCTCCGCTCCGCTCCGCTCCCCCCGCCGCCGCCGCCGCTGCCCCTCGCCGCGCTGACAGCCCGGCCCGGCCCCCGGCGGCCGCCCCCGCCGCTTCCCTGCCGGCACTTCCTGAGCCAGGCCGGGCGCCGGCCGGGGAGGCTGCGGCGCCCCCCGCCGCCGGGGCAGCCCCGCTGCGGGGCGCGGCCGCGCCGGGCGGGGCGCGCCGGGCACAGGTGCGGGCGCGGACGCCCCGCGGGGGTCCTGAGGGAATTTTTGTTTTATTCCCTACCCCTGTAAGCTCCGCAGGCGTATCGCTGTGCATCCCCCGGCTGCACCGCTGCCATGCCTCCCCTCTGATGAATAGCCGCGGGGGCACGGCGCGGCGCTCGGCTGTTAGACGGGCAGGTACTCGAGGGGCGAAAGTGAACGCTGATGTGGTTATACGGACACAAAAAATTGTTCTTTGTTTTGGGGTTGGGTGGAGGGGTTAGGGTTTTTTTAATGTTCAGGAGCTGTTGGGTACGATTGCTTTGGAAACGATCAGCGAAACTGCACGTTGTTGCAGGTACGCCTTCATATTTTATTCTTTACAGTCCTCGGTGACTAGAGAGCCAGAAAGGAGTTTGGAAAGCTAAGATCCTGGTCCCAGCTCAGACATTGGTTCTGCTTGCTAAATGATTTTGAATTCTCTACTGTAGTTCAAATATTTGTGATTCGGGACAATAATTGTCTCAAAAGGAGTGCTGTGAGGAATACTTGTTTGTACTTTGTTAGCTGCTGAGTTAAATGTTCCTCCCTGAGCCCAGCTATCAAGATTTCAAGCACAGACAAGCAGATATAGACGAAGACAGATGTTTGCCATTTGGGCACTTTCTTTTCCTGTTCACCTGTTTGAAGTTTCCCCAACTCCTCATTCTTCTATGATCGCATAACAGCTCTAAAATGAGCTTAAGGAAAACTGTTGCTTTTTCACCTAACCACCACTGTAAACAGGAATGTTACTCTCACATCTCACAGTTGCTCATCTTTGCTTCCTCTACCATTAGACAGAAAAAGCAACTGTTGGTGTGATGACCCCTCTGGCTGTATTACCCTTGGATAACCCATTCTTGCTGCAAAATCCCATCCATCACTCTCAAGAACAGCAGTCTTTTAGCCAGAACATCCCCATGGCCTCACTCTCTTTATCCTTTAGGGGTAATGCATAATCATCACTCATTTGCCACTGAAAATCTCTGATGTTTAAGGGACTTGAGGACAAAACCGCTCCAAACCTCCAGCATGAAGGGATGCACTGCAGCACTTCAAAAGAGGTATCAGTCTGTCGAGTGCATCTTAAGGAAAAAAATACTTTGTCTAGCAGAAGTGTCAGAGCCAACTGGTTGTAAGGGACATTGTTTGGATCAGTTCTCAATCTGCAGGTATTTTAGCAATTGAGGTTAGCAGAATATTTTCTGTTCCAGCCCAGATTATTTTAGATGCCAGAGGAGCATGGATTTCCTCCGCCTGATCTCTTCTCAACAGAATATAAGGGAAGGCTGGATTTGGATGTATATTGCACTTGATAAAAATACTGAAAATTTCCCTGCAGAAATTTAACTATGCAACTGTATTGACCAGGCAGGATGAGCACAGAGATGCCAGTCACATCTCCTCTGACCTTACTGTTTACTACTCCAATTGAAACAGAATATGTCATGCCCAGGGACTCAGATATAAGAGCAAATATCCTACAGAGATCCACCTAGCATTTCATTTCTTTATTCCCTCCCTCCTGATATCTCATGTAGTGCCATTTCCCATGCCTACCTCCAGCTGGTTTTAACTGAAGCCATTTATCTTTTTATGCTTATGGATTAAAAAAGGTCATTTCACAACTATCTGCAGGAAGTAGCAAAACAAAGTCTACATCCAGGCTGCCAAAGCTCATTACAGACCCGTGTGCAACCTCTGACTCCTCTCCTTAGGACCACCAGGATGCCAGAAGCACCTCCCTATCAGGTGTGCCAGCAGTAGGGCACTACCGCAGACAAGGACATGAGGAAAATCAGTCTTTCAAGCACCAGACTTTCTTCAGTGACCATTTACCCCTTCCACATCACAGCACAGTGTAGGAAAGCCTTCCCTCTTCCAGGCTTAAACAAGCTGCACCATTTTGGATCCCATCTCGAGATCTCATTTCTGAATATTCATGAACACAGAGCAGCTTTGATCTCCAGGAATCTTACATACAGATACTTTCAGGAGTATGAGCTTGGCAGCTGGGAAGATTGTGGTTTCCTCATGAAGCTCCAAATCCACTCAGGATTTGGGTACAACCTGGTTGATTTTAGAGTTAAAGCATTGAAGCAGCAGTCCTCTGTCACATTTTGCACATGCTTTTCATATGCACACATCATGGCACTGCAGGGTGGGCAGTACTACAGTCCAATATCAGTAAACTTTAGTGGAAACCCAGACACTGAGTGAGCTACTGCTTTTCTTAACATTGCAAGCAGGAAAGGGCTGTCACTGTAAAATATCATTAACAACTAGGAGCCACCATGACTTCAGTTCAAGTCCCAGCAATGAGTTTACAGTTTTTGTTGTTCAAAGAAGAGCTGTTAAATATAGAATGAAATACTATCTGCAATGTATAATTCCCTTTTCAGATATAATGCTGAAGGCACCTACAGTTTCCTTGAAAAGCAAAACATGGGAAAAAAAGCCCTGTAGAATTACGTAAGCCAAAATACAGTAGTTTCACTGACAGACATTGCTTTAATCTTTTGCATGGCTCTACTTGACAAATACCTCAATCCTTACCAAACAACTTCATTTAACTAGGTATGACTGTTTTTCTTTCTGACAGCCCCTAAAGCTGCTCAAAGATCAGAAAGTGTCACACAGGCTTTTGATTTAAGGCCTTTGCTACAGTCAAGTTTTCCAATGGGATGGCAATAGGTGGTATGTCAGATGAAACATTTTTTAGCTAAATCTCATGAGTTTGCATGCTACAGGATGGGAGGAGGGAGAAGAATGTGAACAAGAAATAAGTAAAATTCATCTTTCCAATACAGCAGATCCAAGACAGGAAAAATATATTTGATGGCTCCAGGACAGCTGCACTGCAGGAATCAGAGCAGGACTCTGAGAAGGCACACAAAGGTGTGTCCTGCACAGAGTCCAGTGCTACAAAAGACAGTACATGGGCCAAGAGTTGTCATTCAAAAGGGACAGGGAGAAAAACCAATCTGCCAGACTCAGCAGATGAGCTGCAGTCTGTAAGGTTCTGCAGAGACTGTTGCTTGTGCAGAAGTCCCTCCCATTCAGTGACATAGCAATGTCTAAATAGAGAGTGTTTTAGGAGGTGGAATCAAGAGAAAACCTGAATAGTAGAGCAGAAAAATCTATGTCTCAAAAGCACCTAAGGCTGCCTTGTTAATAAGTTGTTTACAGCTACATTCTGGGTATGTGAGAAGAATTTCTCACACCTGTTTAGGCCTATGTCTAGCTATTAGACTTGAAATTACTATGCTCTTATATGGGACCAGTGGGGTGGAAATTTCCATCCGTATTCTAGACTATCAGGGATCCTGCAAGGGAAAATCTGCAAGCCCCCGGCGACCGGGTGTTCAGAGAAGCCTCCAGGGCAGGATGGAGGAGGCTGAAGACATGCTTCACATGCTTAAACTCAAATGCCCATATATATGCCAAAGATTATTTCTGGCTCAACAGACAGCATGCACACATGAAGGTTGGCTTTGCAGCACCCACATTCATACTCACACATGTGGCTTAGCTCTACTGTTTGCTCAGATGTGGAACAGCTGTATGGGCAGGCATAGAGCAAGCTCTAATACCATGCCAAAGTCCCAGTATCATCCCTAATCTTTTTGTATTCCCCCTCTGGATCACAGCTGAAATGGGAATGGCTGCTTAGTTACCATCTAGTCTCCTGCTTTCAGAGCTGAAACAAATTCCAATTTCCCCAAACTTTGACAGAAAGCTGAGCAATAATCACTTCTCTACAGAAATATCACTCAGAAGAAAGCAATAGCAATTAGCAAAACAATTTACAAAATATAGAATATTTTTATCATGGTGGCAGTGCAAAGGTTTACTAGTATAATCAATCAGACAAATGTGTCTCCTCCCTAAGTTCCAGAACTGCAGCCACTCTGGCCACAGAAGCTTAGACTGAATTAGCAACAAGCAGAACAGCTGATGCATCCAAGAAGAAGACACAAGTCTTAGCTAAGCTTACAGATACAAATCTGAAAGAGCCAACAGTGACTGAAAATTCTTTTCTCCTTGGTAACTTACTTGGATTAATTTGTTAAATAAGTTGCTAAAAAGTGCTAGTGGATCACAGATTCTGTTAACTAATGAAATAAATAAATCTAAACACAAAAGTGGTATTCCTCAGCCAAGCTCCATTTGCTACATCAGGATTGAAAAGTAAACCTTGTGCTGGCCAAGTGTACACTGTACTTTCATGTACATAAAGAACATCAGTCTTAAGCACTGTTAAACTGGAACATTTTATTCTGAGTTTCCTGCAAACTTTTAATCCTGATTCTGAAGTTCTGCCAGATTCTTAGTGATACTGAGTAGTACTTATTTACCAGCAGTTCCTAAATTCCAAGCAATCTCCCAGGCAAGTTTTGACCAGTGTAGAAAGAGTTACAGAACCAGACCAGAAAAAGGAGGTATTAAATATTGAAATGTTTTTGGGAAGAATGTAAATGTACATAGTAGCTATTCAGAAAACCAATTTTAAAGTGAAGCATGCATTAAAATTAAACAGTGACTACTACTTTATTACCACAAGCATTCATTTCAATGCACTTGTAGGATACTAATTTCACACATGGTTGGACATAAATACTAACCTGTTTTCCATTTCACCAGTATAAATTAGTGTGAGAAAGAAGTTTCTTGCTGTGATAAAACTAGTAGTGGTGTATGCAAAAACAAAAACAATAACAATGTGAGCCTGGTTTTGTTTTTTTATTCCCACAAAGTTAGAAAATTAAAGTTTGGCTCTGTAAATGTGCCATAATGTTTAATCTTTGGGTTCTCCTCAAAAGCCCAAGTAAACTTAGAATTAATCAGCTAACACATCAAATGAGTCATGCATTCCTATTGGATCAGGTGACAACCTTTCAAAATCTCCTAAAACTCCAGACTACAAAGTACAGTCCTTGAAAATCCTGCCAGCAGCCCCTGTAACTGGCAGCTGTTTATCCAGCCTAGTGCTTTGCAGTAGCTGTAACACTGAAAATGTATATTGTGATGTTCATACCAGACTCCACCCACTAAGGGGAATGTTTTTTCCTTTAATTATCCAATTAATAAATTCAATCAAATAAACTTTATTTTGCTATTAAGCAAACATCCCAGTATTGCTCACGTAACAAGTCTTATCTACAAATCCTTACCCGAGGAACTGTCAGAAGATACCCCTCAGTGGTATTTTTTGAGGCACTTTAGATTTGGTTTGTTGCTTTGGTGGGTTTTGGGATTTATTTTTTGGGAGGGAGGGGTTTAAAAAAAAATTGTGTTTTTGAAGGCAGCAATAAGTAATAAGCAATAACAAGCAATAATTTCTGAGACCAAATCTGATGCACTGTAGCCATTCAGTGACTTTGAGTTTTCCCCCACACTCCTCCAGATACACAGCAGTTCTTGCAGCCACATCTCAGAGGCAGCCATCACTCCTCCTGACACCAGGAGCAGGGCTCAGTTACTCAGTGTCCCCCTGCTCTCAAGTCACCACTTCTCTCCAGAGGGCTTTAAGAGCCTTGCTGAGCACACTTCCACTTCTGTCACTTTCCCCAGGTATATTTTCAGCCTCATTTGCAGCTACAGATGGAAAGGTTCTAGATGTTCTCCTTCATTTATTATCTTTTTGGCTTTTTCTTTTCCACTAATAGCAAGTCTCCTTTCCCCACTGCCTATAAACAGAGATTCACAAGGATGGAGAGTAGCTCCAGCTTCCTCCCACTATTGCTTGCATCAAGTGTGATGGAGGGGAGGTGCTGGGATACTGTGCATACAGGAAAACCACATGTGACTGCAACCAGAAACTTGTAAGTAGACAAGGAGGAAGCTGTGCCCACACAGCCCCATCCTTGTGCTTCCCAGAACTCCTGGGGGTGAGGGGCTGAGGACTAGCCTTCCATCCCTCTCCACAGTGACTCCAGGTCTGGTACTTACCTACCTGCAGTGGTACTTCAGATCTCAGTTCAAACCCCAGCTTAGCTCTGAACTTTAAAAGTAGGTCTCTACTGCCACCCTATCTAGCTCAGAGTATCTTATATTTCTCATGCATTAAAATCCATCTCAGGGATGGATTCCTATGGCTCCCAAGGAGACCTAGAGAGTCAGGGATGATAATGAACATATGGTATACTGAAAATTCCTGATGAGGTTTGTGCCCATTCCAACAATTGCAAGAATTAATGTTTTTCACCCTAGAAGAGATGCTTCAGTGGCAGAACATTCAAGAAAGAACCTCTGTATAATTTGAGTTTTCAATACATATTGCCACTTTGATATCTGTATTTTTAGTTCCAGTGCTGATGGGGTCAAGATTCATACAGAAGTGTGAGGATCTGGTGTGCTGACAGCTTAGAAGGAGACAAAATTAGGAACCAGATGGGAAGTCACAGATGATACTGTTCTGCAGAAGGGGCTAGACAGTATCTGCAGATACTATTTTCAAAACAATATGTTCCAAACCACTGTGACAGTTGCTCTGAGAGGGAGGTCATTTATATAACAGCAGGTAAGACTGACATACTTTCAGCAGAAGAGCTGCCTTCAAGGTAGGTGTTTCTACAGCCCCATCTGTCAATCTGATAGAGGCTGATATCAAAATTGACCTCCAGGAAAGCTGTGCTATAAATTCTTTAGGACCACACATGATTCTGAGTATCTTTGAAAACATAATGCCTTACAGCTGCTGGAGCTGAAGTACTGCCTTCCTTCAAAGGGTAAACCCTCTGTGGTCATCTGGATCTGTTTAGAAACACTGATAACTGCTAAAAAGAAGCACTCTGTATCACTGACTGATATAATGAATCTAGAAATCGTACACAAGAACCAACCATCTTCCTTTCCTTGATTGTGTCATGTCAGCTCTTCCCTGAGCTCTGGTGAACATCTGGAAGAGACCAATTCCATGCTAAGCTATGCTAGCATGCCTTATTGCATAGCCAGCATGAGACAGCTCATGCTCCAGAGCTGCCAGAAGTCTGAGCTATAGGCCACAGGCCACCTGGCTACCAAGATCCAACAAAAAATATATATTAGAAACAAAGATTAGGAGTAAGAATTCTTAGATTCAAATACAAGGTTTCTTTATGCTGTGAACTGTGACGTTCCAGAGAATAATTACCCCTCTAAATAATAATTAACCTATCTGCAACAGGGCTGTAGTATATTCCTGCCTTCAGGTAAAGGCTAAATTCATTACACTTCAGTAAAATACTCTTAGATCTGCAGCTGAACAACACGCAACTTTGGGGTGAATTTTACTCCTGCAAGAAGCCCTAGTGTATCTTATGCATAGAGGTGATTTACATATTCCCATTTATGGCAGATGGTAGAGAGCTTTAGCAGGACACTTCAGTGCCCAGGAACACACATTCCCCTTCTGTCTTCTCCTCCATGCTGGCACACTCTGAGCAACAGCCACATTGGTCCCTTTGCTCATAGGAGTGACACCCAAAACTCAGCCACCCCTGCTTAAAGTCTGATGTTCTGCAAGTGCAAAAGAACAACTGATTGTAAGCTCTGCTAGAAGATTTTTATTTCAAAGATGCATCTCTTAATCAGTTATAAAATTGAGCAGCACAACATGAATTTAAGATTCAAATGTCAATATTGCAAACATACGCAGTTTTCCTAGGCAACAGAAATAAACACTATAGTCATGATTATCATTCACACAATCAAATATAATTTGGAATTCATGAATTCATATTTGTTTATCTGTAATGGCATTTCAATTCTTTTATTTTAATCTCTTGCCGAGGCCATCCCTCCTGTTCGTTTCATATATGTGTGGGTACACATGCATACTTATGCTGAGTCTCCCACCATCAATGGAAAGTTTCACATACACTTCTTTTTTTAATATATATTTTCTCCTAAAATATGGGAAAACAAAACTAGTTTTGGCAATGAAGATTAATGTTCTATACTAATTACTTTTCTTTATTTACCAATGACTATCATCTTGTCTAACTTATTAGACTGAATACTTTTTCTATGCCTTGTATCTGCAACATTGGCCCAACAGCAGCATTTAGTTTTCATCAGTAGAGTGTACATGAGTGTCCTATGCCTACTACTGACTAATTGTGGGACTGAAGTAATGTCCCTGGTCTGGTGAAATTAAAAGCCAAGCATCAGAAAGACCACGTTTCATCCAAATGCCTTTCAGTTTAATCAGTATAAGATATTTTTATTGCTGAAAATCTCAGGTTCAAATACTACTATCAGCACAACTCAACATACATTTAGATTATGTAACCAGAACGAATCCTAGGAAGTTTAATTGGGAGCAATTTCTTACTTGAATTAAAAATCAACATGTTTGCATTCTACGTGCTTTCAGTAAAGTGGGTTGTTCAGAAAATTATTCTTCCACCTTGTATTAATGTGGCCCTGGATGTCCCTTAGTATTCCTCCTGCATCAGTTCTTGGACCTTGCACTACCCTCAATAACACCAAGTTCTTACACTTGAGAAGTTGCAGTTAATTTTGAATACATCAGTGCACAGGAGCAGCTTCAATTATTTCCTCCAATGCATTGTTGTGTGTTTATCTTCTGTGAATTTCATTTGCCATCATATTGCCCAATCATCCAATTTATTAAATCCTTCGAGACATTCTCCCAGTCCTCCATATTTTCTTGCTTGGTTTCACCACCTCATTATTCAATTAATCTTCCAGATCTTTATGGTGTGCATTGAAAGGTATACCCTCCAAACTACAAAGTGATTAGTCTTAAGATTGAATTGGATTTTGCTGTGATACATTCAGTGGTGCAAGAAACACAACCATGAAAGCATCAGACAAAGAAAAATACTCCAACATACATCCTCAAAGAAAACAAAAGCTTGATGGGCTTCCATGTCCACCAGGGACACAATACTTTGTTGTTCCAGGCCCAGTAACACTTTCTGTGGTTTATGGTGTGCTAACAAAACAGCAGGCACTTAAAACAGAGTCTAAAGCTTTCAACCCCTCCAGTGCAAGGGAGCTGAACATCCCCACTACACCAGCAATGGCTGTGTTTGCTTTAATCCTCCTTGTTCCCAGGAAGAGCACCACAAACTGCTTGCTGACACATTGACATTCCTTCTAGGAGCTCTTCCATCTCCTGCAAACCCAGGTGGGGAGAGGGAGGTTAGTGAAATGGAAAAGAGGAGAGAAGGAAAGCATCACCATGCTGGGATTCTGCCAAGAGCCTGGTAGACATAGGCACTCCATTCCCACTACAGTTCTGTAGATGTTTAGTGCCAAAGACCATGAAAATAATTTCAAAAATCCCTAAAGAAATGACTACATGTGCCACACTTTGCCAAGGCATGGAGCTGCCTCCCTGCTGTGCTATGGTTTTGTCCGTAACAGTGTAGGTGGACATTTTTAGACACTAACATCAGGCAGAGGAGCTACTGACTCAGAATCTGCTCTGAACTTTCAACCTAACAGGAATCTCCCTCTGCAAAACTTTGTCAGTCTTGAAGAAACCAATCCATGGAAAGGTCACAGAAACCTCCCTCTGAGCCTACCCAACAGATGTTGCTTTTAGTTCACCCCACAAGCAAAGACACTCATTTCTTTAGAGTCCAGTATAATTGTCATAGAAGTCAGAGGAAACACAGTTCAAGTTCCAGGTCTGTCACTTCCTTATTCATTTTGGGAATACTCTCAGATGAAGAAAAAACGTCATTAGCCTTATTTCAAACAGGGAACAACAGCAGAATTTGACTCTTATTTGTAGTTTCTGATTCTTTAGGGCAGTGCTTTCTATTTCCTTGCAATTGGCAATTTTCTACCCATTGTTTTAGAAATCTTATTTTCCCAACTTTTGCTGTATAATCTTAATGAAAGACAAAGTATATCTGAATTTAAAAAACAGAGTTGGAACTTGATTAGTAAAACTCAAGAATTGTGTGACAGTTGTCAGCAGTAAGTAGAAGGACTTGATAGCTCTGGGTGGTTTGTACACACGAGTGTGCGTGTGTGTGTATGCACACCCATTCTAAATAGGCACAGGAATCTCTGGATCTTCTGACAATTCTGCTATGGGTCTGCAAAGCAACCTCAAGCAATTCACATTTCTGTGCCTCTCTTTTATACTTCTGTAAAACAGGTATAGTGATACTATTTTCTTCACAAGAGTGGCAAGGAACCCCTGTTCTAGTTTACAGTGTTCTGACATGCTCAAGGAGTGCTATTGAAAAGTGGAGAGTTAATTGGTTCATAAATTGTCAACCTTGTGGTTAAAAATAGCTTTAATACGTCAATTCTTTCTGAGTTAACACAGAAAAAGGCAATTACTTATGACAAGGTAGGAAGATCGGGGTTTTTTGCTGAAATGTGCCCAAATGCTAATTATTGTATAAACATTTATAACAAACTACCACTCTTTGGAGGCCTCTAAAACAAACTTCAGTACAAACCAAACAAAAGCTACAGCACAGACTGCTATGCACTCACCACATACACTGTGTAACATATTATTATAATACTAATTGCTTCAAGACATTGTGATGTAATTATAACACCGTTACGGAGACAAAACAGTGTTTCCATGGTTCTGTCACAATACCCAAACCATTCTGTGAGTCTAGATCAGAATGAAACTCTCAGTGTGCACACATGGAGGAAACACTGGGTTGCTAAAGGGAAATGAAAGGGTGATGCTGCAAATTGTTGATGAGCAACCTTAAGAAGAAAATGGAAGTGACACTAACACGATTCTGCAAAGATGGCATGATGTCCAAATTAAACTGAACTAAATCAGAGGCATTCCATCTAAATCATGTTATGAACAAGAGCCATTTATGCATTAGTGATTCAGCTTTTTAAATGAGTCAGTGACAATAAATGACAATGTTTTGACAGTTCATCTTGAATGGCAAGAGCATCATCTGAGCCACAAGCCTTCTCTTCTCCCCTTCCTCTGATCACCTTCCAAAGAGATGGTAAGTACATTTCTGGCAAGAGGAATGGTTTCATAAAGACAACACTCTTGATATCTATGTTTACTCATTGTCAGTGACCACAAGAAGAAAGCTCCATTCCTACTTTTTTTTCCTCTAAAAAGTCTCATTTTTACTATAATGTCTGGAGAACATGCTAAGACCAAATCATATCTTTCCTCCTACTATCTAGACTGTGTTTGCAGACAGTGCCTTGTTTGGAAGAGTTTGTAGCCTGAACTCAGTAGGGAGTTTGAACCAAAGTATTACATTTTAAGAAAAAGTCTTCCAAATTTCAGAATTTCCTAATAGGAATATTCCTGATTTGCTGACTTCCTTTTTTTTTCTTCCATTTTATGATAGAAAAATCCAACTTTTTTTCTTTTTCTTCCAGCTCAAATTCCTTACCCTTCCATTCTCACCTAAGATTAATCCTCCAGCCTGAACCACTTCCCATGATAAGTCACATCTCTGCCTTTCATAAGACACCACATGTTGCAGGAGCCAATCTCTTAGAAAAATCCCAACCATATAGGAGAAATATCCTTCCTGTAATTGTGCAGAAGTAAAGATGGGGCAGAAGCTGGAATCCAGACGAGCATTTAGGCACATTTCAGTTCTTGGCTACATCATCCAGACCTGTGCATCTGGAGAGGCACTAACACAAACCCTACACTGATGTGCAGCCACTGCAGCCTCACAAAAAAAGCTTCAGCTGAGGCATCAGTGCCAAGCTCATCATCCTCCTCCTTTTCAAGAGCCTCTTCAGTTGAAAGAAATACATTTTATGAAGGAGAAATCTTTCTCAAATGACCACCCAAAGGATTAGTGAAAATGGGCTGCCCAGTAATGGCATTGATTTTTATTTGACCTGCAGTTAAAAGTCCAATCTGGGAAGGCTGATACTGGAAATAGCCTGTATGGCTCATTGCATTGAATAGAGAGAGATTAAGATGACTTTACCCAAATAATTTTCTCATTTTTCTATCTCCTGCTTCAGGGAAGTGCAGTTGAACAGAGACTGAACTACCATCACCTCTTCCACTCCCATTTGAGCATGAAGATCCAGCATGTGCATACTGTAACCTCACAATTTCCATAGCAACACCAGAGGGGTCTTGTTAACCACAGGTAGCACAAAACACTCAGAGGTTTTAAACCATTCAGCAAATCTCAAAAAAAAAAAAAAAATCCGAAAAAACCCCCCAAGTGCTAAATATGCTGATTAGAATTTAAAATTTTCTGATAAGAGCATAATTTTAAGGTAGCAATTGAAAAAGGAAATCTCTTTCAGGTTGAAATAGTATTGCTGTTGCACTCATCCAGCTTATGGTGAGACAACTCCATAAGCATAATTTTCTGCTTTTTAAAAGGAAAGTACTAGTTCAATAGTTAATATGAATCATGAGGGAAACTTTACTACAGAAAAGAACACATCATTACATCTCCGTAATTGTTGTTTTTCTATACATCTGCTATATAAAGCTATAACACAACCTACAGCCAAAGAGAAATAGTGCAGTAATGGGGCTATTGCTCCCTCTACTGTAAATATTCATGATTTCTTATTACAGGTGATACAATACAGTCCAAGTCATTAAAAATACTTCAACTAATTAAAAAAAAAAAAAAAAAAACAAAAAACATGTTTTCAGAATGACTCAACCAAATTATTATGTTTCTGAGCAATGCAGTAGAAATCATATCCAAATAAATATGATTCTTTTTGTTTGTTTTTTCACTATATAAGAAACCAGCAAGGTATCTGTAGGTTTTAACTTAAAAAATAAATGCACTTTTTCTTCCTATTGGCAAATGAAAAAAAGAAATAAGTGCCCAGTGAGAGGCATTTTGACCTTCTGAACAGCCTCCTATTATAAACATCAGCACTGAGGAAATCAGCAAATTAATTAGGGAGAGTGGAAAATAAACAAGAAGGTGATTCATGAGGAGATTTACGGGGCTGAATTGTACACGTATGGGAAAGCAGATTATTGAATCACACAAGCCTTCCGTTACCAGAACTGCCTCATTTCTCAGCTCAGCATCGGAATGGGATCAGTGCCGAGGTGCTGGGTTCACCCAAAAAGTCTTCAAACAAACTCCGATTCTCTGTCAAAGGCCAAAGAGGCCAAACATAATTTTATCCAAACCATCTAAAATTAGATTGCTATTGAGCAGAGGACAGAGAGAATTGTCTTAGCACCAAATTGCTCTTTCAGAGGCTTTATTCCTTTGCAATCAGAGATTCCTAATTTTTTTTAAAAAAAAGCTTCTATCTTTTCTGCAATATTACGGTAATGGAGAATGAGAGTATAGCCACTAGATTTTTAGTGCAAGATTCCTGCTGGGAGGCAATATGAAATTGCCTTCTCTTCTCTCTTTCTCATTCTCTGCTATGGCTCACAGCAATCAGCAGCAAAGGGAGTCCAGCGAAGGAGGGGCAGATGGCAGGCAAATACTGGAACATAATCCCTGGACTTGGTTGGTGTTTGCATAGGCAGCAGAATCTTTGATAAAGACTTCTAAGACCACAGGACAGAAAAGATTCATGCACCTCCAAACTTCCCATCTAAATATTTCCCTTCTATCCTTTCTCTAAAACACTTTACTGGAAGGAAGGAGATAATTTCCATTTTCTGCTGATCTGAATTCTGCAGGATAAGGTTCCTCAACTGATCAGTTTTAACACAATCTCCACTCTTCAGCTTGGACAAAGCACCTCTTATTGACTTATCATTGATTAAAATCAATAGTAAAATCCTCACTGATTCCACTGAGCGATGGATCAGCTCCCTGTGCTCTGCAGCCTGCAGGGATCTGAAATCGTGACTGTATTTAAACATAAGAGATTTTTTCTTTTGTGCCAGAAGGCAATGTCGGGCACTTTGGGGAGTGTCTTCCAAGTGTCTTGTTCACTCTGGGCTCCCTGCTTGGGGAAGCATATGGCTCTTTGCGCTCAAAGCCCTATAAATCTGCATTAGTTTCAAATATAAGAATATGAGTCATTAGCCTATGATTTCAGAGCTAATAAAAGAGAACACAAAGTCAACATCACTTCTAAGAATTTCTGAATTTGACATGATTGCGTCACTGACCACTCTTAGGACAGCTTTTTCTAGTGAGAAAAACTTCTTTTCAAGTTCAAAAGGACCTTTTTTTTCTTTTGAATCTTCATGAACAAATACCCAAAATAGCAGCACCATCACTTGAATCTAATTAAAACCATTTGTCAGAAACACATTTTAAAATTCAAAGTATAGCCAGCCTTGAGATCAAACTACAATTATCCTGGCCTGTGCAAAATTGGAATCACAAGGATTAATGAGCATGTACAATTGTGATGGGTTTTTTTTTCTTTCCACCAAGGTTCTTCATTTTAGAGGAGGAAAGAAATAAGTCACAAAATAAAAGTTGTGCATTTCAGAATGTGCTAAAATAAAAAGCATCCACAGAGAATAAAGGTGGTTTTGGTATGAAAGAAAGACTTGGCCAAGTCTGGAAGTACTTACAAAACTTTTACTTCTAAACTATTTTCATGACCTGGCTAGAAAGATTTGATATTCAGGTGTGTTTGTTTTCCGACACAAGGATTATTGTCTTAAATTAAAGTTGAAAGTTCTAGGTGTTTAACCAGTGACTGAATTAACAAAAGCCATTTATTTCAAGTAAAGAGAAAACACACATTAAAATACAAGAAGGAAATTCCTTCTTTACATGTACCTCCTTTCCACTTTGATTATTCCTTATCTAAAGACATAAAAAAAAAATAAAAGTGAGATATAATGCCAAAGTGGCTTTTCACTACCTTAATGCACCTCCCACTTCAAGCTTTTACCAAAACCTTGCAGCTGTTCCTTGTTTTGTGTTGGGGCACAAAGGACAGAACAGATAGAAAACAATGAGCTTTTACTAAAACTTCTCTCCAACTGTAATTTATTAATTCACCTGCCATTTTTTCCATGGTAGATTAGAGGTGAGCAGCAACAGGCTACTCCAGCTGCTCCACATCACCGAAGACGAGCGGAACTAAAAAGGATAAATTACCAAAGATCCTGCATCTTAAATCACACTGCTATCACAAAAAGAGATATGGTGTGCAAAGGCAAGGAATAGCTTTTATTAGTTTACCAGGTGTAAGTGGGAAGCAGCAAATATGATTTTGGGTGCAGAATTCTTCCTTTAGACCTTTGAAATACTTTTCTCTAAAAAGAGGTATACATTCCCCAAAATATATCTGTTTTTTTACCAGTAATTCCATCTTATCTAAAATGTAGAATGTTTAGCTCTATTATTTGCTTTACTTATACTTTAAGGTTTGATCATCTCAGCTGCAAGACTGCAATGCTGTGGCAAGACTGAATCCTACATTTGTTGTTTGTTTTGCAGCCGGCTGGGGAGGTACCCAACCTTTCATCACCCAGAAATAGTTCTCCAACAATAATTTTAATGCATTTCCAGGCACAAAGAAGCTTCTGGTGACAAGAAAAGAAATCTCCAGGTTAGATGTATGAGTAAAGTTCAGGACTCTGATTTGGTCATTATGACTGGTTTAATTAATAAGTGCTATGGTGTATCAAGGCTGTGTCTTTTCATGGTTTTGTTACCCTTCAGTTAACCTGATCCAAAGCTTACCTTTTTACTAGCTTTTCATGGACTCTGAGTAAAACTAAATTGACTAATCCGATTCAATCAATAGAGAACTTATCCCTCATTGGCATCATATACTTGCTTCCCTTGCTTTTCCCTTAGGAGAAGCTCCTTTAAAGGCTTGATGCAGACTTCACTCACAGTACATAACTTGTGGAATATGCAGATTACCTATGTTTTCACAGCTTTCCCCCCATATACATAATAAATGGTGCTTGCATGGTGTGGGCAGAGTTATGCTACTGACAACTTGTCTTTATAATGCTTCTATTTGGTGTAAGTAATCCAAACACTTTTATCAAAGCAAAAGGTGAAAAAAACAGGCTCTGGCTGCTAAACTAATCAACAGTAGTTTCCTTCCAACTTTCACTGCCAACTCATTTCCTCCCATGGTCATTATGTTGTTATTTGTACAGCAAAAGCTGCTTCACAGGAGAAGTAGAAGACACTGCTTCTTTTGCCAGGGTCAGTAGGTGATGGGAGGAGCCCATCTCAGACCCTTGGGGATGGACTCACACAAAGGGTCTTTGGACAGGAATGTTTCCAGGGCCAGAAGAGAAATCAGGCTCTCATTTTCCAATGATCCAAAACAGAAAAGTGACAAATAACACAGGGCAAACAAAAGAAGTACAGCTTTGTAACAACATAATTACATGATTCTATAGTTCCACTTTGTGTTCAAATACATCAGCTCTTTCTCTACAGTAAAGCTGTGATTTAGCAGCCTTCCTGATTAGCCAACTGCTATACAGCAAGAGCTGTCTGATAATTAAGTCAGTACTAGACACCAGCCTCTTCCCTTGCTAGCACTGAAGGCCACTGAGGTGTTTTTTCTCTCTGCTGCTACACCAGCTCTGTTCCAGGGCACACCAGGGCTCGTCTCCCAGCACTGCCTCCGTCTCCCACTGGCCCTACAGCAACCTGTGGCACCCCAGGCACCACCTTTGTCTACCTCGTCCCTTGTGCCTCATTCCAAGCCCTGATCTTTTTTCCAGGGAATTGGGATTTAGGTATAATACAAAACTTTAAAAAGACCCTTATTTGATTTCATCTTGTTTAGGCAAAGGAAGGAGATAGGCTTTCTGAACTTAAAGGATTTATGATAGGTGCCCAAATCAGCACTTTCACTACGATACTCCTCAAGATCACAAAAGGCAAGGTTTTCTTTTATTTTCACTGAAAAGTTTGCAGTCATATTGCATTTCTTCTTATTTATCAAAGAAAAGCTCCAGACTTTCTGAACCTTACTTACATTAAAATAGCATGATGTCAGTCTAATCTGTCTGAATCAGTCTGAACGATGTCAGTCTAATTTGTTCATTTACAATGACATTTACTAAATTGGGCCCTGTGGCTAATTTGGGAAACAGGCAAAGTGGCACTTTAACCCCACTTGTCCTCTCCATTGTCCCAGAAATTCTTTCCTCCCTCAGCATGGAAGGGTAAGAAAAGTCTAAACGGTGGAGTTTTGAAACTGAGCAAGAAAGAATCCTACTGGGCAAAATGTGGGGCAGTAGAGACACCTGAGCTTCAGAAAAATTCACTGTAAAGCAGGGAGTTGAAAGCACCATATCATTTTTGCAAACTGTCATGCACAGTCACAAAACCTGTGGGGTAAGGTCACAGGCTTAAGCCCTGATTGCAAGATGGCAGCACCAAATATGTCATTGATGCCACAGGATTCAACCCCAGATTACTCCTGCAGAGCACTTCCATTTGGGCTAAAACTCACCAGCTACCTCTCTCTCCTACACAGAAGGTGATGAGAAGCCTTGGCTTTTTCATGCTCAGCCTCACTTGCCACACACCTACAACAACATGCTAGAGAAAGTTGCTACAGCAGCAATAGCTCACTACAAAATGAGGCAAGTTTCCATGTACCTTTTTTTAACCCTAATTCTGTTTAAGCAGGACTCATTTCAGAACTCTTGTGCATTAATGCATCTGCATAGGTGACCTCATGATTTGAGACAGGTCCATGACAACTGGAGGTGAGCACAAAAAGGGTCAAAAGGAGAAAGTTAACAGGTTCTTTGCAAGGCAATGGACATATTTTTTAAAAGTCTGCTAATGTATATCCATTAAATATTTTGTCTGCCTATTATTTTTGTGAGACTGAATAAGCAATTCAGTTTTTGGGGTTTGTGATATTGTTCTCTTTGACTCCTTTTGTGCTACACACACACACATGCAGGTACAAGTCTTCTATAGATTAGAAGACAATCTGTTGAGATGCCCATCAGGCAAAAATCATTAGAATTATCATTGGAAGGGGACAACACTTCCTGCATATGCACATCAATTCCTTCAATTTTATCACTATTTGATTTCAGTATATTTGCTGCTGATGTATCATATTTCACATATTCCCCTTGCTAGTGGACAAAACCGTAAGGAGAAAGGGTGAGCTGGAGGTGTTCTGCCATTTACGTTAATGTCACTAAAACTGCAAATATTAATACTGTAATTCAGTTTTTTGAAAACAGGCTGGAATCCCACCAGTAATTAGGATTTAGTGAAAAGAGGTTTTTAAAACAATACATTTTCTCTCTTGACACCATCTTTCTTTTCTCCTTCTCCAGGGAAAACACTGTGTCTATGCCTGACCTTTCTGTCTATCCTTTTTCCATCATAGAAATTTGAGGGAGGACAACCCTACGTTGCTTTACTGTGTTTTTGGGTCAAGCCAAAGCTAGAAGAGGTGCTAAAAATCTTGATAATTTCTTAACACAATGCGAGGATAAAACCCTCAAAAAAGATTGCCACATAGTAGAAGACAGCGAAATAACTCTAAAAAATACAGTAGGAGAAAAAAAAAAAAAGGTGTAAGCAAAAGAAAACATATGCATAGCAAGGGATTTTGCTGCATCATTTTCAGCATAAATCCACAGAGAATCTAAGGAAATTATGGATTCCTCTGCAGGCTCCAACGATAAAGAGCTCAAATCTCTCCACCACCTACACAGACTGCAACAAAAGCTGACACAGAAAAAAACTAGAGCCAGAAAATGAGAAAAGTCTCTCTTATTTTCTCCAATTCCCACCTGATAACCTTCCTGAAGGTCAGTCCATTCCCACTTGAAGATCATTATTCAGCCTCTGCCACCAGACTTGTCCTTAAAAGCAGGATCATATTTATAAGTCTCTCATTAGGTCTTGATTTGTAACTTAATGCTTTAAAAGAAATGTTTGTAAGTATCATGTGTTAGCCAGAATGGGGCCAAGCAGACCAGTATCCAAAGAATGCTGCACCAATCAGCTGTGCTAATTGCTTCCACCAGCTTGCTGAAGTGCCTCAGCTGAACGTAATATAGAAAATACATTTCTCTTTGCAGCACTGCAAAAGGATTTCCAACACCTCACCCTGAACAGCTGAAGCTATTACTGTTCTTATGCCACCATCCCTTGATACAAATGACAGAATGCTTCTCCATTTAGCAGATACTTTTATTTGCTCTTCTCTGCTGTTTCCCCCACAAGTTCTATCTTACTATAATTTTTTGGTTTCGTACCTTTCAGTTTCCTTTTCCAACCATGCACCATGAAGACTCCTCTATTCTAGTTTGCTGAAAATTATAATTATTTCTTCTGCTACTTGGCTTTCTACCCTTTGATCCTTTTTTTTTTTTACTTTCCAAGTAAGCCATCTGACCCTTTCATACCTCCTCCATGCTTTTTTGCCTCATTCACCCCCTCCTCTTCTTTCTCAATTGCTTTCATCTTAATTCATCTATGTGCTCTGGCTGCCCAGTTCCTCAGCAGCTGAAAATGTAAATTTTTTCCTAGACACTGATAAAGCCCAGCAGTCAAAAACTTCATCTTTAATCTTATTTTCTTATTTTCAGTATGGATTCTATAAAATGGATTTGGACTTTACAGTATACTGATGCAGTATTAGGAGAGTTCCAGTTATGTGGTAAAGGACCAAAGGAAATAAAAGTCAAAGCAAAATTCAGATGCTTTAAATATTTTGCTAATTTTGGTATTAGGTAAAATTATGTACAGATGTACACAGCACCTCCATCTTTCATTATGTACTGCTCTTTGCAACTCTCTGGTCTCTTTACATCAGTAATGCCAAAATAGACTGGTTAAAATAGACCAAAACAGGAGATGTTTATCCAAACTGGCAGGTTTTGGTGGTGGGCAGGGGATTGACCAAGATGCACAATAAGAGAAAAGGAGTCAGGAATGTAACATTTGCCAGTGGCCTTTGTCACACAGCCTGAACATGGGTCTGTCTCTTCTGTTTCTGGAAACATCTGGACAGGTGCAATAGTATGCTGCAGTCTCCTTCCTGATGTAGAGGGATACAGATGTGGGAAGTGAGAAATCCATAGACGGCAGAAGAAAGGAGAGACTGAAGGGCAGGGAGAGGTTGCAAGTGTGAGCTGGATTCACAGAACTGGTGTGAATGTCATCTTTTACTCACAGCTTGTTCTATGAATCTCCTTCTTCCATGTCCCAGTGACCCTTCATTCTTTGATTCCAAACTTTCAAAGCCAAAGCCAGAAAGCAAACATGTTTACACACCAGCATGTCAGAGGTGCTGTGCCTTTACCTGCTGATGGCCTGTAGTTCCTATGGTGCCAATTTGACTGAAGAAAATGTGTATTTGATGAAAAGTTGAAAATATTGAGGCTTTTGATGGGATCAGTTGCTATTGATACAGCTGACAACCCATCCCACAATACCACTTCTTCCTCTTCTCCAGCAAGCATGGAAATAGCTGCATGGTACATCCAAGGCTGGACGAGCCAGTGTTCCTTTCCTGTTGCAGCAGCTTCTCTGCTGGATGCTGGCTGGGTCATGGAGAGGAGAGAGAATACTGCCATGACTGCTTTATTTTCTGTTTCTCTTTGAAGCATGGAGTTTACAGGAGAACTAGATTGGAAGAATGACTGATGGGATCCAAATACACGGTGATGAACAGGCTTCCTCCTGCCACTCATGTAAGCTAGGGGCCATGAAGTAAGAAAATCCAGCAACAAGGTGATAACTGTCCTTTTTCTTTTCCTGCCAAGTGTCAGAGCAGCAGGTGGCTGGAAAGGCTCGGGTCATTTAAGATGAGTGACAGCACACTTTGCTTCAGCCATGGCCACATGCCATTCCTATGTCATCCCACCTGCACCAGAGAATTAGGAAATGAAAAATTTGATGCCTGAAAGACATACCCTACTTAATTTTGCTGTCCTTGGATTGTCAGATTGGATGTCGAAAAACCAAGATCAAACAAGGAACTTACAGTAAATAATTGATTTTGACTTCCCAGGCTTGATGAAAGATGTATCCTTGACATGAGAACACAAATGTGCAAATTTCAAAATGTATTCAGCATTCAAACCCCTCCACCTGCATACGTTCTGCAGCCTGCTAAGGTCCAAGAGCAGACAATATATGCAAGGCTGGTGTGCAAGGCTATTGTTTGCCTTGGCTATGGCTACAAATAGGGAAATTATAAACATTCATGTCTCCCCTCCCTACTTAAGAATATGATGATACAAAACCAGCAAGCTCCTCTTCATTGTCATTCGTCCACATCTCTCACAGACTCCTTTCTTTCCGAAAGCCCAGATGCAAACACAGCCTGCCAGCTGACTGGGCTGTTGGCTTTTATTTTTGTGTTTGTCAAATAATCCTGGTGCTCCAACCCATGAAGGATCAGCCTCTCTTCTCTGCTCACCTTCTTATCAAAACATGGATTAAAAATGAGGAACCACTAGGAGCAAACTGGGGGAGGAAGGAGTGCAGGCAGAGTTTTCTGAACAGCCACAGTGTGCACATGCATACTAACCTCCTGTGATTTGTTTCCATCAGTGGTGATGTGGTCACCACACAGCTCTCTCTGGATCCACTCGTTCAATTTAACAACAAGATCATTATCTTTTGTTTTTATCATGAAATTGCACAGGCTATGCTAAACCAAGAATTCTTCTCTCTTTTGATGTTAATTAAAGACATTCCTATTAAACAAGGTTTATGAACTAATGACATAGTAAGAATTTATGGAAAAGACTAATAGCATGTAAATATGAATCACAACAAAAATCACCTATTATTTAATCAAACCCCAATAAAAATTGCTTAGTTTAATTCTCTCAAGGACTAAATATCTATATTTGCAGTTTCTCCAATTGATTTCATTCATTCTCCACAAGCTTTTCTTCTGGTCTTAGCAATCCACAAGAGAAAGTTAATGTGCCCATGTTCTATTGCATTTGCACAAAATGTCTTCAGAGGAGAAACAGAATTAAACATGATGGTTTTGTCATTATATTCTGACCTAGTACAACACACAAAATATGATTTAAAATTACCTGCCTGTTTAAGCCAATTTAGATAGCAGTAAGTTTAAAAACAAATATGTATATCTAAATTAAAACAATTATGTGTCTGCAGTCAGGGTGAGTGTTATCAGAAGATTCTCGGATGGTTTCTGTGACTCCTGAAGGTAAGGAGGCCCAGAGATAGCTGTTCATTTCCCAGGTGCTATGGGGAGTCAATAAAAGAGATAAAAGCAGTGTTCTGGTTTTAATTTATACCAAGCTCCCGTGCCCTTTTCTTTAAGCAGTGTTTTGCCAGCCTGAAGAGCATGAAGTCCAAGTGCTACTGATGCCTGTCTCTTGCAGATTGTTTACAAGTGTTAGAGACAGTGTTCCCTGTGTCTTCTGTGCAAGGGGAAGAAGCAGCTGGCCTTCTACTACTTTTTTTTTTTTTGGATGGAGGAATCTTGCTTTCTTTTGTATTCCTCCCACAGAGTTTCCTATAAGGCAGCATGATCCAGCCCTCAGTAATTAAGATGCCCATCGTCTTCCCACAATTTTTAAGTACAAAAGCTAGCTCTGACATCAACAAGAAAGAGAAAGTAATATTATTAGTGCTAATTGGTTAGTAACAAATCTCTCTGGGACATATGAAGCCTATTCACAACTTGAAACAGTTACACAGGGGAACACATAACTGATCATGAGAACTTCATCAAGAATCTTCAGCAAGCCTGAACCAGCTCAGCACATTGCTGAGCAACAATTTAGCAACACTATTTAGCTTTTTGCATCTGTGGAAGAACTGCTTGAAGGAAGAGTGTTTCACTTCCATAAACAGCAGGCTAACTCCCCAGCATTTTCTGACCTTCAAAGATATCTGTAAATGCAATTTTAGAGAAAGGCTTCAGGAACAGAGAAAGACTTTTATGTAGAAATAAAATAACCATTTCTATTTCATTTGTAGACTAAAGTCACATAAACAAATACTGCCAACTTCTGCTGGAAGTTATTTAAGATTCACCTCCAGAAGTGCTTTTTGGTTTTACTGTTTTTGAGCTAATACTTTCCAAGTCCTATTTTGCCTATTAGTAATCAGGTGGGAGATTATTATAACATTTTTCCCCCCTTCATTTCACTCTTAATCACATTGAACAGTGAAAGTAAAATAATAAATTTCTCAATTGTAAATAGTTTTTTTTGTTTCATCTTGTGGTTTGTGTGCAGAAACACAATCCAAAAAATAAATCAAATCTATGTCTACCCCACACCTCCTGAAGCGCCCACTAAGTTCGCAACATGAGAGCAGAGGTCACACTCCTCTCTGCAAGAGACCACGTGGGACAGGAAGCAAGACACCAGCACTGAACCTTGTTAAGGCAGGTCCACCATAACTCAAGAGATGACATTTTTGGTGCAAGAAAAAGGCAAAAAAAAAAAAAAAGGAAATAAATTAGGGGAGATGGTAACTACTGGTCTCAGGCCAGGGATTAGAGTTATGAGTGAAAGTGAGGAATCCAGTGGGAGACACTGAACACAGGAACAACTGACTGCAAGTCAGAAAACTTCTTTATGTGTTCTGACACAGACACCAAGACCAAGGCCATCAGTTTCATCTCTAAGAGTGAAACTGAAAATGAAGCTGTGAATAAATTATAAGCCCTGGAAAACAAATCAAAGAGAAGGAAAGGGAGAAAATCCAACATCCTGATAGAAGTCAAATAAAGGGGGGAAAAAAATCCAATTTTTTCTCAAAATTCAGGTCAGTCTTTGGACATCAGATCATCCTTTGTATGACCAACATATTGGGTCACCTTAGCCTAATTCAGCCCTGAAGAGCCCTGGTTCACCTGAGGCAAGGCATACAGAGCTCCCAAGGCAGCCAGTCCCATGATATAATCATAACCACCATTGCAAAATATCCGAGTTTAAAGTCAATATTGGCAATTTAGGCTGTTGGGCAAGGACAGAGAATGTAGCCTTAGAGAAGTTCTCATGTATGGCTCCTTTATGTCTCACCATATGGAGAAGCACAGGCACAACAGTTCAAGCTTCCCTGGTTTAAGCCAGGGGTAATCCCTCAGAGGTAATCAAGAATAATTTCTATTAGAAAAGGAAAAACTGTTCTCTACTCTTTATATTTTCAGCCTTCTCTGCTGTGGGAGTCACAAATTATGCTAACATATTCACTAGCAAGCAGAGTGAGACCACTGAATTAATTTCTCATAAGACAGCAAAGAGTCATAAAATATGAAAAGATCTCCAGTCACTTTCATTACCAGGCTGGACAAAATAGTAGGCAGTGATTTTTACTTTTTAATTTTGTTTTTTTTTTTTTTTACATAAAAGAGATATGACACAGATCCTGAGAAATATTTTTTTAATTATTTGCCCAAACATTTCAGGAACTATGATAGGCAGGATATCACTGAAGGATTTGTGTGGCTGTTCCACAAGTGGGAGTAAAACTGATTGCTTGAGAGATTTAGCTGAGATATACTGAGATATTGAAGATCAAAACCAGACTTTCCAGGTAAAGACTGTGATGGAGCCGGATGAGAAAAATTGAAGGAAAATTCCCATCCCATAAAACAGCTTAGGAGAACCTGGGCTTAGAGGATAAATGCTTTACTGTGACTAAAGTCTATTTTACTTCAATTATTGCTTTTCTCAGAGAAGATAATTAAGGTGAAGATGATGATGATATCAATGATTTAATGCTCTTTAATTCTACTGAATAATTTAAGGTGAAGACAACACTTTGCCTTCAAGCCATTACTTGCATCCTTTGATGGAGTCCCAGTGTTAACTAGACACATCTAACATGCTTATTTTCAGTCATTTCCTTATTGTTCCAAGGAGCAGATAATGCTACATTTTCAGCACTATTATGTAGTTTATAAAGGAAATAATCACATGCCTACTATTATATAAATAGCAAATCCCTAATCATTTGAAATGTTTGAGGTTAATGTCCAAAAGAAATAAAAAATATTTGGAGCTCCGATAAGCTCAGATTCAGAAAGCTCCCAGTGGCTAAACCAAGAATACAGGTCAGCTTCCTAGCTCAGGTAAATGTATTGATTAATAGGGACTTGTATGGATTTACATCAATTGTATAGGGCCCAGCTGAGACTCCATTTTAAATGGATGGTGGTATCTGGCCTAGGTTTTATCTAATTTCCTAGAAAGATAATCAAAGCTCATAATTTTCATAGGCAGAGATGTCTGGTACCTTTCTTTTTTTCCAATACATCAGGGAATTTATCAAACCTACAAAAATACTACTGAATAGTATATATAATGTATGTCAATTACATAACAAAGGTGTGTACATTTAATGACCAGGTTTGCAGTGAATCTGTTTCCTCATCACCCCACTGCCATGTTCTGAAGCCAATCCACTGCAGCAGCAAGCCTAACCTGGAATAACCAAGCAGTGTAGAAAGTGTAATACGCTGAATTTTTCTCATGACATCTTCTGACAAAACTGATTCATTGTACTGTGGTGTTAATATTGAACCAAAAATGGTAATTTAAATGTTTGCATTAATAATACTCTCCTGATAGGAAGGGAAAATATTTGATATATGAATTGTGTTTTGGCTGCTACATGTAGGTAGATTAAAGGAAGCAGCTTCAAATCCTGAGGACTTAGAGGATGAAACCTAGATTAAAACTCCCCTGAAAGTATTTTAACAAATTAGAAAAGCCTTGTGGAAAAAAACGTAGCTGTTTAATACAGGAATGTGCAACATTCCACAGTGAGTCAGAATTCAGCAGCAATGTACACAGCATAAAGAATAACTGGATTTCTTATGCTGTTGCAGAAAGTTTTGAGGACTATAATGAAATTCAAGTTCAGCATTAGTTGACAACACTGCTGTTGCAAAAGAGAAAAACATTGTACTAAGAAATATAAACAGGGGTAACATTTATAGACAGATGATGTAATCCTCCTGTTATTCTTAGCATTGGTAAGGTCTCAGCTGAAGTGTTTTGTCCCATTTTGGGCATTATATTTCAAGAAAGATGCGTATCAGCTGAAGTTTTCAGATTAGAGTAACTAAAGTTTATGAAACACAACACATAGGCAGGATTGAGCAATTTCAGGATGTTTAGCACAGAAAATGGAGTACAACAGAGCAATTACCTTCAAATCTTCAAAACACCACTGCAAAGAAGAAAGGGAAATTACCCTCTCCAAGTTCAGGAAGAATAAAAAATAAAACAGTAAGTTTGAATCCATCAGGGAATATTTAAGAGAGGAGCAGGACAAACTTTTTCACAGTGAAGCATTGCAACAGATTGCTCAGGAGCATGGTAGCTCTGAATGCACAAGGGCCAGCTGCTTCCTCAGTGCTGGATGCCAGGAGCCACATCCAGTTCCATAACTGGCAGGGCAGAGACCCCCACCCAGGGCTCATCCCACTGCCCCAAGTAAGGAATCAGGGCAGGCCAGGGGAGGCAGCTCCAGACAGCTCCAGACAGCATTATTCTGGTGATGCAGCAGATGCAAGGCCAAGCCAAGAGCCAGTCAGCAGACGGGGATCAGGAAAGCACATGGCCAAGCAAGGCCTGGCTATGGCTTGAGGCTGGCACCCTATGGCATTGCTGGGGCAGGGACTGATGGCCCTGGGCTGGGCTGGGCTGGAATAAAAGTCCCTGGGCCCAAGGAGGGTTGTCCTAAGGATGGCTGGGCAGAACCATTAGGGCCAGTGATGCCCTCACGGCTGCAGGACATGGAATGCCACTTGGAAAGGCTGGAGGTCTTCAAGAGCAGGCTCCTGGCAGGATGGGCAGAGAAATCTCTGATGCAGCCTTGTGGCAGAAGAAGAGACCTGGTGACCTCTAGGCTTGCCGTTTTGTTTTGACATCTCAAGTTTGATGCCAGAGATCTGAATCTCTTTATTGTGCAACTGCTGTGGCCCACAGTGATGTTCCCCAGACATTAGGAAGAATGCCTTAGACAGAATGAAAAGACATCACACCACAGCTCTAAAGGTCTCAAATCAAAAAGCAAGAGGTATCTTCCCCACTTCTGGGGCAAATATGTTTAACATTGATAATATGCATCCGTAAGCTTCTTATTCTACAGTTATAGTGTTAACATTGACTACATGTTTAGTTTGGATGATTTGCTTCCACCTGTATGTCCATAAATATTCTACATGGATAATATAAGTACAAGAGATGGTGAATACTGATCTATTAGCTGTTTCTATACAGTGGAAGGTAGATTGTTTCTTCAGCTGTGCTTCCTCTGGCCCTGAAGATTTCTGGTTTTCATACTCAGATCACTTGCTCCTCCAAGTCATATCCCTACTGCCAAAGAAAGAATATGTATGACTAAATGTCCAGTAACAAATATAAAATTATAGCCAGGCCACGCTCCTGCAAAATTGTCATCCATCCAGATGTTACAGAACTAGCTATTTTCTACACTCACACTGTTAATTTTACCTGTATTTTTATGACTTATAATCATTTATGTGCTTCCACTTTATCATCCCACTTTATTTATGGAGCATTTTTGCTATAATATTTTTTAAATGTACCCAAAATACATGTACTTTGGACACCAATTAGTCTCTGATGTCACTGATGCTCCCCACATATCACAGCACACCTCTAAAAGAAAAGCCTAAGTCAAGCCAAATACAATTTTTTGGGGGATGATATTGGATTACAGAAATTTTTTTCCTCCTCTAAATGGAGGCAAAGAGGATGCATTTTTCCTGTGATGCATTTTTAATTTGTGTTTATCCCCAGATGGAAGGGAGAGATATATTGTCTGTAGCTGGACTGGCTCACAAGTAGGAGATACTCAATCTCCCAGAAGACTTATCTGAGAGTGCAAGGAATATTGGATACTTTACTGAAAGAACTGAGAGGCTGAAATTTTTAAGGCTGGCATATAACCTGCTCAGAGTTGAAAGTTTATTCATACTTCCATGGTGTCCTGAATGAATATGCTGTATATTGTGATTTTGTGTTGATGTTTATATTTAAAAAGGAGATCAAGGTTTTAACCAGGTAACCACTAAAAGTCAGGCGGAAAAAAATTTTTAGGAATGAGGGAATTACTTTGACTATCTTCTTTCAAGGATCAATGAGGCAAGAATATTTGTAATAGCTTTTTCCTTTCCAGACAATTGACAACAAATTAAGCATTGGGGAAGACAGCTGGAGAGACAGGGACAAAGCTGTAGGCTTCATGTAACAGTTTGCTACAGCTGTTTCTGCAGGGCTGTGCCTTTGCTGTGAGTGTGATCACAAAACATTTCCCCTGTTTCCAGCATCACTCAGCAGCCAGGACTGATGGCTGAACCAATATCCTGGCTCTGTCTTGCTATTCCTCACTCATTCTGATTTTGTATGGCTAATGAGGAAGAGTGGAACAAACTCCTTGTGTCAAAGGAAACATCAGCATCTTTCCACACTACCTCATATTCAGGCAGTCTCTGTCAAAGAAACCCAAGAACATGAGGGGAAGTCAGTACCACAACATGTGTTTTCAGTTACTAAGAAAACCAAAGAACCAAAGGGCAGATAATGGGTTTGGATCTAATGGCAATTGATAGTCAATACATATGGAAAGCAAACTGCAGTCTTCTCACATTTCCTCAAGAAACCAGAATTTAAAAGCTTATCACTTAATGCTGACAACACAGGAAATACAGTCATGGGTTCCATTATGGGTTCAGAAAAGTACTTACATCTTTCTCCCAGCACTTAAATGTGTGACTTCTTCAATTCTTTAAACTATTCAATAGAGAGAGGAAAATGGATTTGTGACTTTCTATTATCTATTGTGGAAAACAACCAGGTTACAGTGCTGATGCGACTAGTTAGAGGTATTGGTGTGATTGATTCAGTGCTGATCTTAAGAAGATTGCTCACTCATCCAATTTAGCCCAGTTTGGTACACATTTACATATATAGTCCCATAATTTCTATGTAGCATCATGAGGAGGATTAACAGAGCACTGGTTATAGCACTGCTTTTATATCAGTATAACCAGCTTTATTTGCCAGCCAAAAACTTTAATTCAGATGAGTTTAGGCCATGGACTTGAGCAAGGCAATAGATTACACTGAGATAATCAAAAGTGGATGTGAAGGAAAAAAAAAAGTAGAAAAAAAAGGTTTTGAATCAGAATCACAGAACCATTCAGCTTGAAGGAGCCCCTGAGATCACCTGAATGGTCTGGTACAGCTCAAACAGAAGTTAAAGCTTCAAGCAGAAATTTGTGGTTAAAGCTCTGCTGGCTGTTTGCAACAAAGTATATGATTTTTAAGTCTCTCAGGTATTATAACTTTCTTATCTATGAATTTTCTCCTAAAACAATAAAAGTTACAGGATTTAACATTGGTGGGACCAACCTCATTGACCTCAATACTCTCACTGCTAGTTCCAAAACTTGCCTCATGGGAAATTTGAACAAACACTCTAATTAGAGACTATTCTGTTCAGATATTTTATTTACTGTTCCTCTATTGCTTCATTTCCTTTCATAACTTAGAATGAAAATGAATATCTGAGATATTAATCTGTTGTTAAGTTTGTTTTTCCCCTAAACCCATCAGATTCTAGATGTCCCATTAAACTTGCATACTGTGAAAGTTGTCTATGTGGTTTTAAAGGTCAGTTTGATGTCACAGTAGATTTTATATTTAGTAGAGCAATAAATAAATAATGCTTTAGGTAAAAAATACTATTTTCACACACTTCCACTAATAAAACATTACTCTCGTCAGTAAGAATGCCTGAAAAGACAAGTTGTGACAAAGATTCTATGAAATACCAGTGGAATTCTCCTAGTATTGCCTAACCCAAGATGTGCCTGGAAAATTTTCATGTGTCCGTGCTGCCATCCCGCGGCAGTCAAGCCTTCTGCACCAGTCCTGTGTCAGCGCCCGTGTCACCTGCTGTCTGAGCACTCTGGCTGTGGCTTAGAAAGGCCATAACAGCTCCACTCTTACTGGTGTCTCCTACAAGTCATAACACCCTTCTGATCTCATCCTGGTGGGAACTTCTCGGGATGAAGAGCATTTAATGAGTTTTACATAAAATCCTTCACTTAAATGTGGGCAGACAGACCAAAGCCAAGATTTTTTGCCCTCTATATTTACATAATATGAAGAAGAAATTCATAATTTATAGACACATTAATTCCAAATACATCAGAAAATAAAAATGTGGTGGCAGGCTTTGTGAACCACTGAGACCACAGGTCTGCCATGCAGCAAGTCCTGCTGCCTCTTTCATTATGCATGATCAAAACTGGAGTGAGACATTGAAAATCTAGTGTGGATAATTCTGAACCCTCTTTTACAATTGCCCTCAGTTTTGAGGGGCCATAATATATCAATCTTAACCTCCTCATTATATCTCTACCCATCCAACTGAAACATTCTCTATTAAACTTCTGCTTCCTCCAATCATATTTCACTGTGGACATCCCTTAAGCCTGACTTTGACAAAGAAAGAATCTGTTTTCTATAGGTTGCTTTCTTAGCTACATATTCATTGCTATTCACCTGCTCTTTTCTGTTGGCTCTATGTAGCTTGAAGGACAGGTGGATAAACAAAAATCTGTTAATTTGCTTTCTGTTAGTCAAGTTGTAGCTTAATTCCCTAATTCTACACTTACAGGGACTTGGAGAACTACCAAAATAATCTCAAAAAATAATGCTTGGTATTCTTGGCCTACTTGTCTTATAAAAAATTCCTTATTTTGTGAAATGCTCCCTTGTTAAGACCACACAACTTTTTTGAAAGCTCGGAGAAAAGATTAACATTAGTTTGTGCTGGGACTCAATCATGCTTAGGTTAGTATTTAATTACATCACTAGAACTTGTTAGTGGTGGTAGCAGGAGACTTTCAGACTTACAATGAGTGTGACCTTGCCTTGGTTTTCCTAGGTAGGTTCTGGAAAAGACCCATTTTCTGATGAAACTTGATTGACTGATTGATTGATTGATTGATTGATTGATGAGTGTCTTCTCCCACATTTATTAGCTTCATTTTCTTCACTTTCTCTCTTTCCTGCAACAAAGGAGCATTGATTTACTTTATTTGAGAATTGTTCCCTCAAAGATCTCTGCTCCTCAAAAGCTTGTGTTCTGTGTGTATCTGTTCATTATTATTAAGCACATCAGTCTTGTATAGAGTTTTCTGTAAGACCCTGCTGTTTCAACTCACTCTGTAAATAATTTAGGGTAAGAACAAGCTTTTTGTTATTTTCAGTGATGCTTCATGCAATATGGACAGCACCTCAAGCATTAAGATTGCAAATACAACCACATGTATGTTTTAATTATTCATCATTCAGGCAGCTCTTCCTTGGCTAATGATTGGAGTCTTTTCTTCCACATATATTATGCTTTTATTTATCTCACATTTGCTAACTTTTCTTTTTCTTCTTCTTTTCTGATTGACATTAGCATTATTTCTACACCAAATAGGGATGAAATCTGGAAGATTGTCAGTTTTTCACAAAGGCCTCAGCCACGTCCAAAACCATGTCCTGGAATTGTTTGAGGAATGTTAGTTATCTGTCAAACAGGATGAAAAGATAAAAATGGTTCCACTAAATGGAATTAACTTTTCTCCCTGAAAGATTCTTGACTATAAATCCAAGTAACAATATAATATTATATATGAATGCAGCTCATGGCCTTGAAGCATTTCAGTATGTTAGACAAAGAATAATCTCTTTTTATTAATTAATTTTTACCATAACAAGCAGACAGATCCAGAGATATTCAGTGGTTCCCCACACAGTTTCAATAAAGAAAGCCAGTGTCAGTCAGAAAAAGCATCCACCTTCTGCTGGGTGAGTCTGGGCTCAGCATACACTGCTGCAAACCCTTGCAGTTCTACCATGACTCTCATAACAGCTTGTTCTTGTCTTTAAAGAGTGACAACCTGGAGCTCTGTGACCATGAGAATTTTAATTATTTATGTAATTTTTAATCCTTGCGGTTGCATTTTTAAAAATTATTTATAAGGCAATCTTGCCTGTAGTTTCTCAGCAGTTCAGTTGGCAAGAATGGGCCCTGATAGCTTTCTGTATTCATTTTCCTTCACATGAAAAAAATGAAGTGCTGACTGATCTGTGTGTCTTCAAACCAAAGGAGGGGACTGAGGAGGGATTGGGTTTTTTACGTTATCTCTTGCTAAACGCTTTGGAATAATTCTTCCTTATTTAAATACTGTATGTACGCCTATCAGTTGAGTACGAATTAATCCATAAACTTCCAGAAACTATCTTAAAAAGAAAGTATGCCAATGGCTCTGGCACTAATTTGGTGGTTGCCATACATCTTTTTGAGCTTTTTTCATCTTTCACTTTTATCTTTCTAGTTTATATTCCTTCCTTCAGCTGTTCTATTACAGTGATCTTATAATTTTTAATTTTCAATTAGAAGAATTGAAGAAGTCTCCAAATTCCTGCCAGAAAACCTTTCTCTTTTACTGTTTTGTTTGGGGTTTTTCTTGACAGGATGCTAAATATATTCACAATATATTTTTAATTCAATTTTGTCATAGTTTCAGCGTAAATGTTAACATGGTAATAACAACACAATTTACACATTGGGAGAGCAGAGATGTTGAATATTTATACACACTTCTGCTGTAGTAGCCTTAATAGCATAGTAAAGCAACCACATTTTCAGCCTGAGTAAATGTAATTGCTTCCAATTCTGTGTGCTCACAAGGTCTATTTCTTCAGCTAATAAAAGCAAGGACATGCAGAATACTGATATGCCAGTGATAAACATGGTGTGTGTTTGTGAGTGTGGAGCTTGAGGCACCAGCCCTGATGATCCATGCACACAGGTGTTCTCTGGGAATGCCACAGAAAGTTTAGCAAGCTGGGAGCCAGCGTGCAGGACCAAGAACTGATGGACACAGCCTGCACACCATGACCCAGCAGCTCCTTTCCCAGTCAGCCCACTTTGCCTTTGTGCCCCTGCAGCACAGGCAGGCCCAGGAGGGCCAGGCAGGACAAAAGGACTGTTATAGATACATATTATAATATTGGCTTTTAGCAAATATTAAAATGGATTCTACATGTGTGGTGTTAAAGTAAATGTGTTATAAACATATAGTTTTTATTTCTGTTGTTAATCAAACTTAGACATAGTAGTGAAATAGCTGATATAAATATGTTTGTGTTAAAATGCCTGCTTGGATGGATAACATCCAATGAACATAGGATGAGGACACCAGCTACAAATGTGCCAACTATCAGCACTCACTGTCTGAAGACGGTGTTGCCTGGGGCCAAAACTGAAGGTGATGATAAAAAAGGACTAAAACCACAACCAAGGAATACACGTGCTCTAAAAACGCGGATCCAAGGAGGAGATATGCTAAACAATTCTTGGAACGTGTAAACTGGTTTGGGGAAAAGTTTACTACACATTAAGGGTCTATGAATATGCAAGAGGTTGATGTAAGGGAAAAGTATTTAAGGGGTATCTCCGAAGATAACAGTGTGCTCTTGGTTGAGTGCCAAGACACACCCGGCCCGGCTCTAATAACCTTTGCTTTGTCTCCTATTGTCCTTTATCAAACTTTTTTAATTTTCACAGGAAAATGAACGTGTTTTTCACAGTACATAGAGCAGAGCTGAGTCAGTGGTGATTCAGGTTGGACATGAGGAAGTATTTCTTCACTGACAGGGTGATTAGACATCGGAACGGGCTACCCAGGGATGTGGTGGAGCAGAGGACCCTGGAGGTGTTTAAGAAAAGGCTGGAGGTGGCACAAGAGTGCCAGGGCCTGGCTGACGTGGTGGTGTTCGCCCACAGGCTGGACTCGATGAGTAGGGAGGTCTTTTCCAACCCGATTCTGTGACTCTGTGACCACTCACCTGCAGGGCTCGGTTTTCCGCTTATTTCATGAGCGTTCGGAGCCCCTGCGCCCGGGGAGCATTGCCCTGAGGAGCACTGCCCTGAGGAGCACTGCCCTGAGGGGAGCCGGCCGCTCCGCAGGGCGTTCCCTCAGGGAGCGGCGGGGCGGGGCCGGGCACGCACCGCCCCTCACGGCCCGCTTAGCCCCGCCCTTTCCCTTCTCGCCTCCCATTGGTCCGCTCCGCGCCCGCTCTCCGCCAATCCCCGGCCGCGCTGCCCAGCTCACCTCCTTCCCCTTCCCGCGCCCGCGCCCGCCGGCGCGCCGAGAGGCGGGGTGGTTAGCCCCGCCCCCTGTATTAGCCCCTCCCTCTCGCGGACGGACCGGATGGTGATTGGCCGGCGCGGGCGGGGGCGGTGCAGGAGTGGGCGGGGCCGGGCCGGGCCATGGCCGCGCCGGGGAGTGCGCGGCCCCGCAAGGTGCGTGAGGGCCGGGGGGAGCGGGCGGGGCGCGGGTCTCGTTCGGAGTCTCCTGGCCAGAGCTCGGGGGTGCTCGGGGGGATGGGGGATCCTCCCCGCCGTCCGCGTAACGACTCCTGCGCGAGGTCGGGCCTTCCGAGGCCGAGCCCGGCTTGCACCGCGGCCACCTGACGGCGGTCCTGAGGCGCTGCGGGCGGTGCCGGGCCTGTCTCTCTGCCCGAGAGTGGCTCCAGCGGAAGGCAGCGAGGATCAGTGGGGGTCCGGAGCATCTCCCTGAAGAGGAAAGGCTTTAGGGGCTGTGTGTTCAGCCTCGAGAGGAGATGGCTGGGAGCGGACCTTACCGCTGTGTATGAATGGCTGAGGGGGGTGTGGGAGGATGGAGCCCGGCTCTGCTCGGTGGGGCCGAGCAGCAGGACACGAGGCAGTGGGCACAAACCGATGCACGGGGAGTTCCACCCGAACACCAGGAAGAACAGGTTGTCCAGACAGGATGTGGAGTCTCCCTCACTGGAGATGCTCGGGAACAGGTCAGGATGCAGAGCTGTGCCATGTGCTCCGGGATGCTCTGCTTGGGCCCCTGTGCCCCTTGCAGCCTCACCCATGCTGGGATTCGGTGGCTGTGATTGTGTTCCTGTGCTGGGTGCTCTGGCCATAGATCATTCCTAAGTCCCCACAATTCAGGTCTGTATTTATCAAGCATGGTTTCCATTTGCAACACGGTTGTACATCAGCTCTTGGAGAGTCCTTAAGTGAGTGGCTGTGTCTGTAGAATGCCGTGCTGTGGAAATTAACAAAGCATCCTGCTGTCAATGCATATTTTGTGAAATGAAACCCACAAGTCTCAGGCTCTACTGGCAGCAGTTGCACCCTTCCCTTGAGAGCTGTAACATCCCTTGGACTGATCCACCTTGGCAAAAGTTCTTGGAATTGGTGGGCAATAGTAGTCTTCAAATGTTGTGAAAATACTTCAAGAAATTCAAGGTGTATTTCTGTAATCAACAGGCTCTGTCTTCTGGAAGGCTGTCAGGAGCAACTAAACTAACAAATGGAAGAAATCAGTAAGATCTTATTCACTAATACTGTTTTAAACTGAGTGTATATGTGAGCATTTGGGAGCCTTATACTTATTATACCTCAATTGAACAAAAAAATACTTGTGTGTGTATATATAAAACATTTTGAACTGAAATGTCCTAAGCAGCCCTTGAACAGACAGGCCCAAACTGAATAGAAATTTTGCATATAAAAATGCAGATTTCACTCTTCATATTTTATTTATAAAAAAACTGAATTTATGTAAATGCTAGCTGTAGAGAAGACTGTTGAGTAGAGACTGAATTCTTCTTTGACACAAATTGTTGTTATTTGCTTAACATGTTTGTTGCAGCCATGCAAAGTTTTCAGAAGTAGAAAGTCATTTTGTTTCATGATGAAATTAATTTTCTTTTACTTGCTATTGTTGAATGAAATAAGTGGGTTTTTTACTTTGTTTCATATTAAGGAGGCGGTATAAACAGTGAATTTCACTTTTTCAGGTTTGGCTTAAAGAAAGGATGTCATTCTGATGTAAAATTCCATTCCACTGAATCTGCCAATCAGGTAATTAAATGGCTCTTTAACACAGTTATCTAAAGAGAGGGGAAATTGGAATACCTTGAGTAACAGAAGAAAGCCAGATTAATTTAGATCCGAATTAATTTTCATCTGAACCTGAAATTGCTCCTGCAAGGCAAGCAAGAGTGTCTGTACTGTATCTTGCAGATAGGAGCAAATGGACGTTGTGTGCAGTGAGTTTGGCTCTGACAGATCTCCTCAAGGCACAGGATACATTTTGCAAACATAAATAAGCTGCTTATAGACCAGGGCTGGCCCTCACAGGAGAGCAGCTGCCCTTGTTACTTTTTTGTGCTGGAAAGAAAGAGTAGCACAGTCAGTGCTGCAGTACTGGTTTTGTGTAGTCCTGAGCCAGTTGTCTCCAAAATACAAGCAGGCTGTATTGTTTAAATGGTCATGGAAATAAAATGCATACCTGTAATTAACCTCAAATTGAGCAAATGGACAGGGGTGCAACACACAATTTAGTTATTTAGTTATGCGTGTTTGTAAACTTCCATGTAATTGCAAAGTAGTACATGGGAAATGATATATTTTTTTGGTTATGAGTTGTTCTTTGTCAGGGAGCAGATTGGGGTACACTCACCTCTAAAACCAAGCATCTTGGTTTACTGAAAGGAAACAGTGCTACTCATTGACTGACTGCAGTGCTTTTTGTGCAGGTTGATACTATTCATAATGGACTTGACCATTGTGCAGCTTTACTGAAGAGCATCTTACAAAAGGAAGCTACAGGTTGTACCTATAAAAATCACAAGTTACATTTCTAGGTTCTGTAATACTCTCCTGATTTGTTTTGTTGACCGCTTTTTCTTTCAATTAATACTAGGAAGGGAGACTGTCCATAAACAACCTGGGAGAACAACTACCTTTAAATGTACTTCCAAGCCTTTGCTAACCAAAGGAAATACTTCCAAGAAGAAAGGGTTAAAAAAAATCAATACTCCTTCCCCTGTCCAAAAAGAAATTGGTAAGTGGGCTTTCTTGGGCTTGACTTATTTTTTGTTCAAGCATCATTGAAAGACTACTCAACTTGTTGAGATTCAGAAAGACTTCACATAATTGTTGCCATTTGTTACAGGTTGATCCTGGCTTGGTTCCACAAAAGGATGTATTATTTCCTTTCAGAAACCTTAAATGTTTACTAAACAATTACTGAAATTCACAGGTGTTTGAAGGTCAGGTACATGAAAGTTGAATGTGTTTACAAGTATCAACATCATCAGGTTTATCTGGTAGGAAGTGTGGAGGAGAATGGTAATACCCTTTCCCTGTTTCTCTTGGACAGGAAAATATTGCAGTCCTTGGACTCAGTTTAGGATCCACAGCTAGAAACTGATCTGAAGTTCAGTGTCCAGGCAGGCTTTGCTCAAAGAAGGATTTGTGGAAACAGGGAAGTGTGACTAGGAATGACAAGACCTCAAATAGTTTAGTGGTCACAGCACTGAATAGAAAGGTAGATGGGGTGCTGTCAGCTGATTTGCTTCCAGGGGAAAGCTTTTATTTATTATCATTTCTGCCTCTCTGCACCCCGTTTCTTCTGTGCAATTTTTAATCCAGTAGATGAGTGGGGCCTATAGACAGGTGTGTAGCAGAATGCCCCCTGGGAATTGTAGGATGTGAGCATGTGGCTGATCTCTTCCCAGCGCTGTAAAATTACAGAGTTTTAATTATACCTAAGCAGAGATTTCAAGAATTATTTTAGAACCTGGCCTTCTGTAGGATTAAGTCTCTGTGCTTCCTTCAAGGACAGCTGCCTTTCCAACTGGTTTAGGTTGCTCTATCTGGAAGAAAAAATTGATGGATTCATTTGCTGGTGAATCAAAATCTGACTGGTATCCTGGGCCATAGAATCTCTATTTCTGTTTTCAAGGGAGCCATCCAGAATCTCTCAGACAATACTATGGGTTTGTGTAGATCAAGAAGACAGGAAACTTCAGCTGGAGTTTTTTGTTCTTTCTTTTTCTAGTGCCAATATCAAATAGAAAAGTTGCCTCATCTACCACACCTGCTGAGAAGGAGCTTTGCAGCGCAGCACAGAATCAGATGGTTCAATTAAATCATGTGCCTTGCAGTGAACACTCTCCTGGGGCATATCAGAAACTGTATGAGCATGTGCAAACTCAGATGTCTCTGATAACTGGCCAACCCCCACAGAAGAGTAATGAAATTCCTACTGTAACTTCTTCTCCTACCTCAAACCAGGGTTAGTGGAACTATTAATGTAGAGTTGACTATTTTACTGCATGAGTTTTGCCCACATTGCCCTGATCTGTGAATGTTGTTTTCTTTTAGGATGTCAAAATGTTACAGCTTTGAATTATCATTTACCTACCTCCACATCAACACTATCCCTGCAGCATTCAGCTAATTCCTTATCCACTCAGTCAGTAAGTAAAAGTTTGATTCTCACTATCAATAAACATTGAATTAGCACTGTCTACTTATTTATACATTTCCTTGTGTCAGTTTTCCTAATAATTTCCCTTTAAAAAATGGTGTATTTCAGACAGTAGTGATGCACAGACAAAACACTGCTATTCAAAATGCATTTCATGTAGACACCAAAAAATGTAATTAGAGGCATTTCAGCTGGCTGCTTGCTTCTGCCTGGGGAATTCTGTAAAGGACAGCAAACATGGAAAGTGCAGGAAATTATTGATTACTGTTAATTACATTCTCAGTAATGCACACTAGGATCATTAATCAACTCCTGACAGAAGAACTCGTATATCATATGGAACTTTTCCTGCCAATGATCAAGGCAATTATTTCTTCAGGCATGCTGTATTATCTTAGAGTGACATATTGAAATACCTATGTATTTCAGGGTGTAGAATAGAGATGATGGAGAAAACCAGCTGCCACCTCAGGAAATGTAGCAAAGGGCTGGAATTTACCTTGAATCTGTAAGACTGTAGATTTACCTTCCATCTGCAGGCAGTCCATGTATAGCTAGTGATGGCCTTGACTTTTAAAAAATTCACCTACTTAAAATATTGAAAGGTAACAGTGTTGTCCTTTATATTTCTTTTCTTCCCTGTTCTGCTTGAATTCAAGAAACTGCTGAGGGTTTTCATTACAGAACTGCAGTAAAAGAACTGTACTTTAATGTTGCTAATAACATTAAAGGTAATCTAAATCAAATTTACATTTTAAGTCCTTCTTATTATATAGGAACATTATTCTATTATTAATTTGTAGTTGTTCTTATAATTAGCAAAGAATGAACAAGTTTACTTTGAGTCAGACAAGGGTAGTGCTGTTTGGGATTTTTCTTCCAAAGATATAAATATCATGTTAATATTTTTGTTTAATCAGAATATCTTTTATGCAGGGAGTTCCTGTAGACAGTGCCAATGAATGTGTGCCAGAGATGGGAGGACCTGTGGTTTGCCCAGTGGTTTCTGCTGCTCCTGCTGCTGCTGCACAAACACAGTCTGGAATTGCTGTTCCTGGTGTGATCCCCTGTACAGCATTAACCCCTTCAGTGCCTGCATTGGTGCCAACATCTTGTGCCAGAGAGGTGTCCCCAAGCCAGGAGCAGCAGGTAAAAGAAGCAGATTTGATGCAGTGCATACAGGCCCTGTTAAAATCCCATGAGATGCTGAATGGCAGGACTGAGCAGAGGGGCCATCATCACTGTCCAGCAAAGTATGATGGCTCATGTGACACAGAGGAGGATACTTCTGAGGAGCACAGTGAGGACCTGCTCAGTGAAGAAGATGACTTGGATGTTCTTGATGTGTCTCCAGTGAAAGATACGAGCTGTAAGACAAGTTGTGTGAAGAAAGTTCTAAAATCTAGAAAAGAAAGTCCAGAAGAAACAGCCCATAAAGTTAGGACTGTAAAGTATCTTATGGGTGAGCTCAGAGCACTGGTAACAGATCAAGGTGAGGACATTTTCGTTGTGCAGTAGAGTTACTTGATTCAAATAACACAGGAGCTCGATTAAAGGAGTGAGCACTTCAGTTTCTGCAAGTTGTATGTGTCAGATGATATGTGTCATCTTACTGTGGGTTTTCACAATTGTAAAACCTTCAGGATTCACTCTGGATAAGTAATAAATTATTTTTATAATATTTTAATCTTATCATGACAGCAAGATAAAGATTGTTGCTATTCCATATACAGAGCTTTCCCCTGAGAAGGGTCCTGGTGTGGACAGATTGCAATAGCAGTCCCACCTAGGCTGGTTGGAACGATGGTGGGTTGTGTTTTATTGAGGATGTAAAGCATAGTTTTCATACTCAAGCTCAACAATTTTAAATAAATATAGTTAAAGATTAAATTTTCTTGGGGGGAAAAAACCACCAGGTACTATTAAACCACTTTGCAGGTTGCTTAATCACATGTAAAACATTAGTTATATAACAGATTTATAGGTTTATGGAGTCTCTTTCTTCCCTCACTTCTTTCAGGTGACTCAGAAATGCTGAGGTTGATGAGTGAAGTGGAGGACTCGGTGTCCTTGCTCCCAGCTGTGGTGGGAAGTACGAATCTCCAGGCTGAAATAGCTCTGGCTTTGCAGCCCCTGCGCAGTGAGAACGCCCAGCTGCGCAGGTGGGGAGCTCCTCAGGGAGCCTGGCCTCACTGCAGTGCACCTAAAGCATCTCTAACTGCTCTGCCTTAAATTGCCTTTCTTAAGGCTCTTCCCTTCTTGTCTGTGCAATATTTGTGAATTAGAAGGTGTGCTGATAAGGCCATACACTCCAAAAAGCAATAATTAACACAGCATGGCTTTGATATTTTAGTAGTATAAGTTACCTCATGATGGGGCCTTTGACTGGGTGGGGTGAATGCATCGCTCTGAAAACTGCACTATCCAGATAGTTAGCCTGCTTATGTTCTTTTTGTAGTTTATTTTCAAATGCAAAAGTGTCTCTCATTTCAGAGGGTTCTCACATAACTGGGTAGCATTTACTTCAGAATAGGGTTATATACTAGGTAATTATCAGATACTTGGAAAGTGTCTTTTGTGTTGAAGAAGTTCCAGAATGTAAGAAAAATGTGTTATTAGACTTCTTTGTGTTTCTGAAATATTCCCTGACACTTAATTCTCAAAATTCTCTTCTCACCAAACTAATTTAAAATGCAGTCCTTTTGAGTGTATTCTAGTATTTCTGAATTTGTGCTTTTTCACAATTCACATTTAGGAGACTAAGAATATTAAACCAGCAACTTAGGGAACAGGAAAGCAGTGAGAAGACATCTGGACAGAGCTGCAACTATGAATGTAAAGTATCAATAATGTTGCTTGATAAGGGTATATTTGTTAAAACTTTATTACCATAGATATTATTTTTTTTAGTTATATATCTGCAGTTTCATATTGTATGTATTGTGCCCTTTAGTGGTAGCTGGACTAAGTGAGTCTAATGCTGGAACTGCATTTGCATGGACTGTTGGGCCTTTTTAGACTCTTCATACTAGGATTTGGCTCTTCAGCTGCCAAGCAGGTTATTTTTGCTTATGTGCCTCTGAAAATGAAGATGGCTGATTAAATAATTAAGAAGAAAGCTTGAGCTTTATCTTGTTGCAAAAAAAAAACCCAACCCTTCTATCTAGGTTGTAACCAACATCCATATTACCAAGATAATTTAAAAACTTGGTTTGGTTTAGAAATTCAAGCTACCACACAAAACACTTAAACATTTTATGTTTTACTTTTGGTAGTGGTTTCTTTGCAGTCCTTGAATATGATGCTCCAGAGCCAATTGAAAGAATCGCAGAAAGGCCTTGATTCACTGCAGACTAAAAATGAGGAGCTACTGAAAATAATAGAAAGTCAGAAAGAAGAAAATAAACATCTTGCAAAAGGTATTCAAGATAAAGAAGAAGAATTGCTAGAAAACAAACAGCATTATGACATTCATTCCACCAAGCTCAGGATTGGTGCGTGTTTTCAATTTGGTTATTCTTTGTTTAGCATTGTAAAAGTCAAAAGAAGTAATTATATATGTTCTTGTTGGCATTTCAGAAGTGGAAGAGGCATTAGGAACTGTGAAGAGCCTTCAGTTTAAGCTGGAAGCTGCAGAGAAAGAAAATAAGATTTTGGGCATAACATTACGTCAGCGTGATGCAGAAGTTAAGAGACTGAGGGAATTAACCAGGTACTATTGGCTAAGGTTTTTTTTTTTTGGCCTCCTGACATTATTTTTCTTTTTAAAAATCTTTCTTATTCCTTGGGGTTTTTTGGGTTTTTTTCAATCCTGTGGATTATTGTGGTTTTAGTATCTTGGTGGTGGGGAGGTCACATAAGCTCAACCTTCTCTTTGCAGTTTGTTTTCTTACAATGCTGCTACAATTTTATTCTAAAACAGAGTTGTCATATTCTGTGACTTGAATTCTGTGGTAAAGCAAAATATTATCTGCCGTAACTTATGTGAAGTCATAACTCCTAATAGCAGATCTATTAGATCTGTAAGGATCTGTTAGCCAAAAAGAACTGTTGCTGTGAATTTTTTTTATCTTTTATGCTGAAAATAGTGGCAAGCTGGGAAATAGAAATAGCTTTTTGCAGCTGCATAGTGGGGTGTATTTACAATTGCTTTGGATATGTTGTGCTGAGGAAACAGAACTGTTGTCTGCTATATTTTTAGTTGAGACTGATTGGAACACCAGAATATTTTGAAAGACATTTCAAATGCTTCAGCAGAAGTTTAGACACTTCTGTGACTGCTATGCTGACCACCAGGTGGTGGTAGAATGATGTCACATTACACGTGTGTGTGTGTGAGTGTGTGTGTGTTTATGTGTGTGTGCTAGAGCAAATATCTAAATGTTCATCTCTTTTGATGGACAGAGCAGTAAGTTAGAAGAATTATTTCTTTTATTATGATTTTTTATTTAGATGCAATGGGAAGAATGATTCAGAAAACCTTTCTTAGTGATTTTGGTAACTGCTTCTATCTGCTTTGTAGCAGTTTCTTGGCGTCAATTTATTTCATTGTGTGCTGCTCAAAGCAGGTACACCAGGAATAATCTGCAGAACTTCATTTGGTTGTGCTATTTTTGTTACTTTTTAGCCACAGTGAGCTGAAGAAGAATTCAAAAAACTTTGAATTGGTTCACATTTGTACTGCATTTTATAACAATATCTAGAAAGTGCATTGCAGCTTTGCCACAGCCTGATAAATCTAATGTTTTGTTTCTATAGAAAAGTTTTTAACTATTTATTTTTGGTGACTGATTTTGAATCTCTTTGGTTGATTTTACCCTAACAGAACCTTGCAGAGCAGCATGGCCAAGCTTCTGTCTGACCTCACAGGGGACAGTGTTAGACCCAAACCTGAAAAATCTCTCTCAAAGTCTCGTTTGGAAGACCATGAAAAGCAGATGCAACCTGAGCTGTTTCCTGGGAGTACTTCAGTAATGACTTACCTTAAAACATTAGAAATGGATCATATTTTGATAGATCCGGATCTTCAGTTCCCAAATAAAATTGGAGAAGAAGAAATGCAAAGTCTGTCCTATGACAAGTTTGCTGCTGAAGGAAGTAAAATTAACAGTACATTCACCGAAGAACAAACATCATCTCCCAGAGGACCACCAGCTCCATTGAAGCAAGATGCAGAAACAGGGAGTGATTCTGGAACTTTACTAGATGACCAAACCAAGCTGGATGAGACAATTTATATTCCACTGACTAGCAGTGCCTCTAAAACACAGCAGCCAGTCTCTGGAAGAAGTGGTGTGCCACCACAGAGCAGAGGGGCTTGTCAGAGGCTGGATTACCACTGTGAGCTCCCAAGCTCTGTGCAGCAGTATGGTTGTGAGGATCCAACTCTGGTGGATAAATTAAATGCTGGGTACAGTGTGAAAAAGACTGTGGAAAACACTCTTGAAGTTACAGGGGGTAAAGCAAAGCCAGAAGGAGACAAAGTCCAAGTGAGACCAAGAGGAATTCCAGGTGGGGCTGCAAAAGATTGTATGGATAAACCAGACCAGCCTCAGCCTGGTCCATACCCTTGTGCATCAATGACATTTCCAGCAGGGGTTTCTCAGAAGACAGGCAGTGAAGCAGCTGATTTTAGCTGCATTTCATTTGATGATTTCTCAGGGAGGTCTGACTGGAGTGCATCTTCTTTCTCAACATTTACTTCTCGAGATGAAGAGGACTTTAAAAATAGCTTAGCAGCCTTGGATGCCAACATAGCCAGGTTGCAAAGGACTCTGCAAAATAACATGAGGAAACAATGAGTACGAGAAAGTAAAATGGGCTGCAGCTATTTGGATAAATTAAGTTTTTCTGAAGTATATTAAGTATGGTACTGATATGTATATTTGTACGTAACAGCTTGTTCCTAGCTGTCTCAATTATGAGTAGAATTTGTTCCTTGTTAGGCTGTGGTGCTGTTCCCCTTGATGTGTACAACTTGAAATAACTGGCTTTTTATATTAAATAGAAATGGCTTTTTAAAATTATTACTTAGTTATTCTCTTTACTTGCAAAATTAAATGTACTCGTTTACTTGTGGTTTTTTTCCTTCCCCCTAAGAACTGTTGTAAGGTGCTGCACATGAACAAGAGGTTCCACAGGTAGAGACCAGGGAGGAGCAAGTTACAGAGCAGTACTGAGAGTTACAGTTGCTAAGTCAGGATTATGCTATTCCAAAAATAAAAACAGCCATCACTATGGGATTTTTTGTGTATGATATATCCTATGAAATACATGAAGCAATCCCTTTTCACTCACCACTGCTAAAACTATTTTCCCTTTGCACTGTACTTGATGAAAGTTGATGAAGTGGAGAGTCCAGACAAGAGCAAGAAAAGAATCATCAAACTTCCATTGCTTTCTACAGTCCTGTTAGAGGGCATACTTTTACAAATGTGTGCTTTTATTTAAAGTAAAAGGGGATGTATACCAGTGGATAAACACAGAACAGAAAGATGCTGAGGAACAGAAGCTGCAGAGCTGACACAAAGGAGACAAATGAGGCTTTAGCTGAAAGTTGGCAAACCAGTACAGTTAGGAAAGCACCAGAATATACAGCCTGAGGAAGGCATGAAAACTCTACAGTTGTTGAGGGGTCAAACATCTCTTGGACATAAATACAGAGAGTCTGACTGAATCACCTGAATTGGCTCTCACAGGAATGGGAGTGGAGCAGGGAATGATTCCAGTCTGTGGTTCTCCCTGACAGGCTTTACCACATCTCAGTCTCAAGAATGTGCATAAGGTGTTTAAATTACAGGTGGAGGAAGGTACCATTGCTTCCATTCTGTGCCTCTCATACCCTCAGCAATGCTTCAGAGGTGTTTTTCAGGGAAAATACCTTTGGAAAAGGAACAGCAATATACAGACCTGAGTTTAAGACTGCTTTTTCTGCAGAATTGCCTATTTTTTTTTTTTTCCTAGAAAACGTTGTTCTTCCTGGCACTCTTTTCTTGTGTGTTTCCATGTAGGAGAAAAGTCCCTCGTGGTCATCTGCTTGTGTGGACATATTTAAAGTTAGGATGCTGTCCATGCATTGTTCTGGGGAGCAGCTCTGATTATTTTAGTTATTGCTAACTGAGTCATACAAAGGTATGAAGAGAACACACACTACAGAAGATGCCAACTGGCACTCCTGCTTTGCCCAAGGAAAGTTAGACTAAATAGTGACTTCAGTCATTTAGAATGCTTTTAAGGCTTGGCCTGGATTTCTCAGTATTCTCCATACTCATCATGCTCAGATTCAAAATAAGGTTGATGGTATGAAAGTGAAAAGGTTTTAATTAAGTATTTACAAGTAGTTTCAGTGTAGAAGCTAAGCAAGATTTAAACAATTATTATGGAGATTTAAACAATTATTATAAGCTACAATAAATTCTAATCTTTAGAACTCACAAGAAACCTGAAGAAAGATGGGAAGAACATTCACTAGTAGACAACTCGTTCTATTTTCTCCTTGCACCCAACACTCGAAGGAGGGTATTCCTCCTGGCCAAAGCTAATTGCAGCATGTTAAAGGCAGCTGTGGTGTTTCTATGGGGTTTTCTTTTATTTTCGTTCCATTTTCTGATGTGATGAGAATTGTTATTGAAAAGAGTGTTGTGTATTTTTTTCGCTGGCAGTTGTTTGGCTGGTGGAGGTATCTTGATGTTTTTGGAAGATGTTGGTGGGAATTTGATGCTGTTTGTTTTGTCATTTTATTTAGGAATTGGATTTCAAATGTCCAATTATAACTATATTTAAACAAAACAAATATACGTGTAGAAATGGGAATAAACAACTTTTTAAAAAAATATTCAGTCTATTTTAAAAATTTAACATGTAACATAAGTCATTATATATTACAATAAGATATTTTTAATACAGTATTGTGTATGTTTATAGATATATAGATAGACATTAAAAATATATGAATGTATTGCAAATCCATGCCAATATATTTTAAATAATTAAATAATTGTAAATATAAAATAACATAAATTGATACAATACATAATACAAGTAATACTGTATATATCTATTATAATATAGGAAATAGATATAAAATAGATATAAATATAGTACATCCATATGATATAATATATAACAAATTTTAGAGATGATAAATATAAAAATCGTTTTTAAGTAGTTTAAAATAAAGGATGGTTTTGTATTTTATTTGGCAAAAGCAGGGGTTTTAGTATAAATATAATAAATACAAATAATATAAAGATAGAAATCTAAGTATAGAAATGCATCATCAATTAATAAAGATTAATATAAAAATTAAAAATATATGAAAAAATATGTTGTAGCAGTAGATATGGTATATATATAAAAATAATTTATCTATATTATTTGAATATTATACATATGATATATAATTATTAACATAATGCATGAATATAAACTATAAATATAAATGTGAATAAAGAAAGGCAAAAAAAGGAAAAAAATGGCTAAAAAAGGCAGGGAGAAAGGGCAAAAAATGGCCAAAAAGGGGCAAAAAAGGCAGGGAGAAGGGGCAAAAAATGGCCAAAAAAGGCTGCGAGAAGGGGCAAAAAAGGCAGGGAGAAGGGGCAAAAAAGGGGCCAAAAAAGGCAGGGAGAAAGGGCAAAAAATGGCCAAAAAGGGGCAAAAAAGGCAGGGAGAAGGGGCCAAAAAGGGGCAAAAAAGGCAGGGAGAAGGAGCAAAAAAGGGGCCGAAAAAGGCTGCGAGAAGGGGCAAAAAAGGGGCAAAAAATGCAGGGAGAAGGGGCAAAAAAGGGGCAAAAAATGCAGGGAGAAGGGGCAAAAAAGGGGCAAAAAATGCAGGGAGAAGGGGCAAAAAAGGGGCAAAAAAGGCAGGGAGAAAGGGCAAAAAATGGCCAAAAAAGGGGCAAAAAAGGCAGGGAGAAAGGAGCAAAAAAGGGGCCGAAAAAGGCTGTGAGAAGGGGCAAAAAAGGGCCAAAAATGGGCAAAAAAGGTAGGGAGAAGGGGCAAAAAAGACAGGGAGAAAGGGCAAAAAAGGGGCAAAAAAAGGGGCCAAAAAAGGCAGGGAAAAGGGGCAAAGAAAGCAGGGAGAAAGGGAAAAAAGGGCCAAAAAGAGGCCGAAAAAGGCAGGGAGAAGGGGCAAAAAAGGCAGGGAGAAGGGGCAAAAAAGGGGCCGAAAAAGGCTGTGAGAAGGGGCAAAAAAGGGCCAAGAAGGGGCAAAAAAGACAGGGAGAAAGGGCAAAAAAGGGGCAAAAAAAGGGGCCAAAAAAGGCAGGGAAAAGGGGCAAAGAAGGCAGGGAGAAAGGGAAAAAAGGGCCAAAAAGAGGCCGAAAAAGGCAGGGAGAAGGGGCAAAAAAGGGTCAAAAAAGGCAGGGAGAAGGGGCAAAAAAGGGGGTAAAAAAGGGTCAAAAAAGGCAGGGAGAAGGGGCAAAAAAGGGGAAAAAAGGGGGCAAAAGAGGCAGGGAGAAGTGAAAAAAAAGGGAAAAAAAGGGGCAAAAAAGGCACAGAAAAGGGGCAAAAAAGGGGCCAAAGACGGGGCAAAAAAGGAAGAGAGAAAGCCCAAAAAAAGGGCCAGAAAAAATGGATTAAAAAAAAGCCGTAAAGCGCGACTGTCGTAAAACTGCCGTAAAGCGCGGCTGTCGCAAAACTGCCGTAAAGCGCGACTGTCGTAAAAGGTGCCGTAAAGTGCGACTGTCGTAAAAGGGGTCGTAAAGCGCGACTGTCGTAAAACGGCCGTAAAGCGCGACTGTCGCAAAAGGTGCCGTAAAGCGCGACTGTCGTAAAAGGTGCCGTAAAGCGCGACTGTCGCAAAACTGCCGTAAAGTGCGACTGTCGTAAAAGGTGCCGTAAAGCGCGACTGTCGTAAAAGGTGCCGTAAAGCGCGACTGTCGTAAAAGGTGCCGTAAAGCGCGACTGTCGCAAAACTGCCGTAAAGTGCGACTGTCGTAAAAGGTGCCGTAAAACGCGACTGTCGTAAAAGGTACCGTAAAGTGCGACTGTCGCAAAACTGCCGTAAAGCGCGACTGTCGCAAAAGGGGTCGTAAAGCGCGACTGTCGTAAAACTGCCGTAAAGTGCGACTGTCGTAAAAGGTGCCGTAAAGCGCGACTGTCGTAAAACTGCCGTAAAGTGCGACTGTCGTAAAAGGTGCCGTAAAGCGCGACTGTCGTAAAACGGCCGTAAAGCGCGACTGTCGCAAAAGGTGCCGTAAAGCGCGACTGTCGTAAAAGGTGCCGTAAAGCGCGACTGTCGCAAAACTGCCGTAAAGTGCGACTGTCGTAAAAGGTGCCGTAAAGCGCGACTGTCGTAAAAGGTGCCGTAAAGCGCGACTGTCGTAAAAGGTGCCGTAAAGCGCGACTGTCGCAAAACTGCCGTAAAGTGCGACTGTCGTAAAAGGTGCCGTAAAACGCGACTGTCGTAAAAGGTACCGTAAAGTGCGACTGTCGCAAAACTGCCGTAAAGCGCGACCGTCGCAAAAGGGGTCGTAAAGCGCGACTGTCGTAAAACTGCCGTAAAGTGCGACTGTCGTAAAAGGTGCCGTAAAGCGCGACTGTCGTAAAACTGCCGTAAAGTGCGACTGTCGTAAAAGGTGCCGTAAAGCGCGACTGTCGCAAAACTGCCGTAAAGTGCGACTGTCGTAAAAGGTGTCGTAAAGCGCGACTGTCGCAAAACTGCCGTAAAGTGCGACTGTCGTAAAAGGTGCCGTAAAGCGCGACTGTCGTAAAAGGTGCCGTAAAGTGCGACTGTCGTAAAAGGTGCCGTAAAGCGCGACTGTCGCAAAACTGCCGTAAAGTGCGACTGTCGTAAAAGGTGTCGTAAAGCGCGACTGTCGCAAAACTGCCGTAAAGTGCGACTGTCGTAAAAGGTGCCGTAAAGCGCGACTGTCGTAAAACTGCCGTAAAGCGCGACTGTCGCAAAACTGCCGTAAAGCGCGACTGTCGCGAAAGGGGTCGTAAAGCGCGACTGTCGCAAAACTGCCGTAAAGCGCGACTGTCGTAAAAGGTGCCGTAAAGCGCGACTGTCGTAAAACTGCCGTAAAGCGCGACTGTCGTAAAAGGTGCCGTAAAGCGCGACTGTCGTAAAAGGTGCCGTAAAGCGCGACTGTCGTAAAAGGTGCCGTAAAGCGCGACTGTCGTAAAAGGTGCCGTAAAGCGCGACTGTCGTAAAACTGCCGTAAAGCGCGACTGTCGTAAAAGGTGCCGTAAAGCGCGACTGTCGTAAAAGGTGCCGTAAAGCGCGACTGTCGCAAAACTGCCGTAAAGTGCGACTGTCGTAAAAGGTGCCGTAAAGCGCGACTGTCGTAAAAGGTGCCGTAAAGCGCGACTGTCGTAAAACTGCCGTAAAGTGCGACTGTCGTAAAAGGTGCCGTAAAGCGCGACTGTCGTAAAAGGTGCCGTAAAGTGCGACTGTCGTAAAAGGTGCCGTAAAGCGCGACTGTCGTAAAAGGTGCCGTAAAGTGCGACTGTCGCAAAACTGCCGTAAAGCGCGACTGTCGCAAAAGGGGTCGTAAAGCGCGACTGTCGCAAAACTGCCGTAAAGTGCGACTGTCGTAAAAGGTGCCGTAAAGCGCGACTGTCGTAAAACTGCCGTAAAGTGCGACTGTCGTAAAAGGTGCCGTAAAGCGCGACTGTCGTAAAACTGCCGTAAAGCGCGACTGTCGTAAAAGGGTGCCGTAAAGCGCGACTGTCGTAAAACTGCAGTAAAGCGCGACTGTCGTAAAATGTGCCGTAAAGCGCGACTGTCGCAAAACTGCCGTAAAGCGCGACTGTCGCAAAAGGTGCCAAAGAAGATGGCGGCGCCCTGGCCGTCACGCCGTGCTATACAAGATGGCGGCGCCGCGCCAGTCGCGGAATGCCGTTCAAGATGGCGACGGCCGCCCGAGTCACGTGATGCCAGTCAAAGATGGCGGCTTTCGGAGCCGGGATTTTTTTTGCTTTGTGGCACTTTTTGTGCACCTTCCGCGCCTCGCCGGTGGCGGGTACGGCACTCCGGTTCGCCTGCAGCGGGCGATGTCCCGGGAAATTGTTTCTAGGGCGCGGCGTTGTGTCGGCATTTTGACCAGGCAGCTGGCAGGACGGCTACGCCTTGGGGTCTTTCTTCGGCGCTGAGCGCCATGTCGGCGCGGGTGACGTCATTTGGCGGCACCCTGCCTGCAGTGCGCCAGTGCAGACGGCAGGGGGCGCTGTGCCTGCAGTGCGCCCGGGCAGACAGCAGGACGCGCCGTATAAATAAAGTATAGTATATAGAGTATATACTAAAAGGAATAAAAGCTGTTTGTCACCGCAGATGTAGAAAATTTCAGGCTTCCGGGGAATAAATAGTTTTCTTTAAACAATTCTATTTTTAGAGTTTTTTACACGCAGATAGCGTCAGCCCGAGACTACAGCTCCCGGCAGGCCCTGCTGCCGGCCCGGCGTCTGAGGGGCTGGCGGGCCGAGGCGGCCGCGCGGGGCCGTGGCCGGGGGAGCGGGCCGTGCCCCGGGGGAGCGGGCCGTGCCCCGGGGGAGCGGGCCGTGCCCGGGAAGCTCCCGCCGCCTCTCCCGCGCGGGACGGAGCCGCGGCAGCGAGGCTGGAGGGGCGCAGCCTCCGTCCGGCCGCCCGCACGGAGCTGAGCGGCGCGGAAGGGGCGCCCGGCCGGTTCCTCGGCCTCACTCGGCCCTGCCGGCGGCGGGGGGTTCCGCTCGGGCGCGGCGGGGCTTTGCCGCCGCGGGCCGGGAGCTGCAGCAGCCGCCCCGGGCCGGGAGCTGCAGGAGCCGCCCCGGGCTAGCGGCGCCGGGCGCTCCCGCGGTCCCTACGGCGCGGCTGCCCTCGGGCTGGCGCAGGAGCCCCCAAGCTGCAGCGTCTCCCTCGGGCCGCTGCCGCTGCTGCGGGCGGGGCCGGGCGAGCGGCTGCCCGAGGGGCGGCTCCGCAGCGTGTTGGGCGCTGCGAGCAGAGAGCGCTGCGATAGCTGATGGCGCAGCTGCGATCTGCAGACTCACCCCCTTCTGCCCCTGCCCTCCCGACCCCAGGGAAAATGCTTCCCAGCGTCGAGCTGCTGAAAGACAAAACTTGTGATTTGACACTAGCATCGAGAAAAGGTTTCTGTTTAGATTAGCAAATGCCTAAATTGTTCTTGGTTGCATCCTGTGATCGGTTTTAGGCAGTGACTTTATACTGCTTTTAGGATTTTTCTTGTGCAATGGTAATAAATAAAAATAGGCAGGTCTGATACTGGTTTCACTTTTTTTCTACTTAATATTCCACGAGATTCTTTTATCCAAGCAATTGGTTTAAAATTCTACTGTCGGCATTTATGGTTCACTTTTTTTTTCTTTGCAGCACCCATGACTTTTTTTTTTCTCTAAATCAGCAGTAAATATAGCTGAGTAAAATTACCTTGGTTTTCTTCCTTCTTTTTTGACTTAATTGTTTTTATTAATAATCAATCCTGTTTGAATATGCAGAAAAAGTGGGTATGTCCTGTAATATATCCTAGCTTTTCTTGTTTACAGGGTACTCAGTAAATATGTCTCCCTTAGAGTCACACAAAAACATTCTCAGTGCAAACTCTATTAAGGTGTGTATTTACAAATAAGTGATCAGTTTAGATAGTTGCCTGTGTACCTTTTCCTGTAATTGAGAGCTTGCATTCTGTGGTTTTTATGATAAACCTATAAAACGTGTAAAAATGGTTTTGCAAGTCTTAATCGTTGAAGGCAGCAGTGAGTGGTTTTAAAGCCTGTTCTTGACCAGACAAAGGGGGAAAAGTGTGGATTTGATGCTGAACTTGTCATTTTTCATTTGACTTGCCTTGAATTATTTAGGAAGAGCCATTTGCAGTTCTCTCCAGACACCTGGAGAATGGATGACGTTTCTGAGGAGCTGGCAAAACTCAGTTTGTGAAATTTCTGGGGCAAACCTTTCTGTATCCTGAAGGTTCAAACTCTGTTGAAGATGCAGTTATCAGCTTCTCACCTGGATGGTTCCAGCTCCTAAAGTTAACACTTGTAGTCTTGCCCTGTAGTTCATATCTATTGTATTTTTGTTATTTTGCAAGATTTTATGTCTTTGCAAAATATTGTGCGTTTCTCTCAGATCATTCTTTGGTGCAGCACCACCTAACGGGACACTCGGCTGCTGCACTGAAGGGGTTGGTTACTAGAATTGTAACTCCTGAAGGCTTTGTAAGTCTTCTGTCCCCAGGCAGGGATCATGCTTTGTTTACTTTTGCTCTGTTTGTTAGGTGCTGCTTCTCATTGGAAGCATTCATTTCAAACTACCGTGTTCTTTTTTTAACTTTTTTCCTGGTTCTCTCCTTATGGCAGGGAAAGACTCTCGTATCCTTGTCTTCAGACTCAGTGCTGTCCAAGAAGATGCAGAGACTAAAAAAATCATGAGAAGCAAATATGACTGCAGAGAAAACAAACTGGAGAGAACAAAAGGTGGTATTGTTATCCTTACCCTGTATTAAAAACATCAAACTGTGCTTTGATGCTGGTAGCTGCCAGGGGCTTGTTAGCTCTTTTTAGGCAGGTGTAGGTGTTCACTTGTAGGTTTTTTCTCTGGACAAGTCAATTCAAACTTTGCTAAGCTTATATTTGAAAATTACTCTCTAGTACAGTCCAGCATGACATTTTTGAATGTTGTAAAAAAAAACATGTTACTTGGAAATTGCTAATGATGAGAAGCTTTAGGGAAAAATAAGATTTCAGGGTTGGGAGATAGGAGAAGGGATGTTGTGGGGATGTTAGACTGAAATAAAGCACACTTTAAGCTGGACTGGCATACTGGCAGATCCCCTGTTAAACAGTAGTGCTTAGATTAGCCTGGGTGTTGCCCATTATTTCTGTAGAAATCAATGTTTCCTGGTCTTCAGAAATAAGCTGCTTTGAAAAGCTGGAAGTTGCAGTATAGTGAAAATCCGTGTGCTTCAGATTAAAAGTAGATTTCAGAAGGGTGATAGGCTTTTGTCTTTTCCCCAAAGTCGATGTAATTCTATTGAGGAGTTTTTAATTTAGTGTTGCCATCCATCAGAGCCCTGTTGTACTAATCATCAGACACAAAACAAAAAATCAGACCCTGTCCCAACCACTTAGAGCCTAGAACATGATTTCCTCAGGCTGCCATTTGTATGCCATCAATACTCACCATGGAAGTGAGCTGAGGATTGTTGCAGCTGTTGGGAACAAACCACTTCTCATCACAAAGAAATAGAATTGGGAATATTTTTCAAATAGCATTCAAATATTTTCAAATATCATCACTATTTGAAGAGGAAACACCAAGGTGAACTGAAAGCCCAATGCTTTCACAGACATCTTCTGTTTATCAGGGCACAGAATGGAGAGAATGTTATCCAAAGGTTCTCGTTGTACTCCTGGCCCCACACAAGACTGGAGTCACAGTGCACAGGCACGGAACAATCCCCAGTCATGAAGTCACACCAGTAGTATGGCAAGTTCAGAGGCAGGGGAACATGCTGAAAATCTGCTTTTTGCATTCATGGGAATATCCATTACTGAAGTTTTAACACTGTGTTCTAAAGACAGAGTAAAATCAGTGCTTCATTGACTGCAAAAAGAGCAGCTTAAATAGCTCAACATGCAGTGGCCATCTGTGTTACAGCTAACATTATGTGGTTTATAGGCTCTTTAGGCATTTGAATGTCTAAAGACCACTTAGAAGTATTATTTCTTTAAAGACTCCTGGTTTTGACCAAGCCATGATGAATTCTGGCTATTTCTCTGCTGCAATCATAAAGCCAAAACATATATTTTCTTACTGCCTCCTCCCAGATTCTATTCTGTATTTAGAAGCTGGCAGTGCTTTTGGACTTGCAATTATGATATTAAGCTAAGTGTAAAATATTTTTCTTGGCATAATCTAGAATATAAATAGCTTTATCATCAGTTTCTGGTTCTCTTTATTCCCTGGGGAATGCCAGTTCTCTTCCATAGTTAGTCTCAGTAGTAAGATCATCCCAACATCACCCTTGCTCCAGCACCCCCTTTCCAAGAAACACAAGCAAACCAGGGCCAAGTACTTTCCTCCACTCCCCAAGGCTTCAGACAGACAACACTGGGAAGATGTTCCTGTATATTCCCTGAACCTTCATCCCCCTTCTCTCCCAGTCTGCAGGGATGAAGCAGTTCACCATGACACTGAGCTCTCTCCAGCACAAGTCTTGTCTCCAACCAAAGTGTCATTTCCACTCAAAGAATTTTCAGTGTGGCATTTTTATGTCCCACAGAGGCCCCTGGGCAACAACGTGACATTCAAGGACTACTGATTTTCACCTTTCCTCTGTGACACCCAAACACTTGGGAATGTTGGCACCTTGCCCATCTTTTAAACCATGACCCTCTGTGTGAGAGAGCAGTGGAGCCACCCTGTGAGCGCTGAAGCAAGAGTTTAAGTGACTCCTTTAATGGTAGTCAGAGAGTGAGGAACAAGAGGCTCAGATCAGACTTTGAAGTGAGTTTCTTCAAAAGCACTCACTATTTTTATTTTAAAAACACTATCCATCATCAATCCAATTTGCTCAGGGTAACAAATACTAAGCAAATATAGGCATCTGCCTGTTCAAGCTTCCTACTTCTTCCCAGGAGCATTCCTGAACAGGGTCCTGCAATCACTGCTGTGCTGTTGGGAAGCCTCTGAGAGTCACTGACAACCTTCCCTTGGCAAGTGGTAATCACACCTGCAATCACAATGTCATGTGAGATAACAGTGAGCAGTGTGTGTACAGACTGTGGAGTCACAACCCTGCCCTGTGCTGGGTGAGCACACATCAAACACTCCCTCATGTGCCACCACTCTCTTTATTCCACTTTTGCTGTCATAATCCAGCCCTAATCCTCACAAAAGGTTTAAGAGCATCCCCTGCTCCAAGAGCTGGGCTCAGAGCACAGTCACTGCAGCAGAGCTCTCTCCCAGCAGCTGGCTCTGGAAACAAGGACAGGAACCATCACCCCAAAGCCACGGAGAAGACTCAGGCACTGCTTGTTCCTGAGGCTGCCTCAGTCTGTGCACAGCAGAGCTGCTATTGTTGGTGCTGCTTAGGAAATATTCCAGGGAGTGTGTAATTGTTTATGCTCAGATTCTTTTATCAACGCTTAATTAACTGCAGTTACAACACATGTTCACCATTAATATTTTAAATTACTGAGATGTTTGCTAAATCTATTCTGATGGCCTTCTTGGAAACTTCCACCAAAGGTTCCAGAAGTGACAGGGTGTAGTCCTGTGCCTGCAGTACTTGGTCCCTTCTTGCTTAAGGGTCTTCACGCTTGATCTTGGGTGATATCTACATTTCATGCCTGTGACACTATAAAAGGGGCCATTTCTAAAAGTTATCTGAAGCTGATTTTCCTCCTTTGTAAACAGCTCTGGGCATTTTTAAACCACTGCTTTACTCAGCTACAACAAAAGCTGTTGTCATCCAGCTGTGCTGCAGAAAGTGGTTGTTTTGGATTTGGCCACATCTTCCAAATACACTGTTTCATCAGTCATTTCATCCCACAGAAGCCACAATTAGAAACATTTTGCTCCTAAATTCCAGAAACAACTTCTAAAAGCCTAGAAATTTCCCCTCAGTTGGCTCCTTCTGCTGGATCCCCTCTGCTGAAGTAACTGAGCAGCAGCTTTTTCACCTTTTAAACGGGAATGCACAAAATGCACCCAAAGTCTGGTTTCCCTTTTACCAAAACCTGGGAGGACTGCAAATGAAAATCATTCTAAAGTGCCTGGGGTTTGTTGAAAAATCGTTCAGGGCTCCAAAAATTAGCAAAAGAACCCTTCTCCTTTTGAAGTTTACTTTACAGGCTTGCGACAAGATTCATTACTTGAGTCACAAGGCTTGTAATTGATCATTCTCAGCCTGTGCTCAGACAGCCTGGCGGTGTAGCATGCCAAGTCACCAGGGATTTAATGTTTGTGGGCTTGCAGGGTTTTAAAGAAGTTATTCTGGCAGTTTTAGGGGACATTAACTGGTCTTGTTGTTCCCATCCACCTCTTGTGAGTATTGACAATTGAGTCAAGGTTACAATTAATGTGTTCCTTCTGTGTGCTATTACACTGAACAACACTGACAGACTGTGCTCTTTTCCTCTGGAGCAGTTTTGCATTTCTTGGTCTAATCTTTGTGGTTTTATGCTTATATATTAAAGCCTTTCCCTTTCCTTCCTGCCATACTTCTCTCCTTGCAAATACCACATTGTATATGAGTCTGCTCCCATCTTCCTTCCAGTGCAACCCTTACCAGGATAAGACTCTTCCTCAGTTATCCACTGGAGAAAACAAACTCTTACCATAATGGAGTCTGAATGTCTGTGGGTAGTTCATTATAAATCATAGCTCTAACTTCCAGGGACCCTCCAAGCCAAGTTCCCCAAAGAATGCTTGTAAAAGTCTGTGTAAGTACCTCAGCTCTGAGCCTGTGAAGGAACTGTGCATCTCAGTTTTAGGATCAGGACCTGTGTTTGTTAGATTATTCACTCCTGTCACTATTTAACAGAGAAGCTAATAGCTGACAGGACGTGCTAGCTAAGCTTGCTAATTCTGGTCCTCCTACTCCATCCATAATTGATAATAAATTGCTATATTCTCATATAAATTGCAATATTCTTTGTCCCCATTGTGCTCCCATTTCCCCATTTTCTAATTAGGCTGGGCAAGGAATTGCTGTTGAACTTCTTGCTAAACTGCAGTTTTCAGCATGATTTTTCATAAGCACTTTTCCCATATGTGATTTTATTGTTTATGTGGCAGTGGAACTCTGTCAGCAATCTCCTACCTGAGCCTTGAATGTACCAAACACATTTGGAGGAAATCATGCTTTTGTCCTATTTATTTTCCTTGAAAATAATTTCTATGTTTCAGTGAAAGCTTAGAAGAATCCCTAGATATCTGTAGAAGGTGGAAGCAGTGACTGTGATAGCCCTGATCTCTCAGGAAATATTTCCATGGAAATTCAGCTGAAGCTATCCTGGCCTTTCTCCTTCACCACTGAGGCCTTTCTCTATCACCCCTGAGCCCTAATGCTGGACCAGCTGCTGGCATCATTGCACTGGATGTGCAGATCTCCTAAAGAGCTCAGAGCACAGTGAAGTCTGTAAGTTTTGTGAGACACACATACAGCAAAAACTTGCTTTGTTATATGACTTTTGGAGCTTTTTAGCTCTCCTGGTTAACTCTGGTCATCTGGAGTCATCGAAGCATGAATGAGTGCTCTAAAGGTGCAAGGTAAAATAGTGCTGCCTATCTTACTAGACAGACACATCCAGGAATGTGTTTGTCACTTCCCTCATCTTCCCTCGTTTCTCAAGGAAAGGGCTTGGCCCCAGCTTATTACAGTGACAATGAATGGCAGTGAAAGTCAGACTGGGACTAAAACAGATGTGAGAGAGAAAGAAAGAGGGAAAAGGAGGGAGAGATATGGAGACAATCAAAGGAAATAGGGAGAAAATCTCTTTAGTAGATAAAAGAGGAAAAAACCTTCTGCACAATGGACAGCAGCAGACACCAGGCTGGTGACATTGTCCATCTTTCCACTTCAGGATGGTTGAGTCACTGGAACACCTGAATGTCTTCACAATTTATATTCTAGCACTTTCAGGCTTTTCCTCTCCACTTTTATTTCCAAAAATCAGTTGCTAGAATGCCTTTGTTTTCAGTTTAAGCATGCCTGGACCTACAAAGGATTCCAGTTAGCTCTAGCAGGCACAAGGTATTTTGTTTCTTTGGAAACATCAACTCTAATTAAAACAGCAGTGCAGATGCAATGCCCTTGAGTGTCTTCAATCCAAGGCATATTTGGGATAATGGGAGATGGGATAATTTCTCATCAAAGTGTAAAGGTCATTCTGGGGACTAGTGGCATCACCTCCAGTTTGTTCAGCTGTAAATAAATTTCCTCAAAGTTTCAGTTGATATTCCATAGTTCATTACTGGCAGGCAAGCCCTTGACATCCTTTGATACAATGCACAATTTCACAGTCCTGCTGTCCCTTCCTCATTACCCTCTCTCTACATTGCATACATGCATAGTCACATTAAAAGCAGATGACGTTACATGCATTAAAATGCTAGTATTTGCTAACATTCAGCTGTATTGAAGCCAAGTTAATTCTGGACAAAGCTGATACCTCAGACAAATATTATGTGTACAGAGGAAAGGGTCTTTCCTACAGCCATTGTCCAGCCAAAAGCCTCAGGTGGAGGTGTGTCAGCAACAGTCAATCTGTTCCTATTTAGGCTGTTTCAAACTATAATGAAAGCATTTTTTCTTTTGCTAAGGATTTGGTTTTAGATCTCTTTGATTAATTCATTATCATTACATTTGCCTTAATGAGATTATCTTATAGCCACAGTTCCATGAATAACTAGTTCGTGTTCTCTGTTCTTTAGAAATAGCAAATTATTTGAAATGTTCTCAGAGAAAAAAAGTATTTTGCACTAGAAAAGCTGTTAGAGCTTTAATTACAAGTTCTATTGCAAATCATTTAGCACTTGAATGCCTCTACTGATGAATAGGAGTCTGATCTGAGTCTCAGACTCTAGCTCATTCTGTTAATTAATTATGGCCATTTTTCTGTGCAATCAACATAATTATTTCTATTGTTATGAGGCTAAAAGACTGCAAACTGGATTCTGTTTTAGAAGATGAGGGATATGTATAGAGAAAAAGTCCTGAAAGTCTAGTACAAACAGGCAAAGAATATGTGTAATTAATTATTTTTAGAACCTCTGTTTAAAAGCAGGGAGGTTGAGGTACAGAAAGCTACCCAAATCAGATTACATTGTAAGACTGTGGTATAGAAATTAAAATGTTCCTTGAGCACCGTAGCTGTGGTGAAAACATTTCCCTTTGGTGTGACAAGGCTACTTCTAATTTCCCATCTCCAGCTCACATGAGAGACACGGTTCTGTTCCTAATGAACCCACACTCTGGGATAAAAGCAATGTATGCAACATGCAAACACGTCAGAGAGCTCCAGTCAAAAATTAAACTCTGGCAGGAAATCATATAGGCTGAGGGGTTTTTTAGGGGTGAATTTTGGAGTAATTTTTTGGTTGTTTGCAACCCCAGCCTCTTGGCTGTTTAGGAAGTAATGGATGCAGTGTTCCAACTGAAGTGAGCATGGTTTCCACCTTATATGTATGCAAAGAAAGACAGCTGGTAGGCAGCCTCTCTTTTAAGGGGTAAAATTGCAACTGACTATTTGTAATGTATATGAAAGCATTGGGAATTGGAATGTCTGGATCCCAATACTTTCTATTCACATGTGGAAACATCTGCTCCTCTTCTATACTTCTCACCCCTATCTGGAAAGTGTAGCTGATCAGCAAGGTTGTTCTTTCTGCTGAAACCCTCATCACTTCTGGGGTGGCCCATGAAGGTGCTAAATCAGCACCACTGGGCAAATAAGTCTGAGAAATAATCTGATTTAAGAATAGCCAAAATGTACCAGCAGTAATTCTAGACCTTAAAAAACCTACACTCCACTCGTAAAATTATCAAGGGATCTTTTGAGAGACACTTTTTGTGTAGGAGTTAATGAGCGTGGAAGGAGCATTGACTCTCATCTCTTGCAGCAAGCATACTGGTAAACAGCCAGATATTACCATTATTCATCCAGATCTCACTTTTCAGGGCTTGGTTTTTTTTCTTCTTTAATGTAGACATTTTGCAATACTCCAACAGAAGCATCCATTCTGATGAAATGACACCAAAGATCTGAAGATGTAAGCAAGCTGTGGTTTGTACATGTTTGAAAATGGCAGAAAAGCTTGCAAAGTTTGCTGGAAGAATCTGCTGGCTACACTTCTGTTCTGCTTTGCTCCACTCCTTTATTCTGCAGTTCGCCAGAAACATATTGAGCCTTTTGAGCTGTCACAGCCATCAATCTTAAAATATTTCAAGCTCATTCAAAGGAACTGTTTTTGAAAATAATTATCAGAGTTGACATCTGCATTGCAATGACATCTTAGTCTGTTTTGGAGATCAGAGGAGCAAACTAGGAACCTTTTCCCAGATTAAGGCTTGGAAAGATCTTAGTGCTCTGCTTAATGACTAAATATTGCCTTCATGCTAAAGACAGTGGCACACATATACCTGGATATAGTTATACATGTACACATATAGAGGCAAAAAAGTCCTACAGCCACAACATAATTTTTAAAAGACTCTAATATTTTGTTAATCCTTATGGTGGAATAACAGAACGTTAGTCACAGTTTTCTGTATCTAAAGCACTTCCAGAAACAAAATCCACCAAGTGCACACTTTCAGCAGAGTGGAGTCCTGGCAGGGATCTCTCCACTGGATGTCTTAATGAATGCCAGGTACAAAATTCAGACCCACAGCTGCCCTCCTTCCCAGCTAACAGCTTGTGCTGGAGCAGCATCAAAGCTGGCTGCAGGCGTAGCAAATGCGTGCACCTGCACTGAGTAATTACTGAGCCTAATGCCAGTATGGATTAGCTTCAGTGCTCTTGTGAGAAAAGTATGGATTAACTCACAGCATTCAGCTTATTACAGCTGTCTTACTGCACATCCAGTTTTTACGGGCACTTATAAAGCAATATCCATCCACATTCTCTTTTGATTTCTGATGATGGGAGTCCTTCAGCTGTGACATTGGAGTGTACTTCAAAGCTATGCCTTTGTCTGCTTTTCTTCTCTTTTTTTTTCCATCTCAAATTCAGCATTAATTTGTAGGTTACTGCTCATGTCCTGCCACCACACATGCACCTAATGTCTATTTCGAACTTTTATATGTAATTTACTTTTTAATGTCTTTGTATGAATTTCTTCCTCATCACCTGGAACCAGTGGGAAGAATGGATATCCATAAAATCAGTTTAGATATTGCTTCTAAAAATCAAAATGCCTTTGACAACCAGTGCTGTCTGTAGTGGGTACTCATCTAATGAGAGCTCCATTTAGACACTTCTGACTTTTGATCAGTATTTTCCTCTTCTGGAATAAATCTAGAAACATAGAAATGAACAGCTGCTACTTCTGCAGTCATTCTCTTGAGCTGTCCCCGAAACCACGTAAAATTATTCTTATTGTCAACTTGCAATTTCTTTTCTGTGAAAATGTAATAAAGATAAAAATAAATTTCAGCTCTAATGCCCTGTCTGTCCTGTGTATGCCTGTTTTGTCTAGACTGTGAGCAATGAGAACCAGACACCATCTGAAATGTTAATTAACTTTATTAAGGAAATGAGACTTATATGATCCTGGTATCTGTCTGTGTCCCTTTAATAGCTTTTGAACTCATTGCCTGATTTTGAGTTAATGTGACAGAAGGGGGGGGAATAGGATAATTGACCTACTACGAGTTTCAAGAAAATTAGAAGTTTTATAGGAGAGAGTAAGCTGTAAATGCCCTGAAAGCCTCCTGCAAGAATGCTCATGTAGGCTGAGATTATCATACAGTAAAGAGCTCTTACAAATTTCCCCTCTGCAGGAAAAAATCAAAAACCCAAACACCTAGAATCTGAAATTGTAGCTGATCAAGAAATACAAATAAAGAACAACTGAAGCCTGAGTTAGGCTGGTGCCTGAGGAATTAGTCTGCTTATCTGTCAAAAAGCAGCACCACACCTTGTGATGCACAGGGGGAACTGTCCCTAGAGTGAGAAAGGGATCAGATTTTCCTGGTGCTGGGCTGGGGATCAGCCACAGGGGCTGGGGCTGGCAGCCTGTGGAGCTGGCACTGCTTGGAGCAGACAGTAAGCTGCATCAAAGCTGTGCAAAACCAGAGTTTTCTATAAGTGTACTTGTTTGGATTTGGCTGCCAAAATATTTAGGGACTGCAAGGGCATGAAGCAGCCCATGACAAAAGTAGTTATTTTGATCAGAAATAACTTGAATACCCAATGTTTCACTGCAGGGCTGCAGAGAAGAGATGCCACCTGTGATGTCTGCAGATTCTCTGCTGCAAGGAAGACAATTTATTTTTAAATTACTCTTTTCCTAGGACAGGTGAAAGGAAGAGCATAACTGGTATTAAGAGACTGCTCCTGGAACTGTAATTTATAGTGAGACTGTGCTCGAAGAGCTCTGTTGTGAGTGGGTACAAGCAGATACAATGTATTTTACACTCAGCCTGTGGGATGAGACCAGGAAGAAGAAGAGAGAAAGATCGGAGGGGGAAAAAAGGAGTTGCATTTCTTTTCAGTAGTGTGTGTGTCTCTGGACTGGTACTCATTTTTGTGCTCTGTCATTTTAAGCCTGAAAGTTCAGGGACCCTATGAAGTTATCCTGTGCTTAGCTCAAGGGTGAACATGAGGCAGAGTCAGCTGCTTTCCATCTATTTTCCTTCTCCTTGGGGAGTCCTGTTCCTCCCTAGCAGAGAGGGCAGCCCTTGCTTTGGAGATGGAGGAGAAGGTCTAACTCTAGGAATGGAAATTTGGCTGCATATCTGCTGCTGGTGTTGAGCCTCACCAGCAGTAGTTGCTGCTTTGGAAGTTGTCTAGAGAGGGAGTGATTTTATTTAGAGTATATTTAATTCATTTTCTCTCCATAATGGGAACTGCTCATTTGAATGCTGCCCTACATCCTTTCTCCAAAGCATCCTGTGCATGCAACACCCCACATGGAGCCAAGCACCTGGCTACAGACCTGGTTTATTCCATCAGGCACAAGAGGGCACTGTTAAATGGGGTCGCCTCTCTTCTACATGAGAGCTTGCCTGAAGGAATATGAGAGAGTTTATCATATCTCCATGTCTGAGAGCTATGGCAAACAATTAAACTTTTTAAAGTTGTACTTTAGAGACAGGTATCCTCTGGTGCTATAAGATGCCAGCAGCACGGGGATGTATTCATTGTGTAAGTAAACTAATAAAGGACACAACCACTATAATTTACTCATAACTTTGCAATCACAAAAAAGGAACAAGAACTTGCCTCATTTAGTTCTCACCCTGCACCCAGATTCTAGGCATCCTTTAGCTTTCCTTGGTGAAGAGATGAAGGAGGGTATAGGGTATTTTTCTATTAAAAAAAAATTTAACCTTGAGCAAATTATTCCTCCTTTTTTTTTGTTTTTGTTTGTTTGTTTGTTTGTTTTGGTTGTTTTGTTTTGTTTTGTTTTGTTTTGCTTTTTTTTTTCTTATAAGTGGTACCAGACAGGCAGTAGCGAATACTGATTTAAAATATATTTTCTCAGCACAGGGCTAGATTATGGAACTCCCTGCCACAGGACACATTGGAGTCAGAGTCCTAGCATGAGCTGAAAGAATCTGAATGTGTTCCTGGACACCAGCAAATGCTGAGTCTTCAAAAGGAACAGGCATTAAGGTAGTACTCCAGGCACAAGCTTTACCAGGGGAATATTTTAGGAAATAGGGTTCAGCTATGAAGAAAGAGCTGGGCAGCCTGACAGACAGAGTAACTTGGCACTGCTGAGCTGATGGCTGTGAATCTAACAAACACTGATTTGGTGTTCCCAGACTTCTAAGGAATCACAGATTTGTTTTTGGTAAAATTTCCCTTGTGCTGACAAAACTCCTTGTCTTGCGAAGATCAAACAATTTCTATATTTCAAGGAAAGAGAAGCCACCAAAGAGAAGGACCAAAATGTCCTCTATTGCTTTTACATCTTATTATTAGTATTCCACATTTGAAGCACTTGAAATGCTGTTTCTACCATGGCCCATGTGCCAAAGTTCTTAAATAGTTGCTCAGTTGTCTTGTGAGCAAATGGAGGTCTTCACACTTTGTTCTCCAAGTGCTTTCTCCTCCCTGGTTCCCAGTAGGTTAAGATGTGTATGAATAAAATACACAAATGTGTAACATAAAAATGCTTTGGAGAGGGTTGTGTTTAGCAAAACAAATGGCCTGACTTGGCAGTTGGTTATTTGTACTGCAGGAGGCCTGTGGAGCCCCACTGGGTGAGGTATTTTCACAGGTCTATAAAAGAAAATACTTTGGTTTGGGGAACACCTTCTGCCCCCCTCGTGTCACAGCCTAGAGGTGGAGTCGGACTGTGAATTGCCCCTTTTATCTGGAGTCAATGAGCTCAGCTAAGTGGCCTGATCTAACTTTCTTTGGTGTCCCAAAGCTTTCCTGTAGTTATTTTCTTACTTGATTTCTCCAAGAGCTACATTGACACAAGAAGATTAATTCCTGGCTTCTCCTGGTTGTTGGTAGAGCTGGGAACTGCATTTTCTGCCTTTAGGAGTGCTATGACAGCCTCACTCTTCGTGTGGATGATGCACCATGTTTTACCATGTTTGAACAGGTAAATGCCATTCACTGTGTGAGGAAAGGTATGGTAAGAAGGCAGATCCTAGCTTAAAGTTAATAAAGCTTCACCTTCCAGCTAAAGGAAAGCTGGAAATTTTTTTCAAGATTTTTTAAAGAAAAACTTGATCCTGCAACAGGAAGCTGGAGTTAAAAATAGAATATAAATGGGAATATCACAGAGGGAGGAGTCTTTAAATTTGCAACCTGCTCTCTGGGTTGGAGAACTCAGGGTGTCTGTGGTAAGTGTTTGCTCTACATGCTTTTAAATGCCATGGTGGCAGAAGTGGATTTGAAGCGTATGAAATGTTCTTGGTCTTCTGTAATTCTTGGTATGTTGACAGAGCAGTTAATGAAAGGCTGTTTCAGCTGACCAGTTGGAATATAGATAGAGAATGTGCATGTGGTGAGGAGATCTGCATTCAATTACCCTCCTACCACAGACTGGCTGCAGACAAGACAATTATTCTGTGCCTCAGTCCCCTAATTCTAAAACAATGAGCTTCCTTTGTCTGACTTGTCTACGTAGAGGAGATGCTCCTTGGGGCACTGATTGTCTCTTTAAATGTTTTTATGTTTTAGCAGTTCATACAAAACAGCTCTGACTATCTGAATACTACTGGAATTTTCCTGCTCCTAATCAGAAATGGTTAATTTGTCATTTTCTATCTCTGTGTTTAATTTTTGTTTTCTTTATCTAATATTGGCAAAAATGTTTTTTTCTTGAGTAACAGTGTTACATTTGGTTTTGGAAAACTCACGTGATGTCTTTATTTCCCTTTTTTCCCCACTCCATCACAATTTAAGAATGTCAGCAATGGTGGTCCAAACTGCCATACTAAGCCACAAAGACAAATTTTTCTTAGACCAAAAATTTTTGTTCTAAACAAACACATACAACTACCACTGCAGAGCTACTTCATTGCCAGCTATCCCCCTGTGCATAAAGTTAAACTGAAGTTTTCAGTGCATATTTGAGAGGCCAAAATATTACTACCCCAGGTGAATTTTAATGCAGTTTTATTCACATTAAATGTGAATAAACAGCATGTGTTTTATTCACATTAAAAATATCACTTTGGCACAAAAGCCACTTGGGCTGACCTGAAAATGTTTGACCAGATAACAAGGAGACATAACAGTCACTAGAAGCATTTCCAACTTGGGATACTTAATTAGACCTTATGACTGAAAATTCTTATGGTCATCAGAAGATCAACATTCCAACATATTCCTGGTTATATTTATTAAGTATTTCCTTTTTTGGTCCTAAGTGTGAATGTTTGAAAAAATGTTAATACAACCCACTTGACTTCACTGGCACATTTTACAAAAGGAGGAGGAAAAAAATGTGGAAGCCACTGAAAACTAAAGGGTTCTTGCTTTGGAGAAAAACAAAGTTCAAGCCAGTGCTACAGACTGGCTGGAACTCTTCCACAGTTTTAAAAGGAAAAGGCCCAACTGAAGGCTCTTTTCACAAAACTCCTTTACTTCCTTTGAATAAAAGAGGAACCGAGCACACTTAGCAGTGTGTAAAACACATTTCTTTAAGAGAAGCCAGCTTTATCTTCAAGTCCCAGCTAGTTAATCTGCTCAAAGTCATTTTTAACTTAAAGTCTGAGAAATCTGACACCACCACAGGGACTTAAAGCTTTTAGTCCAGATGGAATTTGCTGACAATACTTTCAGCTAGGGCACAAATAAAGACAGATTGGTTTCTCTCATTAAATTTGGTAAAAATGAATGTTTTCCTCTTTCAGGAAAAAAAAAAAAAGAAAAAGGAAGGGGACAAGTATTCATTTTCTCTCTCCCTAAATCTGTAAACTGTACTAGGTACATCTACATGGTATCTTCAGGTACATGTGCCATAGATGAATGATGTGCAAATACAGCTGTTTTGGTAGTGCCTGGGAAATCCTGCATTCCCCTCCTGGAAGGGAGCATTCCCCCCCAATAAGTTACATATTTTCACCTGCTCTGCAGGTGAAAAAAGAAAATAGAAAATAGACATCTGGCTATAAATCCAGAAGCCTGGGTATATCTGCGGCGTAACTGTGGTTGCCTTCCAAAATATAGATTGTGAACTATTTGTGTGAAACTCCTGCTGTGGGAGGTTGGAAATTCCAAATGTGCACTGGAGCATGGTCAGGTATGTGCTGCATTCACAGGTAACTATATCTTCTTGCATTTTTACTGTTCGTGTATTGGTTGATAACTGAACAGGATTTCTTGGCAAAAGCTTTTAATTACAAATGCTACATTACTCTCCCATAACTGTTGAAGTTACCTAATCTGAGCTTTGTCAACGAACAACCATTTTATTGCCATGAATTAGGCAAACTTCAAATATATCTCTCAATTTATCATGTTTACTTCTTGAAGGCAACAAATATGTGTTATATAACACTTGCCAGACATTGTTTCTACCACACTGTTCTTCACTTTCATTCCCAAGGGTTGAGGTATTTGCATTCTTTAGCTTTGCATTTAAAAAGAGGGGGGGAAAAAAGAACAATAAAATAAGAATACTGTGCATCTCTGTAATTATGCTGTAGCCATGTAGCCATGACCAGTGCTTCTTTCTTTAGGCTAGAAATTGAGATTAGAGACTGAAGGTTGTAATAAAAGTAAATTATACTTTGTAGCTGGCTTGGCTGGTCTCTGTATGCATAGCAATGGGTACTAACTCCAGATGTAATGGAAGCTCTCCACTGTAGATTATTGAAAAGAATATAACTGTGCTTTGGTAGAAACAGTAATAGGCATATTTGCTAAATTTTCCCAGCCTCTGATGCATCTCAAATTCCCCCTGTCAATTCAAACTTAGCTCTGCTGAAGTGAGAGCTCTAGGACAAAAAGCTGTGTCTTCCCCATTCACAGGCACTGTTTCCATCTCATGAAAAAGGACACAGCTAACTGCACAGTGCACAGTGGGAAGACTTTCCTTCTGTTGATTGTCTTTACAGCAAACCATAAGAAAGTTTGTGTTGGATATTAAGAAAAGGTTCTTCACCCAGAGGGTGGCTGGGCACTGGAACAGGCTCCCCAGGGCAGTGGTGACAGCCCCAGCCAAAGCAGCGTTTGGACAGTGCTCTCAGGCTCATGGTGTGACTCTTGAGGTGTCCTGGGCAGGGCCAGGAGCTGAACTTCGAAGACCTGTAGGTCTCTTTCAGCTCAGGACGTTCTGTGATTCTGATTGATTTGCAGGGTCAATCTGTTTCTCTGTGTCCGTTTGCACAACACTGAGGAACCACTCCCTTTATCTACCACATGAAAACCAATAGCACCCTGCTGATGGATTTCATTCAACAACAGTCAGAAGTAGTTACTGTTTTTGCTGCTGTAATTTATGAAAGCTGAAGTTCTCTGCCACTACCTGTGGCTTTGGAAAAATGAAGATGCAGGATATTTGTAGTTCAACCAAATATTTGGTCTGCTAGTCTGAACAGTCTGTTAGTTTGAAACACAAGTTGTGCAATTTAGTTGTGCTATTAAAATCAATCAAATTGCTAGATCTTCCTTGTTTATTCACTAGCTTATCTTGTTCCAGCCTCTAAATACAAGATGATAAAACAGCTGCTGAGTTTCCAAATCTGAAATTTCCCCAGCAGCCAAATGCTTACAGCCCTGTTGCCTCTTTCCATCAAACGTAGAAATAAAAAGGCTCAGATACCTGCACAAGTCACCAGATAGGCATGAACTACCTGTGTGGTCTTTTGCTGGCACATCTAACCAAGTTTTCTTTCTCCTGAACCAAAGAAACTGATGCTGGCCTAAATGTTATATGTCAATGTTAGTACTACTACTATAGTGTCTCTCTTGGTTTCCTCCCTCCTTACATACTCAATCTCTATTTGCAGCATGAAACTCACAGGCTTTTAATGCTTTCTATATTCACAATCAGCAAAGACATAAGCAGGATGAGGATGATAATTTAGTCTGCCTGAAGATTTGGGAAGATATTATAGAGGCTCACTTTTTAGAAGATTATCTTCTAATCTCAAGAGGCTAGAAACTGCATTGCTTTTAAAATGTGTGCTTATATTCTGAAAAAACCAAAACAAGCTTTTTTGTCAGAAATAAAAGAAAGAATGGGCTCTGGAAAATGGACAAATGTGCTCCTTTCCAATAAAGTGAATTCCTAAGTATCTTATTCTAGCAGTTTCCCTGCCTAATTAGGGGTCATATCAGGAACAAGCCCTAAACTTGAGCAATTTCTGGAGCAGAAGTGTAAGTGAGAAGGCAGCACATATCAAAATACAATGGTGTTTAGGTACCTCCTGAACTTTATCTTGAAAGGAGCCTAAAGGATTTTACAGAAAGATTACCACTGAAAGAATGGATGGGGAAGAAAGCACAAGGCAAAAGGAGAGTTTATCTTTACTCCCTCTATGCAGTGCTGCTCGTTGTTCTCCTAATCACCTGATAATCATCTGAACCCCGTAGTTCAGCTTCAGTAACTCACTTTTCCTAACACTTCAGCTGGGTAACTTCATCCTTCACTCATTTCCTGTGCCCTACCCTACAGAAGCTATATAAGCTCTCTGAGGGTTTTGTTGGTTACAGTCCGTGGCTTGTAAGCTACAAAAATCTAAATGTAGGTCAAGATGAGTTGAAATCTTTTAAACACAGCCAGCCGCTGTTTCCTAAACACATCCCTGGAGCAGCTGCATGGAGGATGTTTACAATTAAAAAACAACCCTGAAGCAGCCAGTTCAGAATGCACAGGATTACTGCTGTAGCCAACAGCATTCATTAAATGTCATATCTGAACTTTCATTATCTTGAGCTTGATCAGATTTAAGATCAGCATGTAAAGAAGTGGAACCAAGTACTTCCAGCATCCTAGAGGGCTCTGAGGACAAAGGCCCAGCTAGAAGACAAATGGTCCCAAAAGGACTCTGGGGATGAACTGTGGTTGGACTTTAAGTGTTATGTCATTCTGCTTTTTACTAGGCTGGGAGATCCCTCACTTGTTTTTTTTTTCTTTTCCTTCTTGATCTGACTTGTGCAATTAAAAAACCCAACAAAGCAAACCCAACAAAAAACCCAGCAAAACAAAACAGGAAAAAAGATGAGCTCTGCTGAAAATGAGTCAATCCCTTGAAACCCAGCAGGGGCACCGTCTGCTCTCCTTATGGAGCTCAGTGGCTTTCATCACGATTCAAGTGTCTCCTACTCCTCCCTCTCAGCTGAAGGCAGATGTGGGTTCACTGGCAACACTGGGCCTTGTTCTTTGTGAGTGTTTAAGGCCTGAGCAATCATTTTAAATTGAAAGCAGAGACGGTGATGCTATTACAAGATTGTCTAGAGCAGCGATTCCCAACTGGTAAGACATGAGAACGTTTACAAGAAAAAGGTTTCATGAAGTCTAGGCTAAAAATCAGCACAAAAAACCATAAGCATGATGCAGAACAGCATCTTCTTAACAGTTAAAATATGTTGAGAAGAAAATTCCTTCCAAGAAGGTGTTGGCAGTACAGTCTTCAGTCAGACCATGGAGAAGGTCGAGGCAAGCTTGTCCCTGGCTCTGTGTTACTCTTTGGTTTTAATGTATTTTCTGTATTCTAATGCCAAATAATAATTTATCTGCAGAAAACAAGTGTTCATACAACAATCATCTTGCTTTTAACAGCTCACATGCTGATGGGTGTGTAGCTGTGGAACTCTGTGTTTCACTGCCATCTGAAATCCACTATGGACAGACAGTCATGCATGTCAGCAAAGATCAGGGATGGATTTGGGCTAAAGAGAAAAACATTTGGCAATCCAGAATTTGCCACAACCATGCAGTGAGAAGGGAAAAGCCCAGGAGTATCAGTCTGGCTGGATGTAACCAGCAGGAAGAGAGGTTTAATGGAGCAAGTGAGGACTGAGGTACTCAGAACCTCTGACAATAAAATAAGTTTTCTTTAGGATTCTCTTCTCAGTGATTCTGGTAAAAATAAAAATAAATAAATAAATAAGTCTCTATTAACCTATTTACAAAGTCCCAGAGCCTTTAAAACAGCAAAAGCATCTTGTTCTCCTAAAGGAATTAAGAAAAAGAAAACTAACACTGCCTCTTCCTGAAGAGTTATCAGAAAATTCCCTCAGTGCACTCCCTTTGTACTGCACCTGAAAAAGTCAAAAGCAATGGCTATAACTTCTCATGAACTCATGCTGATAACTGCTCTCATTGTTCACAGAAGCATCAGGAATGATGCACCAGGTAAAGGCAGCATCCTGCACTGCCTCCATGTACAGCCTACTCGGGTTGCAGGACACATGCTCTATCAATGGCAGAAAAATTCACCTCAGAATCAAAATTGAAAACATTGAGGTCTCTGCAAATACAAAACTCTTGACATCACAGCAGTCAAGAACAGCTTTGCTGTGACTTGCTTATCTTGGCCCCATTTTTTCTGAGTTGATGGCTGTTAGGATGAAACAGTGAGGGAAGAGAAAGAATTGTGTCCTGGGCTGTGGTTTGCTCCATCACCCTTAAAAGTATCTTAGTGCCTGGTGAGGAGGCAGGTTTTCTACAGCTTGTATTTTTTCTGTAGCAGTTCAGAACCATGTATTAACATACCTAGCAGCAATCTGAGCACAGAAGAACATTAGAGGACAGAAAAGGAAAGCTTAATCCATAGAACCTGGGCTTTTTGTATGTCTGTCCCCATGTGTGTTTACAAACTGGCTGTAAGCCCATTTCAAATAGGCAGTAGGCTTTTTAAATGTGCAAATGAAAACAAAAGAGTAGAAAGGCTTTAAGTTCTCAATGTATGTGATTATACTACCCGTCCTCTTCAGGATCTCCACATTATAAAACAGCAGTTCTAAGGTCTTATTGTTGAATAGGATTCAATTTGTCCCCATCTCGCATTTACTCTTCTTTCTACACTACTTTAGCACTTAACACAATTAACTGTAAACGGTTTATTAAAATAAATCCCTTGCCCCAGATTTGGATGTCCCTAGGCAGATGTGCCAGAGCGTGGGCCCCAGGCAGGCCCATGGGGGTGGGGGAGGCAGGGACAGCCCTGAGGCCCCCGTGTGCCTGAGAGATGCCCTGTGGCTGGCATCGGGGCACTGCATGGCAGGGCTGCAGCTCTAGGGCATCCCATCCCAGTCCCATGCAAACCTTCACATACATCCTCTGTGCTCTCCCCTATATGCAAGCTACGCCGTTCCTCCAGAACACACATACACACAGGTCTCCCGTATGTATTTCATCCCCATTCCATGCGAGCCCATAAGCACATTTTTCTACACTTCCCATACATGCACCCCATAGATACAAGGTCTGTAACTCTCACGTCGCCACAGGCTCTGCAGCGCACAGCTCTTATGGCACCCATGTGCATCCCTACACCTCGCACCCAGGTCTGGACATCCCCCATCCGCAGCCGCCCCACCTGGGCGAGCCGCGCTCCACAGCAGCTGGGCTGGGCTGGGCTGGGCTGGGCTGGCCGTGCCCCTCCCTTCGCTGGCCCTGGCGCACCCGGGACTCCCCCTGGACCCCCGGCCGCTGCCTTGGGAGCCGCCGCGGGAAGGAGGGAAGGGCAGCCGCGCCCTCCGCAGGCCGTATCGCCGCTGGGCACCGCTTCCCCTGCGGGCTCCGCGCTTCCCCCGCTGCCCAGCCCGGCCCATCCCGGCCCGGCCGAGCAGCAGGTGGGCTGCAGCCGGAGCAGCAGATCCAGGGCTGGGCAGCTCGGGGCGAGGCGGCTCCGGCAGCGCTCCCCGGAGCCGTGGGGCTCTCCCTGCCCGCTGCGCCCCGGGACGCGGAGGGAAGCCCGTGGGCGGGCACGGGCGGGGGGTACCGCGGCATCCTCCGCAGGGGGAGGTGAAGTAGGCGGAGAAGGAGGAGGAGGAGGAGGAGAAGAGGGAAACCTGCTTCTCCGGAGGGGCGAGGTAGCGGCGCTGCAGCGAGCCAGCCCAGCGGCGCGGGCTGCGCGCACATGCCGGGCTTGGAGCACCGGAGCCGCGGGATTCCTGCGGGTGGCTCAGCCCAGCTCCCGTCCCTTTCCCGGCGAGAGCGTCAGCTGGGCTCCGGCACGGAGGAGGGCTCACCTACGGCTCCCCTCCCGGAGTGCGTTAATCCCAGAGCAAGCAAACCTGGTAGTAAGTACTTGTCATTTTTTATGCATGATTTTTACAGTTTTATTGTTCTCTACTGGCAGGTAGCAAAGGATTTCTAAGATGAAGCATTTATAGGCTCGGCTGTAAGGATAATCTCTCTGGCTCTCTCTTGGCCTCCTGATCCTTTCAAATATAGAGATGCATATGTGGAGGCACATGTAGCAGCATTCCTTCACTACACATCTACATCTTTAATGTTTCAGACAAAATGCATGTACTGGGATTTTTTTTTTTAACTTCTGCTGTTCTCAAAGTAATTTGTATCATGTTGCACAACATGCTTAGTCTCAGAGAAGGATAAATCCTGGTGACACCACTTAAACATCCTGCATGAGGATGGGGGATGGAGATGAATGTTTAAAATCATTAACTTGGCAGAGGCAGTGAAATCACTTCTCTGCAGGCTGCCTTCACGCTATGGAGCAATATGTTTTGGGGGATTCTTTGCCTTTTAATTCTCTTTCCTGTATGTGCACATCTGGACTCTCGCCTGGCACTGCTCCCTGCACTCAGGCTGGAAGGGAGTGGCATGGCAGACTAGCAGGGGCTGGAGACCAGGGATGAAAAGATAGGGGATCCTTCCCTCCTCTTACTCTTTAGAGATACTTTTTGCCCTAGTCTTGTCTTCTGCAAAGTAAATTCACAGGAATACTCCTAGAGTCAGGAAGCGGAATCAAAACTTTTTTGAAGGCTGCATTATTCTCCCTACAGAGGGAATGGCTGAGAGGATAAGTGCAAATACCTGATTGCACACCCTTCTTCTAAGGGGTTTCCAAGCATTTGGAGGGGGGGAGTGGTGTGAGTGTGGAGTTACATGACGCGCAGAAGGTGTGTTCCCCACTAAGACTCTACAAAATTATGCTGCCTCTCTCTGGAGTGCTGGAAATGCCATTTCTGTCAATGGAGCTGTAAGAGAAATAGTAATTTCTCTCTCATTTTAAATGCCTAAGAGAATAACTATCTTTCTCCTGCTACTTCCTGCACACATCTCTATTTTATTTTATTCTGCTAATGACTTGCATTGTTATTTGCAGAATATGATATGTGCCTTCCTGTGCAACAATATGTTTGCTGAAATGTTTCTGGAACTAGGTTCTAGGAGAGCATTTTAGGACCCTTCTGTTTTTAAACCAAATTATATTTACTAATAACTGAATATTTAATTTTCATCTGGCACATATCAGGTATTTTCTGTTTCCTTAAGTGATAATGTTCTTCTGTAGCTGGTCACTGTGTGCTCTGCAGTTTGTAACAAAGTGCTCATAATAACACATTTTCATAGTACACTAATGTTATACCCATCCTTAGCCTTTTACAAATGAGTGCTGCAGGACAAATGTTTTAACTCCAGAAGTAACTGGAGTGATTTTGTTGCTTGTAGCAGAAGAATGTTTGCTACCAGAGGACCAGCCACTAGAATGACAGGCAGGATGTCCTGTGCTGGTGTGTGACATTACTGGCATGTAACCTTTTTAGATGGACATGAGCAGAAAGGAAATGCCTGGTTTAATAAACATCACAACTAGAATTTTATATAAACGTGGGAGGCTCACGCCAGTTAATGGCACTGACCCCATTTTTATTGGTCTTGTAGGGAAGTCTTAAAAGGTCTGCTGCAAAGAAAGTTATAAATCAGATACTCTTCTGTTGCAAGCATATGTCCATAGCTTTAGTTGCCCTGCTGCATGGTGCAAAGGAGAATGAAGGGAATCATTCAGTGGAGTTCTGTTGGTTTGCCTGTATAATGCTGAAAGGGAATTCATAAAGTCTGAAATAAGCTGAGATTACGTATTGCCATTGGCTTAGGTTAAATGTAAGAGACGCATAATTTTTCACCAGTTTTTGGTCTGTTTCGTGTTCTCTGTTCTCCCTGGCTCCTCCTTTAAGTTCATTAGGACTTCCTCTGGGCGATGATCCGATTTTTACAGTCAATCAAAAGCCATACCAATATCCTTACGCAGGCCAAATACACTGTACTTAGAAACACTATAAACCAACAGCTACAAATTACTTTCAGAGTCCTCCTAAAACAAAATGCAGATGTAAATAGAATTCAGAACTGTTCCAAAGGCTGTGCCTTAAAGCTGTGGATGTCTAAATCCAGAAATGTGCTCAGAAGCTCTATTTGAGAGCCATGTAAGGAGATGGCTGAAGTTTCTGGTTAGACTCTGGAGAATTGGTAGCCACAGTCTGTGGTTGTTGGACTCTTCTGGGTAGTTTGAATTCAGGTCTGAGCATGGGCTGGAAGTGATCCTGGTTTTGCAGACAGACTCATCTCCTTTCATTCATAAACTTGTCAAGTACATAATAAAGCGTGCTGTGGTTGTTTGTCTCCGCTGTGTTTAGAGCTGTACTCAACAGCTTTTCCAAACTTTATTCCACAGGTATGAGTTAGGAGTAAGGAAGGTAATTTTTTTCTCCCTTTGCTGATTACACACTCTTCTCTCTTTGATGCTAAATTACTCTGGTTATTTTACGACCTCCCATGGAAGGTTAGGTGATCCTTTCTGTCATGGCTCTAGAAAAACCTTGCTGCACCTGTTGCAGCAGACTTTTTAAACTTTTCCTGTGGCATCCACTGCACCAAACAGGATCTTAGCAAGCTTTGTACAGCTGCCTTCATCCCACTGATGGGAATGCTTCCATGATGTACATTAGGGCTACATATGTTGTTTGGATTTCAGCAGTGGATGCAGAGAAGATATGATTAATCTACAGTGCTGAAAAGGATTCATCAGTGAGGCCAGATGGTTCCAGGTAGGATGGACTCTGGATTTTTTTTTTTAATTTAGCACAGCTTTAAATGCCATCCATGTTGTCTGGGTTTTACTAAAATCTGTGTCTTTTACAATATGGGTTTTGCTGAAATCTTTGTCTTTTCTGAGCAATTGTACAGGGTCCATGGAGTGTGCTAGAGCAAGGTCTGTCTCTAATAATGTTTTCATTAAGCCTCTCTACAGACAGAAGAGTAAACTAATTGCCAGACTAACATGTCATTTGGCTCTGTGAACAAGCTACAGAACACTAACTTATGAATGGAAACTTAAAAGGCTCATTAGCAACCTGCTACATGAAAGAAATGCCAAAGTGAAATGAAAATACATTTATATTCCTGTCGTCGTTGTTGTTGCTATTAAAGCTGATATAGAATTCCAGTTTAGTTTTCGTGGCAATCTTCACTAATTTCATAAACTTTTTTTGCCTCTGAACTTTCAGCAGCTGCTTCTTCTATAAAAGCTAGGAATAACTGGTTCTGCTTTAGCAGGAATGAAAGGGGAATTGAGCTCTATAGAAATGAGGAGATTAGAGCTCCATGAGGCATATACCCATTTAATGCTGCTGGAAACCAAACCTGCTTGAATAATCTTAACTCTCACTTCTGGTGAGCAGAAATTCTAGGGGAAAAAGAAAAATTCCCTTAGTGACTTATTAACAAAGGCTTTTCAGGTTTGCTGGGATTTATCATGTGAGCCTAATCTACCTTTTGTTCATCCAGTTAGCAGGCTTTACGATTTAAAAGGGTCTGCAGAAACTCCTCCCCCAAACTCCTTATTTAATTAAAGAGGCTTGGTGCATTATTTACTTTTAAGTCTTCCATTTATGTGGGAACAATGAGTTAGGGTTAACATATTGTAAAATATTTGTGAATGCTGCATTATAAGCAGGGAAAAGAAACAAACTGGCCACACCTTCAAATTCACACTGACCTACACGGGTTCAGTAAGAATGGCTGAAAGTGAGGCTGGACATATGTAAATGTAAAGTATAAACACAGGTGTGTAGCTCTACAGCAAATTTGTCAGCCTTTGTAGGTGATTTAAAGGGCCTGGAGGAGGGTTAGTTTCATTTGCTTCTCTGAGAGTCATGGGATATGCAGATCAGGCTTTGCACATACCAGTAATTTTTATATTTTTCTTTGGTAGTTCATCAAAGACAGACTGGTAACTGTAGTTCTCTCACTAGCTCCCCCAGTTCCTTCTCCTCCCCCACTCCATTCATCCTTGTAGCTGTGAGCATCAAGTTGCAGATAAAACGACTTCTGAGAGAGCAATGGGATGCAGCTCTTGCCAAAGGCAATTAAGTGCTTAGGATTACAGTGCGCTTTACAAAGTGTGTTCTTGCTGAATCCCTTTCCTCTTCTGTTTGCTGGCACTAAGCAGTTTCTTGGCACTTACCTTTGTTGTAACAAGTCTGAGCATTGCTAAACTTCACTTCAGCATGTCTAGCAAGCTGCAGTGTCTTCTGTTTAGAGGATAGTCTTTCTGGTGATTCTTTATTGGGAGTCAGCTTGACCTCATCACCTTTGCTGTAATTGGATTAAATTCACTCACTTGCCAAAAACACGACCAGTTGACAGCATATTAATTCTTCAGACTGAAGTGCTGTTTTGTATGCATAGGTTCCATGGTACCAAAGGCATTTTTAGGGCTTGTGATGCAGCCAGTGTGTCACAGAATTGTCACAGAGGGATGTTTTCAGTTATTTTCTTCATCAGAAAAGGGTTCAAACAGACCACACATTCTGTGTGAAAGTAGAAGATGTAACCTGTGGGAAAAGAAATTACTTGCTCTCTTTGCCAGTCCCGTGCATCACTTGCTGCTGCTTCTTGTGAAATGTGATAAACTGCTGAGAGCCCACAGACATCCTGGCTGAGGAAAGTGAGTGATGGCTTGTGCTGTTTTACACACTCACTGCAGTTTATTTCTAATTATTGCACAGCAGGATAAAATAATTATTCTGAGTTGTTGTTTTACTGCTTTTTTTCTGTTATTCTTCAGCAGTCCTGTGATTGGGAGTATTTGCAGAGTGGCAGGATGATATCTGAACAAAAGAAATGTACCCAAAAAGGATACTGGAATTGTGTAGGGAAGGATAATCTGATCACCAAGCCTGTGGTTTCACCGAGAGACCTTTTATATACTGTTTAAACCAGTGTAATCCAGCTTTCAGTGGGAACCACTACTAAGCAGCAAAAATCACTATCCTGATTGTTAACCTCAGCAAAATATTAAAGGATGAGTGAATAATGGGGAGAGCAAGGACCAAGTTGCAAATACTCTTACAAAGAGGATTTGGGAGACACAGTATGGCACAGGCACTCTGAGATATTCCAAATAATGAAAGGATCCCCGTTTTAGCTTTTCTTATCTGCCTGGAAGTACTGCAAGTTTCCTGTTTGCTGCAGAGGCCTCTGAGAGCTGTGCTTTGCAGGCAGTATGGGCCAGAGGAACTAGAGCTTCCAGCTCTGTATTCCGAGCAAGGCATTGTTGCACTTGATTTCAAGGTGATGTTGCTTTCTCTAAATTCTATAAACCGATGAACATTTCCGGTGCAAAACAATAGGCAAACAAGGTGAGACAGGGGTGTGAGATTTTCCATATCTCCTAAATGACAGTCACAATTTAATTTGTTATGTGAATGTGCAGTGCAAATAGTAACCAGGATGTCTTCTTTAATACCCCATTATAAAATGCATGTAGTTGCCTAATATTTTTGGCAGTGTGGACTATTAAGAAGTTGCTTCTCTCCTAACGGAAGACATATATAATAATTCCATTAATGCTTTATAATATTGCAAGCAGTTTGTTAAATACTGAAGTAAAGGGTTTTTTTCATTCACATGTTTTATATAATGTAATTGGAATCAATGGCATTTAGAAAAAAATTTAAAAAAAAACCCTCAGGACCAAAATACAGACCGTCTCTCCTGGACAAAGATTAACTCTGACTGGGTGAAAAGAATAAAGCATGTGGGCATGTTCTGTAAGAACCACTCACAAAGTCCAGGTCAGACATACGCTGTATGTTCTTACACTGTTGATTGTATCAAAAGGAAAGTTACAAACCAAAAGCAATAAGCTGTGTTTAAAATACACAGGAAAGAGAAATTTGTCAAGAATGGGCTGCTTTATTTAGGCTATTTACCTCAGACCTTTTAGGATCATAAGCTTTCCTTTCCTTTGGTGAAGATATTAAGTCAGTACTTCATGTCTGAAAGCATTACTGACTCATCACGAGTTTAAGTCTAGCCTGTTTTGGAGGTGAGAAACCTCTTCTGTTCTGTGCAGTGTGAGTTTACAGCAGAGCTGTTGTGGGTTAGGCTGTGTGGCACAGGCTGCTGCTGCTGTTCCAGAGCTGACGTTGTGGTCCTGGTGGCCTCGGGGGTGTATCATGGGCAGAGCCTGAGAGAACCTCACAGAGGGAGCCCTGGCTTGGAAATAACAGCTGGTGTCTCACCCCCAGCATCACAGCAGTGCAGTTCCTCTGACCTCAACAGAGTTGCAGCATTCATGGTTTTCAGTGACGTGGGAGCAAGACTGGGCCTATATTCTTTTAACTGGTCTATTTAGCAGCTCTTTTCCATATGCAGTCTCCATGCCAGTGACAGGAGCTTCCTGGAACTGACAGCAGACACAAAAGACCCTCTTCTCTAAATCACTGGACCTTAAGAATTTTGAAAGGATGTTACAACAAGCCTCATAATACACCATTGTCAGGCTCTCTCTGAAGAGGCCTGCAGTGGTATCATACCTCTAAGCTTTTCAGAGGGGGTGTGATGACCCCACATGGAAAAAAATACAAGAGTAATGGTTTGGGTGGCTATGAGGAATTTTATGGTACTACTTCCCCTGGCTGTAACTTGAAACCAGCTGGAGGCATTTAGTGCTAACTGAACTCTATATAAAGGGGCAGGCAAATATCTGAGCATGTATCCTGCAGGTTTTTTAGGAAGAGATCTTGCTTGTGAGTCTGCATTCTGGCTGCCTCTTTCTCACAGACAGGGGAGTGGTGAAAGAAGGTTTGTTTTATTTTCTCCTACATTTCTCTTTCTTCTTCCTACTCATTTTCCTCTTCCTTTGCAGCACAGCAGTTTTTCATGTTGCTGTGAAAGTGCCTGTGCTTGTGAGTAGAGTGAGCGCATTTGAATGGAAGAGGCCGTGGGTTTGGGAAGTCTGGAGCTGCAGCATTCCCAAGGGAGGGGCAGGATTTGCATTCCCTCCCTCAGCTCTGCTCAGGGATGTGCCTAAAGGTGTGTCTGTGGGATGGCAGTGGGTATCCAGGAGGGAATCCCCTCATGGTGAGGGAGCAGGAGTGGGGCTGTGCAGGCCTGACCTCCCGCCATGCCGCCTTCGAAGCACTTCCCGCCATTTTCCCTCAGCCCCGGCCTGTGGGACCACGGCTTTGCTTGGGGAATTTTGCTCAAGTTTTATGCTAAAGTCAGCCTGAACATGGGCACTGGGGTACTTGTTGATCAAACAATCCCATCTTGTGCAGAGTAAAAGTCAGTTTCATGTGTGCTGTCTTAAAATGCTTCTAAACTCAGTGAGCAGAAGCATTGCTCCATCACTTTACCTGAAATTGTGCCTTTATCAAGTTCACCTCAGATGACAACAAAGGGTTGAGTTCCAATTCAATTTATTTAGTTCTTCCCTGATACAGAGCTCAGTTATTTTCCTTTTCCAAGGTGTTTCCAAGCTATAGCTGTGGATGTTGATGTGGCCCTTGTTAGCCTGAGGAAAAGTGGGGGCTCACTTCCTGACTGGGCCACAGTGACAGCAGAAAATGAGGTTACAAAAATAAGGACTTGCAGACATCTCACCAGCAAGGACAGTTGGACATGGTCAGATAATTCTTCAGGTAAAATAGTGTGGGCCTTGTTCTGTTCTCCATGTGTGCTGTTGACCTTAAAGTAGGATCCTCTAACTGTAAATGCTGTACCACTTTTTGCTTTTTCTCAGAGGGTGAAAGTAAACATAAATGTGTAAATAAGTTTTAGTACTTGTTACATTGATTTTATATTATGTTGTACTTCACTGAACAACTGAGGTAACCGTCTTTGAACTTGCTGATCAGTTTACAAACACTGCAGGATCCTGTGGGTTTTTTATATGCACATACACCTATAATACAGGTATATTGTATTAGTAATGTGTGGCTATTGATAGCAGAGGAGGAGACTGAATTAGCAAGCCTACTCCCTACATTGCAGAGAAGAAAAATGTATGATGTTTCATGTCTGTTCATGCCTGTCATCATTTTGGTGGTGAGCCTTCCAGTTCCTTTCTAGCTGGTTTTCTTACAAGTGTAAGGTTTTGAGACAGATTGTGTCACAGACAGGAGCAAGAGAACTTTGTCAAACTTCGTTAGTTTATCTGTGTAGCATAATTTTTTTTCCTGAAGGGCCAAATAAAAATATTTTTTAAAACTGTACAAGTAACAAGATAATGACATAAATTGAACATCAAAACAAAGGATTTATTGTCTTGAATTACTTACTGTACTGCGTGTACAGATGTTAAAGGTGTTTTTAGGGAAATGGAAGAGAAGTTCTGGCACCTGCAACTGGCCCAAATTGTTTCATTTCCTTTTCTTTGCTGGTTGTATCTGTCTCTGTCCCATTCTCACTCCTGTCATGAGGGGGAATTAATATGTTTGCTTTCTATCACCTTGCTTTTTTGTTGGGATCATTGATTATCCTCAGGAAGCAGTGTGATGTGTGGGAATGCTAAGTCGACCTAAAAAATTAATAACTTTAGAGCTGCCTCAGTGCTCCAGTTAGCCCAGTGTTGTGTCTGGCAAGTTAACAGGAGAACCTCCTGTTTCTTGAGAGCCATTTCTCTCCACACATCTCCAGTTTCCACAGCTCTTCTGTTAAGGATATTAGAGGATATGTACCTGTTTAGTCGTTTAGGTGTCTATTTATGGACCTGTTGACTGGAGTTTGCTTAATCCCTTTTTGAACCCATGAACATCCTTTGCTTACAGAGTCTTGCGTGACAGCAAGTTCTAGAAGCTTGTAACCTGCTGGATAAAATGTCCTTTCTATTTAAATGAGTTGGTTGCAGTGAGTAGTGCCTTGTTCTTGTTTTGTAGGGTTGGGCAAACAACTGTTCTGCATTTAGTAGCTCATGAGTTTTTGTTATACCTGGTCATATCCACTACATATGCCTTCTTTCTGAACAGGGGACTCCCAGCCTTTTTAGTATCTCCATTTCTATCTGGTTGCCCTTTTTGACAGCTTGGTAATGTCCTCCTTAGTCTTTGGAGAGCAGATCACAGTACTAAAGTTGTGGGAGCGCTCAGGCTGTGAGGAGAAATGTCCTGCCTTCCTCTTTTTCCAGAGGATTCCAGTGATGTTGCTGGCTTTTTTTGACTGCTGTTGAACACTGAACCGAGGGCTTCAGAGAACTGTCAAGGATGGCTCTGGCTTCCAAGTAGGAATGTTTAGAATTGATATTGCCTTGAGGTATTACTACTTTACACTAAAGTCTATCTGCCAACATTTTCCTCAATCATTTAATTTTGTTATTGATAAACATGCTGAGTAACATCAGTCCCAGCACTGATCCCAGGAATTGCATTGCTGATTCCTCTCCATCTTAAAAAGCCTGTGAAGCATTACTCTTTCTAATGTTCACTCTCCAACTTCAATGAATTCAGACTTGCCAGATTGTGGTTTCCACGTTCCCTACACAGCCCTTCCTGCAGCTGGAAGTTATACAGGCAAGATTTGTGATTCTCAGGCACAGATACTCTCTGTAGCTCTGGCTTGCATACCTTGGCTAGTGGTCTGTAAATTCATATTTGAGTTTCCTCAGAACTTGTGTGAAAATTGTTTTGTCTCAGTGCTTTATTAACATCTTGCTTCCTTGTTCGGTCTGGTATTTCCTGATTTTATTTCAGATTGCTTTGGTTCCTCTACCAGATTTGCAACAGAGAGTGCATTGGATGTGGAAATCTCCCCAAAGATTTCATCAGTAAAGGCTGATGTAAAGAATTCCCTGAGTTTTTCTGCTACAACTGTATCATCCCTATATGTGCTTTATACACCTTTGTCATCCAGCAGCTGGGCTGCTTTTCCTAGCTAGTTTCCTGTCCTTGATGTATTTCAAGAGCTGTTTACTAGCACGGTCATCTTTGTTTGCAGGCAGTTTTTGGATTGTCTTTTAGCCCTTTTAATTTCCTGCTTACATTTTACTTGCCATGTTTTATGGTCTCCCCTGTCTTTACTTAAGCAATCCATTTTCTATGAGCTGACCTATGCCCTGCAATATTCTCCTAACTCTCCCTGAGTCTTCCTGCTTTTTGAACTGCTTCTTTTGAGTGTCCTCTTTTTTTCTTTTTTTTTTTTTTTTCACATCCTTACACGATTCCCTTTCTTAAAATTAAATAACTGTACATAGGTTTTGTTTGATGACCCTTACATCAGAGTTGTTCTTTGTGTTACTTAACAAGTAGCCTTAATAGCTTTCTCTGGTTTGGATGAAACTTAGAAGTTTCTTTTCCACTGGAGAGCTGTATATGGATCTAGAAAAATGATATATCATCCCTTTCTTTTGCACAGGGGCTAGTACTGAGTATTTCTAACATCCTTATGGTACTTGGTGTACAGCCCCTATTAATATTGTAATACTCTGTGGAAGCCATCTATCAAAACTGAAGGGCACAAGCTTTGTATGAAACTGTCTGGTGCTAATGGAGCTGGATATGTTATTGCCTTTTGCATGCATACAGTATGTGCAGTGGTGATGAAAACTTTGCACTTCTGAAATCCTGAACTAAATTACATCTAAAATTCAAACATGAATAAATGAAACATCCAACAGGAAGAGAGCCCTGCTTTTCCAGTTTTACAGACATGAAAGAAAACCTGAAGGAGAACACTCTATGGTTATATGAGAAGTCTCTGTGGACATGTTTACAAGAGCTCAAGTGTGTTTATATTCGTTCCTGTGCAATTACTGTAGGATTGTCCTCATTCCATAAGACATGTGTATGTATTTGAAGGAGGAGTACAGGTGTTTACTCTCTACAGATGCACTTTGAAGGACTGCTTGTACCATTGCAATCCAGCATTGAAACAGAATATGCAAACAAATTATTGCTGAATAATAGTGCTTGGCTTGTTGAAACTAATATTAATCAACGATACCTAGGTAGGTGAATAAATGTAGGTCCTGTCTTCTTTTTGCCCTGACCACAGGATTAAAGTCTTTGTGGTTTTTTAATTTTTTTTTACCACTGTGGCACACCCTGTCCCCTGCTAATTGCAGAATGCCTTTCATTCTGTAAATGGAAACACCTAAATTTGCAGAGTTCCTCTGTTTGAGCCTTTACTTAACCTGTGAGTGCTGGACCAATCTTGCTTCAAATCTAGCTATGTGTCTGTGCTTTGTTGTTGAAACTCTTGGATTTAAGCCTGCTACATTTCTTCCAGGACCAGAAAGCTGTTAGAAATGTATATGCTGTCTCTGGGTGATGACTTTACTGATGAATTGCAGGAGATCCCCATGCTATGATGAGCAAAATAATGAAGCAGAATTCTATATTTCTATAGTTACTGCAAAAAAAAAAAAAAAAAAAAAGAAAGTGAAATTGTCCAGAGCAATTTCTTCATCAAAGCTGACCAAAATAACATCTGTGGTGAAAACCTGTGCCTCATCACTTCATTGTGACACATGCAAGGGAAATGATGTTAAGTGAAACAGTTGCTTGTCATGAGAGGAACTGATCTTCATGATACAGAAGACTTCTTATAGTCCTGTATCTGATTAACCCATTCTCTTGAGTGATTTCTTATCAAGTGAAATTTCTGTGGCCGTCAGGATCTTTTGTGGTCCTTGACTTCTGTGGAGGGCTTTAGCTGTGGCATTGTTCTCACTGCCAGGCTTCAGAAGGATTTTCATTGTTATCTAGAGACATCTTCTACTTTGCAATTGGATGGTAGCTTTATATAGCTACTGCAGCCAGACTTCACTTGTCTAAAATTCAAGTATCAATAATTTCAACAGGATAATAATTCATTGCTTTCAATTAATTTTTAAACTGTACAGTACATTCCTTAATTGGGATTATTTCCAGGATCTCTACTAGAATGTTTCATGAGTGGTATGGTCAAACACATAGTCCTTAATACTTTCATCACTAGGTTTTAAAACACTTTACAAAGGAGTATCAGAGAGAATGGAGTTTGAAAGGACTTCTCTAAAGCCTGAAAAAAGGTAAGAAAGATTAATCTTCTGTTTTTATGTCTGAATGCAAAGTTATCTTATTCTAACTAAAATCAGTTTAGGAGGTTACTGAATAAAACTTGTGAGTGAACATACTTGCATTGCCTTTAAGGCAGGCTTAGCCTAGATTTAGCTTAATGTACCAGAAAAAAAACAAAAACCAAATTAGTCACTTAGAAATGCAAATGTACCCATGAGCGTGTTTAGGTATTATCAAATATTTAAACTCTTAGCTTTAAATTGCATGCTTGACATGCAGAATTTCTGAAGCTCACTGAAGAATTCTTGGGGAGTGAATTTTTTAGCCTAATTCACCGTGAGTCTCCAGTGTGCAATTCTTTTTCCCCCCTACTTGAAATTTAATATTAATTCTATTAGTTCAACTGGATTAATTAGCTAAAAAATATGTGCTTAGTTAAGCGGCAAGCCAAAATAATAATTTCTTCCAAAATGAGAGATTCAACTTCTGAAACTGTTTTTACATTTACTAGGATGACTTATTATACATACCTGTTCTACTCTGTTGATCAAGAAGGCTTTAGGTGCTTATAAAGTAGACATGAAGCTACTACAAGCTACTTTTGGGAGTTGGTAGCCTGAAAAAAATAACCCTTCAAACTTACTACATGGACCTGTAATAAGTCCTGTACCTTGCCCCTTCCAGATGACTGAGTTGAGGTCCAGTATCAGAATTTGATATTGTTATTTTGAACAGCTCTGGTTAACTTAAACTCAGAACAAGGATTGACTGCTCCCTTTTATATACTGGAGTTACATAGTACAGCAATTAACTGGGAGTTATGTTATGCCAGCTTGCTGCGCAAACACTGAGGAAAGCCTTGTCACTGCCTCTAAAGAGTTTTGTCCAAGATGATGAACAGCTGCTTGCTTCTAGTGCAGTGATATATCTACAGATTGATAGATGGATATGTATATAATTTTTCTAATGGGGAGCTTTACTGAACTAATAAAACTGAGTATTTGTGATATGTTTGTTTCTTTAATCTCGGGATTTACTGTACTTCTACTTTTACTCTGCTGCTTTTCAAAAGTGTGTGTCATTTCATTCATTTTGTACCATATTCAATGGTGTTGTTAAGACAGATATCTCAGAAAGTCCTGTGGAGTTTTTTCTCATTTGAGAAAGATAGGCAGCCATAATCTCATGTCACACCTTTTTTTTTTCTTTTTTTTTTTTGTGTTACTATTTTTTCCTCCCGAGTTGTTTCCTTTCCTCATACTGTAGAATAAAAGCATTTTCAGCTTTAGATTTCTGCAGCTTCAGTTTCCAGCCCCGGGGTTTTGGTATGTGTCTGAGATAACTTTAGCATCTGGTACTGCTGGGTTTCCTCTGAAGGTACTTCTCAGTGTGATAAGAAAGCTTGTAACCCTCTCAAACTGAACTTTGTAGGGGTTTTGGCTATAATGTGCATATATGTATATATTGATATTTTTTTAATCTATTTTCCCCAGTCTCCAAATCATTGTCATGCCCCATTTAATTCTCTCCAGACTTTTTCAATGTCCTTTTAAGGACAGGAGTGAGGTGGAAGACATTTTCCATTATGTGCTTGTGCGTCAGTCTGAGAGGCCTTGCTTGAGCTTCGAAGTTCTCCAGAATGGTAAATTTAAACCAAACACTGGGGAACAAAATGCTAATGCTGTGTGCTTTTTAAAGAAAAAAGGAGGGGAAGATCTAACTAGGCCCTGGGGATCCATCTTCACTGTGCCTTATTACCACAGCTTTATCCTTTCCAGTTCCTAAAGATGCTGTCAGTATTGAACTCTAATGACCTGATTAATGCATTGGAGGGATGCCTATAGATTGTGGTATTGATATTATTTCCAGATGGCTTCCTGGCAGGCAGATTGGCAACAAGATGTCATCTTTGTGGTGATGAGGAGGAAGAGTGTGGATATTTTACTTTTTATTTTAATGGAGCTTGTCTCAGCAAATAAATACCGGTCCTTAGGTCAGTTGGTCTGAAAAACAGTAGCCTTGTGGTAAACTGAATTCTGTAGATTTATTGGAGTCTATAGAGTAATACAGGAAAAGGATATGATATCTATATTGCTTGCAGAGACTTAAGAGCCCTGTAATACCTGCTCCTCCTTCAGTCAGCAGGGAGCTGTCTTTTGAAGCTGCATGTATCCTGTGCACGTGAAATCTCTGGGATAATCCCAGCCGTGTTTCTTGGGGCAAATACTGGATTTCACAGGATTTAATTCAGAGAATTGAGTTCAAGCAATAAAGCAGGCAGCAGCTGTTAAAAATTCCTGAAACACCCCTGCTTAGAATTTTCCTCCTGTATTTTATGCTTCAACCAGGCAGCATTGATCAGGCTCAATATAGACGAGAAAGAGTTAAATTGAATTACCGACAATATCCAGTGGGTCAGACTGAATGAGCTGCCCTTTTGTGACAGCAGTCTAGTGTCCTACCCACTTTTCTGACCCACAAAAAATTGCCTTTTTTTTAGTGACAGTGTTTTGTGTGCATGATGGCCACATGTACAGCTGGTTCCATTTAACCCATGAGACTAAAATGTGAGGTAGCTTCTTATTTTTATTGTTAAAGCAAAGATTAACCTCTAATCTCCTTTTTCTTACACGAGGATTTCTTCTATACATCAGTATATAAAGTGCAGATTTGTTGGGCAGAAGAATCAGCTGGGAGACTTGGAGTGTCACAGTGAATCTGCCTTTGGATTTGAGTCCTCTCAGTACTAGAAAAATGTTTCAGTTCCCTGAAGGGAAAAGAGACAGATTCAATAAACTGAAAATTTGCTTTTTTTTTTTTTTTTTTTTTTTTTTTTTTTTTTTTTTTTTTTGGTGGGATTTGCAAGCTGTGTTGTTTCAGCGCTTCTAGCTAATTTTAAAACCAGTTCAGCTCTCTGGAAAAGCTCTTGTCTGTGCCAGCAGTATTGTCCATTTGTTTTGTGCATCCCAGCTTACATAGAAATTTCCCTGAACTTTTTCCTTCCACCTTCATTGCATTCCTGTTTTCACATGCATAAATGCCTGATACTGCCTATGGACATGCCAGGGCACAATTTTCTTCTTTCTTACCTGTTGATCCCTTTTAATGTCAGAAGAGATTGAGGTGGAATGAGATGTGTTTTGATGACTTTGAGACCGCACATGCCCCCCCTGGTTTGCACAGAAAGTGCTTATGGAGGAGGATGCTCTAAAATGTTATTGCGCACACTTTGACATTCAGCTTAGGGAGAACGTTGTGCTGTTGAACTTCCTGGGCTAGAAGAGAGGAAGATAATAAACTGCTATAGGAATAAGGCCTTGGCCAGAGTTTCAGGCCTTAATAACAGTTTTTTGCTATGAGGAAGCTCTGAAATTGCAGTGATTCTGAGCCAGGCCGTGCTATAAATCTGAGATGTTGGAGACAAGTTGCTCATAATGTTCTCTGAGATTTTTTTAGAGACAATGTGGTTCCTATTGCAGTATGCCTCCTCATTCTAGGAGGACTTGTAGCTGATTCTACTACTGCTGACATCAACAATGCTGCAACCCCTTATTTTTTCTCTTAATCAGCAAATATTTTTTTCTCCTAGACTGTGAAGCAGTGGTTTCTTTTTAGACATGGGCTTCTGCACCGTACCTCTAGGCTGGTAGGGTGCAGAGTAGCAAGAAGAGGCTCATGGTTTTGACTAAGTTCCATTTTTCTATTTCATTTAAATTCAGTTTGTGACCTGTCCTTCATCAGCTTCGCTCCTGAGATCTACATTGCTTCTTTTTACAGCCAGATCAGCAAAAACACCATAGGAGTTCAAAATGATGGATATAGACAGAACATGAGAAAGACAACTCCTTCTGTCATAGCTCTAAACCAGCTAAATCCCTAACGTATGATTTGTGTCTTGGTATATCTGGCCAAATGTTTCCATGCCATAATTAATGGCAACTGCCTGGTGATCAGTTTCTAGTGGAAGGATCAGTAAAGCTTTCTTTGGGAAAGCTTTTGAGGAAAACCAGTGTTCATTTCACCACTTAAATTGTCTTTCGAAGACCCACAGTAGCCTGAAAAATACAGAAGCAACCCAAGTCTTGCTCTAGTTGGAATTAAAAAATGGAATTAATGTGGACAGAAAATACATATCAGTGTCATTGGCTAGTTTCTTCCATCGGAGAATAAATTGGGTTCATTGCTATAGATGTTTGAGAGGGGCAGGAAATGTCTTGGCTTGGTCCATCTAAACCAAGGAAATCTGAAATAGAGATTTATGTTCCCAGTGTAATTCTTAGAGTTGTGGGCAGGGAGGGAGAAAAGGAAGTGTATTCAGTGGTATGAGGCTAAAGGCAAATTGCCCAGATCTGCCCTCAGAAATGTAAGCAAAACTTCCAGTAGTTTCAGAGACAACTGCATGAAATAATGAGAGGATAATGTGGTGCACAGAAGTATCCAACTCCAGCACTATCCTTGCAGTAAATGAGACTCAGGTAGGCCTGTCCAGCCTTATTTACAATGGCTGTGCCTTACAACCTCTTTGGCAGTCTGACAATTAGGTGAAGTTAGGGTTCTTTATTTAGAGGGATTCTGCTCTCTGCCATATTTGAAGTGTTCTGATTTCTCACCTGAGAATGTTAACTGTTCATTTTGCATCTATGACTGTTGTACCTCTGGTTATCATATCCTCTCAGTACTCAGAATTACTTTAGCATTTTTCTGTTTGGTTTTGGTGGTTTGATCTCAGTTAACAGCGGCTAGCAAGAGTGGCGCTCAAACTCAAAAGAGGGATGTTTATCATGAGATAACAAAATTAACCTGGAGGTTATGGTCACATGGAAGTTAACCCAATTAGGTTGCAAAGGTGCAGCTTTTGGTGTGGAACTGTTGCTCTCCAGAAGCACCGCTGACTTCTCACTGTACCTCTCTGCTGTCTGTGCAAGAGGAGGTGGGAGCACTGATGACATTATTCCCATAGTCACGCCCTGATTTTACCCAGTGAAAAGTGAGCTGCACCAAAAAATTAAATTAGCGCAATTCTTCCTACTTCCTCACTTTATATCTCAGCTTTTAAGTTCCTGAAAATCAGCAGTGTGTTTAGTCCTCTCCTTGGCTGTACCTCATACTTGTTCCTCAGTAAACCAAAATTAGCTGTACAAAATATTACTTAAAGTTCATTACTGTGATTTGGCATGTTTTACACCTCTCAAAAGCTGTTAGGTGGTATATTATGAAGAGAGTAAATAAAATAATTACTCGTCTGCAGAATCAACATATGAAAGCAACACGTTTTTCTGTGAGGTTCCTAAAAGTAATTTCCATTTGAAGTATCAACTGGGGTCTAGTGGGCATGGCCTGTGAATTGTGCTGTGCTTCCACCAGAGAGCTTGCTCAGTTAAAGCCTAGAAATAATGCAGTAAATTTATAAAGGGGAAGGTTTGAGGCATTGCCTTTCTTCCAGTTTCACCTTCTAGTAAAGCCTCAACGCACACACAGGTGCTTTGTCCCAGTAGAAGCCATAAGGAGGCTTTGAAGCTCATTTCCATCGTTAGTAGTAATTGCCTCTATGTTTATACCAGTCCCCTTGGGAGCTGTGAGAGCCACAGCATCTTAGGCTACTGTGTTGCTGTATCTTCTGCTTCCTCAGCCAGCCCAAAATACCTAAGGTAATAAAAGAATAAAATTAAATTGTTTTATGACTCCCATTCATCTCTGCACTGAAGTTTTGTGCAAACTGATAAAACTCCATCTCTCCTCACACTAGAAAGTATCGGAAAATCCCCTTAAAATGTCTCTTGGAGCCTCACTTTAAATTACAGTTTTGGGCCATATTAAAAACTCAAAAGGTAAATAATAGTTGTCTCCTGTCTATTTAGGTGGAGAACTATAGCATGAATTTTGGTTACTACTGCAGGGGCACTTGCAGGATTAACATTTGCTGGTTTGCAGAAGAATTGCTCTGGTTCTTGCCTGTGCACCAGATTTGGATGCAGTGAGGTCAAACTCAGATTTGCCTTCTTTCATTTGCATAATGTAACGTTGACACTTCCCAGCTCCCCTCCTGTTCTCTGTTCCCCAAAAGTATTCTAATATTTGGAATTTGTAAACACAGGATTTTGGATTCCGTATGCATCTGGAATTGATAAACTGTTGGTATTACTGAGATGTAACTCTTTATACCTCTAACCTAGGAATGCTCTTGAGAGAACTCACAGGCGCATCTGATGTAGATGCAGGCAGATTCTAAACAGCTAAAACCAAAATGAAAAAGTTGCTGCTGAATGAGTGGAATTTTCATTGAAAACCATGTACCCTGGGGGGCAGGAGGGGGGAATAAAAATGGTAGAATCCGTTTGGCAGTAAATGCAGCCATAATATTTTTGAGCCAGTAACTGAAGAGGTGTGAGTCAAATAAAGCCTGTCAGATGGCATTAGTGGGAGAGAGAACCTTTTGGAAGAGATACGATAGTGAAGGCAAAAAAAAAACCTCACCAAGCAAAAACCTCACCCCTAACAGAATCTTGGATTAGTTGAGGTTCAGTGAATGGCTTTGTTAAAAACACAAGAGAAGAATTTAAATAGAGAAGGCCTGATAAGGTGCAGGGCATCAGAGATCTGTTTCCATAGTGACAATGTTCAAACAGAGGCCTAGAAGGGACATGAATACCATTGCAGATGAACTCCATAGAAGACACCCATCTGCCAGTGGGGATACTCCTGTCAATTGTCTGAGGTTTTTCCCTATTAGTTAGATTTGGGGTAAAGGTGGTGAGGGGAAAACAAGGCTTAGACAAACTACTGACTTGACAGACTACTGCTTCTTTCCATCTCCTGATTGCTGCATTTAGCATGTCCTCTCCACTTATTTTTACTTTTGTAAATTTATTGTCATAATTGTTAAAAATTGCATTCAAGTGTTTAGAGAAAAGGAATAGACACCTCCACCTCTACTTGCCTACTGAGGCAAACACCACTTTACACCAGTGTGGGATTAAAATATGCATGCTCCTTTTACATCTTTGTTTATTCTCCTTTGATAAATAGGTGCACTAATCTAAATCAGCTCCTTGTGAGGGTAACATGGTGCATTTCATGTTTTGTGTTGCCCACTGTCCTGATCATCCTGTACTGGAAAATTCACCAAGCATCAACATCACCTTGTTTTCCTAATTGATGTTTTTCCCTTTGAAAAGGAAGGTCAAGCTATGGTTAGAAAAGAGCTGTTTCATGTAACAAATATTGTGGCGTTTGAGTCCTTCCTTCCATTTTTCTTCTCAAAATTCTGTGGATTTTTCTTAGTTAAGCATTCTCTGTAAAGAAGCACAAACACCTTAAGCTATAACTGTATAGAACAGATTTTAAGATTAAAAGCATACCAGTCATGTCTGTCTAAACCATGATACATCTTGAAAACCCCATAATCTTTCACTAAAACTGCAGCAGTTCATGGACTTGAACTTCTTTAGTATGGGCTATATAAACAACCTAGTAAAAGAAATTTATGTAGAGAAATGGTAGAAAAAAGTTTTTGTGGGTCTTCAGCAGCTTGACTTCATTGCATAAAAGACTGAGGCAGTATGGAAGAATTGATTTTTATGAGAATGGCCGGGTTAAGACAGATCTCAATCAGACATGAGCAGCTTCATACTTTGGATGGATCAGCTCATGCTTATCATTACCATGACAATTCTTAAAGTGTTTGAGACCATATGGAGTCATTGGAGTTGCATCTAGTCTGGATCTGGTCATTAACCTGTTTTCATCCAAGAACACAAATAGATTGAATTGGGAATGTTGTGCACTCTTGACCTTAAGAGTTAGGGAGAATTACCTAGGGAGGAGTTTTGGCTTTATTGAGGTAAATGTATTAAATTTTGACCCAAAATTTTACCTTTAGTTGACCCAAAATTTTACCTTTTAAAGTAACTTGAATGCATATTGCAAAATACTAACTTTTTGTATGTTGATTCAATAGCTCCTTTATGAAGACACATCCCAAAGGTACTCAGAAGCAGAGGGAAGAAAAGCAAATAACAGTGAAAGTGCAGTGTCTTGGCATGAACACACTAACTTTACACATACTATTCTAGTTAGACTGTGTGTTTGTTTTGGTTAAGGGAACAGGCTAGTACAAATGTCCTGTAATGGCATAGATTTGAATATATAACTTAGACTGTGATGATGACATTAAACTTGGAAAATAATTCATTAAAATTGGATATTTTTGCAGGAACTAATTATGTTTTGTAATGAAATCCATTTTTACATATTCCATGGGGTGTTTTTTCTCTCAGTCATAGCCCCTCTGAGTGCCAACAGAGCAGATTATACTCATTAAATTCTTCCCCTTTTCCACTCTTACATTAAAGGGGAGAAAAAAGTTTACATTGAAATTTCTTATTTTATTTCCTGGGAGGATTGAGAGCTGCAAATCACAGCCACCAGGGCAAAAGTTATTTCTCTTCAAATGGCATGGAAGAAAATGTCAGTTTTAACTAAACTCTACTTTTAATGAAAGATGTTATTTTACTCTGTGCTATTGTATTTAATTTAAAATTCTGTAAATTAGCAGGAAACTGAAAATTTAACTCTTCAGTTTCACTATTTCCTTTTCTAAGAGATTTCATTGGTAAGTGTATCCTACTCTAGTGATGGATTTACAAAGATTTTGTATTTAGTTTTGCTACTGAGCTGTCAGTCAATTCACAGCCTGCAAGTGCTTGAAGGGGAACTACAACTACGGATCACCCAAGCTTTTCTCAGTAGTGGCAGATTGAAAAAGGAGGGGCAGTGTCCACACGTTGCAGCTTGAGTGGTTCCTGTTGAAGCTTGTGAGTGTAGTGCAGCTGTGAAATTTGTTGCCCAGAAATGGAAGTTCTTCTTCAAGCAAGATTTTGGGTTAGGGATGTGTAGAGATCCCTTCCAGCTAACATTTCCTGGGACTTAACCATTATGTTATCTGTTTTTTGGTTTACTTCTTTTGTCCTCATCCCTGAGTAAGGGAAACACCTTTTACAGCATCTCACTAAACTGGTGAACTCTGTTCACCAGTTCATTGAGTCAGAGAATTGTTTGGGTTAGATGGGCCCTTAAAAATCATCTCATTCCAAACCCCCTGCCAGGGCCAGGGCCACCTTCTACAGGACCAGGTTGCTCAAAAATCCAGTTATCAGTTTATAAATGTGGACAGCTCATTTATTGGAAAGTTTCTGAAGCAGTCTCTACCATTCCAATTCTGCACTGTTCTGGATCTCAGCAAGTAATGGTACATTTTTATCATCTTTTCATATGTGGGATTTTTTTTCTGATGTGACAAACAGTCTTTCTGTTCATGGAAATTCTATTGTCTTACCTCTCTTATTCTCCTCAACAAAGAATTTCAGGAACTCAACCTAGAATATATTATTAAGACACCATGTAGAGAGGGATCTTTGAAAAGTTGCATCTTGGAAGAAAGAAAGATATTCAAAGTCCAGATTCTGGTCCTTTTGAATGTAATGGGATTTTATTTTCAGTCCTGATCAAGATCCCTCTGTGCTTGGGTGGATGCTAGAGTAATTAAAAAGGGAAAGGTATGAGAACAGGGGGGTAGGGGGACAGGAAGGAGGAGGTGAATGTTGTCATTGGTAACTGCTGATACTTAAAGTGTGGATCCAAGTTCCTTCAGGACTGAAGATCAGAAACATGTTTGTGTTGCTTTATAAGCACTAACAGCAGATACAGCTCCTGGGCTAAGGAGTTTGCACTTAGAAACACAAAGGTCCCATCCTTTTATAAGTAAAACATGAGGAACTCTGTCCTGGAAAGATGAAGTACCTTAACAAAGGTCCCTGTAGTTACCTCCTTTCACAGAAACTGATAGTGGCACAACTCATGTATTCTGAGTCCAGGGCATTACTGCCAAGTCATGCTTTTCTTTCCCTAATGATTTCCAACAGTCTGGTCAACAAAACAGAGAGCTGGTTACCAGGGAGCCGGCAGAGCCTGTGCCTGTGCGATGGAGCGAGTGCATGTGTGGATTTGCTGCATAGGATAAAACCATGGTGCTGTCCTCCAAGAGCCTCTAGAAGTATTTTTCTCTCACTTGCTGTCCAGGCAAGCAGCATTCCACCTGTGGATTTGGTACCTTAGAAGTTTCCTGAGCCAGTTGCTGTTTTGGAACCTGCTGCTGCATGTGCAGAACCCGGAAGCTCTCTGTGGGTGAGCAAAAAGCAATCTTTTCCAAGCACCCTTTGAAGTATATTTGGCTTTTAGGAGTAGATTAAAACTGTCAATTTCTCTGAGTTAACACTGAAGAACTAGGGAATTAGAAGCTTTCTTCTACTTCCAAAGGAATCTATTTTAATTTTGCTTGTTCTGGTTATTCAAAATGAGAAAATTATTGGAAGTCCTTTTGCAAGAGCGAAAAATCATAAAAGGCAGTGAATGATCTTGCAAAGCAAGTGTCCCACTGTAAAACCTGGCAACGGTGGGGTTTTTTTTCCTTTGTGTAGGATTTTTATTTATATTCTCCCCTCCTGTCTGTAGTCTCCCCTTTAAGTAATATGGAAAATGCTGGTGCCAAATAAAAGCTAGATGAAATATTGATAAATGTGGGAATTGCTTAGAACAGAGGCAAATTAGAATACAGCTGGTTTTCATCTTTTCTGTTAACTTGGGAGGTGTGTGTGTGTGAAGCATTGAGGCTACTGGTTTATATCCATATATCATGCTCTTGGAGAAGGGGGGAAACGAGTGCTAAGAGTGAGAATTGAACACACAGCTTTTCTTGAAGCTTCTCTTCATTATAGATCAACTTATAAGAAATGGAGGGAATGTTTTTGGCAGCTTTTTGTTCCTCTATACGTCAAATACCTCTCAGTGCTAGGGATGGTATGAGACTAGTTCATGGTATGTTTTCTTCCCAAACCAACTTTCTACTTGAAAAACTTCATAGAATTGGAATGAATGTTTGCCTGCATATACAGCATTGCTGGTATGTGGTGCTGCGATTTGTGCCTGGGTTAATTCTAGACAGATTATCAGAAAGTATTGTAGTAATAAATACAACTAGGGATTTGAGAACCTGCATGCAGTATGCTAATGAAACATGTAATTTAAATTCTTATGTAGAGCAAAGGGGTTTGGCATTGCTGTGGATAGCTCTATCAAACTGTCAGTTCCACGGGTGGCCAAATAACAAAGTTCAGAATAAACCAGAAACAATTATTCTGGTATTTTCATAACTTGTATCCGCAGCTCTGACTATAACTCAGAAAGGCTTGATAGAACTGAGGATTCAGAGATGTGCAGAAACTCCCTAGGTATGGAATGATAGCATAGGACCAGAGGGTAAACTAGGACTCTCCAGTTTGAGAAAAAAATCTTGGTTGGAGGCCAAGGGTGTCATAAAACCAGAAATTATGTGGAGAGGGTAAACAAGGAATAATCAGACATAGTTTCATTTGAATAAAGGGAGAAGTTAGTAAGACTCAGACAACAAGCTTCCAACAAATTGTCTTACGTAAATATTTTTTACTTTTTTTTTCTTTAAATACAAGGCATGTGAAATCTATTGTGGAACTCACTACAATAAAATGTCAAGAAGGTCAAAAACTGGGTTCAGGAAGAGGTTAAATTAATAGAGGTTAAACTCAGGGACTATGAAACGTGATGGTCTGACTTCTTAAGTCCATAAACTGCTGACTGCCAAAAGCCAGGAGGGTGTATTTGGGAAAGAATTGCTGTAAGCTTACTCTGGCTTTGTGTTCTTTCCCAAGGCAAGTGCTACTGATGGTCACTAGAGATATGATATGCATAAGAATGAGACATTGGGGCATTTTTGTGGCTTGCTGTCCAACATCTCTGGCTGTCTGACTTCATTTACAGACAATGATAGTTTGGTAACGTTGCACTTAATGATCACACTGCATCCTATCATTTATTCTCTACTCCTTTCTTTATACATTAAGGCTCTCAGTAGTCTGAGGGTCTCTCCCTGTCTGCTAGAACTTCATTCAGGAATTTCTCAGTTACCCATTCGGTGTGGCTTATCAACTTAATCAGAACGATTTCTTTGTGAGATGCTGATCTCAATTCTGTTTTATCTCTTCTGTAGCATCTATACATTCACTTCTGTTTCACTTGCTGTTGCTTTAATCATCTTGGAAGCCTTTTCCATTTCTCTTTATTGAAGTTATTTACTGTTGTTATCCAGGTACTTTAGCTGTTGCTTCCCTAACTGGGACCCATGCTTCTCTCTAGCTAACCTTTCAGATTGTCCATTTTGGGTTCTAAACCCTCCTCCCCTGGAATAATGGGTGGGGGGAGTTTCCTGCTTTTGTCATGAAAGGGATGGAAGTGTGGTGCTCTGGTTCATGTTTGTGAATTTGAAGGAAGTGGTACTGTAAGCTGTTAGTTCTGTAAAGCTCCCTTGACTAGTGACAGACAATTATTGTATTTCACATGGGCAAAATGCCTTTGAGATGGAGTTGTTCTGGAGTTTGCTTGTTTGAATCTGTAACTGCCAGGAGGGAATTCCAGATCAATGCCAGTGTCCCATTAGTGGTGTGTGAGGCACTGTGGCAAAGCTGCAGGGCAGTGCAGGTTTGTTAACCTTTGCAGTGCTGTGCTCAGAAAGTCTGGGTTTTTTTTGTTTTTGTTTTTTGTGGGTTTTTTTTTGGTTTTTTTTGTTGGTTTTTTTTTTTTGTTTGTTTGTTTGTTTTTGTTTTTTTGCTGCTGTCCCAGAGACTGGGAGTGGGAACTTGGAAGTTTCCCACTGCAGTCAATAGGAAACCAGCAAGTACTTAGGAATGAGAATTGCTTTGCTTTCTGGGATCTGGCCCACTGCCTGTTTTGGTGGTTTGTGTCATAGTCCAGCTTTCACACTCCTCTGGGGGTGGAGAGGTGACAGCTTTCCTCGCTGGCCATGGACATTAAAATACAGCTCACATATGGTGTGAATGTATGCAACCCCAAGCAAGCCATTAGGGAGCAGAGAAAATGTTTGTGCCCTCCTAAGAAAGCTGTCTTGCTGTAAAATGCTGTCCTGATGAAAACTATAGGTAAACACAGGACTTCTGAACTGGTGAGACAGACATCCCCTACAAAAGAACTGGGTAAAATTTGGGGACTGGACAGATACCACAGTTATACTCTATTTTCTGTGAGTAAGTTTCTAGCTTTGGGAGTTGTGGAGAGATGTTTGAAAGAGAGCAGCCACTGCTGCAGCCACCTGAGTTGGCAGGCAGCCTGAAACAAGAAGCCCTGAGGTGCTGAATTCCTCTCATTCATTCAATGGATGGCTGATTCCAGTGGCACTGATACAGCTTTAAGGTGAGCATTAACTGTTTCATTGTGCATCACAACAGCTAGAAAAACAGAAGAGTGTGTAATGAGGATGAGCAGTGCTGTGTTTGGCACTCTAGTACAGCTCAGGGTGAGCTAAACATTGGCTCCTGAATATCTGTGCAGCCCCAGTCTGCTCAATCAAACATTAGCTAGTGATGAGCAGCAGCAAACAATGAGAAGTATGAAGTGAGTAAAAAAAATAGGAAAAAGAGACCTTTGTCATAACATTTCATTTTTGCCCGTGGGAGGTCTCATGCTCACCAAATTATTTTTTGTCCTTGGCAAGCACAAAGGTTTTGTCTACTTGCTGGATCTGGGGTTGTTACCTGTCTGGTCTGCTGGAGAGATGGCACACTCTTCCTACCTGGTAAAGAGGAGTTTGAGATAGGGGTGTGCCTGTGTTACTAACAAAAGTAAAGAATAATTTCTATGCCTCATTTGGAGTAAAACTTTACTTTGAGAGGAACAGTGCTGTTGCTGTGTAACCTGACTCCTGGGTAATTTGTGTTCACATTAAAAATGGCTTTGTGCTCATCTGAGATAGAAAACATGGAGGACATTTACACTAAGTTTATTAAAATAAACCATTAATGAAGTTAATGAAATAATAAAATTATTTTAAAATTATTAATTAGCTAATAAAATAAAATTTATTAAAATAAACTATTCTGAGAGGCTGAGATGCATCTAGAAATCTCCTTTCTCTTTCTCTGTATCAAACATGGCTTAATTCCTCTAATTACAGATATTGATATTTTTAAATTGCTATTATGTTAAAGGATTTCAGTGTCCTAATTTGAGGAGGAGACTGATAGTCTCAGAGTTCTTAAGTCTGGAATGAGGTCAAGTGATATGAAAGTAGAAGAGGAAAGTAGTAAAGCTTTGCAAGGTATTCGGCATAGTTACTTTATCCATGAAGAGGAGCCCCTTGGATTATCATGCAGGTCAGATCTGCAGAAGCAAGGATAGACAGACATTGGAAACTGTCAACAATGTGGGAATGTTAATTCAAATATTTATAACTGGTTATAGCAAAATCCTCTTAGGCTGTGTCCTCCCTCTCTCCTTTTACTAAAGCTTCTTGAAAGCAGATTCTCCTTGTCCAAATCTGTCTGGACATTAATGACATGTTAGATTTTTTCCAAGAGTCCTGGAAGATCAAAGAGCAGATCTAGCCCAGAATACATCTGCTGGACAACATGAATTCTAGTAGTGGGCCTTCAACAGGACTCTAGTTACCCCAGGAATTTGAATAACTCCTGGGTTCATTATCCTGGGTGCCCACTGCCAGGCACTGGCCTTCTGGACTGTTCTAGAGGTTTTTCAAACCCAAGGGGTCTGTTAACACAAAGTCTACCTTTTGGTTAGAAACTCAAACCTACAGTGAAACCAGGCAATGCAGCTTTCTTGTGCACATGTAAAACTATCTCAAGATCACTTTAAAATCTGCCTAGTTTCACACTCCGCCTTGAGTCATTCTTTTCCCCTGGGGTATCACATATACTTTCCAAATAAAGGGGCCAAATGCTGTGAAACTTATTGGAAACATTTAAAAATTTTGACCTGTTCTATGTTCCACTTGTTCTTGTTTTTCTTAGACTTTCTACAATTGATAATTCCCTTCAGTCTGTCCCATGTTCTTCTAATCAGTTCCTGCCTAGATCTTTTTCCATTTGGCTGTTCTTGCAGACTTCTGATCTTGTTGCCACATTTTCATGGCTTGTGTTATAAATTTTTTAAAGGGTGGCCAGTATTTCCAAACTTTCCATATTCCAGTGTCTGAATCTGAGAGCTGCCCAACCCCATAAGCTGATGCAGTGTCTGCTACTGCTCTATCAGATCCTGCTGATCTTGCAGAGCTAAATCTGTGCATCCCACCTCAGAGATGGCTGCACTCCAGGGCTGGGTGTAACAAGTCATATGTAAAACTACAATACCTGGAAAGCAGTTTGGGACAGAAAGGATATATGCATGTGTCAGATATTAATGCTAGTGTTCTGGAGGCCTCACTGTCCCCCAGTAAAACAGGTCCAGATACTGGCTTTGTTTCTCTGTGGCTGAATTTGGCCAAGAGCATTCCTATCCAACTTCTTAAGTGGCTTAAAAACATTGAAATGAATTGCTTTAAACACTAATAAGTAATTTCTATTACTGAGAGGGGTGTATTCACTGCCAGCATGGTACTGGTGCTGAAAGTGGATTACATTAGCCTTTTGTTTGAAATCAATTGAGTTTACAACTCCACTTCAAAGCCTTTAGAGTTTTAAAATAGAGCCAGCAGAAACTGTTTAACAAGTCAATGCTGCCCTGTGATTTTCATTGTTCTAGCTTTAGTTGTGAGAGGGAAAGACTTCATTTTCCTCTACTTTCACTTTACCCGGGGAGTGTGGTGCAGTACAATAAGCAGCCCATTCAGCTTTGCCTCACCACTGTGTGCTGGGCTTTACCTAGGCACAGATGCCTCCCTTCACATGGCACTGCAATTCCTCCTGCACAGTTTGAGTGTGTTCTCACTTTAAAGATTGATTTATTATGACTTATTATTAGATTGCATTGTCCTTTTTGGATTGCTGCATTTTTCAAAACTTCAGTTATGATGAAGAACCCCTTAAAAGGAATTTATCGAAGAGGGGAGCCCTATAGACTTCACACATTAACTTCTTATTTCTTTTGTATAAAGGGCAGCACATTCTTTCAGTGACCCAAGAAGAAAGAGCAAGAGTTTAAGGGAAAACAAAAGCAAGGATGTAAGCATGGATGATACCCTAACATTTCAAATGAGTTTACAGACACTGTGTGTTTTCTTGTGAATCTAACAAACCAGGAAGCTATATTTAAACATCAACTACTTCTGAGGTGGGGGAGGTGTTTTCCTTAAGGGCTTCTCTTTAACCCTCACACAATGAAGAGGCTTCTGTCAATATAAAGAGACAGAAGGGGGAGCAGAGAGGGAGAGGGTGAGTACCATTGTTTCACCAAATGTTTGTCTTTGCTTTCTGATATGTGACTTCAGCAATGAGAAAGATGAGGCAAGGTACATTTTACCCTAGTGAAGGGCTACATCAGTTTTTGTCTGCTTTTTGAACCTGCCTTGATCTGTATTGCTCCAGCTAAGGAGAAAAACTTCTGTATTTCTCAAGGTCCACTGACTTGGAAGAAGTTGAGATGAAACACAAAGTCTATGGAAATAGAAATCATAGCTGTTTCTTTTTTAGGACTGAGTATAATTTGTAGTTTGAGGAGAAAGTATAGGGACTGGGTCTGTCTGTCAAAAATGTAACTGGGTCAGTCTGTCAAAAATGTAACAGGTAATGAAGAGCAACATGCACTTTTGAAATTGAGCCTGACATATACTGAGCACGAGGGTTTTCCTTCTGTTCCACAGAAGGAACCCCAGACAGTTCTGGATTCTCCCCCCTCTTTTCCCTTGAGGACAGGAGAAAGGGGAGACACAGACTCTTACTACTGAAAGACCTTTTAAATGCATTGAGATGCTTCCCATGCAGGAAGTCATACGAAGACTGAGGTGCACAGGTGGCCTTTGTATGATTCCAGTAGAGTCTGAAGCAGAGTCTTCCACAGACTCTGAACACCTGTGCACTCCTGGATCCCCATTCCTTTGGGGTAAGTTAAGGCTGGTTTTGCACTTTTTTCTTTGATTAGAAATTGTCTCCTTCACACTATCCTGAATGAAATACTTTAGCTCTGACAGAGGTACTGTTTTCTAAAACAGTTTTACCAGAGAGGTTCTTACTCACTCCACCCCATTAACATCCTGTCTTTAGAGGAAAAAAAAAAAAGAGACCTTGGTTGTCATGTTCTTACACGTGGTTTCTGTGGCACCTAACACAGACATGTAACAGCTCTGCCTTGCTGCCATGAAGATAGAAGAAAACAGAATCCAAGTTAGAGTGGTCTGACAGCATGAAGTGCTGAAGTTTTGAACAGCCCCGTGGCATTTGCTGCTCAGGGCTTCCTTGTTCATATAGCAAATGCACAAAATACTAGTGATGGAGCCAAACAGGCCTCCTTGTGTGTGGAAGTGGTATTTATGGATAAAGCAGTGTCTCCCCTTGTAACTGTTGTTTTTATAAAGCTTGCATAGAAATCTCTTTCCTCATAGTTTCACAGTGCTAGCAAAGTCAAGGGGGTTTGAGTACCGCATGAGTAAAGGCGGACTTGGAATTTTTACTCTATTCTAGGGTGTGTAGAATTGGTGATAATACTGGAGATGGTGAGCAAAGGATATTCATTTTTGCTTTTTCCTGAAGACTTGTGCAAGGGAGCAAGGGGGGATGGGGTATGTAATAAAGCCAGGCCTCGTGCTTAGACCTTAGAAAAACATGCTAATATCACAAAATGGCTTTGAATGAACAATAACTGATGTTTACAGATAGTTTCTTCTGTTGGAGTACAATTTGCATTCTAACACAAGCTCTTCATTATAATCACTGGCTTCCCTGTGCTGGTACAGAAAACACATCGGTGCCTTATGCTGCCAAGGACTGTGGTTTTTCAGAAGGAAGAAAAAGGCTTAATGCTATTTGTTCAACCCAGCCAGAGATCTACTGTTTATAATCTGAAATATCATAAAATGTGTTTTCAATTACCTTGTGCATATTTTTAAAGAATTAAATTTCCATCAAAGGATTTTGTGAGCTGTTTGATCTCACTGTGTCTAAAGAGGCCAATCTGACTGGAGATAGTTTTGTCTGAGCACATACAGCACAATTGTAACAAATGTGCCCTTTGAGTGTCTGTGACTTTAGGAGAAAACACTCAGTTTATTAGTGAGAGAAGAAGATGGTGGGGGTCTAATTTCCAGTGTTAGCTGTAAAAGAAGTACTTAAAGACTGGGTGTGCAAAGGGACTATGATTCTTTGTGTTATAGGAATGACTTAAGCTTTTGTTTTCTTCTGAGTTAATCTGGATATAATATTCCATTTTCCAGACATCTTTAAGTATGAGACACAGCCCTAACCTACTGTGAGAGCCTAGACATAAAAAATGTAGCATTTTTGTTGCACTGAAAGAAGACTGCTTATGATGCCATTGTTCTCAGCTCTGTAAAAGCACACAGATCATTTGCACTGAATAAACTACAAATAAAAAGAAGAAAAAGGGAAAAAATCATATAGATTTATCTAGAAATAGTGTCAGCTATTCCATTTCCTACTAGCTGATTGTTCTGTCTGCTAAACCAAGTTGTTTTTTCAGTGTCAGATTTTAAACAGTGATGATGGAATTTAGATTTCTGCTGCTCTTGAATGGAAAATGTGTTCCCTAATCTAGAAAAGCAAGGTAGAATATTGGGAACCCACAGTTTTGCTTTCTATGCTGATACATCTTATGCAAAGAAACACCTGGAAAAATTAGCTTAGGTCTCAAGAGTGATAATTAGTTCAGTGGATTAACGTGTTCTTGTTGCTATTTTAGCTTTGAACTGGCCTGGATATGTCTGTAGAATACTGTACTGCCCTGATGAGGCTTATGTGAGGTGTAAGAACACCTTTCCTGTGCTGGTAAAGTAGCTGGTATTTCTCTTTTATCAGTGACGCTATTTGGAAATAATTCACCCAGTCAAGTGTGTGTCACAGCTTTTGATCTCCTTTTCCACCATCTTTTATTTCTGGGAAAGCCTGACATGAAAGCAGAGTTTTTCCTACATATCTTGCTTCTTCCTGCCACTTAGTGGTCACCTTAAATCCAGGTATTGTTTTGGCTCCACTGAAGATTGAGTAGCTCTTAATATTGCTCTTCCTATGCACCAATTTTTAGTTGACAGACAACAGAAAGCTGTTATCTGTCTGCATTTAAGTAATTCAGGAAAATACTTACTACAACAAGTTAAACTGAAATTAGGTTGAGAACACTTAATTATATATTGTGTGGTGGCTTTTTATCCACCTTGCTGGCATTGTAATTGTGCTTTAGGAAATACATGTGGTATCACCAATAGATGTCAGGTACAAAATAAGCAGTAGTAGGTAAAGCTTTAAAAAGACAAAGAGCCTTTCTTTGCAGGTGTCATCCATACTGCGGAGGAAGGAGAAAGCCAGACAGTCTGTACAGCAGCAGCACAGTTGTATCTAAACAGAAAGGGTCCTGTTTTTCCAAGGTTTCCAGCTAGTGATAGTAGAGGCAGTAATGAGATACAGGACTGCTTTCCATCTTACTCTGCCAATTCAGCTCCAACAGAGATGCCAAATAAGTTTCCATTTAGGAGTTTTGCAGTAGAAAACACCTTTAGCAAAATCCCTTCTCCTTTTTCCCAATGTAATATTCTTCCCCATTTTGTGATATTTGCTACCTGTCTGACTGTCAGCAGATGAAGCAATGGAAGATTTGTATGAATGATGTGTGGAAAATCCCTTACTCATTTACTTGCCTTTTCTTAGTATTTCTGGAAGAGAAAATAGCGACATCTCTAGGGATGGTTTTTCTATCAACTGTGCCTTCACTAATGGGATTAGCAGGCTAAAGGCTCCAAATAAATCCATCACTGGCATCAGTTGCATCAGAGGTGATGTTCATCTATTAATACATCAGTAAAAAAAACAGTGTTTTTTTTCCAAGAGTCACTGGAAATGGATCAAATTCAATACTTTTATCCACACTGTGTTTCAAATCAGTGTTTTGATACAACACATACAAACCCATTACTGCCTCCTGACCTTTGTGTCTCCTGAAATATTTTGGGAAATTCCCTCCTTTCAGAACCCTGACTGCAGCACACCATGTTCTGACTGTAGGTGAGTGCTGAATTCCAAGGACTTGTTGACAGAATATGAGCCTCGGTGGGGCAGAGAATTGGGGATTTTTTTTTTTCCTTCTTTTTTGTTTTTATATTTGATTTTTAACCAATAATGTAAGGAGTGCATATGTGCAGTTCTGGATCTTATTGCAGGACAGACTCATGTTTGGTAATAGTCACCTGTTAGATCATGGATAGGGGAGTGGAATGTGGATGACATAAAATGGGATGTTAATCTGAGAAAGCATCTTTGGTAATGTTTTGGGGAAATACTTTTGGGAAATGGTTTGATAAATAAGAAAATATGGTTTGGTTTTGTCATGCTGTAGGTATGAGATCTGATTAAGCCCTAATGGACATGTGGAGAAGTGAAGGAGAACAGAGGTAGGGATGTTACAGTTACACAATGGAGATAACGGTACACTTAGCATATCCACTTCTGGTAGATACAATTCGCAGAGGCTGGACTTGGAAATTATTCAGGAAAGAGAGAAAAGAATGATGCATTGTCTGGAATAATGCTGTGAAGACACAGACTAAAGCTCAGTCCTTTTAATGTTTAAAAAAGTTAAGAACATGACTCTGATTATAATTGTACCTACCTGGACAGACAGTTACTAATGGTAGAATTAGACCCAGAGGCTGAAATCCAAAGGAGATTTTAATTTTCAGTGGAGCTGAGATGCCAAAATGTTCAACAACCTTAAAAAGTAATATGTCTTTAGAGACACCTTAGGAGGACTAGAATGTATGACTAGGTATGTCATGGAAAAACTGGAGTAGCCAGCCAGCCAGAACACAGGACAAGGACAAATCTTTCAAGCTTTAATCACAGTTCTGCAATTTTTGAGAATGTACTTTGGTCAAAAATGTTTTAAGGTGAGGACAAGTGTGTGTGTCTGTCCAGGATATGCCCAAGTGTGAGATTTGTGTAGAAGCAGCAGTGAAAGCTTGGGGAAGTGTTAGTTTGCTGTGGAAAACAAAGAAGCTTAAGGAAAACTCAAGTTTCAAAGGGAGATTTGGGTTATTTTGTCCACTGTAATGGTGACCTTTAGAAACAATCCTAGTAATTTGACTGCAGAGAGCCACAAAAACCAGCTGGGTAGTATTACTGTAGGTGTGTCAAGCCACAGGAAGGATGGATGTCTCCTTCTGTCAGGGCTAGGGGAAAACTGGCAACCTTTTAAAATGCCTCACTTCTCAGCTCATGCTCAAACTGAAACACAAAAGAGGAACAAACTGTCTTTATCCTCAGTCTGGCTGAGTTGTCAGCTGCTGATAATGAAAACGTGAATGGTGTTGCACAAAGAGAATGACTTATTTGTATTAATTCGAAATCTTTTAAAGACAGTCGCCACTGTACCAGTTACAGGTAAGCCTAAATAACATCTAATTATTAATGTGTAGATCTGAGTTTGGGATAAAAAGCTGAAAAGCAATAAGGTTTTAGTAAGCAAAATTACCAAGAGTAACAGCCCAGTATTTCCACCACTGAGTGAAAAAATGTCCTGTGCTAGTGCTTTTCATGTGAACACATTCCTTTTTTTCAAGTAATCTCAAAAGATTAACGGGACTGTTTATGCCAAAGTCAACAAATCACCCTGGGTGAAAACTGTAAACATTGTCTTAATTGTTTTGGTTCGAAAAAGCCTTGGTTTCACTCAGACCCATACAAATTCAATAGTGTGGTGATTGACACAGTGGAGAAGATTTAGGCTTATAGTCTGCAGTGAGGAATATATGTGGAAGAAGGATGCACTGGAGTTCTTGGATAGTCTAGGGAAGAGATCATCTTAAGAGAGGTGGCAAATTCTCTTCTGTGGATGCTGTCAGTTTCTTTTCCTCAACCTTCTTGTGAACTTTTTGTATGTCCCTTGGAAATATCCAGAGGCAAGGAGTAGTACTGTCTGTTTTCAAACTAGATTGGGTTTTTTGCTAGATACCTCTCAGAGTAAAAGTATTTGTAGTTATTCAGAATCTCATGGGGACCAGGAGGGGTTCAAGTTTCTTTCTGTACTAGCAGTGGCACAAATTTTTGCCAGATAAATTAACATCTTTGATTAATTGAAAACCTGATTAAAGGGAAATTCACTGTATTTTATGTGATTGGACTTTCCTTCCCAGCCTGGTCCCACTCCAAATACCCCTTCAGTGCAATAAAAAAAGAACACAGACTGCCTTTAAGAGGCTACATTGAAGGAACTATAACTCTTCAGAAAACTGATGCAAGTCATTGTAATCCTTCCATTTCCCTCTCATGAATGTCTGCTTCTCAAGTGGATTTAGAAATCCCCAAAGGATTTCAGATAAACAGGGTTATATTATGTATATGAGCACATACTCAATGAAAGGAGAAGCAATGAACCATTACAAGCATTAAACATGAAAAACATGAAAATTCTAGATGAAAAGATTTTTGGAAATTAGAGTCATCAGCTTTAAAACTACTGGAATGTCTGATGTTCTTTTCCTTCCTTTTATGATTAAAAATGGAATCTGGTGTAGACTTCTTCTGGTTAAAGATACGTCAGTGATTACATTTTCATTTATTGTATTTTCCCCTGTTCATGGCTGCATGGACCTCTAAAAAACATCTATATAAAACTCTTGAAGGCAGTAACTCCATTCCAGTAAATTCGGTAATTCTGTACAATTTGGATCTTGAATCCTTTAAAGGGCTGTTAATTAAGCTTGTGATGAGTTTCCATTTTTGCTGTTACTGGGTGATGTCACTGCAGGCATAAAGAAAGAATATGAATTGAGATGGAGCAGCCAAAATTCACAAGAGCAGAAGATGTTAATTGTTTTTTCTTTGATTAGTGGTTCATTTCAGAGAAGTAAGTAAATTTTTCCAGCATTTAAAGACATTAGGTTTTTATTTAGGGGTTTTTTTCCCAAGTTTTGACACTAGTGAGAGGTCAGGAGCGCAAGACAAAACAAAAACTGGTCATAGGCAGGTATTGCTTAATCCTTTTTATCTTTTTGCTCATGCTGTAATAATTTCATTGGAGAGCCAATCTTTTGATCCACATACGATAAAATGCAGATATTGTGATCCCCCATCAGCTGTAAAATCCTGATTTCTTTGTTGTTTCACGTGTCTAGTTTGCATTGCAGTGATAAATATACATTTTCAACAAGAAACAAAATAGCAATTGTACTGACTAAAGGCAAGTCAAGATAGCTCCTGGAATTCAGAAGGAACTCAGTAGTTCAAGTTACGTATTTCCTTTTCTGTCCCTACTGAGTAAAAACATAAGATGTGCCAAGAACTGGCAATATCTGACCTGCAAAGGAGGTGCTTTGGTGCTGGGCTGTCAACAGTGGCTTAATTGTGTCTTTTCTTTTATTTTTTTTTATGTATGGTTTTTTTTCCCCTCTTATTTTCATCTTTATTCTTGACATGTGGAGGTTTAGAGGGATACAGAAGTGTTTATCACTTCCCTGTTGTCTCATGTGCACAGTCCCTCATTAGGAGAGGAAGGTTAAAGGTGTAGTCTGGTGCTGACACCTCCAGCTTAACCACAGCAAGGTGCCAGCACTGCCTGTTGCCAGAAGGCTTTGAATCTTCAATAAAGAAAATATGCCAGTTTCCAGACTGCTAATTCAGTACCCTTACTAGAATAAAGTTCACCTGGCTGTTTTTAGGCTGTTGTTAGATATTATTTCTTCTTTTGGTATCCTTTCCCAGTGAATGAGATTTTTCATGTACTTACACTGTAGCAGCTGATATGCAGCCCTAACTAGGGTCTCTAGAGAAATCAATCCAGTTTAGAAAGCTGGCTTGAGCCTGGAAGTTAAACTGTTTGGATGGAAAATTAATATTATGAAGCTGATTTTGATTGTTTTCCTTTAAAACAGTGGAAGACGTTCTTACGTGCTGCCTTTCCTTATTGATTTGTGCTAGTAAAGCCTGTGAAATAAATGATGATACATAAATATACATATATATTCTTGGCTCTAATACTCATTACTTGAATGCTCTGCACTTGGCTCAGCTCAAGAGAAGCTCCACTATGCCATGGATAATTCTTTTCTCAATGGGATCAGAATGAAAAAGCACACTAAAGAAAGCATACAGAAACCAGATGATAGTAGAAGATGCACTAGTGGGAAAACTGCTTGTCGTGAGAAGCACAAATCAACCCCTTGTTTTGGATTTCTTACTCAGATTCCCTTAAAGAAAGGTTTGGGTTTTTAAGCAAATTACTCTCTGATACTACATATGTAGTAGTGTAGGAGAGGTGGCATTTGAGTAGTAAATATGTATTCTATCTGAATATCTGTATATGGGCCTTGCCCCTAGGAATCCCAGCTGATCCTGAACGGCTTGCAGCTGCAATGCCCTTAATTGGGCGCAGCTGTGGCCAGCAGGGATTGCTGGGATAAAAGGGGGCTGGGCTTTCCAATAACACAGAACTCCGAGGTCAGCCTGGAAGGAGCAGGAGCAGTCTGCCAAGGAGGGAATCAGTTGATGAAGACTGAGCCACAAGGAACCCCCGAGAGAGTAAGAGACTACTACTGATATGACTACTATTATTCTGACTCCAATTGGGACTATAGTGTACGGCTACATCTGGTGACCCCGACGTGATCGCTGTAATTATAAGATAGGGTAGCCGGAAGAACTGGAAGTGTGGAAGAAAGAAGAAGAGCTGAGAGAAGCTGTTGGAAGAAAGAAAAGAAGAAACTAGAAATCTTGCATTCAACTTGAAGCTGAGATATCTGTTAACTGGGAAGAGAAAATCTAGCAAAAACAGAGAAGATAAGTAACCTTCTGAATCTAAACTAAAATTAAATGAAAATTCAATTTTGACTTAGGCAAATATATGTATGTACTGGAAATTTAGAAGTGAGATGGGCCTCAAGAATCGTAAATATGTATGTATTGAGAATTTGGAAATGTAAGGAGAGGAAAAAAAAAAAAGGAAAAAGAAAAAGGAAAAAAAAAAAAAAAAAGGGGAAAAAAGAAAAAAAAAGGAAAAAGTGGTAAAGTTGGGCCCGGTAAATCCTAGGTATGAATATGTGTATTGGAAATGTGGTAAAGTTGGGCCCGGTAAATCCTAGGTATGAATATGTGTAATGGAAATTTGGAAATGTGGTAAAGTTGGGCCCGGTAAATCCTAGGTATGAATATGTGTATTGGAAATGTGGTAAAGTTGGGCCCGGTAAATCCTAGGTATGAATATGTGTATTGGAAATGTGGTAAAGTTGGGCCCGGTAAATCCTAGGTATGAATATGTGTAATGGAAATTTGGAAATGTGGTAAAGTTGGGCCCGGTAAATCCTAGGTATGAATATGTGTATTGGAAATGTGGTAAAGTTGGGCCCGGTAAATCCTAGGTATGAATATGTGTAATGGAAATTTGGAAATGTGGTAAAGTTGGGCCCGGTAAATCCTAGGTATGAATATGTGTATTGGAAATGTGGTAAAGTTGGGCCCGGTAAATCCTAGGTATGAATATGTGTATTGGAAATGTGGTAAAGTTGGGCCCTGTAATCCTAGGTGTGAATATATGTATGGGAAATATAATCTACTATGTATGATTGATATGTTCTGCTAACAACAATAATAATAATAAAAAGGGGGAAATGTAGGAGAGGTGGCATTTGAGTAGTAAATATGTATTCTATCTGAATATCTGTATATGGGCCTTGCCCCTAGGAATCCCAGCTGATCCTGAACGGCTTGCAGCTGCAATGCCCTTAATTGGGCGCAGCTGTGGCCAGCAGGGATTGCTGGGATAAAAGGGGGCTGGGCTTTCCAATGACACAGAACTCCGAGGTCAGCCTGGAAGGAGCAGGAGCAGTCTGCCAAGGAGGGAATCAGTTGATGAAGACTGAGCCACAAGGAACCCCCGAGAGAGTAAGAGACTACTACTGATATGACTACTATTATTCTGACTCCAATTGGGACTATAGTGTACGGCTACATCTGGTGACCCCGACGTGATCGCTGTAATTATAAGATAGGGTAGCCGGAAGAACTGGAAGTGTGGAAGAAAGAAGAAGAGCTGAGAGAAGCTGTTGGAAGAAAGAAAAGAAGAAACTAGAAATCTTGCATTCAACTTGAAGCTGAGATATCTGTTAACTGGGAAGAGAAAATCTAGCAAAAACAGAGAAGATAAGTAACCTTCTGAATCTAAACTAAAATTAAATGAAAATTCAATTTTGACTTAGGCAAATATATGTATGTACTGGAAATTTAGAAGTGAGATGGGCCTCAAGAATCGTAAATATGTATGTATTGAGAATTTGGAAATGTAAGGAGAGGAAAAAAAAAAAAGGAAAAAGAAAAAGGAAAAAAAAAAAAAAAAAAGGGGAAAAAAGAAAAAAAAAGGAAAAAGTGGTAAAGTTGGGCCCGGTAAATCCTAGGTATGAATATGTGTAATGGAAATTTGGAAATGTGGTAAAGTTGGGCCCGGTAAATCCTAGGTATGAATATGTGTATTGGAAATGTGGTAAAGTTGGGCCCGGTAAATCCTAGGTATGAATATGTGTATTGGAAATGTGGTAAAGTTGGGCCCGGTAAATCCTAGGTATGAATATGTGTAATGGAAATTTGGAAATGTGGTAAAGTTGGGCCCGGTAAATCCTAGGTATGAATATGTGTATTGGAAATGTGGTAAAGTTGGGCCCGGTAAATCCTAGGTATGAATATGTGTAATGGAAATTTGGAAATGTGGTAAAGTTGGGCCCGGTAAATCCTAGGTATGAATATGTGTATTGGAAATGTGGTAAAGTTGGGCCCGGTAAATCCTAGGTATGAATATGTGTAATGGAAATTTGGAAATGTGGTAAAGTTGGGCCCGGTAAATCCTAGGTATGAATATGTGTATTGGAAATGTGGTAAAGTTGGGCCCGGTAAATCCTAGGTATGAATATGTGTATTGGAAATGTGGTAAAGTTGGGCCCTGTAATCCTAGGTGTGAATATATGTATGGGAAATATAATCTACTATGTATGATTGATATGTTCTGCTAACAACAATAATAATAATAAAAAGGGGGAAATGTAGGAGAGGTGGCATTTGAGTAGTAAATATGTATTCTATCTGAATATCTGTATATGGGCCTTGCCCCTAGGAATCCCAGCTGATCCTGAACGGCTTGCAGCTGCAATGCCCTTAATTGGGCGCAGCTGTGGCCAGCAGGGATTGCTGGGATAAAAGGGGGCTGGGCTTTCCAATAACACAGAACTCCGAGGTCAGCCTGGAAGGAGCAGGAGCAGTCTGCCAAGGAGGGAATCAGTTGATGAAGACTGAGCCACAAGGAACCCCCGAGAGAGTAAGAGACTACTACTGATATGACTACTATTATTCTGACTCCAATTGGGACTATAGTGTACGGCTACATAGTAGTACAAGCAAGTTGTCTGTTTTCTTTATAGATGAGTAAGTTTGTCTCCAAAGTATTTTGAAAACACTTGAATCTTCTTCTGCTTAAATGATTTTTGATTGTTGAGTCTCTGGTGTAATGGTGAGCATATGGCCAAAGTTATGATGTCCTTTGTTGCTAGAAAACATGTTTCCTTCTTAAACATAACTCATAAAGTGACCAGTGAGAGTAGAAAATGGAATGGAAAGAGACAAAAGGTAAACCCAAATAAATGATTCTGTAAACAATTTGGGTTGGAGAGTTCAAGTTAACAGATGTCTTTCTGCAAGAGGCATTTTGAAGGGTGTATTTTTCCTAATGCTTTAACTAACAACAGATTTGCCTGATTATTTATTATATTTATTTGTAAACAATGCAAACCAGTGTCACCCTGTGGATGAACTGAGTAACTTGAAGCAGATGTCTCACTTAGCCATGTTTATGTGCCTAGATTTCAGGGGATGTCTGATCCTGAGCCCTAAACCTGTCAGCAGTGCCCCACTCTGTGTTGCAGTGATGTTTCTCATGCCCTGTACGTTTAGGACCAATCACTGCCATTAAAACATTTACTTTCCTCAATACTTGCTAAACTCAAATGAAAAGTACAGCACTTCTAGTCAGATGCCGATGATATTACACCCAAAGGCTTCACAGGACCATGTTTCTTCTGACTGAAAGTTGTACTAAGTTTTTTTTTTTATCCTAGTTCCATGATTATTGCTTATTTCCATTTTGACCTAGGTCACTGCAAACTTTCTATTACTTATGTAATCAGAAGCAATAAATTAACAAAGAGCTTTATGTATATGCGAGGCTACAAATCTTGCAACAAAGTCCTTAAGGAAAGGAGCTGACAAGAACTAGGACTAGGAATTAGGGACAAATGGCTGAAATTTTCAAACTTCTGCGTTCTATATGGTTTGCATGTATCTGTTTGGTGTATTTAGCATTAATGATACAATTCTTTTCTTTTTCTTCCAAGATGTAAAATTATTTTTAAAAACCCTTCAGCAGTTTATAGCTGAAAGTCAACTTAGCCATCTCCAAAGAATGGGGAAAGAAATAACTTTGTAACAGCACAGATAGCTTGAAAAGGCTAGAAAACTGTAAGTAGACATTTATCTTTTTCATTATTACCTTTTTTACCTGCAGCTACATGTCTTTGTGAGGAGCTTGTTTTTAGTTTATTCTGAACACCGGAAGTCCTACATTTTTGGAACAGTAACAGACATATATAAATTAAGTGATGTGTAAGTTTTTTTTGTCTGTAACAGATCATTTAAGGCTCTGGTGATTCGGATCTCCCATGCAGAAGTCACAGCAGCTCTGCATAAGAGGGGTTAAAACATAGGCAGCACTTCAGTCTAAAGAAAGTAGTAGTTAAAATACACATAGCATGGGGAAATCTGGCAAAAAGAAAGCCCACAAAAATCCTTTTCTACTCTCTAGGAGATTTATAAGGTACCATAGGATCTTCCCAAAGTAAATTTAAACTATTTTAAAAATGTAGCAAGATATCAGGAAAGTTATTGCTAACAGTTTTTTAAGCTTATGGCAGACTTTTAAGAACAACAAAATCCAAATCCTCTGGTCCTTGAGAACAACTGCTATTTTAAAAACAAAACAAGCACACTTGGGGAGGAGCATTTCATCAAATACTCTTCTAACAATGTCCAGTTCTTATGAGAATACTTTCCACTGGATGTGTTGCACAGAAGAATGAAATACTGTAACTGATGGAGTTTGCCAAAAAGCATGATCCATATTCTGCTAAATCAGGAGAACATTCCCATTCATTGCAACAGAACCTGAATGGGAAATATCAACCTTACTTTAATTTGAGGCAGGTTGAATAGTAAAGCTATGTATGAACTCGTTCCTTACATGTCAAGTTTGGACCACTTGTTTTAAACTTGAAGCCCTTGCCAATATTGGGTCTGTTCTTTCACAGAGCTAAGGCCTGGCATGTAATAAGAAAAATTAATATATTGGCCTTCAGCTGTCTTGCTACAAGAATGTAGAGAACAATTCAGGCCCTCATAATATGAGGACTTGCTTTGATGATTAGTTTGATTCAAAAGTGAAACCATGTTAATCTTGGTGTTTTTTTCCTTTTTAAACAGCTGATATTTCTAGTTTAGTTCATTATTTCTTCTGAATAATGCAAAATACATGTGCTAGTTCTGGAAAGACTTTTTAAAATAGCTTAAACCAAGATTTTCTCTCCTGTGGCAAGTGCTGTTGCTAAAATTAACACTTGCTTATTCTGTAGGCCTGTCTCTGGTCTCCTTAAAGACCTATCTGATAATTTTCAATAACTACAGTTGTGTTTTGGTGCTTGTTTCCCATCTCTTCAAGGTTGTGCTTTGTCACACTTGCAGTGCCTTATATAGAAAGTTTCTGTGATGGTTTGGTGTGACATGGTTTAAGAGAAAATTAACTCTATCACAATCAAAACCAGGGCAGTACCTGAGCTTATAAAGCAAAAACAGTAGAAGAACAATCGGCACCTTTTCATGGCAGCATCTTGAAGATTGTTAGTGCATGAAAATCCAGTGTGGTTTTAGTTCCTGTCTTCCCTCAATGTGAGAAAGATAGCCCTGCTGCTCTCCTGGCATCTGTTAGGGTCCTGTGCTGCCCCAAGGCAACAGAATATTGCTGAGTGTTGATACTTCCATTATTCCCTTCTTGCTTCCAAGTCTCTTTGATCATTGGATCCACATGGTTGATTGCAAGTGGAATTAATATCACTTTAAGCCTCCAGGCTCGTTCAATTTAGCATGCCTCGTCCTTCATGTGTATTCAATATTAAAGCCTCCTATTGAACTGAAAACAAACACAGTGCATTTGTCTGCTTAATTCATTTTACAAGCTTCTAAGATTCTCTGCTGCTGTGTCCCAGATAACATACACTTAAAAAAAAAAAAAGTAAAAATCTAGGAGAAACCTAGCTTCACTTGTACATGGCTTTGTGTGGCACAGCAGAAAAGCAGCCACTTGCTGAAATGGACCAGTAGGTTTTAAGCTGAAACTATTATTGTGACTAGAGCAGCAAGAATCTCTGCAGCTTTACCCATTCAGGCTCAGCATGGATCTGTTTTATCCTGTTTCTGCTTGATGTGGTTTTGCATTAAGCTTGGGTTTCAAATTCAGAGAAAAGCCAATACTGGAAGGAAAAACTTGTGATTAGGGATGGCAATGGCAACTGAAACATCTGCCAGCTTCAGGAAACTGGCCTAAGTTTTAGACTTACAAGAAAGTACTTCAAATTAGGCAGTTGTGTTCTTTATTTGAGTTTTGTTCTAAAGATTTCCAGTTGGGATATCAAAAACCTGTAAAGGTTGGTTAACTTATTTTCTTCTGGACGTCTTTCCAGGCGTAGCACAAATAAATCCAGACAGTGTCTGTCTTTTCTAGCACAGGAGCAATTATTAACCACTTATTACAAGGAGTCTCCTTGTAATAAGTGGTTAATAATTGCTTTGGGTATGTCACAGACTTAGATAATTGTGCTGGGAAAAATTGTTCTTGTCTGTTAAACCAACAAACCATTTCTTAATTGGAATTCTGCTGCATCCTGTTATTTTTTCTTGCTGACATTCCCCATCAGAAACTTAAAAATAGAAAATAGGCAAGGAGCAAGTCTTTTTGGTAGCTGTCCTGAGTGGAATTATCCTTTTTTCCCCCCTCTGACTTCTCAAAAGAGAATTATTTTTCTTATGTGTTCTTGAATTTGTGTGTGTTAAAAATACTGATGCTTGCTGGACATACTTTGTAACATCATCTTTAGAATCCTAGAAAAGCTGTTCTCTTTTGTCACCTGTAGGGTGAATCTTTCAGATGTTTGCTGTAGAACCACGCATAAGCAACAATGTTGGGAATCAAGTTCAGAAATCTGGAAGTTTGGGTTCCCAATCCTCACTTGAAATACTAGATTTTGTACAGGATTTGCTGGGGTTACTCTGTTTAAAAGTTACCTACTAAAGCAATACAGAGATTCTTTCAAATATCTCCACTATTTGAAAGCAGGACCATCTATTTGATCTAAAGTAGAAAACACTCACTACCTGCCTCTGGTCTCAGATAACTGAGTCATTCCAAATATGAGGCTTCTGCCTCAGAGGCAGAAATTGTCCATTGTCCTCTATACCTCACCAGGCAGATTCCTGGAGGCTGGTTTTTCCTGTCAGATAAGAAACAGAATAAATACTGCAGGGTCATGGTGATTGCAGATCTCACAGAACTGTAGTTCTTTAGTTCAAGATTAATGGGTTTACACTGAGCTGCCAAAACTTTTACAGAAAGATGTGCTACCAGATCCCTGGGTGGTGTAAGCTTGCTCACTTCTGTGGCCTTGTGAAAAAAGGCTGATTTAAACCAACTTACATCCTAGATCCATACCTTAAAACATTCCTTTCCCTTATGAAAACATAATAGTAACTTAAAAGCATTATTTTTGCTCAAAGGTTGGACTGCGTGACCTTGGAGGTCCTTTCAAACCTTAATGATTCTGTGTTGTTGGAGAAGGGATCCATGGGCCCTGGAAAAAGTAGCCAAGTGGTTGTGCTTACAGGAAAAGTAGGAAGAGTATTTTAGGAATAGGGGAAATTTTCCTGTGTTGTGATCTGTCATGTTACATAGAGGAATTCCCCTGCAGACCTCTAACCTGCTATGCAAACATCTCTGTGCTTTTCCTGCCACCTTAGCTTCCTGTGCTGTGGATCTTAGAGGTATTTCCTGAGGGTTTGGAATTTGCTGATACTTGTCAAAATAGTGCTGTGGTGATTTGGAGTTGTGTAATGATGCATGTAACTAGTCTATATAGTCATACAGTCTTTTTTTTATTAATTATCTTATATTTATTCCTCTGACCCCACAGCTGGATTCCTCAGAAGCTGTACCTGATGTTTTTAAAAAAACCCACCCCATTAGTTTAGTCCTTTTTTTTTTTTTTTTTTTTTTTTGCTTTGAAACAACTGGGTGTTTTTTATTTCTCTTAATTATTGGTTTGCTCAAAAGCTTTTCAACAATAAGTTATTTTGCATGCGGTTTTGGGGGCATCTTTTAAATATGAAGCCAATACATTCTGTGATCAGCAGACTTGGATATGTATCACGAGGTGCAAATATTCCAGGAATTTCCTCAGCAAGACCAGTGAACTTTCTGTTTGTGTACTTTTGCAGTTTTCAGTGAAATAATTCCTGCTCCCTATTTACAGGCTCTGGATATAAATTGTCTATATAATTGTCTGTTATTGGACAAACACTGTTTTTATTATCTCCATGAGAGGCTAAAATTTCCTTCTGTAACAGGCCAAATCACCTTTTGCTAAAATTGTGTCCATGCTGTATCTGAGGGAACACTGGGAAAAGAACTTTTCTATCTTTCTCTCTTACCTTCTTAGTACATTGAGATATTTTTTGTGTAAAAGAGGATCTTGTGTGGGTTCAAAGCTTTCATTTTATTTTGACACTTTCTGTGACAATTTCATAGGGTAGCCTTCTGGTTGTTCCTGGTGTAAAATGATACAGGTTTTATTGATATTTTCTCAATCCTCCTCTCCAATATTTATAAAATTCTTTGATATTTTTGATCTCATCAATACTAATCAAGGATAATTTTCCCCATTTCCTTTCTTTCCAAATTAATTAAGGACCTCTTGTTCATGGACACCTGGAACTGAGGCCGCCTTCTACATTTTAAATTGATGAATGAATCCCTCAGGCACATCTGGTTTGGAGCTTCTTTGCAGAGTTTAAAAGTGTACCCAGTTCTAAACTGGTTTTCAGAGCCTGTGGAGCTCTCTACAGAGCTCATAGACTTTTCCTGGCAAATGCTTGTAAATGAGGAGCTTGCCTTGGACCTGGTTCCCTTTTCAGGTCTCACTGGAGGCATTGGCTGTCTTTCTACTGACTTCAGCAAAACTGAAGTGAGACAACATTACTCTCTGCCTGTTGCTCACCTCTGCTGTACTGCTCGTATGGAATAAAACATATGGCCAAGGACAAAACATAGAATCTAGCCAGGTCCTGGCCTTTGTCCTCATGGCTGAAATTGGCTGCCAGAATAAATTTAACAGAGAGACATCAAATTTTAATCTCAAGGCTTTAATATGCTCATCTGCTAAGAAGTGTAAATATCTCAGTATTGAAGTGGGACCTAATTTAAGGGGAGTAAAAGGATGATTTTCTTAATTTATCAGTAAAGAAAAAAAGTCTCTGAAGGGAACTACATGCAAAATGAACTGGAAAAAAAGGATAGAGAGAACACAATCAATTTTTGTATAAGCAAGAAGTGTACAACAGAGGTAATGGGATGTGAAGAGTCTGCATCATTTAAAAAAATAGCTTTTTCCATATGTTCTTTTTTTGAATCTTCTTTAATGCTGTATCCTAAGAAGAAAAAAAAAAAGTGAAGAATGCATTTTTCTGTTTCTAATATCAACGTTGCACATTTTTATTCACATCTGTGTAGACACTTGGATAATTGGTGTCTTTCTGACCTGCTCACTTTCCGTATTGGCATGCAGAGCAGTTTTTGGGATCTCATATAAAGGAGAATTGCCCTAAACTGGCAAGTAGACAGATTGAGTGAGGCACTTGGGTAGGGAGAAATATAAAACACTTTGCAAACAACAAGCCCGAGAAATGGGAAGGAGGGAGTTGTGGAGAATGACTCCTCAACAACCAACTTTGTGGATGAAATTCTGTCTAAAGGGGTTTGTATGAACCTCACTCATTCTTGGATCATCTGTTTGTTCTTATGTGGGGAAGAGGAGGGGAAAAATGTCCTGAAGTTTCTTTAGTTAAAACAGCGGTGTTGAAAAACTGAGCCATCATGACTCTGAGCCATACTGCCAATGTATCTGAATATTGGTTGGTCTGTGTCAGCCTCTGTCATATTTTTTTCTTATTTTCTCTCTGCCTGTGTGACCATAATCCTCCCCTTCCCTAGAAACTTTTTGTGTCCTCCGAGTTCTCTTTCATCTCCTGTTGATTTCTTTTTACTTCTTAGTCTCTTCTTTTCTTTGTTTTTAATCTCAATTATTCCTTCTCTGTTCCGTCATTGCTAGGGATCATCTTTGCCTGGCAGTGTAATCACCTCCTACCTTTGATGGGAGCTGAGCCAGTCACTAGTTAGACATGTTGATGTGACTTATGAGATCAAGTCTCTGTAGATCTTCACAAAAGCATCACAGTGCCATGTCTGGGTGAATTGGGGCCTTTCAGAAAGGGTTAGGAAAACATGGAGGACTTGATGGAAAAATGTCATTATTCCTACCAGGTTTTCCCTGCTGATAGGGTAAATGTTGATATGCTCATTGAATAGATACAGTGTGTAAAGAGGGGCTAAGGACTGGATGTGGTCCAGATTTCATGAGAAGAGCCATCTTAATGAAGCTCCAAGCAGAAGAAGGAAAACAGGCCCTTGTCTCCCGGCTGGAAGCAGGGCAGTCAGGACAAACCTGGATTTCAGACAGTCCAACCATTCTTCTGTCCATACAAGCCCCATGGAAATGTGAAGAGACTCAAACCACTCATTCACATTTTAATCTTCTTTTATTATGCACTTTTAAACTGTTACCTTCAAGAACACCCATTGTGTGCTTTTGTAGAGCATAGCTGAAGAAATGTGATGTGATCTAAGTAACTTACTGTAATTCTCCACTTTACAAATCCAGTAAAAAGTATGTAAAAGAGCTTTTATATGCAGTTTGGTGTTTGAATGTAACAGGGCAGTTTATGTTTGAAAGTGGAAACGTCATTAAAGGCATTAATATCTCTGCCTGCATGTCCCACTCTCTGCAGTCTCAAATGAAAGCTGTTTCCACTTGTTATGAGAAATGGACATTTGGTTGAGATTTGAAAACTGATGCTTAAGTAAGATTAAACCAGATTCCTTCTGTCTCGCTGCTTCTCACTAAGCTCTGCAATGTTAATGATTTATATGTTGATATTGTTGACATCTTCATGGGCTGATTTTTTTCACCTTACAGCAATTGTTTCTTTTCAGATTTATAGTGTTCTCTACAGAGTAAGAGTTCTCTAACTGGCCCATATCCAGCATGTGAAAGTTCTATATTGTAGTTCAAATTTAACATCAACTGTTAGATGAATCACAGAGTCATGGGCTTGGAAGGGACTTGAGAAGGCCATCCAGTTTCTCCCATATCCAAGCCTTAATCAACTGTATGTGTCAGTCCTGACAGACGTTTGTATGACTGCCAGCACTGAAGACTCCACAGGCTCCTGGAGCAATTTCTTCCAGGAGTTCTTAAATTCTTAATTATTAAACGTTTTCCTGTGTCTGAATTGTCCACGGTACAATTAAAAGCTTATGACTTCACACATATTTCCTATGTACATTGAGATTAAATTTGTATTCCTTTTCTTTGCAGCAAGCTTTTAATTGTTTGAAAATAATTACCACCTTAACTTCACATAGTGAGGCCCTTATGGGGAGTTATTCAGTTTGAGAATTTGTAAAAGTGCTGCCATTTTTGTTCATTTTTTTCTGAAGTCTAAGGTGGTTTAGGCTTGAAATGCAGCAGATAGCACTGGATGTGAAACTACCTGTGAGAAGAGAGACAGATGGCTTCAGTGTTAGAAGTTCCTCTTGTTTGGTTACATCATTGCTAAAATCTGGACAGCAGAGGTAAAGGGGAAAAGAAATCTCCAGCTTGAAGGATCCATGTAGGGGTTCACATTTCATCATCAGAAGAGTGTTTAATCTTCTTGATCTCTGTTACAGCTCTCTTGGAATGATACTCTTAAAGGTTTCACTTCCATCTGCCTATGAATACAAATGGGAAGATCATCACAGGAAGATGTCCTGTGTCAGATGAGAAATGTGGGTGTTGTGGACCAGCCATTCTCTCTGATAGACATTGTATTATCCTGAAGTTTTCCCTGTAGAAAAGTTTAGGAACTATCATTGCATAGCCCCATCTCACAGCAAGGTTCTAACTTTTTGTGCAAAGTGGTTTCTCTTTATTTTACAGTGCCAAATATATTGTTAAGGATTGATGTATACCGAGTGATTGTTGGAGTATGTTGGTTTGCATGCATGAAAAAAACTTCTCTTTCCAGAAAAAATAAACCTGCAGGAGAGCTTAGGCTCTGGGTTTTCTGCTGACAGTTAATGGGTATTCAGAGAGTAGAAGGCAGCTCAGAATTTGGCCTTGTGCAGAGTACCTCAGTGTGGAGGACCAGTGGCTCTTTCAAATGAAGAACTAATTCCTTTAGTATTAAGTATTTGCAATATAATTTGAAACTTAGTGGTGTTTATCCATGGCCCTGTCTATCTCTGGCTGAAGTCAACAGGTTTCTTTCCAATGTTACCCCAGGGTTCACACACCTCAGCCAATAAAGTACATGTGTTCATTTTCCCAAATGGCTTAGAACTTGGCAGACTTGGGTCTGTCTTTGTTGTTTTTTTGGTTTTTTTTTGAGTTCTGGACATATTTGAAACTAAAGGATAAAGCAAAATTTAGAGGCTAAATATTCTGTGGTTTATGAACCACTAATCTTCCATGACTCACCTTTCATGCAGTTTTATGGCCCTACTGGCTTGGAAACAGGCTACAGCAGTTGACCACCTGCAGCATCAGCATCAAGGAGAGTTAATGTGGTAACTCTTTGAAATGTGGAACCTGAAAAAACCCAAACCAACAGAAATTTCACTGTAATATGCTGATTTAGCATAACTTTCCACCACCTCTAAGATGTTGCAACAATAGGACATTTACAGAAAAACTTTTTATTTGAACCAAGGGATAGGTAGACCTCTCAAAATTTGTCCCATGCTAATGTGCACCAGAATAAAACTCGTCAGCTCTGCTAGAAGTCTTGCTGAAACCTGCACTCAGCTAGAAGGAAGTACCATACCAAATAACAGGAAATAAGACTTTTCTTTCCTTTTAGAAGTCAAATTCTTTTTATCCTACCTTGGTTCTTTGAGATCTTGTTTTTACATTTTCTTTTACAGTCTCCTATCTCTATAATCCTAGACTAAATTACTGAAGCGCTGAATCATTCTTCTTCGTGAGTACTGAGAGAGTCAATATATAAAAAATTACATCTTTGGGGCTTGAATGGAAAGTGTTGTTTAAATGCTAGCAAAGCAATATTGTTGGACTAGTGTATATTGAGTATTAAGGTCCGAAGCCAGACCTGTAGTTCAAATTTATCTTGTGTACTTGAAACTTCATGCCACTGTCAGCTTAAATTAACAAGCTTCACATCCACTGGCACTGAAAATTATTCTATAATTGCAAGTTGTATTTCAGGATGGTTTCAAGAGCCCCTTTTCCAAATGTTTTGTGCAAGTCCTCTTAAATACATTCTCATCTGGGTTTCCCAGATGATGCTCAGGTGCTCTGTGATGCTCAGTCACTGATGACACATAGAGGTTGTGGAGAAACAGTGCAAATTCCACCTGCTGTGAGAAGGTGACCTAAAACAAATATCTTCCTAGCAGTTTCCCTGCTGCTTGCATCACTGTACGTCCTGACAGGCAGCACCTTACTGGGAAAATTGTTTTCCTTCCTGCAAAAAACAGGTTGCTAGTCTACATGCTGCTGTTCAATGATCAAGGTCATACCCCCAACCTGAAGTGTCCCTGAGTTTTGGATGGTCTTTGTCACATGTGTGTGTCTATCATAAACACTAACTTGTAACAGTTATTCTGTACTTGTCAAGCGCAAGATACATGACACAAATTAAACACAAATGTTCATTGGTAAGATGAGGCCTGGTGCAATCTCCCTTCGGATACACTAAGTGCATGCTCTGCGTATCCTGAAAATCCTTCTTAAAGGACTATGAATGGTGTTACTAGAAGTTTGATCCTTTATGTGACCAGCTGTCAATGATGAAATTCAGATTGAGATTTTTAGTCCAAACCTTCTCTAGACAAAGTGTTTGGGTGTTGGTATATATTGAGTACTAGAAATGATCCTTTAAAGGAAAACTAGTAGAATTTTATTGGCAGTGAGCTGCTGCTTAGTACACGGAAAACATTTCTGGACATCTTGCCTTTTTCTTCCCCCTCCCTTTTTAAATGTTGCTTATAAACTAGAATTGTAGGAGGTTTTGAAGTGAGATTGAATTACTCTTCCCAGTGTGCTTCTTTAGGAAGCCCCTTTGGAATCAGCAAGAACAAGCCCAGCTTGCATCCCGTTTGCCATCTGGGTTTCCCTCTGGCTTCAATTTGCTGCTATAAAACAGTTTTTAGGTATGGATGCTGTACTGAACCTGCCCAATGCATGTCACATTTAGCTACTCATATTTCTTCCAAGATAATGACTGCAAAGAAGCTGTTTCTTGTGGTCTCCCTTGATTTACTGCTTCTTAATCTGATGTTTCAAATTAAACCTGAGTCTTCAAATGTCATTGCATTCTTTTAAGACATGTTCAGCTCCTTTGTAATGGGTGTGCTCTTTCCTACAGTTTAATGATCAGTGGTCATGGAATAATTGAATAATGTAGCATATCTGTTTTTAATCAGGATGATTCTATGTTATCAAAGGCACACATTTATTTCTCACTTTTCTTTCTATTTCTGCACCCTTCCTTGTACCTGAAATACCCTTTGCAACTCCTTTAATTTATCAAGAAATCTTTAAGGTGTAATTGTTCAAGTGCAAACATCAGGGCTCATGTTAGATATTCCATTGCAGCTACATGAGCTGCTGAGAGTAAGTAAAGTTAGATATTTGTACATATCCAGTGGGCCTGGTATCTTTATTTGGTACCCTAAATAGCACTGATAAATTGAGGAATATTAGAGGAAATTGAGGAAAATTTACAACTGTTTGTAAATAGAAGAAAGTCATCATTGCTAGTGAATATTTTCTAGGCAGCACAGACTTGTTCATGGAGGGCATGATTTTTCTTTAAAAGAACTTGGGTGATTTTTTATTTGTTTGTTTTCTCATAGGGTTTTATAAACAAAGATTTTTACTCCCATCCTTGTCCATTAATAAACCTGGCTTTTAATAAATGTATGTCACTTAGCATCATCTTGAGATATTCTTTTACATAAGATCAGGATGAAATTCCTCACCCTTCTATGTCATTGTACCATGGAAACCATTTCAGTTTAAAGTTCATGCTGCAATAGTTATGCAAAGATAATAAAAGCAAAAAGTTTATTGATTGGGCAGATCAGCTTCTTGCATCTCTCTCCACTAAAAATAATTCTCTGTCATGCAAGCTGTACAAAATATTTTAGTCTCTTTTGGAGACTTATCATCTGAATATTAGTAATGAAGTTTGTTCTGAGTCACACCAGATTAGCCACTTCTACCTACAGATTCTTCTGCAGTAGCCACTGTTGTGATTTGCATATTCAACAGAAACGAATCAATTGAACATCACTTAGAAAAGTACATAGGAATAGTTGTACTTCTTGGAAAGATAGACGAGGCATAGAATAAAGGAATCTGCTGCAGCACAACTCTCATCTCTAACACTGTAGGCCAAATTCCTAGAAGATATCATACATTGCTACATTAAAAAATGGCCTCACTTCATTTCAGAAAGCTCCTTCTGTATTTCATAGCTCAAACCCTATCAGAATCTCGCATGCAGCTACACGAGAGCTTAACAGTATTTCAGTATTTGAAGCATCCTGGAAAACTGTATTGTTTCAGAATGGAACATAGGGGCTGGAATAGTATTTTGTTAAAATGAGACCTGGAACTGTTTGCACCTGTTCTTTCCTTTTTCCGTGTATGGACAAGATTTATGCTAATGCAAAGCCTCGTGGCTGATGTGCTGAATGCAAAATTCAAGGCACTGAAATGATGGGATTTGAAGAACTTGCTCCTGGGAAAATCTGTGAAGTGATTGTCACAAATCAAATTGTGACTTAGTTTGGAATATTTTTACTGTCCCTTTACTGAGTCTAAGCTTTAGCACAAATTTCCACTTGATCTGTAATTCCCATTTCGTGTGGGTCAGTTATGCAAAAGCATATTGTGGGAACATACTCAAGGATTTTACACACATTTGCCAAAACTTCAGTTTGCAAAACTTTTGGATCATGGAGTTGTGCATGAAGATTTGGCATCTCATCCTGTTCCTACTGTGATGTCTAATAGTAGTATCAAATTTTACTGGGGAAAAGATAGGAGTATGGGTTTTAAAATTCCTAATTTTTTTTTTTTTTACAAACGGACTTTTCTAGAAACCAGGTTTGTAGAGAACAAGAAACATATTGATGTGGCAACAGAGGAAGAAACCTTAGTCATGTCAGTACTGATAGGAAATCTCTCTTACTCCTATAGTGTGAGGACACATTCAGGTTCTGCTTGACCACAGCACTTAGTTATGCCTACAAATAACAGAGCACAGGCACAAGATCTGAACATCACAAAAAGAATGATTTGTGGGCAGTATCCTATTATCCCCTCAAGAAAGAAAAATACTTATTTCACTTGTATTACTATTGCTTCCAGTTCAAATTAGTCCTACTTGTAGCATCATAATCCTGTTCCTATAGAGCCCAGTTCCTGTTACAGTTCCTGTGTCTGAAGGAGAAGCTGCCCAGAACAGCATAGCCATGACTGGTGGCATTCCAAGTCCCCTCCTTCTTACTCCAGCTTCCAGCCCCTTCTCCTCTGCTAAAATGACACACAAATTTATCACCTTTGCTGATCCTTTATGGTTTATTGTTCTTCCTACATGCTGGTTCTTGAGTATCAGTAGCTGACAGAAGGCAGGATACTTCTTTGTGTGGTCTTGTAGGGCAAGACTGAAAAGATAGGCACAAGTCATATGGATGCAAAAATTCATGTCTGCAGTTCAGGGGAGAATGTGTTAAGTTATAGATTTGTGCAGAAATATGGCAACCACATGTCAGTCCTTGTGCATTATTGGCCTTTGGTAAAAAAGAATCTGTCAGAAAGGAAATAAACTGTATGAGAAGGGGAAAAGCCAGGAGGTTTAGAATAGAAAAAAAACCCTTAATTTAAATACTGAAGATTTTGAAGCATAATAGATAGCATTTAGTCCCTGGCAAAAGTCTGAGTTCAGTGATCTGTGTAAGGGAATAAACTGTACCAGTGTTTTAAAATACATGCTTTAAAAAAACACCCCCCAACTGATTTAAAAAAAAGAAAGGTATAATGAGATCCAGCTTCCTGTAAGTTTATGGTAATTTTGTACCTTTTGCTAGTTGTTCTATTTATGTGGTCCTTTACTGCAGCCTGGCTCCCACCCTCTAATATAGTTATCCTCACAGCACTTCTTTGTGGTAAGGAAGTACAGTAATCCCCACTTTACAAATGGGGAGCCATGGCAAAAGAGAGGCTTAGTGACTCGCCTGAGGTCATGCAGGCAGCCCATTACGGAGCAGGGAATTCAACCAGGACTCCCAAACAGCAGACAAATGCTCCAACCCCAGGGCTGTCTGTCCTTTAGCTCGTATTTTTAAAGCACTCAAAAGGTTGTATCCAGATTTCAGAGATGGTTCAGGGGTTATTGAATCCAGTCTGACTAACAGAACAGAATAGCTGGACCAAGTGAAAATGTGCTGCTCAGTGTAGAGTTGCAATATCAGTAAGTCAAATAAAGGTTTTTCCGCTGGCAGCTCTGGTTTCCTCTCACTTGCCTGAGCTTGCTCTCTCATACACACACACAGAGACACTCTCTGCAACTAATTTTTCTCCTGCCTCGGAAGAAGGACTTGGTGAAAGGAAATTGGTATAATTAAATGGTTATGTAGGAAGCTGATGGTAAGTATTTACTTTTATAAAATAAGTGGAGGAGGAAAAAACCTATGAGATGGATTTCTTAGTGTTTGCTTTTTTGGGTTTATTTTTGGGAGCAGAGTATTGAGTGACAGAGATTTGTTCCCAGCAGAAAATGCTTGAAACACATTAGTCTGCGTTGGTATTAGAAAGATTAGAGGGCACACTGTAAGAATTTGTAAGGATTTATGTGCTTTTTAGAGAGGATTAAGAATAAAAAAAAAAATCCAGATTAGAAATGCTGTCTAACCACATCACTACTCTACAGACCAGCATTTGCATGGTGGTTTTCTTCTGTGTTTTAATACCACAATGTTTGCATTGCAACTTCAGTTACAGTTGGTTTTGTTTAAAGACTATAGTCTAGGTGTGCACAGCATGTGATATGAAATGTTAGGAGTTGATGTAGCATCCTTGAAATCTTATTCAGGAGCAAGCTTGAGCAAGCAAGAAATACCTAAGAAAAATATTTTAGGTATATTCTTATTCTGTAGAGTTGCTTAAATAAAAGAAAAAAAATCAGGCACATTTCATAGCTTTTAAGTGTGTGCTTTCTTCCTGTCTGTCAAATTGTGAGCTTGAACAAGATTTGTTCTCTGGAACATTATTTCTTTAAAATATTTGGACATGTTAGTTCCCTAGTAACACAGACTGCACAACATGGAATTAGTTATTTGTTTAGGAACAGAATTGTTAAACATCCTCTAAGCTGTAAAAGGATACTTCCTAATTATTTACTAGAAGCATCCATAGTTAATTAAAGTCAGACTGCTAAATGTGGATAATTAGAGGCTTATGTTGCTAGAAAACTGCTTGTGCTGATTTGAGCTAGTATTTAATTTGTAAATTCAATCCTTTTTAGACACTTTATTTAGAAAAAGCTTAAATCTTTGCAAGATGTTCTTATGAAAAAGACTAGCTCTGTCTTTATTCTTTACAGTCTTACTATACTACACAACAATTTGTCCATAGTTTTTGTCCTTACCTACATGCAATACAAGTGTAACTTGACCAGCAACAGTGGCTTAATTGTTCAGGATTTCTTTTTTTTCTTTCTTTTTACTTCCTTCTACACTGTTTGTTTCTTTCTTCTTTCTTTTTTTCTTTCATTTTATTTTGTGTAGAGCTTGGAGTTGGACCTTTATCCACAGTATTGTTTGTCCAGTGCATACCTGAACCCAGTGATGCTTGGAGGATGAGTGGATATTGAGTGTTGTGTATTTTCCAGCCATGTGCCAGTAGCAGTTTCAGGTACTTGGTGCCATATCCAGGCTTCTGTGGATTTCCATGTCACAGTCACCCTGTGACAGAGACAGCAGTGCATTGTACCTAAGTACAGACACTTGAGCATTTTGTCCCTACTGAGGTCCTGTGAGCAGCTGTAGTACCTGTAATTTCCCCTCTAGCGCCTTTCAGGTGCTGCAATGGCGCTGACCAAAGTGGAGCTCTCTTTGCATGGGTGAGCATGGTTTGGATTGCATTTTGGGTGTTTGCTGTTGGGTTTAGCTTTGTGTTCAGTTTTACTTCCCTTACAACATTATTTTTGAAACATTTAGGTGGCATGTGCTTTCTCTGATGTTGTTTTGTCATGTAAACACTCTGCAAAGTCAGTCCAGATGTGTGGGGTAGGAGATGTTTTGTTGCTGGCCTCTTATAGTTTGTATTGCAGCTTCACTGCATTTTAGGTTGTGGGGCATTATAGTGCCTCCTGACAATAAAATATTTTCTTACCATCTACATTATACCTAGCACATTATTGTCACTACTAGTGATCTGAAAATTTTGTTGCAGGTTTTTAGTAGTGGAGACATTGCAAATACTGGAATTAGTAAACTGTGGAAAGGTGCATATTAGGAGGGGAGAAGGACATGTGTGAAGATTGATTACTTAAGAAGTTTGGTCTTCATCTGTAAGGAAAAATAAATTTTAGAAATGTGCTGGCAGATACGGACTCAGTATGCAGTAGTTTACAGCTGTGTAGTTGATTGAAAGTCCACTGGGGTAAATTGTGGTTTTAGCTGAGTGGAGAACTGAATTTGGATCCTTGTCATTAGTGAAAGAACAATTAGTTGAACAAATTATTCTTCCTCTTTTTCAGGGAAATTGTTGTTTATTGCAGTAACTATAGCTGTGAGAGACTTTCACTGTTTGTCCCTTCAGGTACTAAGTACATTTGTTACAAGAGAAGCAAGGCTTTGATTCCATCTTGTGTCTTTGGAAATGCAATCAGTTTCTCTTATTTAGATGATATTGTGATTTCACATCATTCTTTAAAGTACAAAGATTTTTATTTTTTTTTCCTGTGTGTGTTTTAAAGAGATGCTTGTACTGGAAAGGGAGACTTACGCTGAGCTCTCAAGTGACTGTGTGTCAATACAGATATGCACTGCAAATTTAACTGTGGAAATGAAGGCAGAATTTCTCAGTTTGAAGCTGTACATCATGGGTAGGAAATCATCTTTATCCCAGTTCTGTGTTGACCTCAGCAATTCAAATGCTAGAAACACTAGAGGGTTTTCTGGGGGTTTTGATGTCAATATACAGAAACGCTAACAGAGCACTATGCCAGAAGAAATCTGAAGTCCACAGCATCTGCATTCTTATGAATGAGGAAGGAGATTCCAAGCATTATTTGAAAACCTGTGTGCATAATTTATCCAATATCTCAAAGGATTTGCTTTCTAAACTGTGGTTTCTGACAGGTGCATGCAGTGGAGCACAAAGCTCTGTGGCTCCACACCTTAGACCAAAACACCTTCTGGACGTGCCTCTTTGTCTCAGTTGGCTATGAGGGAGAAAAAACTCAGATGAAATATGTAACTTTTAGACTAATATCTTCTGTGAGAAGAGCTGCCCTCTTAAACTGTTTTGTATAAACTTAGAGAAGGTGTTTCTGTTTGTTGATGAAACATGTCAGGTATGTTCTATGGAAAACTAAATTCTCAATTTGGGTTTCCAGGTGCATACATGTGGCATTGGAGTGCAAGTCCTGTTTGGAAATGAATCAAGTCCTGTTTGGAAATGAATGAGTTTTCTGTTCCCCTGCTCCCTAGCTAACTGCAGCCTGTTCTAGGAAAAGTATGCTTCATACAGTCAAGAATAACGTGGCCTTAATTTAATTGATTTTTCTCTAGTTCAAATTGAAGTTTCGCTGTTAAGTCAAGTATTGTTAATTGCAACTTTGTCAGAATCAGATGAATAGATACATAGTCCATCACAGATTGGTGTGTATGACAGAGGATTAAGATCAGAAGTCCGGTATTTTTCACTGGTTTAACATGACTTATTAGTGGATTGAGTAATTTCTCAGGTTTTTTCTTTGTTAAATTTGTCTATTAAATAAGCATTTTACAGTTGGTCTTCTAATTTACATAGAAAATTCAAGGAATTAGTACTAGGGTCAGCTACTACTTTTTTTCCTGAAAACCATGAAATTTTACTTTTAAAAAATACAGTAATTTTTGCTCTTTCTTGGGAAATATAAACTGTTCAGCAGAAGAATTTCTTCTGAAGCAGATAACTGTAAATAGTTTTCTAAAATGCCATTCTTGTAGCATTATGAAATTTGGTTTCCATGCTGTTTTACTAGTTTATGTGCTGTAAGAAGGATTTGCAGTAAAGACTTTGAATTCTGCAAAAGCATTTGTTCTGTACTAGCAGTACTTTGCAGGGAGATATCCAGATATTTCTTAAGATCTTGAAAGCTTGGTATGAACAATCAGATTTTCCACATTCCCGCTTGCAACTTAAATCCAGTGCAAACAGAGGTCTCTTTATTTCATAAGTACTTGTTTAACACTGGCTCACTTTTGAGACTTACTGATTTTGTTGTATTCCAGGCCAGGAAAATCAAAGTCATGGTATGAAAATATCCTCCTGAAATAAGTTATTACCTTTTAGTGCAGTTTTAAAGGATGACTCCTTGGTTAAGGCTCTGGCCTGGGACTTGAAAGTTCAAGCTGAGTTCACCTCAAGACTGTGACCCTGACCACAACTGTGGGCACAGGCACCATTCCTGGGTCTCGCTTCCCCTCCCAGAAAATAACACCTGCCATATACACAAGTACAGCACACGTACAGAACCCCTGTCCCTGGTCTGATTCCTGGTTGGTTCTGTCAGAAAGGTAATTAAACATCATAGTTTCCATAGTTACCACTTGTTTCTCTTTTGCAGTCCACATCATGGGGGATGTGAAACTGGTGACATCTGCTCGAGTCTCCAAAACCTCCCTGACACTCAGCCCCCCCGTCCCTGCTGAAGCACCAGCGTTTACTCTTCCTCCTCGCAATATCCGGGTGCAGCTGGGAGCCACCGCCAGGTTTGAGGGAAAGGTAAGAGACAATGCAGAGCTTCTGCATTGGGCTTTGCCCTCTCCTGAAGCTATCTAGGGGGCTGCAAAAGTAGTGAAGTTGCCTCTGCAATATGGGACCTTTACTGAAGAAGAATACACCAGTATTTACCCTCCTGGAGAGGGAGGAGCTTTACAGGTCTGTTTCTGTGTAGAGGAGAGATTTGCAGAACCTGAGCATTGCCAAGTGTAGCCTTGTTGAGCATGCAGAGAACTGAGGTTATTATCAGTGAGAAACTGCTTCAAGGGCTGTCTCTAGTCAGCATGTCCCCTACTGCAATTCTACATATTCTCCTACTGCACATTCATATCCCTGGATCCTGGATCTGCCCATACATGAAGCTTCATGTGTGACACGACTCTAACCCTGCTGCAGCATGTCCTTCCTAGCAGTCAAGGCAGGAATCTGCAATGAGTGTTGTGATAGTTCTGTGTCTGCACTGCCTGCCAAACGTGTTCTTAACTTGAAAGGAAAAAAACATTTTCAGAGGAAAGACTGATTTGTTCAGGAAAACTTGTTAACTCAAAGGGTTTAAAAGGCTGCATAGAGGGGCGTGTATCCCCCATTCCCCTCCTGTTTGAGATACTGAATTGTGCATCCTGGCACAATTCCATATTTCTTTCATGTGTCAATCCTGGTACGAACTCATCCTTGTTCTAGCTATCTTCCTTTCTCCTCCCTTAACCCAGTTCTTTTTCCTGGAGCTGTGAGCTTTCCCTCCCAGTCCCTTCAGCTTCCTTTGGTTCGTGTCATGCTCTGATTGCACGCTGACAGCTGCACCATCAAGCTGACCGCACTTTCAGTCTTTGAAGTGGTGGGACTCGTCTGACACAGGCAGGAAACTGCAACCCTACTGTAACAAAAGCAAGGGCTAGAAGGAATTTGGGAAATTCTTAACTTGTGAAACTCTAACTTAAACACAGGGCCGGTAGAGGGCATCTGATATTTATCTTATTTGTTTATGTAAGACCAGGCCAGGAACTGGGATTTTTCAACAGGAACTGTGTAGGAAAACAGGTTTTGGAGTATATTAATTTTGAAGTGCTGAAGCAAAACTCAGAAGTAGTTCTTAGATTTGACTTTTTGAAGAAAAGTTGGCATTTTTCATACAAAGCAAATTTCAATAAAGTGCTTAAACCAAAGCAGTTTTTTATTAAACCTTCAAGAACTTCTTTTTTCTTTTTAATTTGCTTACTTTTAGATTATTTTTAAGCACCAGTCAGAAACCCTTTGTGTGTATGACATTGACCAGTCCCCATGTTCTTATTCTTTATGTCCTATTTTTTCTTCCCCTCATTGTTTCACCTTGTTGCAAATGTAGTAGGAAAATGGCAGTGTGTTTCTACTTTCTCCATGTGACACCTGTGTACAACTGTTCTACTGTTGTGCTGTTCTACTTCCAACTGGTTCTTCCAGGCTACGTTGCAATAATAATTCAGTCAAATCAAAGTTGAAGCACTAAGATTTGGTTTTATAGTTCTCATGTTTCCTAATTAAAAGCTCAAGTGGGATATTTCCAGTTTTTATTGCACTCTGCAGAATTTTTATTATTCAAGTCAAATGGAAACAATTGTAAAATATAATGACCTACAAGCTAAAGTGCCATCACTGCTTTGCATTTATTTTATATCTGGTTTTAAAGTGTTAATTTTCCAGGGATACATATCCCCATTTTAAAGCCACTTTGAAGACTGGAAGGGTGAAGTCTGAGGGGTTTTTTTAGTAGCTTGGAAAAAAATACACAAATTCAATACTAATTAAACTGTCAAGCTTAATTTCCTTGAAGGAACAAAACTTTGATTGAAGTCCTGGCTTGGACTTACTTGATGAAAAATCTAAATATCTCTTCTGGCAGTTCAGTATATGAGCATAGCCAAAACCTTTAATTTTCCATCCTTAAAATGGGGGTGACAGCATTAGTATTTTGTTTCTGCTCTTACTGTAGGAACAGGGCAAAGTGAGGGGGAACACAGCAGCCCCTTTTGAAAGGTGCTGTGGCTGAACAGCTGCAGGAGCTTGCACAGCTGTTAACATCTGGCTCTATCTTCAGCTGGGTAATACTGTGTTGCTTCTTCTGCCACTTCAATATTTCAGAGGTTCAGAAGGACAGTTGACCTGTTCAGAAAAACAGGTTCAGAAGGACAATCTTAACAAAAACAATTTATTAAGATTTAGTAATAGAAGCTACTCAACATACTTAGGTTTTTCTATCCTGGAAAACCTATCTAGGTTACAGATGTTATGATATGTTGTTGCAGTATAAATATTAAACCAGACTCAGGCTAAAGAAAAATAAAAAGTTTTTTAAATGGCTAGACAGGAGCTTTTCTTCAAAGAGTTTCTTTGCAGTGGAATTGATCTTATCAGAAAGAACAAATATTTTTAGAATCCAAGACAGGATATAAATCTGATATTGTGATGATCCTGTATTCTCATTAAGTGAACAAGGAAGAAAGGGCCTCAGAATTAAACTTGTTGGTTTCTTTCCAGCTGCATTATTAGATAAGTTGTGTGAAATGGCAATTCAAGCTCAAAGAGAGTGCAGAAATTGAGAAATAGCCCATAAATGTGGGAAATTTGAGGTAGAAAGAAACTGGGGCTTCCTTTAACAGGATTTTTTATTATTTTCCTGTTCCTTCAACTACCACCCTGATTTTCTTACTAAAATTTCAGGAAGTTTATTTATTTCTGACTGCAGATCTCAGTTTTTTAGTGGCATCTCAGCATAGAAGTTTAAATCATCTTTCAAGAGTATGCACATGACTTAGTCTTGGAGCACAGAATGGAAACAGTAAGGCAAAGCCAAGGTTACTTTCAGTAGATACTTTCCAAAGATCTGCTGGATGGACATCTCAGTTGCTCATCAATAAATTGCTGAGGTGATTTTTAGACAAACCACTCCAGATAATTGTGAAATTGTGTCGTATGTTCTCAACTTATTAGGACTGGGTTGATAAGCTGTTCTTCAATGGCACACCATGTGTGAGGTGAGCAGCTCAAGGCAGTAATCTCATGCCCTGTGTTAAGGCATTTTAGCTCATCTGTCAGAACCTTTATGACACTCCTGGAAAAGAAGACCAAGTCAAAATGTTACCAGGCTTTGTTTTAAGCTACTTCTTTCTCAATTGTATTGAACACTGGATGTTAACTTGTGCATTTGATTGCAGCAAGCACTTAACCTGCCTTATTTGCACATGTATAATGTTGATGGTCATTAATTTTATGAGCCTAAAAAAATACTTGTGCTATAACTGCGCTTGGGAGGAGCAGCCAAATGTTCTACAGACCACAAACCCGTTGCCTAGTGGTCAGGAAAGAGTTTTCCTCCTTGGACAAAGCATTGTACTGTTGGCAACAGAGCAGTATGGGTGATCTTTCTGCTTCATGTGGGCCATCATACATGATCCATTGCCAGAACCAAGATGTTAAACTACTAAATCTAGTCCGGTATTCTAATCCCAGGGAGCTAGATTTCTTGGAGCTCATGGTTTGAGTAGGTGTTGGGGTACTAAATTAAGTTTGGTACCCATTCCGTAGTTACTGTTCTGCCCTTCCCCTACCATCACCCTCCAGGTAAGGGAGCTGGATGGTAAATTTTAAGGCAAGCCAGGTCACTGTCAAATCCTACCTTTTTAATGTACTCTCTGGTTGTTCTTCTACCATCCTGCTGTTGAATCTGTTTGAATCAGCTAAGTCCAATGACTTACAGTTGCTTTTGCTGCTGGTGGTTGCACAGGTACTGTTTAGAAAAACAGGCCTGAATAAATGAATTGGGATCAGGCAGTAAGAAACAAGAGGCAGTGGGAAGATCAGCAGTGATTCTGCCATCTATTCTGGGATAGGGAGGAGACACATTTCTGCATGTGTTAAGAGGTATAGAGTGGGGAAGCTCTACAAGAATGAAGACCATGTTAAACACTCCCACAGCATTTATAAATTCTTTCAACTACCCACTAATGTTAAAACTAATTTTAACTTATTTTTTAACTGTGGTATGTTTTACATGCATAGCACAAGCTATGCATGGCAAAACCTTTGGTATCTTCCCTTAGATTTGGTCTCAAGGCAGCAGTGTGTGTGCCATTTCCAACCCTCAGTCAGCAGGCTCTCCAGAAAAATGCCTTAATTACACCGCCTGCCTGGATTTCAGATGGGATCTGAGAGGAGCCGATGTAATGACAGAGGATGATGACATGGCACATCCTTGCTGTTGGCCTGAGATGTTTGCTGTTACAAAATGTACTGGGCAGCTCAATGCATGAAGCTGCCAGTGGCTTTGGATCTGTGCTTTCTGGACGGATGCCTGTTCTGAGCCTTATAAGGGAAGAAATTCAGGAGAGACCCATGTTTTCATGGGAGACAGTTGTCTGATGGAAGTGAGTGCTGTGAGAGGACTTGTGCTGATACTGTGATACTGTGCTACTCCCAGAAACCTGATATAAAACACTGAGGCATGTTCTGAAGGGGAAAGAATTGAAAAAGTTTTCAACTTGACTGTGGATTTTATTTGATCTTTCTTTCCACGTACCACTGGAGCATTCTTGGGAAAAATGTGGTGCATTGAGAAGTTACTTAAACGTTTTGTGTTAGGCAGACACTGAGGTATAGACAGCTGAAATAAAAGAAAAAACCCAACAAACGCAAAAATAAACACAAAGGGTCGTTGTGAACGGCTTATGGCATGCTGTTTTCTGTTTGGATCTTCTACTGCTGTGTCTTCTTCCTTGGTGTAATCGACCTCCCATCATATTCACTCACCACATACATGTTCTCATGAGTAATGCATGCATTGTTTTATTTGGGTTTATTTTACTCTATAACCCTATATTGGCATATGGAAAGAGTGTCAGCTTTACACAAGGCCAGAGTGAAAGTGGCTGCTCTGCTGGGAAGTGGTTAAGGTGGGATTCAGTCAAAAGGACTTCCCCACACAGTGTCACCTACACCCAGAATTATTCAAACACACTTCCTTTCATCAACTGACACAAGTGCCCATGTGCTGATGCCCATTTTCCTTGCCTTGCAAATGATACATCCTTTAGAAAAATTGTAAGTGTTCAAGTTGCTGCTCAGGAAATTTTTAGGTTTTGGTCAGGAGTGGAGGCCCATGAGCTCCACTTCTGTCTCTCCACATCTGTCTCCTTGTCACCTGTGGCCATCATAGCTATACTCAGGATTTCCCTGGTAGCAGTATTTAAGCATTTCTTGTGTAGTCTGTGTGCAGAGCATGTGACGATGCTATTAAGTGCTAGACTTAAAACACTGTCCCCTGCAGCTGATCTGTGCATGTGCTGAGGCCACAGCCAATATTTCTGGATATTTGGCAGCAAAGTTTGGTCAGACCTTTTGCAAAGTTTTTTTTTTTTTTTTTCAATCTGCCAGATGTTCAGAAATCCTAGACAATGCTGAATATCCTCAAATTCCACCCAGACAAAATTTCTACACAGGAAAGAGGCCGTGACTGGGGAACACTGAATATACATATATATCCCTGTTCTGGGTTGTCTTTTCTCAGGGTTGGTTTTATTATTTTGTATAATTGAGTGTGTGTTCAGTAACCCACCACCTCCAAACTGTGGAAGAAATGTGCTGTTTGATCCTATCACATTTATTTTTCTATTTGCTTTCTGTCTCCTTTTCCACTTTAATTGCTTATCTACCACCAGCTGGTGACAGGAGTTCTGCTCCATGCGGTGCCGGAAAGATTGGCTTCCTATATTTGATTGTTGTGGTAGGAACTTCTGTAATTCAAGGAATATAAAAAAAATTATAACTGTGATGGTAATAATGATAGAAGTTTTTAAAAACACTACAACTAGTGTACATATGGAATTAAAGAGAATCTTGTATTATTTTCTTTAGTATCTACCCAAACCAGTGCTGTTTTAGCTGAAGTCCGACTACATATTTGTGCTGCTTTTGATCACCACTTTCTTTATTTCTTTCCTTTTTCTTTAATGTTTTTCTAAATATTTTGTATTTTTAGGTGGAAGCAATTAAAATCACATGACAAATCTGACAGTAAAAGTCTGTGTGATTTCATTGCATGTACCTGCCCCCAGTTTCCTTTGATGGTTGACTCTGACAAGTTTATTTTAGGTATCTTTTTTTTTGTGACCACCCACTACTGTAATGTGTTGTTTGAAAGCATGGCTTTGTGTCAGCTAAAGGGGAAAAGTTTCCATATGATAATTTATCCATAGAGATGTCCCTAAAGTTGATTTTGAGAAAATGTACTTCATTAGCAGAGATTTTTGGACTTGCTATTTTTCTATAGTCCTTTAGCAGAAATTAAAAAAAAAAAAAAACAAACAATCCAAATTCTAAACCATGTATTGACAAATTTGCTGAGGAAAAGGAGATATGTGGTGGTGTAAAAGAGGTTCAGCCTTTTAGAAAAATAAGGATGGACTAAATGCCATGACTAATCATAAAGTCCACTGCTTAGGGTTGATAGTATACGTGTATCTGAAAAAGATGTAGCTCAAATCAGGCTATTTTCAAAGAGAAAAACAGCTGATCAGCATATCCTAAATAGCTGAACAAAGAGATGCCCAGAGACTGAATCCATGTAGGTCAGAGTAGAACCAGTCATTATAATTCTTCTTGGGTTTTCTGTCCCATGATGGTTAATCATGAATCTCTCAGATTTCAACAATGTCTCATTAAGTTCTTCAGTTCTGCTTTTAATTTGAAAAATATCATCATCTTTTCCAGACTAGTCTCCCTTGCTCCTCTGGGTCAGTGCAGAAGGCTTTGTTGTGGTTGATTCCACTGGCAATAAAACTCATCATGTAGCATTGTGCTTTCTTATTTAAATAAACGTTCTTAGTAGTACATGAAACATGACTGCAACTTAGCATTATGATGTTTTAAACTTGATTTTTTATGGAATTGTGCCTTTGACTCTTATCACACTCATATTAGGTTTGAAAGTTAAAAAAGATCTAGTAACTGTAACAGAACTGAGAGTAGCTGACTTTTCCTTGTGCTGCAGTAGCCTACATTGATGTGAGAGGTATGAAAAGGGAGGTAAAAAAATTTTGGTTGATTTTTTTTTCTTCCAGAAATATGTCTCTAATTTAAAGCTTTACATTTTATATTTCTAGCTCACCCTAAAGGTAGGACAGAGTGTTTATCATCAGATGTGCATTTGGCTAACTAGTAATTTATTTGTTTTCTGCTGTCATAAACAAGGTTTGAACGTCAAGCTCCTTGCCTGCATCTGGCTGATGAAACCAGAAAGGTCAGGGAAGGGTTCAGTGCCATATGTAGCAATGAGAACCCCACATAAAATAGCAAAGTGTGCTTTTGGCTGTCTGTAAATGGGTCCTTGAGAATTTGCACCAAATGACTCCAGGGCACACTTTTTAATACAATTCTGCTTTACCCCTGTGGGAAAAGAGAGTAGTCATTAATAGACAGCAAGCATTATGCATTCAGAATCTGCAGAAGGCAACATGTGGAGAAGGTTTATAATCAAAACACATCATTACTCATTGTGGTTTTGCTCAGTCCATGCTCACTCTAGCACCTCGACTCCAAAGCTAAAAATTTCTGCTTTTGACATGTTACTTGGCTCTGTTCACTCATGGATATAGTATGAAGTTTGGAAACCTACTGGGCAAAACCAGACAAAATAAAATTTTTCCGTGTAAAAGTTGCACTCCCCAGTATCTAAATGCATGCTGAACAGAAAATTACATTGCTGTGAATTCAGCCCATTCATGAGGGGGAGAAACCTGTCTGTCTGACAAGGAGCAGCAAGGGCTGGCTGCTCCCCAGAGGAATGTGAGCCAGGAACTAAGAGGAGCCATGCATGGGCTGTGCCATCACCAGCTGGCCACAGCCCTGTGCTGGCTTCAGTCCTTCAGGCTCTGCTCCAGCAGGCACTGCCATGTGCTCTAACAGGGCTCTGATGTGCCCAGACATGGCAAACTATGAACCAGGGTCAGGATCCCAAAGGAGGGTACAGTCAGGAGCAAAAGTAGGTGAGGCAAGATTGTTCTTCTGTAGGTTTCCAGTTCGGTTATTAACCTTCAGTCTGTAAGATATTATCTTGTCACTAGAGGTTACTGGATCTCCAGCAGGGGCCTGAAACGGTATCCATTTTTCTAGCTAAGCTTTCAGAGTTCATTGGTTAGTGTCTGGGGACAAACCTGCCTTGATCATGATTCTTAAGCCAAAAGTCATCCCAGTTCATAATTCAGCATCCCATGTGAATGCACATCTCTTGTGTTCTTCTCTTATGTTGGGGAAATAAGCTTTGGAATGGGAGTGATGTTGAAGTGTTGGGCTAGGGCTTGCTGAGGGAGCCACTGCTGCTCCTGTTGGGGTCAGAGGTTACATGTCAAAGCTCTGTACTGGTTGGAGCCAGAAAATCAAGGCATTCCACTGACTGGTTGTCCCTGGGGTGACTAGTCCAGTACAACGGCTTTGAATTACCTGCCTAAATATGTTGACTTTATTCTTATAGGGAACCAAACAGGCAGGCTGTAGGTTAGGAGCTAAATCATGTTTGACTCACAAGTTAGTAACCTGGTCTCTAGACTAGCCATCCCACATTAAGAATATGTTGCAGTGAGATTCTAGAGATCTTACACCTTTCTTTTTCAGAGGAGTTTTAGGAATAGACAGTGAAAACCTGGTAAATTTTCCTTCAAAAAATCGAAATTCTAGGCTTTTTTGATGGTGAAGATAGTTTTACTCTCTGTAAGTAAGTGCACTGTTATAAACCTGTAGTCAAACAGAACAAAGCAATCTTTGTCTTCTGAAAATGCTGTGGCCAAAACTGGTAAAAAATTCAAAGTCAGCTTTGCAATTTTTTTATTGCTTAGATGGAAACCTTTGTAATTCATTTGAAAAATTAGGCAAAATGGTAAAATAAGTTATTTTATCTTTTTCTGAGTTTTCCCTGCTTGTCTGCATATTTAAAAAAACCACTATGGTAAATGTTACTCTATGGAATATACTATTTATTATAAATGCAACAGCTGAGCTTACTAAAACACTAATTAAAAGTCTTACTGCATTCCAACTGCAACTTTTCATTTAAAGATGACAACAAGCTGCACATGGAGCCCAGAGAAAAGAGAGAGGCAAGGAGTGACAAATTAAATAATTCTGCTCATGGTTATTTGCCTGTTGGCAATGGCATATTGAACTTACTTCATCCAGCTCTGTGCTCTCTCAACTCACATTAAATGAGAATGGTAATTTTCCTCCAGCTGCATGGTAGAGTCAAATCATAACTGTGTGGCTTGAGAGTTTGCCATTCCTTCAGTATGTCCTAAAATACACAAGCAAGCCTTTATTTATGGTGCATGCATTATTTAAATTGCTTTTGCAAAGCTTCGAATATTAATGCAATGCACACTGTTTTGTAAAAGATTTGTAAAAGCACCTGCACACACATGGCAGTATGAAATCTAACTTGTATCTCAAATCTAACTCATTTTTATCACTCTCCCATACTGGCAAACAGTGAATAATTTTTTTTTTTCTGTTCTGTGAACTCTCTGGAACAAGAGTTCAATATACTTAAGGTTGATTTTTTTTTGTCTATATAAATTCTGGTGTTCCTTTATAAAAGAATAACTCAGCACTTTGTCTCTGCAGGGAGGCAAATATAAATATTTCAAAACAAAGTTATTCTAAAAGCCAAAGCACTGGAAGAAAAATTATGATAGAATCTTGGAAGTACAGATTAAAGAACTATTGCAAATAGTATTGATTTCTGCTCATTTAATGGTACCACTTAAACAGCCTCATTCAACTGGAATCCTAGTGTTTGTCTGTAATATTTAACACATACAAAGGCCAGAGTAGAGTTGGATCCTTCTCTGATGGTCTTTCTAGCCAAAACAACAGAGGAAATAATCATTGTTACCCCCTTGACACTTACGTGAGGCACCAAGGCATGGTGAGATTTATTGTCTTGTGCAAGATGACACAAATACAGAGATACATACCTGGATTCAGAGCAGAATGTCTGTCTTCCAGAGGTTCGATTCCCATCCAGTATTCTAGATGTGAACCTATCTGTTTGGGAGATAAATAACTTCTGATTTTGGAAGAGAAAATGAAGATATGCAACGGGTGCAAACATCACAGCGACCTAAGTGCCTCCTGTTGGATGCAGAGCATCACGTTCACAATGCCAGAACTGGGTCTTCAGAGCCTTGACTCAAAGCTGGTTTGTTGGGAAATGCAAATGAACAGGTTTGTCTGCTTGGGAGACTATTGCACACCCACAAGTTTAATGGAAAACCATGTTGGATTTGTTCAGACCTCTCAGTAGGAATGGAGCAACTGCAGTTAAGTGGGGCTCTATTGAAAGCATATGCAGAGTAAGCTTTTTCCACAACCTAAACAGCTACTTTTGAATGCATGTGTGTTTCTTTTACCAAGATCACAGCAATTTTACTTTTGAGAGAAAGCATTAGAAAGGAGAGGTGAGCCCACAAACTTTCTCTTAAACTCAGCATGTCTATAAATATTTATCCTGAATTGTTGAACTAGAAATTTATGGTCGCAGCAATTTATACTTAGTATTTCAGTTAGTAGTTTGAGGTTTTTTTCTTAAACTGTTGTTGCTCAGCCCTTGGATTTTATTTTTATTCTAAACACAGCCATTTGTGCATTGTACTATCTGAGGTACCTCTGCTAAGATGTTACCAAAAGGGTATGTGTGAAGTTAGGAAAGCATGTCAATTTCACAGATTATTACAGGGTAAAAGAATCACCGACAGTTGCTAATGAGCAGTTGATGTTTTTCCACAGGATTTTGTACATAAGTCCCAATTATTTATGGCATAGCAGTAAGTTGCACGTGGTAGAATAAATGGTGCAATGGAAAATGCCAGTTGTTCAGGCTGTCTGATGTGTTCACATCTTCATGATCCAACATTGCATTTTATATCTCTTCATAAGCACATCACTTTATTGTGAAATTCGTAACAAATGACACTTCATGCCCTGTGCTTTCTCAGCCTTACCAAGAAGCACTAACAAACAGAACACATAACTGAGGAGAATTTTTATAGCTTCTCCAGAGCACAGCCTTTTCCAGCAGTCTTTGTCACTATCAGCAGACAGTCGTTAACTGTGCCGGAGCCCAGCAACAAAATCCAGTTTCAGGATTTTCTGTGGCCATGGCCAGACTCCTAAATTGCAGGAAATAAAATCTTGTCTGCTTGGAAGCTGATAAAGTATGGGCATGTTCATTTAAATCACATAGTATTTGTTACCACCTTACATTTCAGAAGTGGATTGCTGCCCTTAATTGCAAATTTCATAGCTCCAAACATATTTGCCTGTGGCTGTGTGTTTTGGACACAGAAAGAAAGCCATTTTTTCTCAATAATTTTCCATAATAGGTCATGCATACAGTGTGAACTCATGTAAATTTGTAGAGATTCCTAATCTGTTGATAGCATGCTAAGAACAGCATCCCCAAACTAGGACAGTATGAAGCTCGTTTGGCCAGTGGCATAGCTGCTACAGGAACATAGGGGCACTAGTGTTCTGTGACATATGAGATAAATTCTTGCCCTATTAAGCCAGAAACTTTACACCAGTAAGTAAAAATGCAAACAAACAAAGAAACCTTTCAGTCTTCCAGAAATAATATACAATGGAGAAATCTTTTTTTTTTGCAAGTTTTATTGCAATAAAAGATGAACATTCCCTTGTGAAAGAAAAGAAAGAGGGTGAATTGTCATCTTTAAAAGGTGACTGCCAGTTCCAATCCCAGGTATTGCAGTTAGGAAGGGATTGTTATGAAAATAATTGATGGTGTTTGATTTTGCTGCTTTCCTGTGGTATCAGCAGTCTTTTGACCTGATGATATCCCAGTCTCAGGCTGTGGCTTAAAGCATCTGGATTCTGTGATCAGTTTTGTGAGATAAAACAGCTAAATGTTTACAGTTCTCCTTCTAAGTGGGGACACACACACATTTTGCTAATGACAGAGCAAAATGTTGGTGTTCATTTCATGCTGTACTTGCTCAGGGAGCTTCCTCCTGCTTCTGCTTTGTCTAAACAATCATTATCCACCTTTCTGAATTATTATTGGATAAAGGATGAATGAAGGATTGACAACTTGAAAGTAAAAATCTTGAAGTCTTAAAAGTTCGGCTTTTTTTGGTGAGAAGAGGGGAGAAAATTTCCCAACAGTTTATTTTTATTGTGTTAAACTATTTTATGTTTCAGTTTTTCTTCTAGTGCTACCACATAACATTTATGAACAAAATTAGTGGCTAACACCATAAATCAGGCTGTCCTGCTCAACTGGAAATTAATGAACCACTTCTGTTCTGACAGCTTTTCAAAACTCTGGTCTGATTCCTCAAAATCTTGTTTCCTGTAGCAAAGATTGCTGCTGTTCTGAAATGAACATCAGTCCTATCAGGAAACTTCTGACATGCTTTTAAATTCTCTGTTAGTGACATAAAGCAGCTGCTTCATCTAGTAATGTTTGATAGACATCTTGACTCAGAATCACCAAAGAGGGAAACTAGGAGAAGGATGGGGAAAGAGAAATAATTTTAGGGACTTAGTGGGCTATGTGGAAAAATTAGCAAGAGCCTTAATTCCATTCCACAGCCACAGTTCTTTTCCTTTGAACTCCCTTATATTTGTACTCTGTAATCCTAACTGACCCTTTACCCTGCACAGAGGTTGGCTATTTCTTAGCAATTTTTTTGGATTTTAAGCTATTCAGCACCTTATAATATCTAATACTTCTTAAAAGTTGGACCGTGGGAAGAAAGCTTTGTCTTTGCAGTTGGCCTTTTCTTCTCTAAGGAGAGACTTAGAACCAGGGAAAACTTTTCATTAAAATTGATGAGACTTTCATTCAAGAAAGGGCTGCAAAGTTTGTCTTCACTGTTGTGTTGAGAGCTCTTGTACTTGCCCTTGCCTTTGAAATCTTTTTGGCCCATACTGTGTGGCAGTGCTGAAGTTATTGAGAGCTGACAGAGTGATTTCTTATCATGTTGCTCACATTTTCCTGTGGTGGTGGCTTTACTTCTCTTACTTGTAACTCTGTTTTGTGTGGTTTTTATTTCATTGCCAAGGCTCTGGACTTATTCTGTCTGGATCTCTTCACTGTTCACTCAGTGCTGTGCACTTTGGTTTCTGAATACAGACACATTCAGTCATTGTCCATCTAAGAAGAGCAGTGGCCCCTCTGTGCTGCGTCTTTGGACTTTGCATTGATTCCTCCAATAGCAAATTTGTTGGCAAGGAAGAAGTATGGTCAGATTATTTCATCTAATGGTACTAACTATTGAAATCTAAGTTCCTTTAAGTGTGAGTTTGGCAAAGTCTGTCTCCATGTCTCAGATCCTCAGCAATGAAGTCAAAGTTACACTTTCCCAAGTGACAGCTACCACTACCTATTTTGGACTAGAATTATCTTCAGTTTCTACAGAACTCAGTTTCCTATGCACTCCTACTTTGAAAAAATGCCAGAATGTTACCACTTTATGGAGACCTTGTCATCTTTGTGTGCCAGGTCAGCATCTGGATGGTATTGCAGGAAATAGCCTAAGCTTTCTCCTAGACTTTATCCAAGGTTTATGGCATCTGCTTTTGAGTTGGCAGCCAGAGGAAGGCTTTTTAAAAATGGGAAAAATCAGACAATGACTAAATACAAATATTAAACAGATCTAAAGATGGACAGATATTCAGATATAATCCCACATTAAATTCAGAAAGCTTGTACTTACAGAAAAAAGGTCCAGGTGAACTTTATGGGTGGTTTGCATAAAACTCTCATCACACACCTGATTTCTTCAGGTCAGCTGGCTACAATGTGGGAAGAGTAAAAAGGCAGATGTGGCTGCTGGCAGAATGATTTATGAAAGCTGCATCAGAAAAGCTCTGCCAGTCTGAGACAGCAACAGCTGTGTGAAAATGCCCCCATTAGTGTAGCAGAGGTTTACAGCCCCTGATTCAGTTGCTGATTGACATCCCAGCTCCACAGATGTGTTCCACTATACAGTGTGTTCCCTTATGTCCTCTGTACAGGAAAGGGTAGAATCCATCATGGCAGAGTTCTGTATTTCAGCTGACTGATGTTTCAGGTTATTTTGTGGTTGTATGAAGACTCCTGTAACAATATTACTTTAAAGCAGTACAGTTAAACTTATTCCTTAAATTAAATAAAATCTGATTTAGGAAAAGCACCTGTACATGTGATTAATTCCAAAAGACATAAATAGGGCTTGAACATGCTCTTAAGAGCTGCATAAATTGGGACTGGTGTTTGAAGTTGGATAAACTCAAGGCAGCTTGACACCCAGTGCTACTCTGAAATTCCACTTGATTCCTTCAGAAAAAATGTAATACAAATGGGCTTGTTTAGGTTATGGTACCTGGGATAGCAGTGGTTTTTTTCAAACAGGTATACTCTGGTGATTGAGCATAAAGCCAATACTCTCTGCACCTCTGGGAACTATTGACACTGAATTTTACAAAAAGAAAAAAAAAAGATCAAATGTAGAAGACTGAAGAAGAAATTATGTGCAGCTGCTGTCTGCTTTTCAGTTAGCAGACCATGTCTTCCATGGATAGGTCATAAATTCTTCCCTGCTGAGGACCATAAAAACTGATTCCCCTGAAGACCTGTGGTAGTATGTGTAGTGTTCAGCACCTTTGGAATCTGCAAAAAGGGGCTGAATAGTGTAATACCAAATAAACAGACTATGCAGAACTACTTTTCAAGAGTCAAAACTAAAATTTTTGGGGTGCCATCTGCAGAAGGATCTTGTGTTTGGTGCTTGGACTATAAAGTATCAAATGCCATTTGCCACTGGTGAGGGCAAAATAGAAAAATAAAACATGTCCTAGGTTTACAGAAAGACCATTGTTTTTTCTTGTATGTACAGGAGGTAATGCTTTGAAGTGAGCATATTTGCTCCTACTCTGTATTCCATTTTTGCTTTAATGACACAACTGTGGATTCTAGACTGTTCTGCAGAAGAGGTAGGTTTTTTGCTTTGTTTGCAAAGTCATAGCTAAGTCTCCAAATATTTAACATTTTTATGTTTAACCTTGCCAGGCAAGTTCTCTGTTTTAGAAGCAAGCTTTTAAAAGGGATAAACTATTCTTGAGATATGGTTTGTGTGTGTTTAAAGTCTCAGAAGGAGCTTAACAATGTATCATGTCCACTTTCCTTTATCAAGAACATCTGCTCTTCATTTGTTAAAGCAAACGGCAGCTTGAGCCTAACAGAAGCTTTGTTACAAGACTTAAAAAGAGCTGCACTGGCCAGAACCATGTTTCCCACCTGCACTAACAGTAAAAATTAAATCTAAATCAAAATATAGTGCCTATTAGGTGGGCTATATTTGCCACATTCATGTTGCAGTTTCAACAGTTTTATAGTACTTCCTTCCTAAGACTGAAATTAAGAGTTCACAGCAGTATGAAATATTAAAACAAGAAGCAGCTTTTTTCTCTAGTTTGAGAGAAACACAGCTCTCTCTACATGGACAGAGTATATGTTATGGTGTAGCATCCTCTGCTGAGGTCCCTTCACAAGTCTTTTGATTAAAGTCCAGGGTCAAAATCCATTGGCTCTTGATTCAAGTAAATTACAGGGCTCTGGCCCTCTGATGACTATGGGAAACACCTCTTTATTTGGAGGACCTAGGATGAGCCACATCCACAGAACAGCTGCTACCATTTGGAGTTAATCTCTTGGGGCTGCATGAGAGCCTCCAACCATATGACCTTCAGATGAGCCCATCTAGCATCTAACTTACAATAGAGGCAATAATATTTTATTTTTGCTGATACCTAGACAAGGGAAGATGAGGAACACTATCCAGTCTCTACCACATTTCAAGTGTAAGTGTTATTTTTTCCTGTATCTTTATTTTTTGGATTATAATTACATTTGCAAAACGTGTCATGCTATTTAATGGCGTTTCTTCTGCTGCTTTCTTGATACAATCTGATGGTTTATTACTCTAAGTTTTGCAAAAAGTGCAAGCAGTTTACTCCCCTCTAGAAATGAGTATTTGCTCTGCCAGGTTTGCAGGCAGCAGAATAAAGGTCAGACTGTCACACATTCTGAGTAGTTTTCCACATCTCACTTGACTTCGCCTCATGGTGACTTCTAAGGATCTGCCAAAAGCACATGTCTGGGAGCTCAGTGCTAACATCTGACAACTTTGGCTGAGGCTGTCCTCATTTTATTCCTTTGCAGCTTCTGATCTCTATGGCCTTTTCTGAGATGTAGATCCCAGAAATTACTGGTTTCCTCCTGAAGATGGACATGGAACAGAGAATAGGCTACAAAACCTTCTCAAGCTTTTCTCAGTTTCTGGAATTCGTTAATATTAAGATAGGCAGACAGCCAAACAAGCAAAATACCTGCTGTTCCTTTAAAGGATGTGACTGCTGACAGTCATCTACCAACCCACTGGCTAATTTGAAAAGTTTATTGCTTGCCCAGTCCACTGTGGATGTGGGAAATAATTTGTTCTCTTCTGCATTGGTACCTATATGTACTAGAAAATATTTAGCATTTCTCATTACTGCCATTCTTCACTTATGACTTGTTATATGACACTTATGACCCAGGTCATCCACACTTTGTTTTTGTGTAGTTTTACTGCTTCCAGGCATTACAGTCTAACTGTGAATGTCCTAACTACGCTACCTGCATGTGAATAGATAACATTTCTGTCTTTCAAATGTATATTCAAAGTCTATTTTCTTTAGATGTATTGAATCACCCAAATAAAATTGATTCTTTCATTTAATGGTTGAGAACTATACACACATAGGTCTTAATTCTGGACTTTGGGGAATTAAGGGAAAGGTAGTCTACAGAAATAGCAGCACAACTGAGCACAACACTGTGTGCTGACAGAATCTGGATGTTTTAAAATTCTGATTTCATGGGAGCAGGATTGTCTCTTGAGAGGAATTTTAGTCATTGGTGAATTAATGCTTCACAATATGAAATCATCTCTATGAAGGGAGTTATTTTGAATAGCAACTTCTTAAGAGTTGTAACGTTGCCAGTCTTGGTATGACTTTTGATGTGCTTGTCTATATATTATGTAATCCAGGGAGATTTTGCAAGCCAATAAATCCTGTTGATAGCTGTCCTCTTCCTGATCTCAGTGCTTGTGTGACCTTAAACTGCATTTATCTAGTCCTTAACATCAAGCACTGAACATCTTAGCCAGTACAATGGATGTAGTGCTGGAATGTGTCATGTAATTTTTGCCATAATTTCTAATAGTGTTTAAGTGTTCCTGTCAAACTGGAAAATGTTCAGTAACAGTACACACCCCATCAGTGTTTCACTCTTACACTTTAGTTTATTGTAACTCATGGCTGCTTCTTTTTGGGTGCTGTGGGTTTGTGTTCATTGTCAACCTCACTGGAGCCAGCAGCAGTTTGAAATTTGAAGTTAAAACCATAAGCGAAAAGGGTGCATCCCATTGATTGCACCCTTAAACTGCTATTGCAACTATGTTTAAGTAGGCAAACCTATGTTTTTTTGAAATTGTACACAAACAGCTCTTTTATGGAGGATAGAGAGAGATCAAGTTTTAAGAAATATTTCCTGTGCTTTTGAACAAGAAAAAGGATCACTAAAAGTATTTGGTGTTGGTGGTCACTGACTGCCTTCCAGTTTGTGGCAGTGGGGAATGGTTTGGAGGGGCACATTTTCTAATAATACTGTCCTTTAATGTACAGCTTCCATGGATTTGTTGTATTTTTTTCTTTTCTTTAGGAAGCTAGCACCATCCCTTTTCAATAGCATTCTCTCAAACCCAGATGTGGAACAACCTGAACTCTAGGAGTTTCACACACTGCAGGTTCTCCCTCAGCTCTTTCTCCTTGCTATTGATGCACTGTTTTGCCTTACCAAACTTTTCCAGGAAGGCTCTAAGCACTTGAAGGGTCCAGACAAAAACTCAAAACTTGTGTTTGTGCTAATACAATGGTTATTTGCTGCTTGCTGTCAATTTTCCACTTGTTATTGTAGAGCAGGTAAAGAGAAGCTGCAGCTTTGCTGGGACTGGCAATACTCACACAGGCCAAGTTGTAAATAAGGGTTATAGCATGCTGCTGCTGGGCATTAAATAAGCAGATAAATTTCTCTTTGCTGTGGATTTATTCAAGGCAGATGTTTTTAGTGAGCTCTGGAAAGGTTTGGAGGAATATAAAACCTGCTGCAGTTCTGGAATTGATCCATGAGGATCAAAATCTGGTAACCAGTGATTTGTTTAAGGGTCCCTGACACTTTTATGGCATGACCATGTATTTCAGAGAGGGCTGGCTAGTCTGAAACACATTCCAAACCCAAACCTGAAATAAATCCTTGCAACAGAGCAATTCTGTAAACTTCTGCTTTCCCATTATTTCATTTTTGACAAAAAAATTCAAGAAAAAAGAGTCATAGTTTGGGAAGGGAATGACTCAACCTTTTGAAAGGAAATAGACTGCTGATAGTCTGTGTTTGTAGCATTTGGTGTGGCATTTCCTCAGTGCAGAGATGTGGATGAACACATTATTACAGACAGAGCAAGTATAAAACAAAGACAGAGAAGAAATGGAAAAACACTTAATGTAGCTTCAGCCATGTGATACTGGAATTACATAAATAATGGTCTACCGGAGCTTGAAGGGTCAGCTAAAAATGGCTTTGTGTGGTCCAAGAGGGACTTAAGAATATTGTAAAACAAAATTGAAAAGGAAGACAAGTATTTCCCATTGTTTTGACCCCAATTGTTCTCTGTTACAAGTGATAGAAGGTTAATGATTGAGGCCTTTGGAGCTGGACTGAAGAATTCCATGAAATCACCAGATGAACTGGAAAAAACCAGTAAATATATTAGGTGATGTGTAATTGATGACTTTGTTTTGCAGGCCAGAATCTCAGCAGCTGTAAACAGATGTGGCTAGACTAATGCTAGTAAAGAGGCTGTGATGTGAAGACAGAACCACTGAAAAGGTCTTCACATCAATTGAAGTGCTACTCTTCAATTTTACTGTACCGTAGATACTTGATACATCAGTGTGAAAACAATTTTGCTACAAATATTTTAAGTAAATCTTAATATCCAGGTGAAGCCAAATGAGAACTAGTAACTCCATTCTAATATAATCTCTGGCTTTGGGTAAATCACTTAATCTCTCTGCTGGTGTCTTAATCCAGAATGAAAATACAGGTATGAGGGCATTGACAAGTTAATAGTAAGAAACAGTTACTTGGTGCAGGTCACTTTCTGTGACAGTGAGCACATTATCAACTACCTGGAGTCAGAGTATTGTAACAATCTCATATTGCTGCTACACAACTCCCTTTTTCTGAAATTGAAATGTGCTGAGAAAGATATTCCTTGGAGCCTGTGCTCTGAGTAAGCACTAAATCAATATGCTGGAGCAGGATGAGGAGTCTGGGACAAGAAGGGGCTGCTGTATATCAGAAAGCACCAGAAAAAGACATGACCATGAAGAGCTTTAGAAAAATGCTTTGACATTTTTAAGCAGAAATGAGCTCTCCATTGTGCAGGATCCCACAATTTGTACTTCGTAGAAGATGGGTTTTGTTTAGTTAAAGATAGACTCAAAAAGAATATGAGAAATTATACCAGAAGTGGAAAGTTTCTCCAATTTATTCGGCATAGACAGCTCATGACAAATGTTAATGTCCTTAAATATTGAATAAGTAATGCCAGGGAGAAGAGGTCACTACATTACTGGCAAAATTAATTTGTCTGAACTGAGATCCCAAGATTTAAAGGAAAGCGAAAAATTCTGACAGCTGTAGGTTAAGCTGCAGCAGATGAGAAAGCCAGCTGGAGTGAGGTGGGGCTGGATTAAAAATGAAAGGTTTTTGAAGAACAGAGCCTAAGAATGGGTAAGGTTGGTTGGCTAAATATTGTAATTTGCAAAGTAAGTGCTGTGCAGTCAGAGAAAGCAGAGCTGAAATGAGAATTGGAAACTGAGAGGAGAATGCTGGGAGGAATTTGCCCAAACCACAACCAAGCCTTCTTCACTTCTAGACAGATCATCAATATTTTGCCCACCTGGAGGTTGAAGGGACTTCCTGCTTGGTTGCCAAATTTTGATATGTAGTTCAGAAGGCAAAATTGCTTCTTTCCCAGTGAGCAAACACAGCCATGACTATTACTCATTCCAGCTCATCTCAATTCACTCAGTTACTTCATGGCTTGTAGGCAAAGGATCAAAGAGTCAGGAGATGGAGAGCTGACATATCAGAGGGGGGATGGCAAAGGAGTACTGCAATCAGCAGTTGTTATGATGACTTGGCAAGAGTGCTAACAATTAACACGTTCTAAAGTGATCCTCAAAGAGTATGGCATTTCTCACAAAGCAGAGGAAGAACCTTTGCCTGAGTAGTTTTTTTATTTGGTGGAAACTGGTATATGTCTGCTTTTCCCATTTTTTTGCAAAAGAAAGTCACAGATCCTCATCAAGTTTCATGAGCTCAATTTCAAATCAATAACTCAGTTCTCAGTTACACCAGCCAAGGATCTGCCTGTAAATCTGAAGGTATCATTAATGCCATAGGAGGCAGGGATATACCAGTATGGTTGTTATTTAATGAGAACAGGACCGGTTCATTTTGCTGAGCATTCTTCCTTTGGCTAGACCAGGAGTCTCTTTAAGTTCAGCTGTATGTTTGTGTGACTGTATGTAGGTGCTCATAATCCTTTCTTGCCATAACATGAGAATTGCCCTTAATGATGCTTTCTCATATTGCAGCTCCTTATCTTCTAAAGATCAAGACAGAATTTGGTATGTGGCTGCCTTTTTTTTGCCTGTGTATTTTCAGGAGCTACTATGTCTCAGCACACCTGAAAACTAGATGGCTGAGTACAGATTTACATTATAAGCTCAATCCTTGGTGACCATTCTAGAAGTATTTGGTCCAACAGCCTTGCACTCTTGCATACTCAGAGGTGTAGTAGTGCTACTGCCCCTTTTTTGAGTTTCTGAACAGTGGGGACCCAGGAGTCAGGATTTTTCATTGGCACTCTCACTGTGTTTTTGTAGAGGAACCGTTCTAGTGGGAAATTTTTCTGCATGAGTATCTATCTTCCTGACTAGTCTTATGATTTTAAGTTTGGCTTATCCAAGAGTTTTTTTTCATTTCATTATCTTCTGCCATTTGGCTTGCAAAGAGTATGTCTTTAACAGACGTATTAAAGAGTATGTGTCAAGAACGTTCCACTGCATTGCTAAATGTCCAGCATTTCTTCCTGATATCATCATCTGTTAAGTTTACCTTCTTTCTCCACTCTTCTCTCACATCTTGCCAGGTCAGAGGCTACCCTGAGCCACAGATCACATGGTACAGAAATGGGCATCCTGTCCCAGAAGGAGACCATTATGTCGTGGACCGCAGCATCCGGGGCATGTTCAGCTTGGTCATCAAAGGAGTGCAGGAAGGTGATGGTGGCAAATACACCTGTGAGGCTGCAAATGATGGTGGGGTTCGTCAAGTGACTGTGGAACTGACAGTGGAAGGTCAGAAGACTCTTATACTGTTGTTTTGGTGATTAGAGTTTAAGTAAAAGAGCAAGGTGTGCTAAACAGTCTGGTTAAAATCACAACACATGCCTTCTCATTGATGCAAGAGTAAGGTTCATTTACTGCATTTCACAGGTTAAGACATTGTGCAGGGAGCTACATGTCTGCAATTAGATAAAGTGTGAGTTCTGTTTCAGGTGTGGGTGATGATGTGCAGGTAACAAAAGTCCTAGCTTTAAAGACTTTGTTCTAAACTTTGTAATTTTCATGGAAAATTACCACTCGGGACAAAAACTGCGAAGCTGCATGCCTGGTTGTAATTGCATGCTTAATGTCAGACAGGAAATAGCCAGGATCAAACCAAGGAATTTTTAAGAGCACATCTGCATATTAGATAGTTGCAAACTGCCAAGTTTAAAATTTAAAGAGTGACACAAAGCCGGGGAAGGATTGAAATCAATTGTACTGCTTCTCCTCTTGCAATTTGGTCATATCAGAGACCTGTTGAATATCAAAGCCCCTCAGGTCACAACTTTGTCTTGAAGTCTTGAAGAAAAGAAAAAATCTGCAGCAGTCATGAAACTATCAGTATTTGCGTTTATTCAGAGTCAAAAACTCTGTTATACTCAGAGTACATAGTGGAATATGCATACATCTGACATGATTGCTGCTGCCTTCTGTTGTAAAAATTACATGAAGTATTTCTTTTTCCCCTTGTTTTAAGTGGGGACAATTTTATGAACGACAATTTACATGGAGGTGGAAGATCTTTTAGAAGTTGTTTTCATATCAGTTTTTCTGACCTGGGTTTTGCTGCAGTTCAAAATAACTTCGGGGCAGTACCCAAAGACCGAATTTCTCAGAGCTTAAGAATTATATGGCCTTTGTTCTAAAATCCCTTTATCCATCAAGATAGCAAAACACAGAGGGTTTTTGGGCTTTTTTTTTGTTTTCTGTTCTCCGCAAAGATAACCATGTGGGGCTGCCTGCTGCTTGACAAGCGAGTGACTGAAACATGATCTATTGTTTCCATCTGCACGGCGGTCCTGTCTGGCAGTGATGTGGGTTCTCGTTAGGCTCTGGAACAGGTGTTTTTTCCCAGCCCGGAGCTGTGTGCTTGCTGCTGCGGCCCCGGGTGTCCCCGGGCTCGGCTCCGTGTGCAGCAGATGGCGCTGGGCTCCCGCGGCAGCGAGGGACCAGCTCCTGTGGCATCCGCAGCAAAGGTGCCTCGGGCTGGCGCGGGACTGAAAACCCAGCCAAGTAAAGACCTCTCTCACAGTCTGAAAACATCCTGCAACCTTAATTTGAAGTACTGGTGCCATGTAGAAATTAGACAGTGTTTCATTCAAAAAAGTATTTTTTCATTAATAATCTTCAGCATTGTTACAGCTGAGGCTGGGGGTTGGACAGCAATACTGCTAAAGCTTGATTTTGAAGTTGGAGAGCCTGACTTTGAATTACAGATGACATAACCTTATACTGCAGGTGTTGCATTCCTCTTTTATGTTTCTAACCTGGAGAAATGCAAATTTACATCGTCTTTATTATCACTAATTCCTCAATTAGTGATAATTGACAAAACTTTGGTAATTAGTGATAAAAATTGATAATTATTATGTTATGATAAACTAATTGATAATTAGTGATAAACTAATTGACAAAACTTTCAACTTCCTGTCTTTCTGTCCTATGCTTGCAGGAAACTCCTTGATGAAGTACAGCCTGCCATCCAGTGCCAAAACCTCTGGGTAAGCAGACTACTGGCTTGGATACTGTTTAACAGACTCTTAAGTATATTTTGGTAGGAAAACAAGTATAATTACTCTTTCTAAAAGTCTCCACTTACCCCAAGCAGAGCAGCTACTGTGAGAGCTGCTGGCTAAGCAGAGTGGTTGAGGCAGTCAGGAAGATGCACAGCTCCAGCATACTGACTGAGGAATTAATGTGGCTGAAAACAGAACATCCTGCTGATGCCTAAATATCGCACCCTCCTCTGCTGTAATTTTGCACCATCTTCTCTGATATTCAAGATTCCTTCTCCACAACTTCCATGAGCTGACAGTCTCTTTTTAAAGCCAGGGCAAATACTGCTTTAAGAGTCATCAGTAAGAAATAAAAGCAACTGAAATCAGCATTCTCGCACACAGAATTTAAATATTTCCAAGCAACACAGTGGGTAAACTGTAGTCCAGAAGAAATAATTGTTCTGTTTTGAATAACTTTACCAAGAACAGTTGATGGGGTGATGTAAGCTGGCACATAAAAGCCTACTTGTACTTTCTGCACTTCAGTAAGCATTTACAATAATGTGAATGTCACTGTTTGAAAGCCTCAGGCCTAATTCTTCCAACAGCTGAATTAATTTCTTTATAAATAGTTTGAATTTAAGCAGAATTTTCTCTGACTTATATCTCTGGCACTGAGTCACTCTGGATGTAGGCAAAACCACATGTTCTGATTATGTTAGTGATTAAAATGCAGGTGGTTAAAAATGGAGTATTTAATTTCATCATTAAGATGAGAATTGTTTATTTTTTTAAATTTTAAAATTAACAGATTGCAACACTGAAAATGGTAAGTAAAACTGAGTAATCAGGACACATGATTTTACATGATAAATTCTGTATTGCAAATTACCTAGAGACATACACACAGGATAAATAATCAAAACAAGAAAGGTTGCTGTTAGGTTTTGTTGTATACTCAGACTTCACAAAGCTATCCTAATCCATTGTATTGCATAGAGATAGAGCGATTGTCCTCACTTTTCATGCTCCTGTGTTTTCCTCCTATTCATTGTTAATAATTCTATGGTAAGAGAAGGGAGAAGAATAAAAAAATTGCACATTTTCATTTGTTCATGTCTAGGAACCAGCCACAAAGCTGCAGGCCAGCTAGTAGTTGATTTTCTTTTAATTTGGTATGTGTATAGATATATAAATATAGACTCACCACCTAAAGTTGGTTACTAAAAGACTTTAGTACAAATTTATGTTCTTCTTTAGTGATACGAGAGAGAGATGACATTAAAAGTTATCAGATATTTAATTATATGATAAAGTGATTTTCATTGTAGCATGTTACAATCACCCTTCTCTCAACACTTTTTCTGGTCCTCCTGTCCATGTAAATGCTTTCATTATGGTATCATCTCTTGCTTAGAAACCTGGAGCTGCCCATATGGCAACCACCATGTCTTGGCAGCACCTTGGGCTGAGGCGATGTGGTCTCTGTTAGTATCTGACACCTGGTAGAAAGGGTGAGGTATTGACACATCTTACTTGCATGTGGTAAAAGGCCATCTGGAAAAGAAGGCCTTAAAAATGGTTCAGTTTGCTTGAAATGAAATGTTTAAAAAAAAATAAATCACCATCTGCCATCTGCTAATGTGTCCTTGTTGTACCAAGGCTTCAGAGCAAAGAGTGAGTGTTCCTTTTGACATTAACAAACCTGAAGTTGCACCTTTTTGGGTTTTTTCATGTTATAATGCTGTTTATGTTTTATGTTTGTGTAACTGTTTATAGTTTTGGACTACAGTCACTAATGCCATTTTAGTTTCATCCCACATGTCACTTCCCAGCTGTAGCAGCCATATAAGTAGAGCTGGGAATTTACACTTAACAGTAACTCACCTGGGACAGGTGAACTTTGTTTTTGTCTCCTCTTCACATTTGCTTTGAAAACATTGTAGCAAATAAGATTACAAATAAAAGTCTTCCCCAGACTAAAAATATTTACCAGGACATGTCAGAGATTTTGCAAAACCAAGGTGCTGATTCATAAATCAGAAATTACTGTGTCAATTGCACTCAAGAATGAAACTAATTGAATGATAAAAACCTGTGAACAGTAAACAAGCATGCATAAAAAAACAGAAAATGGAGAAAACTAAATGCATACAGTGTTTCCTATGTTTTGGTTTTCCCAGCTCTACTTATGAACAACTAAAATGGTCCCTAAGATCTGTTCTGTGTATGCCAGATGAGGGTGTGTAACATAACACAGTTGCATGAGGAGTCAAAAGCAGTCATCACCAGCATTTCCATTTCTTCCATGGCCAAGAAAAATATCGTGCAACTACAGTCTGTGTTGCCACCAATGATATACCCTTGTTGGCAGACCACAGGTCTAAAAATGCTTCCTGATATGTGCTCTAACCACAACAGCTTCCAGCTCTTCTGTAAAACCAAAATGTCTATTGCCTTTGCAGGGCAAGACTTGCTGTTCCATCTGTGGAGCAGAGGCCAAGCATCTGGGGAGAAAGTCCACCCAAGTTTGCTACAAAACCGAATCGAGTTGTTGTGCGTGAAGGCCAAACAGGCAAATTCTCCTGTAAAATAACAGGACGACCTCAGCCTCAAGTCACTTGGTTTAAGGTATGATTTCCCCAAAAGTTTGTTTTCCTTCTCTTTTGAAATTTTGTGCCTTGAAAGGGTGGAATGCACATTGAAGTCGTAAGTGCTGGTGTCCCCTTTGGGCATACACAAGATTTCCAAACACATTTTTTTTCTTTGTAAGGAAGGAGCTTTCAGATGATGAAATCAGTATTACACTGATTGGGCCATTTTTACTAAAACTGTCTGTTTTTTAGACAATTACAGTTACTTTCTTTGATTTGGAAGGGCAAATATATGACTGCTCTGGTGGCATCCTGCTCCCCTCCACCCTTCAACAGAGCAATGCCTTATATACTTATATATAGTGAACAAAAAAACCAGAACTCTTATCAATTCTTCTATTTTGTCTTGATATCTCCAGGTTTGGGGGGGGGGGGGGGGGGGGGGTGGGCTGAGAAAAAAAGAATCCTCAGAAAACTTCTCAGAGAAGAGGGAAATGCTTCCTAGTCATTGTCTGTTTTATTCCAGACATATCCTTGTCTCTAATATAAGAAGGTCAGGGTACGACCCCAAACACAGGCAGCTTCTTGCAGCGTTTTTGTTTGGTTTTTAGTTGGTTTTTTGTTTGTTTGTTTGTTTTGTTTTTAATTTTGTTTGGGTTTTTTTTGTTTTGTTTTGTTTTTGTTTGTTGCAGTACTTTGGTTTTCTGCCTTCTTCACCTTTGCTTTGAAAACATTGTAGCAAATGAGGTTACCAATAAAAGTCTTCCCCAGACCAAAAATATTTACCCAGACATGTCAGAAATGTTGCAAAACAAAAGTGCTGATTCATAGATCAGAAATTACTGTGTCATTTTCTAGGAATCTGGGTATAATAAACACAGAAAGGCCAAAACCAAACTGGGATGAATAGGTGGCAAAATAGAGGAAAAAGGAAGCCTCCCGAAGATGTGAATTACAGAATTTTGGGCACAGTTTATTGTTCTGTTTATACCATATGAATATCATTCACAGAAGGAATTTGGCTAAATGATAGGAAAAAGGCAGTTTGACCTAAGTTTTTAATAAAAAATTCTTGCTCCCCTTCTCTTGACAGTAGCTACTGTCTCATGGTGCCTTGTGGTATTTGCAGGGTGATATTCAGTTGCAGCAAAATGAGCGCTTCAACATGTATGAGAGAACAGGCATCCAGTTCTTGGAGGTTCACAATGTTCAGCTTGCTGATTCAGGAATTTACACCTGCACAGTGGTGAACAGTGCTGGGAAGGCGTCTGTGTCTGCAGAGCTCACCGTTCAAGGTACAGCAAAGGGGTTGCAGGACAGAGAAGAGGAGCCACAGACATTTCTGATAAAACGTCTCTGTTGTGTTCTTGATATTTACAAGAATCATTCACTTCTTCCCGTTACCCTCTTCTCTCTTTCTCTCTCTGTTCGTTAAATGATGCTGTGATAGCTTGGAACATGCTACAGCTGTAAAAATTGTGTTGGTTCAATGGGAAAAAAAGTCAATCCAAGTGGTTTGTAACAGATTTCTTTAAAAACACTTCTTCACTTTTACTGTGACTTTGACTTCTATGTTTTGAACATTGATTTGATTTTCAGCAAATGGAACCTGGTACTTGTCATTATAATCAGTATTTAATTTTGTATTTGTTGAGTACTAGCACCAGATGCACATTTATACCAACTCCCTTATGGGAGGCAAAATTCTATCTATATTTGTAGAACTAGGAAAGTAAAGTAAAAGAGCATAACTCTAAATTATGAGAGAGGAAAAAACCCATCTTAATAAGATTAAAATTCAGTCTTCTCAACTCCCAACCCAGCCTATTTCACTGCTTGTTAAGGAAACAAATATATTTGCATAAGTAAAATGTTCTATTTCATACATGCATTATCATATACAGCTCATTTTGCAGTTTGATGCTTCTTAGAGTGCCTGTTGCATCAGCCTCAGAATCATACAGCCTTCAGCAAGCTCACTAAAGAGAAGGTTCATCAGTCAGTGGTAAGCAGTCACTGGGCCCAATTAAATAATTAAATCCACAGCTGCTGGCTTCAGCTGCAGTTGTGAGCTCAGTGGGTTATATGTGTGCTCATCAGTGAGTTTTTTGTTGCAAGACTTCCAGTTTCACGTTAATGCTGTCACTCTGTAAGGTATCAAGAATATAAATAACAAGTGGATGTACATTTGGGATGCTCAGAACCACAGCTAACCTTTCTGCAAATCAAAACTGTACTTTTTATCTGTAAGTTCCAATCTGGTAAAGCCATTTTAGAAGAAGCTTCTACAGTTTGCCTCTTCAACAGAGGTTGTACAAAAAGGCCTGTTTCTTTCAATAAGCCTTTTATCCTAACATAAAACTCGATTCCTGATTGCTCTCCCTGGAGTGGTGAGCTTTCTGTCCTGTAATGGGTACATCTGCCTTGAGAGATGATGCAGAACTGGGGTCACAAAGTCAGTTGTGGTATATGTTTGCTTCAGACGCTGACCACATCTCTGAATAATCCATTCTTTCTTGGATTAGTGCAGGTCAGTAAAAAGGGCACTCTTTCGCAATGCTCTTGATTAATTGGATGGTTCCACTTACCTAACCTCAATATATAATACCTAATTCTTTCATTATCAATTAGATCAGATTGCCAGAGTTGCTGCAAGATGTTAGCAGACAATCAAGTGGCTCAGAAGTACTACCTGTTCTTTCAAAGACATACAATCTCATATATAGGTATTTTCCTCCAATAGCTATACTTTTTCCCTTAGTGGAAGGTGAAGAGGGAGTATTCTTTTAATAGACCAGGTTGCATGGTATTGTCTTGTCTGCAGCCAGTAGTTACGAAGCTTACTTTTCTGCATTTATCCAGTCTTTTCAGTTTTAATTTCTGTATTTCTGTTACTGTTTGACAGGTTTATTGAAACTAGGTCAATGGGTTTTCATCCCTCTCTCATCTCAACTTTTGTTTGTGTGTAAATAGATTCTTTTGGTCACTCTGAATGTCTCGGCAAGTCCAAGCATTTAGATGTGAATTTTTGCTTGCAAAACACAGTGGAAATGAGGATATCATCCATCACATGATTTTGTCTTTTCCCTGAGGCAGAGACGCTGAAAGCATTTTTATGAAGTGCCTGTTGATGACTTGAAAAATTTGTTATCTTGCAAAATAATTATTACATGTCTTTCTACTGTAGTTTCTAGTCTCACAGCTGACAACAGCGTAGGTGCAGCTTTGATCTGACCAGGAGAAAAGAAATTCCATCCTGAAATCTTAATTAGGGGGTAATGCAGAGATGTGGTTGGTATTTGGCCTAGAATGGCATTTCTCTCCTTGCAACTATTTATCTCATGCTGCCCCCAAGAGAAACAAGCACTGGCGAGGTTTTTGAGAATTCATGGAGGATTAAAAATCAGGAGACTGATTGTGGGTCAATATGTGCTCAGTTTTATCAATGCAGCTGATGAGACACCTTAGCAAATCAATATAGCCACGTTCCCAGATTTCCTGGTGGTGTTGCAAAGTGAAGAAATGCGATGCATTAGCTTTTCAGTTATTCATGTTAGTCATGATAATTCTTGCTACACAGCAAATGGGTTGGTAAATGTTTACAGGTGGGTCCAGGTTTTGGGAAGTTTTACTTCTGTTGACTGCTGCTGTTTCACTGTGAGCATGCTCAGGTGTAGGACTGATTGATGGCTTGTCTTCCTCTACCTCTAAAACCTCTGTGGAATTATGATAAGATTTGATAAGCTGCTTCCCAGTTGGAATCTCTTCCATATAGCTCTCCCCCAATACAGAGCTTTTGAGGGTCCCTGAACCTTTAGTTCTGCAGGGTTGTGAGAATATGATGCAGCAATGTCTCAAAATGGACCAGGACCTCTTTGTGCTTCAGCGGAGCAGCTTCCTGTTGTCCATATCACTTCCAGGTGTGGTGATTGTCAATCTTGACTTCAATGCATTGAAAATTTGAAGAGTGAAGGTTCTTAAGTATGCTTTTTGCTTAAAATCTTCCAAATTTTTAGAATTGTGGACAGTATTGTGTGTATAATTTGCCTGTTTCTTCTTTTATATTTCAGGTGTAGATAAGACCGACACATACACTCAGCCACCTTGGTATGTTTTTACTGGAGTACTTTCTCTGACTATTGAATTACAGTGCACTGATTTTGACATTTACTGCATGTGTTTTCTTCACAAAGTGATAAATTTTTGGGGGGTCAGTCTATATTTGGAAGTCAGAAAATGTTTGCTTGGAGTAAGATTCTCTCTTGCTGCCTGATTAAGCTGTCCTGGTAGATTCATAGGAAATAGCTGGTGGCAACATTATCAAGTACAGAGTTCTGGTCTGGTTTAGGAAAGCAAAATTTTTTTAAAAAGAAGCTATGTGAGCAGAAATTCTACATTGTACCGGAGGGTCAAATGTCATTTCTGGAGTTAACATTGATTGCACCTTGTCAGTACTGAGCTGGTTGTTCTTTCCTGTCATACACTAAACATGCTATGGCCATGGTCTTTGCTGTTGCCTGAAAATACATACAAAAGTAGGGGTGAAGTAACAAGAAAGAAAAAATTAGTATTTAGGCCTTTATCAGGATTTTAAAAATTGAATTACTATAATTTTTTAAATTATTTTACAGCATTACTTTTTTTCATTAATGGGAAATGCAGGAATGAAAAGTTCAATGCTGTCTGTGTAAGACACTTTGATGAAGGCCAGTTGCTCTATAGTCATTGGAATTTTTAATCTGTTCTCACATGCCCTGGATGAGATTTCTAAATGGCATGCTCACACTGTCCTAACTGCAAAGTGGAATTGAAAATGCTGTGCTGTTCTGTTTTTCAGATCTGTGTGATTTTTAGGAACATACTTGAAAGTAAGTTTAGTGTAAATGAAACTGTGCAGCACTGGGAGCAGAACTCGCCATGCATGTGGTTCTCCAGAGTAGTTATGCATCCTCCATCATTTATTCACACACAAAAAAAACCCAAACCTGTTTTGTAAAATGAAAAAGTCTTACTTCCTGAAAAGTAACTGCAAATCTCAAACAGTACATCCAACTCCAGCTGATGAAAGTACCCCAGTAAAGTATCCCAAGTCTCCCTGAGAGAATAAATTAATGGCACCAAGTGTAGCAAAACAGAGCTGGGCTGGAAATTACTGCCCTTATTTCAGATGTGTTCCAATTCTGCCTTGGAGTAATTCTGTGGAAGCGTGAGACACAGACAGTGCTCTATAGGTAACAGCTTAGGGATCAAGGCAGTCACCTTCAATGGAGGAGACTTAGATTCAAGTCCCCAGTTGGTCAGCTGCTCTTGTGCTCCCAAAGTACTGAGCAGCAGATCAGTCATAATTCTGAGAAACTCTTCCTAATGATTGCATAGCTGATATTGTCACATCCAGTCAAGTTTTTAAGGTGCCAACACCCCTTCTTCCTCCTGAGACTTTGGTCTGGTTTTCTATCAGTCCTGTTTTGAAATTACCTGAGTTACAAGATACCATAATTAGAAATAGTGAAATTATGTCACAATTTACATTTTCATTTCCCTTTAGGGAAGTATTTTATGTGACATTTTGAGCTATATTATACATGACCTCCATTTATTAAAGCATCAAGTAGTATTACATCATGGTCATTCAAATCTCATGTAATTGCTTCCCATCTAAAGCAGTGCATGCAAGGTTAATGTCTGACTCACAAAACATGTTAGAACTCGAGCAGTGAACTTATATCCAGAAATTCCTGAGTTGTCATAGTGTCTGAGCCCTGATTTCATCTTATGAAGCTTTTCACTTCACCTCTTTGACCCATCTTCTTGATCTGTGTGAAAGGATCTAAAGGTTAATCAGTTCGCCTTCTTGCTGAGGGCTTATATATTTATGTCATTAGTGATAATAATAATAATAATGAGTCTTTATACAGTGTCATGTATCTCCAAACTTCTCATTTTCCTTCAGCATGCCACCAAAACCAACCACACTTGCTGTTAAAGCTGTTGAAAATTCAGAATTCAAACAGGCAACCAGCAATGGGATTGCTAAAGAGCTGAAATCCAGCAGCACAGAACTCATGGCTGAAACCAAAGACAGGGTGCCAGCAAAGAAAGAGTCCTTTTACATCACCAGAGAAGCCAAAGAAAGTAAGCAAGGACAGCACCAAGAAATCAACACAGAACATAAAGAAGGAAAAAAGGGACCTCAGGTCTTGCAGAAAACTTCAAGCATCATCACACTACAGTCTGTCAAACTGCATCCAGAACCAAAGGCAGAATCCCAGGCCCCTTCCATCAGACAGGGTGAAAACAGGAAAAGGGGTGTGCAGCTCCTGACGTCAGCTCAACAAACTCCACCTCCTACGGGGCACATCAGTCCCAGGACTAGAGAAGAAGAAAACAGGTCTGGAGCTCAGGGGGCTGTAATGGAGGAGAAGAGGGAGCCCCTGGGAATTCCCCCTCAGTTTGAGATCCATCCACAGAGCCTGGAAGCATCAGAAGGCCAGGAGATAAAATTCAAGAGCAAAGGTAAAGGGATGAAAATTTTTGGAGCCCCTGGGTTTAGTCAGAAAGGGGTTCCCTTTCTATGTGCAGAAGTGGAAAGCAATTCCTAGTTCTTTGAAAGTTGTTCTCCTCCTAAAGCCTTTTGGAAACAGATGCAGAATCCAATGCTGTTTCCACAACACTTAGTGAAATTTTCAAACCAACCTATTGGTGTCCATCTCCTCTCTCGTCTGGGGTTTCCCCAGATGTAACCAATGCTGGAGGATGTAACCAATGAGGAGGTAGTTTTAGACCCTCTTATGTGAGGGTACAAGAGAGAAAATGGATGGTACACTTTCCAGAACTGTAATTAGTGACACTGCCCTTGAGCCAAAAAAAATCAGAGGAGAAAATACAATCAGTCACTTCATGTCCCTGGTGGCATCTATTTTTATGTCTCATATTAGGTCAGCATGATCTCAGAGCTTCCTAACAGCTGAAATGATAAAGTAAGAATTAAAAGGGAGGTTTATAGTTTGCTCCACAGAATATGAATGGGTTTTAACCTCTTAGAAGAGTAATGAGAGTTGCATTTTGCTGAATCTGGGTAGTAGATTTGGAACACTTCTCTTTTTTTATTTAATTGCAATTTTAGAAAATAATATGGAAGCATTTTCCTGGGTTTTTTTTAATAACTTTTACACTTCAAAGTGTTCACATAAATGAGAAAGAAATAGGTTTTTTGTTTCTCTAGAGGCAAAAAAAAAAAAAAAAATCACACATCATGGTAATTTATTACATTTCCTGATGAGTCTTGCCCCATGAGTACAGATTATAATTTCTATCAGAAGCCTAGAGCATTTGGAGTGGAGAAAAGATTCCAAAGATCCTGGTACATTTTAAACAGTTTATTTTTAAGGTACATTACTAAAAACATGAATTGTTTGCTGTCAGAGTATCTCACACACTTTGCAAACTTTAACTAATCCATGACCCTGTTTGATAGGGAAATAGAGCCCCTATCACAGATAAACAGGGAGCTCATCCAGTTTTTTATTGCAGCCAGTGAATGCCTTTTCATTTGGCTTTGGACCCAAAGCACAAACTCTTACATGCAAGGCAAGGTGTGTGCAGGGAAATCACAGTGGGATGTCCCTAATCCCTTTAATAAGTAATCTGAGAAACTCTCCTGATAATCCTCTCTGCAGGTGGTGACGAAGGTTGCTTTCACTGGCCCTTCTTCCTGCTCATGCAGCCTCACCTCAGGCAGGCCCAGGACTGCATCAAGGTGACCTTTGAGTATCTCCAGGGCAGGGAAAGTCCACAGCCTCCCTGGGCAACCTGTGCCAGTGCTGAGTAAAAAATGAGTTTGTGTTTGGAAAGAACTTTCTCTGTTTCAGTTTCATATCCATTTTGTCTGTGACTTTTAGAAGAACAGTTTTCAGCCAGAAGCTTTTCTCAGATATGGTTTTACGTGTTACCAAGTATTTGTTATTTTAAGAGATGGACTGGCTAGAGGAGAGAAGTTTTAGAGGATCAGAAATATCAAAATTTCTGACAACAGTTTTGTGTATTGCCCATTAAGGTTTATATAATTATGTATGTGTAAAGTGTACCTAATTTATACTAAGGTAAATAATACGAATTAAATATATACTAAGTAATACTAATTACAAATACCTATTCATAAAAATGTCTGATTGTCCAGCTTCAGGGAAGCCAAAACCAGATGTGGAGTGGTTCAAAGAAGGCCGACCTATTAAAGCCGGAGAAGATGTTCAAATGTATGAGGAAGATGGAATTCATTGCCTATGGATAAAGAAAGCAAACTTGAGGGACAGTGGATCTTACAGCTGTACAGCTGCCAACCCCAAAGGCCAGACTTCCACCAGCTGGTTGTTAACTGTCAGAAGTAAGTAAGTTCTTGGGAGCCCATGTGCACTTTGGAAACGGTGGCTGGGCTTTTTTTAAGCTGTCAGAGGGTGGTTTTTCCGTAATTTTTGTTTGACTTCTCAGTGTAGGTTAATTCTGATTCCTACCTCTGTGAGTAAAGTGGTGTGTGATAGCTGGCAAGCCACTTCGTGCATCAGTTTCCCTTCTGACATATTGTGGGTTTTGTTGTTTGTATAGCTAAAACCATCTCAATACATGGTATGTACACAGGGAGGCCTATTTTCTACTCAGGTTTCCTGTTAATGCTTTTCTTTAATACAGGCGGTCAGTGGGTTTATTATTGTTGTTCTGCATTTAGTTTTTTTGAAGTTGCTTAGCATTTCTACACCCCAAATTTGAAATGTTTTTGGGTACAAGCCAATTCTGTGCAGTAGAGTGAATAAGAAAAAAAGGGAAGGAATGAGAATTATAATTTGCTAAATTAAAGAACATGTCCCAGTGACAAATTATTTTAAGCTTGCAGGCAGTGTCCTACTGGTTTGCTTGAAATTTTTGTTGGTTGTAGCAAATCCTGTCCTCAGTTGTAATGTTTTCACCTGGTTTTAAGTTCTGTTCTGGATCCATGTTCATGTTAATGCAATTTTTCTCAATTCATTGGGCCTGAAGTTCAGCCAGCATACCCAAGATAATTTCTTTCTGTCTCATGAGAGACTTTTCACCTGCATCCTTAAGTCACACTGTTTCTCACTGGAAGAAGACGAACAAGAGCAGAGAATTAGCCATCCTCTTCTTTGTGCTGAGCTCTCTGCTAATATGCTGCATAAACTTCTAGTGATGGGCTGCAAATGATGGATTCTGGCATAGGAAATCACCACCTAAAGCAGAACTTGAGGCCTGGCAATGCCTGCCTGGGAGATGAGAGAAGAATCCCTTCTTTATACTAGTCAAAATTATTTCTATCCCCCAATAAAACATTTCACCATGGTTAGCCCAGCCATTTCATCTAAGCATACTTAGAAAACGACTCTAAGGGATAAAGCTAATTTCATTAATTTCAGTTAAAGGAACTGTTTTCATTTTGCTTTTAAGGGCCTAAAGTTGAAGAGGTTGCTCCATGCTTTTCCAGTGTCCTAAAAGGATGCACTGTGAGTGAAGGGCAAGACTTTGTCCTGCAGTGCTGCGTGGGAGGGGTCCCTGAGCCCCACATCACATGGCTTCTCAATGGTAAGGAATCCCCTGCTCTGCAACACGTGCATGAATGCACTGACACCCTAAAGCGCACTCAATCACCCTCATACAGCCGGCTGGGACGCCTGAGGAAAGCCCTTTAGAGGAGCACCGAGTGCACGGAGGACGCTGTGAGCAGGGCCTGTGCTGCCGCAGTTCTGCAAAGGGACCAGCAGGGTGCGCTGGTGACACGGCTGTGCCAGGTGCGTTACCTGGGCTGTGTCACACGGACACCCCTGTGCCAGCTGAGTTACCTGGGCTGTGTCACACGGACACCCCTGTGCCAGGTGCGTTACCTGGGCTGTGTCACACGGACACCCCTGTGCCAGGTGCGTTACCTGGGCTGTGTCACACGGCTGTGCCAGGTGCATTACCTGGGCTGTGTCACACGGACATCACTGTGCCAGGTGCGTTACCTGGGCTGTGTCACACGGACATCCCTGTGTCAGCTGAGTTACCTGGGCTGTGTCACACGGACACCCCTGTGTCAGCTGAGTTACCTGGGCTGTGTCACACGGACACCCCTGTGCCAGGTGCGTTACCTGGGCTGTGTCACACGGACACCCCTGTGCCAGGTGCGTTACCTGGGCTGTGTCACACGGACACCCCTGTGCCAGGTGCGTTACCTGGGCTGTGTCACACGGACATCACTGTGCCAGGTGAGTTACCTGGGCTGTGTCACACGGACATCACTGTGCCAGCTGAGTTACCTGGGCTGTGTCACACAGACACCCCTGTGTCAGCTGAGTTACCTGGGCTGTGTCACACGGACATCCCTGTGTCAGCTGAGTTACCTGGGCTGTGTCACACGGCTGTGCCAGGTGCATTACCTGGGCTGTGTCACACGGACATCACTGTGCCAGCTGAGTTACCTGGGCCGTGTCACACGGACACCCCTGTGCCAGGTGCCTTACCTGAGCTGTGTCACACGGCTGTGCCCAGTGCATTAACTGGGCCATGTCACACAGCTGTGCAAGGTATGTTACCTGGGCTGTGTCACATGGCTGTTCTGCTGCTGGGGACATCCCTGTGCCAGCTGAGTTACCTGGGCTGTGTCACACGGCTGTGCCAGCTGAGTTACCTGGGCTGTGTCACACAGCTGTGCTACTGCCCTGTGCTGGATACTGTGTTGCCCCACTGCCTTTGGCAGGAGCTTCTGCTCCAAGCATAACAGGTTGGCATCATGATCCCTCAGAATCCTGCTGTTCTAAGCAACGTATCACAGAATATTCTGAGGTGGAAGGGACCCACAAGGATCATCAAGTCCTACTCTTACATGAATGGCCCGCACAGAGATCAAACTTGCAACCTTGGCATTATTAGCACCACAATCAGACCAACTGAAAGCAAAATGCGCAATTCCAGCTGTACAATACAAACAACCTTAAGGTGGATATAGGAAGGCAAGTGATCATTTAAACATCATTAATTTTTCAATATATGTGTTTATGCTTTTCAGTCTGAGTATTTCACTCAGAGGTAGGGAGGAGACCAAAGCCTGATTCCACCCTTCCGTCAGCTGGGTAGGTCCTAATAGGTGTTAGCAACTCTGTTCTCAAGATCTTGAAATCAAAGCTCTTCTGGTTTCTCTTCAACTAGAATATGTTCCTTGGCATTCTAACATTTGCCTAAAGCTGACTAAAAAAGCCAGAAAAATATTTTTTACTTTTATCAGACTGTATAATCTCCTACCCTGCAGTGATTACACAGCTGAATAGTCAAGTTTTCTTAAATACCTCCTAATATCAGAGCTAGACACAAAAATCTGTGTTTTGCTTTGATTCCAAATGATTTCAGTGATCCAGGCACTAGTGCTTTGGCTAAGGACTCTCTCCATTAAAAGCCATATCTATTAAACACTAGAAAAATTTATTCAGCTTAACTCTTGATCACCTCTTTTACTCCTGAAGTGCAATTGATTTTTTTTCCAGACTCTCCCAGGCTATCTATCTTTGAGAGTGTGTGTGTGGTTATTTTAAAATTAATTATTTGCACATGATCTCTGTTTTCCTTGAGCTATTCAGAGTAAATAGGCTAACTGAAAAAGGTGGCAGGGCAAATGAACCGTGACCTTGAGATTGGTATGTTCCCACAGCCTGGGTTGTTCCCCTTCCCAATAACTCCATGTCCAGAATAGAAAGGCCAGTGGCTTTATTTACAACACAAAACATGTGAGTAAAGGTTCTGACACTCTCCCATTGGACATCATTTGTTTCTCTGTCTGAAGGCTATGCTGTAGTTCCTCCTTTGCAGATGTGAGTAGAATCTCTGGCAGTTCAAGAATTGTCTTGCAGCTCAGGAGCAACTCTGAGTCAGTCATTTCATGTTCATATTCCAAGGTACCCTTGCTCCTGGTGTTCCCTTAGACATTGACTGATGTATTACATTCAGTTATCTTCACATACAGAGCATCTTCCTGTCTCAGATCGCTGGCTTTGGGTTGATTTTCAAATGACTTAGAGCTCATCAGGCACAGATATATGGTCTCCATTTGTGTAGCCATGTTCTAATCAGAACACTGTTGTCTCCTGAGAAACAAAGCCTAGACATAAATAACCCACATGTTTCTGTGATGCACTGTGCTTCCCTGCCTTTTTTAGGTTGTTTATTTTTTAGTGACCTTTCTTTTTGCTGAATCCATATGTCTGCCCCTGTTCAGGTATAATCATGTTTACATTGCATCCAAGCTTCTAACTGCAGTTGGCTCAATATCACAATGTAGGTGGGGTTTTTTTAGTTAGCTGGATTTCAAACCATTAAAGTTCTGTAAGTGAGAGTCAGTGCATTAACTCTGCTCTTAAATCAAAAGTCAGTGATGTGTCTGGGTAACAGAAGCACAAGAAACTCTCATAATAATAAAAATTAGACACATCATATATTACTCTGAAGACACAAGCACACGACTTTCATTCCAGGCTGCTGAAATATATCACTATAGTTTAATGCTTTCCTGTCTTGCATAGGATTGTGAGACATAACTGTTTATATACCATTTTGATACAAACGTGAAAGGATTATAAACAGTTGTTTAATGTTGATAATTCCATGTATACTCCTAGGGTTATTATTTTACTTAAGGATCAAATTGGCTGTTGTGATATCCACTTGAATGCAAACATTTCCTTCCTGTCTACCACCTAGCTAGATACTACAAACCCCTCATATTTATATCCCTGATCAAATAAAGGAGAAAGTTGTGAAATATTACTCCAAGCAGACATAACAGTGCTTTTGGCAAAGTGACATGGTGGAGTCTTTCATCAACTGGCTACATGAAGAAAACAGTACATTCACAGTATATAACTGGAGGCAGGCAGACCACTCCTGTTTTAAAAAAAGGTTTGTTAGCATCTGCTCTCCCTGTCTGCAATATAAAGCTTTTTATATTTACAACTGAACTCTATTAGGACAGAGGATAAAGCAATATGCTGTGAGCAACCCCACCACTGTTCAAAATACAGCACTTTTGCAGAACTCCATAGAAATAAAAATTACATGGAACAGGATGTATAAATTTCACTAGAAAATACCAAATTCAAGTTGTCTTCCAAGCATGACAATGATAACAAACCAGAATTAATTTGAGCAGAATAGTGAGGAAAGAATGTATATCTTGGTGAAATAATGAATGCAAAGACAAAGTTATCATAAGAAACAGGAACAGAAGGCTGCTTTGAGAAATAAAGAAAGAGGGGAAAAAAAAAAAAAAAAAAAAGGAAGGCAGCAGAACCTGCTCCCTTCCAGGCTGGCCATCCCTGGACACTGAACAGGCTGCATGGTGTCCAGTCTGCCTGCCCCAGTTTCCAAGGAATCCACACCACCTGAGAACTGAAAGCCTTGCAATAACTTTTACGATGTTACATCCAAGTACTACTTTAGATACCAAGAGTATTTACCAGCTGTGACTACATACCAATTCAAAATATTTTCCAAGCATTAGACAGGTTGACCTCTCCTTCTGGTCAAGTGAGACAAAAAATAGATGATGTGTACTCTGTATTGTCTGTAATTACTTCTTACCATCTGTAAGGATAAGTAGTTGTCCATATTCATAGAGAGTCCACAAATAAGAGCTACCCGGCTGAACTATGAGTTTCATCTGAGTTCTTGCTCTTCTCTGCAAATCTACCATTAAACTTTTTTTCCCAACTTTTTCAAGATGGTTCTTTTCTCCTTTTCTTCTCCCTCTACGTTTTATTAAAGTTTCTTTCTGAATTGTCACTGATGTACTGGCAATTTCCCTGAAAGTAAAATCCCTGTGTTTTAATTCTGCCCTCACCAAAGCCTTATAAATAAGTTTTTGGGTGTGCTCTCGGTGACAATACTTAAGTGTGTAACTCCAATATACTTCATCTTTTTAAAATACTTTCTAGTTAACTTCTTTTTCAGTGGCAGGAATAAGGAGTGTATGACTGTTTTAAGTAACTTTTTATTAATTTTGCTTTCTTTCTGGGTTTTCTTTCTCCTTAAGTTTAATTGAACCTCTTTCTGCTGAATTTAAGAACAATATGACCATGACTTTAGCATAACAATTCTCAGTAGTGTTTGGTTTTAGGATAGCTTTGTGATTTATCCAGAAAGCTTTTAATAAATGGGCCAGGGGAAAATTTCCTTTCTTCAGGCATAACATGCCAGCAGAAAGGTATTTTTTGTTATTGTTCCTGCTGCCAAGCTGTCCTTGAGATTTGACTGTTCTGCCTCTGGAGAAGGGAACACTTCACTACTGAGAGAGTTGTTTTTATTACATCAAAATATAAGTATTGTGGATGTACCTTGGAGTCTTGCTGCAGGTTATTCCTATGCTTGTGTTCTTTTTCTGGGGTCTAATGAAAAGACTGTTCTGTAAGTGAATTCAGTATTTTTTGAATAATGCTAAAAAATAGCCAGTTTTGTTGGGAGCTGAAGTGAAAAAGACTCCTGGCAAAATGTGAGGACGTGGTAAAGGAGTCCACATTTTGCTTTTTCACGCAGAACACTTTCCCTATTCATCTGCTTACTTACAACAGAAATATAAAGGTATTGTTCTGCTTTTCATGATTCAGCTTTTATCCCAGCTGTGTTTCTGGTACGGCATCATAGCATCATTTGTCACCACTAACAGCTTCAATGTCAGAATGCCAGGCAAGGACCCTGTCAGGTGAGACATTCTATAGGTGGACTAGGAAGGCAGTCCAGTGCCCCTTGTCCTCTAACAGAAAGCTTTGTGTGCTTGGGCTTTAGCTCAGCCTGTACGTATTTGAATGTAGCGCTGTTCCCACATGCTGTGGTTTAGTGTAATAGTTCCAACAGTCTGTGTGTGACTGAGTGAAAATAAGCTCAGAGGAACCAATAATAAGAATATGTGACCTGTGACAAAGGTTGGAGAGATTTTATTCTAAAATTCTTCTGGGTAGTTGATTAAATATTTACCCCAATTTTTCATGCAATAGAAAATGTACTAACTTAACAGATGGCTTATAAGCAAAGGATGGAGATCATCTACCACATTTTATAATATATGCAGGTATTGGATGATGCAGATTTTGGCAATATGTTTGTATTTCAGAATGAAACTGTGTATGCATATAGGTAGTGCACAGATAATAACTGCCTTCTGAGTTGGCTTCCTTTGAACATCAGAGATGAGAGAAAAATCTGTCCCATCATTTAATTTATCCTGCTCATAATGCAAAACTGGTTCTTAAAAACCCCAGAGCTGTGTCCTTTAAAATTATTTTGACAATGAAATAAATTTCAATCTTTTTTGACCACAAACTCCCAAGCAACAGACATCTTCAGATCAGTCCTGCACAATTTCTCTGCTGTTTCATCCTCTTCTCTTAGATGACCATGATTTCTATATCCAGCATGATGTTTATGCACAGGTATAAGGCTGGCTTAAGTATTGCATACACTGGGAAAGCAACCAAAGATGAGTCAGTAGTGGAAACTATTTAATATTGGGAAAACAGATTGCAGAAGCATTTCAGAAAGTAAGGCTGAAACTCATGACAGTTCCTGAAACAATAGCAAGACAGCTTTAAGCCATCTATACTAATATTTAAGCATGTGAAACCAATTCAAGGAAGCAGTTTCTTAAAATTAACTTCTTTAATAATCACATCACCATAGATGAGACTGCACCCTTCTGTTATTGGCCATACTGTAGTATAGATTGGCTACTTGTGCAAATCAGCTTCTTGGTTCCATTGCAGCTTTTACTGTCTCTCTTGGAATGTTTCCACTACAAAATGCCCCTTAGAGGACTTCAAGTGCTTCTCCATGCCCAACAGATTTTACACATCTAGCTTTCTCTGCATTTTATCTAGTTTGAGGCAAATTACAAGATAGAGACCATGTCTGAAGCAAACACACAGTTCTGGTCTTATCCACCTAAAAGAGAATCCAAAATGGACTTCTATCCTTTTGCTGCTACTCAAGGTAGCATGCAGTGAATCTGGTGGTGAGCTTGGTCTGACAACCATGTTGTGCTTTGTACTTGGGATGCTGCTGCTTGTAGTCACTAGAGAGCAGTGGCTGTGCACAGAGTGGGATTTGGCTCTGCACTTTCATAGGCTGGCTGGTGATAGGCATCCAGATTTAACTGAAAACTAAAGGGCTTTTGAAATTTGTCGTTGATGTATTAAGTCAGTTCTTTTCCTTTCTGTCTGCAGACCAACCAATTCAATATGCCCATTCCACTTTTGAAGACGGAGTTGCAAAACTGACTGTCCAAGATGCCCTACCAGAAGATGATGGAATTTATACCTGTCTGGCTGAAAACAACACAGGACAGGCATCTTGCAGTGCTCAGGTCACAGTCAAAGGTGAATATCTCAGACTATTTTAATTACTACAATCACACAATCTTTTTTTAACAAAAATAACTTTGGATCCTTAACAGAGGTGGTTGTAACTGGATTCCATGTTTTTCCAAGCCTTTGTCAGCTGGGTACCTCTTCTCCCCAATGCAGGTGTGTGCAACGTAAATGCTTAAGTACTGTGTAAAGTAAAAACCACTCTTCAGAAAAAGGTATTAGTGCTTTGGTCTTCCCAAGGGCTTAGTGTACAGAGTAGTGAGGCTGTTCAGGAAAAGGTTTACCAGTGTAAGAAAGGACTGGGACAGCTGAAAGAAAAAAATAACTGCAGCATCACTAATATCGCCCATCAGAGAATGTTACAGAGAGGAGGCAGATGCTGCTTCCTTCTCCTGAAAGGCAGAGCAGAGACCAATTGCAGGGACTGCAGCTGGGACAGTAAATGCCAATATTCTTGTTCTGTTACCAGGATTTATCAGATATAATTCTGAACAGGCATCTATCAGCTAACTGATAGATAACTTGAAATAAGTGGAATTTTAGTAGTGAAAGTATCAGAACATTGTAGTAAGCAATTGAGGTGACTTGTCTCAGAAATCTGACAGAGTGCTGATTTGACAGAATTGATTTGTTCATGAAAGCCATAATTCTGTACTAGAATCTCAACAAACACATAAAAGAACTCAAAATGAAGACAAGAGGTGACAGAATTCCATGGATAAATTCAAGAGTGGGGTAGTATCCATCAATATCATGGTCTTTATTCTTTCAGTCTCACCTGGCATCAGTCTATTCAGGTGTTTTGTTTAATGGCCTGGAGATTATCCCCTCCTGCCTCTCTCTTCAATCTCCCTCCCTCAGACTCTCCCTCCCTCTACAATCAAGCCTGTATTTGGTATTTTTCACCTGCAAATGATTTTACCCCAAAGTTATAGCAGTTTGTCACTGCCTGTCCAACGGACTGCTGAGGGACAGCTGCCAAGGGAACTGTTCCTTTTGTTTATGACTAAATAATACCTGCCCTAAATTTGTACCATCAGTTTGGTGGGAAAAGTACCCTGATCCCTGTGATCTTAAGTTTTGTCTTTGTTTACCAGTGTTCTGGTAAACAGCTCTTTAGTGCTATGCCTGCCCCTATTCTGTGTGACAAGGTTAAAATAAAAACAAAGTAATTCTCGTAAGCCTATGAGTTAATTTCTTGATCACCAAATTGGAAATATAATCATCCCCTCTCCACCCTCCCCCCCTGAAAAATGGCATGAAGTAAGAAAACATCAATTTAAAATAAACCTGAAACTAATCTGCTCTCAAAGTTATCAGTTATGATTCCTCTAAAGCGTTTCATCTGCATTAGCTAAAGGCCAGTGAAGAGTAGTCCACCTCAAGGGAGCTGTTGTTGACCTGAGGCTTTCTGATCCTTGACTGGTACTCAGAAACCAAAGGGACAGTCCCCTCTTACAGAGCATTTCTGAGTTATTTTAGGGCTGAGAGGCAGTGCTAACGTGGGAGCCTTTCCCTGGGCTTGTGTGCTCTGCTGAGCTATTTCAGGCCATGGAGTCACTCTTGCACTGTGTTGGATTCCTCTTGTACTTTACACAGGACTGGAAGGCTGAGAGAAACCATCATGGGGTTTCTCTCATCTGCATCCCATTCTGTTTTCTAGGAGTCATGGAGTAGGGAGGGGGAAGAATAAGAGCAGAATTAAGAATATACATGACAGGCTGTAAAACTACATGTTCAATATTTTTACAGTTTTAGCTATCCTGTCTTGTTCTTCCCTAAACCTCATTATGTCCCTGTGGCCATGAGGATTACAGTAACTTTCCTCAGATCAATGGGGATTTTTCTGCCAAAAATAGTACCAAATTTAAAATCTAATTTCCAAATCTCCTATCTATTTGTGTGTATTTTTCCATCAGAATCCCTATCAAAAGCTTCTTGGCATTAGAGTTCTCTGAGTCTCTGAATGCTGCTGCTAAGGCTTCTCTAAATACTTAGCCTGTGCAATCAGATTACAACAGAAAATGGTTGTATGTGCAGAAAGGGAGAAAACTTCAAAAATCCTCTCCTGACCAAATATTGATTTTTGGAATAAAGTCTGTAAAATAGTTTCTGAATTGTAACCCATCCTTATCCAGGTCCTTTTTGTCTCCAAGATTATTTAAGGATGTCAAGTGTGCTGCAGTGCTCAGTTTGTTCATTCATTGTTAGAGAAATATTTTCCTTTCCTATGTGAGAGGTAAGCCATATTTAATCTAAGAAGGAACGGATGTTCTTGGCATATCATCAGTGTCAGATCAGTCTCCAGCTTTTCCTTAACTTACTTCTCTGGTCTTTGGACACATCTCTGTCTAGGTCTACATTTCAATCCATGCTGCCGTTTTTGGCGTTGCTTTTCTACTGCAGCAAGGATCTCAGGAAGGGACATAGCTACTCTGATCACTGGGAAAATCTTACCTGGAGTGAATAGCTTCTCTAAACAGGAAAACTCAATTTTATTTTTCTAAATGAAATTCAGGTCACACGTAACTCAGAAAAGTTAGTAGCAAGGATAGTGAGTGTCAAACAGTTCAATTCACATCTGAATTGTAGTGCAAGATGATCCTTAACCTGCTAGTAGGTTACAGGTGTTATCTAGCCACACACCATGTTTTCTCATCAACTTCTGTGAATTCTTTGCCTTTTTGATGGTCTATTACTTTGTTTTTGTGAAAGGCAGTTTTTGTAGGAAACATTTTTAAAGTTCTTTTCCCAATAAAGGGTTACTGTTCCAAGTCCAGTTAAATACAAGAGTGGGATTTTTTCCAGTAGTTTCAGCATAATTTGCATTGGGCCCTGGATAATGAGCTAAGCTAATTGTGGCATAACTTTCCTTCTAAGTCATCAGTCTCAGATTTATTCATGGTTGTCTTTTTCTTCCTTATTCTGTCTAGCACTGGGCAACCTCAGCATTACTCCTTAGTATTGTTTGGAAAAGGGTGAAGGTATTAGTTGTTTGTAGGAGGCTTTTGGCACTGTAGCAAAAAAAGTTCCACATTTCATATGGATGGTATTCATACAGAAATGCAATAGACTTTAAAAAAAATCAAATTCATCAGTCTTCTGCTTATTTAACATGAGAAATTACCATATTGAGATCACTTCAGATCTCTCTGCTTAAGTAAGTGATCTGAAGGCTGAGCAAGTTGGGGTAGATCCATCAGTTAGTCTGTGGAGAAACTGAGTTAATCAAGGTGAAGCTGATTTTGGCCTTGTAAAGGACTAAGTAGATGAGGTGAGCTCTGACAGCTGTCCTCCCTCTGTGAGCAGTTTCTCAAGCTGACACACAGGTAGGGAGGAATACAGAGACTGAGCAGGGCTCTCTGGAAAAAACACATTAACAAATATCTTCACCATGACAATCATTTCTAACTGAACCTCCCAGTGAGTGGGGTGCACTGGGTAAATGCATATAAGCCTGAGAAGTGAGAAACATGATTCAGTGTTATTCAAACACTCAATTATAGAAATTCCTGAACTGGTACCATTTGCTAATAAATGTAGTTTTTGGTTTTTTTTTTCTTATGCATTTTTCCTGTTTTCCACACACAGGAAAATCAAAGTTTGGGAGGCTTTGGGGCTGATGCACATTTTATTTTTAAAGTTTTTAAACAGCATGTGCATGACTGATTTGTTCCTGTTACTGTGTGTACCAGCTATTGTATTTGGTGTTCACATTTTCACATTTCATATTACAATTTTCTTATTGTTCTATGATATGAAAATAGGTATACAAGCCATTTTAAAATACACCAGGCATCCTACTTAAAAAAAACAAGCAAACCAACCAGCTCTTAACAGGAATTTCCAGAGTACATTCAGGTCACCTGAAATATATGGTGATTTTACACTGATGGGGATTGCAGATACTCAGTTTTATTTATGAATTTATTAATCAGGCTATGAATAAATTATAAAGTTATTTATTATGAATTTATTAATAATTTTTAATCAGGGTGGTTGAATAGTTTAATCAGATTTTTATGAATAGGAAACTGAGGTGAGGAAAAGTTACTTGACTCTGGATGCACATGTGTAGAGAGTTGGTGTTACTGTTTTGCTGAGGCTGTGACAACCAGTATAAAAACAATACAAATGGAGGTAATAACTGGTATAGTTGGAAGGTAAGGCCAGCTCCCAGAAATGGTGATAATTCTTCAGGTCTGCCTCATTCCTGAGATAAGCCCTCTGATATGGGGTTGACAGTTAACTGATCACTGACAAGGAGCTACAGGTCATGTCCACCTGTAGAAAAAGTGTGTTAAAGGGATATTTAATTACCTGACACTCACACCGGTACCTGGGTGTGCTACACATGATTGTGGACTGCAGGGAGAGTGGGAAGAGTGTGGGCTCTGTTGTGCCAAACCACATCAATACTGCACGGGGAAGCTTCTCTTCTTTTGCAAACAGACTCTGTGTGTCAGAGGGGTAGATGATTGCCTGGTCCAGCTTCCTCTAGGTATGGTATCAAGCTAGAGCACTTGCTGGGACTCCTAGGAGAATGTCCTCTGCCTTGCAGCTCCGCAGTAAATGACAAACAAAATACCTGACACTCCTTGAGATTTGTGCAGCCCCCCTGCCCCAGGCAGCAGCATCACGGGCTGTTTCCAAGATGGAGCGCATGAGGTGTGGGCAGTGAGAGCAGCAGGGCAGGCTGGCAGCCACAGTGCTCTGGTGGGCTCTAATGTTCTGCAGCCACACATTCTGCTGATGCTTGTTTTCTGCACTGCTGGTTTTTTGTTTGTTTCTTTCTTTTTTAATACAGGCCTAATACTCTTTGTAAGCAAACACTATTCAGCAGATAGAGCTGCTCCTGCTTATTAGCTCTTGACCTCATTTCTCTTTCCCTGCCAGCAGTGCATTTGCCTGGACTCACATCTGTTCCCCTTTCTCCCCCACCACTTTCTGTTCATGCTTTTTTTTATCCAGTGCAGCCTCCCCAGCATAAGTGTCTATGTTGGGCAGCCTGTAGCCCTTCCAAGCCGATTACTGTAGTCATTCATTGGTCACTGCACGAGCAGATTAGAGCCACCTGAAAGCCTGCCACAGTCCCTGCTGCAGCCAGTTTATCAGAGCAGCAAAGGGAGATGCTGTCTGAAAAACCAGTTTGTTTTGTTCCTGGCACTCTCCCATCTGGTGTGAGTGGGACCATAAAATATAACCAGGTGGAAGAAAACCTTTCAGGTAGGAATCTTTTCCTTCAGTCATGAGAAATGCTGTCTTCAGGTCGTGGGTTGTTTTTCTTTCTGTCTCAGAAGGAGCCTTCTTAGACATTAATCGTTTAAAGAAGGTTATCACTGCAATAAGCAGCCTCTCTTTGGGAGGCCACAGCTCTGTTTCTCTGAGATCCATATTTCTGCCAAAGGTAAGCAAAGAACACTCTTACTTGCCAACACTGATGAAATGTTTGTGACAGCTTATCAAAGTCACTGCTTATTTGAAAGCATTTTGCTTTATTTCAAGTGTAACATAGTGATTAGAGATGACTTTACAAAATATGCCAGTCTAGTTCTATTAAATGTCCAAAAGGCATTCCAGAGCCTTAGCTGGGTGGGACCACTTGTCTGGAAGAATTGGTTTCAGAGCACTAAGTGAAAGGGAGAGGGGTTTTGTTACTGTATTGAAAAGTCAGAGATAAACTCATGAGCATCAAAAAAAACTCTGTTGCAAAGCTTTCAAGAGTGGCCCAAAGATCTCAGTCCAGCATTCTGTATGGTTCATCAATAGCTATAACCCTTCTAAGTTAGTTTGGGGTTATTTTTTTTAAATTGTCTTCTTACAGTACCTCAAGACCAAATGTGGAACGGAATGCCAGCTAGAAACCAAAACTGAAAGGCAAAAGCAAAACATGTGTGAAAGCTCTTAATGATAGAAGATGTGACATCAATATAAAAACACACTCTAAAGACAGTTTCTTATTATAAATCATTTCCAGAAGAAGGGGAACCAAATTTGGATAAAAATGAGGGATGAGCGCATGCAGAATAAGAAAAATTTAAGTGTCAGAAATTGCATTAACGTTTCTTATAAATAAAATTAAAAAGTGAGAAAAAAATAATTAAAAAAACAAGAAAGAAACGGAAAAAAACCACCCTTAAATCAACTGTGACACATGATCAAATACTGTGAGTATTAAATTATTATGTACTAGAATAACAGAAAACAGATGATTAATATAACAGTAGGGAACAGCCCTGCATTGGTTGAAGGGCAAACTCCCACCTTGGATTGCCAAATTGTGTAGGGTTCTAAGTTTCAGCTGAAAACTGTAAGTTATCAAAATACATATAAAACCTGTTCACTGAATATATGCCTGCATAATTTTGTAAACAGGGGTATGATGTTACCCCAAAGAATGTTTTCAAGAGCAGCTGATGTGCATTAGCTAATGGGAACTCCAACAGCCATCAAACTACCTCACAGGATTAGCTCAATCTTTAAAACTCTCCAGAAGTTGCCTAAGGGAAGCATCTATCATTCCTTTGCAGCAGAGGAACAGAACAGAGGGTAGGAACCTTGTACAGCTGTGTGCTACTGCAAGTGCTTCTCTGCAGCTTCATTTTAAAGAAGGCTTGACTGTTGGGCCACATACACAGATCGTTGTTTTGTTTGTTTGTTTTTTTTCAGGGTAGTGTTTGTTCAAAATATTTTTAATATGAATTAATCAAGAAGAGAAAACTAACCACAAGCAATGCCATACTGGAGCTACCTTATCTTTTATGGACTTAAATGCCAAACAGGTCTTGCTTTAGAATACCTTCCTGACACCAACTATACCCAGAAATACAATGTTGTTGTGGTTTTTTTTCTCTTTTTTCCTCTTTATATTAGTCTAACTTAAAATTTGGTTTCTTAGCTCTCAATCTGAGTCTTATTTGTCTTTGAGGGATTCCCTAACAGCATTCTTAGTACAGTATCCTTTCAATTGCTCACCCAACAGAGGAGCTGAACTGTTTTAATATTACCACAGGATAACTAATTTTGTTTCCAGCGTGGATTTGCCAGAGAAGGGAAAGGCTGAAGGGGCTGTAACTCTTTAGATTGGTGGCATCTTCAGGGACACGTGCTTTATGCGATTCCCTTTTCTTACTGTGCTTCCATTGCATTTCAGCTCATGCACAGCCCAGTTTTTTCTCTAATGGAACTGGTACATCTATGTATCACGACTCTCTGCAATTAAAGTAAAATCTACCTGGGCAGTCACACAAAAATTGACACTATACATGTGAAGGTGAAATAGAACTGACTCAGTAGAATGCATATTTCACTGTGGAGCTGACCTGGCTTGACCTAGCATACATGAAGCATCTTTCCTGAAGTTGTGCTTGTCAGACTGGTCTCTAATGCTGGGGAATTTGTTAGCAGTGGACAGCTGAGCTGCCTTATAAATGTATTTGCTAGGTATACAGGCTCTCAGGCCTTCCATGGAGTTGCAGTCTGTGACAGTGACAAAAGAGCAATTACTTGATGTAAATAACTTACAAACAGGGTAGGTCATTAATAAGGCAGACAGTTCTGAAGGCAAAAGCAAACACCACTTTGGCTGCAGAAGCTTCCAGTGAGACTGTCAGAGAGGAATCTGGTCTGCTGACTGCAAAGTGGTCTGCTATGAACCCAGACATCTATTTTGTATCTGACCCCTGCACTCTTCTGGAACTTTCTCCTGAGAAGGGGAGGCAGAGCAGGAGGTAGGGGAATGTTCTCTTCTCTCAAGAATCCAACAATAGGACTCAAGGGATGGTTGAAAGCTGTGCCAGGAGAAGTTTTAGCTGGACATCAGGAATCACCTTTTGAGAGAGTGGTCAAACACTGGAACAGGCTTCCTAGAGAGGTGATCAGTGCCCCAAGCCTGTCAGGGTTTAAGGGGTATTTGGACAATGTCCCTAACAACAGGCTGTAACTTTTGGTCCGCTCTGAACTGGTCAGGCAGCTGGACTAGATAATCCTTGTAAACCCCGTTCACCTGAGACAGTCTATTCTATTCTGACTGTTCACCCACACCATGATTCTTACTGGTGCAGCCTTTTGATAGTGGGATTTCTGGGGTGCCATCTCAGTTGCACAGAATTGTAGAATATGCTGAGTTGGAATGGACCCATCAGGATCATCGAGCCCAGCTCCTGGCCCTGCCCAGGACACCCCAAGAATCCCACCTTGTGCCTGAGAGCCTTGTCCAAATGGCTCTTTAACTCAGGCAGGCTTGGTGCTGTGACCACCTCCCTGGGGAGCCTGTTCCCCTGCTCCACTGGAACAACTCTGTTTGCAGAACAAACTGAGCTGGCAAAAGAGGTTAAAATGCTGACCTGGTGGTATCACATAGAAAGGAAAGACCCTGGAAAGAAGGAGCATATGTGGAGCTGCAGGATAGGGCTTGAAGCCTAGCCCAGAGTAAAAGATTTCCAGACAAGATAAAGTGGAACTTGGTCTCCTTTGTGTATCCCCAACCACCCTGACTGGTACAGGCTTAGGGCATTGTCAGTCTTTAGGTTAACAGTTTTTCTGTGTTGTGCAAGGCCAGCATACAGACTATAACTTGTTCCAGCTCTTAAATCTTACCTCCCATTTACAAAAAACAGACTATAATTGCAAAAAAATGATGGGAGGTAAATGTGTAAACAACATTGCTAGGTCATTGAACACCTAGTTCTCATGACCTAAGTTTGCAAAATGGCATACTAACCTGAGATCTTTAATAAAGCAGAAATGTTCCTAGATGTCTCAGGAATACAAAGGTCTGATACATTTTTATGCTCTTATAAATCAAGTTTTGAATTTTTGAAAAACTCATAGAAAATGTTATGCTTCAGGCAAATATGCTGTACAGAAAAACAAATGTGTGTCTTCACATCATTTTTTTGCCTTATAAAATCTCTTAATTTTATAGTTGATAGCATTGTTAGCTTCAGATTTAGTAATGGCTGGATTTGTTTACACCAAAAACATTTGAGGATGTGAAACTCTTTTCAAGCTTGAGATCTGTGTGTGAACCCAAGTCTTGTTTTGAGAGGTTTTAGTGGAATCTGGTGCTTCTCTCTCTGAGTCTGCTCACACAGAGCTTTTTGAGTTAAGCATTCTCCTCAGCTCAGTTGAGTTATTGGCCTGTGAGCCAGACTGATATTTAAGCACCATAAATGGTAAATGTTGCCGAGGCAGCCCTTCCGCACGGCTTGAAGCAGGCATTACTTGGCAGCCAACCTCACAATGCTGGCAAACAGATTCCTCCAGTATAATTAAACCTCTTCTAAGACTAAACACTGTGAGGTTTTGCAGTGTTCTGAACATAAGGCAGCAAACTCTCTATTCTTTGTGTGTCTTGACTTGTGACCAGTTGTAACCCTGGCTTGGCCGCTGGGTTGCTGCACTGGAGCTGTGTGTAAATGCAGGGCTGTAGTTGACCCAGCTTGAGCTGGGGGCTGGAAAAGCCAATCTCCAGAAGCTCCTTCCAAACTCAGTTGTTGGGTGATTCTGTGCACTGCTCAGCATGCTGAAGTCCTGATATTTCAACAGGAGATGTCAGCATTCTGCAGCTCACATGAAAATGCCTTCAGTACATCAGGCTAGGCAAATGAACAAGAAAATTTCCTAGACTAGATGATGTCCATAAAATGTTAACTGGTTTGACTACAGCCCAGATAAACCCAGGTCTGGTCTTTGGAAACCTTCTTAAAGTGTGCATCCTCATATGGATATTATTCTTCAGTTTCAGCAGCAAATCTGGGAATGGGAATTGCACAGTGCAATTATTGATTCTTTTTTTCCTTCTCTCAAGGATATAGATTTATCTGTGTCTTTTACCTTAGAATATAAATAGTTGGTTGCATAATTGCCATTAAACTGGTAAAGGTGTGCAATTGACTTCTACTAGGTTAACTGTTCAGTGCAGCATTAATTTTCCCCTTTTCTGTTAGATATGCACCTTCAGCTCAATAATTCACCATTGCTTATCAATATGTTTACAAATACGCTGAAGTCCTAAGTCCTGATCCAGGTCAAGGCTTTACAAAATTCAAGTTTATTTTAGTTTAGACCCACAGCTAACATTAAGGCTTCTGTTGCAATAACTTCCAGTCTGCAGATATCCAGAGGTTAAATTTATGTAAGGATGCTTGAAAACCTGGACTGAGAAAATTCAAATAAAAGGAGAGCATTTTTTAATGCTCTAAATTTCTAATAATACAGGTTAATAAATGATTCATATTTGTATATAGTCACTGTAGATAGATTATCTTATTATTGATTACACGAATCATGGAACACAGAATAAGAGATTAGTAGAAATAGTTTTACATCAAAGGTAATATATCTTTTCCCATTGCCATCTGAATATGCCGAGAATTTGTATTTTTCTTAAGAAATTGAAAGAATTTAAATTCTCTTTAATCTCTACGGGTTTAATGCAGTAAGTGGCTTTTTTAAACATAGATTTGAGTGCTTATTAGAGTGCCTTTCTAATAAAAAATGAACCCTCAGGGATAAGGGAATGTTGTGGGAAAAGCCTATATCCCTTTTACTTTGTTGAAAATATATGTGGGTATAAAAAGTACCATTTACATGCTTTGCTTACTATTTCTGGTCTCCCAGGCTGTGTTTCCCACTGACTTGTGCATCTTATTACTTGCTGTTTCCCAACATTCATGCATATTAAAGCCTGAGGAAAGGCAAAAAATAGGAAACTTATAAGTGGGGTCATTGTGGTGGACTTTTAAATCTATCACCCTGTGTAACACCTTATCAAAAACCAGTTGAAATAACAGAGAGATCACTGTCCACTAGAAAGGCTCCAGCTGGGCTTACATATTGTGCCAGGCTCTGTGCAAAAATTGTTCTCTGTGAGATGCCTCTCAGAAAATCATAGCTCTCTTCTGTATTATCTTACACTATTTGACCTGTGTAAAACCAAAAGCTGTGGCTATAAAATGGTGGCAGCTTTTGTAAGCTACAATAAAGTACACTAGACACAAGGTCTGAAAAAAAGTCATTGAAATGTACCTGTGTTTTATCAAGCCCATCTGTAGGAGCAATAGGTGGGGCTCTCTGATGTCCCCCATTAACTGCCTTGGCATTGTGGGGGGGAGAGAATTGAGTGCACCACCAGAAGCTGATTGAGGAAGGGAAAGGGACAGAGAAAATTAACTGACAGAGAAATTTTTAGTAACTGTGTGCTGACTCTTATATTCTTTGTTTTCATTCTTAGAGATGAACCTACTCCTACATGAGAGCAATAAGAATTAAGAGTGATGAGGGAGCTATTAAATGGCTATAGGTGATTAGAGAGCATTAACATAATAGACAGAGATCAGATCTCCTCTTTTTTCACATCCAGCTGAATAAGCTTGAGGATGCATAGATACATAATGAAGTCATGCCTTTATGCTAATGTCAAACAAAATTTTCCTTGGGTTCCAGATTTCCTTTCTGGTGCCAGATGTGCTGTATTTTTATTGTCCGTAGCTTTGGCAGCAGAAATACCCTGCAGTGTTATGAAAGAGGATGTTGCAGCCAGAAACACAGTGACTTGCAGTATCTCAGCTGGGAGCTTTGCCTCCGCCTTCTTCCTTTCCTCCTGTCCTCCTCCTTTGGTCTCTGAAACCAGCACTCCCTGAGAGCATATGGATTTTGAACCCCAGCAGAATTTATGTGGTCAAAGGGACTTTGGAGAAATGAGGGAAAGCAAGCACTAATCCTGGCCATGACTTTCTGTGCAGTTTTCTTATTTGTGTCCTGTTTTCATTTCTGCTTCTCTACTGTTTTCCTGGTGCAGGTCATGGATTTTGTTCCTGATGTATGAAACGAGCAAGCACCTAGAAGTGGCCAGGGAACATGAACTTCTGTGGTTGTTGCATTTGAAGCCACCCTTTTGCAAACAGTTTCTAGCTTTTTGTGTATGGTTTTCCTTTTAATATTTTAGTGTCAAAATAAAGCCAGGTGTTTTCAAAAGGAGTAAAATCACACAGTATCTTTTCAACATAAATAGGAATAGGAGTTATTTGCTTAATCTCAAATGGTCAGTATCCCATCTTTTCACTCCAAAATCAATTTTATTGTTGTTTTTCCAAAGAAGACCTGTAAGGCTAAAATTGAAGGAGCCCTTAGGTATATTATATGTAGAGTACTGCTATTACTTTGTAAAATTGTGAAATGTGAAAGCATTCATCAGACAAACACTGAGTCACTGCATAGTGCTATCATAAATAAACAACTAAAAGCATTTACAAGCTTCGGAAGAATTTGAAAATAGTTAACATTCAGGCTTTGTAATTTGGCCTCTGCATGATTGTACCAGTCCCTTCTGAAAAAATGCAATGATTTTAGACTACATAACAGAATTAAAATGGACTGCATTGTCTTGTGTAAGACATATGCAAGAAACTAAAGTTGTCAGTAGGTAACTTTAATTTTTTCTAAGTCTAGAAGTCCAGAACATCAAATTTTAAGTAAAGGAAAAAAAAAATACATTAAATCAGCCCCCATGGTTTCTTAATGAAGTAGCATTTATGGGTTAGAACTAGTCTTTTTAATCGTTGCTGCTGCATCAAGAAATATTTGATGATTTTTTATGATATTCTGGTTGAATTGTTGGTACAAAATGCTACTGATTAACATACAATTCTAAACAGCTGTAGCATAAGATTAGACATCCCCTTTAAAACGATGTATTTTTAGAGTAGGGGGGAAAGCTTGTGTTTTGAAGAAACCCTGTTCAAGTTGCCCTGAAATCAGACTTATTAGCCATATATTTGCTGTATCCTTGATGACACGTTTGGGTAAGAATACTGGTTGTTTTAGCCATGATTTCTTTGTTGGTCTAGAGCCACACCTCTGCTTTTGTTTTCCTTCCCTGCTTTCCTCTTCTTGTATATCTTCCTTCTAGATTTACAGTGTTACCAGTTATTTCAGTAAAAAAAGATAACAAGAACTTTTTTTAACCATACTTTTCATTCTTTTTTTTTCTATGCCTTTTTCCTGTTTTACTATTTTATTGGGGTTTTTTTTCCTTTTTTTCCTTTCTTTTCCTCCTTTTTTTCAGTATTTGTTCTTTCCTCCACATTTTGTGACACAGTTTCCCTTTGAGGGACAAAGTGATTTCCTGCAAGGCATTAGAGCAGTGAAAGTGCACATGCTGATATTGCTTAGTACAGCAGTTTCTCTGAGTAACCATTACAAAACAGAGGGCTATGGTGAACCACAGGAGTTTATTTCTCTAGATGAGTTTCCCCCAGCTTCTAGGCTATTTTCTGTGCATCATTAGTCACTTCCAAGCAGGTGCTGTGGGAAGCCCTAAGGCTCATCAGTGTGTTCTGATGGTGAATCAGGCACTTCAGAGTTGTGCTTCCATAGCACCAATCCAAATGGGTCTCACTCAGGTCCCATATTTCCATTCTCACATGCATCAATGTCTGCCTGCTCAGTGCCAAGAAAAGACCTGCAGCATGAGCTAGTGAGACAAGATTTTGGCTAGAAAAAGCTTTGCTAGAGAAGAAGAAAAACTTCCCCTCCAGGCTGCTTCCAAATTTATGTTGAGCTCAAATTACCCGAGTACAAACTTAACTTTTTGCCTCCAGGAGGTTCAGTGGGCTTTCTCAGTGAGTTGCTGTCTTTTTTTTCTAATCACCAATTTTATGAATTGTGGTTTTCCTCCAGCCTGGCACTTTCCGTAATACTATTTTGGATGTGATTGATATTCCTTTGAAAATTTTGAAGGTAGGGATAAGCAAAATAAAAATATTTTCCCATGTGGATAGAACGTAGGGCTGGAGTTTTAAAGGCAAGATGTAAGAGGTCTGAAAACAAGCTAAACCAAACAAAAAGTGTATCCAAGGGACTGATAAATATTTATGACTTTTTATATTTGGTCATGATTACTGTTTGGTCTTCAGAAGTGTCTTTTCTCAGTTTTTTAGAGCAGGAGTAGACTTCCTGGTCTAGTGTACCATACAGATCACAGTTAAATGGTCTTGTTTCATAGCCTCTGAATGGCTGTGGCTAGTGGAAACAGTATATCACAGATAGACTTAAGAGTGGATTATTTAATTCTAAATTCCCTCAGTGTTTGATTGTACAGCCTCAAAAGAAAAATTTTAAAAGCCCTAATCCAACAGTTTTCTGATATATATTGATAAGTATATGCGTATTTATAAGGTTTCAGTCTTTCCCATCATCAATCAATTCCTGAAGTGAAGTACAGGGGAGGAGTGTGGTGACCTCAAACCTATTGGATATTGACCATCTAACAATCTAAATGGTTTGTAATTACTTACAGTTACATATCCTGTGCTGCAATGAGCTCACATTTCTAACTCATCAATCACAGCAATGGCAACTTGTAACATCCCCTAGAGTTTTCAGATTAATTTTGCAGTGATTACAGGCACTGAATTTTTGGTTACAAGTTTTTGGGTTGCTTTGCTTTTTTTTTTCTCACTTGAGCATGTGTACTTGGGGAAAAATGACTGTGATTTCTCAGTGATACTCTCTGATATCTGTTAACAATGATTTAAGAGGATTCTCAGAAGGAGAACAGTTCCATTCCTATTTCTTGTCTTTCTGCTTGGAATACTGGCAAGGCAAAACAGCTGTATTAGGTGGTTTCAGTTATTTTTGCCTTCTGAGAGCTGAAGCAAAACCACTGTCTCGAAATCATGTTGTGCCTAAGGTCAGTTAAAGTTTGTCATGAAAATTCCAGTAAGAGACCCCTTTTGTTCTTTTTTTGACTTCACAGAAAAGAAGAGCAGCAAGAAGGCAGAGAATGCACAGGCTGCAAAGTTAAACAAGACTTTTGCACCCATCTTCCTTCAGGGCCTGTCTGACCTCAAAGTAATGGATGGAAGTCAAGTGATAATGACTGTGGAGGTATCAGGTGTGTAGCTATAGAACAGTATTACATAAAAAAAATTAAATCCTGCTGCAAAGTGTGTGGTTTTTTTCCATATTTTTAGCAAGTGTCTTTGCATTTGGAAATAATATTTCTAGGAATCAGTTTTTAAAAGGTAGGTTGGTCTAATGTGATCTTCAGCGTGGCTGAACATTGTCCATTTTTAACATGTTCAGACCTGTAGAAGTGTTTCTTGACTGGAATGGTATAAAGATATAAGTTTAATATGGGTCCTCTTGTTGAAGTGGACTTGTAATAGCTTTTGTTGTGAACCAAAAAAGATTGAGTTCCTGTCAGCTGGGGTAAGATTAGTGCTACAGAAAGAGCAGTCCTGGTATGAACTTTGGTATCAGAAACTCTTAATAACCATCTTTGGGGTGTCTAAAACTCATTCTCCCTCTCATGTTGTATACATGCTTCCCTAATTCATTTGTATTTTAATCATAATAATACAGACCATTTCACATTACACAGCATTGACAGAGTTAATAATAGAAATTCCTGAATGTTTTGAAGATGGAATTGCAGAATCAGGTGGCAAAAATCCCCAAACTTGTTCCTTTTTTTTAATTGACATATGGTGGGGTTTTGTGTGGGTCTCAGATTTTTGTTGCTTGCTTATTTTTAGCTAACCCATCTCCTGAAATTATCTGGCTGCATAATGGGAAAGAAATTCAGGAGACAGAAGATTTCCACTTTGAGAAGAAAGGCAATGAGTACAGTCTGTACATCCAAGAGGTGTTTCCTGAAGACACAGGCAAATACACCTGTGAAGCCTGGAATGAAGTAGGAGAAAGTCAAACACAGGCTACATTGACAGTTCAAGGTAGAAAGTTCCTCTTCACCTTATAAAATGGTGAAAGAAAATTATTATTCTATTGTGCTGGAGAAATGTCTGTTTAAAATATATGCGTGTTTATAAGTTTTGTTGTGAAGGACACTCAAGTTCTCAGTCTCTGCATCTGAATTAAAAAGGATATTGAGCAGAAGCAGCTTTAAAAAAAATCTTTTCACTCTGGAACATTATGTTACTATTTCAAAAATGCATTCCTGAGTCCTATTTCTAGGGACAGTGCAAAACTTCTGCTAAATGCAGCTTTAGATTACAACTATCAGGCTTACTTAACTATGGATTAAAGTAAACCTTTTAATATGTTTTTGGTCTAATTGAAGTCCTTAGTCTTTGAAAAAACTTTTTAGGAGCTAGGTATCCTGGCTTTAATGTTAGCATTGTAGTGGTAGCCAGTGAGGAAGACATGATTTCTGCAATCTGAGAACTAGCTGCAAAAAATTTGGCTTTAAATCTCCTCACATGATGTTAACTCCACAGCAAACACTCAAGTACCTACAAACTTCCTGTGCCTGGGCACACACTACCTTTGTGACAGGGACTTCCAGTATTGACATAATGAATATTGACATTTCCTCATAGCCACTACTGAGAATTAGTGGTAATCCCTGTGAGACTTTTATTATTTTAATGTAGAATATCTTATCTGCAGTGTTTGAGAGAGCTGTTTTGTCTGTTATTACTGTCTGCTCTGAATTCAGACCTTCCTCTCTCCTCCAGTCCCCCCTGAGATCTGGCCTTGGGGTCAGTCTTCTATATTAAATGCAATTTTATGCAATTGTTAATGATGATTTATTGCATGAGCTCTCAACTGCACAGCAGTCATAGTACTGTTACTTGCCCTTAAAGCTATTCCTACCCCTATTCTCTAAGGACAAATCTCCAAGATTCCTTTTAGGGCAGCTTTAAAGTCCCTTTGTTTTGCTCTTAATGTAAGCTTGGATCAAGCCAGTAAAGTGCCAAGTAAATGATTAATTTTAGTACAAACACAAGTTACTTCCAAAATTAAAGTCTGACTTATTTTGAGATTAAAAACTTATACCATCCGTGTTCAAAATAACTTTCCTTGCCTGTGATTGCCTTCCCTGAAATTAGTTAGCTTAGTGGTGACATTCAAGCTTGGCATTTTCTTCTGACTTGTAAACTGTGTTTGTAAACTACAGAACCTCAGGATGGTATTCAGCCCTGGTTCATTAGCAAACCAAGATCAGTGACAGCAGCTCCTGGGCAAAATGTCCTGATATCCTGTGCCATTGCTGGAGATCCTTTCCCCACTGTTCACTGGTTTAAAGATGGGAAGGAAATAATGCCGGGAACAGCATGTGAAATCCTGCAAAATGAAGATATCTTCACACTGGTCTTGAGGAATGTGCAGTCTCGTCATGCAGGGCAGTATGAAATTCAGCTCAGGTATGTTGCTGTGAAAAAGAAGGTTGTTCCCTTTGACCAATTAGTTATATTTACCTTCAAGTTAAAATTCCTGCTCAAAGACAGGAGTCCCATCCTATTCAAGTGGAATATTTGGGTACTAAAATCAGAATATTTCTGAGGGATAAAAAAGAACTAATAAAACTCCAAAAGAAGAGAGGAAACACAAGAAGAGTCAGAAAATAAGGACAAAGCAGTACAGCTTCTTTTTGTGATCCTGTAAAACAAAGCTTTGTGGCAGCAATGTGGGAAGAAATTTCTAGCAAGGAAAACCACAATCAATGTCCTGAGTTTTGGAGCTATCATTTATCGTGTTTGGCATCTTTCTAGGTATTTGTAAGGATTCCTCTTTCCATGGGTGCAAGCTGTCTAGGGAGGGCAGTTACACAAGATCCATATCTTTAAGGGGAAAAAGTGTTTCCTGGACATGTTTGAAATGTCTGAATCTTGTAAGCAAGTTGTAGTCTCCTTTTGCTGACGTATCTTTGAAATGAGGCACCTTGATGCTTTGAACATCTTGTCATTCCTACAAAATCTGGAAGAGTTGTTTGAATTTAATTTTGTTTTATTCTGGTAGAACAATTGGGCTTTAAATGAATAGTTAGATTTGCTAGATCTTTACCTTGTAGAAAGTGCCACAGCACTTTACACCTGCCATGGAAATCATTCTGTGCTATTTACTGTGCATAGATGTAGTTGCTTTACGTGGCTAGTGTTTGGGCCTGCCTTTATTAAAATTACTTCATCATCATGGGCATTTGAGCCCATTACAGTGGAAGAAAATTATTTGGTTTTCTCCACACACTCACATTTTAGTCCAGGTGTACTAGTCTGAATTGTCCTTTGCCTACTTGCAAATGAATTACCCATATCTTCTTAATGCAAGAAAGGAGGGAAATTCTTAATAGATTCAACCTATTTAGCTTGTAAACAATGAGTTTAATTTTTTATAGATACAGGGATTTTTCCAACCAGTGTGGCCCAAATTATGTACATGTCATTATGTAGATGTCTCCTAGCTTGAAGGTATGATTTCATGGACTATGACAGGCAGACACAAACTAGCTTCAGTATATTTTAGTATCTAAAGTCAAATGAGGCACTTATTTTTCATCAGAAAAGGGTGTTTTATAAAATTATAAATGTTGAATATCAAGATTTCCTATAATGTTTTTCTATACTTAATTTCAAGTCTTATTAATAACATTTATCTAGGTAGAGCCACATGTGCTATGACCTTCTTGCAAATCACCTCTTCAGTAGATTTAGGCCCTTTGTAGTCTGCAATAAGCTGTGAACTGGCTCCTTTCAGAGCTGGCTTTTTTGCAGTTGGCCCAGGTCATCTGGGACATTCATAATGCTCATTTGACCAGCTCATGTCTACAGTAATCCTTGCATTTATTTTCCTTTGGGGATCAGGAGTGTTTCTACCATTCAGTATCTCTGGCAGGTTTAGAAATGCCAGTTCAATTTCATTCAAGTCACCAACCTCAACTGGAGAGAGCAGAAACTGTGAGAATTGCTACCTTCTGCTGGTACATTTCCACACCTCAGTGTGTGTGCCCTGGGCATCTTCTCCTATGATATGCTGGTGGTTTCACTTGGACTGAAAAGACAGTGAGATATTTTCAGCAAAACTTCAGGAGTGGAAGAATGAAAGAGGGCAAAGGAGAGCCAAGAGAGCTTTGTGGAGAGTTTTGTTGGGACTGATGTAGGAAGCTGACCGTATTGATCAGGTGTAGTTGGTGATCACTCAGGCCAAATTCATCACTGGAGCAGTTTTTTCAAAGTGGAAGTCTCATATTATCATAACTCTGGAATGTACACTTAGAAATTATTTCAGACAATTAGTAGATGAGAGGAATTTTGGGGGGAAAGGAGAAAAAGTAAAGTTGTAGCTCTAAAACAAGAAAGCAGATTACATGCTTGTTGCAGCTATTCCCTAATCATTTCACTGCAAAAATAACTGGGGATCCCACACAGATCAGTGCACACATGCTGCCTTTTTCTAATCCATAATGAGTAATGCTGTGCTGCAATTAGAGCAAAGGGAATGCTGGTACCTCATTTTACCCTGCTGTCACTTGTAAAATTCCAGTTAATGTTCAGAGAACAGAAAGTCATATGCTTTTAGGCACTGGTTGTGTACTATGAGTAACAGAGAGGTAACAGCCTTGGGCATATCCGAGGAGCCAAAAGTCAGCTGTGTAACTTCAAATTTGCAATAGAGTTGCAGTAATCTTCAGGACTAAATAGTCTTGACTAAATAGCTGTTGAACTGGCTGCATTTGTCTTGAATACTTGATTAAGAAGTGTTTATATATTCAGAAACTGTTTTAACAGCACCTGAGAGGAAGAGAGCTGTGGTTTGTGTCTTTCTCTCAAAAACTCCTACAAACTCCATTAACAAATATGGAATAACTGGGAAAACATAAATCAATTCACTAAAGAGTTTACTGAGTTGACAGTAGGCTATTTTTAAACATAATCATTTTCATTTAAAATAAAATGTGCAGCTTCTTTTCACATATTAATTTTAGAAACAGGTTGCATAGCTGCTCTTAGGGAGTCACTCCTTCTCCAACTCTCTTAATTTAGTCCAGGCACGGTTTCTGACTAGTGTTAATTATTTTCCCATTTTGTTCTCCATTATTAAGCTCTAAATTCTGTCCTGATACCTCCACAATTCTTCTGTTGTGTTGGCTTCTCACAAATTAAAACTTTGGTCTTAAAAATGTGGGTTTAACAAAAGATCTGTTTGACTCTTGCTGGTTCTTTGTCCTTTAGTTAGAGTGAGCTGATAAGGACATGGAGCCCAGTGTGATCCTTGTGTGATCCATCCATGATTGCTCATTGGCTTTCTGTCTTACCATTCCTCAGCATTATTTAGAATACATCTTTGCTTTGCCTTTTACTATTTAGCAGACTGCTAAGTCTGGATTTTTAGAAGAGTAATCAATGTCACCCCTACTGGTCCTTTTTTTAAACCTATACAGGCCTATGATTCCTCTACATTTGCATTCTTCATTTTAATTGTCTTAATAATGTTCCATTGAGCCTGTTATGTCTCAGGCTCTGAGGAATACTGCTGCATAAATATTAAAAGAATAGATTCACCCACTTCTGCAGTTCATCTATTGAAATTTGGACATTTTACAGCCTTCATAATGCTTAAAATAGAAAACAAAAATCATTTTCCTTACTCATAAAAACAAAGTTACCTATTTCCCCTCCTACCCTTTGCATCCTTCCAGTGATGCAGATGCTTGTATCCTGTTATCACAATATGACTTTTCCATATTCTTTCAGTGTGTACATCATAAATGTGAGAACTGGACAGAGACTGTGATTTTTGAGCAAAACCTATATCTTTATAGCAATACCATCAACATGAGACACCTCAGAAATCATGCTCCAGTTCCTTAAACAAATCATCTGCTTTGTTATCCTTTGTCTTCTCAGACATTAGGTGTTTTTCTTCTCCACACTCCATCTTCCATACAAGTTTGGTTAGTGTTGATTAGTATTGATTTAGATATTTTGATAAATAATGTAAAAACACTCCTAAGATTACATTTCATTAGGCTAAACAGTAAATATAGTTCTGTATTTCTGTAAAATTCAGTTTGCAAACCTTGTTTTCTGCTATTAATACATTGTCTATTTTTAGAGAAGAAAGCCATTACTCTTTCTTGTTCCATCCTCCCACTTAGTGCTGTAAAATGCAAATTAAAATATTGTTCTTTCAGTTACAAAAAGCTTTTGACAAAACATTCCAGTGAGGTAAATCAGTACATCCTCTTTGAAGGCAGTAGAGCTGTTCTGCTTTATACCAGCTAGAGTTGTGATCCAGTAGATTAGTTGCTTTCTTTGGGGCTAAAGCTTCATGGAGTCTGGACTATCTCTCCATTTTACTCCCAGAAAAGTTTCAAAACCTCTTTCTGACAATTTGAAGTTATCTGCACTGAAGCACCAGCTATAAGTAGAGATCAATGTCTTCGCCCCTTTCAGTTAATTCTTGAAAAAGTGTCATTTACTCTGCAATATTTATTTCACACTTGGTAGGCTGGTAGAAAATTTCAGTATGTCCCCTCAGTATAATTACAACTGCTTTTTTTCCTCTTCCTCCAGGGAGTGCTTCCTAGGGACATGCAGACAATAAGTCTCATCTAAGGTTCAGTGAAAATATTTGAGTAGGTTCTGCCAAGAAACTAGTATTTCAAGATATTTTGAACATAAAAGCCATTCCAGGGAAAACTGATCTCACAATAGGACACGGAGCTATTTTTAAAATTGCCTCAGGCTTTGCAGCTGGGGTTTTATTTGTTTTTCGTGGGCTTTTTTATTAATATTCCTTGACATTTTAAAGATAAGACCTGTGTATGGGCATTCTACAGAATAGTCCTGCAAAAGTCAACACTTCCAGGCACTTCACAGCAAAGCTACCAAGCACAGGTTTTATCCATGTCTATCATTATTCCACAATAACAGAGCCACTAAGATCTGTCTGGGTTTTGTTGACAAAATGAAAACACAGAGAACCTCAAGCTGCACAAGTAATGTTGTTATTGCCAAGATTCAAAACAGCAGAGATGTGAAAGACTTGAAGATGTGCCCATGTAATGCAAGGCTCTCTTTTCTAACTGCCCCTATGCATCTTTGCCTTGCCTGGATTCTGAAATTGTATAAATGTAAAAAACATTTCCCAAGGTTCTGGAATTATTCTTGATTGAAATTGGTATCTAAATCACCCAATCCTTCTTCGTTTTTCTTGGCTTGTTTCTCTTTTTACATCCTGTGATCTCCGAGCTGGGTGTTTATAACTTCACCTTTTTAGACTCTGTCACTAAATTCAGAAGACAGGAGTTTGTTCTCCCTGCTCCTAAAATCATCAGTTTGATTTCACTGGGAGCAGGCCTTACCCTAGGAAGGCTGCACTTTTGAACAGACACAGACTCAAGGTATGTATCCAGTAGTCTGCTTTTCAGACATTCACTTGAATCAGAAGTCATAATTAAGATCAAAAAACTACCTTGTGAATCATTTTTCCATCTAGGTACTTGTATGTCCCACTGTTGCCATAATTTGTAAGTGCTTCCCAAGGTTTTAAAAATAGAAAGAACAAAATGCTCTCCTACTTTCTTACCCCCTCCTTTATTTTCCAAACCCTGTGAAAAATAGCTTACTTTAGAAGGATTTACTTTGCCTGCCTTATTTGCTTCTTCGCATATGCAAAGAATTTGCAGAGGGAAAGATGCCTTGCAGAAATGGGTCCTGCAGAAAGGCTACCATTCCTCACAGTGGTCAGGACCACATGCAGTATCCTTGAATTCCTCTCCGGGGACACTGCTGTCTGTTACTTCAACCTCTCCCACTGGTGACACAATTCTTGTGGACAAATATTTTTACCAAACAGTCATGACAAAAGCTGAGCAGGGCTGCCTCAACATTTAATGTACTCTGCAAATTGTCTATACTTCAGCATGAATGGCTTGTCCTTTGTCAGCTTTGGATTGATTTAAAGTCCTGAACAGGAGGGCTCTCAGGTAAACCAGCAGCCTGTAAAGCCCTGCAGAACTGGTGAATGAGCAGCTCCAGAGTGTGTCTGCTTTCTTTAAAAACTTTGGAGAAGCAGAGAAAAAAACTCAGGAGTTCCTATAGCAGCAAAAGGGGCCAGTTTGAAATGCATTATATGAAAACAACAGGTTTTCAGCAATGTTGCTACCCTGCCAGTGTATGTTGGGAGGAGATGACATGCTATTCTTTTTATTTATCTTCCCATTTGTCTTAGCTTCTTTCTATTTCTCTTGCTTCCAAATGGAGGCCACACATATGAGTGAGTAAGAATGGCAGGTCTCCAGTGCAGGGCTGAATTCAAAACTCTGTGCATTGACTTGGATCCTCTCCTGCCCTTTGGACAGTTTCTGTTTGGTACTCAGATGTTATCTAGTTTTTTGTACTGAAGGAAACAAGGATTGTGGCTTTCAGTGCTGTCCTCATGGATTGCCTTCAATAGCAGTTTGTAGTGTACATATTCTGACTTAATGGATGTCAAAGTATTAAAAACATTCCTCTGGTTTGTTCTTGTTCGTGGTCTTAAGATATGCTTCTATCAGCAGGGCCTTTACTTTACAATCCAGATACTTTGATTAAACCTACCAATTTCTGTGTAGTTTTCATGTAGACCAATCCACTGTTTCTTTTTCTAAGCAATGGAAGTCAAGGGAAATCTATCTGAGAAGGTGATGGCACAAATTACTCTTATAAAGACAAAGTTTCATGCTGAATATATGATTCTGTTATCTGTGTTAATTATCTTCTTAATTGCCTTCACTGCAGGTTAAAAATGGGTGAAATTATAGGGTTTTTTTCACCCAAACAGTACCATATCTAGGAAAGTATTTCCATGCTCTATTTAAAAACCAGGCCAGACAATATATTTATGGCAAGCTAGCAGTCCTGAGTCCATGTTTTAAACTTCAGGGCTAAGTGGACTTGAAGGTGCTCTTATCTAACAAGTTCAAAGCAGAACGCAGCTGGGAAAACCTGCCTCTCTTGCCCTCCTCCCCTCCAACACATATGTTTTGCTCATGTCCAGGAAATGTTTTCAGTAGCAAAAATTACTTTTTGCTCAAAAAAGATAAATAATCCAGGACTTTCTAGTCCATTTACAAGCTTATACCTAAACTGGGAAGGACAGAAGTGTTTTCACTAATAAAAGGTATTTCTAGTCCTTAATCAAGTTCAAGTCTGGTTTTTTAATAGCAGTCAGAGGAGTGGTGGCAATAGTTACACAACTGCTGCCCTGGGGGAGTTAAATTTTGCTTTTGGCATCTCCTGTGTTAAGCAGAGAAGAGCTGTTTGGGGCTGGAAGAATGATATATATCTGCGGGAGGGAGGGAGCTGCAGGGGAGCGGGGAGCACTTTAAATGAATTCTTTAATGGGAGCCCTTTCCAGAAGGCATCCGTGGTATTCCTCTGCAAAAGGAAGAATAAGTACTCAGCACCATATATGGTGACACTTTTATGTTTTTTAATATAAACATGTACAGGCTGGAGCAATCCATGAAGATGGGTTTTGCTGATTGGTTGGGCCAGAGGGGAGGGAAGGAAATGAGACCCTGTTTTTAATATCTTAACATTAGAAAACTTAAGAGCTTGGGTTTGAATAAATAAACAGTAGGCAGAGTTGGAAAGATTTTCAGCTTTGTAAAATAGCCCTTTCCTCTGTCTTGATTTTCCAGCTTTTGTATTTATTTTCGTTTAGCTTGTTTGTTTGCAGCTGCTTCATTCTGTAAATTGCTTTGATTTTTGTTCAGGGAGTACGTTGTTCCCAGTGCAGATAGCAACAAGTCAGTAAAAGCTATTTGAGATAGCTTGGCTCCAAATATAAGGGGACCAAATCCACTCAGTCAATCCCCACAATGCTGGGCATAGAAAAGGGGAATGCCACACTGGGTTTGAGCTGCTTTAGTGCAACACACAATCACTTAGCTCAGGCAAGTTACAGAGGAAGAAACCCCTGTTTTTCTGATTTCACTTAAATATTTCAGGAACCAAGTTGGAGAATGCAGCTGCCAGGTGTCTCTGATGCTGCGGGAGAGTTCAGCTTCCACAGCAGAAGTGCTCAGAGAGTGAGTATTTTTCCCAGGGACTTGCATGGGTGGGTTCTATTTTTTGCTCCGTTAATTCCCTGCCCTTACAGACCCAGGCTGGCTGCTGTTCAACCTAATCCCCAAATGTGACCTAACAAATTGTTTTCATCATACAAGCTAAGCACATTGTACCAAGCCAGAGTAGAGAAGATCTTTTTTGTTTGTGCCCTTATATGGCTCCTGAAGTCATCATTGATGCAATAAACTAATGGAGTATGCTCCTCTAATCAACCTCCCCTTCTATAAACACATTTTGTTCCTGCTCTGAGATTGTTCCCTGACATTTTTAAACCAGCCCCTTTCCTGGCTCTCTCTTTCTTTTCTTTTTCGGATCATAGTGGGAGGGAATCAGCCAGCTCTGGAGAGCAAAGAGATGGTGGAGATCATGGTAAACTAACATTTGGTAGAACAAGTGGCTTCAAAAAGAACAGCAGTGTAACCAGAGTAGCTGAGGAAGAGCAGGAGGACGTCCGAGGCGTGCTGAAGAGGCGAGTGGAAACTCGGGAGCACACAGAGGAGAGCCTGAGGCAGCAGGAAGCTGAACAACTCGATTTCCGTGATATTTTAGGCAAGAAAGTCAGCACCAAAAGCTTTTCTGAGGAGGAACTGAAAGAAATCCCAGCCGAGCAAATGGACTTCCGAGCAAACCTGCAGCGGCAGGTCAAACCCAAGACCTTGTCAGAGGAGGAGAGGAAAGGCCATGCTCCCCAGCAGGTGGACTTCCGCTCTGTGCTGGCCAAGAAGGGCACCCCAAAAACCCCATTGCCAGAGAAGGCACCACCTCCTAAACCTGCAGTTACAGATTTCAGGTCTGTGCTGGGCTCCAAGAAGAAGCCACCTGCGGAGAATGGCAGTGCTGGCACCCCTGCGCCAAACACTCGTGCCAACTCTGAAGCCCAGAATGCGACCCCCAATTCTCAAGCCCCTGTTGCCAAACCAGCAGTGAAGAAAGAGGAGAAGAATGACAGAAACTGTGAACGTGGGTGCGCAGTGGTGGATGGTGGAATAATTGGGAAAAAAGCTGAAAACAAAGCACCAGCAAGCAAACCACCAGCAAGCAAAGGAACAGCACCCTCCTTTACAGAGAAGCTTCAGGATGCTCAAGTAGCTGATGGTGAAAAATTGGTCTTACAATGTCGGATTTCCTCTGATCCCCCTGCAGCTGTCACCTGGACTCTAGACAGCAAAGCCATCAAATCATCAAAGTCTATTGTCATCTCCCAAGAAGGTAAATTAATTGCATTACAAGCCAGCTGAATGGCACACTGTTATATCTGGCTCTTGATTAATAATATTTAGTTCATTAAAGGTAATGCAATATTTATTTAAGTCCTGTGCCAGTAACTGTTTCCAGATGCAGCTTTCTTGTTATTTCAGTGGAGTACACAAGGAACAGTATTGTTTGACATTTCTTGCAGATTCCCCTTTAACAGCCTGCAGATGTAAATTTTATAAAGTTGAACTTCTTGCATTTTTAAATGCTGTTTACATTGCTAACGCTGTTTAAGGAGCTGGTACATGATGCTTATTTAAACTAAGCTTTGAGGATTTAGAACATTGAAAGCATAATAATATTATTGCTGGTTTACAAATTCTAATTGAATTCTTCTGTATGTTTAATATTTCAAGCTTTTTATTGCAATAAGAAACACAGAAGCAAAGAGGGGTTGTGTCATAGAAAGAAATTACTACAACTACATGTTAAGATCAGAGTTGAGAACAGATTTCCAGTGTATTTAAAGCCCCACCACAGATGCTTCTGTTGCCATTACAAGCACTGAAATATTTGAACTCCACTGTCTTCGTGACTTTTAACTAACTTCAAAACTGTATAGAATTTGGTAGAAGTCCTTAGAGGGAATACTTAGTGTTTTCAAACTGAGTTTCACATTTTGGATGATCAAACCCACTAGACTGTTTTTTACATGCAAGTTAATGTTGTATCTAGACAAAATATATTTTCCTTAGGACAAAAATAGGAAGGAGAGACAATTGATAGCACAAAAAAAACCCACTTATTTACTTCATATGTTCCATAAAACACTGAGAAAATTATCTGGAGTATTATATCCTCTGGCACATTGTAGCAAAAAAGTTCATGTTCACAGTGAGAATTATAGCTTGAAACAGGGGTCTGCACTCTTACTTTTCAATCTTCCTTCATTTAATCTAAATGAGAACCAAATTAATATGCAGAACAGTTCAGCACAACCAGTGAATCCTGGTGCAGTTTTCCAAGCAGAGTAACACAGGCATTCTCCTGAAGTGGATGCAGTCAGAAATTGCATTGTGTTCAGAGAGGCTTGGGATGCTTGAGTAGTGCATTAAGGAGATACCAAAGTAAGCAGATGGAGAAAGGCAAAAGGCAGCAGGTGCATTGTGTCTGGCCTGTGTCTGAAGAAGCATAATGTGTTTTTTGGGGTTTTTTCTGAGTACCTGTTGATTTTCACCTAAGGGGACTGTATAGAATAAGTGTCATGTACATGAGAAAATATTGACTGGTGGAAATGCCATTCTTAGAAAAAGGACTGACAGAATCAGTCAGTTTAGCCAGCCTTATGCTGGAAGCAAGATTTCAAGGCTTTTCCTGGAGTCACTCAGTATGAAAAAGAAATTATGCATCCCAAAGTTCCATGGCTCCTGTCAAAATACATCAGGTAGACAGCCCCTCTGTAGTAAAGCTTCTGAGCTGTGGTGGAGCCTCCTAAAGCCCCAAAGCTTTAGTGTCATGGTGCTGCAGAAAGCTGTTTTCTTCACTGAAATAATTAGAGTAATTGACTATTATAATTCCCCAACTCTTATTCACTTTATAAAATGGTACTGTGGAGCTGCAAATTGAGGGTAGCTGTTTACAGTGAAGTGATTCTGATGTCCACAAATGCTCAGCCACCTGTCAGAGCAGGGCAGGAGGCTTCTCCTATCCAGCTTGTCTGGGCTGGGTGACACTCCTGGTCACAACACTCCAGGGTGTCAGGCATTAACAGTGCTTTCCACTGAGGTCAGGATCAAAGCTCAGTCCTGCAGAAGGAATGCACTGTTTCAGGACAGCTTCCTGCAGGGGGTGAAGACACTGTCCTTGTGTTCCACCTGTATCTGGCCTGTTGCACTTGAGCCATGCTTAGGAGTCAGTGTTAGCAGTATCTCAAAGTTAGGCTTTCTTCTGCACGTATTTGCAGAGGCTCTTGGAAAGAAATATTACACAGGGCTCTAAGTTTTGTCCTTTAATGGAAAGACAGGGAATGAGGATTAGAACTATTTTTTTTAAACCTTATTACATACCCTCTGGTACACTGAGAGGGTGCATTGCATGATGGTCAGTTTTGTTTTTTTCCTGACAGTACCTGCTAGCTTTGGCTCTTGGGGCAGAATGTGTTGCTGCTCTCTCATTGTAAGATTCTTTCGTGCCAGCTGTTAAGTAATTAACTAGGTATGCATGATGCTTTAAGTTCCAGATTTCACAGAGATTCAGTTTTCTCCGTTTCCCTAATTAGGAACACATACTTACTTGAGGGAACCAGGAGAGAAGAAGGAATAACTGGAATAACAGACTAGAACTGAGAAATAGCAAATTCATTCAGCATCAGGAAATTCTTTTCAATAGGGAAACTGTATGGATTAGTCTCACAGATGGTGTTTGGAGCAGCTTTAAACATAGAGAGCAACAAGAACACTGGATGCAGCACACAGCAGGCCACAGGCAAAGTCCCAGTTCCATCCTTTGCCCCAAACACTGAAAATGCAACAGCATCACATCCACAGGTGTACCTCAGCAGCAGTGCCTTTGTCAAAGCTTGGAGCAGCATTTAGTGGGCCCTGGAGGTAATGGCTCAGAGTCATCCTCACCTGGAAGAAGGTTGAGTCTGTGGGGAAGGAGAGGAATTCAGAGCAAACAGACATAGCTCAATTTAGATCCTGCAAAGCCATTTTTTAGTTCTTTGCTATGACCTTGCCCCTCCTTGTGTTCAGCAAAATCTGCTGTGGAAGAGGATAGACTAGATCTGTTTTTAGCCATTTCACCAACTGCTTTAGTGCTGTTGTGATGTTTGGTGGTGACCATGGGGGTTTTTTCCAGATTCACCAGAGGTATTTCACAATAACTTACATGCTCTTAATGAGCTGGATACGGGAAAATTCCCTATCTGGAGTAAAGCATGTCTGTCTGCTTCTTAGCCACACTACTAGCCCATCTTAGGATGGAATACTGTCCCACAAACTAGTCAGTGTAAGTAATGCATGAACCCCCAGAACACTATGTAATTGTGTTCTGGAAATTGAATTATTTCTCTCTGTCATTTCCAGAAGAGAGGAAAAAAAAAAAAGGAAAAAAGAGACAGAAGTTTGCTCATCTCCTGGTGCCAAATATGTTGTGAAGATAAATACATAAAATTCAGTTTCAGGAACATATGATTAAACAGTGGCATATTTGGTCTGGAAGGTCAAACTTAGAATTATATTTGTGTGTAACACACTCACAGGACAGGAAAACTGTAAAAACTATGTGAAAATAACTTTCCTTGGCATATTTGTCCTAGCTGATACTGAGGCCCTTTACCAGTTAGAAACAATGCTGTTCGCAGGTCTCCTCTGTGCTTGCAGAGCCTCACTGACACTAATCTGCCCACCCAATGCAGTTTAGCCAAGGGAGTGCAGGAGAAGGGAGAGTGCTATCCCTGCTTCTGTACCGTTGGAGATGCCTGGGTACAAACACCAGCATCAGAAGAGTCTCTGAGTGGTAAGGCCTTTGCCAAAAGGAAAGCTAAACCCTGCTCCAAAAATGACCTTTATCTTCAGGCAGATTTATGCAGCATTTGGGCTAATTTCTGGTATTTAATCTAGGTCTTGTAGTGTATTCCATTATTCCAGGGTTAAATTTAGTTAGAAGTCAGAATCTGGGCAGCATTATCCAGAATGTCACAATCCCAACAATAGCTGATAGCATGTCATGTTCCCTCCATTTTACATTTCAGCTATTTTCCCTTTGAAATCACGAACATCAGTACACTTTTTCTTCCATTCCTTTTTACACTTCCCCAAATAGTACTCTCTTGGTTGATTGGCAGGATTTTTGGCTTAATGTATCATTTTTATGATGAAGTGAGCTCTTGCACTATTTTTCTGATGTGGAAAAATTTTATTAATGGTTTGATTTTATATTTTTCTTTTTTTTAACCTGTCAGAATGCAATTATCTACATTCCTGAGATAGATATTAATGTGCTTTTTGCCCATTAAAGATCAAAAATAAGTAGTTGCTAACAATAAAAAGAGGGTGCTCATAAATTGGAGCATTATACATTCATACAGTATGGGGTAGATGATGCATGGTTAAGAGCCTCTTAATGAGAGGCTTCTTTGCTTGAAGTCAAGGGGGGCTTTTTGTTTGGAAAAAGGTTTTTAAGAAGGCTCTACCAGACATTGCAGTGAAGTTAGACATATAAGGACAGAGTAGAACAATTTTCCTCACAGAGTGAACCCTTTAGAGCAGGACCCATTTTGTTTTACATTTGTATAGCACTGGCCCAGCAGTGCCCTGTGCTACTCTCCTGCTGTCCTCTTGGACAGAAAATCCACTGAGAAAGTTCTTGCATGGCTCAAAAAGTTGTTCTGTAAGATGGCAGTGAAAGGGTTTTGCACAGCATCCTTAGTAAACCGGCCAGCTGAGATGTATGAGTGAATACACGTCTAAACTCACACATTTGCTGTTTTTAAAGTCAGTTCACTCAGCTTTTCTTGGATAGATTTAGTACTCTGTGACTATACAGATGGAAGAGGAACTTTCTAATATAAACTCAGGTAGCAGTGATGCTGTAGCTTAGAAAATGCCCTGGGTTTCTATTGCTTTGTCTAAGCCAGCGTTTTTTTCTTCCCAAGTTTCTTGGCAGCGTAGAGATTTGGTAATCTTATTAGCAATAATGCCTTAACAACTTTCTTGTGACTTAACTCCTAAATCTTCCTACCAGTCATGCAAGTCTACGTCTGCCAGTCTAGCTAGGATCTGCCGTGACTTTTTAGTTTTCTTTTTAATTAAATTTGAGCAAGAATTTGCTGTATAACACAACTTTATGCACTGCTGAAAGTAGATGCATTTTGGACCCTACAACAGCTTCTTCAGAAAGTTTAAGGTTGCGGAGATCATCTGAGCATCAGTTCTGACACAATACCATGTTTGTCACAGGCTGCATTTCCCTCTGCACTGTCATTTATGTGTGAGTCTATTCTCTTCCAGAAAATGCATGAAGTGTGGATTTAAATAGAGCGAAAGAGAGATATTTCCCATAACCACTGGCAATTTTTTGCAAAGTCTAGCTATTCTAGTAAGAGTTTTGTTGTTAAATCAAGAACCAAAACAATGCTTTATTTCTAACTTGACAGAAAGGCTTTGACTCTGTAACCAAGATAGCTTTCTCCTTTTTTTTGAAACTTGACAAGTCAAGCTCTTACTAACCTTCTCTCCATGGTGCACTTTATCCAGCCCTTGGAGGCTTGGGGTTGTTTTGGTTTGGTTCTCTTTCCAATACCTCCTCTCCAGGTGCTATTTGTTTATTTCCCTCTTTAGGCAAGGGGGAGCAGAATGATGTGTGGGTATCAGCATCAGTGAGAAGATCACCTTCCTGTTGGTGCCCTCACTGGAGGTTATTGGTCCTTATTCTACCTCATAACTTTGGAACTCATGTTTGTCATTTCTCTATTAAGCCTTTAAACCTCCTGAAAATACAGCATCCCTTGCTGCCATCGGAGCTTTTCTTTTCACTAAATCAAGCTCCATTTTCTTTGAGTGAATGGGTCTCAGCTTAGCAAGTAAATGAGATTGTTTAGGAGGACTACCCTGCTAACTTTTCCCTTTCCAAAATTCTTTCAAGCATCTGTAAATTTATAAAAGTTCATTTATGACTACTTCCATGTCAGATTAAAATATTTAATAACTTGGGTCCACTAGAAGAAATCCACTAGAAACAAAGTGAGTGATGATTTCCTATTGTCAGCTTCTTCAGGAGATCTTTATTTTGCCAGCTATAACTCCTCCTAAATCAATGTCATTTATATAGTAATTAATGATTAATTATATAGCATTAACTAAAATCAGAATAATGTGATTTATGACAAAAAATTCAGTAAGGGTTAAGAAATTACCTTTGCACAGGTACATTTGCTGGTTAAATGTCCAATGTTGTGAATCATGAAAGTAGGTTTCTGACATTGTTTTCCTTAAAACTCTATCAATTATCAATAATTACATTTGACATTTTTTTCTTCTCTGAAATTCATATGGCTTTTTTCACTGTTTTTTTTCTATTGTCATTGTAACTGTAGTCAATATTTTCCTGGTCAATCCACTTCTCATTTTTAAACATGACTGTGACACTAGCATGTATTTGAACTTGCCCAGACAATTTGAGATTTATTAGAAAATTAGCTCTATAAGCCAATGAGTTCCTTAAAAAATTATTATGTCTCCTAGGCACAATTTCTCACAGACCAGCGTTTATTAATATTGCCTAAATATTCCACAGTACTTTCTTATACCATGGGATACAAATGAGACATAAACTTGAGTCTACATCATGGACAGGAATCAGGAGGTTGGCCAACTAGATGCCACTGTGGGGAATGAGACTAAGAAGCTGTTTTTTGTTGGTTTGTGTATTTGTTTTATATCTGAGGTTGACTTTCTGGGGAGTTTCATGGAAAGAATGCAGAAGCCTAGAGATATTTGAAACTGTCTTGCACTATTTTTGAGTAAGTCAGAGAACCCTTTAATAGCTCAAAATTCAAGAGAAAGTCTCTGTGTATCTAAACCAGAGCCTCCAGTAAAGTATCAGCTTTTGTGGCTGTTAAAGTCTTTTCTAGAGCTGCACCAGTCCCAATGTCTAAGTGCTAGATTCCAGTATTCATGTTTATTCCAGTCCTGTACTTTGTGACAGTGTTTAAGGTTCATCCATGGCCTGCTTCCTAAAAACAATAGAGGGTTGGGGTGACAAAATATATAGCAAGCATTTTTAGCTGACTGGGATTTGTGAAGTGCCAGGATTTCAGAATACCCAACTGGAGTAACCAGTCTGGACTTCCTAGCAGTTCTGAGAAAATAAGCTTCTTTCAGGTCATGCTGGGGTTTGCAGAGAAAACCAAATACTTCATTGAAAGACATTTGGCCTTCTAACCTCGGGAATTGACTGTAGCTCTAGATCACAGAACATAGGCCTGGTTGGGAAGTTTCCTGTCTTTATGAAATCTCATCAAGTTTTGCCTGGGTTTCAGTGGTTTGGGTTTTTTTTCCTGGTTTTCCATGAAAATGAGGTTTCGATAACCATGCTCCCTCAGCCTCCCCATATACTCCTGATCCAACCTGGCCAAATCTTTCTGATCCACTGGCCAGTTTCGTACCAAGTCCTAGTAGTCAACAGTTTCATGAATACTCATGGCTATATAAAGGAAAGTAACCCAAATTATCTCATTTTCCCTTCACTCCTCCATTGAAGACTGCTACTATTGTATCTGGTGGCAGTAAGAAGCCCAGCAATCCCCGTGTGTTTTGCATTTGCTGTTCCTGTGGAGTTCCTGGGCAGAAAGAAGTGGAGGAAAATAGGATGCAGATTATTTCTTCTAGGAGGTGGGAGTTGGGAGGAAAAAGGACATGGCCCTTGAAAAAAAGCGCATTTCCTTCACCCTCTTTCTCTCAAAATAACTTCATTAAATGAGTGTTGAGGAGTGACCTGTGTCACATTAGTCTTCAGTGAGCTGAGGAAGGGCTTTTGAGCAGGTAGAAAACTCCTGCAGAAGCTAAAGTAAATTCTGCATTGTTCCAGTCCCTTAATGATTCAGTTATTCTTACAGGTTCTTTTCCTGAAGTAAAGTGGCCAGAGGTCTCCTTCACCTGTATGTGTCTTTGTTCCATAGTTTATGGGTTTTTGTAATAGCATCTTTAGGTTTCAATGTGCGATCTTTTCTAATCATGTTACATAGATTTATATAAATTCTTAGACTGGAAGTTATCTTTGGCTTGGTCTTCAAATGTCTCTTTAAACAGCAGAGACATGTGAATTTATATTTGCTAGATGCCTGCAAGAATACTTTTCTAATGTCTCTCCTCCATTTGGAATGGAACTGCAGCTCGTGACATTTTTGGCTTCAGCGTGACTCATGGAAAAGCGTTGCCTCAGGGAGGGCATGTGGATTTCCTTTTCACCCTGTGGTTGGCTGAGCACAGCCCATGTGAATGAGGGGTCAGTGCTCCTCTTCTAAGACAGTTTTCACATCATTTCTCAGGGGAAAATAGTCATTATTTAGAACTGCTTGATTTTGTGGAGGATGATAAAGAGGAGAAAAATTTTTTTTTATTTTTAAAAAACACACACGGATGTGTGTTTTTGGCAAACCAGATTTGTTGGAAACCATTTGAATTTTTTATAAGATTTTTCATGAATAATGACATCCATGTTTAAAATGAGAGAAAAATATGAATGCCAAGAGCATAATTGCCATGTCCAAATGGAGTTCATCTCCAAAGAGAACCAGTAAACTCCCAAAGTTCTTCAGATGGAGGGGAGTTCTTTTGCAGGTCCTTTTCATGGACTAGTAGCACCTGTGTCTGTGCCATCTCCCACATCACAGGGGATGCATTTGATGGGGAGCCTGGGGTTGAGCACTGTGGGAGTCTTCCAGTTACCACAGAGAGAAAGGTGATGGGAAATTTCCTTACATCTCAGGAAACAGGATAAACATCTGAAAAAAAAAATCAATCTCTTCAGTTCTTTAATTAAGAATGACTGTGAGAAAGTCAAACAGGGGAAGGGGGAAGGTTTTACTGCAGCTGAGGTAATTGGAGGATGGAGGTGTTCTGGACAGGCCAACAGCAATGGGCAGAATTGCACAAGGCCTCAGGCTGTGTTTAGGGGACAGACCCAGCTTTCCAATGAAGAAGGAGAAAGCAACCCCACACTTCACCCTCACTTAATAAGAGATATTTGGAAGGGGACAGTGTGGAGCATTTTAACTGGGGTTCACCCTGGGGGGGAAAGCATTTCATTGTTCCAGGCAATGCAAGTGAAAGTAAGGGACAAGATTCTTCTTCCTCATCCCTCATCTACTGGGAACAACTTCTATTTTGGGTCACAGAGTTTTCATTTTTAAGAGGAAATGTATTTCCCTTGGGTCATACCAAGCTTCCCTTGGTAAATAACAAGCTTATGTCGCATCCTGTGTCTGCAAACCCAATTAAGTCAAATTTTATGGTTTTGTTTGGGAAGAAATGAATTTGTTGCAGAGATAAATTTGATTGCCACTAATATATTGCACTTTCTAATGGATGTTTTACAGGCAGTTATTCATTAGGCAATTTAAGCAAAAAGAAAATGTCTTTCAGTTGAGTTTTTAAACTTAGGCACTGAGCTGAAGTTCTGCTCTTATACACGTGAATGCTCAAGAGAGTGCTAGAGACAAGGCTGAATCAAAACTTTGATAATGGGCATTGGACAGTAACTCTCTTATTTACAGTCCTACACTATGAGCAGTTTTGGAAAAAAGTCACCCGAGTGAGGACTTCTGATCTCTGCTGTAAGACAAGAAGAGCAGCAGAGGTGCTGCTCTGGGTCTTCTCTGCCTTTAGCAACCAGTTCAGGGTGCAGGGACTACTTGGAGTATCCAAGAAAAGTAATAAGATTCAATTTTTTATTTACTTACCATTAATAAGGCTCCAATAAGGTTTCATTTTTAAGGACAGTTTTTTCTAGCAGAAAAGATCACCTGTAGTGGTGATAGAAGGACTGGCTCATTCGACACCTTCTGCTCCTTACTAGCACTGAGTTTTTTGTGAGCTGCAGCCTAACATGCATTTGCTCTCTCCCTCCTCTGTGCAGGGACACTCTGCTCACTGACCATTGAGAAGGCCATGCCTGAAGATGGGGGCGAGTACAAGTGCATAGCTGAGAACCCTGCAGGGAAAGCTGAATGTGCTTGCAAGGTGGTGGTAGAAGGTGAGTACTGTGCTGAAAACCCTTCCTTAGAACTTCCTCCTTTCCAGCTTATTTCCCAAGAATGACCTTTAGGGGCTACTTACATACACACGGACACAAAAAGAACTCTACCCCCTTCCCTTCTGCTCTTTTTGGTCTATAGGTAATTCAGTATCTACCATAAAGGAGCATGAGCAGAGAGACAGTACAGAACCAAGGGCTCTGGATACTTTGTGGAATAATTTGTATTCACCTGCTGCCCACTGTATTTCTAGAAGGTTTTTAGAGCAGTTAGCTGAACTCGTAAGATGTGTTACTGAGCTGTGTGCATCCTTTGAGAGCCAGTGAGAATTGCCTGTGTGAATCTGGGTGTCAGTCTGCCTCAGGACTGCGTGTGGCACATTTCTCACTCTACTCCCCAGTTCTTTGCATTCACAGATGTTTGGTTGTTTGATTTTCTAGTGTAAGTGAGAAAAAATAAATTAGCAGCTCAATCACCCTTGTGTTCCATAGTCTTAGAACAATTTAGAGACTGAGGTACTTGTTTTCAGCCATGGTTGTGCTGATGACACTGTACTCTTGTTAATTAGTCTTGGCCTTGGTCAAGGTCTAGGTGAGGCTGTGTGACAGACTTCTAAAGCTGCCAGAGAGTTGAAATTACTTAAGGAGTTTTAAGTAACCAAATGTCCTTCTTATCAATTCGCCTTCTGGTGAATTTATTTGTGAATACTCTGATACTTTCCATTGTGATTTAAAATGAACACAAAACTACACAACAAGCCTAATAACAGAACTTGGGTACTGAACCATCACTGCTGTGTTGCAGATGTGGTTTTTGTGGCAGGAGATCCAGAAAGGAAACTATTATTTTTTTCTAATGTTACATGACACAAGGTAAGACTGTGATTCTGTAACTCCTCACTAAAGGTCAGTCTTCTTGTAACTGGAAAATTAATTGATTAAATATTGATTACAACTAATATACCTGTACCTTCTGGGATACTATAGTCACAGTGTAATCTGTCTTAGATATTTGGTAAGCTATTTTTATGGTTCTGTAATTTAAAGTAATAAATTTTATCAGTGCTGAAGTCCCAAGAATAAGCTTTAAGCAAAATCTAGTCCCTGAAACACCTTAACCACCACAGATCCAGAGTGTTGAAGGATCAGATCATCAAAAGCTTAGCATACAGTATTTCTCTAGAGCTGCCCTAGCAACTTTTAAATATCTCAGTCACTTATGTGTTTTTCCTCTGTCTTCTGATCTCCTTCAAGTAGTTGCTTTTCTTCCTGAAGCTTCCCTTAGCCTATTTCCCACTTCAAGTTTCCTGCTGGACAATGCATGCTCTAGGAGGCTGCAGGTAGAGTTTGGGTTGCAAAGTCTTGTTCCTGGGAGACTGTGAGCTGCTGGCCTGGTGATGTGAATGTCATTACCTCAGCTGTCTGGCTTTCTGTGGTGGTGGCAGCCACGGCTGTAGGAGCTCACTGCTCACATCATGTTGGGCACCAGGGTGACCACATTCCTTACCTCCATTCTGGCTGCCTCCTCTGCCTTTTTCATCCTCCACTGGCATGCTATGAGAAGAGGTTTTTGTACCACAGCAAACTCCAGCTATTTAGGAAAGACGCCATCTGATATCCCATGTCTGAGACTGGCAGAGGGGATGACTGTTATTTTTAAATTAGAATTGTGATCTAAAACAAGAGTTCAGATTTCTCCCTTCTTCAGTCCCCTGTCAGGATCCCGGATGCTGATTTTTAGACTAAGTAACCACAATCATTATATTTCTTTTGACATCAGGGACTCAGGATTGGGGGAATGCTTGAATTCAGTTGGCAGATCTGTAGAATCTGAGTGTCTGAACTCTCACACACCTTTCTGCTCTGAATTATTTACTACGAGATTCTTGCTTCCTTGTTAGGGAGGAAACTTAGTTGAATTTTCACACACTGGCACCTGGAAGAAGGTGACTAAAATAGCTGTTTCCATAACATTTATGTCATCTTTTTTCTTTGTAGCTAACAGCTCTCTCCCTCACAAATACTCTGAAAGCTGAATATTTGAAGGCTGTAAAGTGATACAGCCATTGCTGAGATCATAATCTATAATCATACTCTTTCTTCCAAAGATGAATGTCAGTATCAAGCAATGTAGCAAGCAGAGCTTGCTAGGATTTGCATTTTAGGTCACAGAATCCTAGAATAGTTTGTCTTGGAAGGGACCTTAAAGATCATTTTGTTCCAACCCCTACAATGGCCAGGGACTACTTCCCACAGATCAGGTTGCTCAAAGCCCCATCCAGCCTGCTCTTGAACACCCCCAGGGATGGGAAGTCCACAACCTCTTTGGGCAACCTCTGCCAGTGCCTCCTGACCCTCACAGAGAAGAATTTCTTCCTAATACCTAATCTAAATTTTGCCTCCTTCAGCTTAAAGCCATTCCTGCTTGATGTGGCACTACAGATCCTTGTGAAAAGTCCCTCCCAGCTCTCTTGGAGCTGGTTTAGGTTCTGGAAGGGGCTCTAAGGTCCCCCAAAGCCCTTTTCTCCTCAGGCTGAACTGCCCCAGCTCCCTCAGCCTGTCTTCATAGGAGAGGTGCTCTGGCCCTGTGATCATGCTCAGCTTGGAATAACCTTAAAAAAAAGTTGCACCTTTTATTTATATCTCATGTGGAATACACATGGAAAGGAGCTTTATTGACTCCTAGCTGTTGGTGTAGCCTGCAGTGATGAGCAGTTTCTGGATAAGAGCTGTGCAATTGTGAAAATAGTAGAATCCATCCAATTTCAGTCCTGTGGTGTCCCTTTTGCTGTTTCTATTTAGGAATAAACAAATGGCCAAGAATATCTTCTTGGAAAGATTTAAACAGATGGAGGAAATGTTACTCTTCAAGATGGGTTAATCTGAATTGATCACATAGACAATGGAACAGAAGAATTAATTTACATCAATTCTTTTGAACGAAATTATGTTTTGATATGGCTTTGTTTCCCCTTTCTCTGCACAGCCTAACACAGTTTTGTGCAGATTATATTTGGTCTATTCAGCTAAAATACCTGTCAGCTTAGATGGGACCTCTTGTCTAGCTGCTTACTTGGCTTGGATTCTTAGTGCAGCTGCTTTTGTAGAGGGTTTTTCCCTCTCTGCTCCCTCTTCCTTTCAGAATGTGACAGCAAATCTCCAGCAAATCTGTGTAGAAAATTCTTCTTAAAACCCTAAAGGACAGCAATTTCCTCTAACTTTGCAGAAGGATCCAAAATAAACCTTTTATTAGACAGCTTTTTCATTATTGATTTTCAAATAGGATTTGTATTTTATTATTTGTTTTGATTGCAGATGCCTCAAAGACCTCAAAGCCTACTGAGAAGAAGACCAAGAAGCCTAAGACCACACTTCCCCCAGTGCTTCCAACAGAGGGTAAGTGACTGTGATTTGATTTGCTTTATTTCCAGTGGAAACAAAAGAGTGCTTTGGGATTCTGTGGTCATCCCCTTCTGTTTGCAGACATAGGATCAGAAGCCTGCGCTGTTTCTTTAGCCCTTGCAATTAAGTCATGTGAAATGGGTTTTTGCCATGTGGGGATTAGAAGTAAGAGACCAAACTGCGAGCTCAGGCCTCGCCCCTCCACTCTCTGTTTTTCATAATGGTGCAATAAACTTGTGACACAGATTTATTTTTGGCTGCCTCTCAAAGAGCACAGAAATACTCGAGTAGTTTGCTTCAATTTGTGCTCTGTCCTGTGTAGACAATACGAAGTTTTACTATTGGTAAGCAAAGCATCTTGACTGAAATGCCCTGTAGAATTATCTGTCCTTTTTTGGCATGACCATGAAGAGTGGTTTTGCAAATTTTGCATTCTTTGTTTTAAGTCTAAATGCTTAACTTGCTTCCAGTGCTTTCAGAAATTATAAATTATAAATTCCCATGTTTGCTACTCAGCATACATGCGTTTGGTTAAGAGGAAACTTTAAATGGTAAAGGCAACACAATAATGTCAGTTTAGGAATTCCTAACACCAGTACTACTTATGAAATTAAGGTATACAAATGTCTCTTAAATCAAAACTGGACTTTGAAAATTGTTTATCTAAGATGTCCACCATGTGAGTTCCTAAAAAGATGTAAAGACGTGGTTTAATGGAAATATGGAATATTTTATCCAGCTCTCTCAAAAAATAAAAAACAAATAAACTCAGATCTGGTCTTCCAGCAAGAACATTTTTAGCTGCTTTCAGCAGGACTCAGAGCAGTTTTATAGTGATTGATGATCACAGGTAATAATTGTGCTTCTGGAAATGTGACTTACATAAATCTATGCCCTGGGCTGCAGCTATTTCTGAGTTGCTGGCTGAGCATTGTAACTCTCTCTCCAGCTTCTCTTGGGGGATGTGGGAATAGTCACACTGACATGCTGCACCTCTGCACCTGAGCTTCAAGTGCCATAAATAACAACAATTAAGAGCAATCATTTTGTTATGGAACATCAATAGAAAAGAAAATTTTAAAGCCATTTTAAATCTCCATGAAACAGTGTTTTGAATTGTGCTTTCTATGCACACAACACACATTTCCTCTGATCCTCCCAGCAGTGTTATCAATTGCAGCTTTCCCAGGAGAAAGTGTGAGTTGGGAACTAAGTCTAAATATGGAGATGTATGACCTGATCCACATCCTGCTTCTTTTGCTTCTGGTTTTAGTGGAAGTTAAAATAGATAGCAAAACAACAGTTACCAACTCTGGCTGCAGAAATATTTGGGAAAAGAAAGTTGAAATTACGGGGAATAGTTTTTCTACATGGCATATTATTTCAGTGTTTCAAGTTCTTGAACTTCTCATAAGCTTTTTTTTCCAAAGTACCTTTAACACATCTTTACTGCTGCACAGCAAACATCAAGGAAACCAGAGAGAATGTTAGGAAGCTGGGCTTTGAAAGGGTTTTTGGAAAAGCTTTGAAAAATACATATTCAATTTTAAAAGGATTTGGCTGCAGAGATTTCACAGGTGTTTTTTAACATCTGAGTCTCTGAGGAATGTGAGTATTTGGTCTGAAATAAGTTTTTATTTGTGTGTTTGTCGGGGCAAAATATACAAAACAGATCCAGTGAACTACACAGTTCCAATCTACACTGAAATTCTTATCAGATACAGAGACTGTAAAGTTCCTTATCTGAGAGAGAAGAGGCTTTACGAGTCAGATGTTTGTCTGTCTTTACTGTATATCTCTTGTAAAGAAGGGTAATAGAGAATAACTGTGAATTAAAATGTCTCACTCTAATAAGGAGATATATTTTTACTCTTACATTTTCTGGTCTTTTTTGCCACATTGAGTTACCAACAGTCCTAAGGGCAAGTAGAATGTACAGATTGATACTGAAGAAAGAGAGAGCAAAAATTCCTAATAATGTGATTAGAATTATTAATTAATAGAGTCTGAATTTTGAGTAGTGAATTCAGTCACAGCAGTATATACTCTATATAGATATAGACAGAGATAGAGAGACTATATATTCTCTGTACTTTTTAGAAATACTTTTCAGGGGAAAGATCCCTATTTTTCACATTCTGTAAAGAAGTGCAAGTCAAATTTCATGGTTAGCAGCTATGTCATTCTTTTCTCCCTTTAGATAAATTAGAAGTTATCCTTGGGTTTTTTGCCCTAGTAAACTTTCAGGAAAGTAATTAAGTTCCTGAAAGCAAAGATCAATACATTTCTTTTTGTGGAAAAGAGTGGATGTTGTCAGAATGTTAACCTGTAGAATTTGTCTCACTGTGAGCTGCTGACTCAGGTCATTTGGCTGCTCATTCTGACAATGTTATTTAATTACTGGAAGCTTGGGGTTTGTAAGCTACAGAAGACCAACAGTAAGCAGAATTTGGGCCATTGCTTCCTTTGATATGGAATACATACTGGATTCTGGTGTAGAAAAAGAAGAACGTCTTGAAGGGAGTTGTGTGTCACTCAGTGATTAACAACATCTCTGAATGGATGCTTGCAGTGTTTACTGCGGAAAGATTGCTCCCATGCTGGCAAATTACAAAACTTACAATGTATTTCCTTTTGCTTAGAATTAATATTGTGTCACCAGAATTTAGTAATAATTATGCAACCCTCTAAGGATAAATACAATAAATAATAGCGTTTCTGAGAATAAGAAACAGATTCACCTTTGAATCTGGGTGAAATAAAAGGGAGAAGAGAGGAAGGGCATTTCTGGAACTGCTTCTTTACTGACTTGGGCTTTGTCATTTGGGTCTTTGCTCAGTGGATGTCAGATGTTACTGAGTTAAAATAGTAGAGTGTTATGTTTCTTCTAAAAGAGGCAGTGGAAAATTGGACCCTTTCATTATTTATCATGCTGCACACTGTGTGCTGTGCCAGAACAATCAGTGGGTAATGTAAGGGTCCTCCTAGCTTGACAGAGCCCTGTAGCAGAAGCGCTAAGCCAAAAATTTCATCACTTGAACATTTCTCTAGAAAGCTTTGAAACTGCCGTGAGGGGATTTAGGCACCCAGTTCCCTTTGAAATTAAAACTTATTTCAAATTAAGCTTAAAGGGAATTGCTTATTTCAATTACCAAAGCCACTTGGAAAATCTTAAGGGCCTATTAAATAAATGTTTTTGTCGCAACAGACTGTGGAAAAATTAAAGTTCTGCTTGAGATTTTTAAGAGTAAATAAAGATTTGAATGTTTACAAATAAATATTCCTTTTTTAAAAAAATATATATTATTACTCCACACTTGTAAATATTTTGTTGCCCTTAAGCAGAGGACCAAAATATATTGAAGGACTTAGCCCAAGACAAGGCAGATTTATTTGCAAGTCTAGAACCCAGATTTCTTGATCCTCAGTCTCAAGATTAATTTGCATGCAGCATTGAGGACAGTATAGATTTTTTTAACTGGCATCACAATAGTTTACATAAAACATGAGTTTTCCAAAAGGACTTCTTTTCAAAGGAGTTTTTCAAGATTTGCTGATGAAAGAGGAGTATTACAGCAGTTAGATTCTATTTTTTTAAACTTCACTATGGCTGAGCTGTGCAACATAACTTTACTATAGTAGGAAGAAACTGTATCCCCCTTATTGCTACTGAGAGAAAAAAAATACTTTAATGCTTTAGAAAATAACGCTCATAAATCTTAAGCATTGGATTAAAGTGTTCGGAAAGAAATGCCCAATGTTTTTGTAGGGCTAACTCACAGCACTACTTCCAGTAAATATTAAGAAATTGCAATTATCACCTGTCACAATTATTGTTATGATAACCTGACAGGATATCCCGGATTCCCTCATCTGAGTAATACTTCTTAAACCCAGTGTTCTCATATCTAGACCACATACATTGAAGTGCTGACCCAGAATAGAGTTTGATTGCACAAATGTAAGTTCTTCTACTCAGTTAAAAATAAAGTTGCATCAAAGAAAACAACTTTTTCTACACACCTGCAAATTATTTAGCAGTATTTGGTAGCTTCTGATAGAAATCTTTTATCTATGCTACTGTATAGAACATTTGATTTCATGTCAAACACAGTTTTGGCTAGGTAGCTGTATAATAATACAGCTGTAATACAGGTAGCTGTATTCTCTTGCTGATGGTTGTTAATAAATATCATCACTGGCACTGTCCAGATCAAATCCTCCAGAAGGTTTCACTGTCACCTTCCCAGATCTGAATTTTTAATATTATTGGTACTTGAATGCAAGGCTGAGCAGTGACATCTCTGGAATAATGCACCATTAAAGTAAATATGCTAAGCAGGACCCTTATTATGTTAATATATTCTTGTCCATAGTAGGGAGAATTCTAAGTGTTAATCACCATGGAAAAATTATGAGTCAGTGGCCAAGTGATTGGCATGCAGTTCTGTTATTTACTCTTCAATAAACAATCTTGTCAGAGAATCCAAGTCTGCAAGCACCATTTTAAGAAAATGTTATTAAAGCATTAAGCTTGATGTGTCCAATTTAGTTAGTATGTCATTAAATCAGTAAACACTTCAGGTTTTTTATTGATTTCTGTTCTATGAAAATAATATGAAACATGGCTTAGATGAATATGAAATGTTCAAAATCTTCATTTCATGACAGATTGTTTTGCCCTAAGTGTAAAACTTGCCACTTTCTAAGGGAAGAACTCAATTACTAAGGAAGTAACTGTTCTGGTCAGAGATGTTCTTTTCATTGCAGAAGTGTGGGCACTGGGTAGCAGCTGTGCTCTGTGGCTGCTGCTGACCTCTTTGGTGGCTGGGATAGTCTGGGATGCTCTTGAGGGTCAATGAGGCTGTCCAAGCCAGTTCCTTCAGTCCCATTCATTTCCCTGAAGGCTCATGCTGCTTTTCTCCTGGCTGTTGTGAGATCCAAGACATTTTCTGCGCAGTGAGGGCAAGTACTTAGTGTGTTGGAACAATATGAATTACATTGTCAGAGAAGCCTCTAACCAAACTTTTCAAGGAAAAATTAATCTTTTTTCCTAAGCTGAAAATTCCATTCTTAGTACATGTAAATCAAACTGCCATTAGCTGTTTCTAAGACCTAAATAGGATTTCTCTGAAACTCTAAATTATGAAAGGTGCTGCCTATATTCCTGAGGCTTGAGGGTCCAAAGGTGCATAGCTGTGCCACAAGGCCTGACAGCCAAGTTGGGCTGAGGTAAACAGGCAGTGCAGGATTTAACCTGGTGACTCTGAAGGTTGGTTGCTTCCACAGATGAAAAATAAATCTGTTACTTCAGTATAAAATGAGCAATGGAGAAACACTAATTTGTTGTCCAAATCCCTTCTCCTGAGTGCCCAGTTCAGCACTGTTTCTCTAATGCTGGGCATGCATTTTGAACCTCTGCCAAGTTACTCTACAGTTCTTATTGTACTGACATTTTCTGAGTTAATATTGGCACGGAACAGTATTTTCCACGTGTATTTCATGGAGTCCATCCTACATATCTGTATGTTGACAGAAGAAGACAGAAATGTTTATTGACTGTCTTACAGAGAGAAAAATGAATAGTTTTTGCAACGTGGCCTTGAACTGAAGAGGTGTCATGCTTCATTAATTTACAGTTAAGTTGTTGGCTAGAAATTGCACATCTGAGGCATATAATAGAAGCATTAAGTTTCTTCTCTATAAAACAGGGAACTAATTCCATTGGCTTAATTAATGTCCAAAAGCATATAGCACCTAGCTTTTCCCACTGAAACCATTTGGAGCTCCTGAATGTCCAGAAGACCTGGCAGTGTTTTCCTATGGAACAGCCTGGGTAGCAGGGTAGTAACCCACCTTAGACTCCTGTCCCTACACACTTGGGCACAGCCTTTTGGTGTCTGATTGTAGATGTTCCCCCAGGACATAAAAAAGGTGAAAATTGAACTTATACTTAAGAAACTCACCTTGCTGACTTGTTCCCAGCTGAGCTCTTAGAGCATTTTACATGGCCTGGGTTGTTTCTGAGCTCTGTTTGATACTGGATCTCTTCTGCACTGCTCAGATTTGCTTTAATTGTAGAAGTTGCTCAAGAACGGTGCTACTAAACTGCAATGGAATTGTTTATTCCTTCAGCTGAGCTGTTTTCAAATACTGAGTTATTTTCAGTGTACCAGATCGTATTATTGAAGCTCTGAGTGTGGTGGTATATCCTAGCTCTCGTGACTGCAAAAGTGAGTATTTCCTGGGTTTTATTTTTGTTTTCAGAAGGCAGAGGCTGTATATTTCTCAATTAGAGGACAATCTCTGTATGATTTAGAAATTGAATATGGGATGTTGCAACAAAATGACAGTTGTTTTTAATGAAAAAAAAAGCCTTTAAAAACTGTTATGAAGCACACAAACTCAAGTAACTGACTTGCATGGAATTAAGTTTTCTAATTTATGCTTGTCATCAAATTTAAGCCAGAGAGAGTTGCTTTCTGGTTTATTGTATTTAGATACTAAACAGTTATTTGGAAACACTATGAGAAATTTGCTCTCTGACATGCAATGAAATGAAACTCTTTAAACTTCCAAACCTTGATGAAGTTTTCAAGCTACTGAAAACTGTGTGTTCAGTGCAGTGTTTGTCATTTTCCTCTCTAGCAATTAGGGCAGGTTCATGAATGTGTGAATAAACTTTCTGCTACACTGGTAGCCATCATTTTTCTCCTGTTTCATCTTGTCTGTGCTAAAATCTGTAATGAGTTTTTGTCCCATCAACTAGGTCTGTGCCAGAAGCAAGGACAAAACAGAATAATTGACTACTTTGAACACAAGGCCAAGTGTTTCCTTTTTTTCTGGACTTCTAGCTCTCCATCATTCCACGCTTTCTGGCAAAGCAGGCAGTAGTGAAGGTTGATGGAGAACAGTCACTTTTGATTCAAACCCAGATATCTACACCCAGAAGGGTCTGAAGGAGGTTACACTGGGATTCATTTACATGGGGGAGAGAGAGACCTCATGATCTCACATCCCACAAGCCTGAAGGATCCAAGTGAGATGGGGAAGAAGGAGCAGATACTTGAATCTGGGCTTTCCATAAATTTTCCATAAATACTCTTCTTATCATGGTGTCTGACACATTACAGACATGACTTCTTTTTTCAGTTTCTCTTGAACTCTGAAAATGCTGAAAAAAACCCAATTTAGTTCAAGATGAAATCTTGGCATGTTTTGCATGAGGGGAGAATGTTTTTTTATGTGCTTGTCGTATGAGGGTACGTCATTAACCCTTCTTCTCTCCTGAGCTAAAAGGAGGCTGTTCCACAAGCAGACAGAAGCAGGGATAGGTCTTGTTCCTTATGCTAATGGAGTTAGGTATTAACTGTACTTGTTTACCAGGGGCTGAAATCCATCACTACAGAAGACATGCACATAATTTTAGGTATGTCGCTCAAGGAAGACAGTAGGAATTACGGATTGGTTGGAAATACTATCTTGAGTACTGATGTTTTTTTCAGATCCTAAGAGTTTTCCTTCATGCTTTATGAAAGCAAGTTGTGCAGAGAGCCATTTCAGGGGAGGGCTATTCCTATTTTTAGTAAAATTCCAAAAAAGGGAAGCAGAAAAGAAAGACGGAGGCTTCTGAGCATATCTGCTCTCACGACTGCACCATCAGGGAAAGGGAGAGCACAACCAAATGTTTGGCAGCTACCAGCCTGGTGGGTTTTTCCCCTTTTTGCTTTATGTCCCCCCACTCAAAAACAAGCCCTGTAAGAGGTAAACCTGCCTTGTAATGTTTATCTTGTTTCTAGAAGGCAGATTCATTTAAGGGGGAAATATTAGTCCTTTCACTTCCAGGCTGATTTTCAGCATTGGCCTGTTTCAATGTAAATACCAAAAGAAAGACAAACCATCTTTAAGAAAAAAAAATGCATCAGAAGCAGACTTGAACTAACATTTCCAAGAGGCTCAAATATTTTAATGAAAACAATCATTTGACCTTGTCAACTTTGAGTAATCTTACTAGATGTTTTTTTCACTAACTGTCTCCAGCAGCCTTTGAAAAAAATAAGTTGCATTTCAAAGAGATGCATAAGATGAGCTGGTATTTTTAAGGAAGATCTAAGAACAGTGGGGTGTACAATATTAGGCAAAGAAGCCAGCTATATAGAGCCAGAGACCTGTCCTTGTACTCTTCCTCTTCCACCCTGCCCCAGCCTTTCATTTCTGCTCAGGGATATTTGTGTCTGCAAAACAGGATATTCAGCCAGACCTTCCAGCAACCCTTGGCAATCTGCATGGTTTGATGAAGTCCAGTGACAGTCTGTATATCCTCAGTTCAGTGAATATAATGTCCTGGTGGGTAAAAACTAAAATTTAAACAAAAAAAATTGTACCTACATATAAAAAGCAGTTCCCTAGCTGAATGAAGTGATGAGTTCATGTTCTCTGCTTTGCTGTTACGGAAGTCTTCACTGAGATGAGAGTCTTTTAAACTGGCTTAAGCATAGTTGTTCTAGTATGCATGCACCTTGCCTATTAACTAAGGTACTGTAGCTGTGTACACAACACTGTGTATCGGTCAAGAGGTGATCTTTGAGTGACTATCATGCTGGATTCAAGAATTTGCTTTTTTTTTCTGAAAAATAGCAACAGTATCTGCAGCCCGAGATGGCAGTGGACAAATGGTGTTTTTTCTTCATCCTTGTTGCTCTTTGTTCATATCAGGCTTAATGGAGTGTGGAAGCAATCAAACTCCTGTCATTGTGGCTTTTCTTAAAAGCCATTGCAGCTCTGAAGAGAGACTCAAGAGCTATTCCATTTCAGTTTAGAGAAAAGCAGAGTCTGATGTTGAATACAGTACGCGCACAAACAAAAATGTTTACGTGTTTCTAAACCATGTAACTGACTGAGTTTACATGGGGCTATGCATCTAATGAGTAACTAATGGGTTATTTCCATTAATAGGGATGTTTAAGGGCAGATGAGAGGCCAGACTCTACAGACCTTCCAGCTGGCACCTGATTATATACATAACTCCAACCTGAAATAAGAGTTTCAGCTCAGGGTGTGACCACACCAGGACAAAGAGGAAAGCTGCTCTGAAAACACCACTTGCTGCCTTGGCTTGTACAACTCAGGCAGGAACGAGGATGTAGAAATAAATTTGCTGTCACCACAGCAGCCAGGGTGCATGTCACTCTGTTGGTGGCCCAAAAAGTAATGTGTCCCTTTAATGAGTAGTTGTGCTCTTTGAAGGTCTCAGTTTAAAGAGGGCTAAGTCCCCATGGAAGATGTGGCAGGACGGATCTCTTGCTTACAGCCTGGTAGTCCAGTAATACTGGGATAAACACCTCACAAGTACTCATCTAAACCTTTAACTAGATCTGTTGGGCTGGCACTTGTCACAGAAAGGCTTCTTTGGGAAATACCCAACTATTCTTTTTTGTCTCAGCCATAAGTACTGTGAGAATATCCTACCTCTCCATTTCTGTGCTTCTGGTTGGTACAAAATCAATAAATTCAGATCATATAAAAGCCAAGCATACTTTTAGGGAAAATTACTGAAAATGGAAAGAAGGTGGAAAAAACTTTTCTGTATTCACTGCATAAAGTTTTTCAGAACTGAATAAACACTGCTGTTGAAAGCTAAGCCATTAGATATTTTTAAGTAGTTTGGTCTTTTCACATCCTATACCACATCACTTACTATCTCCAATTGCTCCAAAAATCAGTCTGTCTGTTGTTTGAGCTATAGCATTAAGCTCCCACAGTGGTTTTGCAGCTCATGGCTCCTGAGTTTCATGAAGCACCACATGATGTGTTCCAGGGTCTCATGCACAGCTTGTAGTTTGTTGCAGCCAAAAGGCTTAAAATCAAAAACGTGGTTTTATTGGTCTGGTGAAATTGGGGGATATTTTGCTGCTCAGTGTCTTTCTAATTTGAAATAACTAAATAAAGCAAAGAAAAGAATGGACCAAAAAAAATTCAAAACTTTTGCATCTGTTATGACTGTCACTAGGCACCTCTGTATAGTCTGCCAGATACTCAAAAGCGCTTAGCACATGCTGCTTCCGTTGGAGGCAATAACATCTTAAAAGCCAGACTACTTCAATCATGCTGCCTAGTTAAGCATAAGAAAATAAGAACTGTTCTTTCACAGCAGAGACCATTCTCTGATCAGGATGCTTAGAATAGCAGGCAGAAAGAGAGTGCTGTAAAAGGAATGAACTCCTTCACTTCTGGAATTCAGTGGTTTGAAGGCATCCAGACTGTTGCATTTAATGGCCGCCACTATACATAACTCCTATGAATTTGTCCTTTTGAACCTGTTTGTGTTTCTGTATTGTAAAACGTTTCGTGTTTGTGAAGGTGGGTTATGGATGTTATATTTAACTTTTCTATTATGCCTGCTGTCTGGTAATTTAATTGGGTAGCCTCTAGTTCTTGTTTTGTGAAAAATAGTTAATAGCTATTTTCTACCTACGTTTTCTCTATTGTTCTTCTACTTACCCTGCACAATTTGTAGAATATTGTCTTCCAAAAATTTATGGATCCAGATTTCCAGTTCTAAGCCATATTTTTGAAGCTATGACATTTTCTTTTGACAATACAGCAAAAAGTTGTCCCTGCTTAAGGAAGAGGCTGAGGCAAAGGGGTGGTACTAATACTTACTTTTGTTATATAGCTGTTTCTTTGTGAGCTCACAAGTGGTATGAGAGGCAACACATGGTGTTAACTACTCTACTTTTAACTGAGATCATTCAGCATTGATTAGCTGGAAATCTGAGCAGAAATTCAGTATGAGATGGGTCTTGGCCCAGTATTTTCACCTGCTAAACTGCTGTAAGGAATGGATGATGACAGACTGTGGGAGAAGTGTAGAAGATTTCTTTGATTCTTTTAAAAGTTCTGTCTTCAACTCTGAATATTCTGAGGATCATCCAGGATAATAAAAGTGGTTTTTAAAGGTATTTTAAATTCTTTAGTTTAATATGCTGGAAGAACATATTTTATTTTCAAGTGCCAACAAAGCATTGCTATGGATGTTTGTGGTTAGTCTGGTTCCTTGCAGAGCTCAACTTTGAATTCACGTGGCTTGTTGTTTGTTTCTTTTTAACTAGGTGAAGCAACAGTGAAGAAGAAACCAGCTCCAAAGACTCCTCCAAAAGCAGGTAATTTGTTGCATGTGTCACCCACATTTACCAGTGCAGCTGTTTGCCTACTAAGTTTGTTTGTATGTGTGATCAAATGGTAGGTAAGTCCAACTTGTTAACACTGTACTAAGAATTAAATTATGAGCATCAAAAGAAGTTATATGGACTTTAACAAGATCCTACAAAGTGTCAGTAGTGTGTAACTTAGGCCCTTTCGCATACTCACAATAAACCTTGGCTTTCTGTGAAAGAAATTTTTCTGTGTATCACAGAATCCTCTGCATGAGTAGCTACCACAGAGAAGGTGATAGATTCTACTTTTCCTCATCACTGGCATTATGGTAACCTGTTTGTGTGTTTGCAGTCTCTGAGGCAAAGCTATCTATATTTAAAGTTAAAAGGAAATTTCCCCTAAAGGAACCTCTTTTCAGTGTCTTAAAACTTCACCAGACTTTTAAACTGTTCAGGCTGCTTTCTATGCCAGATATACACCTCAGCCTAGCTTCCTTCAGATATTTTCAAAACAAAACACTTCTAAAAGGTCAAGTCTAGAGTGGGGGGAACCACTTTATTTTAATTACTTTGAAAAGCAAAAGAAACCACTTTTTTCATGCCCAGTAGCCCTGTGCTTTGTAAAGAATGTTTCATTTGGCAGTGAGGTCATTGTAATACTAGGGAATGCCTCTTACCATTTCTGTCAATATGTCCTCAAGTCTTCCTCCTTCAGTACACACACAAAAGAATAATTTTTCTATCATGCTGCTTTTATAAGCAACAGTATAGGTTTCCCCCTGGAGTTGTCCAGCCTATGATATTTCTGGCCTCTGTGCTTAGCAGCTACCAGGGGTCTGACACTCAGCAGCACAGCTGAGAGCCAGGAAGGAGCACTGTTAGCAGGAGATGTTCTGCCATCTATTGATACTCAGGCAGTGAGAGGGAACAGAAAGAGGAATGCCTGATTCATGAACAGAGGGGAATGAATGGGACTGCAAGGTTTAAAAGAAGCACTGTGATACAAACAAGATCATTGCTCATGGCAAAATTTATTCTGATGGAGAAAGACATCAATTTCCTTCCTTGTCTCTCATGATGTTTCTGTGCCACATAATGTTTATCTGGCTGCTGAGATAACTATAGGCAGATCTTGAGTCTTAAATTTTCTGAATTCTGTTGATGACATCAGGGAGCAGGTTTGCAGACACCCTCAGCACATGCAAATTGATAAGAAGGTAGCTGGAGCCATTCTTCAAAAATACAAAGTTCAAAAGAAAAAGAAGATTTTCTGAAAAACCCACAACAAAATGTCATAAACTGTATATTTGGAATTGGTGGTGGGTGTTAATGTTTTTTGTCTTTTGGATGTCTGTACCTTGGTCTTGCACGAGCAAACTTTGGATGGGTAAATTGTTATTGCTTCACTCCCCTAGAATTACCAAATCCACGGAATTTTTTTTCATTGCAAGCAACAGGTAACTGCTAATCTGAATTTCAAATGCTGCTCTGAAACAGCTGAGCTGAGAAATGTATGTGTTCTGAATTTTAAGAAAACTTAGGATCATTTAAAGAGTTATTGAATTTATGTTGTTTTTTCCCTTCAGCTGCTCCTCCTCAGATTACTCAGTTCCCAGAAGACAGAAAAGTCCGTGCAGGTGAATCAGTGGAATTGTTTGCCAAGGTAGTGGGAACAGCACCCATAACTTGCACCTGGATGAAATTCCGTAAGCAGGTAAATTGTTTTCTGGTCTCTTTTAACAACCATTGAAAAAACAGAGCTGGAAAGGAACACCAATGACTATCTCCCATTTTTTCCATCTCCCTGAGGAGCTGGCAAAGTCCATCTTGTTTCTGCAGATGTTCTCCTCACCTCTACTGAAAACATTTCACTGATGAAGATTTCACAAGCTCCATTGGCAAATTATTGCAGTGTTTATATAACCATAGGGTTAGAATTTTTTTCCTAATGCCAAACCTAAATCTTTCTTGCTACAGTTTGGACCCTTTGCTGCCTGTCCCCTCCTTTAACAAATGATAGTTTCTTTGTGAAAAGTCTTAGACCATGAATTAAACGATAACTGATGGGAAAGATACAGGTGTCTGAAAAGTATCTGTCACAGGGGACATTTCTCTCTTTTGAAAATGACTCCTTCTTTGTTGATGTTGGGTTTAAAGTTATGTCAGAGGGGCAAAATACCATACAAAAAAACTTGAGTGAATTGTCTTGCAACACAAATGTCACAATAGAGGACACAAGAAAAATCCATGCCATGAGTGCTCTCACTCCCTGGTTTTAAAGTTCCTTCTACTTGAATGAATATCTTTAAACTATATCACATGTCCATAAGGCCAGTGTCTAAGGAGAGTTGCTTTAACAAAGCTATTTAAAATCACTTTAAATCAAATAACCCAATATGCAAGTTCAGACTGGAAGATGAAGTGTCATGCTAGGACAGAGCAAATATAAATATCTGCTGTAGCTGCTGTTGTGTTTATTTCGTTCTGAACTTGTCATGCACTCTATAGAACACAAATAAAAACATCTCCTCCTAGAAGGAAGTTTAGACTCTAAATCCAGACATGTCAGCATTTAATTGAAAGAATTCAAAACAGTTTGTTAGTGCAAAGGGTATTCCAGAGTCCATCCTTGCTAACTCCAAATGACCTCTTATTTTAGGGGAAAGGGTAGGTTTTTTTCCTGAACTCTTATATTTCCTTAAATTTCTTTGGCTTCAAGACTGGAGTTAATCACTGCTTTCCACAAAAAATAGATTTCAGAAGCTTCAGTGACATTCAGTGTTTGATTTTGCTAAGCTCTGTCTTAACGTTTAGGTAAAATATGCCCCTCAAAACTGAGTTTCTGGTTTGTGCAGAATTCTGAGTTCATTGTTGAATACAACAATCCTATTTACCTGGATTTTAAGGCCTTTTTATATGCACAATTTATGTGATAACAGCAGCTAATATGTGATGATTAGCATCTCCTAATGCCCATATCAGATCCATAACCTGAGATTCAGAGTATTTTTCTCCTTTGTAAAATGCTATTTTTGCCATCTTTATACTTTCTTCTGTAGTTATCCACTATGAGACAAAGTGAAGTATTGCAAAATCATAAATTAAAATGACAAAAAAAATTAAATTATTCATTCTGGTGAATGAGGTACAAAAAAAAAAAAAAAAAAAAAAAAAAACTTCAGGAAGGATACCAAACACTGTAGGACAACAAGTGAGGGCAGCAGTCTCTCATTTATTAATTTAAAAGGGGAGCCACTTACTGTGTCCTGTGCTGCACCATAATTTTGCTTTATTTTTTCACTTACACTTCACCTCATATTGTTTATGCTTGGATTTCTTCCTTTTCTATAACTGTGGTTGATTTCAACTCTGTTCCATTCCCAGTCCTAAAAGTGAAAACCAGCCAATTGTTTTGACAGTTTACTGGGAGCTATTTGTAGTTGTTATTTGAGCTGATCCAGCAAGTGGTGAGCTGTGATTCCAGCCCTGCTCCTGTTTGCTGCAGGTTCCTCTCCGTGGTTCTTCCTCACATCCCCTCAGGTGCAGGAGAGCCACAGTGGCCTTTCTCAGTGGCCTCTCTATCTCTTTTGCATATTCCAGGAGAGTATCTTTTGCTTGTAGAAAGGGAATGTCATGAATCTGTGACCCATACTGTTGTATGCCATGGCAGTGCAGTGGAGGGGCTCTGGAACTGTGCTGAGCTAAAGAGGAGAAAGCCTTGAAAAGCCTCTTCATCAGCTGAGTCCATCACTGAATGCTGCCAGCTCTTGAAGCTTCTCAACCACAAGGAGTGAATTTCTCTCAGGACCCCAAAGATCCAACCCATGTTCCCCACAACCACTGCAAACCACTGAGCATCCTTTCAGGGCTGTCTCTGCATCCTTTCAGGGCTGTCTCTGCATTCTTTCAAGGATTTCTCTGCATCCCTTCAGGGCTTTCCCTGTATCCTTTCTGGGCTTTCTTTAAATAATGCAGATCTAGTTCTACTATCACCCATTGACTAATTTTAAGGAAGCATAAAGGAACAGTTTAGAATCTCAGAGGTATGTTGGCAAGGTGGAACAATTTTCAGTAGAGTTTAACCCTACATAATCCCATTTGCTAACTTTCCATTTGAGTTATTGTAGGAAAATCTTTCTAAAGTTACTTTTGGGCAGATAGCAGTGCCTGTTTTGCCTCAGTTGAGGAAAGTGCAGGGAAATTCCAGTTCTTAAACTTTTGATTTCTTCTTCTCTGAATATATGGGACAAGATAAGGCGAATTAAATAGCCTTCATTTTTAATTAAACTCTGAGAATGGCTTGGAAGAGTTACTTATCTAAGAAGGAAGTGGTGGGAGGAAGAAGGGCATTGACATTATGTTGTCTGTTTCATAAGAACACAGTGTACAGCTTCTGTAATTGCAGGGTAGCATTATGAGGTTTTTAAAGAACTGTCATGTCTCAAGCTAATGCAGATTAAAATCTAAGTCACCTTGGCCATTTATGCTATGATAGCTCTGTTTAAATTAAAAACTAGTTTATAATATGCCTATGGTATTCAGCAGAGATTTGGATTTTTGCTTCTCCAGAAAATTAAAATGCTATGGGAAAGCTCAATATGCTCTTTGAATGTCTCTCTGTACAGCTGTAGTGTTGTGTCTCCATTTCATACAACATTGTCCTCAATTGTTCAAACCCAAAAAAACTGCTCTCTGGTTTGTGTGGAAGTACAGAATGAAGCTGGTTAAAACAAATGGGCAGAAGTCCCATCTTGGGATGGAGGCAGGTTGGGACTCTGAGGGGGATGGCAAATGAACTAAGGCTAAACCCTTGTTCCACTGTGATTTCTCTGAGATAGGTGAGACCAAACTTTGCTTTTCTGACAGTTGCAGTTTGCACTTTCAGCCTGTCAAAGAGAAGTTAAAAAGTGACACTCGTGTTCCTTAGTGGGGTTCCAGCAACACCAGTGCTCCCTGTGGCCTTTGCAGGACTGGAGCCCTTATAATGTTCCACTGCATTTCTAGGTGATTTGTGTGGATTACACAGTTTATCAGCTGGACATACTTCTGTAATAGAGTTATCTGCAAATAACACTGATATGATAACATTGTATTGTGCTTTGAGCTCTTTCAGATATGAAGAACTCTATCACATAATTTTTCTTTTAATTTGGCAGATTCAAGAAAATGAATATATTAAAATTGAGAATGATGAAAACAGCAGCAAGCTAACAATATCATCAACAAAGCAGGAACACTGTGGATGTTACACTCTAGTTGTAGAGAACAAACTTGGCAGCAGACAAGCACAAGTCAACCTTACAGTTGTTGGTAAGTCCAAATTAATATTTTATTTATATACTTTTTCTTCAGACATCAGTCTACATTTACATTTTATATAATGATATGCAAGAGGTTAAATAAAATAAATGGTTAAATTGAGAAGACTGAAATAAGAACTAGTATTTCAAAAAATGGATAGTGACATTGTAATAAGGACCATAAGTTAAGATCTGTGGGGCTATACTGTGTTTATTTGGAAAAATTCCTAATTCCATGGTGATGAAGGTATAAAACAGATAAAATAGCTCATGCTTAAAAAGAAATCCCCCACAAGATAAAAACAGCTCATGTCTCCATTTCAAATTCCTACCATGGTCTGTTGTTTCACAGGGACAGAAAGCAGTGAATAAAGATAGTCTGTTTTAAATATTTTGGAACCCTTCATCTGTGGGCTTTTACACAGGTATCTTAAAGCTTCAAACAGCCTTGTCAGGTGACACTCCCAGGCCATCAGGTTTGTTGCAGCAGACTCTGGACAGCTGCACAGAAATGCAGACTAACAGACAGTTGCACTTTATTTGCAGATAAAACTGCAGCCTAGTGAGGTTCAGCCAAAATCTAGATCTGTGACATTTGGCTCTGAAAGGGCTAATTGAACCCACCTCAGTGTGGATGCTTCAGGGAAATCCAGGGAAGTTCTACAAGTCAAGATGTGATTTGGTTAAAACATCAGTCTGTGGGATGGGTCTGCTTCTGGGCTCTGTTATCTGCAGAGGGGTTATCACATAAGGTGGTGCCCTCACAGCCACGTGGCTGTGAGCAAGGCAAGAAATGTGGATCTAAGGGCAAAGATAAATGTCTTACTCCAGTGAAACCAATGGCAAAATACCCTTAACCCAAGTGGGACTGGAGATTCATTCCAGCAATCCAGTGAATACCATACGAGGTTTAATGAGTACAATCACATTTTGAGATACAACATCCACTCAAGCAGACTGAATGTGACTCAGTTGCATGTTGCTCTACATATTGTCATTAGAGCCTTCCTGATTATTTAAATTAATTCCTTTAATCCAGTCTGTGGCTTTAATTGTAGTTAAAAGATAACTGGATGAATGAGTATAAATATCAAGTGGATTCCAGCAACATGCTAGAGAATTCAAGAACAGAAGAAAATAGAATCAGTATTTTTTCCCATGATGCATAGATAAATTGTACTACCCCTTCCAACAGTGGGTTGTACAGGTCAGAAGTACAGCTAGGTTAAAAATGAACACCAGTGGTCCTTGAATAAACATATACATTGCTCTGGTTTTTGGCTGCAAAACCCCAACACAGCTGATAGCAGCTGGAAGGATGGCAGGAGATTAATTGCTCTTTATATTTCCCTCCTTTTCACTCTTTCCTAGGCAACTGCTGCAGGCAGATAATTGTAGCAGGTTATTGGGCAAAATGGATTTTTTTTAGCTGCACAAGGCTGACAATTCCTATTATCTTGTTACTGTGTGAGCCTTGACTCATTATTATATAAGTCACTGGTTTATATCCTTTGGAGTTAATTGGTTTGAAAGTCTTTGAATTCTATAACCTTATAAAGCTACAACTCAGCCTCCTGCTCTGCTCTTCCCTAAGAAATGTGCCAGAGAACCGTGGGATTCCCAGAGATGCTTTTGGGAGAGTTGGGTGAAGAATCCTTACAATGTGCAGGAGTTTGCCATGTGTTTTGGCTGATGACAAGCTCTCTGTTTCCAACTAAAAAGAGTAAATTCCATCTTGTACAATTGCCAAGCTGTTCACTGAGACATCTCGCTGATGTCAGCACTGCTGAAGGCGTGACAAGGCCTCCTAGCTCGCTGCACATGCATTTTAAGGCCAGATTCTTCCATCTGGGCACTCAAAAATGTGGGAAAAGGGAGCAAAAATGTCTTCCTTATAGGAAGGAGGTTAGAATCTCACTATGAGATAAAATCCTCCACACTGTTTGCACCTTTAAAGGTGTCAAATGTTCACTGAAGTTGGAACGTACTTTTCTCTAAAGCCTGTCAGTCAAAATAGGGAAGCTGTGTTTCTCTGAATATGCAAAACCTGGCACTTCTGAGCCTACCAAAGCCCATCCTTAGTCCTAAATTCCTGCCTGTCCATTGTCTCTGCACCATCCCAAGTACTGGGAAGGAACTTGCTCTCCCTGCCCTGACCCCACTTTCATAATACACATTGGTGGAGAAACTCCTGGTGCTAGAGATCAGCTCTGTTTGACTCAGCCCTTCATAATAAGGCTCTAAATTCTGTGTGAGCTGCCTCCCTGTGAGTTTACTGAGAAAAGGCACATCCATGTGTGTGTGTTGTGTGCTCAAAGCACTGCTGCCCGACCACACTGCACAACTGAGCCTTGAATGTGATGAAACTGCAAACACAGAACATTTGCTTTCTGGAGGAGCGTGTCTGAGCAGACCCAGAGCTGCATTTCTCAAAGGACTAGCTAACAGGCTTGGCTCTTCCGAATTTTAGCAAATCAAAGACATTTGTTAAAATATAATATATATTAATTTCATTATTAACATGCAAATAAAGATGTATTTAATTATTATTACCTCTTTAATATTAATAATTATTACCTATTTTAATTTATTATTACCTCTTACAACCATGTAGGTTTCAAAGGCTTCATGCTGTTGGGCAAGTTTCTTATGTGAAAGACTCCAATAAACATTTCTCAAAGTTAATTTGGACTGTAAGACATGTCAAGGAGCAGGTTGCCCAGCAAAGTTGTGCAGTCTCCATCCCTGGAGGTATTCAAGTTCAGACTGGATAAACATCTGAACAATCTGGTCTGACCTTATAGCTGATCCTGCTTTGAACAGAAGGCCTAAAGACCTTCCTGAGGATATTTAAGACCATCCTGGATCCTGGTTTTATACTTGCAGTTGTCAAAGACCTTTCTTCACAAAAAAAATAACATTATTGACTTAAACTCCAATCAGAGGACAAAGGATTGAGCTTATCAGCCAGGATTGAAATCAGAAATGATCCTGCTATGATTTGAACTCTGAGTCCTAGATTGCAAACTCTATCTAAGTACAACTTGTAGAAATGATTTTTAATAATGACGTTTAGGGAAACAAAGATACTTTGCATTCCTTTGAATTTAGCTCCCAAAGTCTTAAATTTAACTGTCAGACTCAGGCCTCAACTACAGTCTTAATTAAACTGTGCAAGGTTTCTGACACCTAAAGCATTTAAATAATTTATGATTTGATGCTGTTTGGGTCATGGGAAAGATGCTCTTGAAAGAAGCCCAGCTTCATCCTATGGGGTTTTGTGACGGTGGTCACAAGGGATTTCAGGGTGAAGGAGAGACAAGAACGTTGACTCTATTATCAGAAGGCTTGATTTATTATATTATGATATAGATATATTATAACTATACTAAAAAGACATGGAAAGAGAGAAGCTCTTCAGAAAGGCTAAAGCTAAGAATAGAATAGAAAGAATGTTCATCAACGGACTCTGTCCGAGAAAGCTTTGTCTTTGATTGGCTATTAATTATAAACATGCAAGATGGGCCAATCGCAGGTGGACCTGTTACATTCTACAGCAGCTGATAACAACTGTTTACATCTTGTTGCTGAAACTTCTCAGCTTCAGCTAGAAAAATCCTAATGAAAGGATTTTTATGAAGAGATGTCGGCAACAGGGTTTTATTTCCTTTAATGAAATAAAAATGAACAAAATGTCCATTACAGTGTGCAGTCCGCACAGCAAATGCACTGATACATAAACAAGTTAGAGGAGACTTTTTAAATAATGGTGTGGTGCTGAGCACAGAGCCTTCAGCCACAAGGACTGAGCCTTGTGATTCATTGTGTAACTCTGTACAAGCCCTAATAATACTGGGAGACCTGCAAGTCTGTGAGACATCCAAGTTAAGCAGTATCTTCTTTTAAAGGGTTGACTGGTCCCAAATGTCCATGTTGAGCTCTTCTCTATTGTTATGATCAGCTCTCTTAAATAAGCCATTTCCTTAGCTGACTGATCTCTCTAGGGAGACTTTGTCACATGTTTCTGCTCCAAAATCAAGACAGCCTGATGTGAGATTGAATTAATGATTTATAGCAGACAGTGTGTCAGATGGAAGTGGACATGTGTTGCCAAAGCTGTTAAATGAGCCAATGATGAGCTTAGTGTAAAATATGACTGATTTAGGCAAGGTAGAGCCCTCAGTTTACAGTGACAGCAAGGAACGTGCATTCCTTTTGTGCCATTTATTGGATGTATTTGATATATTTATCAAAATTATGATTCTGAACATTTTAGCTGTGTGATAGCCCCGGGTCTGTAACCACCTTTGAAAAAGAAACTTGTTTTTCCTACTGGCTAAAGCTGGGTACTATGACAGTGTCCAAAGAATAACACAGAATTCAACAAGGGTATCTGGCACTAGAGAAACAGTCTGTTCTGCAGCTGTGCCACAAACCTGCCACATGCTTTTGGGCTTATTGCTTCACGTTTCCATGCCTACTACTCAGGAGCTTTTTGATGATCAGTGTTTAGTGAATACTTTGTTTATCAGTGCTGTCTTTTAGATTTTTTTTAAAACAGGACTAGAAACACACATACTACCTAACTGGGGCCTGATTTTGACCAACCTTGTTTGTCTTTTATAATTCCTTTGGGATCTTTACTGTTCCTGATGTGGTATTTTGTGTTTATATACATTTATCTATTTATGTATATATATTGTACAAACACACACACATATATATAAGTATCACGGTGATTAGTAAGCTCTATGGCAGATATATGGAAAAGAATAAGAGCAATGTCATTAGACCCTGAGAGGCCTAAAGTTAAAAGTTATGGTGGTTCTATTACTCTCAGTGTTGGTGCATGTACTGTGATTTGCAGCCTTCTCTGCTGTTGGAAAGTGATAAACCAAGTACTCAAGGACACACACAGATATATGTAAGCATGTTGCACGCAGGCATGCAAGTAATACAGCATGAATTCACTAATATCTGCTCCTCTGCTCCATTCCATACTTGACTTGGGGTGGGGAAGTTACTTTCTGTGAGGAAGGTGTTAACTTCTATGCCTGTAGCAGAATCTGTGTGAGCCCAGTCCTTCCAAGCACAAATGAGAAAATACAAGTTTACTTGAGAACAAGGTCTGATCATCACTAACTCCAAGAGTCATTGAATTTAATGGTAGGATTATTAATTGCTGCTATGAAGGGCTTGGTTCTGCTTCCACAAGTCACATATATGCAAGCTTAGAATTTTTTTTCTCCCTCAAAACTCTGTTACAAAGGAACATGGTAGCAAAACCAGCAGTGCACAGTGACCCTTTCAGCACTGTGAATGCATTGTGGGAGATCCTGAGAAATCTGGCTCAGTGCTCACCACTCAGAGAAGACCCAGTGGTCAATGTTCTGTGCTCCCTCTCTGGAAAAGTTAAGTGCAGACATCTGGGAAGCAGACAGTGAAGCGAGACATCCATAGACATTTTGACACTGAATATTGCAGCTCAGAAGTGCAAATATGAATTATTCTGAAGCTCTTCTTTTGAAAAAGCATCAGATTATATCTTGCAGTATCCATGTGATTCCCTGTTTACACTCAGGTCAAGAATGCAGTGAATTTCATAAGAATATGTGGGTGGACTCGCTCTGTAACCTTCAACCTTTCAAATTCCTCTGGATTGCTGGAGTATTTTTGTCACTGGTTTTATGGTTAAAGGGCAACTACACTGGCGGTTAAGGAAGAGATGTCTTGTGTTGCTGCTGTTGTAGTTCAAGAGTATAGTAACCTCCACTGTCAGCTTCCCTCTAATGCATAGTGGCTCTCCAGCTGTACCAAAACTAAATTTTCAGAGAAAGATAAAAATGTGTAGAGGAAAACCAGCTTACTCTGCTCTGTGTATCAGTGCTGGCACACTAATCCAGGTTTATCCCTTGAATGGCCATGTAGTTTCAATGTCATTTCTGTTAGAAGAAATCTCAGTAGAACTCCATGCATAGTTGCTTTTTCCTGATTCTTCCTTTCAGCTTGTTTTTGAAGAAGAAAATAAATATCTTGACAATTGCAACAAAATTCCTATATTTTACCTAGTTACTCAAAAATGATTAATCAAAACTCTTTCACACAAACATGGGGTTCCTAAGACCCAAACTCACTCCAGTGGAGACTAATCCACAGATAGTCCTACTAGGGAGACTCCTAAAATTTATTGTGCTTTTCAGTGGGGAGGTTTGGGAGCTCTAATTCAATCAGTTATCAAAGCAGATACCTAACGTGCGACACATGAGTAATCTGAACAGCTTGTTGATTCAGGCTCAGGAGCAGATGGTTTAGAAAAAGGCTCCTGAGAATGCATTATATATTTGTTTGTTCCATTAGGCCTGTGGCAGAAGGAGATGTTCTTGTGCTGAGGGCATTTGCGTGGGAGTGGTGAGCTCTGGTTTTGTTCCCAGCTCTATTCTCCTGTGTGTCCTTGGGCAAGGTCATTTTACACTTCCATGCCTCAGTTACCCCAAGAGCACCAAGTGATGCTCTGGGCCACCAGTATTTGTGAGCTGCTTTATCCACAGGTGTCAAAAGGGCAGTTTTTAAATAACTTCATTTTCTGTCAGAGTTGTCAGGAGGAGCAATCTGGTGAGAGTATTCTGCAATGTATTTTACAGGGGAGGTGTAAATTTCAAAGTCTGGACTAACAAATCTTTACCATGGGATCCTTGCCTCTGCTGTTTTTTAGGAGAAAACTCATGTTCATTTCAGTTTCTCTTGAGTTGCTTTGCAGGAAAATGCAGGCATTTTTTAATTTAACTTTATGCTAAACCTGTGGTACACTAACATACAGGGTGTACATTAATTACAGGAGTTCAGGGGTAATATCTCTACTTGTAGCACTCCTCTCCCTTGGAAAAAGAGCTGCAGGGCATAGTTTTCCAAGCACAGCAGTGAGATCTGCCATGACCCTGGGCCCTGTCAGCAATAGTGCCGAGTTCAGTTATGACCTTTTATGGTTTCGCTTTTCTCCTGCTGATGGATTTCAAATGAAAGCTTTGCCAGTGCTGTCGGCATGGACAGTGTTCAACTGGCTGTTGCAGCATATTAAATACCTTCCCTGGCTAAACAGCTTGTGGAATGGAATTAAATTGTTTCTTTCTGTCTGTTCTTCATCTGGCAGACAAATATCACAATAGCTAATAATAGTATTATACAGTAATATGATAACTGGATTTAGAAAGAAAACAAACCAATTTTGAGAACAGATAAAGAAAACTACTTCAGAGACATTGTTTCAGTGCTGTCTCTGTTAATAAAAGAAAGGAAAAAAGAACTTTTCAGAGGCTGTGGTTATACTGCTCTCAGTTTTCAGGGGCTTTCTGCTGGAGCAATATCTCTGCTTAAGAGCCAGGGCCGTGCGAGCTCTTAATGCACAGCAAACTCCATTGCCTCGCCTTGGCTCAGCCTGACCCTCACAGCAAGTAGCAGAACAATTTCCATTTCCCTGCACTCAGTTAGATAAGGAGATTGCTGCCTTTTTTGGTCTCTTGGAATGGTTCTTGTGTTCTGAGGGCTCTGTAAACTGAGCCATGTGGAGAAAGCAGTGAGGTCTCAATAGCACAGTCTCATGTCACGTGGGTGTCCTGCATGAGCTCTGGGTTTGCCGCCACTGCAGAGAGAGAAAAAGTCCCTGTGCTCATGCAGAAACACAGAATATTCTGAGTTGGAAGGGA